>CM068373.1:406278342-408678342 GCA_034769895.1 Magicicada septendecula
CATTGTATACTGTTACACATTACAGAAAATGCCTAGTTGAGGGGGGGGGGGGGGGGGGGGGGGGGGGGGGGGTCATTGTAACTGGTTACGACATTACTGTATGCTACGTGTTTCATTGTATACTGTTACGACATTACAGAAAATGCTACGTGTTTCATTGTATACTGTTACGACATTACAGAAAATGCTACGTGTTTCATTGTATACTGTTACGACATTACAGAAAATGCTACGTGTTTCATTGTATACTGTTACGACATTACAGAAAATGCTACGTGTTTCATTGTATACTGTTACGACATTACAGAAAATGCTACGTGTTTCATTGTATACTGTTACGACATTACAGAAAATGCTACGTGTTTCATTGTATACTGTTACGACATTACAGAAAATGCTACGTGTTTCATTGTATACTGTTACGACATTACAGAATATGCTACGTGTTTCATTGTATACTGTTACGACATTACAGAATATGCTACGTGTTTCATTGTATATTGTTACGACATTACAGAAAATGCTACGTGTTTCATTGTATATTGTTACGACATTACAGAAAATGCTACGTGTTTCATTGTATATTGTTACGACATTACAGAATATGCTACGTGTTTCATTGTATATTGTTACGACATTACAGAATATGCTACGTGTTTCATTGTATATTGTTACGACATTACAGAAAATGCTACGTGTTTCATTGTATATTGTTACGACATTACAGAAAATGCTACGTGTTTCATTGTATATTGTTACGACATTACAGAAAATGCTACGTGTTTCATTGTATATTGTTACGACATTACAGAAAATGCTACGTGTTTCATTGTATATTGTTACGACATTACAGAATATGCTACGTGTTTCATTGTATATTGTTACGACATTACAGAAAATGCTACGTGTTTCATTGTATATTGTTACGACATTACAGAAAATGCTACGTGTTTCATTGTATATTGTTACGACATTACAGAAAATGCTACGTGTTTCATTGTATATTGTTACGACATTACAGAATATGCTACGTGTTTCATTGTATATTGTTACGACATTACAGAATATGCTACGTGTTTCATTGTATATTGTTACGACATTACAGAATATGCTACGTGTTTCATTGTATATTGTTACGACATTACAGAATATGCTACGTGTTTCATTGTATATTGTTACGACATTACAGAAAATGCTACGTGTTTCATTGTATATTGTTACGACATTACAGAATATGCTACGTGTTTCATTGTATATTGTTACGACATTACAGAAAATGCTACGTGTTTCATTGTATATTGTTACGACATTACAGAATATGCTACGTGTTTCATTGTATATTGTTACGACATTACAGAAAATGCTACGTGTTTCATTGTATATTGTTACGACATTACAGAAAATGCTACGTGTTTCATTGTATACTGTTACGACATTACAGAAAATGCTACGTGTTTCATTGTATACTGTTACGACATTACAGAAAATGCTACGTGTTTCATTGTATACTGTTACGACATTACAGAAAATGCTACGTGTTTCATTGTATACTGTTACGACATTACAGAAAATGCTACGTGTTTCATTGTATACTGTTACGACATTACAGAAAATGCTACGTGTTTCATTGTATACTGTTACGACATTACAGAAAATGCTACGTGTTTCATTGTATACTGTTACGACATTACAGAAAATGCTACGTGTTTCATTGTATACTGTTACGACATTACAGAAAATGCTACGTGTTTCATTGTATACTGTTACGACATTACAGAAAATGCTACGTGTTTCATTGTATACTGTTACGACATTACAGAAAATGCTACGTGTTTCATTGTATACTGTTACGACATTACAGAAAATGCTACGTGTTTCATTGTATATTGTTACGACATTACAGAATATGCTACGTGTTTCATTGTATATTGTTACGACATTACAGAATATGCTACGTGTTTCATTGTATATTGTTACGACATTACAGAATATGCTACGTGTTTCATTGTATATTGTTACGACATTACAGAATATGCTACGTGTTTCATTGTATATTGTTACGACATTACAGAATATGCTACGTGTTTCATTGTATATTGTTACGACATTACAGAATATGCTACGTGTTTCATTGTATATTGTTACGACTTTACAGAAAATGCTACGTGTTTCATTGTATATTGTTACGAAATTACAGAAAATGCTACGTGTTTCATTGTATATTGTTACGACATTACAGAAAATGCTACGTGTTTCATTGTATATTGTTACGACATTACAGAAAATGCTACGTGTTTCATTGTATATTGTTACGACATTACAGAAAATGCTACGTGTTTCATTGTATATTGTTACGACATTACAGAAAATGCTACGTGTTTCATTGTATATTGTTACGACATTACAGAAAATGCTACGTGTTTCATTGTATATTGTTACGACATTACAGAAAATGCTACGTGTTTCATTGTATATTGTTACGACATTACAGAAAATGCTACGTGTTTCATTGTATATTGTTACGACATTACAGAAAATGCTACGTGTTTCATTGTATATTGTTACGACATTACAGAAAATGCTACGTGTTTCATTGTATATTGTTACGACATTACAGAAAATGCTACGTGTTTCATTGTATATTGTTACGACATTACAGAAAATGCTACGTGTTTCATTGTATATTGTTACGACATTACAGAAAATGCTACGTGTTTCATTGTATATTGTTACGACATTACAGAAAATGCTACGTGTTTCATTGTATATTGTTACGACATTACAGAAAATGCTACGTGTTTCATTGTATATTGTTACGACATTACAGAAAATGCTACGTGTTTCATTGTATATTGTTACGACATTACAGAAAATGCTACGCGTTTCATTGTATATTGTTACGACATTACAGAAAATGCTACGCGTTTCATTGTATATTGTTACGACATTACAGAAAATGCTACGCGTTTCATTGTATATTGTTACGACATTACAGAAAATGCTACGCGTTTCATTGTATACTGTTACGACATTACAGAAAATGCTACGTGTTTCATTGTATACTGTTACGACATTACAGAAAATGCTACGTGTTTCATTGTATACTGTTACGACATTACAGAAAATGCTACGTGTTTCATTGTATACTGTTACGACATTACAGAATATGCTACGTGTTTCATTGTATACTGTTACGACATTACAGAATATGCTACGTGTTTCATTGTATACTGTTACGACATTACAGAATATGCTACGTGTTTCATTGTATACTGTTACGACATTACAGAATATGCTACGTGTTTCATTGTATATTGTTACGACATTACAGAAAATGCTACGTGTTTCATTGTATATTGTTACGACATTACAGAATATGCTACGTGTTTCATTGTATATTGTTACGACATTACAGAAAATGCTACGTGTTTCATTGTATATTGTTACGACATTACAGAATATGCTACGTGTTTCATTGTATATTGTTACGACATTACAGAAAATGCTACGTGTTTCATTGTATATTGTTACGACATTACAGAATATGCTACGTGTTTCATTGTATATTGTTACGACATTACAGAAAATGCTACGTGTTTCATTGTATATTGTTACGACATTACAGAAAATGCTACGTGTTGCATTGTATATTGTTACGACTTTACAGAAAATGCTACGTGTTTCATTGTATATTGTTACGAAATTACAGAAAATGCTACGTGTTTCATTGTATATTGTTACGACATTACAGAAAATGCTACGTGTTTCATTGTATATTGTTACGACATTACAGAAAATGCTACGTGTTTCATTGTATATTGTTACGACATTACAGAAAATGCTACGTGTTTCATTGTATATTGTTACGACATTACAGAAAATGCTACGTGTTTCATTGTATATTGTTACGACATTACAGAAAATGCTACGTGTTTCATTGTATATTGTTACGACATTACAGAATATGCTACGTGTTTCATTGTATATTGTTACGACATTACAGAATATGCTACGTGTTTCATTGTATATTGTTACGACATTACAGAATATGCTACGTGTTTCATTGTATATTGTTACGACATTACAGAATATGCTACGTGTTTCATTGTATATTGTTACGACATTACAGAATATGCTACGTGTTTCATTGTATATTGTTACGACATTACAGAAAATGCTACGTGTTTCATTGTATATTGTTACGACATTACAGAAAATGCTACGTGTTTCATTGTATATTGTTACGACATTACAGAAAATGTTACGTGTTTCATTGTATATTGTTACGACATTACAGAAAATGCTACGTGTTTCATTGTATATTGTTACGACATTACAGAAAATGCTACGTGTTTCATTGTATATTGTTACGACATTACAGAAAATGCTACGTGTTTCATTGTATATTGTTACGACATTACAGAAAATGCTACGTGTTTCATTGTATATTGTTACGACATTACAGAAAATGCTACGTGTTTCATTGTATATTGTTACGACATTACAGAAAATGCTACGTGTTTCATTGTATATTGTTACGACATTACAGAAAATGCTACGTGTTTCATTGTATATTGTTACGACATTACAGAAAATGCTACGTGTTTCATTGTATATTGTTACGACATTACAGAAAATGCTACGTGTTTCATTGTATATTGTTACGACATTACAGAAAATGCTACGTGTTTCATTGTATATTGTTACGACATTACAGAAAATGCTACGTGTTTCATTGTATATTGTTACGACATTACAGAAAATGCTACGTGTTTCATTGTATATTGTTAAGACATTACAGAAAATGCTACGTGTTTCATTGTATATTGTTACGACATTACAGAAAATGCTACGTGTTTCATTGTATATTGTTACGACATTACAGAAAATGCTACGTGTTTCATTGTATATTGTTACGACATTACAGAAAATGCTACGTGTTTCATTGTATATTGTTACGACATTACAGAAAATGCTACGTGTTTCATTGTATATTGTTACGACATTACAGAAAATGCTACGTGTTTCATTGTATATTGTTACGACATTACAGAAAATGCTACGTGTTTCATTGTATATTGTTACGACATTACAGAAAATGCTACGTGTTTCATTGTATACTGTTACGACATTACAGAAAATGCTACGTGTTTCATTGTATACTGTTACGACATTACAGAAAATGCTACGTGTTTCATTGTATACTGTTACGACATTACAGAAAATGCTACGTGTTTCATTGTATACTGTTACGACATTACAGAAAATGCTACGTGTTTCATTGTATACTGTTACGACATTACAGAATATGCTACGTGTTTCATTGTATACTGTTACGACATTACAGAAAATGCTACGTGTTTCATTGTATATTGTTACGACATTACAGAATATGCTACGTGTTTCATTGTATATTGTTACGACATTACATAATATGCTACGTGTTTCATTGTATATTGTTACGACATTACAGAATATGCTACGTGTTTCATTGTATATTGTTACGACATTACAGAAAATGCTACGTGTTTCATTGTATATGTTACGACATTACAGAAAATGCTACGTGTTTCATTGTATATTGTTACGACATTACAGAATATGCTACGTGTTTCATTGTATATTGTTACGACATTACAGACAATGCTACGTGTTGCATTGTATATTGTTACGACATTACAGAAAATGCTACGTGTTGCATTGTATATTGTTACGACATTACAGAATATGCTACGTGTTTCATTGTATATTGTTACGACATTACAGAAAATGCTACGTGTTTCATTGTATATTGTTACGACATTACAGAAAATGCTACGTGTTTCATTGTATATTGTTACGACATTACAGAAAATGCTACGTGTTTCATTGTATATTGTTACGACATTACAGAATATGCTACGTGTTTCATTGTATATTGTTACGACATTACATAATATGCTACGTGTTTCATTGTATATTGTTACGACATTACATAATATGCTACGTGTTTCATTGTATATTGTTACGACATTACAGAAAATGCTACGTGTTTCATTGTATATTGTTACGACATTACAGAAAATGTTACGTGTTTCATTGTATATTGTTACGACATTACAGAATATGCTACGTGTTTCATTGTATATTGTTACGACATTACAGAATATGCTACGTGTTTCATTGTATATTGTTACGACATTACAGAATATGCTACGTGTTTCATTGTATATTGTTACGACATTACAGAATATGCTACGTGTTTCATTGTATATTGTTACGACACTACAGAAAATGCTACGTGTTTCATTGTATATTGTTACGACATTACAGAATATGCTACGTGTTTCATTGTATATTGTTACGACACTACAGAAAATGCTACGTGTTTCATTGTATTATGTTACGACATTACAGAAAATGCTACGTGTTTCATTGTATACTGTTACGACATTACAGAAAATGCTACGTGTTTCATTGTATACTGTTACGACATTACAGAAAATGCTACGTGTTTCATTGTATACTGTTACGACATTACAGAAAATGCTACGTGTTTCATTGTATACTGTTACGACATTACAGAAAATGCTACGTGTTTCATTGTATACTGTTACGACATTACAGAAAATGCTACGTGTTTCATTGTATACTGTTACGACATTACAGAAAATGCTACGTGTTTCATTGTATACTGTTACGACATTACAGAAAATGCTACGTGTTTCATTGTATACTGTTACGACATTACAGAAAATGCTACGTGTTTCATTGTATACTGTTACGACATTACAGAATATGCTACGTGTTTCATTGTATATTGTTACGACATTACAGAATATGCTACGTGTTTCATTGTATATTGTTACGACATTACAGAAAATGCTACGTGTTTCATTGTATATTGTTACGACATTACAGAAAATGCTACGTGTTTCATTGTATATTGTTACGACATTACAGAAAATGCTACGTGTTTCATTGTATATTGTTACGACAATACAGAATATGCTACGTGTTTCATTGTATATTGTTACGACATTACAGAATATGCTACGTGTTTCATTGTATATTGTTACGACATTACAGAATATGCTACGTGTTTCATTGTATATTGTTACGACATTACAGAATATGCTACGTGTTTCATTGTATATTGTTACGACATTACAGAATATGCTACGTGTTTCATTGTATATTGTTACGACATTACAGAATATGCTACGTGTTTCATTGTATATTGTTACGACTTTACAGAAAATGCTACGTGTTTCATTGTATATTGTTACGAAATTACAGAAAATGCTACGTGTTTCATTGTATATTGTTACGACATTACAGAAAATGCTACGTGTTTCATTGTATATTGTTACGACATTACAGAAAATGCTACGTGTTTCATTGTATATTGTTACGACATTACAGAAAATGCTACGTGTTTCATTGTATATTGTTACGACATTACAGAAAATGCTACGTGTTTCATTGTATATTGTTACGACATTACAGAAAATGCTACGTGTTTCATTGTATATTGTTACGACATTACAGAAAATGCTACGTGTTTCATTGTATATTGTTACGACATTACAGAAAATGCTACGTGTTTCATTGTATATTGTTAAGACATTACAGAAAATGCTACGTGTTTCATTGTATATTGTTACGACATTACAGAAAATGCTACGTGTTTCATTGTATATTGTTACGACATTACAGAAAATGCTACGTGTTTCATTGTATATTGTTACGACATTACAGAAAATGCTACGTGTTTCATTGTATATTGTTACGACATTACAGAAAATGCTACGTGTTTCATTGTATATTGTTACGACATTACAGAAAATGCTACGTGTTTCATTGTATATTGTTACGACATTACAGAAAATGCTACGTGTTTCATTGTATATTGTTACGACATTACAGAAAATGCTACGTGTTTCATTGTATATTGTTACGACATTACAGAAAATGCTACGTGTTTCATTGTATATTGTTACGACATTACAGAAAATGCTACGCGTTTCATTGTATATTGTTACGACATTACAGAAAATGCTACGCGTTTCATTGTATATTGTTACGACATTACAGAAAATGCTACGCGTTTCATTGTATATTGTTACGACATTACAGAAAATGCTACGCGTTTCATTGTATACTGTTACGACATTACAGAAAATGCTACGTGTTTCATTGTATACTGTTACGACATTACAGAAAATGCTACGTGTTTCATTGTATACTGTTACGACATTACAGAATATGCTACGTGTTTCATTGTATATTGTTACGACATTACAGAAAATGCTACGTGTTTCATTGTATATTGTTACGACATTACAGAAAATGCTACGTGTTTCATTGTATATTGTTACGACATTACAGAAAATGCTACGTGTTTCATTGTATATTGTTACGACATTACAGAATATGCTACGTGTTTCATTGTATATTGTTACGACATTACAGAATATGCTACGTGTTTCATTGTATATTGTTACGACATTACAGAATATGCTACGTGTTTCATTGTATATTGTTACGACATTACAGAATATGCTACGTGTTTCATTGTATATTGTTACGACATTACAGAATATGCTACGTGTTTCATTGTATATTGTTACGACATTACAGAAAATGCTACGTGTTTCATTGTATATTGTTACGACATTACAGAAAATGCTACGTGTTTCATTGTATATTGTTACGACATTACAGAAAATGCTACGTGTTTCATTGTATATTGTTACGACATTACAGAAAATGCTACGTGTTTCATTGTATATTGTTACGACATTACAGAATATGCTACGTGTTTCATTGTATATTGTTACGACATTACAGAATATGCTACGTGTTTCATTGTATATTGTTACGACATTACAGAATATGCTACGTGTTTCATTGTATATTGTTACGACATTACAGAATATGCTACGTGTTTCATTGTATATTGTTACGACATTACAGAATATGCTACGTGTTTCATTGTATATTGTTACGACATTACAGAAAATGCTACGTGTTTCATTGTATATTGTTACGACATTACAGAAAATGCTACGTGTTTCATTGTATATTGTTACGACATTACAGAAAATGCTACGTGTTTCATTGTATATTGTTACGACATTACAGAAAATGCTACGTGTTTCATTGTATATTGTTACGACATTACAGAAAATGCTACGTGTTTCATTGTATATTGTTACGACATTACAGAAAATGCTACGTGTTTCATTGTATATTGTTACGACATTACAGAAAATGCTACGTGTTTCATTGTATATTGTTACGACATTACAGAAAATGCTACGTGTTTCATTGTATATTGTTACGACATTACAGAAAATGCTACGTGTTTCATTGTATATTGTTACGACATTACAGAAAATGCTACGTGTTTCATTGTATATTGTTACGACATTACAGAAAATGCTACGTGTTTCATTGTATATTGTTACAAAATTACAGAAAATGCTACGTGTTTCATTGTATATTGTTACGACATTACAGAAAATGCTACGTGTTTCATTGTATATTGTTACGACATTACAGAAAATGCTACGTGTTTCATTGTATATTGTTACGACATTACAGAAAATGCTACGTGTTTCATTGTATATTGTTACGACATTACAGAAAATGCTACGTGTTTCATTGTATATTGTTAAGACATTACAGAAAATGCTACGTGTTTCATTGTATATTGTTACGACATTACAGAAAATGCTACGTGTTTCATTGTATATTGTTACGACATTACAGAAAATGCTACGTGTTTCATTGTATATTGTTACGACATTACAGAAAATGCTACGTGTTTCATTGTATATTGTTACGACATTACAGAAAATGCTACGTGTTTCATTGTATATTGTTACGACATTACAGAAAATGCTACGTGTTTCATTGTATATTGTTACGACATTACAGAAAATGCTACGTGTTTCATTGTATATTGTTACGACATTACAGAAAATGCTACGTGTTTCATTGTATATTGTTACGACATTACAGAAAATGCTACGTGTTTCATTGTATATTGTTACGACATTACAGAAAATGCTACGTGTTTCATTGTATACTGTTACGACATTACAGAAAATGCTACGTGTTTCATTGTATACTGTTACGACATTACAGAAAATGCTACGTGTTTCATTGTATACTGTTACGACATTACAGAAAATGCTACGTGTTTCATTGTATATTGTTACGACATTACAGAAAATGCTACGTGTTTCATTGTATATTGTTACGACATTACAGAAAATGCTACGTGTTTCATTGTATATTGTTACGACATTACAGAAAATGCTACGTGTTTCATTGTATATTGTTACGACATTACAGAATATGCTACGTGTTTCATTGTATATTGTTACGACATTACAGAATATGCTACGTGTTTCATTGTATATTGTTACGACATTACAGAAAATGCTACGTGTTTCATTGTATATGTTACGACATTACAGAATATGCTACGTGTTTCATTGTATATTGTTACGACATTACAGAATATGCTACGTGTTTCATTGTATATTGTTACGACATTACAGAAAATGCTACGTGTTGCATTGTATATTGTTACGACATTACAGAATATGCTACGTGTTTCATTGTATATTGTTACGACATTACAGAAAATGCTACGTGTTTCATTGTATATTGTTACGACATTACAGAAAATGCTACGTGTTTCATTGTATATTGTTACGACATTACAGAAAATGCTACGTGTTTCATTGTATATTGTTACGACATTACAGAATATGCTACGTGTTTCATTGTATATTGTTACGACACTACAGAATATGCTACGTGTTTCATTGTATATTGTTACGACACTACAGAATATGCTACGTGTTTCATTGTATATTGTTACGACATTACAGAATATGCTACGTGTTTCATTGTATATTGTTACGACACTACAGAAAATGCTACGTGTTTCATTGTATATTGTTACGACATTACAGAAAATGCTACGTGTTTCATTGTATATTGTTACGACATTACAGAAAATGCTACGTGTTTCATTGTATACTGTTACGACATTACAGAAAATGCTACGTGTTTCATTGTATACTGTTACGACATTACAGAAAATGCTACGTGTTTCATTGTATACTGTTACGACATTACAGAAAATGCTACGTGTTTCATTGTATACTGTTACGACATTACAGAAAATGCTACGTGTTTCATTGTATATTGTTACGACATTACAGAAAATGCTACGTGTTTCATTGTATATTGTTACGACATTACAGAAAATGCTACGTGTTTCATTGTATACTGTTACGACATTACAGAAAATGCTACGTGTTTCATTGTATATTGTTACGACATTACAGAAAATGCTACGTGTTCCATTGTATATTGTTACGACATTACAGAAAATGCTACGTGTTTCATTGTATATCGTTACGACATTACAGAAAATGCTACGTGTTTCATTGTATACTGTTACGACATTACAGAAAATGCTACGTGTTTCATTGTATATTGTTACGAAATTACAGAAAATGCTACGTGTTTCATTGTATATTGTTACGAAATTACAGAAAATGTTACGTGTTTCATTGTATATTGTTACGACATTACAGAATATGCTACGTGTTTCATTGTATATTGTTACGACATTACAGAAAATGCTACGTGTTTCATTGTATATTGTTACGACATTACAGAAAATGCTACGTGTTTCATTGTATATTGTTACGACACTACAGAAAATGCTACGTGTTTCTCGGCTATTCCAGCGGAGCCCGGCTATAATGTGTGTGCTGCCACTGTGAGATGAAGGACGATTACGTGACACTTGTCACGCGTCCGTAGCCGAGACTGATCTAGATTTTACCAGTCCGCGCAAACTGTGTTCAAGACGGCAAGCAATTACGCTCTAGTGTTTTCTAGTAGCGTTGTTGACGCGTAGTATGGATTATTCTGGAATATCAGCGTGGTATAAATACAAGCACTCAGCGACTCTCAGTTCAGTTTTAGTGGCGATTTACTCCAGTGCGTTTCGAAGTATTGTGGCAAAGTGTTATGTGTTTTATATTAGTTATATCATGTGTGTTATGTGCGGGACTCTATTAGTTGATATTTTTTATTGCATGTAAACAATTTTTATTTGATTCGTTGTAAGAGACTATCTGTTACAAACTGTTTCATTGTGATAATTAAAGCAGGTGATTAGTGACTTAACTGGTGTCTTGTTTTTGTTTTCCTCTGAACCATACGGAGATCAAGATCATGGTTTTTTACATATGTTCTATAATATAACAATGTTGCTATGCGCTTATTACATTCTGTAAGTAATTAAACGTAAATATTTATTATTTTCAATCATTTCAGTGCTATATTTTTAATATAATAAAGTTTTTAAATGTAGGAAAGACATTATGCTACCTTTAAATAAACTACATGTTAAAGAAATACCGGCTGCTGTTTTACGAAGTGAAGAAGCGAAATTTGTGAACCCAGACACGGCTAAAGACGCAATAGTTCACAACGAAGCGACTGTTGAGGAGGCAATCAGTTGAAGAGAGGTAACACACCTACATTTGTACTAAATAATATTATTTATTTCTATTTCTTACAAGTCATGCTTTGAACGTTACACGTCTAAATTTTTGTCAGCCATAGGCTATGTGTACCATTATAGGTGTCATCATGCATTGTAGTACACAGTGACAAGTAATCGCGCCTGGTAATGAAGAGCCTGTTGTTATTTAAACACATGCATAGCATTGTTCTAAGCAAACGGAGGAAAAACTTACTAAAAAATTGCAATTATTTAAAAAAATATGATCATAATTGCAACACAGCTAGTGTTAAATCATTTTGTGTCACTTAAATTTTCATTTCATATAGAGTGTTATTTTAAAAAGATTAACTCTTTATTACTTATGACGGATTATCCACCGACACCATTTTGCTCAATATTATATGTGATAATTCCTATTTACTATAATTAATTGTGACTAATAAATAAATGCAAATATGACTAATATTATAAATCACATCACGTCAAATTTAAGTAATAATTGTTCAGTTATTTCATACTTTTAAAATTAAAATTTAATAATAGATTTGAAGTCAATATAACAGCATCATACTAACACCACGCACACAGTTTTGTATATACCCTAGTATCCAAAACTACTAACTTTCTGCTCATTGAATACTTTTTATGTTAACGTAAGTTAGTGAAATTACACAGCAAACAACTGAAAGTCTCAAAAATAAATGACCTGTAAAAATTAGTATCAAACTCTCCAACATTTCGTAGATTCAGGTTAATGTTACAAAATGTTATATAAGAGGAGTGCAAACTACAAACAATTTTTCTATTATTATTTTATGGACCCGTTTCTTTAAAATAGTGTTACGACATTACAGAATAATCAACGTGTTTCTCGAACATTCCAGAAGAATCCGGCTATAATGTTGTGTGCGTACGTGATTATAAAATGCATTCGCGAGACTTGAGACGCTGGTAGCCGCGCGGCTGTGTCAAGGCCGCAATGAATTAATTACGTCGTAGTGTAGAGCTAATGCGTAGTATGTGGAATGTTCTGGAATTTCGGCCGGTATAAATACAGCCATTCAGTGACGGTCGAGTTAGTTATTATCGGGCGATTACACAGTGCGTTTGAGTTGCGATTTATTGAAATGCGGTTCGTAATATTATAGTTCAAGAGTTATTGTTTGAGATCCCTACGAACACAGGTGTGAGCAAATGTAACTTTAAAATGAAAGTTAACACTTGGATTGTCGCGTGAATTTAAAGTTAATTATTTTTCCACGTTTGTTGAGATGAAAGACAATACTTAACGCTCTTGGAAATTCGACGCTCTCTTTCTACACATTTCTCAAGTATCTTAGCGCATGCAACCGGCACGTTACATTTTTAAGATTTACATTTTATTTATTCCTAATTTTACTTAAAATCAGTGTTTCGTATCTATGTTTGTAGAAATACAAATTTAGTTTCCTTTAAAAATTCAGTCTTAAATTGCTGATAAACAGTGGTTACTAACTTTTCTATATTTATTTTCTTTGTTTAATAAATTCACTGGTATATTTTGTTGTGCTGTGACTGTTCTTATTTTCGTAACGTTATTTCTCATTCCACTTTAATTTTTATTATGCTTTAACTTCTTTCTTCTTTACTGTCATCTCTTCTATTTTTATCTCTATGTCTTGTGATTGGTTTATATAATCTCAGAATTCTCCTGT
This sequence comes from Magicicada septendecula, assembly GCA_034769895.1. NCBI lineage: Eukaryota > Metazoa > Arthropoda > Insecta > Hemiptera > Cicadidae > Magicicada > Magicicada septendecula. Next base: position 406,292,584 of record CM068373.1, read on the forward strand.
AGTTCTCCAAGATTTTAAGACTTCGTCGTTGGTGTCTAACAATTTTTTTTTTAACAGAGTCTTTTACCAACACGGCAGGATTCATTTAATCTCTCTTCATTCTAGCTCCTTCGCCTCACTCACTCCGGTCTGCTTGCTCAACTTGCCTTCGACGTACAGGAAACTTTCCATCGGTAGAGTGAAGACGTCCTGCTGCAGCATGGGTATGCCATCGTTCATCGTTGTTACCGTGTCGCGACGACGCGTACGGTGCGTGACTGGTACTCGTAATACGTGATGGTGTCGTGGACATCGATCGACCGCTAAGATACCGCTAACCGCCATGTCACTTGTTTTTCTTGACTTTGAAGCCTAGTGAAATTAGATAGTGTCGGCTCGTCGGTGTTAACCGCTTCAAAATCGAACGTCGACTGACGGGTTTACCGAACGTACGCTCCTCTTTTATCTTCGCAAGTCTTGCGCGTGACGACGACGACAACGAGATGACGCTGCAACAGAAAAAATACAATCTTTGAAGTGAAGACCCATCGTTACGTCCGTTTCAGGTGGATTCGAACGGTGATGACTTCACCGCAAAAATTCACGATACCACCGTCTTAATCGTGCACGGATACGGTGATGTTGCGTAAACTTTGCACGTTCACCGGAAGGTATATGACGTTGCTGGGCGTTTCGACTATCTTGAATCCCGGTTCGACCGTCGGGTAGAACGAATGCAGAATGCGCTCGTTTCGTCCGTCCTTGTACGAACCTTGCACAGCGTTACACCTTCAATTTTTTAATGTTTACCGGCGCTTCCGACTTGTGTAATTTATACTCTTCTAACTTGGTTTTTCTCGATGAAACCCAGCATAGTACCGATCCCGTTTTGTGTACTACCGAAATCTATCTCGTAAGAATAGTAAATATCACTTTTCAACGTGTTGTTGTTGGCGCACAGACTGAATTTCGTGTCGACTAGCACTTTCTTCAGGTACGTTTCGATATCACCGATTTCGTACGCGCCGGTCGGTAATTCGATGAGTTCTAACGTTTTACGCGCACCACCACCACCACCCTTCAGTACGGGAAAGACGTTGTTTCTGCCGCTTTCTTCGTTCGGTATAGAGTTGTACGTGGTGAAATCCAACAGTCCCGCGGACCATTCACCGTCCGTCAGTTCGAGAGGCGGAAAAAAGTCACAAACGAGAGCGCTCGAATCAGTACCCGTGGCGCTGACCGTAAGCGAAGACATCTCGTCGTTTACTAATCGTTCGACGACAAAAACTGTAAACATAAATGTCCGCAAACGACCGTGTCCGGCGGTTGTTTACGCGCGTAGTTGTAACGCACGTCGGTCACGTTCGATTAGAAGTACCGCATCAGCTCGATCGGCGGACGAAACTTGCCGATCCCGTCGAAGTACACGACCCTGTCGCCTCGCTTCTTGTAGCATAACTTGTGCGTGCCCAGTCCGGCGGTATCGTCGAGATTCACGACGGCGCTCTCGTTCTCCCACGGCGGCGAGCGCGGTAAAGCGTCGCGCATGTACACGCCTCTGAAATAAGGTACGTTCAATTTTTTCGCGTTCGCGTACAGATCACGATCGGACAACGGGCGCACGGGTATTTTTACTAGTTTTTCGGTACGGTCGCAGGTACAGTCCCGAAGCCGTATTGCGGTTACCTCCTCCTCCTCTTCCTCCATTCTGTCGCCGTCGACGTCGAATTCCCGATCCTGTTGTCGTCGTTCTCCTCCTGCTCCTCCTCCTTCCGGTCGTACGTGCTGCCTTGTTCCGCTTGACGACCGCTCCGCTGCGACGACGACGACGTTTACGTCAACAGCACAGTCCGCCGCCACCTAACACCGATTACGCTTTCATCGCTGCAGCTACCGCGCTCGCATACGCTCGTTCGCTGATACCCGAGTTCAAAGTTCTAACTCGTTCCCACGGCTTACCGGCTAGCACGCGATCCGCTGCGCGTCTGCGTTCGTTGTCCTTGTACTTGGCGTACGCGATGTCGTGTTCACGACAGGCTTCGTCCAACTCGTTGATTCCGCGTTCGCCGCGTGCCAATCTCACCTCCAGTTTAGTTCCCGTTCCGCAGAACCTGTATCCAGACAGATGCAGTTCCACCAATAACACGTCCACCGCTCGATTGATTAGAGTCAGTACTGACTGTGTGACGAAAGGTATCGAGCTTTTAAGCACTTTTTTGATAAGACCACGCCCCCTTTTTCCATTTTTAACACTATGACCACATAATTCGTACATGACTACTATTTATCGACCTTGTAAACGGATCTCCAATCTTTGTCCTTCCCTCCGGCCTTATCCATTTCTTCTATTAATTCTCTTGTCTCCTCGTTGTTGGAGTGTATCAACTCTGCCTCTTCGGCGCAGAGTGAACTCCGCTGCGTACGCGTGCAATTTATAGATGTAAGAAATTAATTTCTCCCATCGTCTTTGGACCACGTTTGCAAGTTTGTACATTTCGCTCTTCGCGTACTGCCTCACGTCGTCCAATTGACGTAAGTTTACAGCGTCTATGACCCGAACGCTATCGCCGACGTTTAAAATAGTCTTTCCTTGCGTGTTGAACCAAGTTCCGTTCAACGAAACGATCGTGTGTTTGTTCAGAAATTTCAAGTTTACCGCGTCCTTGTTGTTCACGGGTGGCGTTAACTGCGTTATCCTCACGTTCCTCACCGGTGTAACCTTCGCGTCTACATATCCTTTGGTCGCAGCGTCTCTCGCACTAATTGGTTCGCTGAGGGACTACATGCGGTGGTCGCGCGCGTCGACAATGCCCCCGTTCTTCTTCTCGGTATTCGGTGCCGGCGTTGTGAAACGCAAGCACGTGTAGTCTATGTACTGTTTGTTGACGGCGTACTTGAAATTGGCGGGAGCAGTGACGTTGGGGAGCTTACGACCTTTGACGTATATTCTTGTGATGATACCGCCACCCCCGCCGCCGCCGCCGCTGGAATCTTGCGTTAGTTCGTCGTCGTCGTCGACTAACAGACAGTGGTCTTGCACGAACTGCAGTGGAACGGCATCGTTACCGTCGAGCGACTCGCCCAAGTTGCGTATTTTTCCCCCGCTACGTCGAAGTGTCCGTCCTCCGTCAAACCGTTCCCGATGTCCTCCCGCAGACTGCGTCGCGTCTCCCTTCGCACCGTGACGGTGCACTGGTGTCTGCCGAATTAGTCAACACTCATCGTGCCGAGATTCGAATGAAATGAGTCGATTCTGTACACTCGTTTATATACATATTATACGTACTGGTATATCGACCTGATTTATACAACGATGTCGGCTTTACGCAGTTCTTTCACAATGGAGACGATTTCGTTCGTGTGACCGCTGTTGCCGGCGCGTTGGGATTCAATCAACAATCGCAGTCTGTCCACCAGTTCGTTCGGATCGTCTCAGTGCGCGTAATAGATTTTTTCGTTTCCTCCCCTCCTTACTTCCATGTATATATCGTTTCCGTTTTGGGTGTAGTTGTTGTTGTTGTTGTTGTTCACGTGCCCGCGTCCCGTACGTGTCGTTCGAAACAATGGACCTATTATCTTCGTATACTTTGGTCCTCTGTTCGCGTTTCTTCGCGTTGTCGGTAAATAGTGTTGTTTGTGTGCGTTAGTCGCTTCCAGTATACGCTTGTAATCGCGAGATCGTCCTTGTTGTAAACACCAATATCCGGACGTTTCATGAACACCAGTTCGAAAAGTCCCGTCGTGCCTTTGTATCGTACACCATTGATAACAAAATTATCGTTACCATCGATTTCCACCTGTGAATCGCCTATCATCCATTTACCGCCTTCGTGTCTTACACCGTACATATATTCCATCTTTTGAGCACGATCAGCCGATACGATCAGGCTCATTTATTTGTACGCTAGTGAATTGGGTTCGTATTGGCTCTGAAAATAATTACGTGCTTTACGTCTCCGTCGGGTGTGTTCAACAGTTTTTCAACTGTTAAAATAGGATCGTCGTCGCTATCGTCATCGTCATCAACACGTCCGTCGTCATCGTCTCGCCAAATACGGATGTGTCTAGTAAACGCGGTGTACTGTCATGTTTAGAGTCTACTAGCTGTTTATCCATTTCTTCCTCCTCCCCCTCCTCCTCCTCCTTATCCTCCTCCTCCTCTTGTTTCTTCTTCTTCTTCTTCTTTTTCTTCTTCTTCTTCTTCTTCTTCTTCTTCTTCTTCTTCTTCTTCTTCTTCTTCTTCTTCTTCTTCTTTTCCGTTAACATCACCATCGGCTTTTCAGTCGTTTTACATTTTTTTTTTCGACCAACGCTTGCGAAATGGTTTTCATCGGTTCCAAGATCCGTTTGTAACTTCTTGTTAGGTTTTCTTCCTCTTCTTGGATCCCGTAATTTAAAGCACGGTATTTCTTCCATAGGTTATTGCTGATCGTTTCGATATAGCGAATGACCCGTTTCTCTTTGTCGTCTATCTTCACGAACGCCAGTAGATCGACTAACGAATTGACTTCGGAACACGTGTATTTATGTACAATTTTACTCGTGGATATATCCACGAAAACAGTCAACGCCCGTTTACACACACAGTCTACACGCGTTTGTTTATCCGTTCGGTGGTACTACTACTTTTATGAACCGATAGAAACCGATTCTGTACCGCCCGTTATCGATGGACGAGTCTTTGTTCACGACGAGAAAACCGTGACGATCTTTCCACGCTTCAGCGCACAAGTTCTTAAACATTTCGTGCTTCATGTCCGTGTTGACGTGATCGTTGTACGCGTGCTTCAAGTTGAGATAGTCCTGTCTGAGCAAGACTATGAGGTTGGCGTTGTCGAGAATCAGCTGTTTCGCTATTTGACTGTACGTCTGGCACAAGTAGAAAGTGTCTAAACCGCTATAACAGCCCATAGCGAAGTACTTGCGTATGTTGTGTTGTTTTCCACAAGACACGTCGTCGAACACCATAATGAAATCGGTGTCGACCTCGTTGGGAGGTGGTACCTCCTCGTTTTCACTGTACGCGTGATAACCCGGTCCGTCGTCGACGAGCTGCGTCATCAGAGTTTCCAACATCCGGTATTTGGGCTGAGACAGTGATTTTGATAACACGTACAAGTTTGCGAAACGTAACACATTTACATCAAACAACAGGTTGAACATCACGTTCATCTTGCCGCACGCGGACGGTCCGCAGATGATAAAACGTATAGAATCGGGCAGAAGAAGTCCGTGCCTACTTCTCCTCGCTCCTCGTCCGCCCCACCACTTCCATTCGTGTAACCTTCCGACAAGTCCATATTTTTTATTTTTTATTTTCGGGCTTGTTGTACTATATTCATTTTCTTCTTCTTCTTCGTTCGACCACAGTCTATTGAGCAGTTGTATTATGTCGTAACACTCACCGGACACGGTACAGCACACGCAAGTGTCCGGTCCCTTCTGACAATCGGGATCCGACCACGTGCACTCTTTGTAACCCGCCGATCGTGCTACCCGGTATTCTTACACTGAGTTCGGAACTTGTCACACTTTTCGTGACCCGTCCCAATGTTCGTGTAACGAATGTACGCATGCGTTCGACGTCTTTCAGAGTTTCCAACATCCGGTATTTGGGTTGAGACAGTGATTTTGATAACACGTACAAGTTTGCGAAACGTAACACGTTTACATCAAACAACAGGTTGAACATCACGTTCATCTTGCCGCACGCGGACGGTCCGCAGATGATAAAACGTATAGAATCGGGCAGAAGAACTCAGTGCCTACTTCTCCTCGCTCCTCGTCCGCCCCACCACTTCCATTCGTGTAACCTTCCGACAAGTCCATATTTTTTATTTTTTATTTTCGGGCTTGTTGTACTATATTCATTTTCTTCTTCTTCTTCGTTCGACCACAGTCTATTGAGCAGTTGTATTATGTCGTAACACTCACCGGACACGGTACAGCACACGCAAGTGTCCGGTCCCTTCTGACAATCGGGATCCGACCACGTGCACTCTTTGTAACCCGCCGATCGTGCTACCCGGTATTCTTACACTGAGTTCGGAACTTGTCACACTTTTCGTGACCCGTCCCAATGTTCGTGTAACGAATGTACGCATGCGTTCGACGTCTTTCAGAGTTTCCAACATCCGGTATTTGGGTTGAGACAGTGATTTTGATAACACGTACAAGTTTGCGAAACGTAACACGTTTACATCAAACAACAGGTTGAACATCACGTTCATCTTGCCGCACGCGGACGGTCCGCAGATGATAAAACGTATAGAATCGGGCAGAAGAACTCAGTGCCTACTTCTCCTCGCTCCTCCTCCGCCCCACCACTTCCATTCGTGTAACCTTCTGACAAGTCCATATTTTTTATTTTTATTTTCGGGCTTGTTGTACTATCTTCATTTTTTCTTCTTCTTCGTTTGACCACAGTCTACTGAGCAGTTGTATTATGTCGTAACACTCACCGGACACGGTACAGCACACGCAAGTGTCCGGTCCCTCCTGACAATCGGGATCCGACCACGTGCACTCTTTGTAACCCGCCGATCGTGCTACCCGGTACTCTTACACTGAGTTCGGAACTTGTCACACTTTTGGTAACCCGTCGCCAATGTTCGTTTAGAGAGACGAATGTACGCATGCGTTCGACGTCTTTGTTCGTTGTATTCAAGATGTACTTCTTGCACGGTGGATGTGAGACGACATCGTTCACAGTGTTCGCCGCCGCCACCGCCACCACCGACCTGACGATGTTGCCATCGTAACGTACTATCGCGTACTGGTGCCACGCTACGCGTTGATTCCGTGTTTTATATCAGATCTTTCTTGTGTATCCACGAATCGTGTTTACCGTCGAATCCGAGCCAACGCACGCGCGCCCTGTCGCCTTTGCGCTGCAACACTTTCTCCACCAATTAAACGTCACCGACGCTCGACGTGCTGATTTCGTACTCGTAAAAGCCACCTCGTACCACTTCACCAGCGTGATCCTTGAGACGGTAAGTGACGGGAACGGTGGGTTTCACCGCGTGCACGGTGAAAATTTCATTGGTCCAGTTGGGCGTGTACCCCATCGCGAACGTCATTTTGTGTTTACTCACGCGAACACGGTCGCCCACCATGAATTTCTATAAGCACATATAGATGCATTGTATAACACATTAAACGTTATGTTTCCTCAACCGTGGCTTTTACTTATTTCAGCAGTAAACTAAAAACGGAAAACCGTTGTCACCTAACCTCACAAATGAAAACAACACGTATTTTCGCTTTGCATTAAGTAATAGGACAATTTACATTTAGTAGACTTCTTTTCCACATCGTAATATATCGATACAATCGTATATTATATAATAATCGAAAATGTTCTGCAGAAATAGATAAATGTACGGTTCCGATGCCGCTAAATAGCTTTTGTTTATTTACTTGTTACTATGGTAATTAATTCTGGTCTCCTTGGTGCTGTTGACATTTTTAGTAGTAGTATTTAATACGTATATTTCATTACTTATTTATTGCATCATCATAAATACGTATACACATAAACTTTATAAACGTTTAAGATAATTACAAAACATATAGACCTATCTGTATACAAAATTACAAAATATATCGATACAATCGCATATTAAAATGATTAAAAACTGCAGGTTCGGATAAAGGTACAGTTCTGATGCCCCTAAATAGCATTTGTTTATTTACTTGTTACTATGGTAATTAATTCTTGTCTCCATGGTGATGTTGACAGCTTTACACGCGTCAACAAAAAGGCATAATTAAAAGGGCCTAAATCTTGCGAATGGGGCAAGATATTAAATTCCACGTAGACAGTGTTTTTTGCGTTGTGCCAGAGGTCACCTGTGCAAAATTTGGTGGCAATCGGTGTAACGGTGTGGATTTGTATTCAATACTCATAAATCCTCAGAATTTGAGTTTTATATAATAAATAGGCCTAGAACAGATTGGACTCTAACAATACATCTTTGACAATTACTTGGCTGGGTGCATGTCGTGCCCTATGTATGGAGTTTATGAATCCCAATTTTCCATAATATCTCTTCAATTATAACGTTTAAACTGTTTTTCTTATTTATTCGCATATCAAGTACCGGTACTTTAAAAAGAGCTAGTGAATGTAAACATTTGAATTAAAATAGGATTACTGCCGTAAAGACAACTCTGTATTTATAGCAGATCGCTTACTGGCTTACCTTTTATCGATTCTTTATATATTGACTATAGTGTTATACACGAAATAAACACGTGTATGCGACAAACCCATATGTAGATATATGCGTGAATGTGTGTGTGTGTGTGCGCGCGCGCTTTTTAATTACCTTAACAGAAGAGGGGGATTTAAAAATGTAATTTCTTTTTTGTTTTTACAAAGGAAATTTGTATAAGCACAAGCCTCTTATTTTACTACACTATATTCCATCCTTATTTTATGTGTGACATAGAGCTTAGACATAACTAATCCTAGACAAGTGAAAGCTTAGTGAACACAAATCCCACCACCTAGTTGGTTTTAGAGGCTTGTTCAACATTTAAGCGTGCAGATAACACGCAAATGTTTCCTCCCTATAAACAAACAACGTATGAAAATCCCATGAGCATTGGTCTAAATCACATGAGGAACGCCGGTGAAGTCAATACCGCGTGATAGTTCCTAGTAATCTGAGGAATAAAACAAGGAACGACATTCGGTGTTTCAATATTTCTTTGTGCCAAGCAGACCTGGATTCTGGGTAGCAGGGATGGAAAGAAGATTCAAGTTGCTGAAATAAATTTTCCTTTTCAACACATTAGAACGTTTATCTTCTTCCCCTAGGTCTTTTTTTCTCTAATAATTTACATTTCCCTACAATACTTTTCACTTCTCCTGCCCTTCTGGCTAGTGACGAAACTAGATTAATATGCTTTTTTTATCTGTTTTGTTAATTTACAATTTACTTTTTACTTTATATTTTTTATGTAGAACCATTTCTAATAATGTATAAACATTTATTGCACGCTGTATTCTTCTACTCATGCCACTGTAAGAAATTTTTAAGGATGCACTATTCAAACCTCCAATTTTCGCGCCCTATCTATTTTAATAAGTTTTATACATAAATGTGAGAACTGATATACAAGTTAGACAAAGTGTTTGGAATCTAATAATAATAGTACCAAATCATTAAGTAATTCCTCATTCTATTATTATGTTCCAAAATTACGTGAATATAAAAGGAGATAATCTAATCTAACAGGAAATGGAACATAAGTTCTTTCCATCAGCAGTTTCCTTTGACGAGATTTCAGAATTATTGAAAGTGACTGCAGAAGGTAGTGTTGATGCATGTAAGAGGGCAGTATTTGCGTGCATGCACATGTGTTTGCTTACGTTTACTTCTATAAGCCAATCAACAGCTGAATCAAGTAACTCTATTTATAACCGTAGACAGTACAATGGAAGCAGTGAAATGGAGTGTGCGGTTTACAGCAGAGCACAACTGTGCAAGGTGGATGACGTTAAATATTAACACAAAGTCGTTTTAAGCTCTTTGAGCTGGAGTTGGGCGTCACGTATTCACTTAACGCCGGCACTTAAATATTTCAAACAGAGTCCCCATTTGTGTGTGTGTGTGTGTGTGTGTGTGTGTGTGTGTGTGTATTTTTCAGCAGCAACACGTACTTTGCCTGTTATGTCGAACAGGCGACCGCAGTCGAGTCACTGGCAAATTTGTTTTCTTATAGAACTCATATTTTCCGCAAAAAATGACGTAATTATAAAAGAACTTCTCAGATACGAATAGTATGCTTAAACTTTACACAGGAAAACATTCATAAAAGAAGCAAAGGTCTGCATTTTATAAAGCAAATTTTTAAAAGGTAAGATTCATCAAAATAGGTAATTAAAAAATTTACATTATTCGCTAATTATTTGGTGTTGTTGCTAAATAAATTATCATAGTTTATAAGAATTTCCTAGAGTAGTTAATCTAATCTTTTATTGTGAATTTTACAGTATAAAACGTCGTGTAGTCGGAGAATATTTAAGTAAGGTCGAGAGGTAATATAAAAAATAGTGTCATACGTTTTAATGTGATATGTAGGGAAAATGCTAGGGAGTATGATACAATTTGAAACAAAGTATTCCCGTTCCTTTTTTAAAATTTGTTGCCTGGATTCTGTGTACTCTTATTTCTGTATTGTATTAGATAAATTTTATATTAAATAAAGGTATTTATTTCTGTATTTTGCATAAATACAGCAATAGCAGCAATTATTCTGCTGACCAACATATCATGTGTGCTAACATTAAAATTCGATTAAATGTCATTTGAACTAATTTATAACTAATTAATTAGCTGTAAACGTTGAACTAGTACACAGTAAAGAGGAAAATAGTGCATGACTTGTCACTACAATGTAATAATTTTTACTACCATGTAATAATTATGAACAAGCGTAATACAGCCCGTTATCTGTTAGGGGAGATAATGAGGATGTTATCTGACACAATATAAAGATGTGTATGTACTCCTAACACCATTTCATATATCTTCATGAAGTCGTTATCTTTACATTGTGGTTGCTTGTAGCATGCAAAGTACTTTCGTTTTAAATATACATAAGTAACCAAATGATTACTATGAATCAGTAAAGATTATTAGCAGGGAAGCCTAAAATTGTGAGACGCACTGCTTAAGTTGTGTCGTGTACTGATGATCTATACGCCAAGAGGAATAGTGGTATACGTTGGTCCCAGTCTGTTTGGTTCTCGTCAACAACCTCTTTTGTAACCTCATATTCAGCCACTTTTCCCTCAGGCGCTTCTATCTCCTCAGGAACAAGCAAGAGTTTTGTCTCGACACCCATAGTTGGCTTTCCAATCACTTCTTTTGTCGTTATACTTATTTGTGCTTCCTCTGCTAGTTCTTCCTCCATTTCCGCTTGCAACAGGGAGGGTTCCTCTTGACCAGACTTGTTGACTTTTTCTTCGATTAATGCCACTCGCTTAATCGAATGGTTGGTAGACCCTGTCATTTTAGCCATGCGAAGCTTTACTTCTTTTGGCCAACCTTCAGGGCATTCTCTCTTAAGTCCACAACGAATCCGTAGGCATTCATAATGTCCGTGCCAAGAATCACTTCATCGACAATGTCTGCAACGAGCATTTGGTGGCTAAACTCGAGAAGACCCAGGCGTACATTTACGTCTACGTTTCCTAGCACCTTGACGTGGCTTCCAGTCACAGTCTGTATTGTACAAGTGCTAATTAGAGGCTGGCGGTTGCTGACTAAGTCAGGGCGCACAATGGACACTGTTGCGCCCGTGTCAACGTAAATGATGTTGGTTTACCTTCTGCAAATCCATTAACGATCAAGTTTCCACTGGTCTTATATAGCATGGAAACTGTGTGCTGTTCTGGGGCTTTACTTCTCCAATTGGTGGGATTACTCTCTACACTCAGTATCTTCTTCTCCTGACAGTTTCCTGTAGATGACCACGTTTTCCAAAGCTGTAACATTCTTCTGTCTTTTTCAAATCGTTGCGACTCTCTTGAACCTTTGAATCGTTTGTCCGACGACAATGTTTTTCTGCACCCACCGTAACGGCAATATGATGGCAAACCCATTAATGTAGCGGGACGCTGACTTGGCAGCTTCAAACTCTAGGGCGTGAGCACGAGCTTCTGAGCTATTTCGGAGATTCTTCTGGAACATTCGACAAACACGTAGATTGTTCTGTGATGTTGTAACACTATTATACAATTCAATATTAACTTCGTGTCGATATATTATATGAGAAGAGTAAGAGAGTAAAAAGTATTGGAACCTCTGAAGAGTACTGTTGATTCTTGTTACGTTTGAACGTGTAATTCTTTAATGTACACAGCAGGAATGATTTTAATTATAGAGTATTCAATTTAAGATTTTTTAGCTTTCTGAGAAAATTCGAGTTTTATTTCTTTTGTTTCTACTTCTTGTATTATACAACTATATTAAAAATTTTACATTATTGGCGTTAAACAAGTATACATTTTTATTCGAGATTGTATTAGGGACCGATTAAGTCTTCTTTTTGTTATTAATAAAATGTTTCAATATTGCTTTAAATAAATCTTTTTTTATGGTAAAGTTATGACACATGTGTTTTACTTTTATTTTTGTCTTTGGCCATAAAGTAATATTTTACATACAGTGTCTAAATACAATGGACAACAATGATTTTGTTAAATGCTCAATTTTTGCTATTTCTTATGTATTTTTGGATGCCAATTCTGAATATGTAGCCAGAATCTCCTTGTCAGCCTGTGTTTGTCTGTAACTGCCCTTTGTGTTTCAGTAAGTGCTATGCATGAAATCCATCTGCATAAATTTTGTGAACTTAACTAACATTAACTAGGTATACAGTTTTGGTTTATTTATTGCAGCAACTAACTTGGTAACTCAAATATAATTATGTGAGTTAGTGAATAGTCATCATTATTGTTATTCACTATCTCGTCACATGCCATTTGCAATTCTACTGATTTGGAGAGAACCGAAGGGTTACGCCACGGACAATTATTTTTATATAACAAAAATATCTGGGATAATAGCTAAGACTAGACGTCATATTACATACCCAAAAAGTCTCTCTGCTATAAGGACACTGCCACACAGACACAGCTTTCAATGCCAGAACCACCAGAAACATGGAACTTAGACGAAGATGAAATTGTGAGTAAGGTTGAAGCTTGTGCAGACGTATCTAGTGATGAAGAAAGAAGAAACCGAATTTTTTTTAACAGATATTATAACGTTGCAGAAATCAGACCCTATAGGGGATCTAAAAATATTAGATAAATGATAAAAGGTAAAATAATTTAATGAATAATAATGAAGAAGAATATATAAAATGGAATTAAGAAAGAAAAAACGAGACTTGTAAACAAGAATAATAAATAAGTAAATAGACTAGACTGACAAACAAATGACTATGACCCCACCCCAGGGATTGGCCAGATAAAGACAATAAAATGAGAAAAGACAAATTAATGATAAAAAAGGGCACACACAAATAATAAATGTCTATTAACAAGTAGTAAAATAAAATAAAATAATCTCAGTTAAAGTACACTAACCAGAGTAATAGATATTATATGTTATTAATAACTCTATGATGATAAGTAAATCAAAACATAAAATTGTTAACAGACTAACTATCAATTGTGTATAAAACAATAAAAAACCCAAAAGTGAGAGATAGGTAGGAAGTGAAAGTGATTAACAGTGTAAGTGTTACAAGTGAGTAAAAGAAATAAATATTAGGGAATAACCACTATTACCACTAAAGTGCAGTAGAAAAGTGCAAAGTGCAAGGGTAACCCAAAATAGAGGTAAACAACCAGAATATTGTTATTATAGTTACAACTGATAGTAGATTAATAGTACATTTGTATTCAGGGTAAAGATCCCATAACGATATTAAGGATGTTATTGTTACAATGTTTAAATAGTCAAAATATCTAGTAAATGTTAAAAGATGGATAGACAACCAATCCATCTTAGTGTTAAATAAGAATAAACTAAATAATATGAGTGCAAAATAAATAAAACATCCTATATTAATAATAAAATTCAAGGGATGATTATCAAGAGAGTATAAATGGTGATAATGTTATTCACCAAAATTGTTATTTGTTCAATTAAAAGAATTGAGTTTATAAGAAGGAATATGGCTGAAAAGTAAACAGACCATAAACCTAATTTTTGTGTTATGTTTTATAAGTAATATTAAATGATAAACAAGTTAGCAGAAATGGCAATAGATATGAGTAAGAAAATAAAATTTTACAAACATAATAATAATCATTAGAGTAAAGACAGAAAAGAAATAAGAGAATAACAGACAAGCAATGATTTTGTAAATTAATAAGAACTTTCAGTTATTGTAAAATAGCCCAAATTAATTCAAAATGTAAACAAGTCATAAGTGACACCAAGCAAAACATATGTACATGAAAAATAATCTTTAATTTGTGTAAAATAAGAAGATATAGATAATCACTACTTAGGCCTATAAAATGCCTAACTGTAGAAATCCAAGATAGACAAATTGTAAGAAATTAAATATTGTATCAGAAAATTCAGGGCAAGTAACTCATTAAGTACAATTAGTGAACCATATTAAGATGTCAGAGTTAGGTTAAAAACATAAAATAAGAAAGAAATGTAATAACATAATATTAACATTTTTGTCAGAACTTTAATACATGAACAAACCCAGCTTTGTGGGATGTCAAAATGATCTTTGAAAGAAAATAGAAACATTTGTGATAATATCTAATACATAGATAAGAAGACAGAAGAATAATAGATATCAGAAAACATTTGTTCATTTTGAATTAAAATTCTAATATTATAACAATACACATAAATATAATCAACTAATGAGAGTATAGACAGTTGCCATAACAACGGAACGTTATTTAATATAATTCCGTTATAAAACATTAGTCCATTATTGACGATCAAGAGATACAGAAACCAAACCATATTCGACTCAATTTTCAATTAAAATAATAATAAAGACTTAACGACAAAATTTAACGAGATGAGGATGCAAGAAGTCTAATGAAGAATTAGTTAAATCAACAGAGATAATAGACCAGATTTCAATCTTCAAAATTAATTGTTTTATCCAAATTATTAGAAAAAGAAGCCAGATGAAATCCAAAATATAAATGATGGAAGATTGATGATCGTATAGACCCAACCTAACTAAGAATTAAGTGACTATGTAAAAATTATTAGAGATCTATCGTCAACCGTTTATGTAATATACCCGAATAAGAACAAATGACCACACCTTAATTACGACACTGTAGTTTATATTGTACAGATTAAAACTAATCTTTTATTGGAGCCGCTGAGTAAATCCATTTATTATGTTTTAATGAAATAAAAATACAATAAAGTTTGTAAAAAATTATTTGTTCTTTAGAATAAGTAGCCTTACGGCTTACAAGAAAACTATCAATTAAATAAATAAAAATAATTCAAAATTGAATGAGTATAATGTTCAATGTTTGTAGATATTCAGTACATATTTATTAAGAAAAAAATGCGACAAGGTTGTCTGTAATATTGTTTAGTATTTACACTCTGGACAACTTTGCAATGTTTAGCAAAACATAAAGCGGCGTAAAAATATGAGGGAAGACTAGCGAGGTTAGCAACGTTTGTTACGCGGATGATACAGTAGAACTAACCGAATACATCCAAGACCTCCAACGGATTATGGACTTCACGAAGCTAAAAACTGAGAAACTGGAACTGGTAATTAATGAACTACATTTATGGTTGTAAATAAAATAATGTAGGGCCTAGTTCAACCTATAGAAAGAGTAAAGCACTTCAAGTATCTAGACTGGTGAACCAATGAATCCTTGGATTACGATGTGGAGATAAATGTTGAAATGGATATGGTTTGGTCTGCGTTTGCCAAACTAAAGTTGTATCTCATTAACAGAACATTGTGTCTCGGTTTCAGAGAGATATTTGTTATATGCTGTGTGTGGTAAGTCATCCGGTATGCATGTGAAACATAGATACTCACACAGAATACGACCCTTTAGAAACAGATTACGGCCTTTGAAATCTGGATCTATAAATGCTTATTGAGAATTCCGTGAAGTAAGCTACACGAGAAATTGCGTCGTATTTAGCAGAACGGGATATGAGGCTTAATCACTTTCGATTAAAAAATGAAGATTTACATATTTGTTTAGAATACACCAATACTCCCTAATAAGTGGTATTATTCTAAATGCAAAAATGAAAGGTAAAAAATGGATTGATTTGTTTAAACTATCTCAGATCTATAACCTTCAACAGTAGTCAAGCTTAACTGTTGAAGAACTATTGCAGTCTGCACAAGGTCGAGCCATAATTGAAATTAGAGTCGCCAGTGGCTGATTAGGTAGGACATTAACAGAAGAAGACTTGAACATGAGGTTTCTATTGTTTTGAATTGCAGTCTAAGAAAACATGCCATTGATTCATTGCAACTGGTTTTTATTAAAAACTATAATAAAGTGTTAATAAAACCGTTTTTTTGACACAAAATGAAATCACAAAAATTCTTTTAAAATATTCTAAAAATTATTGCATATAACATTATTATTAAGACTACTTTCATTAAGTAATATTAATAGTTGAAGTCATAATTCTGTCTAGTATATTTCACTTTACTTAAACCTGTTATGCTTAACAGAAACATGTAATTTCCTTCTTAAGATTCTCAAGTTTTCCTAGTCTTCGTAGCGTCTTGTCGTCAGTATGTTATGTCATCTGTAAAGACAATATTGTGGACCACTCCATCTAAAACACTTCCCACCTGAAGTTAAGAAGGGGAGTACTTTTCCTCCGGAATATTGTTTATTATTGAAGAGCCATCGTACGCAGACCGCAGTCACTTCAAGGAAAACAGTCTGGACGTGTTCCCGCTTAATCCCACATCACAGTCACACCCATGCACAAGGTTGCTCCCGTAGACATGGAAACAAGAGTCATCTCAAGCGTCATTTGTTCTCAATCGATAGAAACACAGCTGCTACTCGACACTTGGAGATATCTCTTCCGCTTCCACTGCCGTTGGGTGTTTTACTTCTCTCCCGTAATTGAAAATGTTGAGTATCCTCTTCTTGAGTGCTTCTCTGTCCGAGCCTTTACTTTCGACCTGTTTGACAAGGAAGCCTTTACCCGTAGCTACAGTACCACCAGCATGTCCTACAGAATACACGGACTCAGGTTGTATACCCATCTGCAAACTGTTTCCCCAGTCCAACAGTATAGTCTGATCGTCCGCAAACAACAAATTGTCAATTGCAGAGTGGCCAATCATAAAATGCTCCGGAAGACACATTTGCCAGTTTTGTATGACATCGTCAGCATATTAATTAAAATGAGAAGGTTATAATGGGCACCCTTGTTGTACTCTCCAATTAAGTTAATCAGTTCAATTGTAGGAGCTGTTCTCGGTTTCCTAATTCAATTAAGATTATATTCTACACATAAAGACTCTTTATTGCTCTAATTATTTGCTGTGGGATTCCATCCCTTGCCATTATTGCACATAGCTTACTCCGATTCAACCTGTCGAACGTCTTCTCGAATTTCACGAAAGCTATGTATGTGGGCAGTTGATACTCTCTACGTTTTTCAATGAGCTGGTTTATTGTAAATATGCAATCTAAACAAGATCTGCCCTTCCTGAGTAACAACCTCAACTATGACAAGGTTAAGCAATCTCTAAGAACTGTCATTAAATTGTAGTAGTAGTAGTAGTAGTAGTAGTAGTAGTAGTAGTAGTAGTAGTAGTAGTAGTAGTAGTAGTAGTAGTAGTAGTAGTAGTAGTAGCAGCAGCAGCTAGTAGTAGCAGTAGCTGTGACGTTATTCCCATTTCGGCCATTTAGTTTAGGAGGCAACAGAAGCAACATCCGTTTGTAGTCACAATATTGTAATTGATTAGTGCATGTTAAAAGTTAAGTGACGTATTGTTACATTATGTATGAATTTCTATCTAAAGTGCTTGAGACGTCATTGTCGTTTGTGGTATCGATTGAGCCGTCCGTCAGTTCTTAATGTCTGCCACGGGGCACAAAACAAGACATGTGCGAGTGTTGATTCGCCGTATATAGTTTGATCTATAATCTCTGAAAAATTACGGAGACTGTATGCAATACGTAGTGACTGACGTTGTTAATTTAGGAACGAAGAAGCAACACAACATAGTTTAGAAGACATTCATAAAAATACTTATAGAATAAACATAATGTACGCAAATTTGAACAAAAAATTAAATGTATACACTTCCGTAGCGCCAGTAAAAATGCTGTGTATACTGTGCGGTTTTCCAGTCTCTTCTTTCAGATTTAAGAGATTGAAATCCATGGTAACCATGTACCTTTGGATAAGTGCTACTGTCAGCACTATTTTTTCGATAATTTTTGGTTCAATAAAACTCTACTTGCTTCGAAAAGAGCTCACGTATTCCAATTGCACAGACATGTTTTGCAGTTTAATAGGATTAGTGACAGTTTTGTGCTATCAGATGAAATTTATCCTACGGGGAAATATGTTCAGGAGCATTTTGAGTAATATTAATTATGTCGACACATGTCTTGAATCCGTCGGTATCACGGTTCCGCACGCTAGTAATTTAATCCTTTGCATCATTTACATGACGGGAAATATCTATATAACTGTAGCAATAATTTGGCTGACCATTCCTGGAGTAATGATGGAAGAGAGTTTGGAAAGTAAAAGTGAAGCAACATTTGTGAGTGTAGACAAAAGTAAAGTTAGACATTTAAGCTCTGCGGTAGTCACTGTGTGTGGAGGATTATTCTATCAATTTTTATTTACTAACTTTGCTTTTATGATTTACATTATCAATCAGAGACTGCGCCTCATTCGAAATGCCCTTATCAAATTTAACAGACTGAGTGACCGAAACGTAGCGTGGAGTGACTGCGTATTCCTTTCGGTTTTCGGCGGTGTGGAAAGAGACAACTACCTGACCGAGATCAGATATTACTATAAACAGATGAACAAAATACACTGTTGTATGCTAGATGTTATTCGGACCGCAAGAAACTTTTACACCACCCTAGCGACCTCATGGGCTTGTATATTAATTGCTTCAAATTCAGAGTTTCCTGTTGCTGAAGGAATTTTTAAAAATAATGTATTTCTTTATTTTCTTTATTTGTTGAATACGTTAAATGATGTGGTTTTGATTTTTATCTGTTTGCGATTGTCATCTGAGGTACAGAACATGTGTGTCATTATACGCTCATTCTACACGAAGAAAACGTTGGTCAACTTGAAAAGCAGTATCAGGCACTGGATGTATAATTGTGCCCACTCGGATACAAATCTTAACTGCGGGTTCTTGGATTTAGACTTTTCAATTATACCACTTTTATTTGATATGATCACTTTGCTAGTTTTTACTTTAATTCAGAACGGAAGAGCTTAAGTGTTTGGGCAACCGTGATATGAGTCCTACAGTAAAGATTTACATACTTACTTTATCACTACTTTGTAATGTTGATTCACCTCCAGTATTACCTTACTGTATCGGTCAAGATTTGTGCAACCAGTTCATTAATGAAACCCAATATTAGGAGTTATTGTGACTGTTATAGAACATATATTTTGCAACTAGGGAGACTCGTTTTCATATAAATATAGCAACTAAATACAGCAACATTTCTCTGAAACTGTTCAGCTTTAAAGACATATCTCTGGCTTTCTTATACCTAACGATAAGATTAGTTATGTGAATTGATGTACACGAATGATTACAATATTTACTGGGAAAATTTTGTTTGCATAGGGATATTTTTAATGCTACAAAGCACTACAACCTGAAGCAGAACTTTACTTTCTCCTACATCCATTTCTTATTGATTCTTTTTACATCCCCCAGTACTTAATTCCCAACCTTCCGAGATCCACCGTCTTTTCCTCCACGCATCGTCGATTCGGTCTTTTTATCCGCCTCATTTCTCTTGTTTTGTCAATTAAGTTTTTTATAGGTTGCGTGTTTTGACCCAATATCTGACACTTAGAACATATTCCGTCTTAGTTTATAGATTTTTGTATAACTCCGTTGCTCTTGATATTGCTATTATAATTGTTTCCAACATTCTGCATGTATTGTGTTCCCGTTTACCCTGCCAGGTATTTCTTACCGAGTTGTCTTGTGCGTTGTAGATTAATTGATATTCTAGTAAAAAATTCAAACAACATTGTGAAATAATATACCCTGCTGGAATATGAATTTTTGTATTCGTTCTCAGAAACATTAGCGGATTAAAACATTTCTTTGGACTCTCTCTCTGTCTCTCTCTTTCTCTTTTTCTCTCGTTTTCACTGTCTATCTTTGTGCCAAGAATCACACATATTGTATAATCACGGTTTACCTGTACTGTTGATTATTATTGATGTTAAATTATTTAATGGTGTGTAGTGAGCCGTTTTATACTTTTTCTCAATACTTATATTCGTCCGTATTTCTCGCCGCTAGAAGTTCGTATTTCCCTCTCTTCTAGTCTATGTAGTCGTGTGTCCGGCTACCGTTTTACTCTGTAAAATGTGAATAATGTACAATTTGTGTGTAATGGGTGTAACGTGTCTTCTCTATCCGTCGTTCAAATGCATGCAACTTCCGCAGATTTCGTCCGTTGCGAACGTACGAATAACCAGGTCTCGATGTTCTTACCTGTTGTTCACTAGGGGTGTGAAAATCCCGGTGGCGCCAAATTGTTTTATTAAAACAATTAAAATAAAATTCAAATGTGTATGACCAGCGCTGCTCAGGCGGTTTGAATAATTCAAATATTTCCGCCAGCCTAGGCCGTCTGTAGCGACCAGTAGTTCGTTGCGTGGGCAGTGTAATCGCTAGTCGTCAACACTACTTGTCTGCTAAAATGTACATAAATTATTGTCCACCTCCTAATGAAATTATAACACCGTGGTTACACTCAACACTTATTTATTTTGCTATTAATAATTAGTTAGCCATTTATTACAAATTATATTTCCCTTTTTAATACAAATGCTCCGGTTATATACGAGACAAATCTACAGGGTTGACAAATCGATATCTGAACTGATAAACAGACTTTCAGTAATGGCGTCTGTTGGAAATTATACACAAAATATTAGTGTTCGTTTGTCACAGGTTCTTGAGATTACGTTAAAAGGATTACAAATGTTTAAAACAATAAAAATACACACCCTTACATCAGTTAAACTTAAATAACATATTGTGTAGGTATAATTTGTTTAGTGTAGTGTAGTAAAAGTGTTTACAAGTTATGGTAATTAACAACAGGTTATCTTTGTCAGTTTATAAATTTTCAGTGACTTAGTATTCTTTTTAATCTTTGAAAGCAATTATGTTCAGTTTAGTGAGATTTCGACCTTTAGTGAGAAATAATTAACATGAGTATATTTAGAAATTTGGGTAATTTAATAGGTACTTATCACTTCAGTAGACAGGACGAGCTCATTCGACCTGGTATTAATGGGTTATGCTGCAATCGTCTTTAATTTGTATTGGTTCGGGACTTCGAACACCTTTTCCAAGTTAAATGGCAGGATTTTATTTTCTTTTTTCTTTAATGCGTCCTCAACATCAGTTATATTGTTCCAGTCATCGTCTTCCTTCTTGGGATTCACTTGTTAGTAACTTCTTTTGAGATTTTTGATGTTTTAATTGACAATTTTGGTCATTCCAAAACTAGCGTCTATTCAACGAAAGCTTCATATAACGAGTAAAGAAATCTAACGGTAATTAGACACCAAACGACTGTTGTCATAGTAACCAATTAATCCCGATTGGTTAATTCTGAAGTAGTCTATTGTTATCAAATTTTGAATTTTTATTCAAAATAACTGCATATCTTCTTATTGATTATATTCTTCTGTCCTCTTCCCTACATGTTAAATATTATCACCACTGTTATTATTTCCTTTCAAAGATTAATTTGGTATCCCATAATGTATGGTTTTATGAAATATCAATGTTTGTACAAATCTGTTAATATTTGGTATTTACATTTCTCCTTTAAACTAAGTTCTTATTCTAATAATTTTTCTTTAAACTGATTTATAAATTATTCTCGGCTATTTACTTGCCTTGAATTTCTTAATCTCCTGGTTGTTTTTATACAGTTTGCAATTATTTGTCATTGACAGTTGTACATTTCCTAGGCCTTAGTAGCCATTGATTATTTTTATTTAAATTATTCTAATTATATTTCATCTCATTACAAAGTTTTTGTTCTGTTGTTATAATTGATTTGTTTAGTGGTTGTTGTGTCATGAGTTTGTTTTTGTTCTGATCATATGTCCAGATTATTTTCTATGTCTTAATACTTAAAATATAACATTTAGGCCTATGCACTGTAAGTTCTCTTCAGCCATATCCTCTTCATAATTGAAACAAACAATTCTTTACAAGTTATTATTAACTGTTGGTTTTAACATTAATTTCCTTCTTTGCTACTACTCTGAGTAATAAACATCATTACTTCTTGTAAACTTATTTAACTTAATTTCCCTCATAACATAGGGTATTTACTAACTATATATTTAATTACTTAAGTCTTTACTACTACTTTCCTACATCCCATGTTAACACAAACAGTTTATTTTACCTGGGCTTTCTCCCCTGAATAACATTGTATTCTTTATCTATTTCTAATCTAAACACTATCTCTAATTACCCTTAACTATATAATTCTTTACAATTCCACTCTTAAATCTTTCATTGGTCCATCATTGATTTATTGAGTGTTTACTTATCTATCACTATCTCTTTAATTATACTATTGCTTACAATATCCTTTTTCACACATCACTTTCACTGTTATCACTTTTTATTTTACACGTTTATTGGTGGCTAAACCCTATTATTATTTCTCTTTGTCACTTAATTATTTTCATTATATTTCTCACTATCTCACTATCTTTACAAATTTTATTTGTATCTAATGAGTTCATGTCTCTTTCTAGATTTCTTACTTACATATACTACTAATTCGTGGGTTAGTGTATTTTTATTTAATGGGTTTTTATTAATTATGAGTTATATTTGTCACATAGATAATATTAACATTTATGTTTTATATTGGTTATTCACCGGTTTCGTTTCCTTGATGATATTGGATGGTATCATCTCCCCCTTCCCTCTTCTACATTATTTGTCTGTGTTTTATCACCTTGGTTCATTTTATTTTCTTTGCAGTTGGTTTGGTCCATTATTTAAATTCATTTTTCTTCTCCTTCCCTTCCATCTTGTCTCGCTTTATTTTGGTTAATATCTGGCCAATCTCTGGGGTTGGGTCAATGTCATTTGTCTGTCAGTCCAGTTTGTATTTCTTATTTTGTAATCACCTTTGGCTTACTATTCTTCCTCCTTCACTCTTAATTATGTTTACTACTTTCGTTCTCGTTATTATTTATTTATCAAAATATTTTATTTCTTGGCATTTTTTACATACTTATTGATATCAAATATGATCAGGGTTTGGCAATGTTATAATATATACAAGCGCACCTTAACACTTATACATGCTGAATTTGTATTGCTTCCTGAGCGACGATGTTTCGACCACATATTTTGACCAGCAATACCTCCATCAGCATGGTCAAGATAGACCTAAAAATATTAGGAAACACGGACATTCACACAATATCGTCAATGGTAATTATGTTCGAAGAAAGAGTTCAGCTGAACCGTTCTCCCCGCCTTGTCCATTCGAGCACTATAAATGTAAGATATCTGAAATTTAGCGCCGGTGTCATACCAATCAGCAAACTATATCTACTACTTCTCTCTTTCACTTTCCGTCTATTAGGAAATTCTTTCTCAATAAATATGGAATCCAATTAGCTTTCGTGTTTTTATTATCGTCTACAGAATTTCTCTTGTCTTGTTATTTACAGTTAATATCTCTGTATTTGTAATTTTTCTCCAGTTAATCTTTTCCAATTGTTAACTCAACCACCATATAAAGCTTTCATAATTTTGGTGGCTTATGTGTCTGACGTGTAGATTGTAATGCTCCAAGTAAGGCAAAATAGTTGGCAAATGTCTTTCTTAACTCACTGTTAATTCCTCTGGTAGTCAGAAGATTTATTACTATACCAAATACAATTGTTTACAAAAACAAAATTAAGTTGCTATGCAAAACAACAATTATAATTATATTTATCAAACTAACTTTCATTTTAACGCTGCGTCCTCTGTGCAGAGTTCATTTCATACTTACACTTCCAGTGTATTTAAAGTGTGTACTTGTTTCAGTTTTGAACCCTTTAATTATTAATCGTTACGTTTTAATTGTAACGAACCCAATAAAAACAAACCGCTAAGAAATATTGCTTTTGTTTTCGCAATATTTATTCCCATTGAAAACCTCTATCCTTTTACGAGAACTACCACACTCCCACACGCTCTGTTATGATTGCCTGCGTACTGGCGTATTTCATTATGTTAATACTTTGGCCACAGACATTAGTTTGCCAATTACTTCCAAAGATTCATTTACAAATTCTTCTTCATAATACTAAAATGTGTAGGAGACGTGGAACAACCTTCTGTCACTTCCAACAACCTTATTTCCCAATCAATGTTCTTCTGCTTTTCGTCTTCTACTCTAAATTTGATCTTTACTTATGTATATATTCTTTTACAGAGCGTCTACCTTTTCAGCAAATTTCTAAGTTTTTCTTATCATCAATGTAATATGTAAATAAATCTAAAAAAAGCCTTTTGCAATATGTAAAACATGTGTAAACTTTTCAATTTACTACTTTCAATGATCGACCATTTAACATCCTCATACATTCAATCGCATCTCCTTATTTTTTTCTTATCCTGGCACAAGATTAACAATTACTCAAGTACCCGTAGAGTCTATAATTATTCTCTTTATTACTATTCTAGATATAATCTTTGTACATGAATAATAAAACTAATTTTATTTTAAGATCTTGTAATATTTTATTAACTTTTCCTTTTATCATTACTGTGTGTAGAGTCAACCTTATTATTGTAGTTTTATAGGGCCTCAAGCACTTTCACCTCACATTCTTTTGCTTTTAAACTGTGAACGTCAGTCTAGCTATCGCTTTTACTACTTTCTGTTTTGTTGCTCTATTTCTTCTGTTGATTCAGAAAACTGCAAGCATTCCCAGTTTTTTGTACATATAATTTCTGTATTGTTTTGAAGTCTCAGTTTTCTACGGTTAACTATCAGTTTTCATCTCGTTTACAAATTTTATTTATTTTTCTTTGTGAGTCTTGCCAGTTGCTTAGGTGCTTTATAAATATTCTTACAGTTTAAATTCTTTTTAATTTTCTATTTCTATACATCCTTCCATTCACATTTGCCTTATTATCTCAAATAAAAAGACTAAATTTAATTTAAGTTTTCTGCATAAATTATGTCATTTTGAATGTTAACAAACGCAAATCTTTGGCATTTCTTAGAGCAATAAAACAGTCTGTAAAAGTCAGCGTACATTAAAAGTACGATGGACAGACTCACCGTAGGAAAGCTAGGAGAATATAAAGTTTAGTATGGTTTTTGCGGATTGTGGATTGGTCTGTGTAACAGCCAATAAGCAATGTTTGTACAGATAGTAAGTGTAGTCCAAGATTACCTTTAAATATTAGCGTTAGCTTAAAATTCAGGCAAGGCCTAAAAATACAAACCTTGATGCTACCAAACTTTTGAATGAAACAAATAATAAAGAAATTGATACATAGGGAAAATATTAGCCCTACGAAAAACTTCAGAAGTTTGGAAATTAAAAAGTAAAGATGATTTCCCCAGAAAGTCAAGGGATTTGCGGTTGTAGGGATGCAGCCAGGAGATCAGTTTGTAATAACATGTGAAGAGAGGAAGTTGCAGCCATGTGAGAGCGATCGAGTTAACTTGTGAGAGAGGGCGTGCCGATGCCACATTCTAAGATTGGTTCAATAGTTGATTCTGGAAAATAAATGTCAGCGGTCGGATATGAGTAGTCCACGGAAGTCTCACCTTAATTGTTGCTAAGTAGGAGGTTTGAATTAGAGGTCACATCTTGGGAGAAGGAGTTAAGATCTACCTTGGGTTGGCGTTGTCTAGAGTGGTGCGTTCGCGTGGTCGTGGTGCGATGTTGATAGGTTAGTCTAGTGGAGGCTAGACTTACTACCGTAGGGTAGGGGACCACTCACAGGTCAGGGACCTTGTTTGTGGTGGTGGTAGAGTTATCGTTGTTGTTGTTAGGGTGTTGATTGGCGCTTGGGATCTCAGGTTGTGAGGAGATTCGCCAAGGCAATCAAGAGGACTCTGGGAGTCCTGTAGGCAGTCATGAGGACTGTGGATAGGGATTCGTTTTTTTTTGGAGGGCAGGGAAGTTGCCATTTCGGGGAGAGGATGTGCCGAAGCGTTCGGCATTTTCGAAATTGCACCAGGACCACTGCTTTCGCTGTTTCTGTTCTCCTAGGGGCGGATGTGTCTCTGAGATTTCCCGGCAAGGCCGAGTAGATGTTATAGAAGTAAAGGTCTAGAGACCCAGGGGCCTAGACTGTGGCTACTGCCTTAAGTTGTTGACAACCAAGTTGCCATTTTGGGGGGAGGGTGTGCCGTGGTTATATCAAAAAGTAAACACCACGGCCACTTAAATTTATTTTCCGTGCGTTCGGCGCGCTATCGCGGTTTGTTCGATGCCCGCGTTGATATTGAAATCAAATTTGTCCGCTGCTACCGTGAATGGTGACGTAATTGGGGAGGGAGTGGTTTTCGATTATTAACGAAATTTAGTTAGCTGCGTCGGTGTTTCTAGAAGTTAACGTCGCGACGTGCGTCTTTCTCTTTTTTCTCGTTCAACCTCGGGGGCGGCTGGATTGCGATGGCGTAATTCTGTACTTCACTATGCTTAGATAAACTTCATAAAGAGCTTCAGGTTTCTCCGCCTAGTCGAGGGGAAAGAGGTCCAGGTCATGGGCACACTACATCTACGCCCATCCGCAGAGCCTGCGTAAGAAACCCCTAACGCCGTCATGCCATCCGGCCTCGTCTTTCACTCACCACGGAAATGCAGGAACGTCTTTAGTGCCCGCCGAAAGATCAGGTGGGAAAATTCCATTATGTAATAAACATCACACTCGAAGTGCTCAGCCGGTTGTCGGGCAACACACACGCTAAAATCTATACCTCGATATTAAACTCATGTTTAACATTACTGAACATGTTTAGTGAAAACATACTGAAGTGTGGACATTACTGACTGGGTTATAAGTTACTTATAAGTATTCGTGCTTTGATTTGTATCGAGTCATGGGTTACCTTTCAATTATTTAAATATTTAATTCTATTCCTGTGAAAAGACAAAACAGTTTAAGACTCCTTTTAGCAATATTCAGAGCTTAAGAAAATGTAATACTCGCAGAGTGCTTGCATCTGCCTGTCATATGACTGGTGATCCTGCATGTTTCTATTTGTTCTCTGATTTTTCTAAATTTTGAAGTGTTCTTTAGTTGGTTATTTTGCTGGTTCAGTTTAATTATTCAAAATTTATTGTATTTCGTAAATTCCTATACGTATTTTACTTAACACTTTATTTTAATTTAGTTAACTTAATATTTAACTTAATACGCGATACTTAATTTTAATCTCAACAACTAATTACTTTAATTGGATTCATTAACTGTTTCAGTTAATTTAGTCACCTTAATTTAATTAACAAAATTAAACCTCGGTTACTGTGATCACGGTTTTCAGTTGATGTGATTAATCCTAGTGATGGGGAACCGGAAGATGTAAGTACTTCGGCACACTTGAGTAATATTCCTTTGAATTTACTTATTAAGCATTTTTTTTCAATTATCGATTATTATTGTATTAATTAATATTCATGGATTGTTTGCTCCAGACACTTATACTTGTAATGTGTTCATATGCTCATTGAATACAAACTGTTGTAAAATATAGGAAGTAAAGGTCATAATTATAATACTAATAAATTCAGTAGGTTGTCATGCCATTATTAAATTTGTAGAAAATACTTTGACATATTTCATGTAATTAATCCACCAAGTGACTGTAAATACTGTGACACATTTTGCGAATTAAACCATTATGTGAAATTTAGAGAAAGAGCTGAATGGAACTCTATTATCAGGAAACTTAAAGAAAAGGAAAAAAAGAAAGATTGTAAAACTATTGTTAAAAAAAAAACAACTTAAATAAATCTTGTTACTGTTACTGTTGATCAGCTGTTTTCTTGCAAGACCTGTCACTATGGCTCAGCACATTTTATTTCCAATCTAGGCCACATGCCTAGTCTTAAATATTAAGTTACGCCTCCCCCAGAAAAAAAAATTGTTTTTTTTTTGGTGATTAGAAAAGGTGGGTGAAAAACAGTCTGGGTACAAGGGGGCGTTTCAACGTGTCTGATTGTTATGCATTTTTAGAAGTCATTACACTCTTTCAAATATTTATGGTTCGTTTATAATTAAATAAAACTTTAATTTAGCATCTATTTGCGGTGAGATTGCAAACTTTCAGGCTTTAACAGGCTTCACGCACACACACTACACACTATTTACTTGCGTACACGCTCTCAACGGCAATCGCGTGATGTTCTTGTTGATTCATGTTTATAAGCCAGCTTCCAATTTCACACCTGCTTGTCTATTACATATTACTAAAATTAATTTAAATATTTATTTTATTTCATATATGCGCATTACAGCATATGCTTGTATTGTCGCAATATATACTATACATTGCAACAGTACAAATAGGTTGAGTACTGTGCATCGCACCAAGTAATTTAAATAAGTGATTAGAAGAAATAAACAGTGGATTTTAGTAATAATAAGAATTCAGCCTGCAATATAAATTGTAAAAGATACGCCTGACTTGCAGGTTGGGACAGGTGAATGACGCCAGCTGCCTTTTATATGTGTGTACACATGTAAAGGGTGTGTGTGTGCGACTTGTTCATTCCTGAAAAACGCCACCCTTTTCAGTAACGATATAAATTATTGTATTTAAATTAATTTTTAATGCTTGTGTGCATGGTAGCGATAAACTAAAGACACCAAAATGTGTGGTTAAAAATAACGAACAAGTGTATAAAAAATTGTAAAAACGAATGAAAAAGGTAATGATAGGAATTTAAAAATCAATAGTAATTGGAGTAAGTAAGATAAGGAAAAACGGTTTGTGCATGATGAACACCTAGAAATTACCGATCGAATGAATATCGGATAATGTGCCAAAGACTTCGCAATTCGCGAAGATGAGCAATTTAAATGTAACAATAAAGCTTGGGTTAAGAGTGACGCTCTCGACACTTTCAAACATGGAGAATATTGTCGAGAGACGAGACATGATTTTGGCGCCTTGGGTATAATACGGGAACGGGCAAACATTTTTTTCTTTCTCGTCAGACCGTCATAGCGGCTGGAGGCTATTTCTAAGAACTACAACTCAATTCTCGTTCAATCAACAGAACAGCTGGAGGCTATGTCCAACAACTAGTACTTCTAGAATTGATTGACAACCATTGCAGCCAAAGTATCTATGTAGAAATAACAACTACCGTAGATCAACCACAAGCAGAAAGCAGAGTCTTCAAGACTGCACATTCATGCGAGTGAGAAGTTGGAACCAGATGTTATATATTAGATGTTAGGAATATTGAAGAGTTAACGTTGAAACGTCCCCCAACATTTTTTCAAAAGTTTTTTATTATAATTTTTTTTTAATTGGGGGGCGTTACTTAATTATTTAAAACTCGACGCGTGGCCTAGATGGAAAGAAAAATGCGCTGAGCCCATCGTGACAGGACTTGCAATGAGACACTTGTTTAACAGCAACAACATTTTTATTAGTGCATTTGTTAATTCCAGACATATTCCTTTTACAAAACTCCAATTCTTTTGTCATAGTTTTCAAGCAAATTTCAATAAATCTCATATTATAAACAGTAGTGTTGTTGACTTGCACTAATAACATCCAATAATATATCTCACAAATAAATTACTGCAAATGTATAACAACCAGACACAAATTATTTTCATTTTCCAATCATCAGAAACTTTCTATTTTCATTAACAATAGCTGAGAATTTACTCAGGAATAAACTTACTAGAATTAGATAACAAAGAGTGCAAGTTGTTCGTTGTATAACTGCTAAGATTTTGAGTATGATTTTATAAATGATATCTAAGTTACATCCATCTATCTACCTCAAACACTTTTAATTAATAATAATAATAACATGTAACGATAAGACAAAACACGGTAATCACTGCAATGCAGACATTAAATTTTTCAAATTATAAATTCGGAGTTATTCTCAAGTTATGGTTTTAAAAGTAGTTCCAAATTCTTTTCATTTCATAAATATAATAAAGTTTCAATTTATACTAAAGCCATCTGATAATATGGTTAACCCATGAAATTACAAGTTATATGACAGGTAGATACAAGTTGTTCATTGTCTGGATACTGTAATTTTTAAAGTTAAGTTTTAAGTCAAATTTAAATAGGCTTAATTTTACAGAAAATAAAAAATTTAAATTGTACTAATCATAACCTTTAATACCACGAATAATTAAATTACTAAAATACATTATAAGCTACAGCAATAGACTTTTTGTGTATACAGAGTGCAAATACAAATCTATTTGTGTTTGAATAGCCCCACGATCTTGGAGCGCCAAAATTATCTAACAACACAAGTTAACCAATTTAAATGTATTTAAAAATTGTGTATTGTATAACATAACAAATTCAATTTAATTTATTGTGTATTAAATTCATGGGTGTAATCGTAATAAGAAGATGATACGTTATTTAAGTATAAAATTGTTCCATTATATATTTATTTTAAAAAAATCTTTCATATCGGATATTAAACAATGACTCATTATTAAATCGTTTGTACGAAGTTTTCGCACATAAATTATTGCTAACAAATTACATACACACGTTATACACAATTCTTATTATCTAATTTTAATTACCGTACTTTAAAATATTTATTTTGTTCTCGGCTTACTCATGGGTGTGCTCATATATTTGCAATTGCTGATTCATTAGCTTCAAAAATGAATTTCCTTCTATTCAAACATCTTTTATATGACTTTGTTTTAACTTTCTACTGCATATGCATTTTTCTTTATCATCAAAGACTTTACTAATTACGTTAATTCAAATATTACTTATTTCTCTTACCATTTACGTTACTAATTACTAAATTTGATATAAGAAATATCATTCTAATTTTTATACTGCTTTTACATTTATGTATAATTTATTTATTTTAATACCGGTTGAATGTCTTTCATTTAAACTTT
The DNA here is from genome assembly GCA_034769895.1 of Magicicada septendecula. Classification (NCBI taxonomy): domain Eukaryota; kingdom Metazoa; phylum Arthropoda; class Insecta; order Hemiptera; family Cicadidae; genus Magicicada; species Magicicada septendecula. The sequence continues at coordinate 406,323,475 of CM068373.1, forward strand.
AATTAGTGTCTTTCAAATGTCTATAATTACAATGGTTTTTATCACCTCGTTTGAAGTGGTTATTCATCTGTACGAGATCTCCTTCTGGTCGTCTGGTCGTGTCCTCTGTGTCCTTCTGGTCCTCTGGTCGTGTCCTCTGTGTCCTTCTGGTCCTCTGGTCGTGTTCTCTGCATGTGGTGATTAATAGTCGTCTCGTCTCACGTCATATGCTACCGGTGTGTCCATAGACCTCATCGTATGTATTCTGCAGGTTTGGCTGGACATCTAGTTGGTCCTGTGACTTTTACGATAATTGTGAATTGGCGTCGTCGACTGACATAGTCTCCTGCGGCAACGGTTGAATCGAGAAGAAGAAACATTATTAGCGCTACCTGATATTTATAGTCAGGTCGTGCAAAATTCCTGTCTGAACAATTTTCAACTTGTCAGATTCTGTCGAGGCGTCACTACCCCCACTCTGGTTCAATTCAATATTTTTTTCCTATTTCCGCGAATTACGAAGTTTGTTTCACATCACTCGATGCTCAATCGATCACTAATTTTTATGTGATTAATATACGTAAATTGCACTTCTTTATGGTACTCACAAAAAGAGTTATTAATTTTTTACGTATAGTAATTGCACTTTTCGTCACCTCTGTACGGTTTTTTAACACTTTATTTATCTATAATCTCTACACAATTTGGTGTCTTTGTTTTATCGTATCGTACATAGTTTTCTTATAATTAACATAAACATACAACTATTCTACTTAAAAAGGTTTGGTTACATTTCAGGAACGGACAGGTTTCACACACACCAACAAAATACGCGCATACACAACGCTAGCGACAGGTGTGTCGAAAATGCATGTCCACGCATGAATTCTGCGCTCCCTATTTTTACTACGATCCAGCTTATGCAATCTGAATCATGTTTATTTATTCATATTTATTTATTTTTATTATTTACTTCATTTATTTGGGCAATGCACAGTATCGTTACTGTTTGTACCGTTGCAAAGCATATTCATAATAATAGTCATCGCAATAAGCACAGTATACACCATGTCTGCACAGAACATGTTCCAGGCACTCCTAACTCTTAGATATGAGTCTACTTTGTTTAACTGAGTTTTTGTTGGTTACGTTATAACTGGCAGAGTACTGTGTGTGTGGTGAATAAAAGAAACCTCCCACCTGATCTCTGAAAGACACATACAATAGAGATTCCTGGTATGTAAGCCTGGGTGTGAGTGATGGTGATGATTACCAGGACGAGCTTCTCCGAATAGTGGAATTCTTTCTCTGCAGCGCTTCAGCTTGGGAATGATGGTCTAGCGTGGTGTGACGGTGTTGAGGATCCTTTCGCTCAGCTCTACGGATGGGGAAGGATGTAATGTCCCCAACTCGATGACCCTTTTACCTCCCGACTATGCGGGGAACCCTGTAAAAATTTCATTTGTACATTGAAGCCAAACAAAAGAGAACATCCCGCCCCCACATCTTTTTCGCCCCGTAACCCAGATCACACACACTACTATAATTTCATTTCAACAATTGCCTGTCATTAACAATAGCAAAGGTCACATTTCAAGTTATTAATTTAACTATTAAATTACCACAACTCCTTCGACTCATCCGGCTTTAAATATTTATGCGTTAAATTCTAGTCTTAAATTCACATTACCTATAACTTACGGCCACGTGGTCTCGGCCATGCCAGAAGTAACTACACATTTACAAACTATTCAGTTAACAATTAAATTTCAGTCCAATAATAATTATTATTTATACCTCATTCAATCCATCTGCTTTAAATTGTAATTGCTTTTAAATTTAGTTTTTAAATTTACATTAAATCATATGACTACGTGACTCGGCCGTACCGGAACCAACATGGCTAGTCAGGGCCACACACACACTATTATCAAGTGTGTCGGTGCCAGTGCTCACCTGAAGCTCTTTATAGAATCACAGACTCATTATAAGATGTCAACGAATGCATGCCGCCACGACCCGCTCTGTAAGAATGTTGGAAGAGAAAAGCCGACTTATTCACGCAGCAACGGATCGAGTAAAATTACAAACAGCTGATGCGCGGCTGCCCAGATTTCGTTGTCATAGATCGTAGTAGCGCGGCCTGCTCGATTACATCGACGGTCAAGGTCACGGCGACTGACTAAATCACGTTATCGGTGGCGGCGTGCCTGACTTGAAACGTTACGTATCAAGCGGAGTGATTTAAGTTTAAAAAAATTTGCCGTGGAATTTAAATTTAAAATTGCCACGGCACACCCTCACCACAAAAGGGCAACATGGTTGCCCAAAAAAAACTCAAACCGTAGGCTTGGCTAGCCTATCCTCACGAGCAAATATCTTGGCTGCCCCGGGACTACTCAGAAACATATCCGCACTTAGGAAGACAGGCTCAGAGAGAAAACGAAACAAGAGGAAGGAAGAAGTGGAGTGTGTATGCATGTGTGCCTGAATGTGTATGTGTGTGAGTATGCGGTACTGCATGCTGACTTGATCAGGGTCAGCATACAGTAATAAGAGATAGAAGGAGAAAAAAAGAAAGGCAAGAATCGTGGTCGACCTCTGAGTTCTGACCTCCTAAGGCCTCCAAACCTACAAACTGAGAACCAAATCAATACCCACACAAGACAATTTCTATCCCCCCCCCAGGACTAAATAGCAGTTAAACTTTTGCGACTCCTCCACCACCACTGCATCACAGGAGGGCGCCCCAAACGTCACCCTCACTGGTGACACCACCAACTACCACTCACATATTCTTGCCCGAAGGCCAATAAGGTGCTACTGACCTTGATATGTGAGCACATACCTACTCTATGACTGTCCACCTCGTGGACCGACCACTCATATACAACACAACAAGGTAACTCCAACCTTGATATATGAGTGGACAACACCCCTACACTAGGGAAGACGGCCCCGATACAGTACACAGCGGAGGAGCACCGCGGGTACATGAACATTAAACTCTAAAACAATCTGACAATTAACCTCAATACTTGAGGAAGAGGGGTAACGTCTCTACAGCACAGCATAACTTCGCTCTATACTACCCAAAGAAAACTGGAGACATCAACCTTGAATGGTCTGGACTAAACGATAACTCAACTCTGAAATTATGAACAATTTCTAACATGTTAAAATTTATTTACACCCCAAACAAAACTGTTCAAGAAAAGAAAAGTCAACACAGCAACCGACAAATGACTTTAAAATACTTTCCATTCGAGCAAATTTGCCAAATCGTTTTCAAATAAACAACCACTACCAATGAACCTCTTTGACCGACGCTCCATATGATACCACCCAATATTTACATAATTAACAAACACAAACAACACTTTCCACACCACATCACAACAAAAGAAGAGGAAAACTTGAGTCGCATCAAGTGGCCTCAGGGTTCCCCTAACGATGCAAGAGGAAAGGGGTGGAACGAAAGAGCAGAGCAAGCTTCCCCAATACAAGAAAACACACAACAACACTAACCAATTGACAAACATAACACAACATACAATATAACAATGGAATTATCGATATCAATCGGACATATATATTGCAACGATACAGCCATATGCTGTATTAGGAATTGATTTGAATAAATATAAAATTTGTAGAATTATTATAAGTTAAGGGTAAATGGACAGGTCTGAGATTGTAAAATATTTCATTGTTAGATTAGGGGAGAAATTAACCTGTTCCGACAGGCAAGGAACACCTGCTCAATTGTATGTGTTTTACGCGTGTATCTTGTGTGTGTTAGTGATGAATGTACAGACAGGAATCTCAGCTACCCGCCCCAAGTAATTAATAAAATAATTATTTAATTCCACTGTGTAAAAACTAATTAGTTTATAAACAAACAAAAGGCACCAAAGTGTGTGCAAATTTTATAGTTATCCCCAGTGAGAAAATGACGTTAATAGGACACACTACGCGAAGTCAGTGCGAAAAACGTGCCAAAAATACGCAAATAAACATAAGACGCTCGAATTAATATAGTGAGTGCTTAATCAAATTAGCTGTGATTTGTGCTATCTCTATTCCGTGCAAAACATTGCCATGTGCAAAAAATAGCAAATATATGAAAAGGTTCGGGAGCGGGGGCTAGCATGTAATCTGCAGGTCTCGACAGGACAATTTCGGAACCAACAGGTGCGGAATCTCGAGAGGGTATAAATTAAGGGTTCGACCGAAAACCCTTACCTTCATTTCAAGACACAGTTGCAGTCGGACATGCTGTCCGTCGGCAGAACAGATTTATATTTTCTTTCAAGTCTCGTTAACGAACTAATTGACGTTCAACAATTATGTTGACAATATTTCGGAAAGCCTCCAGGACCAATAAGTCTACAAACCAGGACAGTTTAAGTCTACAAAGAGTATCTACGTGGAAGTTACCAGAGCGACGAGGGATGCTGGACGTTAGACGATGTTTTTGGACGCCTAACCGACGTTTAAGATCCACCTTGCAGCAGATAGCAATTCTCTGAGGCGGACCACACAGTTCTGGAGAACGACGCTGGACTCTAGACATATCCAGGACCACGCCAGCCCAGGAGGAGTGGAAAACCATCTCTGGACAACGCTGGACCCCGTCAATAAGTCGTAAGATCATCAAGACTCGAGGTGACATGCATAATGCATTTATAAATGATTTTAAAAACGAGCTCATAAAGACTATATCAAAAGACAATAAATTAAAGCAAAGAAAAAAGTTATAATTAGAAATAATATTTTAGAAATATAGATAAATGCTTAGCCGTAAGAATGAGCGATCGCATGTAAAGAAATAAGAAAAAAAAGAATTTAAAGTTGAGAGAGTAGATTTTGTTTATCAAAGTAAATAGTTAAATTGATTTGATATTTGCATAATAGCAAAGAATAATTTAAGTTTTGAACATAAAACAAATGCCAGTCTAAAAGTAATTAATATAATTTTAATTTATTTTTTTAAACATTGGTATAGACTGAGCGAGTTGAGGTCAGATCTGAATTAAAAGAATTCAATTCAAATTACATTTTAATTTTATTTGTTTTAGTAAATCAAATGGAATCAATGTCTAGATTAAGATTATTGACATGTCTAGATGTAAGAGGGTTTTAAATGTGTGTAACACCGTATAGTATAAGAGATAAACACTTAGTAATGAGTGATATCGTGACCGAAGACCATTAACGATGTTTTTATTTATAAGATTGAGTAAACAATAAATATGAATTTTTAAATACTCAAAAATCTAATACTCTTATTATAATTACACCTGATATCGTTATAAAACCTGTATATATAATTGTGTTGTTATATAATTTTGTTGCCCGTTAACTTGGGTCCCGACACGCTCACAATTGATGTATATGTTACGTTGCATTAATGGCGCTCCAAGATCGTGGGGCTCCTCAAACACAAATAAATTTATATTTGCAAATAGTAGTACCGTTACATTAATGTCGCCCATGAACGTGGAGCACGGAACGCCTACATTTAATAAGTAATGTATGCTCTATGATTACCAGTGTTTTATAATTTATATGTTATAACTAATATTATATTTTAATTAATTTTATATGTTAGTATATTTTAAATTGTTGTGTATTGTATTGTAATAACGCAACTGGCGCCCACCCAAATAAACAGGTGTCATTGTAACAGGAGAAAAATAAAAATAAAAAATAATAATAATTAAACAATAAGTAAATAAAAGCTCCCATACGGTTCACTAATAATAATTTATAAATAAATATTTAAATACAAAATAATTCGACATGGCAGCACCAGGAAGTATTAGTATGGAGGCAATCATTAAGATGATGGGAAACATTATGGACGAATATGGAATAAGACGAAATGTATGTGCTAGACTAGATAGGAACATAGAAGAGTTAACACCAAATTAAGAACAATTAGGTAAAACTTTAAAAGAATATAATACAATACTAAGAAAAGGAGCAAAAATATCGTAGAACGAGATATCGTAATTAATACTGCGCACTTAGTATCAACGGATATCGATTCTAATACGCACATAGCGGCAGTAGAGAATACAAGTAAAACTATGATAGATAAACAAACAATTGTAATTGAAAATAAGAGAGAACAGACGTTCATAATTACTGATGATAAGACATGATACATGATACATAATAAGAGATGATATGTAATTACGCTAATAATGACAGATAATAAATTGCGGCCAAGAAGGCCGCTCTATATTATTTTTGCTTTATCCTTTGGAGTCCTATTGTTGTCGAGATTTATATTTTCAAACATAGGGAGGCTAGGGGAAAAAATTAAAGAAATTTGTTTTTCTAAAGAAATGCACGATTTCTGTGAGGTAGTAAGTAAACTGGAATTTAAGCTAGAATCTAAATATAGTGTTTTTAATATAGGGATTTTAAAATTTGGTGACAATAGGGATTAAAAAGTAGGTAATAAAAGTAGAGAGCCATGCCAAACTATAATGAAAATCTGACTACAGTCTATAGTTGTATAAGCTTATATTATTAAACGTCAGGGGCGAGGAAAGGGATTGATATTTTGAGAAAATTGTAAATATAAAGGTACAAATTTACCTCTTTTGGAACCATGTTTGTCTAAACGCCAAACATTTTCTGTCATGTTGAAAAATATTACAAATATTTACGAGATTAGAATTTTTATTAATGACCGGAAATATACAAGAACATATTTAGAAACAAACACAGGTTTTACGTTAACAAAACATTTTTGTTTTCACGTTTTTTCTTCACTGATCACGTACAATATAATTCTAATACAGCTGTGGCATCAAGATGTTCGCTAACGCTATCCACTACTCACGAGTACTTGTGATTAATTTTTAAATTAGACTCTACAAATATTTGATTGTTTTTAACCGTGTTCAATTGTAGGCATACAGTTTCTTGTTTTGACTTCGACTTCAACAATACGGTATTATAGTTTTATTAAAAGTCTGTTTGTTTAAATCTCTGTAATAATTATATGTACCACGTAGTTGCACAATCACTTACTTGGTAATGTAATTACAAAAGAAGGAGGAATAGTTTCAGATGCTAAAATAAGCATTAGCAAAGTTAATGCGGCCTTTATACAACTCTACGAGTTTGAAAATCAAAAGGCATATTAACTCCAACAAAGCTACGCATCTTCAAGACCAATTTTTAAGCTGGTTTGTTGCATGGGAGGAAGAATTTTAAAGTCACAATTGAAATTACCAAGTGTCCGCAGGTCTTCATCAATAGGTACATAAGGAAAACACTTTAGATTTTCTAGCCAAACATTGTTTTAATGAAGGGGGACAAACGAGGAACCCATTGCTACTCAGATCAAAAGGAGAGAATCGTGGTGGATTGAGCATACCTTGCGAAGGAAACAAAAGGCAATTGAGCGACAGGCGCTCTTTTGCAACCCTCAAAGAAAACGAGGAAGACCAAGATTCTCGTAGAGGAGAACTGTCGAGATTTAAGCAGAAAAGGAGGATAAGTGCTTTGGAGAGCTCAGAGTCCTCGCCCAAAATAGAGCCCATTGGCGTAGATTTGTCGAGGCCTTGTGCTCTGCTAAGAGCGATAACATAGCTGCACGATAGAAGTAACTTTGATATTACTGATGTACTCAGTAAACGTATGTGAAGTTAAAGTTAACAGAAATAAATGAAAAATTACTTAGTTTAGTAGTCAGGAATTTTAGAATGTTTAATTATTAAAACCGTTTGGAATGAATGAAATCCGTGAACAACTACTAGAAGAAGGAATTCTTATAATACGTTTTCGGAATTATTTCAATCATATAATTTCTGTTTCGAAAACACAATAAATTGTAAAATATGTCACTATAACGATTTCCATAAACTGGCAAGTTTAACGTAGATAGGACTGATAGGAGAAATTGTATTGGTTAAATAAAAACAAGAGGATGTGGTCCCGTCGAATGGCAATGCACGCATTACGTGGTTGGATTTCATACTGATTGAATTTCAACACTTTACGGATTTTGGTGAACTTAATTTATGATGTAAAATATATTTAGCGATGTCGTTAGAAACGTCATATTGTAATGTACATTACACAAAAGTTTTTTGATAAAATTTGAAGGATATACATGTAAATGTGAATGTGCGTTGTGTGTGTACGCGCGCGCGCGCGTGTCAGTATTTAGAAATGGAATAGAGGCAATGGATTTGTACTTGTGTCCCTAGCAGAGCCAGTGATATCACTGTACTTTACCTGAATGTCACTTTTGAAAATCCCATCAAACTTGAGCAAGAAGTTCGGCTGAGACCTACCCCTCTGCAAAGTAAAGCCTAACGGTAGTCCTGAGCAGTTATCGCAATTAAGGTTAGTGTTTTGTACGCGCACCTGTGCGCTCGTAATTATGTACACGTACAGCAAACTGCTTCCGACTTTTTGTGATTAATTAAAAATCAAATTAGGAAAAGCACAAAATCGTTCATTCAAGAGGAAACAAGGTTATGTATAATAACTAAATTAATTATTTAAGTTTAGTTTCGTTTGTTTCAAAATATGAAGAAACACTATAAATTTGTTGTTCACCTGCTTGCAATCCAATAACGAATATAATACTTTATTACGTAGCGTTTTTTATGTCAAACCGTTAAATAGTTTTTTAGTAAGCAAACCTCAGACAGGTATACTTTATCAAAATATTCAACATTACTTTCCAAAAAAATTATAACTTATTTTTATTATTTTGTATACGTAATATTAGAGCTATTAGTATGTGTATTTTGAATGGTCGAACAGTAACTTCTTAAATCAATTCAGGCTATATCCCATTAACTCAAGGGAAATGTAAATTCGTAAAGGCGTCTGTAAAATTCTTGAGCCACATTGTAGCCTATTTGAGAAAGTGTCCGACGCGAAACAATATAGGCAGTATACAGAATTCCCAACTCCTTGAAATTTAAAATGAGTAAGAGCATACCTAGGATTAACTGACTATTGCAGACGGTTCTCAGCACAATATACAGAAAGAATTCAATGGTTTCCAGAGCTGACTAAGAATGTTGGGAAGCGGAAGTGGGAGCAACATCAGACTGACGCGTTCAATGGAGTTACGGCATTGTTTGTGAAAAGTATTATGTTACACCATCCAAAGCGTGCAGTATATAACCTACGGGAATCTACGCCTGGTTAATGAGATAAATATTAGCAACCAAAAAGTATTATTTTAAAATAAAATGCTCTACAGTATGTGATAATAATGCAATAGTTATTCTCAGCGGATAAGTAACTGAAGAAAAACAAGAGTGTTTTATTCCAATGGTAAGGATGTAAAATTGCTACTTATTAAATAAAAAGCTAATGATAAAGTGAAAAATGTGTTAGGAAATCGAAATCTAAACAATAGAAAGATACGAATTTGAATCAATTAAAAGTAAACTAATTAGACTATAAATATGTGGTAAAAGATGATATCTTGAAATCAATAAATCAAGTTTGGAAAATTGCCAGCAAAGTTGCAACAACTGATCACTCTTAATTGTCTTAAGTAATATCATGTGTAGAAAAATAAAACCCACTCCAAGGAATTTCATGGAGACAGGAAGACAGCCAGGTGTCCGAAGTCCGAATTTGCGTACACATGTACCTATGCAGGCTCTTAGAGCACTGGCGAAACGGAAGTTGTTAGCATTAGATATTTTAGGTCCACTACCACAATCGAGTCTGGAAGTTATGTACATCTTAGTCTGTGTACAAGTGCAGCAGTCCATCTGTATGCTATTATGCAACCCACCACTAAAACTGTTTTGAAAATAATGCTGCAGAAGTATACACTGACGTATTGAGAATTGAGAAAGGTTAACAATTTAACCAGGAAAATTTAACTGACCAGGAAAAAATTTAAGAATAAGTTATTGCTAAAAAAATTAATTGAGTATGAGATAAGATCAATACTGATATCCATCAGATACCTGCAGAGTTATCTAGCTGAGGGGGTGAATAAAGAATTCAACAAGTAGCTGCGTATCTACTGCCATGATAAGCACAATAAATGGGCAGAGTACTTACTATTCTTTGAGAAAGATATAAACAAAAGAAAATTTTATTTAATTGTCCGTCCTTATAAATGCGTAAGTACTTCACACACACACACACACACACACACACACACACACACACACACACACACACACACACACACACACACACACACACACACACACACACACACACACACACACACACACACACACACACACACACACACAAAACAAGACTTATATAAAAAAATAAAATAATTTTTAAAGTAAATCTGCTATATATAATTTGACTGATATTTTATATTAGAATTTAACCTATTTTACGTTTTAAATTACTTTATGAAACAAAGTTTTCAGTATATCAGAAATTTCTATGTATGAACATTCATAATAAGGTTGTGTAATGATAAGCGTCACTTAAAAAGTGTGTACTCTCAATTCTTGTTTAAAATAAATTTTATTCTTTTTACCATATCTATTTCTGTGTAATATTTTTTTATCAGCAGTCAACGTCTGTATAACATACAGTAGAAAGTGTAATGTATAATTGCCGTAACTGTTAAGCGGAATTAACAATGTATAAGGCAACGTGTTTAGGCATGAACATTTTTACTACAAAAATAATATTATTGTATATATAAACTTTCAAAATATGAACTTACTTTCTTTATCACTTTCCCAAACGTTTCGAGGTGATGTGCCTCTTCTTCAGTGGGAGTAAATACTGATTGTCAGTTAACAGAACGTTTGGGAAAGTGATAAAGAAAGTAATCAACTAAACGCTATAACTCACCGTCTGTGGCTTAAGTAAATGTCTTTTGTTCTTTTATTCAATTGACATGTTTCGGGACACTTGTCCCATTATCAGAATGTTTAAAAAGGTCTCTTTATACCATCTTACGATGGCACAGTCGTCAATATATTAAAAAATATTAAAACCACATAACACAAAACACAAATACATTACACAAAGTACGCACACGACAATTTTCGGTGTACACCACACGGTAACCGATAGCGCACTGGTTCATATTACACTCGTGTCGCGACAATATCGCAACGCAGTATCGTACAGGACATTAGATTTAAAGTTCAGCTGATCATTTAAAACATGTGGCCTGGTAACAGGATTATTATACGCTCTATATATCTCAAACTCCTCAAGGGCGTTCATGTAACGTCCTTTATTACAAAAGTGAAGGGGTATCAAGTTGGTATGAAAATTAGTATAGTTGTGATTTTCATCAATAAGATGTTTAGCGAATTTAGATTTTACATTTTCTGTGTTATGAAAATAAGTGGGTGGCTTATGTTCAACAAACCTCTTGAAAAAACCACGGCCCGTTTGGCCCACATAAAAAGCATCACAACTATTACATATTAATTTATAGATCCCTGTTTTCTTTTCAAGGACGGTTGGTTCCCGCGTACGAAGGCTATTTAAAATGTTATTTGTAGTCTTATATGTGACAACAACGTTTGACTTGTTTAAAACAGAAGACAGAATTCTAGGTAGAGTTTAAACAAGTCAAACGTTGTTGTCACATATAAGACTACAAATAACATTTTAAATAGCCTTCGTACGCGGGAACCAACCGTCCTTGAAAAGAAAACAGGGATCTATAAATTAATATGTAATAGTTGTGATGCTTTTTATGTGGGCCAAACGGGCCGTGGTTTTTTCAAGAGGTTTGTTGAACATAAGCCACCCACTTATTTTCATAACACAGAAAATGTAAAATCTAAAGTCGCTAAACATCTTATTGATGAAAATCACAACTATACTAATTTTCATACCAACTTGATACCCCTTCACTTTTGTAATAAAGGACGTTACATGAACGCCCTTGAGGAGTTTGAGATATATAGAGCGTATAATAATCCTGTTACCAGGCCACATGTTTTAAATGATCAGCTGAACTTTAAATCTAATGTCCTGTACGATACTGCGTTGCGATATTGTCGCGACACGAGTGTAATATGAACCAGTGCGCTATCGGTTACCGTGTGGTGTACACCGAAAATTGTCGTGTGCGTACTTTGTGTAATGTATTTGTGTTTTGTGTTATGTGGTTTTAATATTTTTTAATATATTGACGACTGTGCCATCGTAAGATGGTATAAAGAGACCTTTTTAAATATTCTGATGATGGGACAAGTGTCCCGAAACATGTCAATTGAATAAAAGAACAAAAGACATTTACTTAAGCCACAGACGGTGAGTTATAGCGTTTAGTTGATTATAAAATACGTGGCTTGGACTATAAGCGGATTTATTCCATTAACAAAAAGAAAGTAAGTTCATATTGTGAAAGTTTATATATATAATAATATTTTATAAAGTGAACGAAGAGGATGGATCAACAAGATAATTAAAAATAATATTATACGCCTACTAGTGACACGTCAAAAAAAAGACTTTGCAATTTTCCTATTAATATAATTTACGTACAATATAAATATAAGTATAGTTTATTAAAAGAGATATTTGTTATAAAACAAAACTGATATAATTTTATATGGTATCATTTGTGGAGAACTGTAGAAGTTGTTTACAGACCGCATTTATTAATTACATATTAATGAATGGAATAGCAACTGGATAAACCTTTTATAAATTAAATAAACAAATATGTCTTCATTTTCGCTTGTAATTAAGTAAAAACGAGTAAAATTTGAAACCAGTTTAAGAAGACGAGGAAACAACTATGGTTATAGTAAATACCAATATACATAATTAAAAGAGAAAATGTCTTTTGAAGTAGAATATAAAAACATTTACCAATGCAATGAAAAAGGTAAAATATACAACAAAGTTTGTCAAAAAGAGGCAAGAAAAGTTTGCCAACCATTTTTCGTTAGGAATGTCAATTAATTTCTATTAAATGTTTAATGTATATTTTGGGACGTTTACTAAAAATAGAAACTCTCGAAATGCCATGAGTTTATTAAAATGACAAGAGACGGAAAGTTAACAAATAAAGGTTTTTTAATAAAAATTATTAAGAACGTAGTGAATGTTGATTCGCATAAAAAGCAAACTAAATATTAAAAAATTGCTTTATTATTTCTTATCTTTTCCAAGTTATATCAATATTGAAATACTGTAAGGTTAGTCAATATTATTTTAAAACACAGTAAAAACTGGACAATTAAAATTCCGCGTATTGTGTTTGTAAATCAACACTGCCATCCTTTAGGACCCTTTACGACAACTGATTTTCTTTCTGAACGTTTAGGTCGTTACGAAGGTTGCACGGATTGTTGTGTTCAAACAGTGGAATAAACAATCGGACACAGCGAAATTGTTTATTACAACTTTTAATGAGAGTTTAAATTAGTAAAACAACAAACGCACTTTGCACTACGCCTGTGTCGTACATGTTGACGTAAGAATAACAATAAGAATAACATTAGTGTAGGAATACTGTTACAACGGACTCACTGATCGTCGCATGGTACAGTGGAAACAAAATACAGACACCAATGAAATCACTAATTACCAGCTTTAATGAGTTACAAATAAATCAATGTTATGAACAAGGTAATCTCGTGCAGTAGTTCAAGTTAAATTTGTCCACACGCAATGATACAGTAATCACTTTCTACTCGATCCGCACTAAAGAAATCACTCAATATAACTGTTTGACAAAGCCAGCATCTGTCCTTTATATAGATACAAAACTTGCCATCCTTACTCTGCGGCGTGTCAGCATAACTGTTTATAAGTTCTCTCCAGAACGATGTGGAAGTTACTGTGTGCGGCCTTGACTGAAACACTACATCTGCTCGACTAGCGGAGAAACGTGTTGGAGGACACTCACGACTTTTCAAGACCATTCCGTAACAGTCGCTACGCTGCACTACACAAAAAATAAAATCCCATGCAGGCCTCTACGCTTGCGAAATCCACTTCAAGCGTTTGGGTGCAACGTGACAAGTTCTGCTGAGATTTTCGCCATTCTGTTTGTTAGTGTGGTGATTATGGTTATTTATTAGTAAACTGAATTCAGAATAATTTGGGTTTTTAAACTTACAAATTTTAAGCAGAATGATCACAGTTGCACACTACTATATAAAAATTATCCCGATTTTTATATAGTGGTGTGCAACAGCGATCATTCTGCTTGTGATTTCAACCACTAACACAGCTTTCTTCATTACAAATTTTAAATAATGTGTACACGACAGTGTAATAATTGTTTCAGCACTGACTACACACACCAGCATACATAGTGAGTGGTGTATGCATCGCTAGAATAGAAAAGTCCTTCTAACATGTACTTTGCAAATCGTGTTCTAGCGTACTCTGTACATTACTGCTATTGTGTATAGCACACGTTATCAGTGCACTATATATATATAGTCTCTTATAAGTAAACCTTAACGCAATATAGAGTCAATTTATCAAGGAATTACATTTTTTATTTGAGTTAATGAAACATAATAAATAGACAATATTTGAAAACCAACATAAAAAAGACGTATAATTAATTTAACAGAAAATGCTAATATTTTCGTTAGGCACAAGTTAGCAGAGACCAGTTAGTAGTTGTGTTTTTAGACAACAGTTCCTTTGTCTAACTCTGAGTCAGAGATACCATCAACTCTCTTTGCTCCGTACTCTAATGCGCAATTCCCTTTGTCTGACATGTTAAGTTACAGCTAGTAACTTTTATGAGTTATTGTGAAAAAAGTATTATTAATGCATACAATAATAGTACTGTATTGAAATATCGGTATGGTGAACCATAAATGACTTCCATGTTCTAAGATTTATATTTAAAAGCATATTCGAAACTACTTCTTTCTATTGCTTCAGCCTTAACCACAGTACTGTGGTCAATAACGTATACCACCTCACGTTTTCGCACTCGATTTTCACTGATGGTGGCAGTCGATGGCACTGGCGAAACGTCTGGTTTTGCAGAAAACATTGGACTACGGCTAAACAGTCCGGGAAGGAAGTTTAACAAAAAACTACTTCTTTGTTGCCGATAACGTAGTACACATATAAAAAATTCCCCCATTCCTCTTCAACTATAATTTTCATTAATAGAAAATTACCCCCAACCCGTTCAACTAGCCTCTTCATTTATAGATATTTCATCTACGTTTCTACAGTGGATTATTATGAGCTTCAGTACTTCAAATTAAGTACTTTACTCTTGTTAAAACATAAAACGTTGCAGGTCAACTACTCCTTTCTCTTAACCGATCTTCACGAAAATCAATAGACCTTTAGACCTCTGCAATTCAGGAATGCATGCAAAAAAATATTTGATTCTGTTTGAATGTGCGTCAGTTATCGTTCGTCATGTAAACATGTCTCCTCTTACAACATAAAATGTTGCAAGTAAACTACCCCTTCCCCTTAACCGATAATCACTAAAATCAACAGGCCTTGAGTTCTCTATAATTTAGGAATGCATGCAAAACACTATTTGATTCTGTTTGAATGTGCGGCAGTTATCGTTCGTCATAGAAACAATTACTCTTGTTAAAACATGAAAAGTGGCAGGTAAACTACCCCTTTCCCTTAACCGATCTTCACCAAAATAAACAAACCTTCACTTCTGTATAATTTAGGACCGTATGCAAACAATTATTTGATTCTCTTTGAATTTACGGCAGTTATCGTTCGTCAAAAAAAAAATTACACTTGTTAAAACATAAAACGTTGCTGGTAAACTACCCCTTTCCCTTAACCGATCTTCAACAAAATCAAAGAACTTTGAGTTTTCTATAATTTAAAAAGGGTTGCAAAAAAGTAGTTGATTCTGTTTGAATTTACGGCAGTTATCGTTAGTCAAAATAAAAATTAGCATTGTTAAAATATAAAATGTTGCCGGTAAACTACCCTTTTCCCTTAACCGATTTTCACCAAAACCAACAGGTCTTGGCAACTCTACAATTCAGCGCTGTATCCAAAACATTATTTGATTCTGTTTGACTTTGCGGTTGTTATCGTTTTCCTTAAACTTGATAAAAAAAACGTTGCTGGTAAACTACCCCTTTACCTTAACCGATCTTCACCAAAAACAATAGGCCTTGAGTACTCTACAAATAAGCGCTGTATGCAAAAAATTATTTGATTCTGTTTGAATTTGCGGCTGTTATCGTTTGCCGTAAAAAAAATCCACACACACACACACACACACACACACACACACACACACACACACACACACACACACACACACACACACACACACACACACACACACACACACACACACACACACACACACACACACACACACTTTTCGAAAAATGACTTTTTTTCATGTTTTGAGTGTAGTACAATCAGAATCTGCAATAATCTTGAACACGATTTTTTTGCCATCACCATACTTCGATTTCCTTAAGGAACATGGAAGTAAAAAACTATTATTTATGCACAGTGGAAAATTGTGAAATCATAAGTATTGAAATTCGAGTGCTGTTGATTTACGCACGTGCAAATAAATTCTGAATAAAGTTTAATAATTTACTTCTTCTTCTTCTTTAACACTGCAACCAACATGAGCCCTGCCTTCCAACACAATTCTTCTTCAATGTCCCCTATCCATTGCCATCTCAGCGTAACCCCTCGTGTCCGCTCTGCTGAGATCTTCCAGCACATCACACAACCACCTTATCATAGGTCGACCCCTCTTTCTGTTTTTTAAGACTTGCGCCCTCAGGATTTTCTTTGCCATACGCTGATCTTCCATCCGCTAAAGGTGACCTAGCTATTGTATTTGTTGTGCCTTTACAAATCTTACAATGTCCTCATGCATCAATAGCTCATCTATCTCTCAGTTATTGCTTATGTTTGCGGCATGTTTTGTTGTATGCGATGTTCAAGGAAGTTTTTGTTACCTGTATTCTGACATTCCTGTATTTGTGGATGTAATACGCTGTGTTGGGGGTATAAAATAACAAAATCGAAACATTTTTTACTGAAAACAACATAATCAAATTAAATAAAGACCCCACCCCAAAATATCACAAACAAATAAATAAAATCTTAAATAACACAAAACACATAATCACACCTGACAACATCAAATATCTAAAAAAATTAAACCAAACCCCCCTACACTAAATGCACTACCAAAATTACACAAACCTAATATCTCCATCAGGCCACTCATAAACAACACACAAGCACCTGCACACAAAAAAGGTAGACACTTAGATAAATTAATCAGAAATAACATAAATTTAACAAACAACACCACCGTCAAAAATAATTTAGATCTGGTGAATACAACTCAACATGTCCACATTCCACACAATTCAACACTAGCTTCATTCGACATAACAAACCTATACACCAATATACCCATAAAAGAAACTATAACTACATTAGAACAATTACTAAAAATAAATAACACACCTGAAACACACATAAAAGAAATCATCACTGAACAAAATTATTTCGCACACAATATCATGTTTTACACACAAACAGATGGACTACCCATGGGCGCCCCTATATCAGGTATATTAGCCGAAATATTTGTACACACCATAGACCAAAAACAAATACACTAATGAAATAATATATTGGCACAGGTATGTTGATGACATTTTACTCCTCTACAACGGCAATAAAAGACAAATAGAAAATTTCCACAAATGCATTAACACTATACACCATAAATTAAAATTCACACTCGAATTTGAACAAAACAATAGCACAAACTTCTTGGGCCTTACAATTACCAAAACAAACAACACACACACATACAAAATATACAGAAAACCCACCACATCAGACATGGTCATACATCACTCATCCAACCACCCAACTCAACACAAACATGCAGCTTTCAACTACATGCTCCACGGGCTCACTTCAATACCCCTAAACACACATGACTACCAAGAAGAATTAAACACAATCAAATATATAGCAGTCAAAAATGGATACAATCCCGATTTAACAAACAAACTACACAAATGCATCCTAAACACAAAAAGTAAAACACATCAAACCAACAGCACACAACCCAGTAAATACATCACACTTACATACTACAATTCCAATACACACAAAATTGCTAACACATTTAGGAAACACAATTATAAAGTAGCCTACAGAACTAGCAATACCATTAGGAAACACATAAATAATACTAACAAAAACACAGACACATACAGCAAAACAGGGGTTTATAAATTAAACTGCAATGATTGTCACCAATTCTACATCGGCCAGACGGGAAGATCTTTTTCCTCTAGATTTTCAGAACATTTAAAAGCCCTCACCACAAACTACATACATTCCACATTTGCCACACATTTACAAAATGAAAACCACAGTTACACAAACATAGAGCACAACATGGAAATACTACACTACTTACCTAAAAGTAGAAAACTAAACACAGCAGAACAATTTGAAATATACAGATATCACGCACTACAACCAAACAACTTATTAAATGAACAATTACATTATAGATCACACATACTCTTCGATACACTGATTCAAACACACAATTTGAACCCCAGCGCCAATTCCCTCCCACCATCAACCCTAACCACACACACCCACAGTCCATAACCGTTACTCTGTAAAGACATTCAGTATTTACTCCCACTGAAGAAGACGTATACCACGTTGAAACATTTGGGGAAATAAAACCATAAAGTAAGTTCATAGAGAAAGTTTATAATATATATAACATTTATTATTAATTTATAAAATTTAATTATAACAATTGTTTTATAATGATAAATATATTTAAAAATCGATTTCTTGTCCAATTTCTTGAAAAGATTCAGAAGTCAAGTCTTCGATTTCTATTTCTCCCTCACATACACAATATTTGAAAAATTTGTGCACAAATTAAATTCACAGTTTCCACAAGCCGATGAACAGTACAATCCACTTTTTCTGTAACTGCATAATTTTCCACAATCTTTTTTGCAAATACAGAAGATCATTTGCGCTAGAACCGCAACAAATTATAAATTATCAAAATTACTAACACAAATCTTAAAACATAAAATTGAACTTCCAGCAAAATGCAATATAAAAAATAGTATCGAACTCACGGAACATTCAATATCGAACTGTATGGCGCACATACCAGTTGTCCTCGCTCTCCCTAAAATTCTTCAACTTTCAGGGTCTGTTCTTTTTATGCCCATGCACAGATATAAATTCTCACTGTGTAGAAGAGAAACCTCAAATATTGTAGTTTTACGTACAATAGTTAAATTTTAATATTTTTTTTTGTTTTTAACTAACTAAATTTATAGTTTTTTCTAGTTATTAACTAATATTAATACGGGCAATGGACATATCTTTACATTTATTAATAAAAGTTACATTTATTTAAATTTAATTGCATTTTAACAATTCTTTACACCGCAGTCTTATAGAAGACACTTTTACCAATACGTGTTCATAAGTATGTTAAAAAATATTTATTTTGAAAATTTCTTTAGACATTTTAAGTTAAGAAAATGATAACTTGCGAACTCAAAAAAATTATAAATTTTAAAACTCGCTTATTTTATGCCAATAAATCAATACTAATTTTTATTATATTTTTCAAAGACCTATATATGTAAAGTTCATATTGTTATGTTTTTTTTTAATGTAAATACATTTGTAATTAATTGTTAATATGTTTATGCATTAGTTGAACAAAATAAAAAACAAAAAATTTATTACTTTATTTTAAGTATTTATTAATACTTTAATAATTTTTATTTCATTTTATGTAAAGTACAAACATTTAGCTTTAAAATGCTTTTTGATGTTTGTCTCTACGACTATTATAACGGATTTTATTAAAATTTGTATGTTGCAATGTCAGAAAATATTAGCTTCCCGCTCATCGGGACGGACTCCGACAATTAATTATTTTTAATATTTCAATTCCATTTTCTCACAAAGTATTGGCCTGTCAAAAAAAATGACAAACAGCTTTTTGTAGAGAATTTAATGCTCTTTAATTTTTGTAATTTGTCTTTTTTTCGTAAATTTGTTTTTTTAAGATAATCACGAAAAATGAATTTTTTGTATTTTCCCCTCCCTTTTTCCGAAAACCCGCTACTGAATTATTGTAAACTTTTTTTAAAATTGTTTCTCACCCTTTCATCTAGCATTATGCAAAACATCTCGAAGAAGCCACTTAATTTGAATGTTTTTCCTTTAGTCACTGTACTATTAGCACAACATGCACAACAGACTATGCCTTGTGAATCCTGTCGTGTATTAATCCTGCCACTATCCTTCAATATCTATCTTGTCACCCAAGTACATAAATTTATTAACTGCATCAAATAGATCATCCTCTATGTATAAACTATACAGGTTTCTTCTCTTTCTGATGCAGAAATTAGCAAGTATTTAGGTTTGCAGATATTTACATTCAGTCTCATTCCAGCGGATTTTATATTTTTATAAACCTTAACTAGCCGTTCTTAAGAACTTCTTGATCTAGCTGTTATCACATCATCTTTGTAAGGAGATGTTTGATTTGCCTTATTTAATATTGTTCCTTGCTGATCTATGTCTTTAATGGCATAATGTAGAGTAATAATAAAGCGGGTGAACCCATCACCTTAACCGTGCAATAATTGATTTCACGGTTTTCAGATTAATTATTTCTGTTACTATGTCTTGTGTTTGCGTTATGTACTAGGTTATCAATAATAATAATAATAATAATAATAATAATATCTCAATAATAATAAGGTTTATCAATAAAAAAAGAAACAGATCCTCCCTACCGTTACATCATTAGAATCCACGTGCTGTGTGCAATAACAGCTTGGATAAAAGTAAGCCAAAACATTAGTCAGACGCCCAACACAGCTTAGGAAAAACGGCGAACAAGGAACTAACTCCCTGTCGCTACTATAAATATTACTTGAGACCTCAAACAAATCACAACTCCGAATTAACTGTAGACTACGTTATCAGACAATGTCATCACCAATAATTAGCATATATAATAAAATATTACTAATTAATGTAATTATAATACACATTAATTAGTGTGTATTATAAATATTAGTAATGTTTTCTTTTGTATTTTACTACTATCAACTTTTGAAAATACTATAGCGATAGCCTAACTGTTTCGTAATGTCAGATTACTACCACTCTTGATTTTAAAAGTCTGTAGTTTATAGTACAAACTTTATACAGAAAATCATGTGTGCAATCATTTCACTGGTTACTCTGAATAGAATACGTACAGTCGATAAAAGAATAAAAATTGGTATATTATTTTTATATACTAGCGTCTATCTAATTCACGATTAGAATGATGCTGTCCTACATATTGTTATATGAATGCATTAATGATGCCATATTTCCATGTATCTAAATTAATATATGACTCAAATTTTTTCAAAAACCTTCAATAAAACATAAGTATTTTGCTAAATTCAATAAAGAGCCTTCTTTTTCTAAATACTCACAACCATCTTACTTGTAACAAGAAATAAGAGTAAAAAAAGTATCTAAACCATTAGGTTTTACTTTAGGATTATATATTTTTATCAGTCTAGGTAAAGACAAAAATAATATATAAAGGAAATAAAACAATTTATTTTAATAAAATACTGAGTAAATTGTAGGAGTACATATAACTACCAAAACGTGTTCTGATTGACATGAAATTACAAGACAGTATTTATTAATATTTTTTTTATTTAGTTGTGATGCGTTGATGCTTACTTACAGAGCCAACGGCAATTTACTGGTTGCCAGTCACGTTGCTCTGTATGTGTTGTGTCTGTGTGGCTGTATGTAATGTGTTTCCAATGACAGGATGCATTAAGGATAGCTTTACCTTCTTGCCTAGACTTCCTCTCTATATTACCGCCTTCAAATTTATTTTAATGATTTCCTAATACTCAGTTTCCATAAAATAAGGAAATAGATTAATGAATTCAGCATTTTGTTTTAAATTACTAGTACTTCTTTAGTCCTCGATCCTGTGAGGACTGGCTTACTCAGATTTTCATCTGTTGTGGTATCTTCTTGATTTCGTTATACCTATTTGGTACTTACGGATTAAATAACATACAAAGTAATAATACTATTCGGTAATAATATTAAATAGAGGATAGGTTAAAATAAGTATCATTAAAATAAAAATTAAATTTAAGTACTTCCCTACCTACTTCAATAAAATTTGCTCATATACATCACGTTAATTATATACTTGCAACAAAACCTGACAAATGAATACGCTTTTATTTGTATCTAAAGAATATTAATTTAGTAAAACATTTTATTGCTTAATAGATATGTACCCTTTTGGGAAAATTATTTTTATGAAAAGTCGTATATGGGCCCCAAGGATTTGTTTCCATATATATATATATATATATATATATATATATATATATACACACACCCGTTATTGAAAAATAAATTACCTAATTATATTTCATGAAAATTGATACTGATGTCCTTCGTTGTCACTCTTATATTAAAAAACTTGTAATTACTTCAACAAAACAAACAACACATCATATCTACCATAATTGAATAAATTTTAGTATTTTCAACACCGTTTACCAGTATCTACGAACTTTACAAAGCAAGTTTTCTGACTGTATAATCAATATTTTGAAACAGACATACAGGTAACGCATTGTAAACTTTAAGTGTGTTAAGTTCATAAATACCATCCTAATATAGGTAGTTGCTTAAACATGCCATAATTCATGTTCGTCTTGCTAAAACTAATGTAAGAGATTGAACATGTCACATGTATTGTACAAAAACTTATGATAAAACTTAATTAAATTGTGACGATTAAGAAGACCTATTTAACATGTTTCGTTGAGTTGGTTCAGCACTTAAGTTTGCCACTATGATAACGAATGACAAAAGACTTTACATGAAACGTACAGAATACGTGTAAGTGATTAGTGTCGCGTGAATTCGGCAATGTTTTGTCTCTTTGTTAAAATTGAAAGTGATTAGAAATACGAATTTCTAAGGTATCACTAAAGTTAGAGAAATATTTATTTTGGCCGTGTGAAATTTCTTCTTCTTCGTATAAAACGATGATGTTATTCCTAGTATAAACAAAACTCTAAAATGTCCTAAATTGAAAAGCTGAGAGTTGATTTACAGTCCCATAGAGGGATTACAGACAATATGGGAAAATAAGAGCAATGGTGTATGGACATCGGACGGGAATGGATTACAATAGAATAACAAAAGAAATTTATAAGATCTTTGAGTAGACAGAAATATGGAGGAAAACTACGATACAATATTGGCAGAACAAGGAGTTCAAGTATTAACTTACCTTACCAGGTTCTGAGATGGCTTTAAATAAAAAATTCCAAACGATATTAATTTATATTATTGTGACGATTTAATTCTAACTGTAATCGTAAATAAAGAAAAATTAAGTTTGCGAGCGATTAAGTATTTTAAATCGCACTATAAAACCTAAACCCTCGTATACACTCAGTAGGAGAATGAGAAGTGAATGAAAATCAACAGAAGCACTAATAAAAAAGGCCGAATTGTAAAAAAGTTATTATTATCATAATTAACCCTTTGCTAGTCATCATGCGGTGACCTGTTAATTCCGGACTCAACGTGTTTATCGAGTCGTCTGTAATTTAGGAAGATATAAAAATCATAATGTTTATAATTAGAAATTTGAAGACACGAATAGTAGTTAAAATAACTCACTTAAATTATATATGTATAATTAAGGTATGGTTTTTGGTAATAAGAATGTTAACTTAAATAAAAATAGGAACTATATTGTCGCGGAGTAATTGCCCCTCTCCTTTGTTATGTACCAGTTGAATCGAGAAAAAAGACTCGCTTTGTTGCCTTCACGGCCGTACAGACGTAAGAGCGAGAGCTCTATCAAAATGTATTTGATTTGTTTGTTTTATTTAACTGTAGTATATTAGCTACCACTGCTAAACGTGGAAAGCATTGTGTCATGTATCAATAACATAAATATGTGTTAAGAGGAAGATGTGAAATGTAACACAAAAACAGAACTAATGGTAAGCAAGACGACGTCTCCCTTCAAGAGGTAACTCCAATTACATCACTCCTGAAGATGTGATCTGCAGTAACTTCATAAAGACACGTATACGATGCATAAGACTCTGCCTAGGACATCCGTGAATCTGCATCTACTTACACCAAAGAAACTTCAATCTCCTCAGTGAACATCCGACCTAATTCTTGCCGAAGACACGATTCAGATGATGACGCCGACTACTAGGATTTCCAAGACGGACACCCCAGGACGAGGTTACTACGTTCAATTGTAAAGGTGACTCGATAGCCTTGCTATCGAGAGTTAATCATATTTGATACACAACTCACTTCTAAAAGAGACTTTTCAAAGACGATTAATTTTATTTAAAAATTAAAATGAGACAATCTAAGAATTTACTGTAAAATTCAATTATCATACGTTGTAACGCCTTAAATGTAAAAGTAATTTATTATCACTTCAAGTAATAATGCCATTCTTCAAATGGTAAAAGAAGACTTGCAAGCTTCTAGATGTACTGAAAATAATTAGAAGTCTTTAATATAAATATACATAAAGTAAACTCGGATCCGAGGTATAAGAATACATAATCAATTTGATCCCAAAGTTTTATGAAAAGCATTTAAATATTTTAGTTTAATTAATGATGTCATGGGATCTTTTAGTAACTGTTGTTAATAAAGAGAAGTCGTCTTGTCACACATGAAAATGAGTGCATAAATCAGTAAAATACCTTCCCTTGTTTCCTTATACTTATAGTGAGTGATTTGTTCAATTAATTTGACTTTAAATACAGTTCGTTACAACGTAGGCAGCCCATGTAATTGGCAGACGTCAGTTAAGATGGGTTCCCTGGATTTGTAACGCGGAAATACGTTACATTATTTAATTATGAAATTTTTGTAATTCAGTTTTTATTTTTTAAACAATGACAACTAATTACTCCTATGTTTATTGTTAATATGAAGCAACATTTTGAACACAATTTTTGATTGATTTCTTGTATGACTGATTTAAGAATGTGTTAATAGTTTTAACATAACAATTGGAAGGACACATTCTTCCAAACACCTTCCTAACAGTTACACTGGCATAGTAGTATGTAACGTATTTGGTTGTTCTATTTCTACTTATTTTTAAGATAACAGTCCATTTTTAAGACTTAACTGATCCCATGAGTTGCGTCCGACCGTGTACAATTTAAATCCTTCCTTAGTTCCTTGTTAGTGTATCAAGAGTTGCAAGAATGTTATAAATGTGGCGACGACGGCGGAGATTATATACACATATGTAATTTGTCTACGGCGCGCGTGCAAGAGGGAGCGAGAAAGAGAGCGAGAGAGAGAGAGAGAGAGTGAGAAAAAGCGAGTGGGCGTATTATTTTGTTAAACAGGTTAGTTGTATTTCAATCGCCTCTTACATAATAAACAAATTTTTTACCACAAATAAGTCTAAGATATTTTTCCTACAAAGATTCAGGCAGCAGAGATGAAATTTATGAAGAGTAATCTGAGCTGTGCCATTTTCTATAGAAAGAAGAATGTGGATATAAGGACGGAACTGGGAGTCGACCCATTGATGGAACAGCTAAGCAGCAACAAACAAAGGTGGTGTGAACATTTGGGAAGAGTGGCAGGTAACATGATTCCAGTGCGAGCGGTGGAATATAGACCAGTGTAAAAGAGAGATATAGGACGGCCGGGGCGAAGTGGGTCCTTGGACATGTTCAGGATAGAGCCTAATCCTTGAGGTTGATGATGATGATGATGATGATGAAGATACATCTAAATTAACAAATAATTAAAAAGAATAATTTGGTGCATCTCAGTGTCCTAACTTTATAATTATATTCGTACAAAGATTTAATTACCTTTCTGCTAATTGTTATTTTCCTAATTATTTATTACAAACTGAAGTTAACACAGTAGAAGCAAAACTGTTAAGTATTAAATTGTGAAGTGTGAATTAACATAACTTTAAGTAATTAATATAATACTTCTTACAATATAATATTTTACATTGCCTTGTAAATATTTGCTGCAAAATAATTAACATAAATAAAAAATATAGGTACTAATTTAATAAAAATTAATACAACATTTTAGAAGTTAAATGAATTTCAAAACTTCGTTTTAATATTATTATTTGGTACTTAGTATGCTAATTAAGTTATAAAAACACAAGTTATAAATACATACGGTAGTAAACGTTTTTTGATTAGAAAAGACTTTTATAAACACTTACAGCACTTCCTACAAATCCTTTTTTACACAAACTACAAGTTGAATCGCTCCAGCGTTCATAATTTACGGAGACTACCCCCACAGACTTTACGGAAAATTACTACGCTGTTGTCTGGTCTTGAAACTTTACGCATACAAAATAAAGTCATTAAACTCAAATTACAACGCATCATCGTCATGTGTGATATGAATGGGGTTGACTTTTGCTAAACGCTCTTTCCTCTGCATTTTCTTTTCTCATATTTCTTTCAAATTCTCACATCATTTCTCTCTTGACACGTCTATCAAGTGGCCGTACTATAAAGATTTTATCT
Organism: Magicicada septendecula; assembly: GCA_034769895.1. NCBI lineage: Eukaryota > Metazoa > Arthropoda > Insecta > Hemiptera > Cicadidae > Magicicada > Magicicada septendecula. The sequence goes on from CM068373.1 coordinate 406,350,060, forward strand.
TATATTAAACTGTTATAGTTTTACATTGAAATAAATATTACTATATAATATTAACATGAAATATTTAAAAAATATTCATAAATTAATTCACATCACATGAAATGTAAAATGTAAGATATATGTAATTTGCATAAGTTATTTAAATAGTTATTCATGCTAGTTATCTGTTATTATAAAAAATAACACACCTACAGGTGAATTATGTAGAATTAATTACTTAATTAATACCAATATTTACACGTAACATTATAATAAGGCATAGAGTTAATAAGACAAACTAAAGTTACATGACGCTTGTTTGATTTCGAAAAATATATATGCTACGCAACTGCGTTATCTTTAATGACATTAAACATTAATTACAACATTGTAGGGTACATTGCACAACTTAATAATATATTTTATATTTCAATCATTGGTTAAATAATTTTTGTATTTTTTAATAACAACGGAACAACTTTTTGTTTAAACTTAAAATTACTTGCAGTTTTGACTAAGTAGCCTTACAGCTTAAGTTAAAAGGCTACGGATTAATACAAAAATTAATAGGAATAACGTTTAATGTTAATAAACGTTGGGTACAGAGCATATATCAACCTACGAATCATTTATTTCTTTACGTACAGCACATAGGTAACTGTAATATTAATGTTTTGAAGTTAAGGAGTTACACTGCATAGTTCCAATACTGCAGAGCCATGAAAATATGTTCCTTTTTCCATAATTTTTATTTTATACTTTTAGTCAACTATTTCTGTAATATTAGCCTTGTACGAGTCTTTGATATTCTGCTATTTCATTTAAGAATACATTATTGAATTTACCGCATTCTTAAACAAGAAATCTATATACTCGGGCTACGCGACGTACTCCGCGGAACGCATGTCTCATAAAAGTTAAGATAAAACTGTACTTAAATTAATTATGTAACAAAAATTTCACGATGATAATTATATGTTTCTTATTTTTTAGTGTCAGACTCATTTCTTTCTTCGCTTGAACTTTCTTAATTAAAAAAAAAAAAACCTTTCCATTGAGGACGCAAAACTATTTGGTTTTTATCTATTAACTTTTTGAGATTACAATTTTCCTACGTTTTTTAATAATGTTTTAGTGGATGGTTAGTGAGGATCGGTCAATAATACAACTTTTAGTTATTTTGCGTCGACGTTTCGACAATATTTATTGCCATCTTCAGGACCTGTGTATGAAATACAATAGGAATATCAAACATAATGAAACAATTAAATATTTGGGTGAACGTGTTGGTGATATGAGTGTGTGCGTGCGTATGTATGTATCATTTTTTATGTGAAGACTTATGATAGTTTGTTTATATCTTCAAATTATCTTTAAGAAAGCGAGCAAATTATAGTATGAGAGAACTTAATTTATACAGTATTACAATTTAAATTACTAAATGTAATGTTATTTTAATTAATTAAACAAACAGTAATCAACAATTGGATATTAGATTGGTACATAAATTGTTTATACCTACAACAGTCAACATATAGCAAAGTAATATATTACCTATAACTAAAACAGATTAGGGGATGTTCACTACGTAATTATTAAAAGTTATTTTTACCATGTTTAACTCCCTATTGGTGTTAACAAACAATCATAATTTAGAAACATACAATTTACACAATATTGTAAAAATTTGAAGATGTAAACAAACTATCATAAATCTTCACATAAAAAATGATACATACATACATACGCACGCACACACTCACATCACCAACACGTTCACCCAAATATTTAATTGTTTCGTTATGTTTGATATTCCTATTGTATTTCATACACAGGTCCTGAAGATGACAATAAATATTGTCGAAACGTCGACGCAAAATAACTAAAAGTTGTATTATTGACCGATCCTCACTAACCATCCACTAAAACATTCACTGATTGACGGTCACTAAAAAAATTTAAGGTTTTTTAATAAGTTATTCGTACTCAATTCTGAAACAAAAATCGATTTTGCAAAGCACAGAGAGTGAGTAACTTGTGCGTGGTTGCCATAGTGACACGCAAAGTACTTAGTAACAGTACACACAATGTATTGTGTAACATGTATGGCCCACAAGAGGAGATTTGTAACGCTTCTGTGCCGGCTTTAACAGAATGCGTGACTACAACGCTATCCAACTCAGCCTTCTCGATGTGAAACAACTTTTTTTTGTTAAAATTTTATATTATTTACTTTAAAAAACAAATTTCTTCTCTAAACTAGCAGATTTTGCTTCAGTGCTCTCGTCCTTCTCTAACATTGTGTCTACTTGATGCTTAATAATTTGTCTAGACGTTTCTTTTAACATATCCACTTATTTAAAGGTTAATATTATTTGTAAGACAAAAATGGACGTTAACTTTACTTATTCGATTTATACTGTTACGCAGTGCAGAAAAAGTGTTACGTCTTTACGGAACGTTCTCGTATATTGGAGAACGTTGTTGTACTCTATTCCCGCAGCTATAATGTGTACGTGACGCTTAACACTCGAGGGAGTGTTACGTAATCGGAACAGTCTTGTACATTCAACCATGTTGTTCGAGAAGTTTCTCAATTAGCCTAACGGTGCGTGTTTCTGCGAAGGTCGCGCTGAAGTGTCCCCTACAATTTTCGATGACTTGTTAAGAACGCATATTATGGAACCCTGTAGACTATAAATAGCCCATACCTGCTGCTTACTTTTAGTTATAGTCGGGCGATTACTCTGCGCGTTCAAGTGGTTATTAGTGAAAAGTAATTATTGTGGCGAAGTGTTGTTTTTTATAATCGGGCAGGAAAATTGTAATACAATTGTGTTTTATATTAGTTGATATTTTATTGCGTGTGAACAATTTTTATTTGATTTTTTGTAAGAGACTGTCTTGTTAATTACGAACAGTTTAGCTGTGATAATTAAAGCTGGTGATTAGTGACTTAATTGGTGTCTTGTAGTTTGTTTTCCACTGTATCATACGACGATCAGTAGATAGTCGTAACAATATTTTGAATGATATTTATCAAGATTTAACGTTTGTGGTGGCAGTAGTAAATTAAGTTGTTTAATAACTATAGTAATTTAACTCTAATATCGGTAATCAACAGAATCAACTGATCGCTGTGAAATGTTTTTGAAAACAGTGAACAACCGGGTAGTCTGCATCAGACGACGTGCGGATGAAGAATGATCAGTAGCTACTGGGAGGCCAGCAATCATCATATTATGACTTACATAGGCGTAAATAAGTCATATAAGGCGTGTTGTTCCTTATTTTGCAGACTTGTTTACAAGGAATTTTGTTGAGAATTTTTACTAGTAACTTTCAAACAAATACTTACGTTTTGTTATAGTTGTAAATAGTTTACGCTTTATTTATTTTGTTTGCTGTCTTTCTATGCGTGCCTTACAATACGTGATTGCAAAGTTTTAAAAATCTTCAATTAGTTTAATCATCTTTGTTACTGAGTTTAGGCTGATATTGTTTTTATTTGTCCCAAGTGTTAAGTGCGCTTGTTCATTACACTATATCACAATATTTAACTTCGTCTTTTGTAAAAAGTATTTAACCTCTATTCGTTTTTCAAAGCGACCTAATGTTACTTCCTTATGAACCCTTGCGTCCACTCTTGGCAGGGTTTGTATATTGATATACCTTTATATATACCATTGATATATCTTTATATTTAACCCAGTTTTCCTCCTTATGCAGTAAAATTATGTAGTTTCTTGGATGTGGTATGGTATAAAGTGACAACAGTTACAAATACACATATATAAACTATTTTTGCGACTTACCTGTTAAAATGTTGAGAAAACTAAACAGAAAAATGTTATGGGTTTGTTAGATTGACTTGACGTAATTGAATCGAAAAATTAAGTTTCAATTAATTCTTGTTTAATCAAATAAGGATTGTGTAAACCTATCTTAATACAATCCACTTAAATACACAAACAAACTATGTAACTATGTAGAATACTCTCTCTCTCTCTCTCTCTCTCTCTATATATATATATATATATATATATATATATATATATATATATATATATAGAGTATGTACTATACTCTTCAATAAGATTTTCTCTAAAAAAAAATATTTAAAATGAGAGTAATTTAATTTTAAGAAAGATATTTTTTCTGGCACTATAGCCATTTGAGTTTAATATCGCTTCTTTTATTGCATGACTAAATGCAGAAAACACATGAATTTAATTAGCTGTTTTATTAAAATATAATGAATATTCATAAAAGTACAATACATATTTTATCACAGTCAATAACTTTATCAATTTTAATTAAAGTAAACGAATTGAAATATTAAAACTACTAAATGTCCCAACATAACATTACATCACAGCGGAAGAACTCATTTCGCCAAATATCAAAAAGTTCTTATGACCACAAATATTTTTCCTCCAGGCAGCCGCACATCGGCGTATTCTTAGTTCGCAACTTCAGTTCGCATTAATGTTAAGCACAGTCATGATACCTCACTGAAAGGTGCTCTCCGTGGAGAATCAGTTTCTAAAAACCATGCTTACTTTCTTGGCTTCTCTTTTGGCCAGCCTTTTTTTTACGTCTTTTGAAGTACCGAGTTCAACCAGGTCAATAAGGCCGGTGAGATCACTGGCACCGGAAATGAATTTTATCGCCCATTTAGGAGGACGGGGTGATAGACGGTGGTATCCTTTTGCCATTTCGCCCCCTCTGGAGGTGGCTGCAGTCTCAGCAATAATGGTTGATTCCGCCGTTCTTGGCGGGTGGATTGTGTCGTGTATCAAACCTGCTTTTATTGTGTAAGCTTATACTAGATACGACAGTAATGTGTTTTCTGGGTTGTGCCGTTGAATGCAATTCACCAAAATACCGCTCGAATCGTGTAACTGTAGGCATTATCTCTTGCACAGTCGTTATCGTTATCCCTGTTGGTGCAGACTTTGTAGCCTGTAGCCTGTGAATAACTAACTTTACCATGGTCTGTCGAGCAAAAACCTTTTTGGCTTCGATGTAGTTGATTATACGTAGTGTTTTTAGTAACTGTATCTGTACCTTCTGTTTATATAAACGGCAGATGCATGACCTGGAAGAGTGTTTTCTACAGCAGTTAATATACTTCATCGGTTTAGCACAAGGGTCATGTTCATGGGCCGACTTGCCACAGAAGCAAATCTTATCTCTGGCGTAACTGGATGCCGTGTGCCCAAAACGTAAACACTGGAAACACTTAATGATTTGAGGAATAAAAATTCTCACGAGGAGCCGATGGTTCATGCTCTAATTTTTTCAGCCATTGCCGTCTTACTAAAATTCAAAATGTAGAAGGCGGAAGGAAATGTCTGTTCCTTCTTGCATCCGACATTCTATGACGACTTGTGGTGGTACCTCTGAAGCAATTTCGTTTTAGTGCAGCTTAGTAAGTACATACTACTCACGCACCACTCCCAACACTGCAGCACTGCACCACTGCATGCTACCACTTCCTTTATTTCGTGTTTAGAGTGGTATCGGAATTCACCTCAATGTGAGTCTTCTTCATCATAGGCAACTTCGGTTCTTGCTAGTCGTTTGAGTCTCGATGAGCAGACTATCACCCATTTTACTGATGTTCACAATAGACGATCCAGCCCAAGCAGTTAGAGAATTTTAATAAAAAATAGACTCACTTCTGTGGAGTACCCTTCTTTCTGTTTAACGGTCAAGTACTTTGCCACCGCACCCGCACTTTCTGACGGCGAAGGAACCAGTTTGCATCTACACTTGTAGTGCCTCTTTCTCGTCATCCTCCGAGGATTCCTTCTTTGAAGACGAGGGTTTTTAATGTATTAGTAAACCCTAGAATTGTTTTGTGAAGCTTGCATGTGAGTCCTACGAGTACCGGGTAAATAACCGATCACCGCGGCAGACAAAAGATGCAGTGATCACACATGTGCATCACAGGTATGAAAAAACACAACAGGGTGCGTCATGGTGCCCTGAGGCCATATGTTGGGACTCACTAACGTATAACCATCTACCGTTTACACGATCCGTACTGACGTGGGTTACGGAATTTTATCAAGAGATACACACAACTGCTTTCAAGCGATTCATCACCATTGCTTTGTTAGGCACCAGAAAGGAATAGCTGTTGCCCCCCCCTTCTCACGAGACAAAGATGTTCTAGGTTCGGTCGTAGAGTTGGATTTCACCTATCCTACATAAAAAATTCGTATGAGCGTATTACTTCTAGCAGTCAAATAACTGTAAAATGCTGTCTGTTCGTGACAAAATGATGTCGCAAAACCAGCAATACAACTGTAAGCCAAAGATACTGGACTACAGTTTAGAGTAATGAGGCAATGTATTACAACAACGTTAAGTATTTGTGAAGCCCCCAACTTCTTGTGAGCCATTTATTTTACACATTGCTTACGCGGTAAAAGTATGACAGGTGTAATCGTAATAATAATAACACAACGTAATATGGTTTAGACTAATTTAAAAATGTATTAATCAAAAATTTCTTATTTGGTTGCGATTTAAAAATATCATTATTATTCGCATGTGTGTAGCCGTAGCACACATGCAGTTATTAACATATATGTGATAATCTCGTATTACACATAAACATAATATACACCCTTATACTATAATAAACATTTGTAATTATCTAATATTGCTCTCGGCTTGCTCATTAATATGATAATTATTAGATTATATAATCTCTTTTTAATAATCTAATTTCTAATTTGATTATACTGGATATGCATTGCTTTGTTTTCTAATAAAAATTTACTATTTACTTTTATATTAATTTAAATATCATTGACTAAGTTATTGATTCTAAATTATAGTTTCATACTTTTCAACATTACTCTAATTACTATACAAATAAATATTTACATTTTCAAAATTTATTAATTCATCTTTGAATTAGATTGTCTTTCTTTTTTTTTACATCGTTAATTATATTGTCTTTATGTGAGCCTTTGTTTTACAAATACATGGTTGTTTTTCACCTTATTGTCGTGGTAAATAGGCAGCGTATCCTCTTCGGTCCTAGGTCCTCGATCCTGGATGCTCCTCTGTAGTCGTGTAGTCCTGGAGTCCTTGATCCTCTTCCTTCAGCTCCTCTCCGGCGTCCGTCGCCTCGTCCCGTACGCTGGACTTTATTTCATGTATTTGGCTGCTCCCTCGTATCTCGTCATGGCCGCAGACTGCAGGTGCTCTCACGAAATTGATGAGTAATTGTGAAGAACCTCCGGCTGCTGCTGTGGTTGACAGAGAAAGAGTTGTTGTCTTTGGGCAGAGCCTCCGGCTGCCACTGCGGTTGAACGAGAAAAGAGTTGTTATCGTAGGGCAGAAACTCCGGCTCCCTCGGTGGTTGAACTAGAAAGAGAATTAAGTTAGCGCATCACGAGTATTTATACCCTGGGGCGCAAAAATCATGTTTCGACAATATTCTGAATGTCTGAGTCTGTCGTTGGCGTCCCTTTTTAAACACGATTCTTTTCACATTTAATTCGCTTGTCTTCGCGACATGCGAAGTCTTTTGCACATTACCCGATATTCATCTTGTCGGTAATTTTTATGTGTTCACTGCGTATAAACCGTTTTTCTCTATCTTAATTAACATAAGTTTTTTAATATTTATTTTCACTATAATCGCACTTTTTATTCTTTTCGCACTATTTTTTATACATATGTGCGTCTTATTTTTATACACACTGTGGCGTATATGGTTTTGTGATATTATGCACAAATTCTTTAAGATTTAAATAATTCATATAATTAATAGCGTTCATTAAGGGGTGATGCTTTGCAGGAATTGACAGGTTTCACCCACACACGTAAAATACATGTGTACACACAGACATAGCGGAGTGGCGTGATTAACCTGTCCCAACATGAAATATAGTCGTTCATTTACAGTTCAGATTGAAAGCCGAATTATTATTACTAACAATATGAATTATTCATTTATTTTAATTAATTATTTTAATTAATTTGTGCAATGCACAGTACCCTATACATTAGTATTGTTGCAGTATATTATTTAGTTTTCCAGCAAATACCTGGAGATCTGTGGCGTCTAGACAGAGAGTTAAACACTAAATGCGCTACTTAAATATTTGTTTATTATATAAAAATAATTTTTTTGAAACGTATTCTCCTATAGATAGTTTGTACATTGTACATTCCTTCCAACATCGTGGATAGTCTGCTTACATTGAAAGTTTCTTGTTTTAGACATGGGCACAGGAAATAAGTTTGTTGAAGTACGTCCGGCTGTTCACTGCACCGTTCAGGCTTTTCAACCTTAAAAAAATGATGTAATATAAAAATGTTACTACACGTTTAGCGCAAGGTTTGGTGCGACTTGTTTGCTGTGTCTGTCAGACAGAACAGTAAGGTGACACGGCAGATCGACAAAGCGCTGAAATCATCCGTAAGAGACGTTTTGAAAAATGTTTAGTACGTTAATTATAAAAAAATCTAGAAAACATTCTAGCCAATATAACACCAGGTACTAAATGGGAACGAGTATTTGTAAACTGACGAAATTTTAGATTTTTATAGAGGCTTTATAGAATACAATTCCATGTAACGTAAGATACAGCAATTGGGTTTAGTATATAACACAAAATTTACGTAATAGACACATAATTATTCTGGCTAAAAGTGGAACTAACTAGCAAAACATGCGCTAGTGGTTGAAGGAATTATATTTCTTATTAATTTATTTACTAAAATCATTGTAATATTAATTATAAAAGCTACAGGGTATGAAATGGATCTGCATTTGTTCACAATATGTCCTAGGGAAATTTTCAGCACACGTATGCAATTTGTCACTTACGCTCTAATAGAGTTAATAATGTAATTTATGTTCTTTGACATCGCGATTATTAATGAATATAATTATTTTAATATGCTTTGCTCTGCACTGTCACATTTGGATATTGTGTGTATCAATATACTATGGTTTCAGAGGTAATGGAATCCATTTACAGTCGGTAAATGAAATATTCAACATCACTTTGTGTCGCATTGGATAACTGACAAACCAAATTGCGAGGAATCTGATATTGTCTGCTTAACCAACCGCAACAATGATAGCTTACAGACATGTGTTGACAACGCCAGGGTAACGGAGCTCAGCTTACCCGTTATTCTACCTGCCATAACTTAGCACTGAATTTCACAATAGCTTGCTGTTTATGTAGATTATGTAGTTATATTTCGTATTTGTGCTGAAAAATCACAAATTACAAATATTATATAATGTAATGTAATACGTAATAACGCTATTTATAAGTAGGCAAAGATTTATTGCCAATACGTGTAAATTAGATATTTGACTGATTTTACATTGATGCTGAAACATGCAAGAATCTTAGGGTAACTAGTTAAGTACATTCACTAACATCATACAAGAAAGCCGCAGTCTCTCTTATCTGCTTACACCGTACGCCTGAGTGAGCAGTTGTTGCCGATTGAGCTGTGTGTCAATATATCGTATTAAATTTGAGAAACGAAGACGATCAGATGTATCGAGGTCCGATCAGTCAAAACGCTGCTTTGATTTAAACAGTTTCAGTGTTCGTTGGTGTCCAAAACCTACAGTGAATCTATTTTAAGTAACCCATGGTCTTAACAATTTAGGCCTAATGTAACACGACTTGTGTGTTTATCGACATTTAGTTAATCTTTGTTCGTGGAAAACACATACAGGAAAGTTCTGTACATGTTGTTGTCATTCAGAGTGTGCTTCCATCTAAAAATAAGGTAATTATTTCACTTACAAAATACACTGGTTATTAGTATTTTGAATTTTCTGAAGTAACTATTTGAGTTCTGAAGTAACTCAACTCTACGTTCTTTTTAAGCTCCGTTTTGTTATCTGCACCTATTTTTAATCCACTTATGATCACATTATTCTTCCTTAGTAGGGTAAGAATGAGAGTTCTAACGCGGAAGTGACGTCACAGCCCCCCTTTTGGCGCGAAATTCAAAAATCCCTGTGGTGGGGGTAGACTTCCGGCGCAGCGTGTCGTCATGTGCAGAGGTTATGATGGACCGGGGGGGTAGTGGTGTGTCCCACGTGACCTCGATGGGCGTACCGAAGTTGTCGGCCATGTTGTCGGCGTTCGGCCATGTTGTCGTCGTCGTCCATTTTGCGTGGTTCCGTGTGCGTTGATTGGCGGAGGCGTGGCCGCCGTTCGTCGACAAAATGGACGACGACCCCACCACGACGGGCGAGGATCAAGCCAGGCCGCCGCCCAGCGACGATGACGACGTCAACGACGACGGCGAAGGGCGAACGGCGAACATGGCCACGGCTGGTGGCCATGTTGGGAAAGCTGTGATGTTGTCGGATTGTGCGTGTGTGCTGGTTAAGGTTGGGCCACGTTGCCGGATCGTGGTGTGTTATAGTGTATGGTTTGGGTATATGTTTTGTTTTTCCGGAAGGGCGGCCATGTTGGAAAAGCGTCGACGTTGTCAACTTGTGCCACGTTGTCGGCTCGTGCATGTGTTATAGTGTACGGGTTTTGTAAATGTTTACACTGCTGTTGTCGGCTCGGTGTTATAGTGTACGGGTTTTGTATATGTTTACACTGCCACCATTGTCCGTCGACGTTGTCAACTTGTGCCGGCCACGGCTCGGTGTTATAGTGTACAGGTTTTGTATATGTTTACACTGCCACCATTGTTGCCAACTCATGAACTGTAATATGATTGGATAAAACTTCCGGGCTGAAAGGCCGTGGTCGATTGCTTGATGCATTGGCGCTATACGTTTCGGCCGCACCACCGGTGGCCATCTTCAGTAGCAAAACTTGTTCGAATAGATGTACGCCGAACACGTCCCCAATGTACTGGGAACAAGCAACAGTGAGTTACGGCTACGAATCCTCTATTTATAGCTTTTTGGCCGCTTCAGGTGTATCGCGCGGACCAATGAGAAGCCAGCTCATCATTCTTGATTCTGATTGGCCATGGAAAATAGACCATGCCAGACACTATTTAAGGAGATGCTTTCTCCTCGGCGGTTCATAGCGACAGACGCATTCTTATGAATATGGATGGACTCCAGATGTAGGCGAGTGAAGTAACCCCGGACAGAAGACAACACGCGGGCTTCATCAAACATCACCCGGTGATCGTCGTGGGAAAGAGCGTGTTCAGCAACTGCGGACTTTTCCGGCTGGCCCAGACGGCAATATCTCCGGTGTTCAGAGAGGCGCGTCCGGACACTACGCTTCGTGGTGCCTATGTAGACCTGGCCAAACGTACAAGGAATACTGTACACCCCGCACGACGAGAGTGGATCCCTGGCGTCTTTCACCGGTCGCAGGAACTGTTGGATCTTTTTGGTTGGCTTGAAGATCGTCCTGACGCCCCGCTTACTCAGCAACTTCCCGATGCGGTCAGTCACGCCACGGATGTAGGGCAAGACAGCAGAGCCAACAACCTCAGGCGACACCGACTCGTCCAGCCTACCAGATCTTCTCGGCCGGGCAGCTCTCCTAACCTCCGCAGCAGAATAGCCGTTGGACTGCAGTGCTTCCTCGAGATGCCGAAACTCATCTTCGAGATACTGGGGCTCACAGATTCTTTTTGCCCGGTCTACCAGAGTCTTCAGCACCGCCCTCTTCTGCCTAGGATGATGATTGGAGGCTTTATGCAGATATCTGTCGGTGTGCGTTGGCTTCCTATAAACTTTATGTCCCAAGCTGCCATCGGTCCTTTTTAGGACCAGCACATCCAGAAAAGCCAATTGTTCATCCCTCTCACGCTCCATCGTAAACTGTATGCGCGGGTGCACAGCATTCAGATGTCCAAGGAATCGCTCCAACTCCTCGTCCCCATGGCTCCAGACCACGAAAGTGTCGTCCACATACCGTAACCAACACTTCGGCTTGAGAGGCGCAGATGAAATTGCCAACTCTTCAAATTTCTCCATATAGAAATTTGCAACCACAGGGCTGAGAGGACTTCCCATCGCGACGCCATCCAACTGTTCATAGAAGCCGTCATTCCACTGGAAGTAGGTCGTTGTTAGGACCTGCCGGAACAAAGCAGTGATGTCCGCCGAGAACAGGTCACCCAAATACCCCAAGACCTCCTGAACAGGAACCATGGTGAAAAGAGAGACCACATCAAAACTGACGAGAACATCGCCAGGCTCCAGCACCAACTCCCGGATCCTCCGGATGAAATCAGAAGAGTCCCGGACGAACGAATCCCTCTGCCCGATGTGCGGCTTGAGCAATCCCGTGAGGTGCTTTGCCAAGCTGTAAGTAGGCGAGCCAATAGCACTGACGATGGGCCGCAGCGGAACGTCTTCCTTATGGATCTTCGGTAAACCATAGAGACGAGGGGGAAGGGCCTCCGAACACCGGACGGCCGTCTTCACATCAGGCGCCAGAGAAGATTGCTTAATCAAAGAATCCGTTTTTCTTAGAACTGTAGTAGTCGGATCTTTGTTCAGCCTCCGATACGTGGCTGGATCTAATATACCTTCAATCTTCCGCTGGTAGTCTTCGGTGTTCAAGACCACAGTGGCGCTCCCCTTATCCGCAGGCACAATAACAATGGAGTCATCCCTCTTCAATTCTCTCAAGGCTCGCAACTCCGCCGACAGAAGATTGCATTTTGGCGGAGCGGCCCTTCTAAGGGCCCTAGAAGCTTCCAATCGGATTTCATCTGCTTGGTCTCGGGGTAGTCCTCGGATGCCTGCCTCCACGCTCGCAACTATTTCCTCCACCGGTACTGTCTTCGGGGTAACTGCAAACTTCTCACCTTTGGCTAACACCGAGGTCTCATGTGGTGTTAGCTGGCGGCTCGATAGATTTACAACCATCCTGTCCATCCTGTCACGATCAAATCCTCTTCCCCCGATGTTCTGGAAACCAAACCGCTCGAATTTGTCACGCTGTCTCTGGCTGGTACTGGCATAACACGACTCGAAGGCATTGTAAGTAAGCCCATCCAACATCTCCCAATCATGTTGTTGGAGGGAACTGCTAAGATGTAAATGCAGTTTTAACAGTTCTTGGTCATTAAGTGCCAACTCTTTCCTCGTATGGTGTATGCGCTCACGCAGCATGGCATTTTCAGTTCTTCTATAAATCCTATTGGCCTGTGGCGTGTTAAAAATATGTCTTTGTCGTAGGAACCTGGGCACGGTTCCCGTGTCTCTACATCTAAGTAAAAAGGCCAAGGAACACAGCAGACTGGCTTTCTTCTTCCGTAACGTCTCCAACTTTTTAATTTTCTTCAAAACCTCCTCCCCGTAGAGGTTCTTAATTTTAGTACGTAGGCTTTCACGGCCGGTGTCAATATGATTGGATAAAACTTCCGGGCTGAAAGGCCGTGGTCGATTGCTTGATGCATTGGCGCTATACGTTTCGGCCGCACCACCGGTGGCCATCTTCAGTAGCAAAACTTGTTCGAATAGATGTACGCCGAACACGTCCCCAATGTACTGGGAACAAGCAACAGTGAGTTACGGCTACGAATCCTCTATTTATAGCTTTTTGGCCGCTTCAGGTGCCGGGCCGAGCGCGTGCGGCATCTGCCGTTCGCCCCGCGCCCGGCGGCAGTGTTACCATGACCCGGTACCTATATAATACAAAATTGAAAAATTTCCGCCGCCTTCTCAGTTAACTGGTTGGCGTGTCCCTCCCGAAAAAATTTAGGAAACCTTCTTTTGAAAGTCCAGCACTGTTTTCTTCTGACAGCCATCGGGCACGTCCCGGAAGCTGTAATAAGCCACGGGTGCAAAGACGCCCCACTATGCAATGCAATGCAATGCAATGCAATGCAGAGGGATTCGTTCGTCCGGGACTCTTCTGATTTCATCCGGAGGATCCGGGAGTTGGTGCTGGAGCCTGGCGATGTTCTCGTCAGTTTTGATGTGGTCTCTCTTTTCACCATGGTTCCTGTTCAGGAGGTCTTGGGGTATTTGGGTGACCTGTTCTCGGCGGACATCACTGCTTTGTTCCGGCAGGTCCTAACAACGACCTACTTCCAGTGGAATGACGGCTTCTATGAACAGTTGGATGGCGTCGCGATGGGAAGTCCTCTCAGCCCTGTGGTTGCAAATTTCTATATGGAGAAATTTGAAGAGTTGGCAATTTCATCTGCGCCTCTCAAGCCGAAGTGTTGGTTACGGTATGTGGACGACACTTTCGTGGTCTGGAGCCATGGGGACGAGGAGTTGGAGCGATTCCTTGGACATCTGAATGCTGTGCACCCGCGCATACAGTTTACGATGGAGCGTGAGAGGGATGAACAATTGGCTTTTCTGGATGTGCTGGTCCTAAAAAGGACCGATGGCAGCTTGGGACATAAAGTTTATAGGAAGCCAACGCACACCGACAGATATCTGCATAAAGCCTCCAATCATCATCCTAGGCAGAAGAGGGCGGTGCTGAAGACTCTGGTAGACCGGGCAAAAAGAATCTGTGAGCCCCAGTATCTCGAAGATGAGTTTCGGCATCTCGAGGAAGCACTGCAGTCCATCGGCTATTCTGCTGCGGAGGTTAGGAGAGCTGCCCGGCCGAGAAGATCTGGTAGGCTGGACGAGTCGGTGTCGCCTGAGGTTGTTGGCTCTGCTGTCTTGCCCTACATCCGTGGCGTGACTGACCGCATCGGGAAGTTGCTGAGTAAGCGGGGCGTCAGGACGATCTTCAAGCCAACCAAAAAGATCCAACAGTTCCTGCGACCGGTGAAAGACGCCAGGGATCCACTCTCGTCGTGCGGGGTGTACAGTATTCCTTGTACGTGTGGCCAGGTCTACATAGGCACCACGAAGCGTGGTGTCCGGACGCGCCTCTCTGAACACCGGAGATATTGCCGTCTGGGCCAGCCGGAAAAGTCCGCAGTTGCTGAACACGCTCTTTCCCACGACGATCACCGGGTGATGTTTGATGAAGCCCGCGTGTTGTCTTCTGTCCGGGGTTACTTCACTCGCCTACATCTGGAGTCCATCCATATTCATAAGAATGCGTCTGTCGCTATGAACCGCCGAGGAGAAAGCATCTCCTTAAATAGTGTCTGGCATGGTCTATTTTCCATGGCCAATCAGAATCAAGAATGATGAGCTGGCTTCTCATTGGCCCGCGCGATACACCTGAAGCGGCCAAAAAGCTATAAATAGAGGATTCGTAGCCGTAACTCACTGTTGCTTGTTCCCAGTACATTGGGGACGTGTTCGGCGTACATCTATTCGAACAAGTTTTGCTACTGAAGATGGCCACCGGTGGTGCGGCCGAAACGTATAGCGCCAATGCATCAAGCAATCGACCACGGCCTTTCAGCCCGGAAGTTTTATCCAATCATATTGACACCGGCCGTGAAAGCCTACGTACTAAAATCATGAACTGTAAATTTGAATGTGTGCTTTTGTGGTAAGTATATATTGTAAAAATACAAAAAATGTGCACAGCATCGATGTGAAACTCTTGTTGACTGGCTATTGTGGTGTAATTGTTTTGATTGACACTTCACTTATAAAACATGCATGATAGAAGGAAAAAGGATAGTTGAAAAGAAAAGAAATAACTAAGCAAATTCAAAAAATTTACATATTTATATACAATATATATACCGAAAAAAATTACAAATACAATATATATATACAGAAAAAAAACATTATAAATAGACATATAAATAATATAATTTAATGAAAAAATAAATAAAAAGTTCAGTTTATATTACATTTTATATACAATATATATACAGACAAAAAAAACGGTTATAATATATATACAAAAAATAAAACATTATATCAAAAAAACATCACTTTGTATATTACAATAGTAAAAAAAAAAAAAAAAAAAAAAAAAAAAAAAAAAAAAAAAAAAAAAAAAAAAAAAAAAAAACGGATACAATATACAGAAAATAAAACATTATATGAAAAAAAACATCACGTTGTTCATATTTAATGTGCACGACCATCTGTAACAGAAACAAAAACAATATTAGTGATGTATAATTGATAGGCGTAGGATGGATTAGAATAATGTGTACTGTTACATACCTCAAAAATGCATGCGTGCATAAAATGGGTGTATTGGCCTGCTGAATGCATACACCCGACATTGCGGACATCCTGGCGGCGACCCCTCCAGTGCCACGGTTTGAAACCAGTTGATGATGCACAGATAGTTGTATGTGTGCCCACACATTAAGCCGAGGAGTCTCTGCCCCTCAGTATAATTTTCTTGGCACACACTACAAGATGTGTGCCCTAACATACCCTGAATGGGGCAGAGATCTCCACGGCTCCATCGCCACGTTGGAAATCTACTTCTGAGAAGTAGTCTCATCGTGGCGACTTCGCTATGCATCCTTGGTTCCACCGTGTCGATAATATCATAAAACACGCATGGCGCGTCTTCTGGAGGGGACTGTAATCGTGGATCGTGCCGCATATGCTGTTGCTGAGGTTGTGGTTGAGGCTGCTGAGGCTGCTGAGGTTGTGGCTGCTGTTGAGGCTGTGGGGATTGCGATTCTGGTTGTCGTGCTGTACTTATCCATTGCGGACGTGGTTGCGGCTGTTCCTGTGGTTGTGGCGGTGGTGATGGCGATTGTGGTGGTGGTGATTGTGGCGGTGTGATCGTTATTTGTCGTGCTTGTGGACGAATATCACTGGTGAAAAGAATAAATATAAAAATCATGTAAAAAAAAAAAACATGAAAGTATGTAGACATAAGAAGAAGACTTACATATTAAATGTGATGGTAGGTAATTGTTGTTGTTGTTGATGCTCATCAACATTATTTTCATCATCATCATTATTAGTTCTTTCGTCAAGCAGTAACGTATCACTGTCACTATCATCGTCATCATAAACCATCATCTCATCATTGCTGAAAAAAAGTACACTTTTAATACCAGATGTAAACGCAATAGTACAAGTGAACGTTAATGAAAAAAAACGTACCGACTCGTGCCGGCTTCCTGAGATGCAGCAGCAGCAGCAGCAGCAGCAGCAGCAGCAGCAGCAACAACAGCAGTAGCAGCAGCTGAACCGGTAGCATCACTGAAAAAAAAATACATTTGAATACCGAACGTAAACGCAATAGTACAAGTGATTGTTAATAAAAATGGTCTTACCGACTCGAGTTTTGTTGTGATACTGATGAAGGTCCCAATAAGGCCTGACGTAACCTTTGGGAACTATAAAAAATAAACAGTAAGTCAGTCGAATGTTGTATTCAGTTTGTACTCGTTAAATAAAAAAAATGTTGTAATTTACCTTCGAACTCGTCGCTGCTCCTCACAGACTCTTTTATATAATCTATTATCGCTTCCACTCATTCTGTAAAACGTAACAAGAAAAATGTTGTATAGTAATTTGCTAACATAATAATGTGTGTGTGTGTGTGTGTGTGTGTGTGTGTGTAATGTCAAATATTAACGTAAAAATATAGTAAGTACTTACATGCAAATTGAAAAATTATAATGAATGTGATAATACTTATTATGACGAAATGCTTATATATACGTATATGCTTGGTAGGAGTCTGCTATAGACAAAGTCCCCTTACCCTCAAAGTGTTCACCACACACACACACACACACACACACACACACACACATACACACACACGGCTTGCATCCTGTACGTAACAAAGCCCCTCGCCATCACAAAGTTCACACGCTGCGATAACATATGGCTAGTCAGCGAATAAAATAACTGCACATGTGCATAGTGTGGGAAGGTCTCAGTGGGAGTCGATTACATCCTGTTATAAATATTAACCATTAATGTCTAATCGTCTACCTCACCTCTCCTACCAATTGAAAATTAAATGAAAGTAAATAAATAAATTTTATATTTGCAATACAAGTTTATTATTACCATGAGTTACTGCTCTGTGTATCTTAGTCTCTTCATGTTAGGACTGGTATCGTCATTGGTTAACGCACGTTTACACACTCTGTAGTGTCCGTACGCGAGTGTAGTTACACCATCGTCCAGTACGTACCTCTTATCGTCATAAGGAGACAGGGAAAGTTTTGTTACACGTTGCGTGTACAGCTTATGACGATCGCTTCGTATACACTCGGCAGAGGTGAAAACTGTACGACTATCGAAAAGACACTCGCTGTATAACTGATGACGTAACCTTTTTTTTATTGCCGTTCTTGGAACACCTTTCGCCACCTTTTTGTCGGTACAGTCGGACAACAGGAGCGAGTAACATTTAGCTCTGAGTCCGACGAATTCCCTGATGGGTTTCCCATTAGTTTCATCCTTGAACTTCCCCACGACTTTTTTGTTGTCGTCGCAATGACAAGGATGATCTGAGGGATAGTCCGACGTGTCGAAAAGGTGGAGATCCTCTTTCATATCCAAGCACACATCGTCAGTCTGTATGCTGTAAAGTAAACTGTCGGTATCGGTCATTAATAATGTTAATCGTTGTCCGTACTTGCTGACAGCGTACCGATAATGAAAATCGTACATTATCAATTTACTGACATCAAGTACTGTGAAACCAACATACACTGGACGGGAAAGGTATATAGTTCTGTTTCGTAAAGCCAATCCGACCAAGTCGTCGGTGTAGCGGATCATACGCTTTAGTCGTGGATTGGAAACAAGTTTCTGCAGCCGCCCTTTGGTAGAGACTAGTTGGAAGTCTATTCGTTTCCTTACGTTCTCCAGCGATTTACCATAGACAGCGTTGACCATCAGTTTGAAAAAATCTTTTTCAAAACTGTTGGTGGCTGCTGCTCTCTTTTGTGTGTTGAAATCGATAAACGGTTTCATCCACGCTTTCTGTTTAAAACTCAACACCCTATGGATCGCTTTCAATTTTAGACCAAGGTTCAGATACAACTTTAAATTTCGAAAATGAAGAACGTATTTTTGCTTATCGTCCAAAGTCGTTAGCAACTTGGGGACGGACGATGAGGGCGTTTCTGATCCGTTATACCCTTTTGTATAGTGTAGTCGTGTGTGAAGTCGTCGAGAGTACGGTGAAAGTATGTCAGGATTGACGCAGGAACGCACAGGTGCTAGTGGATAATCTGAGTGAAGATCATGAAGTTCGGATGGATAGTGTAGGTCGACCTCAAGTATGTAGCCCATGTCACTGTCATCACTCAGAGTACGTACGTCCAGTGAGTCGATCTCGTTACGATCGAGCCATCTAAAGTCACCGTAAGGGAGTGGCTGTGACATGGCTGCACCGTAAAGGTTGTTGCAGTCGGTGTACAATATGAAAGAGGTCGGCTTTGAAGCATCATACTGATCAGCGATTAGCGGGTTGTTGGCCTTGGCATAGCGGTTGGGTACCATGCTAACACCACCGCGAACGGCTGATTCAATAAAAAGATGCTGATCTATATCCGTCAACAGTTCCAGTCGCACACCGGTCATCTTTAACATCGCGTGCCAAGCAACGCCGGGAAGCGAGTAAAGATGAGCCGGATCAATCTGGTAGTACCGTATGGCCATCTCACGAAACGCCTCGAAGACGTCAGCCAGCAGCAGTACATCTGTTTTAAGATAAAGATCGTGATAATCACCCAGCGTGCGGATTCCGAAAGTCTGCCACACATTCTGTGCATGTGCGTAATCTTCGTCCAACACAGGTGATTCACTCAGCCTATTGAAAAAGTGTTCGCGTGCGGGCAGACATGTTTCGTCGAACTTCTCGCTACCTGTCATGTAATCGTAAGGGTACACCGCCTTACGTAAGAGTAGCTCGAAGTGTTCTTCGAAACATTGCTTTGTTAAAGCGAAATCCGCACCGCTCGCGCGCAAGTTTCCAACAAGTGTATCCAAGGACGTGTTCAAAAATTGTAACGTGTCTACGAAACGTAGGGCACCCAACGTGACTGATACGAAGCGTTCACTAGTGGTAGCGATACAAGTGAGAGTTTCATCATTGTATTTACCCAACCCTTGTATCAAGTGATGTGCGTCGTAACCTCGTAAGTTATGGAAAAAGACAGGAATATGTTGGGCGGACTTGGAGTTGAGGTTACATACGTTGTGAGCTGCGCCAAGGTATCGTCCAGTCAGATGACAATGGTTGCGCACCTTGTCGTCATCAGTCAGCAGTTTTTCGCAGAGATGGCATACGACAGCATTCGTGAAAGATAATACGTCACGATCACTCATAGTCATAGGGATATTGGTACGCATGATCCTGTACAGTTCATGCTCTTCATCGATTAGTCTATCTAAAAAGGTTTCTATCACGTTCACACCGCGATAAACGACCTGTGGTTTGAAAATGTTGCCCTCGTGGTCGACTATGAGGTAGGAAAAACCTGAAGGAAGATGTAACGACTCTGTTGTGGTGGACGATGTGTGTGGAGGAGCATCACAACGATGGCAAGGTACAATGAACGATTCAAAGTCTGCATATATAGCGAAAGGGACTTTATGACAGTACGTGTAATTTTTGAAGTACATAACCTTCTCCTTCTCTTTCGTTGGTAAACGAATTCTTTGTTCACCATACGGTGAACAACGAGGGACATGTTCACTAAGGAGTCGTTCTTCACAGAATCTATGCAGACAGTAGTTGCAATAGAAAGAACGTCCGTTGTGTTTGGTTAGTGAAGATAGTAAGCGGCTAATATTTTTTATTAAACAGTAATGTTTTCGGTCAGTGGTGGTGAGAAGTAATAGATTAAAATGGTGTTGTCTGTCACTGAAAGGAGTTATTCTTAGCGGGTAAATTTCATTTTCTTCGTAACCAAAAACATTTATAGAAATGTCAGAATTGTCTCGTTCGAACTTCACAATATCGCATAGGCGGGTGGGATAAGTTATACCAGAAGTGGTGATACTGTGAATATGTGATTTGTATTTGGATACACGCTCGCTGTCTCTGTGTTGTGGAAACAGTGCGGCCAACACTGACCATATAAAACACATTTGATCGCCTGTATTGTTTACATTGAGGATGGATTTAGTACAAGACAATTCAGGAGGTGTACGGATGAAACTGGAGGCGGCTAGCGGTTGGTATCGTGAGAGAACGAGTTCTAACGAGATTATATGATCCAACGCCCAACCGCTACCCTCACGAGTGAATTTATAAATCGATTCGATGATTTTTTCGTACGAAGCTTCTAAACGTTCAGGCAATACGTTCTGATCAGCGATCAATGTCGTATGACATCGTCCATGAAAATAGCCTTCACTCGTCACTTCTTCGTCCTCGTTCGTGTCGGCATTTACAATGTACTTGACAAATCTCGCTTTTAGCGCTATATGCCACTTTATAGTAAGCAAACGTGTCAGTTCGTTTAGAATGTCCGTACGTAACATATCGTGAATTTCATCGAAAAAGGTAATGACATCGTTGACACATTCTTCTTCTTCCTCTACAAGAGGTGTGTAAACGTACGACACCAACGAGCCACGCAACGAATGTTTACGATCAACAGAAAACGTCTGCATTGTTAGAATAACGATAAAAGCAAATTCAATTACTTGCTCACTTGAAGAACATTAGAATACTGATACAAAGTTAGAAAATAAGTAACATTTTATAAGCAGTGCGTGAAAGTTAGCCTGCACGAGACTCGAAGGTGAACGCAGGCAGCGATCACCGCTCCACTTATACTATCTATGATGAGTGCGTGCGCAGCTATTTGTTCCCACTACTGTGCTTTATTTCATACCGACCAATTGACGACAGCAATCCCCACTACGATTGCGCGCGCAGCTACCACTGAGGAAGTGAAATGCAGCGCAACAAACCAACATTCTTGCTTCAGATATGGACGTGCACACATATTCTTTTGCAAGCCGATTAAAAAGCTTTTATAACATCCATCGTCGAGGTAACATTAAATTTTACGTGCGTAAATTTCCGAATACGAACGTGAGATTTTTTGACCTAGCCAAAGCCGGGTTTATTTATGAAGGCGATGATGATGTTGTAAGATGCTGCAATTGTAAAATACGAATTATGGATTGGATGGCGGGTGATGATCCTGTCCAAGTCCATAAGGCGTCAATGCCTACATGTAGTTTCGTTCGTGAACACTTGTAGAAGTCGACGCACGCAAAAACGGCTCTTTTCAGAGCCAACATAAACTCATGTACAAACATACCCGTTTGGGTAGTACTAGTAGTACTCTGTGTTAGTACTATACTAGTACTAATAGTACTATATATATTACTATTACTAGTACTACTACTAAATGTGTGTACACAATTCAATGTCTGACTGATGGCGTCAATGATAAAAAAATAAAACAAAAGATTTCATAAAAATTATACCTATTAAATATCATGACAATTTCGAAGCTGTATCACTTGCATCGCAGATCGATGACACAATGGATGTTTATCGATACGATGATGGGAAACATTTCACACTAACAAAACCGTTACGAAGCACGATACGTTCCAACTTGTGTTCTATGTATTTTGTGAAGAAAAAACGGTTTTGTGGTAACTACTGTACACGTTATAAGTTTGGTGTTGACAAATATCACGGACGTTGTTGGCGTCACATAAAGAAACGTAGCGGTTATCTCCCGCCGATCGTGCTGTTGATGATAATCTCTGATCGTATACACAACAAATCACGATGGCTTCATTTTATCGAAGAGTGTGATCGAAACAATGTACCGATTGAACTCGTGGTTTATGAAAAGAATATGTTCAAGTGTACAGTACGTCACGCGTGGAATTTTATTTCACGTTTCCGACCGATTCCTGAACTGTATCATACCGTTCAACGTGTTCACGGCTTACACGATTCACACGGACAAATGAACTATGCGACTGTGTACACAGACATGCTCGCCTACGGAAGTTCAATCCCACACGCTTTGTGTTGCATTGTCATTACAGAGCGCACTATTCCGATACGTACAGCGATTGAAATATACAGAAGCGCGATTATGATAGCACCAAAGTGCGCAGTGGATCCTAGCTACAACGTAAGTTTTGACGTGCGCTGCCCGCCATCTTCGTTACCGACACTTGCGAGAGGGAAACAGTTCACATTGGTGAACAACAAGGCGCAGGGATTGTTTTCAGTAGCCTTTCTGAAGGAATCATTGCCTACACTCCGCAAGTATTGTGAATACTTCGGTCTGCAGTATTCACATGAAAAAGGGTACACAGTGAAAGATCGACGTTTATACGAACAGTGGCAACGATGTACAGGTGCTATGGCAGACGAGTTTTGGTTGTTGATCTCGTATCTTATACACCTGCATATGGAGTCGAGAAGTCATCGTCCGATCATAGAACTCAAAGCTAAACACATGTGCGAGCATCTACCAGTAAACGATAACGTCATAGTCGCGGAAATGCACGAGTATCGTGCCAACGTTATACGCAGCGTCATGTTCAAAGACATGAATTCCGTCAAGACCGTAAGAGCGTTGGACATGAAACAACACACGCTCATGAGATATTACATCGGTATGAGTCTCGTGCGTAATGGACGTATGAAAATCAGTTTAGCGCATGTTTTAACGTACTTACGCAATCACAAGAAGAACGCGTTGTTTTTCCGTTCGGTCGAGATGATATAACTGGACGTGGAGTGGAAATCTTACTACAGTTACGCGATGGAAAGCAGACGTACCAGAACGGTACCGAGGAGAGTTACATTCAGCACTGAGTTAACGCTTTACCACGTTCCGACGTATTGTGAATCACGGTTCGTACGATATGAGAATGAAACGACAGGTGAAGAACATACAGCAGAGCGTTCGCAAGACTATCGCGAAGGAGTTGCACAGACCGGTAAGAAGGAATTTTCCGAGACGTGCGGTGGAGTTAAAGGGACTTCACGACTTGTACCAAGCGGACCTGGTAGAGATGATACCGCACGCGAAGGTGAACAAGGGATTCAAGTACCTTATGACAATCATTAACGCGTTTAGCAAGTACGCGTACGCTGTTCCGTTGAAAACAAAAACGGGCGTAGAGGTCGCACGAGCTCTGGAACCGATTCTTCGTGCTAATAAAATGAAATATCTGCAGACAGACAACGGGAAAGAGTACTATAACAGTAGCGTACAAAAATTGCTGAGCAGATACGGTATCACACTCTATTCCACGTATAGTGAAAAAAAGGCCTCCATTGTGGAACGTTTTAACCGTACGTTGAAAACGCACATGTATCGTGCGTTCAGTGAACAAGGTCATTATCGTTGGTTGGATATGTTGCCGGAACTAGTCAACACGTACAACAACAGCGTGCACAGAACGATTGGAATGAAACCGTGTCAGGTGAAAGAATCCAACGAACGTACAGTGCTACAAAGGATTCGTGTGAACACAGCGAGGAGCATCGTTTATAAACGACCGAAATTCAAAGTAGGCGATCGTGTGCGTATAAGCAAACACAAAATGACATTCGCCAAAGGATACACACCAAATTGGACAAACGAGATATTTCTCGTTCATTCGGTGCGTACCGGCAGCGTACCCATTACCTATTCGCTAAAGGATCATACAGGAGAAGTGTTGAAAGGTGGTTTTTATGAACATGAAATCAGTAAATCGAACGTTGGTGACGTGTACTTGGTAGAAAAGATTGTACAACGTAAAGGCGATCGTGTAAAAGTCAGATGGTTAGGATTCGATGGTAAACACGATTCGTGGATACACAAGAAGAACTTGCTATAACAACTATTCGACTCATGGAAATAGAACCAGTATGCATCGATACGTTATGATGACAACATGCACGCTGTGTACAGTGTAAAAGACATTGTGTCACATCCTGGTTACGATGAGTACATCGTGAACACGACTGCAAACGACGTTGAACGCATGCGTAGGATCTTGACAGTGCACGAGTACTGGCAACGGGTTATCAATCGTGTGAAGAAATTCCGTCTTAACGAAATAGTACCAAGTGGTACCGGATTCGATCACTACAAAGAATGTGTTTGGTCGGATCCGAACTGTGAAACGGGTCCGGACACTTGTGTATGCAGTTACATATCTACCGACTGCTGCAATATAGTGCGACTATTAAATAGACTGTGCACGGAACGTCAACATGAAAATATTGCAACAAGCGCACAGATTAAAAATAAAGGACGTGGACTATTCGAAATTGTGCGGCGATGGTGGTGGGGGTGGTTGTGGCAGAAAAAAACGTAAACACGGACGTCTTCTGCCCGATACCGTTCGTTCGATCATCTGCGGACCTTCTGCGTGCGGGAAGACAAACGTCATGTTCAACCTGTTGTTCGATGTAAACGGATTAAGATTCGCGAACTTATACGTGTTTTCTAAATCACTATTTCAACCTAAATATCAGATGCTGGAGACCTTGATGACACAACTTTCCAACGAAGGAATGGGTTATCACGCCTACAACGATAACGAAGAGGTACCGCCTCCCTACGAGGTCGATCCTGATTCTATTATGGTGTTCGATGATGTGTCTTGTGAAAGACAACACAATATACGCAAGTATTTCTCTATGGGACGTCACAGCGGTGTGGACGCGTTTTACCTTTGTCAGACGTACAGTCAAGTGCCAAAACAGTTGGTTCGTGATAATGCCAATCTAATAGTATTGTTCAAACAGGACGATCGCAACTTGAAGCATGTGTATAACGATCATGTCAACACGGACATGAAATATGACACGTTTAAGAACATGTGCGCTGAAGCGTGGAAAGATCGTTATGGCTTTCTCGTTGTAGACAAGGATTCTTCTATCGACACCGGTAGGTACAGAGTCGGTTTCGATCGTTTCATAGTAGTCGCACCTAACGATTAAACAAAAAAAAAATTGTCAAAAGTTTAGCTAAATACACGTGTCCTGCTGTCAACGACTTTAGTTGTCGTACTACCGTTTATCGAGATGGATGACAAGAAAAGACGATTAGCACGTGATATCGACACGATCAGTGATGACATACGGAAGAAATACCATGCGTTAAAACATGGTATTCGTGAAGAAGAAGCAAAGTTATCCAAAAGTTACAAACCGATTCTGGAACCGTTACAAAATATTTCACAAGCATTGCTTGAAAAGAAACGTAAAACAACAAATGAAAAGCCGATAAGAGTGAAAAAAATGAAACAAGAAGAAGAAGAGGAAGAAGAAGAAGAAGAGGATCCATTAGATGCAATTAGTAAGAGCGATGTAGGAACACCACTTCGTTCCCGAACGAAACCGTCTTTCCTGAAAACACCCGTGATAGCCGAAACATCAGGTGATGACGATGAGGACGATCCTAGTCAAAACATTGAAAAAATGTTAGACACACCGGAAGGAAGACGTGAAGCGCGTAGATATTTTCAGGACAAATACGACAGTGAATCGTTAGCGAACAAGTACATGCGTATGATCGTTTCGTCCGAACGCGATCGTCTGATGGACTATACGTACGGTGTAAGACATGAAAACGGAAAATGGATGATTGGTGATTCACAGTTCGAAATCGATAAGGACGATACGATTCTTATCAACGGTAAACGATACAAAGGTACACCCGGACTCTACGAACTTGTATTCATGAAGCATCCTAATGAAAATGTTTACAAGGAATCAGATCTGAAAACGTACAAAGATATACTGCGTAACACCAACGCGCATAAGCAGTATTACTTAGCGAACGCACAGGTGAACGCGAACAGAGGTGTAAAGTATAAACGAATAATATCGCAACTGTTTCCATCGAAACGTACAGGACAGGGGCATAATAATATTGATACATCGTATATGACGCTAACGAGAAAAAAAGACAAAATCGATTACGTGCACTGGGACGATCCGAACGAACTGGTGGACAGATTGCGACTGTTAATGGCATCACAACGTGTTGGAAACAGTGGGCACACGAACGAAATCGTCTCCATAGT
The DNA here is from genome assembly GCA_034769895.1 of Magicicada septendecula. NCBI lineage: Eukaryota > Metazoa > Arthropoda > Insecta > Hemiptera > Cicadidae > Magicicada > Magicicada septendecula. The sequence goes on from CM068373.1 coordinate 406,376,884, forward strand.
GGAAGAACTACGTGAAGCAGACATAATCGTATAACAAGAGCGGTATATATCATCTGACATTAGCAGCAGCAGCAGCATGGAATCGATCTTAAAGGACTCGTTAATGCCATGTGCTCCCTATTCGATTCTGAAAGCCGATAAAGTATAAATAATACTGTCGTACACGCACCGGGGGACATTCCACGATTGGGTTGTGACAACATGGATATCGTGCTACTGTTTATTATTGCGTGCACAAGCGCCGTCGTCGTCGCATCGTCCGTTAACGCTAACGATGTAGATTTCGCTATAGATTATTTGGTGCGATACGGATACGTGCCCGACGATAGTTTACGGCTCACGGACAACACTACCATCGATATGGACGCCTACCTTCGCACGTTTCAAGTGAATTACAATTTAACCGTAAATGGAGAATTGAACAATGAAACGATGAATCTGATGCGTGCGCGGAGATGTGGTAACGAAGATTTCGTGTCGTACACCTTACGAACGCCGTGGGCCAAGAAACGTCTGTCGTGGCGATTCTTTCACGGTAGCGTCAGCGCTATAGAAGCGTCGCGACAAGCGTTCGCTGTGTGGCAGAAACATTCGAATCTGGAATTCGAATATCGACCCAACGACATAAACGCAGACATGGTTATCGCTATGAAATATTTTAAACACAGGTGTCTGACTTCCAGGTGCACGATCTGCGGGTACGATTTGGACGGACGAGGAGGTATACTCGCTCACGCTTACTACCCGCCCGATTTACCGTATAACACTACTGAAATACATATGGACTACTACGAGTCGTGGAATTATACAAACGCAACCGAAATACCGGACGATCAGACCAGTTTTCTTCAGGTGCTAACGCACGAAATCGGACACGCGTTAGGACTGTCTCATTCCCTCGAGAGGGATTCGATCATGTACCCGTTCTACGTACCACGCTCGGACGGACCGTTCGACCTGAGAGACGACGATATAAGAGGCATTCAACGCTTGTACGGGAAGCCGCCGCCGCCGCCCGCTACGACGACGACGACAACGTCAACGTCGACGACGACGTCAACGACGACGACGACACCGACAACGAACGAGACCGTGCGGACGACAACGGATTTATGTCGACTAAAGAACGTTAACCAATTTTTAATAATCAACAGACATCTGTATATCGTGCACGATAACTTTTTGTGGACATTGGATATCGAGTCGAAGCGAACGGGCGAGAGTCCGCTTCTGTTGACGGATTGGTTGACTTTCTTACCGCCGACGTTCACCAACGTTTCGGCGATGTACCAGAGACCGCGGACCGAAGAAGTGGTGCTTTTCATAGACAACTATGTATACATGTTTGATATACACAGTCTGCAGCCGGTGAACGGGTATCCGCGTTCAATCACAACGCTCGGTGTTCGCACGATGACTAAAATAAACGCTGCAATACACACGTACACGGGTCGAACTCTTCTGTTGTACAACGATATGTATTACAGTGAGATAGACGAGTGCACGTTCACGATCAAGAAACATGGTTATGTTAAAGATCGTTTTGTCGGCTTACCAGAAGCCGTTGATAGTGCGTTCCGATATATCGACGGAAAAATTTATTTCTTCAAAGACACACACGTATACGTGTACGATGAATTTCTAGATACGATTGTAAAAGGAAAACATAACGACGCACTATCCGTTGTCGGAATAAAATGCATAGACAGTACGATCGTATCAAAACTAATCGATTTATTACGTGAATACGTATAAATGTCGTGCACAACGAACGAGGCGCATCATTCACGAGATGAGTGTCGACAAGTTTGGCAGACACCAGAGCGCTGTCAGAGCGCGAAGAGAGACGCGACGCAGTCTGCGAGAGGATATTGGTATCACAATGACCGAGGACGGACACTTTGATGTAGCGGGAAAAAAAATACATAATTTGGGCGAACCGCGCGATGATAGCGATGCCGTTTCACTGCGCTTTGTGCGTGACAATTGTCTGTTAGCTGGCGATTCGTCGACGGCGGCGCAAGGAATAGATGCGAAAGGTCGTAAGCTCGTCAACGTCGGCGCTCCTGTCGATCTCGCGGACGCTGTCAACAAGCAGTACGTAGACTACTCGTGCTTACGTTTCACACAATTGGTACCGAACAAGAAGAACGGGGCTGTCGTCGACGCACGAGACCATCGCATACAGTCTCTGAGGGAACCGATTCGTGCGAGAGACGCCGCGACCAAAATATACGTGGACTCGAAAATCATACCGAAGGATACGAACTCTAACCTAATGGTCGGCAATGTGCGGATAACACAGTTAGCTCCACCCATGAACAACAAGGACGCAGTGAATTTGGAATTTTTGAACCGACACACAATCACCGCGGTAAACGATGCTTATTTCAACGCGCAAGGAAAAACCATTCTAAACGTTGGCGATGGTGGCGCACGGGCCACAGATGCAGTGAACGCGCGTCAATTGGAGGACGTGAAGCGGTACGCGAAGAGCGAAACGTATAAACTCGCAAAAGTGTTCCAACATCGTTGGGAGAAAGTGGTATCGTATATCTATAAATTGCATACACGCGCAGCGCGTACTTCACTTGGTGCCGAAGAGGCAGACTTACTACTTATGAACAAGACGGAGACGAGCGTGTTGATTAGTGATCTGGACAAATCCAACAACGAGCAAGATTGGAGATCTCTTTATCGAGAGCAAACGAAACAGTAGTCATGTATGAACTACGTAGCCGTGTTGATAAAAAAAAGGGGGGCGTGGTCTTATCGGAAAAATAGTTAAAAGCGCGGTACCATTCGTCGCGAAGTCAGTACCTACACTGATCAATCGAGCGGTGGACGTATTACCGGTAGAACTACATCTGCCTGGCTACAGGTTCTGCGGACCAGGAACGAAACTAGAGGAGAGATTGAGTCGTGGTGATCGAGGAATCAACGAGTTGGACGAAGCCTGTCGCGAACACAATATCGCTTACAGCAAGTACAAGGACAACGAACGACGAGGTATAGCGGATCGTGTGCTAGCCGGTAAAGCGTGGGAACGAGTTAAAGCTTTGAATTCAGGCATCAGTGAAAGAGCGTACGCAGCAGCCGTAGCAGCAGCAATGAAGGCGAAATCTGCGTTAGGCAGCGGGCTATGCTGTAGTGGTGGTGGTGGTGTGCGTAAACGTCGACGTCGCACCAGACGACGCAAGCCGGTTCGACGCACGATAATCAGGAAGAGGAGGAGGACGACGACGACAACAGGGACAGGAAAACGACGAAGAAGGAGTGGTGGTAAAAAGGCTTCAGGACTCTATCTTCGACCGTACCGAAAAAACTAATCAAAATACCCGTGCGTCCATTGTCCGATCATGATCTTTATGAGTACACGAAACGATTGCGTATACCCTATTTCAGAGGTGTGTACATGCGCGACGCACTTCCTAGTACATCACCGTGGGTGAACGAAAGTGCGATCGTGAATCTGGACGATGCTAGCGGACCGGGCACGCACTGGGTATGCTACAAGAAGCGAGGCGACAGAGTCTGGTACTTTGATGGATTCGGCAATCTACGTCCACCTGTCGAGCTAATGCGGTACTTTGGATCGAACGTGACCGACGTTCATTACAATTACATGCGAAAACAACCGTCGGATACAGTCATCTGCGGACATTTATGTTTAGAGTTTTTGACATCGAACGATCAGTAAACTACAAGATGTCTTCGCTTACGGTCACCGTCACAGGAACGGATCCGAGCGCACTGGTTTGTGACTTTTTTCCACCGCTTGAATTGACGGACGGTGAATGGTACGCAGGACTGCTGGACTTTACCACGTACAACTCTATACCGAACGTGGAGAGTGGAAAAAACAATGTCTTTCCTGTACTAAAGGGAGCACGTAAAACGTTAGAGCTTGTCAATATACCGACCGGTGTGTATGAAATCAGTGATATTGAAACATACCTGAAAAAAGAACTAGCAGACCCGAAATTTTCTCTACGACCCAACAACAACACATTGAAATGTGAAATTTATTGTTCATACGATATCGATTTCGGATGTACGGAACACACGATCGGTACCATGTTGGGTTTTTCCAAGAGCCGCAAGTTAGAAGCGTATATATTACACACGTCGGATGCGCCTGTAAACATTAACAAAGTGAACGTTTTGGAGATAAGGTGTAACGCTGTTCAAGGTTCATACAAGGCGGGTCGAAACGAGCATATATTGCACTCGTTCTATCCAACAGTTGAGCCAGGATTCAAGATAGTCGAAACGCCTAGAAACGTCATTTATTTTCCGCTTAACGTACTACACTTGCGTAACGTTACAGTGTCCGTACACGATCAGGACGGTGATATTGTGAATTTTCAAGGGGAAAATTCACGCACGTATACATTTGAAACGTGTGTAGTAATCATGGGAATTTATTTCACCGAAACCTCCATGATGATGAAGAGCGGAGGTAGCGACGGCTTGCACTGCAAGATAAAAGAGGACAACACTTTTGGAAAAGGTATCAGTAGACGTTCGTCGTTGACACGATTAACAGCAACTAACCGACGCTACCTGATTTCACTAGGATTCAAACTCAAGAGAAACAAGTAACATGACGGACAGCGGTATAGTCTTATCGGTTGAACGTCGACCGTTCTTTGAAGACAACATCACACATTATGAATATCATCCTCATGCACCGTACGCGTCGGCGTCACGATATGGAAATAATGATGAGATACGCATACCTATCCTGCAACAGGAAGTCTTCACTTTACCGATGGAAAGTTTCCTGTACGTTGAAGGCAAGTTGAGCAAAAAAACCACTGCCACTGGTAATGTGAACGTGAAAATGATAAACAATGCGATTGCGTTTCTCTTCGAAGAAATCCGTTACGAATTGGCCGGCGTGGAAGTAGATCGTACCAAGAGTGTTGGCATCACATCCACTATTAAAACCATACTATCTGCCAGCAAGCAGGACATTGTTTCGATGCAAAATGCCGGTTGGGTTGCTCCTACAGCTGACGAGCTAACACCATCTGGTAAAAATAATGAATTCAACTTTTGCATACCGTTGAGGATGCTGATGGGATTTGCTGAAGATTTCACACATGTTATTTTAAACATGAAACAAGAACTGATACTATTACGCACTTCCACTGACGTTAACGCTCTGTTCTCGTCTACGGATGCGCCCGCTAACGCTGATATAGAACTAACAAAAATCTCTTGGATGATTCCGTTCGTGTATGTGAATAATGAAGTACGGATACGATTATTGGATATCATACGCAAAGACCTACCACTATTCTTACCGTTTCGTAGTTGGGAACTGCACGAGTACCCGGTTTTACCAACGACTGACAGACAGACTTGGACAGTGAAAACAACTACACAACTGGAGAAACCGCGGTACGTGATACTCACCTTCCAGACCAGCAGAAAGAATAATCTGAAAAAACATGCCGGCGAATTCGATCACTGCAATGTGACAAATGCGAGACTCTTTCTGAACGACAAATACTACCCGTACGATAACCTGAACCTGGATATCGATAACGGACGTTATGCATTGCTGTACGACATGTATACACGATTTCAAAAGTCATACTACCACAGAAGTCAACCCAACGTACTTCTAACGCCTACTGAGTTCATAGCAAAAGCACCGTTATTCGTCTTCGATTGTAGCAGACAGGATGAGTCGCTCAAGTCTTCACCAGTCGACGTCAGATTGGAATTCGAGTCATCGAGCAATTTCCCCGCTCAGACCGCGGCCTACTGCTTGATACTGCATGATTCGCTCAACGTGTACACTCCGTTATCCAACACAGTGCGCAGACATAATTAAACATTTACTATAAATTATTGTTTTTTTTTTTGCTGTAAATATAATGTTGCTTTTTAGAATGTAATGTATGTGTTACATGTATGCGATTTTTATTAAAAAAAAAATGTAATCAATTTTTATGTATTTGCTGTAAATAGAATGTAATGTATGACTTACATGTATTTAATTTTTTATTAAAAAAAAATGTAATCATTTTTCATGTATTTTATTTTGTGGAGGGGGAAACGATTATCCTCTTCTTCCTATTTTTTTTTGCTCAGTGTTTCATCAACACGACTCGCGAGAGGACGCACAAGATGCTTTCACACGATTTCGATGATGATGATACCAAACCCAAGAACGACCGCTATTTCAAACAATGCGGTGAAGCGACAGCAACAACAATCAAGTCCTTATCACCAGACGATAAAGAAGTGCAAGTCATCTTAATTCAAAAAATCACATCTCCGTACCCGCGTTACAGAAGCTTGGAAAATCGTTTAAAGAGTTTTAAAGAATGGCCTGTATCGTTAACGATAACACCTAAAGAATTATCAGAAGCGGGTTTCTTTTACACTGGATGCAACGATAGAGTGATTTGTTTTTGCTGTGGAGGCGGATTAAACAAATGGGAACTTGGAGAATATGCTTGGATGGAACACGCACGTCATTTCCCTGCGTGCTCTTACGTAATGTTAATGAAAGATAAAAATTTTATCATCAAGGCACTGGGTATCGTTACCGAAGCGCAAGCACCAACAGCAATAGCGACAGCAGTGAACGAACAACACGTCGACACTATCAAGGAGAATATAAAAAACATAGAAGGAAGCTCTAATCGTGATACAATGTGCAAAGTCTGTTACGCACAAAACGTGGAAGTTGTACTTATTCCCTGTCGACATTTTATCACATGTGTGAATTGTGCCATAACCCTACATACTTGTCCTTTATGTAGAACCACATGCACCGCTTACATGAGAGCGTATTTCTAGTTCATTTTCACGCCTTAATTTAATCGATTAGTGAACACAAGGTTTGAAAATATATGCTGCCGTGGCAAAAGTGTTTAATCCAAGTCCACTAATATCGCATACCTCAGTGTTTGAACAGCACGCGTTGAAGACGGACGCATGGAGCTGTTATCTCCGTACCAGTACATACGCTGTAGTGAATTAAAGCATACAATACTATACCCTATAGACATTTTTGTATACAACATTTTGACCTGTAAATTTGTTGCACTGATCCGTAACGAAAATATAAGGTACAAAATAAACGTTCCGAAAAAATTCTTTACGAACGTTTCACAACATACAACGTGTCTGTTTCGTAAGACGGACGGATCTGCAGCGTTCTTAGTAACACCAAACACATTATTTATAACGAAAAAAGGATGTGCGAGGATAATCTAGCAATCATCCTTGACTTTCACTGTTTCATCGACAACGATGGAAACGAACTCGTTAAGGAACTATCCATTATGGATGTCACTGCATTTGCCAGCAGACATTGGATATTTTCACCTCCAGCAAACATGATTGTTTCGAATCATAAACATGCGAGGACAAACAGATGGTTAACAGAGCATTATCATGGACTAGCGTGGACGGACGGGGACACATCGTATGAACATCTTGTGCCGATATTAGAAAAATATACATTTCCTTTTAAATTTGTGTTCGTAAAAGGATTGCAAACAAAAAAATTTCTACAGAAGCGTATCGTACATTTTAATATTATAAATTTAGAAGATTTCGGTTGTCCTAAACTCGATCAATTACAATCAATACATGGAACAGTCTGTCTCGTGCACCACTTACTTCCAGAAATATGTACAAATACTAGAGTACACGCTTTACGCGAGTGGGTTGTATCAGATTTTAGAGTAATCAATATGTTTCTAATAAATTACTAATTGAAAACATTATTGTTTAGCGCTTACGTAAAACAAATTAACCTTTCTGACGATTACATCACTCTGTATAGTCATATAAAAAAAATTAGATTCACCGACATGTTCTAACACGCATGAGTGCTGTTAATTAAATCATTCTGTCTATTCATAAAAAAAATAACCGAGTCGTCTCCTCTTCCCCGCCTACCCATCGAGTCGTGAGAAGTCAAGTCGTATCCTGTTCACACGGATAAAAATAAACGCTTACTGTACGATAAAAAATTTAGCTTCAGCAACATGTTCTAACACGCATGAGTGCTGTTAATTACATCATTCTGTCTATTCATAAAAAAAAATAACCGACTCGTCTCCTCTTCCCCGCCTACCCATCGAGTCGTGAGAAGACAAGTCGTATCCTGTTCACACGGTTAAAAATAAACGCTTACTGTACGTTATGTAGTTCCCCCTCTCTGGTTCCACCTCCACAACTACCTCCCTATTTATTCCGCTGTGCGCGAGCGTTATTCGTTCAGTCCTTGAGAGACGCGCGAGACAAATATAAAATTCTTTATTTTAAAATGGCATCATTCACTGAAAAATTTGCAACTATTAGCGCAATTGAATATAAAAAAATAAAAGAGTTAATAATCGGTGTAAAATATCCGATAGAAGAAATGCAGAATATAGACGCGAAGTACGGGAAAGCCGTACTCGTCACTCTTCAAGATTATAAAGACCCTAAACTAAAATATCGCGTATATCTACCTAAAAGATACGCGAGCGTTTTCGAAGATGATGAATTAAAAGATTTAGTACCGTGTTCGCTGCATCTAATTTTTCGTGGAGAAAAGGATAGAGCGTACATAGTAGAAATTGTACAGTAAGACCGAATGGACATACTCACTTACCATGTATAATTTTCATTGTAAATACACATAATTGTCATTAGCTGCACGTACAATTATATATTAACATGTACTTAGTTGTATTTTAATTTATAATATATTGTGCTTACACATATATTTCATTTAATTTAATTATATTTAATTATCAATGTATTTACTGTATATCTAGATAATAAAACAAGGCTTACATGGTGTACATTTTAGAGTAAGCCTGGATAGACATCTTCAAAATTAACAAATATATTTGTTCAAAATTGTCATTGCACACGTACACAAATAGTAAATATAATGTGCTTAAACTTATTTATTTTAATGTAATTCAAAACAATTATTAAAACAATTACAAATAATAAATTATTATGCGTAATGAATTTATAAATTAAAATCTAATTTGCTTACACATAATATAAATGTATACAAATGTATTTATTAGTTTTACTTATTTGTAATTCATACACAATTGTCACACATGTTTACGTATTAATTTTTGTCATTACTGTGTACGTCATCATATTTTAATTTGTAATTACTTTATTTAGATGAATATTGTACACAAATGTCATATTGTATATGTTTACATATTATGTATTTTGTACTTGTCACCACTGTTTACTGTTACATAATATTTATTTTAAATTGTAATATATTTTGATTACTTGTATTTTAATTAAATAATATTGCTTTAACATTTTTATTCTATATTTATTTCACAAATCCTTGAAAGATTAACACTAATCATCACTCAATATACAAGCTAAAAGAAATGTTGCGCAATGTGCATTCATGTGTTATTACATATAACTAATTTAAAAAATCAATATTATTAAACAATAATTGCTTGATTAGAAATTACAAAAATTATTTTAAAATAAAACTTACCTTGTACGAGCTCTAGTTGAGAATTGCTTGATTATATTATATTTTAGAAATTAAAAAATTATTTAAAAATGAAACTTACCTTGTACGAGTTCTAGTTGAGTTACTGAATGTGAATCTCGTCGAACGAAAATTAAAAAAATTATTTAAAAAATGAAAATTATTTAAAAAAAAAATGAAACTCACTCTGTACGACTGAATGTGAATCTTAACGAACGAAAATTAAAAAAATTATTAAAAAAATGAAAACTTATTTAAAAATGAAAAACTCACACTGTACGAGTTCTAGTCTCGTTGAACAATGTGATGATGTGAGCAATTCGTACAGCGTATATATACGCTATCTCAAGGATGAACGCGAAAGCAGCTGGTATCAACCAGAGCTGCTACACGTGCAGTCAAGGACAACCATTTAGCTTGGCTTTTCTGTTTCGACGACAAAAAAAACCTAGAGCTACTACACGTGCAGTCAAGGACAATCACTTAGCTTGGCTTGGCTTTCTGTTTCACACAATAATTTATGTACGGTCATCACTTCGTTCACACACATTAACAAATGCGCAGACAGCTGGAGCCCAATTAAAATATTACATCACCAACGACTTGTGTTCTTCAAATTATGTACGGCTATTAAAGCCTCAGCTCTTACGCTTTGATAATAGATGGCTAGACAATTATATCATCACCAGCATGTGTACATATGCTTAGATAGGCGAAGCCAATTATTATTCATTAGTTAGTCAACGGCTAGGGTTCTGTTATTAAACAAATGGATGTACGCACACACAAGCGCGCACAGACAGCTGGAGCCCAATTAATAATATTACATCACCAACGACTCGCGTTCTTCAAATTATGTACGACTAATAAAGCTTTCGTTCACACGCTTTGGTAACAGATGGGCACACAGATGGATTGATTACATCATCACCAGCATGTGTACATATTATGCTCAGATACCCGAAGCCAATTCATTACAACTAGACATTCAATTATGCAATGCATATCATGTGTATTTTCTTACATGTACACAACAATGTAAATTTTTTGAATTTGCTTAGTTATTTCTTTTCTTTTCAACTATCCTTTTTCCTTCTATCATGCATGTTTTATAAGTGAAGTGTCAATCAAAACAATTACACCACAATAGCCAGTCAACAAGAGTTTCACATCGATGCTGTGTACATTTTTTGTATTTTTACAATATATACTTACCACAAAAGCACACATTCAAATTTACAGTTCATGAGTTGGCAACAATGGTGGCAGTGTAAACATATACAAAACCTGTACACTATAACACCGAGCCGTGGCCGGCACAAGTTGACAACGTCGACGGACAATGGTGGCAGTGTAAACATATACAAAACCCGTACACTATAACACCGAGCCGACAACGGCAGTGTAAACATATACAAAACCCGTACACTATAACACATGCACGAGCCGACAACGTGGCACAAGTTGACAACGTCGACGCTTTTCCAACATGGCCGCCCTTCCGGAAAAACAAAACATATACCCAAACCATACACTATAACACACCACGATCCGGCAACGTGGCCCAACCTTAACCAGCACACACGCACAATCCGACAACATCACAGCTTTCCCAACATGGCCACCAGCCGTGGCCATGTTCGCCGTTCGCCCTTCGCCGTCGTCGTTGACGTCGTCATCGTCGCTGGGCGGCGGCCTGGCTTGATCCTCGCCCGTCGTGGTGGGGTCGTCGTCCATTTTGTCGACGAACGGCGGCCACGCCTCCGCCAATCAACGCACACGGAACCACGCAAAATGGACGACGACGACAACATGGCCGAACGCCGACAACATGGCCGACAACTTCGGTACGCCCATCGAGGTCACGTGGGACACACCACTACCCCCCCGGTCCATCATAACCTCTGCACATGACGACACGCTGCGCCGGAAGTCTACCCCCACCACAGGGATTTTTGAATTTCGCGCCAAAAGGGGGGGCTGTGACGTCACTTCCGCGTTAGAACTCTCATTCTTACCCTACTTTCCTTCCATCTTTCTCCAAATATTCCACTGTATTTATAAGCTCAGCCAACTCCTTCTTAATGTCCATATTTTCTTTCCTGAGGGCTTCGTTTTGATCTTTTATATATTCCATTTTTTCCGCATATTTCCTTTGGTCCTCTCTTATTTGTTTAATTTCTTCAGTTAACTCATTTTTCATTTCTTGTATAGTTTTCAATATTATATCTAACTTGTCTTCACTTGTACTAGACGTCTCAGCTGGTGATCTCACCGTTTTTTTACTTCTTCCGAATGCTTCCTCGTTACCTGATCCAACTGTTCTTCTTATTTTTGTCCGATCGTCTGTACTATACTTATCACTATCCATTTTTAATAACCTTCTTACGGCTGCTGGCCGCGCAAAAAGCAGGACCCCAGTCGACCCGTCAGAAGTCCACACTTGTATCAGCCAACCCGCCTTCCCAATTAATTAATACAATAGATTAATTTTTAAATACAATACAATAAAATTATAGTGATATAATATACAATAACATACCATAACAATACAATACAATAATACTATATAACAACTCGTCTACACCATTAAATAATACAATAAGTTAATTTCAAATACAATATAATATAAAAAAAAAAACAAATAAATATCACAAACAAGCTCCACTATAATTTAAAAGACAAAAACAACAAAATCCCAAATAAAAATTTTAAATCCCTCAGTCGGAATCGAATCCGCAAAACTCCAAACAGAAATCAGCCGCACATGATAAATTTGTGCTGACACTTAAAGGACACTTCAAGCGAGTTATCACTAAAGAAAGTTTGGGCATGAACGCCACTCAAGAGACGGGCAAAAGGAAAAGCCTAGATATTCCTAGAGAAAAGATGTTGAAGATGTCGTGAATGAAAAGGCCTCGAGCAAGAAGAATATTTGGTTCAGCGTTGTTGGAAGCTAGGACTCAAGAAGCGGCAAGAGCCGTGACAAAATCTCTAAATGATAATGACAAAAATGCATTGTTTTCAAATATTATATTATTATCAATAGACCTTATTCGATACCGTAGAACGAGAAATTCTATCACCTATTTCAGTTCTGCCTAACGAGTTTTTTTTAGTTCAGATTCTACAGTTTGCTCCTAAACAAACTGTATAACCCGATCGTCTTTATTGGTACTAAGTGATTGTAGCACATGATTTAAGCAAATGATTCCAACATTTCCTCTGTAGTATATCACACCAGCTCCAATGTCTATGTGGTAATGTAGAAATAAAGTGGAGCAAGTCGTCCAGTACTACACATCAGGCGCTTTAAAGTCTAAACCAGTTTTGACTAGCTGTTTGTTTTGAAGTTCGAGAACATAATCGTAAGGGTTTCAAAAATCGTATTCAGCCGATTATTCTGTAGCCTTAACAGACGAAACAGAAAATATTTGAAAACTCAAAGTCATAGAAACCCTTTATTGTTATAATTCGTTTAAAACAAATTAGTGTTGACATGCTTTCCCTTTTATCATAATTTACACTTTTTGTCGTCACATTAGAAAACTTCTTAAAATTCGTAATTATATATTACTAATTAGTCAAATAACGTTTCATCATCATCAAATATCAGATATTTGTAATGGATGCGAGGTTTCCATGTCTGACATTTTTTATGCGATTAACAGAATATCACAAAACACTCATGAGTCGGGTGTAAAATCTAAAATTTATTTCCCATCCGTAAAATATTAAATGTTACAGTTTCAATTTTCATGACCGTCAACATCAGCTTTATACACATCACCAAACGAATACCGTCAAATAACTGATATACACGAAGACTTGAGGTTATTGAAAACATTGCTGGTATTATATTAAGAAGATTTAAATTTATCCTTATGAAAAAATTACTTAATAAATTATAAACTAATGATGAATAAATGTTAGCAATTACGCTATAAAATAGAAATGACGTAAGCCTAATTTTAACAAAGATGTAACAAATTGGTGTAACAGCGGAAATTATATTAATTTAATCATTAAAAAAAAAACTTGCTCTATCGATGACAAGAATTGGACTAAGATATAGCAGATTGTGATAACTGCGAAAAGAAATGTAGATTTTTGTTTTTGAAAACTATATACAAGTTACTAAAATTGACCAAACACTGGCAATGATATGAGAGGTAACAGTAATTGAATTGTGTGAAGAACAATTGCTGTAGCAGTAGAAAAATGATAATTGTGACATCCCTTATAAAATTACTGTAATTATGCTCAGAAACGGTACTTTATTTTGTTCCAGAAGAGAAGATGCCCCAGTAGCCCCCCTTGGTCATACAGTAACACCACCTGGCCTCCCGCCAAACATACATTTCAGAAAATAATTGAAATATATTTGTTCAAATTATAACCTCCAAAGCTGCCGTCACCAGAAAAAAACTTGTCAGGATAACAAATATTATCTGTAGAACTTTAGCAATTATTATCTGTAGAACATATTCATTAAATCCAAAAAAAGTGTTCCAGTGCGCAAACGTCTCACAACTCAAATACTATTAATAACTAAATTTTTCAGTGAAGAGTTTGTGAGGATCGGTCAAAAATATAACACAAATTTTACGTTACTTGTGCCGATGTTTCGACTTTAATAACTTACTATTAAATAACTTTTAATAATTACATAGTTGAACATCCCTTAATATGTTTTTATGTATAATATATTTTGCTATGCTATATGTTGACTAGTATGTGTATAAACGTTTTATGTACCAATCGAATATCTATTTTTTGATTATTGCTTTCATAATTAATTAAAAATATCATTACATATAGTAATTTAAATTGTAGTAGTGTATAAATTAAAGTTCTGTGATTTATAATTTTCTCGTTGTCTTAAAGAAAACATTTGAAGATGTAAACAAACTATTTTACTCCTTCACATACACAATGATACATACATACGCACGCACACACACTCACATACACAAACACGTTCACCCAAATAATTGTTCTGTTGTGTTTGACATTTCTTTTGTATTCAACCACAGGTCCTGACCTGTGATGGCCTGTGTTTATTGTGTGATGACAATAGACCTAGTCGTAACGTCGACACAAATAAGTTAAAATTTGTGTTATATTTTTGACCGATGCTCACAAACCCCGCCCTGAAAATTCATCGATTAAAGATCACTACGAATTTAAGGATTAAAAACTAAATTTTTCTCTGTAATGGTTCTTCAAATTTTTTACCTCTCAGCTGATAAATTCTAATTGTCCAAGAGAAATCGTTTACTAACTACATATTACTGTAGTCTAAAGAACATATTACATGTTACTATCTTTACGTAACACATGTCATTCTAACAGTGAGGCATGGAGACTTACTCCTTATTCAAGTTAACTGAAATATCACATATTCTTAGGCAGTATTAATGAAGATGTTTGGAAGCAGTACTACGCGTATTAACAATTTAATCCTTTATATTTAATTCCTCAATGGATAGATAACGGACTGTATTAAGCTAGCTGCTAAGGCATTATATCGCACTATCGCACAAGTAAGGCATTGTCGTTTATCCTGCAATGTATACTAAATCAGAGACGACAAGCAATGTAAGTAACTTTAAATTCAAGCGACACTCTAGATGTTAACTTTTGTTTTAAAAGTTAAATAAGCATACGTGCGTCTAAAGTCTCATTAGTTATACAAATGTACCAATGTTTTGAATGGAAGCCTTTGGCTATTGTAAAACAAAACTTTCTCCCGTTAACGTGAGAACGTTAGTTAATCTGGGGCGAAACATAAAGTACGTTTACATCTGCGTACGATGGATTCAGGTGTACAGGCATTTAATTTAAAAGCTTGTTCTTTCTACTCACACCACTTCCATGCCTAATAAGCTAGTATTCCGTAGTTTGAATATATCTCATTAATATACTTTATTAACTTTTTGTGTTCTATATCTAGTCTAATTGTGTGAAGTTCAAATTAAGACTGCTGGTTACTTTAATACAGAAAACTCGGTGTAATTTATACTACGTGTTTTCACTAGTTATGAATACATAATTATAAAGAGTTTAAATTGTGGTCTTCATAGATTTGAATAAAGTAGAACTTAAAATGCATCTCAAAATAAAAAATACTGTCAATACGATTAGAATTATGGACAAATAACTAAACGAGTTACCAATGCAAAGAAAGAATTAATATAGGCCTACAAGGCACTCGTGGAAAGCCAAGGTATTATAAAAAAACGACGGCTTCAGAGAAGAGTGCCTTCAAATGCTGTAGTACAATTGATTGATCAGTTTTATTTAACATTGATGAAGTAAACCGTTATTATTGGTGAAGACGATAGTTATAAAGATATAGACACAAAACGTTTCTCATTTAATCACTGCACAATAGTAAAGAAAACCTCCTGCTTAAATCTCTTTATTTTACTCACAATCTTTTCTGGGTATTCAAGAGAAATATTTACTTCGGTTGATAATTGTAAATTCCCGATGAAAAATTAAATGTCAAACACAAATGTAGCATAAAAATAACTTGCCCACAGTTGAGAAGCAGTTTTCAATTATCACACAGTTCTATTTTTCCAACTCAGTAAAAAAATTACAAATTCTCTTTCTAAAATATAAATTATGAACAAGAATTCTTTTTAAAATAACGTTAACCGGTTTACCATAGTTTTCTATTTTAAATTAAATAATTATTGAAGAATGCGTTTATTGGGATCTTTATTTGTTGATATGCTGCTCCTTAGAAATTGCCATACTTACTAACGTTATTTCCTAAATATTATAAGAATATTCAATTTGCACCAGATGAGCGTGTTTAACTAGAACGTTTGAATTTGTGAAAAGGAACTTACTATGTTTTTACTTTCAAACTTAACATAAATTAGAGGTTAATGTGTTAAATATTTTTATGTATGTTGTTATCTTGCTCATCTATTAAGAACAAGCCTCATTTATAAGTTTTATTTTTTGTTTTTTATTAAGAAACGTTTGTTGTTTTCTTTAACCATATTAACTTAGTTCATTACACAACACTCTTTCTTGCCTGTAACATTTTTAAGTGTTACGTAGCGCTTGTACAGAATTTAAATAAACACAAATCCCACTGATCTGGTGGTAATTAAATGTATTAAAGTAGCAATCGACATGCAAACACGCAGACGACTCGTCATTATAAATTTACGAAGTACATTGATCGCACAGATAATGACCTCAGAACAGTGGAATAAATTAATGTACGCCTGAGAAATCGATCACTGTTATTAACACTTACCTGAAACAATGACACTAGCTTTATAGTAGTTCTCATTATTAAAAAGTAATTAAAATTCCAATAGTCCTCAATACATATGTAACTAAACACTTCTCTTTTATTAAGACATTGCCTTATAAAAGCACAACAGATTTACTTTAATAGGCAGTTTGCGAAACTCTTTGCTACTAAGACAAAATGAAATTCACAGAAATAAATTAGCTAAATTAGCACTCGACTCTTTACAATACAACTAAACCAGGCCGTCTACTGAGTAAAAGTGTTTGTTAGAATGTGTTAGCTATCTTTAATGTAACAGGACAGCGTCTCAAAAGGCACATCCATATCCAGAATGTTCGAATTTTTGCATCCAGCCAGTTACTAAGTTTGTATACGTTACCATTTGATTCCACGATGTTGCGTATTCAACATGTTGCGGGCGAAAACAATCTGTACAATAATACAATTAACAATAATTTTTGCAAGCGTAGGCCTAAGTTGTTTAATGTAACGCACCTTTCACATAATTATTTCTGTCCGCTTACTTATACTCTGGTAGTTATAAATCTAATTCTGAGAAAGATGTTTTATAGACGACCAAATTTTTAGGTGTACTTACACAAGAGATTATTAATATAACCCTCGAGAGATGATTATGGTACAGCTGCTGAAAGTTTGGAAAATGGAACGTTGCTTACAAAATGTAATCACGTCTTAGCCTTCTACGTGGTGATTGATTTACACACACACACACCTGCGCGATTCTACATAATGTAAATCAATAACGACAGCAGGCTTTTCGAGGAAATGTATTTTGTAAGTACCATGGTGATAGTTCTGAAGGAAAAGTAGTAAAGAATGACTAAACTTGCATTTGTTAGTAGAAAGCACATAAGCGTTATATGTGCGTTAAATGATGATGCATATAGGCCCACTGACAAAACTGAGTTTATTTAAAAAGTAAAATAAATAGAGATACAAACTTATGTGTTACGGATTATCCTATGCTACTGTAGCTAGTTATCCTAATGTAGAGAATTTTTCAATATAAATATGGAAGCAGAAAAATTATGACATGCCAGCAAGCTGCAAATAAGTAAACAAGGCATTTGTAAATATTGTAACGTTACATAACCCTGTCCCAATAAACTAAATCATAATAACATCAATGTCAGAAATGGGTAACCTATGGCTCGCTCAAAATTAAATTATATCACTCAACATGATAAACAATTCGAGTGGTATACAGTGCAAAGTGAGTTCTAGTGTACCCATTGAGGTGAAAAATAAAAGTGAAAGTAAAGTATTACCAAACTGTGTTATGTGTGTGGAAATTATAAAACTATGAAAGTATGCTATAATGCTAACTGATCTTGTATTTTATTTTGTTTATTGTAATATTTATATTGTATATTAATATATAATATTTATATTATACCCAAGTTAATATTATATTTTTTCAAATAATTGTGTTAGATTATGAGAAAACCCAGGGTTAGTTTTAAAAGACATAAAAATCAAAACACCAAAAGATAATAAAAAATTAAAATAATCCTATGAAGGAAATGGCAACAGGAAGTAGTGCCGTGTAGGAATACTATTCGAGACTAAATAAATAATATATATAAATTTATTTAAAGATAATAAAATGATAAAATACTTATATACAATGTCATAAGAAAATTAACCAAAACTTATTATGTAAACTAAATGGGTATAGAAACCGGAATGGAAAGGAATTATTTTTCCATAAATAAAATATAAATTTATAATAATTACAAAATGCCTGCATAATAAAAATACTATGTGTTACTAAGAGTGATGGAAAAATAACAAGTATTGTTAAGAAAAATTTTGAACTAAAAAGAGTTGAATTGAAGAAACGATGCTAGTACAATTATAAATAATAACCTTTTTTGGAACGTTGGAGGAGTTGAAATTAACGCAAGATTAACAAACAGCATAACCACTATCTAATTATACATGATTAATCCAAATTAAATGGTTATATTCATTAATAAACAGTGAATGAAAACCTTCTGATGATCCAACATGGTTTCGGCCTAGTTCTCGTTGACAATTGGAAAATACTCCAGACGGTAAGAAAATTATAACGCAAGACGGACCTCACCACAGAAAAAGCTTCAATCAAGTAAGAACCATACGGAGCGAGGTAATATAAACATTTTTTCGTAATAATTCCAGAAGAAAACTCATTCTGAACGGTGATATAGAACAACAAATAATCATTTGATCATATGTTTTTTAAAGTAAACAAATACACGCTGCTCTCTTACGGAAATTCCTGGAACTACATACTACATGAAAAATAAACAAAATTATTTAATAATTTTTCGGTATTTGTAAAGCGTAGTAATTATCCATTTCTGACACTCTCGTAACAAAAAGAACTTACCCTGAACCCTGGGGAATTATTAAGAATTATGTATTAATTGATGTTTTTTTTTATAGCGTAAAAATTGGGTAAATAACACCATATATGTTTTGCTCCTTAGACAACTCTATGTTTACTCTGTAAAGTCGAGATGATGTTTTATTGAAGATAAGATTAATTGTGATACCTATATTTTGGTGGCAGGAGACAAAAGTCAATAATAAATAAAGTAATATTATTGAAAATTAATCTTGAATAATAAAGTGTTAGAATTTATTGTAGTGGGTAGTTGTAATAAATTTCAGCACAACAAACAGAAGAAATCGTCTAAACTGAGTGTAAATAATGATACTTACTCTCTCTTCTGCATAAGGCTGAACAACTTCCCTCCTTGACCCCAAATCACACACTCTCGATTTCTCTTCAGATTGAGTAAAACAAAATAAAAAATCCTTTATTTATACTTTTGAAAACGTCAGTTATTATAATTCAGAAGTGACGCATACTGCGTGAGGCACATAATAATACTTCCATAAGACCTCCCGAAAAAACGGTACGTTACAAGTTTGGCGTACAACTGTGGGGCGGAATTAACGAAGCTGGTAATTGCAATACACTCGTAAGTGGTGGACGCCCACATTAAGCAGAACGTTACAAGTTTGACGCTAACAACGTGGGGCATATAATTTAACTCTACTGTACCTCACAGCAGGACGTTACAATATGTAGCTACTATCTATAAGTATTAAGAAAACTTGCGTAATCTTTACTAAACTTATACTATCATTAATACTAAGCAAGGAAAACTCGTACAAAGTTCTGTGGTTGAACCTGGTGCCAATAGTATGAACTACCACTCACTTATAATTATTTATGTAATACATACTAATTACTAAAAAACAGAAGGAAAGAAGTATTTAAAAATATTAATAAATATTTTAATAATTATTAAATATAATTTCGACGAAGCTCAAATAATATATAACACGGAGAACACCCAGTCACGCATGCGTCTCCTCACTTTTCTACATGTCAAATTCCTTCAGATTCTATTACCAAAATTTTTTGGATGAAATACATTATAGAAACAGGTATTGTACCTTTGAATAATATCACTTTTCTGCTTAAGTATTTGTAGAGCATATCAAACTTTAGTTTAACAAGTTTACTATGAGAAACTTATATTATTACGAGGATTGCGTGATACCTTAAATAAGTGCCACGGAAATCTATACTTATAAATTTTATTAACAATTTTATTACATTCACATTACTATGATTCTTGTTATCGTACAGTTTTTAATACAGACTGTATACAATCAATAATAAGCAGCTACTATGGAATTGAATAATGCACCGCTTACTCGACAGTAGAGTAGTAAGAAATTGTTTTCTGCAAGTACAGAAGTACCGGTAATCCATTACAGCTGTAATTAAATATGAAATTATACTTCTTTGTACCATCTGCACTCTCCGAGTGTTTCCAATTAGTGTTTGGAGACAGCATTTAAAGTTTTCTGGCATTAATTCAACGTCATGCAAAAAAGGATCAGTAGTCTTCCTTTAGGGGTCTACCGTTGCATGTTGTAAACGAAGGTTACCACATTTGTCGTTTTTGAGTAACCTCTTTATTAAGAGTTAATTTGTTGTTTGTAGAAATGCTACCAGACATTTGTTAATTAGTTTTGCTAGTCTTGTAATAGAAACTCTTTAAAAACAAGTGTTTTAAATCATATCTAGTAAAAGAGTGAATTCAAGAATAAATAAAAACGGTAGCTTTATAATGGACAAGATATTTATAATGGAGACTGTACTTACTGTTTTCTTTTATCAATTGAACCTTGTATATAAAACGGATTGGCAGTCTAACTTTAGGTTGTATCCGGATGTTGCCACATTTATTGTTACCGTATAACTTCTCAGTTAAGAGTTAGTTCACTGTTTTGCCAAAAATCTAGTGAAGATATATATTTATTAGATGTAAAATAGGAATTCTTAAAAAACAATTTTCATCATGCTATATATAAAAATGTAAATCCAGGAATCAATAAGAACGGTAGTGTTGTAAAGAACGAACTCAACGAACTTAAGAACACGTGTAACGCAAGTCTTCAAAAAAATGATCTCAGGTGTGCCAGATATGAACTAAAATGTTACTACAAGTATGACGCTAATATCGCTGAGATGATCTTGGAAATGAATGGGAACACTATGAAATTGAACTCGATGGCATTATTAGTATCGATTACATCATGAATGACGAGAGTAGAGGTTAATAATTTATGTACCAAGATTAAGTTAAACACGCTGATAAATAATAAAAACGGAAAGATGAAGTAGATAAAATGATCCTCAGTTTAATAAAATAAGAAATGTTACGGAAGTCGGGAAGTAAGTTATTTTTTAATGAAAGCATCTTGTTACCACAAAGCAATAGAATAACATGGCAATAAGCTGAATGAATAAAGTAAACGACGGAGTGTTAGTATTAGCAAAGAGGTGATCAAAATATAATGTTTATTTAAGATCATGAAAGTAGGCGTTTAGCATTCTTTAATTAAACATAATTTTTAGCGTATTAAATGGAGTTGGTTTAGTGAGTCCGCCGTAAACAAGCATCTTCAAAAGAAGAGTAGGCGTTGCAAACCATGCGAGGTAGTAAAGAAAACGCTTTAAAAGAATTGTTACAAAAGTAACGGATACCGTTCTGATCTGACAGACAAATTACATTTAAAATAATCAAATCAGATTAATAATAAACAACTTCATACATTTAACATTACCTTAGACAGAAACCTTATACCTATACTGATTAAAACATAAATAAAGTAACGATTATATGTTCATAATTATGGAATTATCGGACATATTCGGACTAGCAGATAAACAAATTAAGGAAGACAGTGACAATTGCTGCGGTAGAAGAGAATTTAAACATGTTTTAAAGAGATAGTAATTTTAAACTATTATAAAGGATTGTAACAAACTGACTAGAAATCTAAAGCTAAAGCTTGTGTGCAAAATACAGCTTAACTTTACTTTAAAATTGCCGATTAGAAAGCTCGTTTTTACAAAAAAAAACAGCCTTAATCACAGTAAGCTAAGAGGGAAATACAATTACACTATTCAAACAGAACAACATTTGACAATAATGAAAAAGAGATAAACGACCAACGGATATAAATTCAACAGCAAACCTTCCTTGTTCAAAGTAAAACCGAAAATGATACAAGATATTAAGCTTCTCTTTCTAAAGCATTATGGGGAGGAATTACTTGAAATTGAGAAATTGAAATGGTTTTGCAAGATTGGTGACAGTGCACGGAAGGAAATACTGTAGATAATTTTGACATTACTTAAGGGGTCTTGTAAGGGGGCCACGTAGGTCGTCACGTAAAATTTAAAAACTAGACAACTTGGCCTAGCGGAAGCGAAAAGTGTGCTGGAGCCCAGAGTGACAGGACTGCAATAAAATACTCGTGTAACCAGTAACAATTTTTATTAATCCTATTTTAGTTACAGCCTTAAACGATTGAATTCAATTTTGATTTACATTACAATATCCATTTAAATTATGTCAAAAGTTTAGTTACAATGTGATATTTGAAAAAGCTGGGCTTCTGTTACCCTTAAGAGCATGTCTTTATATTGATATAAAATGTCAGTTACACTTCTTGATGTAAAACCGGCGGAGTTATTGTTGACTGGTTCAATAATTGGAATGCTCCCACCTGTACTTTTGAGGAACTGAAATGATACCCTGTAGACCAGTCTGTGATTAGTGTTGGTGGTGGTGTTTGAAGGGTGCAGAAGTTCCGGCTAGTGTCATTCCGGGCAGATGTCTTTGATGTTCTGTAGGAGTAGTATTTCTGGCTCTGACAGCTTCGGGGAGCTTCGTGCTACACTGCTCTGCAGATGGTGACTGATGTATGTGTCACCACCATCTTTGGAAGCCCTCTCTCCCGGCTGTACGGGGACCCTATAACATTTTGCAGATTAGCCGTCAGAGAATACAGCTACCCCTACACTCTCTCGCCTCGGAACACAGACACCACACTGTCACAATCTTTATCAACACTCTAGTTGCTCTTATTATACTAATACACATCATAATCTGGAAATTTGTTTTATTACATTAACTTAAATATAAGTTTACTTTTGTTTGAGAAATATATATCTGTTTTACCCTACTCACGAAGATTTGGTTGTCTTGACATATCAAACGTTTATTTAGGGGGGTCACAAAAGCAATAGCAAAAAGATTCAAAATGACTAGTAACTGCAAAATACATTTTAAGAGATCCAATGAACTACACGTATTAGCTGAATTTACTAGAATACATATGGCCAACATGATGAAACATAATTTCTCATTGAATAGCATCAACACTACTACTCTGTTATTACCAATACATTATACTGTTCTGTGTAATAAAGAACTTGAAAATTCCACATACTGTTTGAACATCGCGTTTACTATTTTTGTAACACTTACTTTTAAATTTATCAATGCAAAGTCGCCACGTGCTCCCAGACCAAAAGTGACGTAATTTAATTTACAATAGAAAAGGATCACACACAAACACACATACACACAAATATAACACACATACCCATCATTAAATTGACATCGAACAAAATAATTGAGCTCACCTGAAACGCTTTAATAGACTACGACGTCATATTAAGATGTCAACTAGGTACATATCAACTAGGTACTTCCCCTGGGCCGTCAGACCAGTAACACCCTGTTGGAAGGTTGGAGACGACATGAGAAAGAACCACGCATTCTGCGAACCCACCATGCCACAGAAACTCAACATGTTAGGAATTGCCGTCCATAAACTTTGGCAAGCTGTTCTAACAGCAGCGTCCAGCAACCAGCTGACTAGGTTTACTGGCTTACTGGATCGCGTCGCCACGGCCTTACTAATCAAGTTAGCTTTGCCACCCAACTGCGACGCGCTTTGGCCTTCCACGTTTAAATCACGCCGGGAAAATTCAAACCCCGGCACAATTATTTTTTATTCAGTTCTCATTAAATCAAGTGTTGCCTTTGTGTTACAATAATAAAGTATCATTCCGTCGGTAACAATAACTGTTGTTATTATATAATACCCCTGAAATAATAAAATCAAAGACAATTTTTAAATATATTACTAATTTAAATAAATTTGGTGTTAAAATATTGTATACATAGATAATAATGTCAGTCGCAAGCATAAAATAATTATTTATATTAATATATAGAAAGTTATGTGCATACTATGCGTGACCCATAAAAGTTCCCATACATTATACACATACGACAATATTCATTTCGACCGTATTTTATATACTATTTTGTAACACAGCAAACACAAATGTTATAATAAAGTGGAACTTAATAAATACTATAGAGATGTTAAGATCAAATTTAAACATAATTAATGCGGTCCAAGTCACTGTATGATAATGATATAATTTACCTTATGATTTCCGTCAAGTGACTTCTAACGTAATTTGAGCTGGGTTACGCGTTTCAGGCCATATGACCCATCTTCAGACCTTCACTCCAAAGGAGCTCGTTATATATTAAAATCCAGGGTAAAACAAACACACAATAAATAAACACGTAAAATACAATGAGTGATCATATTATCAGCATACTAGTAACCGACACGGTGCGCCGCATCGGTGTACTCAACATAACTAAACACATAGCTATGGCCAACGGCTATGAGTGCCAAATGATTGACAACATCCTTAAAAAACACAAAGCCCGTCGTTTCAGACAGACACAAGATAATACACCTATTAACAAATTCATCTCAACAACATACACCGAGTTGATGCCTAAGATCCTATCATCCACCTTAAGTAAAATAGGTTACACCGTTACCTTTAAAACAAACAACCGTCTACGGAACTTGGTTCGTCCAGTGTTTATAAGCTTATATGTGACGATTGTGATCGTTTTTATATCGGCCAAACGGGTAGACCTTTCATCAAACGATTCCGTGAACACACACCACACAGTCACTTTAACAGGGGTGATTTTTCCCTAGAAAATATTAAATCTAATTTTACACGACATCTAATTACAAGCAATCATTCATATACCAATTTCAACGCTAACCTTATACCTCTACATTACTGTAGTAAGGGCCGTTACATGGATGCACTCGAAGAATTCGAGATATATAGAGGTCATAATAACCCCGATGTATGTGAGGACTCAACGATAAACTCAACTTCAGGTCCAACCCACTGTATGATACCGCGCTGCGATCGCTTAAAGATAAAACTAAATGATAGTGCCCATCGACACAGTCTTGACATACTACACGCGGTGCACCGTGTCGGTTACTAGTACGCTGATAATATGATTACTCATTGTATTTTACGTGTTTATTTATTGTGTGTTTGTTTTACCCTGGATTTTAATATAAAACGATCTCCTTTGGAGTGAAGGTCTGAAGATGGGTCATATGGCCTGAAACGCGTAACCCAGCTCAAATTACGTTAGAAGTCACTTGACGGAAACCATAAGGTAAATTATATTAAGATCAAAGAAACCACAGTCAAATGTAATGTCGTTCTCAGCCCACCTGAAACCCCAATTTTTCAGTTTTCCTCTCAAATTATTCAACTTACTTTTGTAGAACAAACCTCTTACCATAACACAAATCGCGTGTGTTTCCGATATTGTCTTCTGACATACTAATATTTGTAAGCTGCTCGGTATTATACTAAACAGCGAGTACAGTGTAAAATCTCCGTTTCCTGTAACAGTGATGTCAGCGATGAACAACATAGTGTAAACCACAGTGGTTATAAACACGTAAAAGATAATAAACATTGCGTAAAATTCTCTGATGTTGCGTAGAGCGTCAAACAGGCTGTGTGGTAAATGGAGTTTATCGTGTCGTAGTGATATCGTATCTCGGTGAGAAAGTTGCGTCTTTCCACACGCCCCGAAGACACGCGATCGCTCCACGCGACGTTTCGGTTGCTCAATTGGTCAAACTATATCACAACGCAGCGAAGCAGTGTAAGTCGTTGCATTCTTAAACAACTTATAAAAGCGAATTGCACGAACTGTGCTGATAAGGTGCATATTGATAAAACATGTAGCAAACATTGATAAGAAAATATCAATTGATCGATGTCGTACGTTGTTGTTTCGTCTTTATGGATTGGTTCGTAGAACAGTGCTAAACACGTTTAGATATGCAAATATTAAATTTGAAATCACGTAACCCATTACGTAGAGCCAGCACTGGAGCCTGTTCATCCTATGTGGATCTCTGACGCCAATATATTCTAACGATGAGTCTACAAATGTTACTTTCCTTAAAATAATTATGTATTTCTCTTGGTCTAAAATACATTTAACTCTGTATTGTATGAGACATATAGAAAACATGACTGAAGCCAGGAAATCTAAGTGACTTACGAACGTGGCTTCTAAAAAGTATCCTTTCAATGTAACGCAAATTACTGATAACACCGTCCAGACAACTGCTGATATCCAACAATATACGACTAACATTTGACGAATTCTTTATCTTTTAAGATCTACTGTAAGAAACCCACAGACTGAGCTTACTATTGTCAATGGTGTCAACGTCTTATAAATATTTTCTTCCATTTCTTTTACCTGTCTTCGGTCTTAGTTAGTTATTTTCGATAATATGTAGAATTGCATTTTACAATTCATAAATCCATAACTAAATTTATTTTGAATTATCATTCCAGAGGCGTTTCGATGTGAATTACGTATACGGTTTGATGTATTTCTCTAAATGTGATACAATTTTTAATAGTTGTTTATGCGCAGCTTATATCGTCCGATAGACTACACATGATAATCAACAATATTAAATTGTTGTTTGTTTGCTGAAATACCGACAGTGAACGTGGCTTGTGAAACACACTTGGCATGTACTTATAGCTTGCACAAAAGTAAGAAGATAGATATATAACTTATTACAAAATTAATACTAATAATATATTTGTGAGTCAATGTCTGGACAGGTGTTTCCTAATTTGTCAGAATTATAGTCATGTATTTTGGTCTCCAATTTAATCTAGTTATTAAACACACACACACACACACACACACACACACACACACACACACACACACACACACACACACACACACACACACACACACACACACACACACACACACACACACACATATATTACAACGTTACATATACATACATATACATGTGGGCATGTCAGGCCTCACGTTCAAGGGATACAAACTTATACAACGAATTTATATGTAAATTCGATATACAGTAATTCATGCAGGTTGTATAATTATACCAGGTGTAATTATAATAAGAGTATTTTTATTTATCAGTATTTAAAACTCATATTTATTATTTATTCATTATTATAAATATTCATAAACATCATTAATAATTGTCGGTCACGATATTGCTGATTATTAAATGTTTATATCTTATGATATGCAACATTACACATATTTAAAAATATCTCTTATATCTAACTTGTTAATAATCTTATATCTAGACATGTTAAATAATTGGTTTATTAATTTATTATAAAATTAAAATATTTTTATATTGAAATAAATTGTCTTAACTCAGATCTGATCTCTACTCGCTCAGTCTATACCAAGGTTTAAAATTCAATTTAAATTTATATTAATTTCTTGTAGACTGGCCTTGTTTTAATATTCAACTGTAAATTAATCTTTCTATACTTCAAATATCTAATCACTTTTCTATCTAATAAACTCTACTTTCATTACTTTAAATTCTCTTTCATTTATTAATGTTTATATATATATATATATATATATATATATATATATATATGCGATCGCTCATTCTTACGACTAAACATTTATTTACATTTTAACATATTATTACTAAGTATAAACTTGTCTTTGTTTTAATTTACTGTCTTTTGAAATCGTCTTTATGAGCTCTTTTTTTTTTTACAAATCATTTAAAATGCATTACGCATGTCACCTCGATTTCTGATGATCTTACGACTGTTGTCCGGGGTCCAGCGTTGTCCAGAGTTAGTTTTCCATTCCTCTTCTCCTGGTGTGGTCCTGGATACGTCTAGAGTCCAGCGTCGTTCTACAGCAGCATGTGTTCCTGGATACGTCTAGAGTCCAGCGTCGTTCTACGGCAGCATATTCCCGGATACGTGTAGAGTCCAGCGTCGTTCTACGGCAGCATGTTCCTGGATACGTCTAGAGTCCAGCATCGTTCTACGACAGCATGTTCCTGGATACGTCTAGAGTCCAGCGTTGTTCTACGGCAGCATTCCCATATCTACTCTTGGTAGACTTACTATTGCGGTAATTACTTTTTCCGTAATATTGTCGTGAATTTAACGAACGTTATTTCGTTTGTTACTGTGACTTGTAATAGAATAAAAATAAACTGTTTTGCTGACGGACAGCATGTCCGGCTGCAACTGTGTCTTGAAATGAAGAGAAGGGTTTTTGGTCGAACCCTTAATTTATACCCTCTCGAGATTCCGCGCCAGTCGGCTCCAAATTCGTCCTGTCGATACCTGCATATCTCGTGACAGCCCCCACTCGCGAACTTTTTCATCTATTTGCAATTATTAGCAAATAGCAATGTTTTGCACAGAATCGAGATAGCACAAATCATAGCTAATTCGATTAAGCACTCACTATATTAATTTGAGCGTCTTAGGGTAATTTGCGTATTTTTTGGCACGTTTATTTTGCACTGTCTTCGCATAACGTGTTCTATTAACGTCATCTTTTCACTGAGGATAACTATAAATATCACACACACTTTGGTTGGTGCCTTTGGTTTGATCATACACTAATTAGTTTTCGCAAAGTGAATTAAAATATTTATTTTATTAATTACTTGGGGCGGGTTGCTGAGATTCCTTTCTAAGCCTGCATCACTAACACACATAAGATACACGTGTAACACACATACAATTGAGCAGGTGTTCACTGCTTGTCGAAACAGTTTAATTCTCTACTAATCTAACAATGAAATGCTTTTGCAATCTCAGACCTGTCCATTTACTCGTAACTTATACAAATTATACAAAATTTATATTTATTTAAATTAATGCTTAATACAGCGTATGGCTGTATCGTTGCAATATATATATATATATATATATATATATATTATGTATTAGCTGCACACATTACATTTTCTAGTTGCTATATTAGTTGAAAGCTTGCAAATGATCCAAATGAAATCAATATAACGTCTTAAGAGTGGTCTCTCAATAAAATTGATTCCGCTCCTTAAGAAAACTGTGACACTATTCAATTAGAACTCAACAATTATATTTAAAGCTGTCTTTAATCACGAATAGAACGTTTTAAGCGTCTACGGAGAGAGAAAGATGATTTTTAAGCACCTTTTGTGAAGATTAGTCTCCTTGGGGAGGAAAACTGTTTGGTACAGGATTTTTGAGTTTTATCTATTTAAAGAGGCTTACTTTACAAGAATCTGAGAGATAAAAATTGTTTTTCTAAATAGATTTTTAACTTAAGCAGTAAACACCAATTTAAGAGGTAGGAAGTGGATGTCGCTCATTACATTGTCCAAAATTGATGGCACATGTTTACTTGCACATTTTGTTATGGCGACAACAAAATGTCTTATCGTCTTTGTAAACGTTCTTCTTCCTTACTTTCCACGTTTAATATTAGCCAACAATTTCAGCCTGATTTGTTGCTAATTATTAATTTATTCTTACCTTTCGTTGTAATGCATGCTGATACAAAGTAAGCGTTTACAATTCGTACACAGCATATGCGTTAGTACATAGAAAAAATACAACCAATTATCAAGAAAACCGATTTTCACACTAAAAGTTATAAACACATTTAAAAACAGTGAATTGAATATAAATATAAGCTAGCTGTGAATATAATTCAATAAGTCCCTATAATATCAAGAGGAACAGTCCAATTAAATGTAGCTGACGATTCGACGTTAATCATTGCTCGCCATCTTTATTCATTTTTCCACGTGGCCACTAAGAAAAATATGGTTATGATGTTGCTGAAGCTCACAGAAATTGTTTCAGGACGACTTTTGTTAACATTGTATACTTTCATATGTTTGAACTGGAACAATTTACATACTTCATTTTTTACATACATACGTTAAGTTACCCTGAAAGAAACAGAATAAATCTTAATTGTTTTCCTAATTTTCTTCAAATTTTTATTGTCAACACGTAAACATAATCTGTTTTTAACGTAACGAATAACTGTAAGAACAATTATGCTTTACATTTAAACTTGAAGACATACTTCTTACAGATGTTACGGATGTAAATAAAAAAAAATTCAAGTACCGTCTGCCTAGTGGCAAAAGCTAAAGAGCATGATAATGTCTTTCTGCCGCTAGCTAAACGCAACATTTGCAGAAAGGAAACAATCAGTCAGTCAGTAACCATAATAATGTTGCGTTTAGCTGGCGGCCGAAAGACATTATCATGCTCTTTAGCTTTTGCCACTAGGCAGACGGTACTTGAATTTTTTCTTATTCAATCTACAACGTTTTACTCGTTCGTTGGCCTTCCTTCGCTTGTCTGCCAGTTTTATGTTGTAGAATGAATCGATTTTCTCCTGCTCAGTCATCGTCGACGCGAACGGTGTATTTATTAAGTACTCGTTCAATTCTTCGTGCATCAAGTCATCTTGTTTCTTATTCAATCTACAACGTTTTACTCGTTCGTTGGTTTTCCTTCGCTTCTCTGATAGTTTCATGTTGTAGAATGCATCGATTTTCTCCTGCTCAGTCATCATCGACGCGAACGGTGTATTTATTAAGTACTCGTTCAATTCTTCGCTCAACAAGTCATCTTGTTTTCGTTTTTGTTGCGATGGGGCCGCTGGTATTGAAGCTTCACCGCCGACAGCAACCGCTCGTTGCTGTTCCTTCTCGAGCTTCTTTCGTTCCCGATACTTTCTTGCTCGCTCGGCATTTTGTCGTTTCTTGATCTGAGCCTTCTCGTCGCTGCTATCCATTGTCGAACGCTGTTTTAATCAGTCGCCACGTTATGGTTACTATATACCAGCAGCAGTGTATTTCACCACAACACAAAACAAACCTTTATTTACAACAATCCCAATGACATTATGTATCTGTGTTATACTTCACATTTCTGCGGTGAGTAATTAAATATAAAGAACAGTAGATTTGCATTTACGATGACAAATATTTTAATGAATAGATCGTTAGCTGAATCACATACGAAGACAACCATTAACTAGAGACAATAACCCCAATAACCTATCTACAGCTATGCAGTGTTGTTCGCTTGTTAGGTCTTTAATCTGCGACGACGTTAGCATGTTAGCGGTCGCGGTTTTAGTTAACGATTCCCGGCTGGTAAATTGTGCTAACACTTGATTTTAAACTTTCAGGACGCTTTATAAATCTGGTTTAATTGTTTGCAGTGATATTATTTTTAACATATAATATATATATTGCGACGTATCAAAACAAACGTTTATTTACAACAATCCCAATGACGTCACGCAAGAATGACGTCATGCAGCGTGATGCGTTACAGTTTACAGCGTTACAGAAATTTTCAAATGATGGCCAGCCAAAAGACATTATCATGTCAAAAAGTCTGTATATGATTATTTATATAAATTTTTTTCGAATCTCGTATACATTTCGTAAAAATTATGAATTGATTTGAAAGCTATGCGACAGCGACAATTTTATCAGTTTTAATTACCACATATGCAATTCTGTACCAAGGCGGTATGATTTTGGAAAGTTCAGTGAAGTGCCGGTTGGTTCAGTCAAGATATATAAGAGCTCAGCAGCATCAAAACCTTCGAGTTAGAAAATGAAAAGTGACAAATTTATGTGTTTGACTTTTAAAAATAGTATTTAACGTGGCTTACGCTTTTACTACTTCAAAATGATACAATATCTACTACTGACCCCTTTTAAAATTAGATTTTTACGAGCTTATTGATTTTTTGTTATTGTTCAGTTTTGCTACTGAAATTACAAGTGAGCATTATATATGCATTTATTGTCTTACAGAATGTTGTTTTATGTAAACGCTACAATGTTTTGCATGTTTCTATTCTACAAAATCTTCTAATTCTCTGGTCGTAACCTGAATTTGTTTTCCCTTTATAGCTGTCTATCATTCTAGTTGGTTAAGTACAAGCCTTCATCCTTTACAATTTTTTAGATTTACTTTTATCATTTAATACCAATAATTGTTTACTTCACTTTCCCACTGGGTTCTGTTCTAACATCATTTTAGACAGACCATTTCCCTACTTTATCATATTAATAAGCAATAAAATGTTGCCTTATCTCAATGTTATATTTTAAGGCATTTTTAATAGAAAACATTACATTTATTTGCCACCATAGCTCTTTCTTGCTATTCCTACTCTCACTTCTTATTTGTAAATATCCTCGCATACAAACATGGTGTCTCTCATTGTCATCGTTGGTGTATGCGCTTCTGCTCCGTACTAATCTCTTCATTATTACACGTTAACTTTTACTTATATTTCTATTCCCATTTCACAGAGACAGTTCCCCAATTTTGATTCAAAATATCTGCAAAAATTAGTGAAACAGCTTTACTTGAACCTTATCTATATATATAAAACTCAAAGTCTGAGGATTTATGGGTACTGAATACAAATCCACACCGTTACGACTGCCACCAAATTTTGAACAGGTAAACTTTAACACAGGGCAAAAAATACTGTTTAACTTAGAATTTGATATTTGCCCCGTTCGCACGATTTAGCCCCTTTTAATTATGCCTTTTCTTGTTGACGCGTATAAAGATGTCATCAACACCATGGAGACTAGAATTAATTACCATAGTAACAAGTAAATAAACAAATGATATTTAGCGGCATCGGAACTGTACCTTTATCCGTTCCTGCAGTTTTTAATGTTTTCACTATGCCATTGTATCGATATGTTTTGTAATTTGGATACAGATACGTCTATATATTTTGTAATTGCCTTAAACGGTTACAAAATTTATGTAATTTATGTTTATACGTATTTTTGATGATGCAATGTATAAACTAGACACTTGGCCTAGATGAAGCAAAAATATGCTGGTGCCCAGGCTGACAGGACTTGCAATAAAAGACTCATTTAAACAGTAACAAATTTTTATTAGTGTTTTCTTATTTCACTAACATGACATATTTTACATATTATTCAAGTAATTGAATTTTTTGTATTCTGATAGCAGTTCCTAGTTCTTATTTTATCAACAACTATAAATATTTTCAATCTGTATTAATTATAACTGACAATCAGTTTAACCATTCTATGCTTTTGTACCAATAATAATAAAAATCACAATATTCATTCATAGGGCATGTTCTAGCAAATTTTTAATCATCATGAGTATGAAAATGCTGTTATGTGTATGCCCTTTTCCCTAGAAACAATTATCCATGCTATCAACAACCAAATTAGTCAAAACAGTACAACAAGTGAATATTTTAACACAGTTAATCATGTGAATTCCAACACATACACATGTTCACAAGACTTGTTCTAAGTGATTAAAAAATTCTTTTGTTTCATCACATCATTATCATAGCACTCACTATCTTTTACTTTTAACTACTATATATTTTTAATGGGCATTAATACCCTTAATTAGTAATACTAATAATAATGAACTGTAATCAAACCACCTGAGTGGATGGTTTAACGCAGTTAATAAGAAATCACAAGTATATGTCCATTAGACAGGTTCTTACAAAAGTCTAATCATTATAAATTGAAAACTTTATTCGTTTATATGCATGTCCTTTCTGCTTTTGAAACTGCTGAAGTGTAGTTGTGGTTGCGTTTTAATATATGGAAACTTCCCATCTGTATTCTGAAGCATGAGGATTCCAGTAAGAACTTGTAATGCTGTTGGTTAGGTGGTTAGGAGTGGTGCTGGTAGTTGCGAAGTGCATGGTCACCCTCCTTCTAGATAGCGGTCCTTTTGGTTTTCTGGAGCAGTATATGTGGCTGACGGCGTTGGGGGGAGCTTTCTAGTAGGCATCTCTGCCGATGGTGTCGGATGTTCATGTCACCATCTCAGCCCTTCCTTTCTCCCGACTGGTCGGGGTCCCTGTAACAGTTTTTATTTATAGTGGGCCGTCAGGAAAATACAACTACACTACTCTCTCTCGCCTCGAAACACAGGCACCACACACATACATTGTCACAATTCTGTTGACACTACCCCTCTGTTATTAACAATGCTGTTATTAGCTTGAAAATTCACATGTGCCTATCCATTAGCATTCACCAAATTGAACATATTTACATTGAATTACCTTTACATTTTCCTTGCACACATACTTTTTAATTTAGTTTTCTTACATTTAAATTTAATTTTCTCAAGACAGTTAAGTGCCAGGTCGACACGTGCCGTAAATAACGTGCAATTTAATTTACGGTTGGAAGTGTTACAACGTTACAACTAAAATAACTTTACACGTTTCGATCACACACACACAGATAGGTATTACACACCTAACCCCCATTAACATAACATGAATAATGTAATTACTCTAACCTGAGACACTTTCAAATTAAGCACGCATATTAGATCAAAGAGAATTTTGCCCAGCCGCCAGACCACGTAATACGCGTCGGAGAGTTGAAATTGGAATGAGACCGAATCGCGGTTTCTGCAAAGCCACGAGACTTCGGAAATACCTGCTACAATTTGTCGATCAGCTGGTCAACCGGCATAGTTTATTGCGTCGCCGCTCACTGCATACAGGACGGTCGCGGGTCACTTATCAAAGCGGCATTGCCGCCAACAGCCACAGCCTACCTCGCCTCGGGGCGATTTTTCAAACATGCCGGGAAACCTTCAAGTTCCGGCACACAAGTAAATAAACAAAACCTGTTTAGCGGCATCGGACCGTACATTTATCCATCCCTGCAGTATATTTTTGATGTTTTATAGAATATGCAATTGTATCGATATATTACGATGTGGAAAAGAAGAAGTGTACTAATTGTAAATTGTCATGTTAATTAATGCAAAGCGAAAATACGTGTTGTTTTCATTTGTGAGGTTAGGTGACAACGGTATTTGGTTTTTAGTTTACTGCTGAAATAAATAAAAGCCATGGTTGAGAAAACAACGTTAAATGTGTCATACAATGCTTATAACACAACAAAACTTGAAATAAAGAATTTACCGTTTTTGATTCAACAGGTACTTTATAAATATTTTCAAAAGCTTTATAAACGGATACTTTTAAATCTCCAAAGGATGTTGCACCAACATAATAATTTAGTACAAATTAAAATAGTACAAGTTTTGAAAACAGCTTTGAAGAGAATTTGACTAATGAGTACACAATTGATAGATGACAGATCAAGATGACAGAACGCCATATAGACATAGACAATAAATACTATATTAAAATGCTTATTAGAAGTCCAATATTCGCGTGCGAAGTCGCAGGGTGACAGCTAGTATTCTAATAAGAACTAAAAATCTGCACTGTACGTTCGCGATAGAGTGCTTAGTTACCACGACGACGTGGTATTTGTTGTTAGTTTGTTAGTTGTTACTATCTGTGAAGCTCATTTGTTCATGTAACTACTACCATTACCAAACATTGGAGTACATGTATGTAGCGAGTACAAAGTTTGGTCAGTTATTAAATATGACAATTATAAGTTGTGTATCTGAAAACACACAGTGGTTTGAGTTACCATGATTAAGCTCCATGTAACATAAATCAAAGCGATTTAAAAATTACACGAAACCGCTAGAGTAAAACTTCAACATACACATTACAAAACTTTATCCAACGTAGTAATTAATCAATGGTCTGTTCCTCTTAACTTAATCTTATAATAGATTTCTTGATCCATTTTTAATATAATGTTTATAGAATGTGTAATTTTATTTTGAATTATGTTGTCGAAAAACGATAATAACTTATTCTAAAGCAAAATATTTTTTTACTTTTTTTACGCACATTTTTTATACATAACCTGCATCATCAGAAAATTAGAATTAAATTAACGAATAATTAATTTACAATCCAGATTAACAATTTCTATGGGGCTTTTGGCCTGTCCCGGACTAAAAAGGCAAAAATTGTGTTTCGGAGTTTTATGGAGTTAGACTCACATTAGGCCTACAGACGTTTTGTAAAAGACTTTGCTACTATTGCTAAACCACTATGTGAACTAATGAAAAATAAACAAACATTCCTGTGGTCAAGAGAAAGTGATGAAACACATACTGTGAAGAGGACTTTGAAAATTGCATTATGCTCGGAGCCAATTCTTGCTTTCTCAGCCTCCGAAGAGAAGTACAACGTAGAAACAAACGCAGCTAATATTGGTACGAGAGTAGTTTTGTCTATTATCCGAGGTTTGGAGAACGTACCGACCATGTCGTGCTTGCATGGCTCTTGAGGTTTAAAACTCTGGCACCTCACGGCATTGGCAAGGTGGTTAAAACGTTTGCAATAACAACTCCTTCCAATATATTTATTTTTATACACACATTTTGTAGACATAATCTGTGTCATCAGAGGATTAGAATTATGTTAACGAATAATTAATTTACAATCCAGTTTAACAATTTTGATGATGCTTATGGCCCGTCTCAATGACTAAACACAATGTTCGGAGTTTGCTAGAGTTATGCTCAATAGGGTGGGTTCAAAAATTTTTTTTTTCTATTCACTGTAGTCAGTTTAATCCGATCGTTTTACTAATATAATGTTTAAGTAAATAAAACTACGTACCACATTTAGCACACTTTTTGTAAATCTGTGAGCCTTTAAATGTCTGTACTTATTAGATTCTTTACAAAAATTAAGTAAGAAAACTTCACTAGCACAGAAATAAATTATTCAATTTTAATTTTGCTTACTCTTCGCAGCAGAGGCGGTGTACGTTACTTCTATGTAAGTCAAACGCTATAGCTTCACATAAGTAAAGAATAGCACAAGGAAAATAAATAAATTAAAAAAACGGATATTTTAATTTTTATTTGTTGCACATTGTACCTGAAAAACACATTTTTAATATTAAAATTGCAAATTTTACATTTTGACATAAAATAGTTAATGATAAATATTAATAGTCTTTTAATTATTATGCTAATTGCCTTTACTCATTCTTTTTGGTAATTGCTATTTTAAACTCCGATTTTTTTCGGAACA
Source organism: Magicicada septendecula (assembly GCA_034769895.1). Taxonomy (NCBI): domain Eukaryota; kingdom Metazoa; phylum Arthropoda; class Insecta; order Hemiptera; family Cicadidae; genus Magicicada; species Magicicada septendecula. Next base: position 406,414,256 of record CM068373.1, read on the forward strand.
CGTGGCATGGTGGATCGTGAAACCATCCGCGTGAAACCGTTCTGATGAACCCATCCATGGACTTGGCACCAACGACATTTTTTTACGCTTCTGCCAAAAGCTTCACACACCGCTCCACTACTTGCGTATGACATGGAAACTTCTCAAAATCCCAATAAGGTGATGTTCCTGATTTTATTACAAACGAAATATCCTCATTGCTTACTCATCCCAGCAAACGTAGCGGGGACAGAGTACAGGTACTCTAGATATTACTAAATGCATTATTTCTCATTCGTCTACACTTGGGTTTTCCCTTGTCAAACTTGACGTAGTTGGGTGTGACGGTACGGTAACTAACAGTGCCTGGAAAACTGGCTTATTTGTTTTATTGAATTATATGTGAAAAGGCCACTACAGTTTGGGATTATGTCTTTCGCATTTCAATAAATTGCCATTCAAACATCTGTTTCAAACCCTTGATGGTGACACTATCCAGCATAAATATATTTCTGGTCCAATTGGCAGGCAGCTTAGTGGATGTAAAAACTTTTCCGTGGTAGAATGTGATACTATTCAGTGTGTGATTCTTGAAATTCACCGAAAAGCTCTACAAAGATCAACAATACCGGTTTGACATTATTACTCAAATAAAATCAGGTAAATGTCTAAAAAATTTGTCTGTTTTTTGATCCCGGCCCTCTTTTACAGTCAAGATGATTAATTACGGCAAACAGAGTTCTTGGATTGTGTATAAGTGGGATATATCCTTCAGATGAACATAAACTGTTACTTTCTTTTATCTTAAAGTCCTACACGCCTGTCTCGTTTAATATCAAGGAAAGCAAGTACAATACAGATGGCCCTAAGCATGTGTTAGAAGCTGCAGAAACCTCAGCGTTCCTACCAGAAAATGTATTTCAATTAGTCGATCCTGTGACTGAACGTAACTAATTTTTTTGCTCATCCCCAAAATTTGCTTAGGAGTACGACTGTAGATGGGAGGAAGCCTATCAGAGAATTAGGTCTCAGAAGAAGGCGAGAAAGTAAGCTTCTAAGGGAAAATCAATTAGAAGGTTTGTGACACCAAAGCTAAATATTGCGGCTACTGACTACACCGAAATGGTAGAAACTTTGCTGCGAACATCACTGACGTACACCGCCACCTTTGCTGCAAAGAGTAAGCAATGAAGAGTATTCCGATCACTCCGTATTAGGATACAAATAAAATGTAGAACGGTAAATTTGGGTACACAATGTCATAAATAAAACGACTTATTTTATAATAATCTTATTTAGGGATTAGTTTAGTTATATTTGTTGTTAATGACGACAAAAAACAACGTATTATAATACAAATTAAATAGAGTTACGCTGTGAGACTGTTATTCAGTTTTGATAACCAAAGCAGTTCTTTGATTTCCAACACTACTGTCCAAATACGTATCTTCAAATATCATTATAACACGTGTTGAGTTCAGGCACTTATTAAAGGATGCTGCATTACTTTGAGAGTAATCATTCGTGTCTACGGAATTAACTGAAGAAATGTTCACTTATTGAGTTGCAAATTCTTACTACTACTCATGTGAATACTATTGGAGCATATAATATTAGAGGTCAATTTTTTAATAACGAGTTTCTAATTACTTGTATTGATTTGAGATTTGCTTTCTAGTGTCTACATCTTTACCATTAATTTTGGTGTCTACGGATTGAACTACTATGTATAGCTACTATAAGATAATAAAATTTAGCTGTGACTCTGTTTTTTTTTGTTCTTTAGTATCCTTTCAATTATTTGGAATTCTTCCTACACATGAAGTCAAAACTGTAATAATAAATTATTTATTATAAATAATATAATTTTTAAAATATTTTATTACTAACAAAATAATAAAATGTTTACGAGTAAAAATAAAATAAAATGTAAAGTAAATATTTATATATATTTGATATATGAATTAAGTCAATATTAAAAATAATATAATAAATATGTTATAAAATAATATAGTGAAACAATTCTGCAGATATTGTATGTTATATACAAATAAAATATTGCCACTGATTGCTTAACAATAAGGTAAAAGTGAAAAAAAAATTTTATTGAGTAACCTTACTTTTCCTTTTCTGTAATTGAAATAAAACAAGTAAAACAAAGTAAAGAAAAATCTTTTTTTAATTATTGTTTTATCACCTTTTAGCACTCTACAGTATATACCAAGGATGAATATTTGTGTAAGCACATATACGCGTGCAAAACACACACCACATTGCTGAATATGGTTCTTTTTAGGACATGTATCTATGAGCACATTGTGTGGTCACGATGATCTGTCATTGTCCGTATAGATGGACTGCCCCTGCTGGCTGTCGATAATATTTTATCATCCTGCACAGTGTAACATAAGTTGTCAGTGAATGATGATATATTTCACACTCCTATTTGTAGTTGATAGTTTAAAACGAAATGTTAAATTGACCATATTTTAGGATATTATTAAAAAAATAATAATTAATCAATAAAATTAAGTTTAAAATATTTTTGCTTTATCAAAACATGCATGCTTAATTTTATACTGTATGCGTGTGTGTACAAGCAATTGCATGACAAAATGCACAAAGACTGATTATTTTACTTAAATTTTAAACTTCATATATACATGTATCATACACACTTGTATGGTATGTACGATATCTGATTTAAATTAAATAGACTGTAGATTTTCAAACTGTAATCTGCGACGTTATGTAGTGTCGTAACTTGCAATTTTGCTAAAGTTGAATTGTTCTATGCGACGAACTAGACTTAGTACATGGAAATGATAGCTGTTAATGTTACTCTTGGATAGCAATGGACATCTTAACATCAATTGTATGACAGATAATATACCGATTTTTAACTTTAAATAAATTGTGTGTTTTCAGTTGTGAATAGTTTGTGACTTCCAAATTTCAGTTTTATTCGTACTTGAGTAAATTGTCTTTGAAATGTAGACAGGACGGATAAGTAAATTATAAGTACATTTTACACATCAAATTTGTACTCTTTTTTGTAGTCTGGGAGAGTAAAGATCAAGGAAGGTGCCAAAAATTTGTATTCTATCTAGACTAATTGGGAAGACATGCGATTTCTGTTTACGTTTGTCTGTGCTTGGAGACATACATTGTTTATAAAGTAATTCTAATCAGCGTATTCCTAATTAAAATAGAAAAACTGTTTGTTGCCTTTTAGCTTTTTGATAAACTGTGGCAGTGACAGTGAAGTAGAAATCCGTTGCTAATAACTACGAGTTGATGCTCTTATTAAATGAATGCGATTACGCGTGAAATAAGAATGTGACGCTCTGTGAACTGTACGCTGTAGGTTCCAATGCGTTTTGGAACACCTTTACAAGTAAGACTCGCGTCTGTTAAATAATTAGGCTCTGTATCTATATACCGAGAAACCAATGAGCTCCTTGGCGAAGACCTTGATCGTGTCTGATCATGCACGCCAAACGTCAGCACTATCGTCAAAACAGAAAAATTTAACAAAACATGAACGGAATGCTTTTAAATTGTTACTGAGGCTTTCAGAAAAAACGGCATGACACGTGCACGTGTGTCTGAATTGTACAAAAGATTCAGGAAAAGAAGTCAGAAAGTGGAAAACGATGAACAGCCTGGACGACTTTCCACTTCAAGAGCCAAAAAAAGTATACTAAACTAGCCACATTTTTGAGAAGACTGGCTAAGTGTCCGAATGATAGCTGAAACCGTGAATATAAAGTCGTGAAACAGCGTACAATATTTTGCGTGTGGATTTCAAAATGGAAAATATTTGAGTCTTCCGGGTTCTCACATCAGAGCAAAAAGAACATCGTAAGGAAATTTGGGCTACGTGCTCTAGGAACTTGATGTGGACCCAAAACTTTTTCAAAAATTCATCAGTTCTTACAAAACCTGATCTTTCAGTATAATCTTGAGAAGAAATGAATGTCAGTGCACTGGAAAACAACATCATTACCAACAGTGTCAAAGCCAAGTTGTGTGAAAGCCAATCAGTTGTGTTGTTTGACCTAATTAAAGTAATTTTTTAAGGATGGGTCGCAGAAGGCATAAGAGTGAACCAGTATTATTATGATAAGATTTTATTGGCCACAAATAAAGATGACCTGCAAAGGATGCCCCACTCCTTAAATAACAATGCAAAAGAATTTAATTTAGAAATATCTGATAAAAAACGTATGGTTTTTAAAGGAACATGGTCAGTTAGATCTAAAATTGTTTTAGATAGTACAATTATAGACCAAGTCTCATTATATAACTATTCAGGCTGTAAGCTCTCATATATAAAACGAAGATATTAATGGGAAAATTAATAAATTTTCTACAACTCTACGACGTACTATAAAACACAAGGGAAGGATAGAGTCTACACACAGGTGATACACATCTATGGCAGTTCCTACCCTTACTTATGGCTCAGAAACTTGGACAAATATCAAGACAATTATCAATCAGGTTACGGAAATGAAATTTTTGCGTTCCATAGTTGGCTACACAAATCAATATGACAAGAAGCAATCAAATAAGAGAGTAACTGAAAGTTGAAGAAGTAAACGGACTCATCGGTAAGAGTAGAGAAAGCTGGAAACATCACATCAGCAGAATGGGCAGTGACAGTTTCCCGAAGGTCGGCTTATCGTATTAACCAAAAGGATAGAGAAGCCTGGGAAGTCCCAGGAACTCCAGTTTTTGGAGTTGAAACAAACTAAACAGTTTAAGCCATGAAGAGGAAGAAGAAGTCACTAAAACACTTTGTAAACACTCTGACACCTTATTGCACAGATACATCCAATTTACCGAGCTTTCACAGTGAATTCTATGTAATCGAGTTTCGCAACTGCTCCGCGGAACGCATCTCTCGGGAAACTCGAGACCAAACTGTACCTGAATTATTTAAACTAAACTTTCATTGTAACAACTATAGATAAGACATTTTTTTAGTTTCAATGTTGTTTTGTTGCATCATTAAATCATCGTATTTAAAACACCGTTTACATTCAGAGTGTACCGACTATTTGGCTATTTGCTTCTTGTCTATTAAATTTTCGATCGCATAATTTTGTCTGTGCTTATTTAAGTTTTTACCTTTACATTTTGAAAATGAAATGTGATTGTGCAGACGACAAACGCTGAGTAACTTGTGTGCGGTTACTATAGTAACACTACACGCAAACTACTTGGTTACAATACACACGAAGTACTGTGGGAACACGTACTGCCCGCAAGAGGAGATTTGTAACGCTCATGTGCCGGCGTCGACAGAATACGTGACTCAAGCTTTATTCAACTTCAGCTTTCACCAATGTAGAACAATTTTGTTTTTTTAACGTTTATTTGCATTTGCTTAGGTATTAGTTTGTTTTGTGTTTTGTATTTGAATATTTGTAAATTAACTTTCCCATATGTTCATTATTGTGCCTTTTCATAGTATGTGTTGTATCAGTGTCATGTTGGTCACGTCTGGGAATTCATGTCCTGTGTTTATTACATGAATTGTTTGCCAAATTGGGTTTATATATTTCTGTTTTTTTGTATGCATTTAAATGTTAAAAATAAATGTAGCCTACACATGTTTTTTTGCTGAGATATGTTGCAAAAATATTAGCATTACCGATATACATAAACCACGTGTTCCTGGCGAACAACAGATTTGCTAGGATATACGACCGTCGTTCGACGTTGGCATTGCTCGAAATAACCAGGCGCTACAACATCGAGGCGCCAGGGGTCCAGGCGTACGCTCCGTGCGAGGTGCCCCCATGGCTGCTTCGCAAACCAAATTGCCGGCGGGATGTCGCCAGTAGAAGAAAAAAATCGTGCCACCCATCTGAACTCAAACTCCTCTTTACATCATCGGTCTAAAAGAATACGTCGAGGAACACACCATTGTGTACACTGTGGGTTGAAGTCGGAGAGCCTTTAACATGGAGGGTGCCTCCCACTCCTGGACGCTGGTCAAAGCTGCAAGCGTATACACCGCCAAACTGTGTACAGAGTAGGCTCTTCGTCTCTGTGAACACTGAGGTAACAGGAAATTTGGTATCTGTACGGTTTCGCTGAGTTTTGCAACTGCCTTAGACGACCCGAGCACAGTGGATCCGTTATTACAATGACGTCATGCCATGCTTTAGAAGATCATGGTTTATCTTTAATTTTGTTTGGTGCGCGGGTCATGTAGGTATCAAAGGCAACGAAGAAGCTGACGCCGCGGCGAGAAACGCTGTGGACGGCCCATGAGTCGATGTGATTGCCATAAGACCTGCCACAAGCACATCACTAATGTGCGAGTCAGCAGGCGTGGAGCAGATGGCAGAGCAAACTTTCTGCCGTGAAGTGGAACGTCCATAAACGGCAAATACCAAGCAATCGCAGTCGTCGTAAACAAGTTTGCATCACGAGACTGCCGTAGACTCTAGTGCTCTTGCGGAACTGAGGCGGCGACACAGAGTAAAAGAAGACCTCAGAAAGAAACAGTCAGGGAGAGACAGAACTCTGTCCTTCCTAAAAGCACATGAACACTGAACAGGCTTTGAAAATGTTGTTTTGCGTCCAAACGTGTACAAGTTTCTATTGTCATTGAGTGAACTAAAACGTAGGTAACAAGGAAAATATCTGTCCAGCAACACTCCTGGAATAGGTTGTTGGGCTAAAGGCCTTAGTTGCCAAGCCCCAAACAAACATGAAAAAATATTATTAACACTAAAAAGTAATAGCTAATAATAGTTAGAGGGTGCTATTGTATACAAAATAAAAGTAGCTGTAATAGACTATAGTGCTACCGGTAGTAAAATGATCAACATAAATTCAGTAATTTATTATTACGGTACACGTAATTCCTACAGGCTACTAGAACAACGAAAACAATTGGAACTAACGAACGCTTGTCTATGTACTGTAAAGTCTATATAATAGTAATAATAAAATAGGCCTGTAGTAAAGTACAAGAGACAAGAAAAGGCATTGTGTACAGAAGTAAATACAGTACCAAACTCTTTTATATGCATGTGACGTAGATAGCCAACGGCGAAACGAGTCCGCACGTTCTGTCAAAGAGCTCGTGATACGATATTAAAATATCTAAACAGGAGAGAAGAGTTATTTTTGTCATATCACATCCATCAGAAACTACTGAAGCTTCCCACGAACTGGTGAATTATTCTTAAACATTTAAATTATTATTCACTAGACAGGTGCACAAACATGTTTATCTTGTTTTACCTATCAATAATTAAATATTATAAACATGTAACTACTTGCAATTAATACTGATACTATGTAACAAACGGACGTTACTTAATTTTAAAAAAATCACCAAATTTTGTGACAGAAAATTCAACGGTTAATTAATTTTAGAAACCTAAATTCGTAATTTGAATATTGTAACGCGACCCTATATGCCGGTCTTTACAAAAATAAAATAGTAGATGGAAAATTTTATAAAAAATAAAATTTTCAATAAAAAAAATTTTGTTTATGTTTAATCAAGGTCAGTAATGAAGAAATAATACTGTTTTAAATGTTCTGTAAAAATTTTAAAAATTAGGAAGGTATTTATTAATTATCGAGCACTTCTGGAAGACCTGAACCAAGTCTGGAGTTAACCAGATTAACTCCGGTCGGCAATCGATTGATGGTTTTTCTTGCTGGTCCAATATCTCACGGAAAAAAAATATTTTCTTCTTCTTGAAGTCTCTTTGCCTTAATAAATACCGTTAAATTAGCCTGTGAAATAATAACAGATAAATACAATGGAAATAAATGGATTTATTAAACAATTTAATAAATAATCGATTTTTATCGATTGAGAACAATTATCGACTCCGTCTCAGGGAATTATCGATTGTGCATACAGTATAAAAATTTATTATAAGTATTATAAAAGGACAGGTTCTTTGAGCGATTAAATTAATAGTCAGAGAAGGGTGACGAGAAAGTATAACATTAACAATTAAAGTAAATTCAATAATTATTATTTAACAGTATTTAAATAATTCTGATATATAATGTTTAAGAAAGTTGTTTTGTCAGACCATATGTAGCTTCGATGACGTCACTGGTTGATGAGGTAGGCAGGGCTTAGTAAATTCAAAGATGGCCGCTACTAGACCTGGCGAGTTTACTGCGAAGTCGTCGTGTCAAAAAATCACAGCAAAATTACCTTCATGAATGTTTGAAATGTCCCCGCACTGGTGTAATTGGTCTATTAGGTTGTTTGGTGTGTTCTGAAGAAGTGTTCCGTGTATACTTGTGTTAATTATGTTATTTAGTATGTGTTCACTTCTGTGGGTTAAAAGGTGGTTTTGATTTGCAGCGTGAATTAGCTCAAATATATTGTTTTACTGTTTTAGATCACTTGTATAATGAAGTTAGGTGTTAGTTTTCACTATTGTCGTTAACGTTTTGGTAAATTTAGTTAAAAAAGTGTTTATTTCATTTAACTCTCGATTCACTTATATGAATGGCTAGCTGTAGTACCATTTTCGACTCGGTTATAAGGAACGTTTTTTCACACAACTATCCAGCTTGATATTCAACAAAAGACTATTTTAACTTGGTCAAAATCTGGCCCAGTTAATCTTTGAAAAAGTATTGTTAACATATTTCGATTACCCATACACATGATACAAAATTACATTATATATGGAATTTATTTATTTTATTCATCACTTTCATGAATTATGAACCTTATCACTGGTTTAATCATCTCATTCCTTTTAAATTGATATATTATAGTCCATTTTGTGGAAATATTTGGACATATATTTGGACATTTTGTGGAAATTACCAAAATTCTTTCCTTTTTTTAAATATAGGCACAAAATTTGATTTCCGCCTTCATACAATTTTTCTTCCATTTTAATTGTTATTAATACTATTATAATAAAATTTAATTAGTCATATTTCTCTTCCTTTCCTTAAATACATATAAATTAAACCTCTGAACTGGTTTTTTGTGTTAATCTCTGAATTTGACATTGCTCTTTAAAATTAATTAATTTATATATTTTGAAAATTTACAATCTTTTAAGGTATATTTCCTTATTATCATTTTAACTCATAGGATCATTCCCAGTAGTGGTTAACTGATTTATCTTATCTAAATCTTGCTAGTTTGCAGGATTTATAATTGAATTATACTGGTTTATATGGTTTCTGTGAATTCACCAAATGGCCTAGAGTTTAGAATTTTACATTTCTGTCTTTCTCAAATAAATTTAATCCTACCACTCCTCTGACTTTACATAGTTACTATTACATGAAAATAAAATGGTTTATAACTTATTGTGAGGTGTAGTATTTAATTAACACTACTGTTATAAAAAAATAATTATGAACATTATTTAGCCATCAGTACAATTGAACATATTGCTGACATGGTTTGAACATATACATTTAACTCCTTTTGAATTAACACAGCATACCTACTGCAACATTATTAATGGTATGTATGCTGTTATTTAGCAAACATAATTCATTTTAAACACATTATATAAATCTTATTTTCTAATAACTCTTACAAATACATTGATTTTAGGGCTGTGAACAAACAGTCTATCTAAACATTTTAAACCTATGAATACTAAGTTAATTCTAGTCCTTTCTGGTCTAAACCATTATTATTTATGATCCCCTTCATCAGTAAACATGACCACCCATACTCTAGTTATTAGCATTTTTTACAAACGTCTTGTGAATAAAGAGTTACATTAAAATAATAAAATACTGGAAATCTTCCATTTTATTATTTTATTATGCTGTTTATTATTGGATATTAAAGTTGTTATATAGCATATTGATAAGTCATAGTATCACTAACTTTAAGTTTATTGCATTTCCAAAAAACACTTACACAAATTCACTTTCACTGGTGGTTCTGATATTTTGAGTCTCACTATCTCAGACCAGACCTTTAGTAATCATGGACTGTTAAGACTTGTTTATTTTCTTATCACACAATAGCTTTAGTAGGTTCACTTCTTATAATACTATACAACACTTTAGTTTTCTAAATAATTATATTTTTATAGGATTTTGGTATGTTATACTTTCTTTTTAATCGTTTTGGTGGGTTTGAGGTTGATGGTAGTTAATAATAATAATAGGTTTTACAACGGTGTTTCTTTCATACTATTTCTTCCTCTCCTCCTGTCTTCTTTCTTGTCTTTCTTCTTGTCTTCATTCTTGTCCTTCTTCTGGTCTTCATTCTTGTCTTTCTTCTTATCTTCTTTCTTGTCTTCTTCTAGTCTCCATTCTTCTGGTCTTCTTGTCTTCCTTCTTCATTCTTGGGTAAACCATGTTACTTTGTGTTATCTCGACTGATGTTTAGTTTGGAGTATCTAATTTATTTACTGACACGGACCTTGTTCTTCTCTAAAGGTTTCAGGGTATTGTTTTCTTCCTGATCACAAACTTTATTCTTCCTTCTTCTTATCTTTGGGGGTATTTTGGTGTTCACCACTCTTAAACTGATTCTCTTTCTTCTTGATATGGTGTTATTTAATTTGTTTACTGCTCCTAGCTTCCTGGGTAAATTACTGATCTTATAATATGAGTTGCTTTAAATACTTTCTTTGATATTTCAACAGTGGTTTTTATATAATGTAATGAGGATTTTTATTTTATCGTGGTTCATTCCTTTGATTTCATTAAATCTCATTCAATGTTATTTTAACATATGTGGTGTAATTAATTTTTATGATTTTATATGACTTAATAAGTAGTGGATTTTCTGTCTCGCTACAATATTAGTATAGAGAACTATACATGACTTCCATGTTCTGAGACATAAAATGATTTACTTGAATTTAGTTTTATAATTTCTAAAAAAATATCACTCTTCCTCAAACTATTTTTACTATTTATAGATATTTTTGTTATTATGAGTTAGTCGTTTAATATAATGTTAATTTTGAGTCGCTTTGTCTACAAAAATTGATTACTTTATTCTTATAAAGAAACTTAACTATGGAAATAATCATCCCTCCTCCTGAACTGATGCCCAACGTTAATGATGTTTACACTTTCACAGAGTAATATTTTTATCATATGTAATTGCTAACGTATCTTATCCTTAAAAACTAAATACTCGTACTTTACTTGATATTCAGCAAAGTAATTTTAAAAACATCACCGCTTTCCGTAAAACGTACGCTCCGTGCGAGATAGTCGCCTGGCTGGTTCGCAAACCAACTTACTCTCTCCATTTATAGATATTTCGTTTACCAATATACAGTGGATTAATATGACTTTCGAGGCACTTATTTATCAAAATCAAGTACTTTATTCGTGTTAAAACACAAAACAATGCACGTAAACTACCCCTCTCTCTTAAATGAGCAACTTTATTTTTAATATTTTCACTTTTATTGAGTAACAATTTTATTATTTGTAATTATTGAAGCATCTTATCCTTCAAAATAAAGTTCGTGAATCGACATGAAAAAGGTAATTTTCGAAAAATTATCACCTCCTTTAAATACCCTTTTCATATATAGATATTTCATCTACCTTTCTACAGTGCATTATTATGTCCTTCTTTTCAGGATACTTTATTTATCAAAATTAAGTTGTTTACTTTTGTTAAAATGTAATACATTGCAGGTAAACTATCCCTTCCCCTTAACCGATCTTCACCAAAATCAGTAAGCCTTGAGTACTCTACAAATCGGGCATAGATGCAAACAATTATTTGATTCTGTTTGAATTGCGGCCGATGTATTCCGCCATAGAAAAAATTCTACATACAGACACATACACACACACACTCACACACACGCGCGCGCGCACACACACACACACTTATCGGAAAATTACTTTTCTTTATGATTTGAAGGTAGTACAATCAGAATCGGCCCTTATCTCCAACACGTTTTTTCGCGATCATCATACTTCCATTTCCTTACGGAACAGGGAAGTAAAAAACAATTTAAAGTAACAGGAAATGTTAATGGCAAGAAATCAGTTTTATCTAATTTAAAGAGCACTACATTGGCTATGGAATCTTTCACATAACTGTGATGAGATGATGGATATGACCGAGGAGATTGAGTGGGTCGTTATTATTATATATTAACAACATTAATGGCTGCTAATTCTCATTATTGCACGACCCCGTGCTGTTACTTTCGGTTATGTTCTCTATCAAAATTTTAACTCTTTACTGACAGTCATGTTGTAAGCGTTCCAAAAATAAAAACGACTTTAACGCGCTTAGTTACGTCTTATCGATTACCACATCTTGCTTGCTCCCATTCGTCTAGTATCGACTACGAACAAATAATACTTAGTTGCAAAATTATTATTCTTAAATACAGTATATAAAAAAATAATGTTTGCATTTAATATTAGTATTAATTGCTACTGCTTTCTGAATTGTTTCTCAACAAATTACCTTCCCAATTTTCGACTTGTTTTATTGAATATAGTTATTTTATTTAATTAATTAAATAAATATTAGATACATTTTTTCCAGTCTCCAGATCGCTATTATGATTAACTTAAGAATTTTTTACCTTGTATAATCCACTATGCGATCTCAGTTTTTTACATACAACATGTTTCAGGGGCTAAATCCCCATCTTCAGGTACAGTAAAAAATTTATTATTCCCCTAATACACAGGGGTCGTCGAAGTAATTAAAATGTTTATACATAAAAACACACGCACAAAAATCACTGAATAAATTAACATATAACACGTTAAAAGCGACTCAGTGCACCGGTCGACCTCAGAGGCTAGTTGACGATCGGAGGTCGACCGGTGCACTGAGTCGCTTTTAACGTGTTCATGTGTTTGTGTTATATGTTAATTTATTCAGTGATTTTTGTGCGTGTGTTTTTATGTATAAACATTTTAATCATTTCGACGACCCCTATGTATTAGGGGAATAATAAATTTTTTACTGTACCTGAAGATGGGGATTTAGTCCCTGAAACATGTATGTAAAAAACTGAGATCGCATAGTGGATTATACAAGGTAAAAAATTCTTAATTTAAAAATAAATATTGTTCTCAATAACGTGTTAATAAAATTACTTCCGATCATAATAATAGCCTATGTTGTAGCAAGTTATAAATATTACAGAAAATTAAAAATTTTACATTCTTTGCAATGTAAATACTCCTTTTACTTTCATTGGAAATTAAATTGCTAACATTATTGTGTAATGGTTTCCTTATATTCATTGTAGGCTTACAATATTTGTTGCACCTGGTATCCAATGTCAGTTTTCTGTCTATATTAGAGTTGAAGCTGTTAAGTTGGAATCAGCTATTAGGATGCAACGTGTCTGATATCAACAGTGGTTGGAATTATGTTTTCCAAACTTCTTCGGGCCACATCACGGTTTTTGGGGTACTCCCACTTTGATAGTATCATGTTAGTTGACATACAGTCCCCGACCAAATTATTAGGCTACCCCTTAAAAAACTGGCAATTTAAAACACAAAACTAAAGTGAAATTGGTTCTCCCACTTAGTTTACATTACATACATGTTACATATATTCGTTTAATAGGATATTTCATTAGGAAAACATTTTCACTGACAAAACCTTTCAGGTTTTCTCTTTGTAAAGGGGTGGCCTAATAATTTGGTGAGGAACTGTAATTATGTCTGGTGATATTATAACCAAAAAGCTGTAACCACGCTATTATAACATTGCTAAACCACGCTAATATACTGTCTTTGGTGTTTTTGATTTTCAAATATTTTTAAAACGAAACCGTTGGGGCTTTACGGAATAAACGGTCATTTGTAGTACAAGGAAAGCTTGTTGTTGTCATCTACTTGGAGATGGTTAATATTATTAATGAGATGAAATTTTCCTACATATAATAACTGTTTTACAAAACTCAATTGATCGTAATTTTGTTTCTCAATTAATATACTTTTAGCTTAAGTATATTCTTAACTTATATCTTAAGTATATACTTAATATACTTACGTATGTTCTTTGTAAAAACTCCTCGCTGGAAATACTCAATTAAAATATGTTAAGTTCTCGTAGTTATTATCACATTGTAACGATGGAACCATCTCGAAAAGGCGATAGCATCCTTCCACCTGTTTTTTCGATAGTCGAGCAGGTGCGTGTCTCCGTCAAGGACGCACGGAAGACCTTCCAGAGTGTTCTATAAAGCACTTGTAAATACGCATTATGCTGGCACGCCACAGTATTATGGAACCACAGCGCGACCTACATATTAAAGCGGCTGGCTTTGTCAGTTCAGTTACGTTGAGCGATTTCCTTAGTGCGGATCGAGTTGTAGTGGAAAGTGTTTTCTGTGTTATAATTAGTGTGATACTCTATTACATGACATTATTATTGCGTGTGGATAAATTTTACTCGAATTATTGTACGAGTTGATGGCAAATTGTTATTTGTGATTAATTGAAACTGGTGATTAGTGACTTCAATGGTTACTGCGTTTTGTGCAACCGTTGTAACACTATGAACAACATTTGTTGAAATAATATTGTAATAGTCCTATACTGCAATTAATATATCTGTCAAGTAAGTAAAGAATCATGGGTTGCTATGTTTTAAAATTAAAATCTTTGCTTTTGAATTATAAAAATAATTATTTGAGTGATAATAATAATAATAATATAATGTATAAAAATAATACTTGAAAGTTATAAATAACCTAAACAATATAATTGACGTGCAAAATTTAAACAAAGATGACATTGATCACACGGAACAGTGTCAGTTGAGAATGCTGTTGTGGTAACTGCCTGTCATCAAATATTGTATGCCGCATTCAATGTTAGGTATTCATTTGTGCCAGTGATGGGTCTAATCCATAAAGTCAGTTATATAGGAAACATTTTAAAATGTTATAATACATTTAAGATCAACATTTATATTTATATTCAAGATCGTTAGGTCTACCGTGAGTAGGCCTACGTTATGCAAACATTTTTCTTCATCCATATTTTTATACATTTTTTCATATAATTTAATTGTATTAGTCTAAGAGAAATGCATGTTTAAACGTTTAAAAAAACATTGTACGATGTGTTTATGGCCGGGATAAGGTCGATGATGAATGTAGAATAAGAAATAACTAGCAGGTAAACGAGCCACTGACGCATGAGGACATTTTAAGATTCGTAAAGGCTCAATGAGCACAATGGCTAGGTCACCTAGAGCGGATGGATGATAAGCGTATGCCATAGTAAATCATCAGTGCACGAGTGTATAAAGGCAAATAGAGGGATCGACCTAGGATGAGATATAATTATATAAAATAATTACAAACCTTTAGCCCATGGTTTTATAAGATATTTTTGCTGTATTATTCAGGGTCTGCTTGAGCAGTAAAAATAAAACGTCAGATCTACAAAACGGTGTTTTCTTTTATTTAAATGTTTACTATGTTAATTTCAAAAAACCCTAAAACAGGCTAGCCGATACAAAATCAGGTACTAAATATGGATGAGTATTTGTGCATTGGCAAATTCTTAGATTCCTGCTGCAGATTTTTTTAGAGTACATAAACAGTAGTTTGGGTAGTTTACTCGGTTTAGTTAACAGACCTCAATAAAACTGTATGGCAAAAAGTGATTAACGGATGACTATAATTTCTATGAATTTATCTACTTAAAGTATTATTATGTTAATTATAATACTTATGTGGTTCCCAAGTGGATGTGCATTTAATTCACTGTATGGCGTTGGGAAATTTTAGCAGTGGTACACAATTTGTCATGGTCAATTAACTTAATATTTTCATTTATGTTTCTTTGTATTTCAATTATTTTGTACATAAAATTATTTTATTATATTTTGCGTGCAGTCTTACCTTTGGATACGACTCTAAATGCACGACTGACGCAGAGGTAATGAAATTCATTTACTGTCGACTAATCAAAATATTCGACATCATTCGTAAATGACTGGATGGTCGACCGACCACGCTGCAAGCAATTCCATTGAGTGATGTGAATAAAACCTAGCAGTTGCTAAGTCTTACCTTTTTCTAAGGAAGTGCTAGGTTTCGAGTGAATAAAAAGGCTAGCAGTAACTAGGCTTAGTAATTTCTAGGATTTTCCGGGCTTCTAGTTGTAGCTTAAAAATTGATGTGAATAAAGAGAAACTTCTAACTTTTAATGTTAGCAGAGTTTCTAAGGAATTGTCAAGTCAGGCCAGGGGCATGCTAGCTTTCAAGCTAGTCGTTAGTTTTATTCGAGCGATGGCGGAGTTTATGCACGTGCGCAAACAAAAGGAGTACGGTGTTCGCCGGGAAACACGTAATTGTAAAGAACTGTTAAGATTCGAGTCTGAAAGTGTGGATTTCTTAGCCGCCGAATTCTTAAATGAGACAGACACACGAGGGGGAGCTCTTCCTCGAAGAAAACAAATGGAGATATTCCTACGTTTTGTTGCCGACCCAGGATTTCAGTCAGGAATAGCCGAAGATGTTGGTGTACACAGATCTACAGCCTGTAAAACTATAAGTTATGTAATGGATCGAATAATCGACAAATCTCATAAATGGATCCACTTTCCAGTAACAGCAGCAGAAGTAAATGAAGCGAAAGTTCTCTGGCAAAGACATTTTCGTTTACCGAATGTAATAGGTGCTCTGGACTGCACCCACGTGAAAATAACAAAACCCAAGTTACATGGGGATGAGTATATCAATCGAAAGGGACATGTCACTATTAATGTCCAGGGTACTTGTGACGCCCTTGAAAGATTTCGAGTGTGGGTGCAGAATGGCCAGGGAGTGTTCATGACGCACGAATATGGCGCAGAAGCCCTGTCAGGGGAATTGTCGCGTTTTGATGGTGGAGCATGTCTACTTGGTGACTCCGGCTACGGAATATCTCCGTGGTTAATAACACCTTTCAAACCACCCGCTAACGCAGCAGAAAGAAATTTCAACTTGTGCCATTCCAGGGGAAGAGTCATCATTGAAAGGTGTTTCGGGCAGCTGAAAAAAAGATTCTCAATTTTGGGAAACTGTGTCCGCGTATCTTTGAAAAAAGTGCCCAAGGTTATTATATGTTGCGCAGTCTTACACAACATTGCAAAATTCCTTAATGATGTTTTCGATGACGATGATTATGTCTTTCATGAGGAGGAAATTGAAGAAGAGCAATGTGAAAATGCAGCCACAACACTTAGGGGGCAGCAGAAACGCCAAGAAATGATGTTGTTTTTGAATGAATGAAGAATGAACAGAAATATATGTCAAATTTTGTCATTGTTTTATGTAACTGTATTAATTTAGATTGTAATTGAATTGTATTACTATTGTAATAAAGTTTTTTCATGTACGAATTAAAAAATAAACATAAAATAAAAAGAATACACAACCCCAAAAAAAGTTTAATGTTCTTGCGTGTCTGCGCATACTCATTGCACGCACACACAGACGCGCGCTTGCGTGTACACACACGCACACATCCAAACATGCACATAAGCGTACGCACAGTGGCATGTACGCCTACGTTTCACAATTTTTACGTTGTTTTTTTTTTAAATTATTTATTTTATTGTAAAAAGGATTGGGTTTAAAGGAAATACATTTGTTTTATTACAAATTTCGGTACTCAACATAACTTCCTAAATCAGTTTGAGTAGATACATCTGACGTTTTCTTAATACTTTCAAGTTTAGTTCTCTGTCTTTCAAGTTTCATCTTGTTAATTTGCATTTGCTGCAGTAAAACAATTCGCTATATCTGCGGTGTCGAAAGATCAATCGTCTCATCACTTTCATAAGCCAAAACCTTTTTAGCACTTTTTCTAATTTTAGTTGCCAACTGGTTTGCATCATTAGGTTCTTCCGAATTGCTGATAAGATCATCATCGCCGTCACCGCCTGTAGTTATAGCAGAAGCGAGTGGCTTACTTCCAGTTCCAACAGGGAGACTGCCCGGCACTTTAGAAAATACCGGATTATTATCTTGGCTGATAATTTCATAAAATTCTTTTTCCCACTGTTTTAGTTTGAAAGGCTTGTTGCCTGTTATGGTTTTGTCGGTTTTCTTTTTAACAATGCTCTTCATATTGCTCAGCAATTTATTTAGTTGTACAGCCAGCACTTCCTTACCAACGGCTGATGAAAACTCTTCACTTATGGTTTTTACAAGCTTCTTTTTTTGTTTTAACTGATGTCGGAGTCTTGGATTTTTCAATTACTACTGGATGTCCTCTTAAAAGTTTAACGAAGAGTGACCTGTCTAAATACTTCTCACTGCCATCGTTTTCATCGCTGGATGACATTATTTATACACAGACCAAATGAAAAATAAAATAGCCAAAGCAAGCGTTGTCCAATCCGGATATGTACGACAAGAGAGAGAGGAGTGGGGACAGACAAGTTACGACATGAAAGCCACAAACCTAGCTATAGCTAACCCTAGTAAATTCTAACCGAAGAAATTGCTTAAGTTTTCCCGAATACTTCTCAAATTAACTTAGTTCTTTCTACCTAGAACTAGCATTTGTTTATTCAACCGAATTTGAGAAAAAGCTAAAACTACCTATTAGGCGCTAGCTGGTAGTTGCTAGGTTTTATTCACTTCACCCATTGAGTTGTGACCAACCGCAACGGTAATCTCTAACAGATATTTGTTGATATGTTCAAAGTAAAGGCGCATAGTGTACCCGTTATCCTACCTAGTACAGCCCAGGGGCGGATCCAAAAGTTAATGTCGGGAGGGGCAAATCGAAGGTCGGGGGTTCCCCCTCCGAAATTTTTTTGTAAACGTAAGTTATAAAAGCACAATTTATTGTCTACTTATACATATAAAATCATGTGTAAGTGTAAACTTTATTAACTTTTATGACATATATTACTTTTCTTTATTATCTAATACAGGAGGCCGATAAACTGACCAAGCAAGGCACAACCCTACCCCAGCCTACCCGCCTGCAGTCCCTACAATCTTCGAAAGCTCAAATAAACTCCGCCGTCAGCATATGGAATAAGGAAAGACTCTTTGAGGCGGCCACCTGTAAAAAATATCGGTATGGAGAACCATACATGACTTCCATATTCTAAGATTTATATTTAAAATCATTTTCGAAATGAAATATTACCATAGAAACTACTTCTTTCTACTTACTGCTTCAGCCTTAACCACAGTACTGTGGTCACTAACGTATACCACCTCACGTTATCGCACTCGATTTTCACTGATGATGGAAGTCGATGGCATTGCCGAAATGTCTGGTTTTGTAGAAAACATTGGACTACGGCCAAATATCCCGGGAAGGAATTTTAACAAAAACTACTTCTTTGTTGCCGATAACGTTGTACACATATATATCAGTGGCGAAGTTACATGGAGGCAATTGAGGCAATGCCTACCCTAAAAAATTCTGTAGAATAAAAATTATAAATACGTATGAACTACATAACGTAAAGATTATACATTGTTACTGCGACTGTCAAATTTATTAAACCGAAACGGGCTTTATTGAGCGACCGCTAGATGGTGACAGGTGAGATTCGGCATAGTTCGTTTAAAGCGAATGAGGCAACCTGAACTTGCCTCAGCGTTTTTTGTATACATCGTATGTAAGCAATGTAGTGGTGAGATAGGGAAGTGTAGGGAGGGGGGATTGTCCCGCGCTGTACACATAGAGCGTTGAGGCATGCCTCACTTCTGTGGTCCAAACAGTTAAGTTAAAGCGCCTGTGTTGTTTCTAAGTGTTTATTTTATGCGGTTATTAAAAGTGTCACTGTTATTCCGCTGAACTAACAGATGATCAAGATTGTTATTTGAATTATTTGTAACATTAAACATATATATAGAAACTAATCAAGTTTAAAAATTTGAAGTTCAATCAGTTGTATTATTGTGTATGACTAATACAAGGATTGTTCAATAGACACACGTATAGAGCTGGAAAGCATTTTTTATTCAACGATTTTAAAAGAAGTCTCCAATAACATTAAGACATGAGTTCCACTGTTGCACTAACCTGTAGATCCCCTGCTAGTAAAATTCTTACGGCTGTTTGTGGAACCATTCGGTTACAGCAAACTCTAACTCAGCGTCCGATTTGACTCACCGTCCTTTTAGTGATTCCTTAAAAAAAATTTAAGATAAGATTTTTGCCTACCCATTCATTAACTACTAGCTTCGCCAGTAAGCAAATTGATGTCCATTTTTTCGGCTTGCACGCGTTATGTTGGTGTGGGTTTCGGCACTTTCCATTTAAAAAGCGTGCAAACGTAAGAAAATAAACATGAGTGAGGCCAGAAATAACGTGAATTGTGTGTGTGTGTGTGTGTGTGTTTGTGTCTTACCTGCCTTTTTATTGCCGTATTAAATGAAAAATATTATATTACATTAAAATGAAAAAATTTTAATTTTATTGCCTGGCAACAAAATTATTTTATTTTTAACAATTACCATTGTTTCAAAAAGTTTAAATAAATTTTCAAGTACTTTACTCTTGTTAAAACGTAAAAGGTTGCAGGTAAACTACCCCTTCCCCTTAACCGATTTCACCAAAATCGAAAGTCCTTGAGACCTCTACAATTCAGGGACGTATGCAAAAAATTATTTGATTCTGTTTGAATTTGCGGCGGTTATCGTTTGCCATAGAAAATACGCTTGATAAAAACATTGCAGGTAAACTACCCCTTCCCCTTAACCGATCTTCACCAAAAACAATAGGTCTTGAGTACTCTACAAATCAGGGCTGTATGCAGAAAATTATTTGATTCTGTTTGAATTTGCGGCTGTTATCGTTTGCCATAGAAAATACCCTTGTTAAAAAAACGTTGTAGGTAAACTACCCCTTTCCCTAAACCGATCTTCACCAAAAACATTAGGTCTTGAGAACTCTACAATTTAGGGCTGTATGCAAATAATCTTTTGATTCTGTTTGAATTTGCGGCTGTTATCGTTTGCCATAGGAAATACCCTTGTTAAAACATAAAACGTTACAGGTAAACTACCCCTTTTCCAAAACCGATCTTCACCAACATCAATAGGTATTGAGAACTCTACAATTCAGGGCTGTATGCGAAACATTATTTGATTCTGTTTGAATTTGCGGCTGTTATCGTTGGCAAAAAAAAAAAAATTTCCCTTGATAAAAAACCGTTGCAGGTAAACTACCCCTTCACCTCAACTGATCTTCACCAAAAACAAAAGGTCCCGAGTACTCTACAAATCAGGGCTGTATGCACAAAAGTATTTGATTCTGTTTGAATTTGCGGCAGTTATCGTTTGCCATAGAAAATACGTTTGATAAAAAACGTTGCTGGTAAACTCCCCCTTCCCCTCAACCGATCTTCACCAAAAACAACAGGTCTTGAGTACTCTACAAATCAGTGTTGTATGCAGAAAATTATTTGATTCTGTTTGAATTTGCGGCTGTTATCGTTTGCCATAGAAAATACCCTTGTTAAAAAAACGTTGTAGGTAAACTACCCCTTTCCCTTAACCGATCTTCACCAAAAACAATAGATCTTGAGAACTCTACAGTTTAGGGCTGTATGCAAATAATCTTTTGATTCTGTTTGAATTTGCGGCTGTTATCGTTTGCCATAGGAAATACCCTTGTTAAAACATAAAACGTTACAGGTAAACTACCCCTTTCCCTCAACCGATCTTCACCAACATCAATAGGTCTTGAGAACTCTACAATTCAGGGCTGTATGCGAAACATTATTTGATTCTGTTTGAATTTGCGGCTGTTATCGTTTGCCAAAAAAAAAATTTTCCCTTGATAAAAAAAAACCGTTGCAGGTAAACTACCCCTTTCCCTCAACCGATCTTCACCAAAAACAACAGGTCGCGAGTCCTCTACAAATCAGTGCTGTATGCAAAAAATTATTTGATTTTGTTTGAATTTGCGGCAGTTATCGTTTGCCATAGAAAAAAATCTACAGACAGACACACAGACACACAGACACACACACAGACACTTTTCGGAAAACGACTTTTTTTCATGTTTTGAGTGTAGTACAATCAGAATCTGCAATAATCTCGAACACGATTTTTTTTGCCATCACCATACTTCCATTCCTTAAGGAATATGGAAGTAAAATGGGAAAGCCTCGTCACCGACGGTCCAATCAACCCCAACCTCCCTCGTGCAGTGTGTGTCGCCAACTTCCGACTAAAAACCGGACACGACTATCTCGCTTCACATCTGCACCACCTCCGCGTGCTGCCAACACCTGAGTGCCAGCTGTGCGGCCACGCGACGATGGACGCCGACCATCTGAGAGACTGTCCGGCCTTGGACCGCACCCCGACCAACGAGGACACCGAGATCGCCGAAGCCTGGTCAGCGCGTCGCCTAATGGCTCAACAGTCAAGGGTGGGCGTTGGCTAGTAAGTAAGTAAGTTATTATCTAATACAAATGTTAAACAAAGAGTGTAGTATATGTTTGCTCTTCATAACGTTACTCTTCAGTAAAGTCGCACTCATTTTGTAGATCACGGTAATAGCTTAATTGGTTATTATATTCAAACCTATTTAAAAAAAAAAAATAAAGTATGGCATACTTAATAGCTATAGAATGGGATGGAATGAATCATAATAAGTTCTATTTAATAAAAGAAAAAATATCGTTTTTTATAACAGTATTATATTAAAATATTACATCTCGGTATCAAAGACGATGTAATAAATTTGTGCATTTTCTGCTTTCTCCAGACACCGTTTAATACTAGGCAGGTTCACTTTTGTGGTAGATAATAATTACTTTGACCGCACCATACATACTCCAAGGTATGTTATCGTACCGCAAGGCTTTTAAATTATTGGTGCTTATTTTTTTGTAATTCAATACATATTTCTTGTATATGAAATAAAAAATGACGTTATTATTTATGTGTGAAATAGAATAATTCGAATGCATTATTATTTATCTACTCATTATGTAGTGAAGGTTTTTCCCTAACAAAGTGAGTAATTTGGCAGATTGTCAATATACTAATGCACAAACTAAATAATATCATATGGGTAGTTCATATAATGTTGCGCATTGTAACCGTCGTGTGTGTACACGTAGATTATAAATGCCGGTCCCATCTCAATTTCAGACAAATCTAAAATTTAACAAAGAACACACTGATTGAATGGTCACTTGGGACTTGGTAGAACATTAATAATGGTATTTTAATAATATTTAAGTTTAATAAATAAACTGTATAGTTTTACAGATACCTTTATATTTTCTTGACAATTGTTCCAGCAGTTACAGCAGTTTCGTTGGTTAGATTTGAACTAAGTGAATAAATTTTATGCCTGTGGTAAGGATTGGCAGTGTTGCATAACAATGGTGATAGGTTGAAAAACCTAGGTAAGCGGTTAGTCAACAAAGATAAGTGATCCACCAGACAAAGTACTGTTGCTGGATAAGTATAAATCATATAATTTTAAATAAATATAATTACCTCAAAATATATACATTATGAAACTGAAGATTTCCTGAACACTATAAAACCTGAATCATATAATTAATAAAAATATAATACATTTTGAATGCCAGTAAGTCATTTAATATGTTTATTTCATTGGTACATATCTCTGAGCTGACATGTGCGTATTAGACGTACAGTGTGGTCGTTAAATTAAACGCTTCCAAGATGAAAATCTGTGGTCTGCTGTTTCATCTACCAGGCAATTCGAACGTAACTGCGGCCTGCTGTTTCATCTACCAGGCATTTCGACCGTAACTACGGCCTGCTGTTTCATCTACCAAGCATTTCGACCGTAACTGCGGCCTCTTGTTTCATCTACCAGGCATTTCGACCGTAACTGTGGCCTGCTGTTTCATCTACCAGGCATTTCGACCGTAACTGCGCCCTGCTGTTTCATCTACCAGGCATTTCGACCGTAACCGCGGCCTGCTGTTTCATCTACCAGGCATTTCGACCGTAATCGCGGCCTGCTGTTTCATCTACCAGGTATTTCGACCGTAACCGCGGCCTGCTGTTTCATTTACCAAGCACTTCGACCGTAACTGCGGCCTGCTGTTCATCTACCAGGTACTTCGACCGTAACTGCAGCCTGCTGTTTCATCTACCAGGCATTTCGACCGTAATCGCGGCCTGCTGTTTCATCTACCAGGTATTTCGACCGTAACTGCGGCCTGCTGTTTCATCTACCAGGTACTTCGACCGTAACTGCAGCCTGCTGTTTCATCTACCAGGCATTTCGACCGTAACCGCGGCCTGCTGTTTCATCTACCAGGCATTTCGACCGTAATCGCGGCCTGCTGTTTCATCTACCAGGCATTTCGACCGTAACCGCGGCCTGCTGTTTCATTTACCAAGCACTTCGACCGTAACTGCGGCCTGCTGTTTCATCTACCAGGTACTTCGACCGTAACTGCAGCCTGCTGTTTCATCTACCAGGCATTTCGACCGTAATCGCGGCCTGCTGTTTCATCTACCAGGTATTTCGACCGTAACTGCGGCCTGCTGTTTCATCTACCAGGTACTTCGACCGTAACTGCAGCCTGCTGTTTCATCTACCAGGCATTTCGACCGTAACCGCGGCCTGCTGTTTCATCTACCAGGCATTTCGACCGTAATCGCGGCCTGCTGTTTCATCTACCAGGCATTTCGACCGTAACCGCGGCCTGCTGTTTCATTTACCAAGCACTTCGACCGTAACTGCGGCCTGCTGTTTCATCTACCAGGTACTTCGACCGTAACTGCAGCCTGCTGTTTCATCTACCAGGCATTTCGACCGTAACTGCGGCCTGCTGTTTCATCTACCAGGCATTTCGACCATAACTGCGGCCTGCTGTTTCATCTACCAGGCATTTCGACCGTAACTGCGAAACACTTCTGGTTCTGCATCTTGACTTTCAGCAGTTCACCAGTAAGGAACGAGAACAAACAACTGTGCCACTACTGAGTCATAGTTTGTGATAGATTGAAGTAATCAATTTGTGTGATGGGCAATCATATATAATCATATACGTGACAGTATGTACAGGCCTGTATAGACACGTATAAGTTCACACTTAAGCGTTCACGAGTTTTACCGTTTAGGACAACGAATTACTAAGGATATCTGATCTTAAATCGGACAAATCGTTTGTTGATAAGAGACACTAAATCGTGTGTCACACCTAACGAACGATGTAAAATGAAAAGAAAATCGCAAGTTTGGCAGTTAAAGCAATATATGTTATTACACTTTTAAGTTAGTACTTTACCCTTGAAAGTTAATAGCGTTTACATTTATATTTATGTTTATATTTATATCTATATCTATACTTATATTTATATTGTGACGGTACGTTTCATCACCATAGACATATAATCTGATATAATAGCAAAACACCAGTCATGAGTACTAGTATAAACCATGGATGATAAGGAAACTTAAAAAAATAAGTGTATAATAAACATAGTATGTCAATCCCAAATTAAAACAAAAGCAGTCGATGAAGAATAAATAAATATTGAAAAAAGTGCAACAGAGTAGTCATAATGAAAAATTAGAAGAGAAACACAAAGAAAACTATAATAACGTGATAAAACCAATAGATATGGTAAGTGAGGGGTACAAATAAAACAAACCACGAACATCAGAATGAATAAAATGAAACATGCGACAGACTACAAGAAAGTGGAGTCAACATTGAATAAATAATGATATGAAGAGGCAAAGAACTAGGGTAGAAAACATTGAGAAAAGATTAAACCTAAATACCTTACAATTCGGTCCAGAATCAAATAAAACCACCCCAAATTATTTGATGATAACATAAAAGATAAAGATCAGATAACAAGCAAACTAACTTAAAAATTGAATGCAGTAGAGTTAATAAAATGAAATGCATGTGTTAGTATAGAAAAAGATTTTAATTAAACGATATTAAGACAAGTGCAGTGGGGTGTAATACAAAAGAAATCAGTGATGATCAGAGATCATGGTATAAACCAGTGGGGGAGGAGTAAAAAGTGAGATAGTGGTCTTATGAAACAAATAACAGGTAGTAAGAACCAGAAAGTAGTAGTAATATATAGTTTAAGGATTTTGTAAAAGAACCAATTTTATTGAGTAGTAATTAGTAAATAGAATAGGCTAATAGATTTAATAAGTTAATGTATTAGACACCCATGTTTGTTGTGATATAAGTAATTAATAGAAAGGGTTTATATACCCAATGATTTAAGGTGTTAAACGCCCATGTTTTGTTGCATTGTAACTAGTTGATAGAAGGGGTCAGTATACACCATAATTTAAGTTGTTATAACCATTTGTTTAAAAGTTTGTTAATTGTTTAAGAAATGTTAGTTTAGAAAAATATTTAAAATGTCATAACCAGGTAATTGGGGCATATCACTGTGTATAAGAAAATATTGTATAAAAACAACTAAATGCTAGGCCTATAGATAAAAAGAAATGAGTCAAACTCAAATAACACTAAATTAAAAAAAAATGAACACAAAGCCTAACAGTAATAAAACAGGAAAGGTATTGATAAAATTATATGTGTAAACCTACCATAACTCTAACAAGATAGATAGGAAGCATAATTATAGCATATATGACAGGCCATTGAGTTGATATGGTACCAGTATTATTGTTATCATAGGAAATATATGAGTAGGTATTTAAAACTGTGATGTTATATGTAAAGTAAGGATACCTAGAATTGTTGTTAGTAGTAAGGATAAGCATATTAGAATATATTAAATTAGCAAAATAAACAATAACAAATGTCAGGCAAGATTAGGTCAAGTCCTAAGAAACACAAAATTATAAACATTTCAAGACAGTAAATAATGGCTCGAAATGGGGCACATTTGATATCAAAATTATTTAATTTTACCAAGCAATGACATGGTGTAGATCAAATATAAATTAAAATCAAAATAAACAAAAATAATATGAGGTGACAGATATGAATTCCCTAGATTTCAAATAATTTAAAGTCACGTGATCCGAGGTCATGGAATTTGAACCAATCACAGAACACAAAAACAGGGTCATCAACGGAAATTAAACGTATTTTGTACACACTCAATTGTTCCACGTTAAACTGAAAAGTACAACAGCGTGTAGCTGAGACTCAAGTTTTAATATTAAACCAGTAAATTTCACACCAAGAAACAAAAATAGGCAATAAACAGATAACTGAAGAGGCATTCAACACAATACACGAATCCGAAAACGAGAAAAAACTTAACACTGATGGGAATTTCATGAAATTAACCACCTCTCACTTGAGCGTCATCGTTTATCGTAAGCAGAGTTGGTGAGGATTGTTAACTATACAGCGAATCAACTACATCACTTCACAACACCGTTTCAACTTAAAAACACAGTTAATCCAGACACTTATAAACCTCAATAAACTATTTTTCCAAGAGATTATGAACATTATACATTATATTACTTAAACTAATTTTAATCTGACATTGGAAGGAGCATCATCTCAAATACGGGACAAAGGCAGTCGCCCATTTTGAAATTGTAGCGAGATCGCTGTTTAACGTGTAGGCAACTTCTGAATATGAACAAATTTAAATCAACACTAATACAGATATACTTTGTTAGTTATTAAGAATTAGATTTATAACATTGTGATGCATTGTATTTTTACTTTAACGCATTTTTCCGATCTTTATTAACAAGTCAAAGAACCCCATTACCTGAAAAAGAAACATTATATTGTAAATCATTTTTAAGTACTGTTTGTCACAGTCGGAAGCAGTGAGAAAATTGAATCAAGTTGTAACCGTTCGACTCACGAGTCGACAGACCGCCCATGTAAAAAAAAAAAAACAGCAGATAATAAATTAATTTGTTAATCATATCAGTTTCTTTTTTATTTGTTAGAGTGGTTACAGGAGTCAGTAATTACAGGTGACAGAGGAAAGAAGTTGCGGCGAGAACAGGGACATCGAGTACGTCGCCACTAAAGCGGAATAACCTCACAGACAGGCGCGAAAATAGATCGATTGAAAAGAAACGACTCGATCAGATTATCTACTGCAGATTTAATTATTTCTCTCGGCGCCGATTCAAACGATACGGCTGGGTACGATACTCTCGCTGTTGTGAAGCCGTTAATAATTGAAAAGCTAACGAACCACTCGACAACAAATATAATACTATAAAAGACAATTGCTTATTTCACAAATAAACAAACAAGACACATTAATAAGAAATACTATTACAAAATTGACGCTCCTAGCGGGGTATTCTAACATATATAAACGACGACTAAAATCATTATTGTTATAATATTTATCTCCTTTAAGGTAAAAGGATAAAAAACATTATCCTGTTATAGAAGGAGCTTCGAAAGAAAAAAAATCTTTCATTTATAGTAGCAATAAGATTTTAGACTGTGTTTTAGTATTGATAGGGAAGTATCGTCGTTTAGTGGGATGTAATAAATTGACAGCAGATACTAAGGGAATAAATTAAATTTTGTGAAACACTTCATCTATATGTCGTGTTGAAATGAACACTTTTGGTTCTTAAGTACAATAGAAAGTATTGTCACATTTGCTGCCTGCTGACTACAGTTAAATGCAAACATTTAATATCAATCTGCGGTAATTAAGACGAATTATTCAACGTCACTTTTCTATATACGCAAACCTCCTTTCATTTTAGGGAAAAGAGTAAAAGTCACAAAGTGCTAAATGTGGCAAATTTGGAGGATGTTCCAGTGTAGTAATGTGCTTGTCAGGCAAAAACTGCTTCACAAGAAGTGCTGAATGAGCAAGCATATTAACCTGATGTAATAATTATCAATTTTCTACAGCTATAGTCGTTTCAACAAATGTTGTACAATTTTATGAATTTTATGCAATTTACTTATAAGTTTTATTAGTCTTGTAAACTAAATTATTTTAAAAGTGTTAATAATAATAAATAATATATAATGA
This sequence comes from Magicicada septendecula, assembly GCA_034769895.1. Lineage (NCBI taxonomy): Eukaryota > Metazoa > Arthropoda > Insecta > Hemiptera > Cicadidae > Magicicada > Magicicada septendecula. Next base: position 406,443,145 of record CM068373.1, read on the forward strand.
CATTGAATTGTACAATTAAAAAATATAGAAACACAAAGGTTTAAAAGAATCATAGATGAAAGATATTAACCATTATACTTCTCTTGATCTAACAGACAGGCGTAATACAAGCAAGAGAAATTATGTGAGAATGTGATAAAATGTGTAAAGAAATTACAGAAAAATGTCAGCTCTGTACATCCTACACTAGACGGTAATGTGTGATAATTTGAGTTTAATGACTTTATTTTGTATCTGTCAAGTTTTCAGTACCAGGTGACTGCGTATATTTTTAGCAATTGAAAGTTTTGTAATGTTTGTTACCATAGCCTCGGTAATTTTATAGGTTATTGGACAATCATACATGTAATTTTAGTAATTGACTTTTGTAGAAAGTGATTTTAAAAGTAAACGTTTCCTGATCAATGAAAATTTAGTGATATACTTAAGCGTAATATTTTTTATGTAACTTAATTAATATATTAACTATCCATCAACTATATAAACGAAAATTTTTAAACTCGCCTATATAAGAAGTTTTTTGTAAAATTTTCTTAACGCAAAACGTACATATGCATTTTATTTGCAAGTTAATCATTGCACAGTTAAAATTCACAGTACAATGAAAATAAAAGTAACTGACAATTCAACTATATTTATTAATTAAAATTAGTTTAGTTCATACATCATTATACTTCTACTATGTACATTTCTACTTGTAACATAAAACTAGAATACTAACATCTAGCAGAGGTTTAAAATTAATTCAATGCACATAAAAAATAATAATGACTTTAGAAATACAGATTAATTAGGCTACTATTTTTCAAAAACAGGTGCCAGATTTCAAGTATGTAGGGTGTAGCATCACATACCAAGTTGATAAGGACGTTCAAAGCAAAATTAGTCTCTTCCAGTCGGTTTGTGGCTGTATCATTATACATTATACATAAAGAAGAAAACAAGAAATAAACGCAATTTAAATATTGTAACGTGATGGCCATATCTCACCTACTTTATGATAGTGAGACTTGGATTAGAAAGATCAAAAATATATCTAGAAATGACATTCGTGAGGACTGTAAATGGTTGTGTCAAGAGAGATCTAAATTCTAAATTATCATATTAGAATGGAGTTAGGCATATCTGAATGGATAAATGAGAAAATCTCCCGGTACAAAACGGAGTGGCGGTTACACGTAGAGAAAATGGATCCAACTAGATTTTCAATAAGAGCCCTTGACTATCATCCAAGGGGGGGAAGAGAAATTTGGGAAGACTTCGTAAGCGATGATTGGATGACTTCCATTGAAACTGGAACTGGCTACTAGAATAAGTCGTAAAGGATGACGACGAGAGGTTTGGTTTGTGGTGGTTGTTTGTTACGTGGTTTTTAAACACAATAATACATCCACTGTCTAACACACACGGATAAGTGTGGTTTATCTTAAATCGCCGTCGTTACCATTACGTAAGAGAAGTCCTTCTTGTACAAAGTCACCTGTAGTTTGCTTCAGTGGAACTGAAGGAGTGTTCAAGATCTATGCGGCCAGACACAAGTAACTGAAACAAGTACAGTGCAATCTGCACAATTTTAGTAAATGGATTTAGTTTAAGCAACATTTCGTGTAGTGCTAAAATGTTGTTTTTGTTTTTCGAATCAGTATATAAAGGTATCCGTTAATCTGAACCGTGTTGGTTACGTTGACGCAATTTCTTCCGGCTTCTGATTTACTTTGGCGTCTTTCCTAGAGACTTTCTTTTTCCTTTGGGAGTACGTCAATTGTAGAGGCTTATTTTGTTTTTAATTTTGTTTAATTCAAACTCATCAATATTCATTACTTCTCTAATATCTTTAAAAGCTGTGTGTTTTGCTTCCTTACTTTTATAAATATTAGCAATTTTTTTCTTCGTATTGTTTGAATTAGCAGCCATCCTTACTATTTCTTTATGAAGCTGCTAAACTGCTGCAATTTTTATTGTTCAGACAAAGCTTTTCGTCATCACTGACATCATCAGGTCTTAAACAACCTGTTGTTCAGGTCTTAAACAGGTTGTTTAAGACCTGATGATGTCAGTGATGACGAAAAGCTTTGTCTGAACAATAAAAATTGTAGCAGTTTAGCAATTTCATAAAAGAAATATTAGCAATTTTGTTCCACAAATAACCACCGTTTCTGTGTTTTTTAAAAATTTCCTTCTTCATTCCTTCCAAATAATATTAGATAATATTAAAGAAAAAAGATTATCTAAGAAAACAATATGTATAGAAAAATGTATAGAAACATTTTATGATACAGAATAAATTCTGTGAAACTTGGATCTGTTTTAAACACGCGCGTCGATAAAAATAAACACATTCCAGTTGCAGAAATATTTATTCTTTAATAATATACAAGAATTAATAAAATATATACGACTCTTTTTGAGAACCGTTTTATTGGTTCATATAACCGATTATCATACATAAAAATAAATACGAGATTGTCTTTCTACATGCCTTCCTCTAATAACTAAACAGCTGTTCCATTGGACTGGCTGTTTTTAAAAACCTTCTTCATAAACATTTGCTGGTCGTGTTCATAGAAAATAACGCAGAAATTCTTACACCCCTTGTTACTGAAAATTTTACTTTTTTTCGGGGTCCAAGGAGAATATTTTTATAATATGGTGACAAGTCTGGACTAAAGAGCAAACAACCCAAACCTGTCAGTAAAGTCCTTTTAATTTTGTTTTCGTAACAGCAGCAGTGTGAGACCGGACGTTGTCGTAATGAAGCAAAACGCTGCCGATCGTAAACTTGCGCCTTTTAGACCAATAAGCCTTTAATCTCCCCAAGAATTTGGAGCGGTACGCAGCATTCATTGTTCCTTACTTAAGTGACACAACACCTTTACTATCCCAAAAGTCGGTTGTGAGAAGCTTACCAGGAGACAAACGTGTTTCCTCATTCACTGGAGTTGTTTCACAATTGACACGCCACTCCATTCTCGATTTTTTATTTCTAAAAATTTCTAAAAGTTCTGTGGTGTAATGCTGTTGGTAAGGTGACATGCATGAGTTAGGTTAGAAAGTGTTTTCCAATCTTCCCAGGAAAACCTATGCAATTTGTACATTTAAGCCTTAAAAAGTGTATTAATGCCGAATTGGGCACGCAATCTGCTTAATTTATCAGCTGGTTTAACAGCTCCTAATACTATAAACTTGGTGTTCACGTAGTACACGTTGTGGAAGGGAAACGTGATTGTATTGACCACTTATCCTTACAACAACTAACAAACCAAGTTTAGAAACAAGGGCATAGCAATACGCATATCTAGGCATTACTACCTATGCTTACTGTTGCCAAAATTAACGAGCGTTAAAGTATGTCTTGCCAATTTGTATAAGTCTCATTTACATTTAATCTACCCTCACAATAATTTACTTTTCATCTGCCTTTGTTTTATATACTTATAAAAATAAGTATATAAAACAAAACATTGATAAAATACATATTGCTATGCATACCTTTCTCTCTCTGTCTCTGTCTCTGGAGACACACACACACACACACACACACACACACACACACACACACACACACACACACACACACACACACAGAGCTACCCAAAATTTCCCCACTGAAAATATATGTGCTTTAAGCAAAGCGTAATATTTTAAAGAATTTGTGCACTTGAGAATTCTAAATATTGTTTGGTGGGCTTTAGCCTCTTAAACAATACTCCTCCATGCTACCCTGTTATCCTCCCTTCCTCTCCACCATTTGATTTCCATGCTAGCAAGATCTTTCTACTAGTAATTTTATACGAACTACTATGTTATCTTTGGTATTGACGAGCGCTTTCGGCAGTGAAGCCATCTTCAGGTCATTAGCCAACAGAGAAATATGAAATGGCAGCGATAAATTATTTCTGTCATAGAATAAACAGTTGTATAGAAGATGAGGAAAACAGAAAGAAAGAAATAAAAAGAATAAAAATAATTGTTAAGAACAACAAGTATAATACGAATGTAGGAGATAAAATATTTAATAATATAAAACGAAGAGAAGAAACAAAATATGAGAATAGTAAAGAAAAGAAGGAGTATAAGGGATCCATATCTTACATTGGTTATAACACAAGAAAGATACAAGAATGTTTTAGAAAATATGTTATAGAGGTAGCGGTTAAAAAAATCGAAAACCGTGTTTGATATAATAAAAACTACGAATTTTCAAAAAGAAGACATACTAAAGAAAAGTGGACTATATATGCTCAGTTGTGGGGAATGTGAAAAAGTGTATCTGGGAGAAACGGGTCGTCAATTTTGCCAGAGATTTAAAGAACATAGGAGGGGTGAAGGAGAGTTAACGACGAATTCATTATACGCTAAGCATTTTGTAGAAGAAGGACATAAATTCATAGACCCAGTCGTAAATTATAAGATAATAAAAGTGATGAATAAAGAAAGAGAAAGGAAATTAAAGGAAGAAGTGGAAATATTAAAAAATAAGAAATAAAGATAAAAAACGACTAATGAATATAAAAACCATATTTGAAAATGAAGAAATATTTAGCAGCTTACAAAAAACAGTAAGTTAAACGTAAATTGTAACGGCTACGAAATTGGTAATGTAAGACAACCCACTATGGGTGGAGCTAAGTAAGACGTTACTCCGTCAGGAGGTGGGGCTAGATAGGTCCGGTAAAACGGCATATAAGAAGTGAACGGTTTCATATTTCTCTGTTGGTAAATGACCTGAAGATGGCTTGACTGCCGAAAGCGCTCGTCAATACCAAATATAACATAGTGGTTCGTATAAAATTACTAGTAGAAATATTTGAGACCACTAACACTCCAATATAACAATAAACTAGCAAGATCTATTACGCCATCCAACCATCTCATACTTGGCCTACCATCTCATCCAAGGTCTAGTAGTATATATTCTTCCCTTCAGCATTCATTCCTTAGACATTCTTTTAACATATCCCAGCCAACGTAACCTGTGTGATTTAATGAATTTTACTATGACTTTTCCATGCACGACAATCTGTAGTTCATAGTTATTGCGTATTCTGTAAACGCCTTCTTCTCTACTGGGCCATACATTTTACGCAATATTTTGGGCTGAAGTGATTTTAATGCAGTTTTGTTGTTCTCTGTCAACGACCACACCTCAGATCCACATGTAACAACCGGTCGCACACGAGAATAATATAGTTTAAATTTTATACCCATCTGAAGAAGGTTGTTTTTAAAGATGTTTATATTTGCAAAGTAGGCTCTATTTCATGTATCATTTCTCTTATACTAACCCTAATGTTATTATCATGTTATACGAAGACACCTAGATAACTAAAGCTGGAAATTCCTTTAAAACACTTTCCATTCACACTGAGATCTCTAGGAGCCCTTCTGGTATCTGAGTTGGACATTGCCATGTGTTTTGTCTTGTGTTCATTTAACACAAGACTAATTTTTATTGCTTCTGCTGCCATTAACGCACACATAGTAAAATATTAGCTTAACATATTTACATAGCTTGCCAATTTTTCAATTCATAAAATCAACTTAAAATTAGTGACACCTATTTTTATTATATTATTCCTAATATCGTTAATGAGAATGTTTGTTAGTAGTGATTTATTGTTTTGACGGTTGACGCTTGTTAATGAATGAATCTCGAGTAGGTCTAAGTTTTTATTAAATGTGTTAGTTGAACTTGCACCTAAAGACGACCATAGATTTTTAGACCGTAGTATAGTTGAACAAACTGACTCAGTGTAGTTATTTTAAGTTTTTCCAGGTACTAAAATCTGGCTTCTTAATCAGCGGCTCAGAAAGTTTGCAGCTGTAAATTAAGTAATGTGCTCTATATTACAGTCATTCCAAATTTTGGAAAAACTTCATCAGACACCAATATTTATGGATATTGTAACGACTAGAATCCTTCTCCTCTCTTCGCTTTTAATTAAATTTTTTGTATATTTGGTTTATTGTTTGTTTTGTAGTGTGTTGAAAGAATAGTTGTTGTATTAATCACAGTTAAATAAGAATGTGAATTGTTTATTAAAAGAAATTAAATTTGTTCGTAACTGCCAGGCGGAACTATGCCTAACCGTTGTATTCAAATTGTGGCGGTAGGGTTTTATAATTTATCTAACACCTCTTGTTCGAGACGGTGTCTTTATTTCCTGTTTTTATTATACTTTATGACTGTTATTGAAATTTATTAAAAATACTTTAAGTTCCTCCTGAAGTAATTGTAACTTGCTATAGCGTCGAGTTCTTCTTTTGGGGTTAGGTGACAACGTTATTTATTTGGAGTTACGTCTTATTTAAGTCGTTGTAATTATTCAACTCTTCTTTACTGTAATTAAAAATTCTTTTATTTTTACTTTTAGTTCAATCAAAGACAGTTTTCAGATTAATTAGGAAAATGATTTTCATTTATTTTCATTAAATACAATTCTGTTTACTAACAGATCGATGTTTCATAACACCGGTATCGATTCTTGCTTCCAGTTCGACTCTTTATTTGTTTCATATATTAATACTCAGTTCGGGGTTCTTTTGACAGTTAGTTAAGTTCAAAATGCTTATGAAAAATTATCACACATCACAAATGAAATAATGCTTATTTACTAAAATAATAAGGCTTAATACTAGACAGAACACAATAATATTAATTCTAAAATTCGACTTGTGAACAAGGCAAAGATGACGTATTCCCAGAGTCCTTTGCGAGTTGTCAAGATGGCGGCTCTGGTTCACAACAACTTCATGTATCCCAAGCTTCCAAAAATTTCGAAACCAAGTTTGAAAAATAAAGTTAATTATATAAATGTTCCACTGTTTTTTAATTTAGTTCTTCACTACTGTTCTGGCGCACATGTGTTAGTGAACATAGTTCGGTGTGGTGTAATTTGTAAAGTGTTTTATAATTAGGTTAAATCTCTCACCATCTCGTAGAATAATTATTTATAAACGTTATAATATTTTTAATTTACTCTTCCTTCTTCTATTTATAATTTACGTTATTATTTATTTTCTTGATAAATAACTTGTTTTAATGTTTGTTAATTTTTTCTTATCCGCCTCAGAGACGATTCTATGGTACACTTCCTTCTGTAGAGATTCACATATTTCTTCAACTATTCACTTTCAAGTCTAACAATAGAATAATAATTTTTCTTCCGCCCTAGACGAGTTTGACCAAAATTAGCTAACTTCCCATTGGTCAAAACGCCGGGTCACTAGGTCATGTGACTATTTAAGATTTACAATTTTTATGTTTCCTACTCACAATTACTCCATAATTAATATTGAATAAACCTAAACTTACTTTACATCATGATCTTCTTCATAAAATTACAAATATTCTGACATCTCTCATGCCACTGTTTTAACAATTTTGCCAGAATTCTATTCCCTAAGCCATTGCATACTTTAGCATTTATAAAGTTACTTTACAAATTCATTACACTATTACAATGCTGTTCTTGATTTCCAAATAAGGCCTAAATTAATGGTTTTGCTATTTTTTACTGGTTTACAGTGACATTATGATTTAATAGTCACTTTACAATGAAATTGTGTTGTTTTGGCCTATGTTCTGGCCATTTCTTTAGTACAATCTTTTAGTTTACAAATATTGTGTAGTCTGTTGGCTTAATCCCTTCTGACTAATTATAATTGTTACATAACATAAAAAAATAGGAACATAAACATGAACTAAACATATTAATAACATGATACTTCATTACAACTAACTCCAATTGACATTAGGCCATTAAAATGAAACTTCAACAACAATTTACTACATAATATTAAAATCTTTTTAACTATTAGATTATCATTAAATGTATTTTCATATCCATTTAACTTAATAATATTGGTTTTTATCTCTGTAAAATCAGAAATCATATCTACTGTGTATTAGCATACTAATTTTCCTTCTACTTAAATACTTTGATAATAATATTAATTGACAAATTATAATACTAATGATTCATAAATTAAAATATGATAGCTAGTCAATACCACTACTATCTGAACTCTATTTATTAACTTGTTTAATACACTTCGATTGATCCTAAATTGTTTAAAGTAATATATATATATATTCTTTTAACTTAGTGACATTTTATTCTTGTTTCAGTTTATCAAAATTTATATATTCTGTACTTTAGCACATTAAAAGTCACATTTCTTGAATATATGAATGACAACACTAAACAATCATTGTCACTTAACATTAAAACGTTTTGCATTACAATGTAATAACACAGTAAACAGTGTTACTGGCTCTATCCTATTGTATAATTTGGTTTGTAGCACTTTATTTCAGTTGTTTATCACTAAACTTGTCACTTAGGTAATTACTCTCATTTAATGCAGTCCTCTCTGCAACTAGCAATTACTATGTTTCACTCTCCCTAATCGTTTTATCACAATCAAATTATAATATTTATTCTTGTCTTACTATCTAATTGCAATAACAAGTTCTTATTGTATGGTACTTCTTTTAGTAAGCTTTACATAATTTGGATTTTATTTCTTCATTCAAATTATGTGAATGTTCTTATTATGGTCATTTTTATATTGTTTTTATTTATTTATTGGCCCCTTCATATCGTTACGTTACAATATACATCATAGTAGTTAGTACAAAAACTTGTGATAAAATAAGAATACCTTTATATTAAATGTAACTGAAAAAATACAACGAAAAAAGTAAAGTACAAATCACTACTTTGTCAACTGATTTTAATAGAGTTTATTAGACTTTGACCGCAAACTTAATACAATTTGAAATAAAACATGGACTCTTACATACTACTCCATGTTTGATCTCATTTATAAGTAAACCGTTTTATTATTATCTGTTAGCAGTATTCCAGAGAGGCAATGGCCTTAAACATAATGGAGTTAGTTGGTATCAGACTATCTCTGAACTCTATATCGTAACTATCATGGCAAGCACAAACCTTTGTATGGTCAGTGTGTAAAAATGTTACTTAATGTTGACATTAAAGAAAACCAAGCAATATCCGCATTGTACAAATAACAATTAAATAAAAAAATAAATAAAACAAAACTTTACATTAACGTCAGTAATCAGTAAACTTATATAAATAAATTATTTTCTTTCAAAGTACCGTAAAAACCGTCAGTCGTGATTCACGTACATAATTCGCTGAATTTTAATTATCCAGTTTATTACTGTATTCGAAAATAAAATCGAATAACGTTATAGTCTGTCAATATTAATAGAATTTAGAAGAGACAGAAAATAATATAAGAAATTTTGAAATATATTATTAGGTTTTCTGCGTATTTGCATTAAATACGTTCTCATTATTAAAAAACAAAACGCTTACTTTCCGTTTATTATTATTTAATAAACTCATCGGATTCCATAAGTTTCAATTTTCAGTCAACGTAGCAGCATGTTTACTTAATAGCTTTTAATTGAATTCCTAAACCAAAATTTCGACAAATTTTTGCGTTCCATTTTTCGACAAAGTACGTAGTTTGTCAGTCTTCTCCAATGACTTGATAAGTGTTTTATAATATTATTTTATTATTCGCGTTTTTCGAGCTCAAAGTGTTGATGCTTATTAACACCACAGTTGTTTTTGTGTCTTTGTAATTATTTCAAATCTTACTCGTACGTTCTTAATTATACCCGTAAATGAAGATATACTTCTTTATTTGATTTATAAGACGTTCATCCTGCTGTATCGAATTCTTCACAACTGCTGTTCAATATATGATTTTTACACAGAATTGGAAAGTTCGATTTATGCGTCCATAATGAAAGGTCGTAAATCGCTACTGCGGTTAAGAGTACCGCGTAGCAATTATATTATTCAAATTTGCGTGCATGTTTTTCATGTATCTCAGATTAGTAATTATTTCAGGTGCGGGTTTTGTGGTTTTTTCAGTTATTAGTTTTACTTTAAATACTAATTAGTTATTATTAATTGTTTTCTATTAGTGTTTTAGTTTTATTTTAAATATTTGGTCAGTAGGTCATTGAATGTATCGTTTGGCAGTGTTTTCTTCTTCTTATCTGTAGGCCTACGAGCCCAACTATTAGCGAATGTATCAATGAGATAGCTTTGAACAACGCCAGTGTCACGACCCGAAGTTTGACCATATACAAAATAGATTTTCTTCCCAAAACCAACGTAATGTGATGAAACTAGTCTACTACCTAACAACCAGTTATTTTCCAACCTTATAACCAAATTAATACACCAGTTAATGGCTGACTTTACGGTCAGCAAAAGTCTCCAACCAATTACATCCAATTCAGGAACTTCTCACCAACAGGCAACAAACAGAAAAACGGTAAATTATATAGTAAAAACGAATTTACCCCACACACAGCGCACCCAATGAAAATGGAATCCATTGACGATGACGACAATGGAAGCATTATATTTGAATAATATATTCAAAGTCTCTTACGATTGGCAGTCACCCGAAAGGCTAAAAAAATTTCGTAAATACAATATACCAATCTGCAGGATGTGCCTTGTCCAACAGAAATGTTTCTCAAACAAACAATGTCATAGCTGATAATGAAACCTCAAACACACCCAAACCCCACACCAATGTTTATAAACATTGTTTCAGACTACAAAATACAACTTACACAAGCTACGAGTTACTCCTTTGTAACAGAGAAAATAAACGTCCTCTACAGAAAGCTATAGCATACTCATTCCTCACTTGAACGATTAAAATATTATCCACCATACCTATCATTTTAAACATAAAACAATATAGGCCCATAGGATTGACATTCGAATATGAGACAAATTTATCACTGGATGAGATTGGAATGCCAAGCACAGGCACTGGAGCTACAAAGTTGCAGCACCTAAAGCAAGACCCTTTTAAAAACCATTAGAAACAATGGATATTCTCATCATACCGGCCAACCATTACCGACAAGATATTTAACTTAACAAACGTTTTCTTTGTAAGTTGAATAAAGCATATTACATTCATATCACTTCTTTCCTGAATTTCCGATCATACAATTTTCTTGTTATTTATAACTTCAGCAATCGTATCGTACGCAAACCCAAAAATTCCAAATTGCCAACAAACTTCCAAAATGGATTGGAATACTTTCAAACATATTTTTACGACGGTCTGACTGATCGTCGTATGGTACAGTGAAAAACAAAATACAAGATATATTCACCGGTTTTAATTATCACAATTAATAATTTGTAATCAACAAGATAGTCTCTTACAACAATTCAAGTAAAAATTGCCCACACCCAATAATAATGTCAATTATAAAGAATTCCGCACTAACAACAACACTTCGCTACAAATCTCGATCCGCGCTAAAGAAATCGCTCAACACCAATCAACTGACAAGCCGGCTGCTATGACTTTTATAGGTAGCGCACGCGTCCTAGGAATTTTCCATCCTCACTTCATACCACTTTATGGGTATCTCAAGTGTTCTTCAATATACTGGAACCTACTTAAGTCGGCCTTGACTGGGGCAACACCTGCCATAATTGCCGGGGGGGGGGGTAGTGGAGAATGTTCTGGGCTTCTCGTTACAATATGTAGAAAACAATATAAATTTACACGCAAAATGAAAGCTACCTGAAGATATTGATAAATTCAGGAATCATCTAACCAAAATTATTCAAGAAGCAGCTTGGGATTCCACAAGCAAAAGTGACAGAAACTAGAGGACTCGAAACAACATTCCTCCGCATATCAGAGACCTTCTATCTGAGAAGAGGAGAGTCAGGAGGATGTGGCAACCTCACAGGCAAAACTAAATTTAAAAGACTTACTCGACAGCTTAAATTTGCTTCCGCAGAACCACAATATTTAACCTCCTCTTTAACAGTTTATCAAAAGTCGACTATTCGATTTAGAAAGTCACAAGAAAATTCAAGTGGCTTCCACCTTATTTTCCCCTCTTAAGGAGACCAAATTATAACTGGACTTAAACCAATCACGATGACTTTTTTTTGCTAATCTTCTGTTTCAAATATTCATCTTACATACCTGGCGCCCACACCAACACTGAATTTGAATCATATTTAAATGTCCCTTGTCCAGGTTCATTACCAATTAGGGCGTTTTCTCTAAAAGATATTTAAAAAAAATGTCTATTTGTAAAATCATTGAGCCCCCGGCTTTAACATAATCGTAGACACTGGAGATGATCTATATAGCGTACATAATTGAAAAGCAAAGTAGGATAAATTATTATAAAATTATTACTAAAATATGTCATATGTAACATTTTTATTTCAAAAATGTATTTTTATAGCTGTGTTTCGCGCGCGCGTGTGTAAATTGCTGACAACATACTGACTGACGAACTAATAATTACTGATAATGCCAAATTGTCATGCACGATTTCAAATCTAAAAGTAACACTTCATACAACTGCGGTGACACAATCAGTAATTTTATCAATTTTCATTAAAAAATGTTTCAGCAACGAAGAAGAGTTGTTTCATTCGGAAATCAAAAAGCAATTATAGTTTATTAATTTACCTTTTGATTAACTATGTCCCGTTAAAATGATATTTACTTAACTTAATTCATGCCTTTACAAATTTACTAATCTGGCTAACGACTGTACACTCTAGTGAAGTGCGTATACTTAATGAAATGTACGTTCTTGCAAAGTACAGGACGCCGTGGTACATTATCATATAAACTACACATAACTGGATTAAAAGTATATTTATTACACATTATTGCATTCAAACACTAAAAAAAAAACGGCTATTCTCCTTTAAACTAATAAATGGGAACAATTTTATAATGAACCTATTAATGGTAACGGTACTTACGTTACATAAAATTATCTTTACCTCATTACGCTACGCTAGTTACGTCAGTTAATAAATTCTAATGTTATTAGTTAGTTGCGAACGTTTATTTTATTTTGAAATATTTGATAATCCTGTAAATGTCTTGTTTTATTCGTCCCACTTAGCGTTTTTCCTTGATGCTCGACTCGTCTCTGTTCTTGCCTGCAGCTTCTTCGAATTCTTCCGTTGCGCAGTTTTAATACAATGCTCAAGGGGCGGCTGAAATGTAATGCACAGTCGCTCATAACTGGCAAATAAAAGGAGGTAGTCAAACGAAACAAATGAGGTAAAAATGTACATTTTATTTGCTACATTAATTTTTTTATGTAGTTACAATTTACAGCTTCACATTTTCCCCACGACAAACCAGTTTTCTCATATAGCAGTTCCGTCAAAGAAAAATGGTAGCGGTCTTTTTTTGATTTAAAAGGACACCACTGCCACTTCAGTTCATCGTCCGCGGTGAAATGATTACCTATAATATCCCTCTTTAATTATGACAAGAAGTGTTACAGAATTAGTGGCTTCGTGGTTTAAACACCTCTTAAGTTGTTTAATGTATTGTTACGACAGCCTAACCGATCGTCGTATGGATCATGTAGAAGGCTCTGTAATGACGTAGCACTGACCCTTCCTTAAGCCTGTTCGTCTGGAAACTGGCAAACCATCTCTGAAGTAATACTTAGCCAGGAGATTTACAGTAGGTGGACGACTTTGAATTTGTACGTAATACGGAACAGTATCTTTATATCGCAAAAAATTTACAATCTATCCAGCTTCCAAGTAGTGAGTCACATAAACGTGTTTGGATCCCCAGAACACTGCCAAGAGTTTTTTTTATGTGGGGCCTACTATACTACATTTATAGAGAGTCATTTATAACGATAACTTTTTGATCACTGGTGTAAGTTTACGTTTTTAGGTAGCGTTTTCAATTGATCGTGCGTAAAACGTCCAGCAAACCCTGAATTATTACTTCCATGTTCCATAAGGAAATGGAAGTATGGTGATGGCGAAAAAAATCGTGTTCGAGATAAGGACTGATTCTGATTGAACTACCATCAAAACATGAAGAAAAGTCATTTTCCGAAAAGTGTGTGTGTGTGTGTGTGTGTGTGTGTGTGTGTGTGTGTGTGTCTGTAGAATTTTGTCTATGGCGAACAATAACTGCTGTACATTCAAACAGAATCAAAAAATTTCTCCATGTGTGACTGAATTGTAGAGTACTAAAGATCTATTGATTTTTGTGAAGATCGGTTAAGGGGAAGGGGTAGTTTACCAGCAACATTTTATGTTTTAACAAGAGTAAAGTACTTAATTTCGATAAATAAAGTATCCTGAAAAGAAGGTTATAATAATCCACTGAAGGAAGGTAGATGAAATATCTATAAATGAAAAGGGTAGTTGAAGGGAAAGGGATAATTTTTTATATTATGTGTACTACGTTATTGGCAACAAGAAGATGTAGTTTGTTGTTAAAATTCCTTCCCGGTCTGTTTGGCCGTGGTCCAATATTTTCTGCAAAACCAGACGTTTCGGCAGTGCCATCGACTGCCATCATCAGTGAAAATCGAGCCGCTAACGTGAGGTGGTATACGTTAGTGACCACGGTAGTGTGGTTAAGGCTGAAGAAATAATTAGAATGAAGTAGTTTCTAAGGAAATTTGTCATTTCGAAAATGATTTTAAATATAAATATTAGAACATGGAAGTCATGTATAGTTCTCCATACCGATATTTTGTTATGAAATGTGTTAAAGGTTGTTGTACTGAGACGTTAAAACGTTTAATGTCTTGTGTTTCACAACTCTGCTTTCTTCCATCTACGTAACAACTATTCATATAACCCGGAAAATAAATATGGTGGTAGTGAGGAAAACAAGTCAGAAATCGCTTTACCCTTTATGTTTCTTTATTTAAACAAACAAACGCTTATCTTTACAATGCTTAATTTTGCAATGTTCTCACATGTGTCACGCTTTCTCAGTAAACACACGTTTTGTACAATATGTGGGTGAAGTAACGTATTTTAATATTCACTGATTATGAATGGGATTTATAAAGGAAAATAAATGCAAATGAAAAAATACTGTGACATATTGTATGTATTCTCTTTGTTTGTTCTTGTTATTTATTGATTTTATTTTGAAGACATTTTATAAGTGTAACAATGGTTTCTAAACCATGTATAATGCGTTTATTTAATAACTCAGCCATAAATTATTCACCATGTCTTATGAAATATAGTTAAAACCATAATATGAGCAAAACACTTTTAATAAAAACTATAATACAGTATTATCCAAAGTCAAAATCAAATTAACAATAATTAGTGCTACTTTATGAGACGCTAAAAGTAACTGTATGGATATATTACTAAAATCTAACCTGGAACCAATGGTTGTCAATTAATCGAAAAGTGGGCCTACTCATTACGTGGTGGATTGCGTTACTGAACACCTGTTGTCACGTTTTAATGAAAATCAACCGAGGCGTGGGATTGCTTTCTAACGCAACTGTATCAGAATTATAGCCATACTACACGTCATCAAAGAAGAAAATACCTGAACACAAAAAATTTTATTGGGGTAAAACGTATGTTACTTTATGTCGAAAATTACGAATATTTTTACAATGTGTAAGCATGCTAACTTTAGTTATTTCAGTTTAATACTTTTTAATAGCAGCAGAAGAAAATTTTTGGCATAACTGAAAATTTATTTGAGATCATGGTATTAATGTAAAGTGTCTCAAAACTAATCAACCCGTACTTTCAAAAAAATCAACAGACGTTATAAAAATAAAATATGTCAGTAGTTCAATTTTTTGTATATTGAATAATCGTGCTACTGAAATATTTATTTTTTATTTTATATATTGTGACGATTTAAATTGTAACAATAATCAAAAAAATAAAAAATTTTAAAAATTAAGGTTGCGAGCCATAAAGCCATTTAAATCTCACTATAATGCCTAAAACCCCTGTATGTACTCAGTATGAGAGGAAGAAGTAATTAATAAGCCCAAAGAAACTTTAATAAAAAGACAAATTGTAAATAGTTATTATTGTCGTATTTAACCCTTTGGTGTTATCAGGCGCTGACCTGTTAATTCCGGACTCGACATGTCTCCTGAGTCGTCTGGAATTTAGATTAAGATATAAAAACATAAGGTTAATAATTAAAAAATCTGAAGACACAGATAGTCGCTAAAACAACTTATTTAAATTATGTATATTTATTTAGGTATAGTTTGTATAAATAAAAATGTTTACTTAAAGAGAGACAGGGACTATATTCTCGCGCAATAGTTGCCCCTCTACCTCTTGTCCAGTACCAGTCGAAGCGAACAGAAAATCGCTCTCTCGCTATGTTGACTTCATGCAGTGAAGACGTACGAGCAAAAGCTCTTACACTATGTTGCCGATACTTTTGTTTTACTTTAATGTTGTATACAAGAAATTGCTGCTGAAAGCATATGTTATGTATTAATCAGTATAGTTATGTAAAAAACAAGAGACTTAAAGTATAACACGAAATATAAAAATGGTGTAAAACAAGATGACTGCTAACTTCAAGAACTAACAACACTTCCAACATCATACCTGGAGATGTGAACTACCAGAACTTACAAACTCTAGTAGACCCGACAGAATATGCAGATCAGGACATCCGAGAATCTACAAGTACCATCGTAGAAGGTTCAATCTACCCTGCGGACTTTTGAGCCCTTTAATGACGAAGACCAGACCGAGATGATGACGGCGCTATTAAGGATTCCCAAGACGGGCACCCCAGGACGAGGTTTCTGCATACCAATTTAAAGGTGACTCGATAGCCTGTCTATCGAGGGTTACTAATATTTGTTACACAACACACCTTAAAAGAGACTTTTCAGAGACTATCAACTTTGTAAAGATTAAAAGATTAAATCTAAGAATTTTAATGTAACTATTAAAACATCATACGTTGTAACAGTTTATATGTTAATGTATCGTAGTATAATTCAAGTAATAATACCATTCTTCAAATGGTTAAATAAAAGGTCTTGCAAGCTAATATCATGAATTGAGTAAATCTAAAAGTTTTAATGACTAAATACCGAAGGTTACCCGGATCCGAGGTATAGCTAAATAGAATCAATTTGATCCCAAAGTTTAAAGAAAACATTCAAATAACTTTAGTTAATTCGTAATGTCATGGGATCTGTCAGTAAATGTTTTAAATGTTAAATAAAGAGAAGTCGTCTTGTCACACACATATAATGAGTGCGTAAATCAATAGAATACCTTCCCTTGTTTCCTTACACAGTTAGTAAGTAAATTTGTTAAGTTAATTATTTGTGGATACATTTCGTTACAACGTAGGCAGCCCATCTAATTGACGGAGCTTAATTATGATGGGTTCCCTGGATTTGTAACGCAGCAATACGTTACAAAATTGCGCCACTCTGCTAAAGTTAAAGTAGTTGCAAGCATCGTGACGCAAAACAAAATTGCGCCACTCTGCTATTGTAAAAAAAAAGGAAACAAAGGAGAGAGTTTTATTTTTGTACAGAGTGTCACAAACAAAATTGTGCCACTTGTGACATGTAAACAAAATTGCATCACTATGCTTGGATAATTTGTATACCCAGTTATTGATCTATGCACTCAGAAAGTTACCTTAGTAACTTTAATTTTCAAAACATATTTAATATTTTACTAAGTTACGTAAATGATAGTATGTATAAGTTGAAATATCATTAGCGTCATACAATGCAAATAAGCTAAATGCAGGTACCTACTTGCATACATGAATTGTGACCAAACATTACAATTTTGGTCAACTGGACAATCTGTAACAGGTTTGTTTACGACAATCCATGACCTGTTGTTTCCTGAATCATTCTGCACAGTATATGTTGGACATACACTAGTATGTGTCGTAGATAAATTAAATAAAACAAAGTAAAAATAACTTTGTAATAATAATACTCATTACACACGAGAAGTATGTAATGTAGACCCAGGTAATTAAGTAGAAGTTCGTAAATTGAAATTGTGAACGAAATAATTAATTTATTTAATTGGGAAAATATATGAATGAATGGAGTCAAAGTGTTGCCAAGCGTAATAATAATAGAATCTAGCGTCTGCATTCCCCTTCTCTTGTTTATACCGGTCGTGGTGTTATTCAGTCGCATTGTGTAGACAAGAATAAGTAAAAGCAAACACCCCATTCACACACACGCTCAACCTTCCTTTGTTAACTAAATACAGAGGGTGACCTACATTCCAGAAAACAGCTGATCGGCTATTTAACTTGATAAATATGTGTGTGGAATTTCTGTCTCTCCCTTAGAAGAGAAATTGTTCTTTTCTAATTTGTGTAAATTAATTACTTAAGAATTTATTATATATATGTGTAATATATGTGTAGTGTTGTAGTATTAATTTTAAATACGTGCTAATGTGTTAGAACAAAAATGGCCCAATTCAACCCGGATTTGTTATTAAAAGACGAGCTGTCTTACGAAGCTCTTTTGCGTGGACTACCCCATGCGAATGTAAGAGTCGCGGAATTACGTAAGTCTATTCGCGAATGTGGATTTGATGCCCCCGTGCAATTAAACTATCTAAGCGAACTCGATTATGAAAGCGAGAAAGAAATTTGTAATGCCAAGTATAGTGAACTATACTTATTGTCTCAGACCCTCCAAGACGAGAAATCTCCGCCAATAATTTTGCGGACTACCCAGAGAATAGAGCATTTAACCAGGCGAATAAAAAATTTGTCGATCTGGCCGAATCTCACAGAAATACCCGTTGATGTACAAAATCTAGCAGACGAAGCTCTACGCCGTTTACCTTCAATTATTAACGATTTAAGACGAAAATCCGACTCATTCAGGATGGACGAAATAGAGAAGTCATTAATGAAATTACACATCTCTCCAGTACAATCCCCCACCACTGGTTTACCTCCGCCTAACACGGATCGGAACTCCCCCATCGTATCGCAAGTGCAAGCGAACCAAGAACCAAATACTGATAAAGATGTAAATGCCCCTCCTCCCGAGCATTTTCAGTTTCGTCCCGGAAATCATGAATTGACCACCACCTCCAATGAATCCAATCGCCCTCATCGAGGAATTACACCTATGAACTATAACGCGGACCTATACGGTAAAATGACTCATCCTGTGGAGAAAATCTTAACCGAAATCCCTTATACAGATGGCTTAAATGTTTCCAAATTACTAACATTCATTAGTTATCTTCTTCAGATAAAAGATCTACAGCAGCTGAATGATTGGCAAATTTTGCAAGTTCTGTTACCAAAGTGTAAGCCCCCGTTGAAAAATCGTGTTCTAGAAGCCCTAACCTCTACTTCCCCAGTAGAAGAACTACATAGCTCTATAATAAAATACTTTATTCCCACCGGCATCTATGAGGAAATAAAAAGAAAGACAGTACTCCGAGTACAAGGACATCAGGAGAGATTAGCTCACTACATCTCCGACATAAGGGAGTCATCTCGACTACTACGTGTAGACTGGAATGAAACACAACTGGTGGACACCATTTTAATAGGAGTGTCACCTGAAGAAAGATCTCGACTATCATTGATGAATAGACCCAATACAATTGCTGATCTAGAACAGTGCAGTATCTATTCTTCAAATGTATGGTACTCCGATCAAAATAGAGAAGCAATGAAAACCGCTGGAACTAATAGACATCACTTGCGAGCACTACTGCCTGATGTAACAACCTCTCATGAAAGACAAGTTCTTAGTAGACCTCACCATGTGCGCAAAGCTGGTAAGTTAAGTGTAAACCCATATAAAGCGGAAACCAAGTACCCACCTCGCAAAAAACCCATCTGTTATAATTGTGGCAAATATGGGCACATAAGAAAAGAGTGCAAAAGTAAGCCATTGGAACGGAATAACCCCAATTCAAAAAACATGTAAGGCAGGGAGACCCGAAATCCTGTGTCTCCCGCAGCTACTCGAAATTGGGTGAACTAAAAGAAATCAATAATAATAATAATGAAATATTTTGTAACCAAGTGAAAAAAAAAGGTGCGAAAGAAATCGATCCCTATGTGAGAGAATTTCGTGAAAAATATAACGCGATTAATAAATGTAAATGGAGTAAAAATCTATTACCATTAATACGAGTTGACTTAGGCGTTACATCCCCCATCGCCTTAATTGATTCGGGATCTAGTAGAACTTTAATCAGCCAAGAATTAGCGGACATGTTAGCTAAACATCATCTGGTAAAACGGAACTAACCAGTGAATATAAAGTGTGCTACCGCTGATAAACGTAAAATAAACATAAACCTGAGTATTACCGTTAAGGTTAAAATAAAAAACCTAACTTGGATGTTTAGAATGTTAGTATGTAAAGAATTAGGACCTGATTTAATATTAGGTGCAGACTTTATTAGTAAGACAGGAATGATTCTTGACATCTACGAGCAAGTATTTTATTTCAGATTTGACCGAACACGGAAACATAAATTTGATAGTAATGAAGATAAACATTGTTCATCTACTGCACATGTAATACACCAAGACTCAGACTTATCTCACCTAGAAAGAAGAGATAGAGTGAGAATACTAAAACTAATAAAAGAATTTTCCTCGGTTCTTACACCTAAACTAGGACTCACTCACCTAATAGAGTATAAAATTAATCTGAGCGATCAGAAATTAATACGACTACCTCCGTACAAGTTGTCACCTCCCAAGATGGAAGTAATGCGAAACCATATCAACAAGTTATTGGACCAAGGATTCATCGAACCCTCTACGTCCCCATATTCTTCACCCTCCTTTTTAGTACCAAAAGGACAAGATAAACACAGACTAGTTGTAGACTATAGGCAATTAAATAAAAGAATAGAATTTGAATCAATCCCTCTTCCAGACATCCATAGTGCATTTCATTATTTCACTAAAGCTATGGTCTTTACGGTAATGGATCTGAATCAAGCTTTTCACCAAATACCTCTTTCAGAAGAATCAAAACGTCTAACCGCGTTTGCAGTTCCTTTTAACTTGTACCAATTTACTAGGGTACCCTTTGGAATATCTCAAGGAAGTTCCGTATGTAGTAGACTATTAGAAAAGATATTTCACGACATTAAATTTAAATATGTGTATCACTATTTGGACGACATCGTTATATACAGTGAATCAATGGAACAACATCTCAAACATTTGCGTGAAGTGTTGTCTCGTTTACTGAGAGCAGGATTAACGGTGAACCCAAATAAGGTAAGTTTTGCCGTCCCTCAGTTTTCTTTCTTAGGTCACATCGTGAAAGCGAATGGAAAGGTAAGCATTGACCCCGAACGAACCCGCGCTATTAGAGAATTTGCACCCCCACGAGATGCAAAAGGTATAGCCCGATTTTTGGGTATGGTGAATTATTTCCACAAATATATTCCCCATCTTGCCGAAATAGCAGCACGCCTAAACTCCTTACGAAAGAAGGGAACGAAGTTCGAATGGAGCTCAATACATCAAAACGCGTTTGAGCAACTTAAAGAAAGTATTATATCTCCCCCAGTTTTGCAACTAGCGGATTTCACAAAACCATTCGTTGTGCAAACCGACAGTTCCAGTGTAGCGTTAGGTGCAGTGATATACCAAGAGATAGATAACTGTAGACTACCAATTAGTTATGCATCACGATCACTGAGCGATCAGGAAAGAAAGTATTCCGCATATGAATTGGAATGTTTAGCAATTGTTTTTGCGTTCGAGAAGTTTAAACCCTTCCTGGAACATAAAGAATTCCTTTTGGAAACCGACAATCAGGCGTTATCGTGGTTATTGAATCACCCTAAACAGTTAGGACGTATTGGACGATGGATATTGAAATTAAACTGCTACAAATTCAGAGTGCAGCATATAAAAGGTACTCAAAATGTAGTCGCTGATACCCTGTCCCGTATGTTCCAGTCACCCACTAAAACTTCCGAAAACATAGTGAAGCCGGAAATAGCTCGTGCTAACGCCGTAATTACTGAATTCCCCCTTGCCTTTACAAACATTGCCCTGTATCAACAACAAACCCCTTACTGAAGCCTATTATAGAACAACTTACCCAAGGGATTAAATCCGAGAAGTACGTATTGAGTAAAAATGTACTGTGTCTCAAGATAAGAGACGGAAAGGAATTAAGAATAATAGCCCCGCATGTAATTAAGCCCATGCTGATGGAATACTTCCATTCATCTACCATAGGAGCCCATATGGGAATCAATAAGACGATACATCGTATTCGAAAGGAATATCATTGGAACAATATGAACTGCGAAATAGCCAACTTCGTAAAGAAATGTTCATTATGCGCCCTTAGTAAACCCGCCAGAAATACTCAAGTAAGCCAATTGATTTCAGAAATCCCAAAGACTCCTTTTTCGAAATTTTATCTAGATTTCTCAGGTCCGTATCCACGATCCAAATCAGGAAATACCATGTTACTGATCTGTGTAGATTCGTTCACCAAATTTGTGTGGATGTATCCCATGCGACGAGCATTAGCGTCGACAACTGTTAAAATACTACAGGAAAGACTATTTAAAGACTACGGTACTCCAGTACGTATAGTATCTGATAACGGTCCACAGTTTAAAGCAAAAGAATTTAAGAATATGTGTTTCAAGTTAGGGATAGACCATATAACCACTACAGAGTATCGACCGCAAGGCAATATTGCTGAAAGGTATCTACGAAACCTCAAATCTGCGCTAATCGCCTATCATGCGAACGATCACACGTCGTGGGACCAAAACCTATCCTGGATTCAATACGCTTTTAATTCAGCTTACCACGAAGGTCACAAGTCGACCCCGTTCGAGTTACTATACAAGTACAGACCAAACCACCCTTTGTCCACAAGATGGAATATACACGATCTGCTGCCTCCGCAAATAACGGATAAGCAGATAAAGCGAATATGGAACAAAGCCCGCTCTAACTTAAGAGCAAGCTTAGAAAAATCCAGAAGATACCACGAGAAAGGTAATCATAGTAATTCAGTCAGGTACCAAGTAGGTGACTTAGTAATGTACAAGACTCACCCCATTAGTAGTGCGATTGATAAGGCCACCTCTAAACTATCATTCCGATGGTGTGGCCCTTACCAAATCCAGAAGTACCTAACTCCAGTTACAGTAGCCCTGTGCGAAACTGCGACTCAGAAATATGTGCGGAGAACGCATATTTCACAGCTAAAGTTGTATAAGAAGAAGAGACGGAATAGTATAACCCGAAATAGAAAAGGGAATACTAAGCAGTAAAGAAAATTATATTTCTGAATCCACGTGGAAAAATGTAAAACGTAGAGTTTGGGAACGAGGCCTGATCAACCTGAGTTCCAGTTCTGCAAAGCATACATTAATGAATACTCATTAACTAGATGGGTACTAACACTCATTAACTACATGAGTTACCTAGGACTCACAGAAGACAAGATAGAATTCTAAATAGTAAAGATTTAGAAAGTTACTCTACAGAAGAGAGAGTAAGACAACCAGAAACAAAAAACCGGTAGTAGATTTAAGTGATAGAGATAAGAAAGAGTTTTGTGTTTTAATTGTGTAAATATTAAGTGTAAATAGTATGTATAAAAAAAAGTAGTTAATACGAATATATAAAGTATACTGTGTTGTAACTATATGGAATAACTATCTGGACAACGTTGTAAAGTGTACAACAACTATGTGAAAGAAATTACACACACTGACCCCATTCATACTCAAAGCCCCAATTGTGAGTTAGACTCAAAAACAAAAACCGTAAAGTGCAAATTAAGCGGTGGAGTATGTGACGATTTAAATTGTAACAATAATCAAAAAAATAAAAAATTTTGAAAATTAAGGTTGCGAGCCATAAAGCCATTTAAATCTCACTATAATGCCTAAAACCCCTGTATGTACTCAGTATGAGAGGAAGAAGTAATTAATAAGCCCAAAGAAACTTTAATAAAAAGACAAATTGTAAATAGTTATTATTGTCGTATTTAACCCTTTGGTGTTATCAGGCGCTGACCTGTTAATTCCGGACTCGACATGTCTCCTGAGTCGTCTGGAATTTAGATTAAGATATAAAAACATAAGGTTAATAATTAAAAAATCTGAAGACACAGATAGTCGCTAAAACAACTTATTTAAATTATGTATATTTATTTAGGTATAGTTTGTATAAATAAAAATGTTTACTTAAAGAGAGACAGGGACTATATTCTCGCGCAATAGTTGCCCCTCTACCTCTTGTCCAGTACCAGTCGAAGCGAACAGAAAATCGCTCTCTCGCTATGTTGACTTCATGCAGTGAAGACGTACGAGCAAAAGCTCTTACACTATGTTGCCGATACTTTTGTTTTAGTTTAATGTTGTATACAAGAAATTGCTGCTGAAAGCATATGTTATGTATTAATCAGTATAGTTATGTAAAAAACAAGAGACTTAAAGTATAACACGAAATATAAAAATGGTGTAAAACAAGATGACTGCTAACTTCAAGAACTAACAACACTTCCAACATCATACCTGGAGATGTGAACTACCAGAACTTACAAACTCTAGTAGACCCGACAGAATATGCAGATCAGGACATCCGAGAATCTACAAGTACCATCGTAGAAGGTTCAATCTACCCTGCGGACTTTTGAGCCCTTTAATGACGAAGACCAGACCGAGATGATGACGGCGCTATTAAGGATTCCCAAGACGGGCACCCCAGGACGAGGTTTCTGCATACCAATTTAAAGGTGACTCGATAGCCTGTCTATCGAGGGTTACTAATATTTGTTACACAACACACCTTAAAAGAGACTTTTCAGAGACTATCAACTTTGTAAAGATTAAAAGATTAAATCTAAGAATTTTAATGTAACTATTAAAACATCATACGTTGTAACAGTTTATATGTTAATGTATCGTAGTATAATTCAAGTAATAATACCATTCTTCAAATGGTTAAATAAAAGGTCTTGCAAGCTAATATCATGAATTGAGTAAATCTAAAAGTTTTAATGACTAAATACCGAAGGTTACCCGGATCCGAGGTATAGCTAAATAGAATCAATTTGATCCCAAAGTTTAAAGAAAACATTCAAATAACTTTAGTTTAATTCGTAATGTCATGGGATCTGTCAGTAAATGTTTTAAATGTTAAATAAAGAGAAGTCGTCTTGTCACACACATATAATGAGTGCGTAAATCAATAGAATACCTTCCCTTGTTTCCTTACACAGTTAGTAAGTAAATTTGTTAAGTTAATTATTTGTGGATACATTTCGTTACAACATAGTGTGACGATTTTAAAAGAGGAAAAATGAAATAACAGAAATTTAAAATAATTTAAAATCTCACATTAAAACAGAACATAAACCCCTAAAGTAAATGATAATGTAACCCCGCCTTAATACCCAAAATAAATAGTTTTAAAACCTAAAAGAATTCTATAATAAAATTGCGATAACACCCCTTAATATTTAACCCTTCCCTGTGTACTTATATGCCTGTATCAACTTGTAAAAATCTAGTACTGAGATGAAAATTACTCTGTATTGAAGCGAAAATTAATAATTGTGATAATTAAATAAGAAGACGTAATAATAATAATAAAAAATACCTAACTCAATAAAGAAAAGATAGTATTATTAATAGTAGTTAATTAGTATAATAATAATAATAAAGTACGAACTATTTTTCTCTCTCCGCGCGAACAAATCCCTCTCCCTACTAACTGCCGCAAAACCAACCCCAGTCGAGCGAGAATCAGCGACAAGGTAACAGCTTTACCATGTGTCGTAAAATAAAGTGTAAATATAAAAAATTAATGGCGATGTAACTGAACGTAATATTTCATGGTGACAGACTCCACAAGTAATTGAAATGTGGTGAAATAACTAAAAGCAACTAACTTAGCCGACACATCTTTTTAAAAAAGGAAACGAAATATTTAAGTTGTAAGGTACGTTCTATCCAAACATTATAGAGTAACATTAGTGCAGTTAAAAGCAAAATGTAAAGTGTAAAAAAGTGAACACCGTACATCAGGAGTGAAGTAACAACGACAAATTCACGAGCTTCAGGTAACAGCATCCTTTCGTCATGTTCGCAACTAAGAATCTACAAAATAAATGGAGACACCCGAACGACATCGTAGAACTTCTAGGAAACGCAACTGTAGAGTAACAACAAGAGAACCCGCCGCTGATCACATTGTATCAAGGTGAAACCAAACCATTATATTTTTAACAATGGTAACAAAAGCAGTATATTGTTTGCAAAGACTTATTCTAATAATGTAAATGTTAACATAGTAGTGTCTGTAATTACAATAATGAAATAGTAATCTGATAATAGTTAAAGGTAAAGGGTAATTCGAAATTTGATCAAACTAATATTCCAATAGCTTGCATAATGTTGACTTATTGTAGAGTATTATTAAGTTAAAACCCGGATCCGAGGTATTTGATGTAGTTAATAAACATATAATTTTATTTTGATCACTAGAGTAACATGTTAAAAGACGTAAGAGCATTTGATGCACAACTTTTGAGTAATTTATTTGTTTAATGTAATCAAACAAAATAACAATCATATTTAAAGTATTATTCAAGAAAATATAATAAAGAGATGTTATGGTTATCCTATAGGTGAGTGAATATATCTACCAAATCCCTTGTCAATACTCCTCAATTCACGGGAGCCTATTTAACTTTTGTGTACTTATTAGGTATTTATGATTTTGTAAAGATTATGGCAGCCTGTTTAATTGACCTGAGCCAATTAACCAGGTTCCCGAATTGTAACGTGTGCCAAACGTTACAATAGGCAGCCCATCTAATTGACGGAGCTTAATTATGATGGGTTCCCTGGATTTGTAACGCAGCAATACGTTACAATATAAAAACTAATGCCATAATCAAATATCCTAGAACCAATATTAAATGCTAGTGGGAACAGTAACTACAAAGGCTATGAATAATATTAATTATAAAATTAAAAACATTTTTATTACACAAAGCAGGCATTAGATGCAAGATATAGTGATTATTTCTAACTGCATATATTGTAAAAGATTAAACGGGTTTTATATAAACGGTATATTTAAAAAATTTTTTTTTAAATTTAATATGCATTTCTTCCGTTTGGAATATGGAAATTTCTACATAAATATAACATCCAATGCTAGTTTTATGTAGCAAAATTTAAAAAAAATTTCAAATTAATATTGTTCATAGCCTTTGTAGTTATTGTTTACACTGGCATTAAATACTGGTTCTAGAAACGCAACATGAAACAACCGGCACACAAATGTTTGTTAATTAGCGTTATAAACATTCTGTAACGTTGTTAACTTGAAAGAATTTTTGGATAATATTGACGAAATGAAGATATAACCTATTTAACAGAAGAAGTGTTAATAAATAAAAAAATGTTATGCGTCTTATGTATGTAAATTGAATAAATTAAGATTTTCGTAAACTACACAATCTTGTTTATAATTTAACAAATATGTACAGTAGTTAATAAAAAGTGGTGAGAAAGACTTTACTTCACGTTAAGAGCATTTGATGCACAACTTTTGAGTAATTTATTTGTTTAATGTAATCAAACAAAATAACAATCATATTTAAAGTATTATTCAAGAAAATATAATAAAGAGATGTTATGGTTATCCTATAGGTGAGTGAATATATCTAACAAATCCCTTGTCAATACTCCTCAATTCACGGGAGCCTATTTAACTTTTGTGTACTTATTAGGTATTTATGATTTTGTAAAGATTATGGCAGCCTGTTTAATTGACCTGAGCCAATTAACCAGGTTCCCGAATTGTAACGTGTGCCAAACGTTACAATAGGCAGCCCATCTAATTGACGGAGCTTAATTATGATGGGTTCCCTGGATTTGTAACGCAGCAATACGTTACAATATAAAAACTAATGCCATAATCAAATATCCTAGAACCAATATTAAATGCTAGTGGGAACAGTAACTACAAAGGCTATGAATAATATTAATTATAAAATTAAAAACATTTTTATTACACAAAGCAGGCATTAGATGCAAGATATAGTGATTATTTCTAACTGCATATATTGTAAAAGATTAAACGGGTTTTATATAAACGGTATATTTAAAAATTTTTTTTTTAAATTTAATATGCATTTCTTCCGTTTGGAATATGGAAATTTCTACATAAATATAACATCCAATGCTAGTTTTATGTAGCAAAATTTAAAAAAAATTTCAAATTAATATTGTTCATAGCCTTTGTAGTTATTGTTTACACTGGCATTAAATACTTACTGGTTCTAGAAACGCAACATGAAACAACCGGCACACAAATGTTTGTTAATTAGCGTTATAAACATTCTGTAACGTTGTTAACTTGAAAGAATTTTTGGATAATATTGACGAAATGAAGATATAACCTATTTAACAGAAGAAGTGTTAATAAATAAAAAAATGTTATGCGTCTTATGTATGTAAATTGAATAAATTAAGATTTTCGTAAACTACACAATCTTGTTTATAATTTAACAAATATGTACAGTAGTTAATAAAAAGTGGTGCGAAAGACTTTACTTCACGATGTTGACTGCACTGACTGTTTTAGGGCAATAATAACAGACGAAATTAAAAGATCTTTATAATAACGATTCGATTTTCCGTTCGAGGTACTCCGAGGATCAGTTGAAATGTTTGCAGAAAGACATCTATAGCTCAGTGGTAGAACTAAAATCTTTTGTGTGCTGCAAGATGTATATTTTTCGTGAACACACGTTATATTCCAGATATATCTGTCAATTTATTCAATGTTTACCAGCTGTTTAAAATTTTCCTGTCACGCGTGTTTTAAAAACGCACAAAATCGATCATCGTGTTGTGATGATCTCTGTTAAAAACTTTTCAGTGCAAATGGAAAATCAAAACGAAATTTTAAATGCGCTACGAGATGCTGCGCCTTCAGAAAAAAAACGGTAAGTGAGTCAGACTCGAGTTTAAACGTGGTCTACTAGCACTGAAGGCTATCCCAGCAGTGGACGGCCAAAAAGTGCAACAAAAATTATTGAAAAAATTCCATAGGGTGTTGGAAGACCACAGACTGAGGAGTGGATGACGTTGCTTAAATCACAGGCATCTCATATGAGCGTGTGGATCATACTTTAACTCAAGAACTTGGAGTGAAAAAGCGTTGTGCAAGATGGCGTCTTGAGTTGTTGCATTTTTGGGGCGTCCAGTGCGACCACGTTTTCAATGCTCGTACGACCACTTTTAAACTTAAGTGCCTACTTACAAACCGTTGGTTTTGAAGTCGCAGCATCACCTGACACATTTACAATTTTGTTTTGAAATGCCGTTGGTGCTAAACAATCTTTAACCAGGAATTACACCACGATGTTTGATTTTGTCCGTTTTTCAAAACACGCATGACACGTCAATTTTAAACAGTTTCTAAACAATGAATAAATTGTCAGATAAATTTGGAAATTAACTGGAGTTTACATAAAATAAATGTTGCAGCACGAAAAATTTTAGTTTTACCACCAAGCTACAGTTGTCGCTCTGCAAACTTTTCAACTGACCCTCGTATTTTATGTATAACCCATCTGCTCCATGTCGAAATAAGTACAGACCTTTGCATATAATATACAAGTAAAAATGCATTTTAATTGTAGAATATTTCCTACAATCAATCTTGAGGGTTGAATAAGAATAAATATGACATGTAGTAAGTAGTATGAATTTAGTTTTATATCAATATGTGTGTGTGTGTGTGTGTGTGTGTGTGTGTGTGTGTGTGTGTGTGTGTGTGTGTGTGTGGACTTATCCAACCTAAATAATTTGCTGATTAGAGTATAGCCTACTGGAAAAAAGGAGAATGAAAACATTGAAATAGAATCTGGAAGTTTTACATCAGAGCAGCCTGAGTTTCAAGGTGGTCTCACATAGAATGTTAACACTGAACCATTACTCCATAACGCTGGATGCTGAAGTTTGATAGTCACATATTCTGTTATCGCCGACGCATAACTTTTCAAACAGAATCCCCATTTGTGAGATTTACATGTTTTACACTCATTGAGTATTCTGCAAACATGCACTTTGCACGTTGTTTTTATGACAGTCTCAGACGAGACATTGGTTTGAAAAAAAAGTTTATCTTGAGAATGATTAACGCCCACGTTATCCAGTACGTCGTAAAGGATTTTTGTAGCTTAAATTATAGTAGATGAATTGGATATAAAAACAATTTTATTTTCTTAAATGTAAGTTTTAATTAGTATTATTTATTCAAACGATTAATTAGTAACATAGTGTTTTTAATAATATGTTGGCTCTAGTGAAACAGTTATATTTCTTCAAAAGTTAGTTAAGACTATCCTTAAGTCTATTTCATAAATTGATCTTAAAGACGTCTTATCTATTTCTCGTACATTGCAAATTATTTAGCTGTATTTCAGGTATTCCTTTAAGATTTTTACTTCAAACTGTTATATTACAAATCATTCGTATTTGGTTGTAGCCTTGCTAAATTAATAAAAATATTTAATAAACTTTTATGTGTGGATTCTGCCAACCTTAACTCGTGTATTTCTTCTTCTGCCCAAATCTAACTATTGCAAAATAAAGAACTACGTTAATTTTTGTATGCTACACACGCCCGCCCTCCACACACACCCACAACACAGACACACACAGAGACAAAAAGGCCAACACGAGTGTGTGCAGGCGTGAGCCTCATTTAATTATGAATGATTGGAGAAAAGATGTAATTTTGCCACTCCTCTGCTCACAGTCAGTGTTGAATATTCTGAAACAATTACATAAATCTATTTGTAGAAATATAACTAAACTAATCATAAAAAATTATGAAGACATGCTATTTTGTGTGAGAATATATATATACAATTTTACGTAATTAAAAATAAAAACGTAATGTTCATGCTATAACAAAAATTTTGAATATTTTATCCAATAATTATAAAACGAAGGGAAAGGACGGAAGACACACGACAATCAACTACATACGACAATCTACTACATGTGATTTTAACAGTCTGAGTAAAGCTATAAGTTCAAACCAATTATACGTAATTCGCTAATACGTTTGTCTGAAGAAGAATGTTATAAGAATGACACTGACGTTACTTACAGATGAAATTGTAAGCCATGAAACGGTTCGCGCAGATTGGTGGAGGCTGAAAGGCAATGCAGGATGTGGGGTGCGAGGAGACCAACCATGACACACAACCATGTGGTACATCAACCATGCAGCTGTTCTGAACACAAAATAATTTGTCCGAAAAAAAGCGTCAAAGCTACCCATGCACAATGAGATCTTTAGACACTGCGCAACCAACCGTCACGCCCAACCACCTGTTTCAAGTATAATTATTTTAGCTGTGCAGGTCAGGTAATTTAGTATTTACACTAATAAAAAATTATTCGCATACATGTACTTATTAACTGTACAATAAATTTGACGTCTTCACTTTAACACTCAAACAGATAAACAACAAAATAATAAACCAGGTGAATTGCAATACGAGTGAGTTGTTAACTTTTGGTAATCTAGTTTCAACGTGTTTCATTGTCATTGGCATGGAAAGTCATGAATTGGTCTGCAGTAAGTAATCTCTACAGTAACGTAATGTCTAGACACGAATCAGTAACACGCGGTAATTGTTGAACATATTATCATATTCACGTCATGTTGGTTAATTTTTTTTTCAAGGTTATAAAAGAGGAAAGAAGTCAAACGTTTTATGAAACAACCACATACGCGCGCGCGCTTCTCTCTCTCTCTCTTTATCTGAATGAAGACTCCAAGCCTTTAAAGTAAAAAGCGGATGTGCAGATCTTAATTAATTGTTCACCTCATATTAGTTAACGTTTTCATTTCACCTAGAGGAAACGTTTTGTTTAAAATAAGCTGTATCCAGTTTTCTAGTCTAATCCACAAAAAACCACAAAACTTATACCTAAACTCTCACACACATGTGTGCGTAACTAAAAGAGAATTTGTCATTTGTAATTTTGCCTGAATTTAAATCTCATTAATTCGTTGGAGACCATGAATTAGTATGCAGTGCTGAATAAATGACACTGTCTTGCATGTGTGATAATTTGAATTAAGAGTAGTTCAGCCCGTTATCTCTTAGTCTAATGAATTAAATATGAAGTAATGTTTGTGTACACCTGCCACTCTTTCAAACCTCTTTGTGAAGTCTGTGTGCGAATAATCACCCCATACCTCATGTCAAGTCCCAAAAGTTACTATCTGAGTAAACTTAATTGATTGTCCAGTGATTACAAATATGGCGTACATTTAAGTATTTGGTTTTCATTTTTTAATCTCTTTAATCATTACTCTCTATTAGAGTTCATTATATTATTTTTTTAAAAATAATTGTTCATATTTTACCTGCGTGTTGCTATTGTGTTACTGCTGTGAAGCTATTGTTGCGTGTGTGCTTCTGCGGCTCCTGGATGATGATGATAATGATTGTCCTCATAACGGTACTCTCACATAGATTGTTGTTTATATGTATGTCGACTACTAAATAATGCTGTTGATATTGATGATCGTGGTTCTGGTGTTACTCTATAGATCGTGATATGTGTTGTTTTTCTGCCAGATGATGCTGTTGATAGTGAAGTGTCTTTGTCGATAACCAGAGAGATTATCGATCTCGTTTGAAAATTATTCGCGTCTGTCTATCGTTCCAAATTGTCCAAGGCATATATAGTTTGATGTAAATCGCCTTGCCAGATACAGAAAAATTTAGTCTTTAACCTGTTAAACGTAGTCTGAGTCATTGTTACACACACACAACTTTTTGTCTGTTTTTCACAAACAATAGATAGGATAAGCAAACCGATATCTGCATTAGACGTGCAAGTTTTCAATCGTTGTGTACTTATAACTGTTACTTGTTACGAATTAATTTATACGACTAATTAATTTCAGTTCATAACTCACTCGTTGATTTACTTAATGCTATCGCTAGGTTGAACATGAATTCCATCGTTATAGAAAAATATTTGAAAATCGTGACGTGTGGCAGACCGACGCTTTGCAGGCTGGATCCAAGTTTTACATGTTAGAGACGGAATGTTACCTTACACGTCGATTTGCACCATACTATAAACAGCTCCGACAATTTCGAACGAGACACAAACGCTAATAATTTACTCACGGTGTTGTGTAAATAATAATTCTATTATTAGAAATTGATGTTATTTTTTTAAAATATTAGTAGTTAAGTTTCAATCTTATTTAAAGATTGTGAAATGTGATAAAGTAATATGATAAAGTAAAATGTGATAAAGGACTATTCATGAATGCTGTTGAAGAATTCGAAATTTACCAGGCATTCAAAACTGAACCCGACAATGTTTTGAACGAACAACTGGACTTTAGATCGCACTATCTATACGATACAATCTTGAATAGAACTAAGAGACACAGTGTAATTGATACCGGACGGTCTAACATGTGACAGTGTTGGGTGCACCCGAACTATGTAGTTTCATATATGTGACCATTGTGTAAATGTATACATGTTTTAGTGTTGTGCATATGTTTTCAATACCAGATTTTAATATTAACGTGACGAAGTCTAAGCAACGGATTT
The DNA here is from genome assembly GCA_034769895.1 of Magicicada septendecula. Taxonomy (NCBI): domain Eukaryota; kingdom Metazoa; phylum Arthropoda; class Insecta; order Hemiptera; family Cicadidae; genus Magicicada; species Magicicada septendecula. Next base: position 406,476,662 of record CM068373.1, read on the forward strand.
TCTGAAGATGGAGCATTGAAGAGCTCCGAAACGCGTCAACAGTAACCTACAACAGGAAAAATAAGTCACAAGACGGAAATAAGGTAAATTAAAAGATAATTATTTAAAGAATATAATAGAACGTTGGTATATAATTAGCTATGATTTAGACAGATTTAATGTTGTAAATTTGATACTCATGTCAGACACCCAAGCAATTTAAATAGTTTGATACTTTTATGTATGTGATTTATATTTTGATGACCGTACGTTATTCTTGTGTGATAATTATAAGGTGTATAATACGTTTTATTGTAGCTATTTACAAAAGAGAATATTCTAAGTTCATATTTTTTCTTCTTAAATTGAATTATTATGTTTTAATAATAATAAACAGATGACTTATTTTTCAATTATTTAATTAGGCCTGTACGTTTCATGCCACAAACGTCTCACTCCCCTACATAAAATTATATAGGTCTATATATATTGAATTTTATAAATATATAATACATTGTTTTATATTTTTCAGCATCTATAAATTTATATCAAAAATTACGTTGAAATGACTGAAAGCAGATTTTTCCAACCAGACCAGTGTAAGATAGACTGCGACTGTTTTTGTTTCTTTTTTCTTGTGTAGAAAACACGTGTTTCAAATGACAGTTTCCATTAGCAAAGACATTAGTATTGAACGATAAGTCATCGACCTCTCGCCATGACCGTCTTTGTTTTCAGAAATGTCAAACCTGTCTTTTGCTTTTGATATTGAATATTATAATTCAAAACAGAAGAAAATAAATCAGAAAAAATACGAGCAAAAAATGTCAGATAATTATAAAAGACTTGTAAATGAAACTGGTATATAAATTTTTGATTTATTAAGATTTGTTGGTAATAACAATGTTAATAATCTTTCTGAGCAGCAGAACGCGCCTAGACATTAACAATTTTTTCAAAATTTAGTTTTTACTTTGGGTTCGTGGTGTATATGGAACAAAAAGTTTGGAAGTAAACACTGCATCAGAATTACGGTTAATATTACTAATTGCCTGATATCCGGGAAAAAATTATAAATTTTTATAGAATATCGTTTGCTGCTTTGGTGCCCTCTATTTATAAATGTCTATAGCTAAACATTATACTCAGATTGTGGTTAAAATTATGATCAATTTGATATCACAGATGGATTTTTAAAACTTCTTCTAAAGTTTAGTATATTTTTAGAGATCTCTGTTCTATAATAAAAAATAGTTGATTTCATAAAATTCTTAAATAAATATAAGTAGTTATTAGAAATTTTTAATGTATTAAAAATCCAAATCTACAAACATTGATTCAAAATACGTGAATGATTCAAAGCCTTATAGTGCCTAATCTAAATAAAACAACCATAAAAAAAACATCCAGTTACGTCAATTGCTTCCAATAGTAATAAACAAAAATGTATGTTTTACATTTATTATACAAAAGAAATAAATTTTAGAAAAATAGCACACTTAAAAAGAAACCATTTCTCGATAAAAATAAACTGTGCTTCAACTACTTATCGTTAGGTCAGCCTAACCGTGTACTATAATACTCATCGCTTTAAATTACAGACATCCTATCGGGTTTGCACACTAACACTAAGTATCTGTAGAAATAACCAAAACTTTATTAAATAAATTTAAATAATTTTCAGTATGCTTCATTGATTTCTTTTTTTTTTCGATAAAACAAATATTTCTTACATAGTATTTGTAAACAAGACAAATTCTTACGCGACTTTAACTTAAAATAAATTGCTAAAAGTAATTTCTCTACAGAAGATTCTCTTTTGATTCAGACTGCTATTATCTTTCGATTTTCCATATTAAATCAAACATTAGAATATCATATCTATTTAATTGTCTCATATCATAAGATACTTACTTAATAGATATACTATCATATATATGGGAATGGCGTATCCATTTTAATGTTCAGTTAGTCCAAATTTTAATCTACTAGTAGCTGGATGGCCTAAATGTTCTCAAACCATGAAGTGTATAGTAAATTTTGCTCTCCGTATTCGTAGAAAGTTATCATGAGTGTGTAGTGCATTGGTTTGGTACCAGAGCGATTATGAAACTGGCATCTTAGCAGTCACTACATTCTTACAAACCAATGACAATCCAGCGAGCAATGCTTCGGCATAGTAATATATCTCTTCTCATCCGTTCAGAGCCTACATTATTATGTAGCTTTTATTATCTAAATCTACATAAGACGCATAGTCACACATGAAAAGAGGTAGAATAAATTATTTCAAAACCGTCACACAAATAAGGACCATGAAATCAATATGCCATTTAATAAAGCTCACTGAGTTAAATTTGTATTTGCTTAGTGATGTCTGAGTATTCCTTATTTGTATAAAAGCCATTTAATTATAATTAAACGTTTATTATCATTACTACAAAAATTAATGTGTTTGAAATTAACATAAAAATTAAGTAATAGAGTTAAAAGATGACAATTAGTTAAAAAATAATGGTTTAGCCAAAATGTTTATTATATTGATGTTTTTTCCTACTTTATATTATTATAAAAACTAATTTATTTAACGCTATAAAGCCATACTCCATACACCTAATAATAATATTGGGAAGAAACATGCTATTATCAAAGACGTATTTCAATGAACAACAATTATTGTTTTATTTTCTTGCAGTTTTTGTTACATGTACATACAATACAATTAAAGCTGGAAGGTGTTTGCTGTTTATATGTCAATCTAATATTGTATACGTTGTTACAGGAACTGTGAGACCACATAAAGTGTATCTTCAAGTTCACAATCGCAGGTGAACGCACAAACAACGTAATTAATTATCCCTCCACACACACACAAGACACACACACGCACACACACACACACACACACACACACACACACACAAACACACACCGCACAATAACAACACCGGCAAATGTGAGTATTGAATCTGCACAAGACGTGAAAACATGAATGTGACTAAAAGTTTCCAAGCTCTAATAACACCAAAGATAGGACAAAACGTTAACTGTTTTGTTATATAACCTGCTTTACGTAAACGTACTGTAATAAATGTTTAAAAAGATTTTGAAAGCTTTTTAAAAGTAAAAAGACGTTAAACATTAAGTCCAAGAAAGGTCTGGAGCACTGATATAAAAGAATCAAATACAAACAGAACACCTCTAAAAATAATTTTCATTACCAAGAAACATGGCGCAAGGAAAATGAAATACATTTGGTATCCAGAAACCTCTTACATGAAAATCAACTATGAGAAACACAAACCTAAACAGTGCGATGTATTTACTGCAATGCAGGACACAAGGTTAGCCAGAAGTAAGGTTCAATGACGTGAAACAAAATAATTTTTAATATTATTTGCACAATATTGCAATACTGTATAGTTTGCATTTATTCTAATAAACGTTTCACAATAGTTTATTAATGAACTATTTGTAATTACTTTATCGTAATAAAGCTTCTAATTCAATGCTACAGTTTTGAAGTATACACGGAGTTTCACTGGTGCGTACGACAGCTTTGTTTTGTGATGCAAACGGAGATCTCTTGACTATTATTGTATATTCTTCCAGAACTGAATGAGAATTATCATGTAAGAAATTAGAGTGGAACACACCTAGAAATCAATACACAGTATAAGTACACAGTTTCTGTTCAATCCACACGCGTGCGCATGTGTGTGTTATACGTGAGAGTGTGTTGTGTGTATGGATTTTGAGAATCAATTTGTAAAGCGATCATTTGTTTCTGTGAAATAATAAACACTTTTACATTACATTTAATGTTAAAACAAAAATGTACAAATAATATATAATGTGAAAACCGGCCATTATATCTTTGTGTAAACATATAACGGTCGGTGACAGTAAATATTATACGAAGGTTGTAGTAGCAACCTGTAGCCCTGTCTACAGAATAGGGCTACAAATATTCATATAAATATATATAAATTCATCTTTAATATTTATAAAGAAATTACCTCAAGATATTTTTTTCATTATTAGGAACATGTTTTGGGAACCATTGTGTTCTCATCCTCAGCCTTCGTGATGGCTGTGTTACATCCTCGTGATCACGAAGGCTGAGGACGAGAACACGATGGTTCTCGAAACATGTTCCTAATAAGGAAAAAAATATCTTGAGATAATTTCTTTATAAATATTACATAAATTATATACATCAAGAAACGGACTGTAGCAAAAAGTGTTTGAATAAATTCATCTGTATTAGATAAACAAAGCAGCTTACTGATAGTTTTACCTATACAGTGACTGTTTTAATGGAGCTGTTTTCATAAGAAGTACGTCTAAAAATATTAATTTATTTACATTTATCTTTGGTACAACTTTAGACTACAATGGGGCTAGAAGAAAGGTAGGCGCAGATAACTTTTCATCACCCTCAGTTACTCAAGATGTCTTTTAAATTCCTTTCACTATGCAAAGAAAAAACTATTGACGGCAAAGTAAAATATACATTTTCGTCAACTGTCCCAGTCTCACTTACTTATATATTACTCTTACATAACTCTAAAAAGTTAAAACTACTTTTCAATTTAAAGAATTGTCAACGCAATTTAATTACGTCGTTGTATTATAAGCCCCGCTGTTATTTCTATGGCCGCCGTCAATGTCTAAAAATTGTTCACGTTTCACATTAAGATTATAATCCATTTTCTTATTCATCACAACCCCATTCGCCAAAAACTTTTTTATTCACTTTTCTTGTATTTTGAACTTGAGCACTCATAACATAGAATTTTAAATCTGTTATTGTATCTTCATTTTAAATGAAGACGACATTTTTCGATCACTTCACCTTTTCTGAAAACTTACCTTCTGCCCAATAAAATATGCTTACTAATAGATATAATATCAATACGCCATGAGTAGTAATAGTGAGTTAGGCATATGCGAATGATGTACACAGCATTCTTGAGTTCGTATAACTGATAGTATCTTTCTGTATTAAAATGATGTTTGGATTTTGACGAAAAACTAAATATTACCAAAGGTATTATATGTAAAATATAAACATAAGCTTTATAAAGGAATGCATTGGTTCACACAGACCTAGGTCTGAAATGCCATGGAGAAGAAATACCTAACACGAAAGCTAAATATTCGACAAACGTCAATAATATTTTCTTAAAAATCATTATTTGTAATTAGTTAAACTTTTGGTTTTGCCTAATTACATAAAGTATATAATTTTATAACAATGCATAATTTCCATTGTGCTCAAATTAATAAGAGAGTAATAAAAATGACTGAAAAACCTATGATCAATACGGATTGACCGAATTACTAGTTAAATGCGTAGATAAATTATAATATAAAATATGTTCTCACTGCTGCCATGGAACGAACAGTTTATATTTGCTCTGAATATTTCATTATACATTGCATATTGTTTATATATCTGTTTGGTTACAATACACTATTCTTAAAGTAAAATAAACAATTAGTTTTGGTTTAAATAGCGCGTTGTTAATTTTTATCTACACATAAGACTTAAATATCGGTTTTATGACTACTGGAAACGACTTGAAAGTATATTTTTCAACTGCTCATGTTACCGTTTTTGTCCTTATTTTATTAATTCTTTCGAGTGACAAGTTAGAGACGTCTCGAAGTAGTTTGCGATGTTTCCCCAGATCCACCTATGTTCGACAATCCTCATAATTTCATATCTTGCAAGATTTCTGGTTATATAATCGAGAATCTGCTATATTACCAATAACTTCCTCTTATTGCGTCAAAAATCCCTGATATGAGTTAGTTTCTAACATATACGTTTTAAATTAAAACAATTTATGTGAAATTAAGTTAACGATTAAAATAAAATAAAAACACTTCGAAACAACACTACACTTGAAACCAATTTCACCAATTAATATGTATATGTAAATAGAAAATTTATTAGAGGAAATATAATAGATCTCATCAGTGTCTGGTCTAATCGTCAGATTTGAATTACTAACGTAATGCTATGTCGGTCTGTCCTTGATGCCGCTGCTCTAATATTGAACTACCCATGAATTGTACTTTACTAAAATTGCTGTCATTATCAGCTGATTATTCTTCCTAAGTATTTTCTTGTCTTAATTGGGTTCAGTAAATTTGTGTATACCTAACTCTTGTCTGGAACTTGCATAGGCGCGTGTCAATATATTAAAAATTACGTTAAAAACCGGGTTGTTAGTCCGCGGTCGGTTGGTGTTAAACGTCATTACGTCGGCAACGTTTCGATTTCCCCTCGGAAATCTTCCTCAGCCCGCCAAAAAGCGACAGACAGTAAAAACACAATAGCGGCAGATGTACGCCGAACAATACACACAACTTGTACCAGGTAGAAGCAACTTTGCACGCTGCTGGTTGTGCATACTGTGCACAATTAAAAATGTATTTCTTTGATTATCAATCATGCCTTGATCTTCACCTTTCCTCCCAATAAAAATAATTCTTCCCAAAATTATATGGTATTTCTATTTTATAAATATTTATAATATTTCTAAGGTGTCCTCTAAATGTTCATATAATGAAGTTTCTTGAATACTGCACCTTATAATTAACATGCATTTTGCAAAATGCTGTTATTAACGTATTTAATTCTAACCACAAACATTATTGTTCAACCAACAAATAAAAAAGGCAGGCGCAGTAAACGTTCTTCAATTAACTAATAACTAACAACAATTCATTTCATACTCTTTTTACAAAAACCATCCACATTTACTTCAATTTATTGGAAAATGAACGCAATTTAGAACAAATTGAGAACAGTCTAAAAATGTATCAAGTAATATTAAAGTTTTGTTTAAAAAGAAATGGCATGTCAACTTTAGAAGAATTATTTATTTTCAAAGATAAGCACAACAATAGATCGCAACTTATAAACAAACAAGTGCATTGAAATCGGACATAATGTACGTAAATTTACTTCGTTCATAATGAGATATACGAACGGAGGATGAGGAAGCGAATCACCTGATAACGACCGCTTTATTGATGTGAAAGAATTCGTGGGTTCATCATATTGAATCAACTGCATCTTGTTTGTCATTCTGATAGCTTGTTTCGAGTGTCAGTAACTCTGGAGCTGTTGAAATCAATTATCTTTATATACTTAATCAGATCTATCTACAATAATTGAAGTAATTAATTACAGTAATTCATTTCCTTGCTTTAAAGTGCAGTGTTCCATTTTACTTATATTTCGTCAGTTCTATATATATTACTTTAAAGTCATTATCCTGCAATTTGGAATGGATTCTAAGATATGTGGTAAATTTATAATTTATAAAATGTATTAAATAATTCACTTACTTTTATGTAACTATTTATGAAAACGTTGTCACTTCATTCTTTAACAGGTGCTGGTTTTCAAATTAGACCTTATAATTTCCTGCCTGTTTTAAGGCATTCGTGAGTCGACACAATATACATTAAAGAATTTTTTTACAATCCATAATACCAGTTTTGGAATTGTTAAACAGTGTCATGGGTGATCTCCAGTATACGTAACACAAAGTGGTTTTATATATTAAGAACACGACTCAAAGAAGACGAGATATAGGTAGACAAAGAAAAAGATGGCTTCAGTCAAGGCGGAACAGGCTGTACGGTTATACCTTGACGTGGAGAACAAGAATATATTAAGAACGCATGGCACTACTACTGATATCTTAATCCTCTATATTCGTTGAATCTCTCTTTGACTAAAATATTATTTAGAATAAAAATATATGTAGCAATAACTGAATGCGTAACAGGAACTGGTAACTCTTCATATAGTAACAAAAAACAAACAGTTACTGTTCGATTGATGGTTGATGAATAAATCGCTATATTTCTGTAACAATAACATTATCTCAAACACATGAAACTCTACGTATGTTCAGAACCTACATTTATATTGGTTTGATTCTTACATACTAAGTAGAAAAACCAAAATTTTCTGTTAATTTATGTCAGTAGCAAGTTTATGAGTTGCAACGAGTTTAACCTTAATAATTTAAATACTTCTTAAAACTATTGGCATTACTAACTTGGTCTGTTTTTAATACGATCTACAGACTCCGAAAATATAGTTAAAAAGATAGAAAACGTAGACATACATTACATCATAACTAGGCATATGAATTACTTTTACCATATACAAATTCGAATAATTAAAATACTTAATAGAAATTACGTATTAGAATACATATTTAAATTTTAATAATGGATTACTTGTATCTAATACAGAAATCTTAATTTGTTACCTTGTAGAAGACTAATTTTCGATTTTTCAATTTAATGCTCTCCTTAATGATCCCTAATTCGTTGTAACAAATACTAGTGGTCTGTAATGCAACTAATACTCATTATGTACGGTATTTCTAACGAAATGCTTGTATCTAAACCTTGTTGTTGTGTATATTATAAGAACAATCATAAGATACTACATAGCATTGCAAAGTTAAAACTTTCTGTCAAATAGCAGTATTTCAAACATGGAAATATCTTTGCTAAATCGATTGAAGTATATGTAAAATTTAAATTAAAACTGTGATTCTAAAACAGTTTTTATAAATAATTACATATCAACCACGTACACAACAAAGCAGACACACTGCTAATAATGGTGACACATTTCCAAAAAAGTAATTATATTTAACAATTTTGTCTGCTACTGTAAAGTTGTAACCTATATACACCTCATATTTTAAGGGACTACGTATTTATTATTATAACTTATTATTTTAAAATGTTGAAATTACGAAAACAGAAAAACAACTAGTAAGGAATAGTAACATAATTATTTACAAAAATTTGAATCACATTTTTTTCAATCAGTGTATTACATATTACTAAAATTCATGAAGTAGTAAGTTTATTTCTTGACTAACACAGAAAAAAAGCGTAACATGATACCTGATATATACAGCTAGGCAAAGTACACAGACTTTAATAATAAAATTTTGATCAAAAGCTAAAATTTCTTAATTAAAAGTGTACAACATGCAAGCAAAAATACAAATTATTGTTTGAAATAGCTAACAGTTGTTTGGGAAAAAAATTGAATACAGATCCCAAAATTGGTAAAGCAAAAATGCCTTCAATATGTCACCTTAAATATAAAGTGTACAGAAAAACGTATAAAAACGTTCAAGCGAAGGTCACTACATATATCTGTAGCTGCTACAATTTCTAAAATAAAAATATGTATGTTACAACATAATTGCAAAACTTTAACACCAAGAAAGAAGCTGGTGCTTAAACAGGGATTGTGAGACATTCAAGGAGCATTGAGTTTATTATTCGGAAAAAATCTCATGTCTGCATATACGGTTTAAGCGTTCAGGACGAAAAACTCGATCAGACGGGTTTCATTATCAACCAGAAGAATATAAAAAAAAATTATTTTTATTCTACCAAACAAAACACTTCAAACACAATAGTACATGAACAAAAGACGCAGGCGTATATATTTGCATAAAAATTGTACTATATGAGGAAAAATAAGTTATAAAAATTTACATAAAAATTAGAGTATGTACAGTAAATTACACAAAAAGTAGCTGAAATCAAGCAGCAATGAAATAAACAAAGAAATGGGGAACAATTATATTGAAAACTTACGTTAATAGTTCCGTCAGTGACTTACTTTTTTTGTCGCTACGACGCGTTTCAAGACGTATGTCTCATCATCAGGTGCTTCACTCCATAGAAGAGGTCGTCAATACATGAAATTAAAATAAATATACGAACACATAAAAAAACACAAACGTGAACGGAACATATACGGCCGGTGCGCACCGTACATAATATGCTCATGCTGAATTAATTTTTTAAACTTTTATAATACAAGAAATGGAGTAGACCATAAAAATGTAACAACTGAAAACAAATCCTAAACCTTTATTAAATAAGTAGTTTTTATGTACCTCCATGACCTTATTCCCCAATCGTCTTTCCCCTAAACGCTGCTACGTCGGATCATGTAGAAATATCCTAACATTATTATTTAGCAAAGTTTGTTAGATATGAACAAAACTTTATTTCCTCCCCTCCACTTTAAAGTGACATTGTGAAGCAATTTTTTAGTCGTTAATACAGCGTAAGGAATGTTTTAAATATTTCTGTAATTTGTTTTCAGTTTTGTCTACAGGAGAATGGAAGGAAACAGTTTTTATTGGGCTAGGCGCAATAAGGTTCAAGAAAGATGTAACATTTAAAATTAGCAATACAAAAAAAGGAAAACAATCCTGAAAACCTTTCTAAACTTGCAGCGATAAAGTTTCTTGCTAACATAAATATAATATATATAAAAACTGTAGGAAATATGTCGGCAAAGGTGAAAAACTTGACTCGTTTCTCTTGAGGTTAATCTGAGTTTCTTTAGCTTAGTGTAAAGAATATTCTTTAGAAAGTCCTGTTGCAGTTAGTTAATAGCAAGATAAAGTTTACCCTAAGTTATCAACAAATTGAAAGAAGATAAAATGTCAACATGATTGTTGAATCTGGAAAGATAATACGATGAATATTTACATGAGAAAAAAGTAACTCCAAGAAAAAATTAACTGCTATTGTAAGTACATTTATTATTAAATTTATTAAATCTTACATAATTTTTGTAATAGTGTTATCCAAACGTTTGTTCAAAGTATATTCTGATGTCATTCAATAATTACATTTTTATTTTATAAACATACGCACTTTGAATTTTTTATAAATTATTAAAAGCCTGTTTTTATAAAAAGAAACATCTTTTGAAGAACAAAACATATGTTTGTTCTTAAAGGTAGCGTATTTGAAGGTCATACTTGAAATCAGAACTATAAAAGTTAGTGGATGGAGTGTAAAGTAAAACTACTTTGATAAATGTTTAAAATTTCAGATGAATATCATAATGTATAATTGAATATACAATCTTCTACGACCCCTTCTTTTTATACTTCTTAGATCTTTGCTTGAGTAAACTCACACGACACCTCTTGTACACAAAACAAAACAAAACAAAACAAAACAAAACAAAACATTTTAGTTTATTTATAAAACACCGCCTAGTTTTAAAAAAATAATTTTTTGTCTTCCGAATTTACGTAACATGTGCTTTTGTTTACAAAAATTACATATTTATTGTTTTATATAACTTTGTGTATTCAGTTTGTCAAAGAACGTCATTATTAGAGTTCAAAAATAAAATTTGTAAAATAAGGAAATTAAGAGAAAAATTTGGTTTAAACAATATTAGAACAATTGAAGGCTCATTGCTGAAGGTGACTTCTTTTCAAGATTTAGTAATAAGTCAAACCTAGTATTTCCAGATTTAAAATAAATCAAGATTTTCAGGTTGTAATGCAGTTATTTCCCAATAAAACAAATTTCTCTCGGCGTATACATTTAATATATTACTACATCATTAATATATATTAATATATTATATTAATTATACATTCTGAAAGGTAATTTGTTTTATTCATTGAACGCTCTAGTACGTGGCCTGCATAATTTTTAATTACATGTAGGCCTAGGATGGGCAGATTGATCTTCTTCTTCTGATAGTTTCTATCCGTTTTGGATGTTGGATATCATACAGGCTATTTTAACTTTCTGCACTGCTGTACTGAATAAGTCAGGTGTATTCATGCCAAACCAGGTCCTTAAATTTTTCAGCCATATATTCTCGGTCGCCCAACTCCTCTCTTTCCAAATACTTTTTCCTGTAGTATGGACTTGAAATAAGTAAAATCTCAGTTCATTTCTCGTGACACGTCCCAGATTCTGAAGCTTTCTTATCTTTACTGTGTTAATAACTTCCCTATCTTTCTGCATCTTTTAAGGACTTCAGCATTATACTGTCCATGAAATGCTCAGTATTCTACGGTAGAGCCACATTCCGAAAGATTCCAACACACACGAACCACATTTTCATGTGTGACATGTCTATGTGTTTGAAATGATTAGCTTATTTCAAAGTCAGCCTTTGATATACGTCTTTGCTTCATGCGTATTTTATAATTAAAAAAAACAGTTCTTTGTCTTTTTTTAGATATTTGAATATCATACGTAGTGTGGTCTCTTTAACTAAGTCGTGCGTCCCATTTCAAAGGAGGTTATCGCTGATGGCTATTGTAACTGCGTCATATGCACATGAAAGAGAGTTGGGGATTGTATATTTTCTACAAAAACTTTTTCAATATTTCTCATCCATTCGAATAATATTTCATCAGTATAGCCTATACAACTCGACGCACTGGAGTGCATCAAAAGCCTTTGTTAGTTGCTCTAGGCTTTGTTTTTCTTTATACAAAGACTTTCTCGTTTTAATCCAACTAATGGTATTAATTATGATTACTAACTTAGTGATAATTAATTCTTGCAGTTTCATCAGACACCTTTATTATTTGTGTTGTATATGAACTATTATATACCACTGTATGTAAAAACATAATTTTATGCATAATTGTATTGTTGCTATACAATCTGTTTGTCTTTATGATTTTGTTAGCTTAGACTCACGTTTTCTCTCTAAAGTTTGATTTGCACATTCAGCAAACATCTTCTACTTCCTAACTACTTTTCAGGCACTGTCTGATCCCTTTATGCAAGTTGTTTCTCACTTTTAGCTTCTCTTACGGTCCAATAGAAAATATAATAGAGTTTTTCGAACAAATAGATATTTATTGGCTGCGTAGGTTTTTATCTAAGTCCACTCATTATCTCATTATATAAGATTTTTATTAATATGCACTCATCACTTCAACATATAACTACCATGTCTTTAGTGGGCTACATATGACGAAGAGACGATGTATAACACCAAGCCCAAAATCCGTGATTACTTTAGATGAAATTTTACCAGAAATATTATTTTATCAAAATACCTCTGTCGTGTTTTCCCTGTGAGATTGTCTTTTCAATGCTACTGAACGTCACATAACTAAAATACATCAGGGACATTTCACTACCGTTAACAATTTGTATATACTTTCCGTAAGGCAGAAAGTAAAGTTTTTCCATCGTAAAGACTGTGGCGGGCGGGGTCAACATTATTAAAACTAGACACTGCCGTGCTGTTGGGCCATGGTAGATTGCTTACAAAGTGATTCATAGTTTTGTAATCGTTCTGGCTAACCGCCGGAGGCCTTCTTCAGTAGAAACGCGTCCAACAAATGATGACAGGCCAAATGCACCTTAAGCAGAGCTTCATTACCCTCCAGCCTCTCATTCTATTAGTTCGTAGCTCTTCTTTTATATCACCCAAAAATCATGTTCTTGGACTTGCTTGCTTTAGCTGACCAAAAGGCTTCCTTAGCAATGATTTTCTAATAGAGTCGTCTTCATGCAGTTGTCACAACACGGTCAAACGATCTGAGCCTACTTACCTTAATTTTTTCACATTATCTGGCTTATGGAACAGCATGTATACTCCCAAGTTTTACGTTTGATGTGGAGACCTACTTTCATAACATGCCCCATACATTATTCATAAAGCGTGCCTCTCATAACATACCAACAGCACCTATTGATTTCTTTTCGTGAGCGTCCGTGTCTCAGAACCATATGTCAACGCTGGCCTTATTATTGTTTTATAGAGTTTGCTTCTCTTTCCTTTGGAAATAATTCTATATTTTACTTTCGGCATAATGCAAAGTAGTGTCTTATTGCAGTTATGATTCTACACCTCCTGTTGACGTGTTGTTGTCACTAGTGACCAGTGATCCGAGATACAGTATTGGAAGTCACCTCCTCTACCATATCGCCATCGATGTTAATAGATTGTTGCCTACGCGCAATCTGGTTGAGAGGGAGGGGTTTCCAGCATATATTTTGTTTCATTATTATTTATTACCAAACAAACTCCAGGTGGTCTAGTGGCTAACGCGGGCGATTGATGCGCTTGTGGTCCCTGGTTCAAATCCCGGGGGAGGTTCCGTACGGCGTGCACTCAGCGTCGTGAGGCAAACTGAGTAGGCGCTGAGATAACAGCGCCGCCTCCTGGCTGTGAATACCGCAACTAGCGGCTGGTGGCGCGTAGTACTAGCCATACACCGTCACACTAACAGAAAAGCCGCGCGGTACGCCTTGGTCCATAACGGACTGCGGATGTTTATTTATTTATTTTTTATTACCAAACGAACTGTACAACTGCGTTTTTAAATTACTCTGAAAGTAATAAATTATATAGATTGGTAATTACCTTTATCTAATTCCTTCATTGGAACTTAATTATTTGCGTAACAACGCGTTTCAGGATCACAGTCCCATCATCATGTTATAAAATTAAATCATTCACTAGTCACTCGTCGTTAAGTTTAAAAAAAATATAAACCACTGCACAACACTCGTATTCGCGCAAACACATAGCTATGTGTATTCGCTCACGTGCGCGTCGTCGTAAAGTTAAAGGTCGACTGATTTGTTATCACAAACTTACACAGGCAGTCGTCTGCTTTCTTCCTGTTGTGTGCGTATTACTATGTCAAATAAGACGTTGGATTTAAATGACAACATATCATTCAATAACTCATCACGCTTTTGTATTATTCACGCAAGGAATTTACTTGCTTTGTAGATTATAAATTCTTCCATTGCATCCATGAAACGTCCTTTCTTACAGTAATGTAGAGGTTTTAAATTTTGTACAAAACTGATATAATTGTGGTTGTATTCCATTAAATGCTGCGCGTAGCTGGACTTTATGTTATTGACATCCTTCTTGAGCAGATGTTCTACATATCTATCTTTAAAACCTCTTCCTGTTTGTTCAATATAGAATTTATCGCAGTCATCACATACAATTTTATATATGCCGGAACATGTTTCAGGATTTTGGTTTCTTTTTGCGCGTAATACGTTTTGAATATTATTTTTTGTTTTAAAAATTACTGTAACATTATATATTTTTAATTGATTTTTAATGATTTGTGGTACCAAGTTAGTGTACTCAACGGATATAAATTTATTGTCCTCTCTCGGTTTGTTTGAGTGATACAAAATGTACTCTGAAAGCTTCTATAACATCCGGTTCTGATATACTAATACAGTTTCACTTAACGTAGGCAAAGATTTGCAAAGGCTTGGTATATATGGTTCTTGTTACATAGATACCTGAGAGTCATTGCCTTGAGCATCACTTTCTCCATTGCCAGGCTAAAGAGCACGCACGACATCGGATCTTCCTGACGACTATAAGCTTCAAATACCTCGGATAGATCATTGAGGTTTACTTTTACTCAACATCGTAGTTTCTATATTCTAAGATCCAGAAAGTTTACTAAACAATTTTGTAATGCAAATTCTCTGATGCCTTTATATAACCTCTGTCTATTTATCCAATCATATGCAGTTTAAAGGCAACAAAAATGAGATAAACAAGGCACAACGGAAGAGGAAATAAAAAGTAGATTAGGACAGACTAGAACAGGGATTAGACAATTACACAGTGTTATATGGGACAATAATATTAGAATAAGCACCAAAAAAATGATATATCAGACCATAGTCCAAAGCATTATGACGTATGCAGCGGAAGTATGGGTTATTAACAAAAAGAATGATAGAAAGATTCTTGCAACGGAGATGGAATATCGGAGGAGGTGCTGTGGAATAACGAGAGCAGACCGAATAACAAACGAGGAGATCAAAAGAAGAATGGAAACGGAAAGAAGTGTAATTGACTACATCGAAGAAAAAAGATTGGTGTGGTACGGTCATGTCCGGAGAGCCCAAAATAGGTGGATCAGCAAAGTGACGGAATGGAGTCCATTAGGAAGGAGAAAAAGGGGAAGACCGAGAAGATCTTGGAGGGACGAAGTGGATGAATCTATAGTATAGGACTTGAGAAAGGACAATTGGAGCATCGGGACAATTGGAAAGTAGGGAAGGAAGGAAGGGAGACGGCACTAGCTGTAGCAACCCTATTACATATACATATATAAAAATGAGATAAGTTTCCATGCATTATTGCAGGGATTTTTTTCAGTATTTGTCTAATTTTCGATATTAGGTTTACGGTTGACTTTCCACCTCTGAAACAAGTTTGAAAACTTCCTATTATACGTCCGGCATATGGTCGGATGGGGTGTGAAGTTTTTGGGGGAATATTTTATAAGTCGTATGTTACAGTAAAATTCCTTAGCAGTTTTAATATACCCACGTATCTACCTGTCTATTGTGGTTACAATTGCCATATTATAATTTCCATATTACACTTGTCGGTGAAGAGTTTCTGATTCCAGATTTTTACTATTAGTTTACTTATTGCACCCCACAGTCTCCCACCACCAATGTAAACCAGCTCCGCTGCAATATTATCATTTCTCTGGCTCTTATTATTGGACATGGTTGCTGGCTTCTTCTACCTCCTGTTGAGTTGTCTGCTTTCGTTCCTTCTCTTCGTCTCTTAGCTCAAACAACGCCTTTATATTTTCCCCTTCATGTTATTGAAGTTTCCGCTTCGAGTTTAACAGGAAATTAAAATTCTCTACCCACCTTTTTAATATTTCTTATTTAAAACTTAATAGGCCTCCTGCACTAGATTTAAAATATGTAGTTCTCCATGTTTAGCCCGATATTGCTATGTTTATTGCCTTATAGATCTTTTTATATTCGAACTCCTTATTTAGGTTTTATGATGCACTGAGCTCTTGATTTAGCCAGGCTTTATTTTTTTCTTTTTTGGAACCTTTTGTCCTTTCTTGTCTTTTCTTATATTCTTTCACTGCAATTTCAGACCTCCTTGTTTTCATTTTCGTCCGTACTTTATTCTTTTTGTTAGTTGCGTGCCCACTCACAATCAAACCAATCCCTCTATTTTTACTTTTCCGGTTCTGTACATACGATATCATCTGCCGGGCTCCCGATAATATCCCTTACTTTTTCTCAATAATTGTTTGAGTTAGGGATATCATCTGTTCATCTAAACATAATAAATCCGCGCTCAATATACACTTAGATGTCATTAGCTTTTTTTGGATCTTAAAATATCTCTACATTGTCTACATCTTTTGACCGTCCGATTTTTGTCGTGTTTTCAGTTAGATGTTGGGACTTTCTGGTTAGCTGCTGGTACTACTACAGAAGAAAACTAAACGACGCGCAAAAGCAGACAGATTCATTTTTGGCTAACAGCGAGTTAGCTTGCTCTACTGTATAATGTAAAGTGTAATTACATGATACCAAACATACGGTGTTAATGTAATAATATCATCTAAATCTTTTTAGATTAACGGCTATTTATAAACAAAGTTGTGTTACATTTAATATTCAGATATGTGAACAGAAAATACCACCAGCTTTTCAGCACAACATGCATTAACTAAAACATTGAATATGCTAACATTTATTTTTAATTAGAGATCTTAATTAATTTTATAAAATGTTATTGGCGTCATGCATTTTCTCTGTTAATCTGTGCGCATATGGTGAGCAACTGCATAGGCATCTGAACAAATCTTACCGAATGTTATGAAACATATTGAAATAGAAAATTTGATTCGTAATCTTTATATAATTCAATACGTTTTACATATTGAATTATGTTATATCTTGTTTTATGTATTGTTAGAATCCTGTTACAAGCTTTTAACAAAATTTCTAAGCTACTAATTGATAAAAAGTTTTCATAAAAGCTTATGCAAAAGAGAATGCTATATCTTAAAGATCGAATTATAAAGTTTGATATATCTTTATTAATCAATGTTTATGTATTCGCATAGGAATAGAATGAATGCAGTATTTTAGTGTTGTACATTATAACCTACTTTACTGTTACGTATATGAAGTAATTTTATAATAATTTTATTCCCTTTTTAAAACGTGAATGAGAAAATGTGAGAAAACAGTGATACTTTACAATTTAATTCAATTTTCGTTCCTAAACTTCTCCTTTTCTTCTCGCTAATTACTAAATTAAGCTGTATTCATAATAATAAGAGGAAAGTGCGTCTTGAGATAAATAATTTCTTATATGCCTCACGCGTTTCCTGCCTCAGTAAAAAAAGTTTCTAATTTAATTTTTACTGCTTCTGTTTATTGTTGTTTATTGGTGGGAGGTTGAAGTGTCTTTCTAGCTACGAAAATATTTGCTCAAAAGTAAAACAGAATCAAGGAAACGGATGTAGTAATAGTACTTCAGTGTATAATTATAAACATTAAAAAAAGATAGTGTGTTATTAATAAACTATTTGATGTATGTGTTTCAATGTAATGTAAACTCAAAACTGTAAAGTAGGCGTAGACTGCACATTGTTCTTGTTCAGTCGTTCAGGCGTGATCGGGTGTTTTTGACGCCATTAACCTTGTTTCCATAAGCCGTTTTATCGTCTACTGCTTCCCGGATACCATCTAAATTCTTATTTGCTGCTTCAGTGACGCCGTCGATACATCTAGTCCTCTGTTGTCCTCTTCCTTTTCTGCCTACCGCTTTCCACAGCATCAGATTCTTTACTAGCAAATTCGGTCTCCTAATAACGTGACCAGTCGGAGAGTTAATAATAGTATTGAACAATCGGAGAGTTTCTCGGCGCAACAGTTACTTGTGACTTCTGGTGTCCAATGACGTCATTTTTAGTGTGCACGTTGCAAACATGATTTTCTTATAATATACGAGTAAAACTGATTAATTCAAAATAAGAATAAATTTACTATTAATTATGCATACGATATACGAAACTGATCCTTGTTATATTGTTAATAGGACTCATTAAATTGGACCTTCTGAAATGTCAGTTAGCAATAAAGTTATAATTTCGAAAGCTAAATTGTCAACATGTGTGACGCGGAACCGCTTTGGATTATACTTCATACTAACTTATTTAAAATTACTATAATAATTTCTTTTCTTTGTGGTGTAGTAGTTATTCGCGTAACCATACATTAAATAAACAATGGTTTCTGAGTTATCTAACCACTTCTGTTACTGATTTGTGTAAGAGTTCATATTACTTAAGAATTTAAGATATTTTTAGCAAACATAAGCTTACATATTTTCCAGGTATATTTTTATCAAGTCTTGTATTGGATATGTAGTTAGTTTATAATATGTTTTCTTATTTACTATACTGTTGTAGGTTATATCGAACCCATATTTCTTCGCTTTAATATGTTATATCATCATAATATGTTATAATTAGCAACATACGTGATCTAGAAATGTTAATCGGACACTTCTATTTGTCATTACTTGCTTTTAATATTGTATTGTTAAGGACTTAAAGAGTTTAACCGTATAAATGGAAATTACTTTTTTAAATTGAATTACAAAGTAAATGTATTTCGAACAACTTTGTGTATAACAACCGCTACAGCTGCGTAATTTAGTAAGAAATTTTGTCTCATTCTTTCACTTTTATAACATTGGATATCTGATTAAATTCTTTGAATTCCTTTCAATGTACGTATACATTTTTAGTTAATTTTACTTCTGTCAAATAGAATAGTATGTGTGTCCTACACTATGTAACTTCTATTCATAACATATACAAATTTTTTAAATATAAATTATTAAATTACGTAAAAATATTAAAAGGTATAAGCACATTCAATTTTTTGTTCTGGTGAAGTCTGTATGTCAAAATGTTTTAGAGAGTTAGGATGTGTGTTTCATAGGGAGTACAGTAGTATATTTAGGGCTTTGGTGCCTAATTCTGTGCAGTTTGACAAAGTCTTGTAGTGTGTTGGTTTATGGTTTCTACTGAATTTTGAATGTTATTTTTTTTAGATTAAGTAAATTAATGTTTACTAGATCTTACTATTCTACTATCTTTTTAATTACAATGGAGAGTATTGTAAGCCTGCAAACTGCATAACGAATTGATAAAAAGTAGTTTCCGATCTTGTTTCTTGTCGCAGGATTTGGTTATGCCATCTTTAACTACTCTTATTCCCGTCACTGTACGATTATCACTTTTGAGATGATACAGGGCGTAAAGTAATGATTTGAAAGTTTCAAGGAATAAGTTTTAATTTATAACTACCAAACATTTACCATTACAATAATTATATATTCTGATATGCAATATATCTTACAAACAGATGCGTTGATTGCTATATTAAATCGGTAACGTGCCTTCACGGAAATTACTCTTCGATTCGTGTTTGAGAGAAAAGCTACAGCTGCGTACAAGGTTTCTGTTTATTTTATTAAAACATCAGAATGACGCATGAGGAAGCATACAAGAAAAGGATATAAAAATAAATAACACAATTAGTTACAGTTAGACACAGTTATTTATAATTAAACGACATTCATTTTATACAATATTCATTATATTTATTGTTGCAGCATTATGTTTATTATAATATTGTCTCTTAAGTTATGTTATTTTACTACTGTTACTCTGTTGCTATTACAAAACATTGCTCTTCTTATTATTGCAAAAAGAAGAAAGGAAACAAGTATATTGATAGTAGAAGATATTATCGTATTATAGTGTTTAAAATTATATTAATTTATATCTTTGTCTTGAGCAATCAAATAAAATTGGTATTCTCTATTAAGTGCTACCAACTTCCTGACATACAAATTTTCATTATTTCTGTGTCTTTATTTTTTATAAACGATTAAATGTAATTAATTGTCTTTGAAAATCTAAAAAGTTTTTTTTTAATTATTAGGTTTAAAACTGTTAAATTTAGGACGAAGCTTTTATTATAACACTATAATATCATAGTAAAACATTAAGAATATTATTATTATATTGTATAATATTATAATAAAATAGTGTATTGGATTTGTAATTTAATAAATAAAATAATACATTGGTTATGTAATTATAATATTATTCTTATAACACGATACAAGTTTTTTCTATAATATTTAATATAAACTACAGTACTTTAGTTTATTTAAGATTGATCATGGTCATGCTATTTACGGAATGAAACAGTTAGTTTGAGGTTTGAGGTTACGGAGCACTGCCAGCGGTTGAACAGTAGGTAGTATATGTTTGCATCTTGAGAAATATAGTGTCTATTAATTTGTAGAAACGAGTAAAATAACTACAAAAAGGTTAATTAGTTTTTGACAATGTGTGTTATACTTTATCAGAGAAGAACGTTACAAGTAAATATCATTCTTTTATTTACTAATATTTTCTATTTATCTTTTGATTCTGGAAGAATATTACTATTGTTAGTTTTAGATATTATGTGCAAGTGTAACATGAAAATGTTATATTCAATCATATACAGATACTACCAGTTATTTTAATTTTATCAGACGTTTTCTTAATTCCAAATTCCTCGCAATATCGTGGTGAACTGCGATCATATTTGATACTGGTGGAGATACCAAAACGTTACATACCATCTGCACTGCAGCAAGACGGTTTGGTACGGTTTAGTTTTTATAATTGCAAATATCCAAATATGCTTGGCATGTTTTAAGGTGATAATACATGTAATATTAAACTATAATATTACTGATGTGATGGCACCAATCATAGACATACCTTAAACGTAAATCACATTTTAGTAATAGTAGTTAAAATATAAGTGAAAAAATTCTAGATAAGCAGAAGAAGGATTATTTAAATCTACGGAACGGTATTGACAGAAGGACTGTGTGAAATTATATGGAAGATTACACGGTTATAAAGATAATGCAATAATTTCTCTTAAATTAAAAACAACTAATTATTATTATGATGCAATGGCTTCTAAACGTGTATTCTCCTTACTTTGCATTTGAACTAAAAAATAAGCTTCAAAATAAGTATTTACGTTTTCACACTCACACACGCTAGCGCGCGGACTAGAGTAAGAGGAAAAAGGAGGGGTATTCGACAATTTAGGGAAATGGATACAGAAACTACCTTATGCCCACCGTAAATAATAACTCTTATGTAAAAATATAACTATAAACTTTAAAAATTAGAAAAAGTAATTAGACGAATAAACGTAATATTATATGAATTACGTAATATTATGATTGAAGTTAGTAAATATTTTGATTAAGTACTACCAGAGAACACTCAGAATTTGTTGTATTTGCTTCAATTCGTTCTAATAATCAAAATTCGTCTTCCAGTATAACAAAAGGAAAATGGGAAGACCAAACCGTGATGGAGTGCAGAAGGATGCAGAGAAGGCAATTGGAGGATGGTGTCATCGGTTTGAGACCATTGGTGACGTCTTCTTTAGCAGGTCAGTACCCGCCCAGGGCTTCAGCCCTGATGAGAATGATTTAATTATTAATGGCGTTATTATAATTTATTGTATGTGGAGAGTAGTTTCATTATTTCTTTCATCATTTCTGGTAATGTCCGAATCCACTAAAGTGCGTTAGGAGATTTCTTTTACATTTCACGTCGAGACTGTTGACAACATCAGCTATATAAATGAATACCTTAATATCAGATATCGTTCATATATGACCAGTGTGTTTGATCAATAAAGTCTTCTTCTGGAAACATAAACAAATGTATTCGCAAAAATTGATTTACATTAAAAATTATTGTGAAGTTAATATTTTTCAAATAAATTGTCCTAATGCCTACGGAGATTAATAGCAAGTAGAAAGTTTTGTATAAATCAACGTGCAGAAATCCAAGCAGTATTTGTAAAAATCCAAGGAGAAAGTTTTCTAAAAATCAACGCATAGGTGCAGTACATATAAACAAATAATTGACGAAATTTTTATTCTGTTGTTTGGTGTTCTGCCCTAAGGCAGGCCTTCAAATGGTAAAAGCTGCCCTATCACATGCCAGTGTTTCGTTCCTTTGTAACACTCTCTGATTTTAATGCTATCTATAAAAAAAAAATTACAAAATGAAGAGATTATTTTTTTAAAGGCCAGTGTAAGACTTTAAGTGACGTAGAATGACGTCTAAAGACTGATGGCTTTTTTATTTTTAAGGTTATTGGGCCCTTCGGCCAGGCGTTATCTTGCGTATTATAAAAGTATTTAAAGTTACCAGCAGCGGTAACTTATATGGTCGTGAATTCTTTAATATCGCTTGTGAGAAGAGATTTTACGATCACATTTTTTTCGTAAATTGAAGAAGATTGTTAGTGTGTCTTTAGTGCAAATTTTTATTTTAGTATTTGGTATAGAAACACAACCGTGTAGAAGAGTTTCATTGCTGTGACTGCTGTCGCAAACGTTTAATTGTAATGTTTGACGTGGTGTGTCAAGTGCATAGACGTGTAACCAAGCAAACCTGCAGTAAACCTATGAGAATGTAATGTAACATTGTTCAGCAACTCTGGGTGGTGCGTGCAAGTGCAAGTGTTGCATCCTGCGTCCCACATTACGTTTAAATACACGGTCACTGTATTATGATCCAACAGCCGATGAGATTACGGTGCTTTAAACGCAAACTGGATAAGGATTATCATATAGGAAACAATTGTAGAACACACCTGAAAAACAAAATTGTGTTATGACAAAGAATACCCATATTCCAGCAGCATGTGTGCTCTAGTGCAATGGTTCCCAAACTTTTCAGCCCGCGGACCCCTTCCAAAGAATTAAAAATTTTACGGACCCCGTCTGAGTTATGAAATAAAACGAACAGTAAATATGATACAAACTCTTATGTTTTAATTAAAATGTATTAGAATCAACATGTTTCCACTTGCAAAATTATAATATTAATTACATTAAAGATAGCTTAATGTGAACAATAAAGCTAATTTTTAACAATTAGGTCTGCAATATTAGGTTTAATGTCTGATAATTTCAGTATTAGGTCACTCTCAACATCAAGTTTATTTCTTAACTTTGCCAACCTCGGCTCAATCTTTCCAGCCACACGCGTCGAAATCCAGCTACTTAAAACCAGCTACATGGAAAAAGGTTATGCTTAGATACAGTGCTTATACGTGGACTAAAACAGCGCGATCAGTTCTGCGTTGATGCGGCGCTCTAGTCAGTTCGGCTGGCAAACAGATCTGCTATGTGGCATGATTTAAAGACATTATTAAAGCCATTACTTTTAGAATTACTTTTACTTACTTTTATGAAATTACTTTTACAATTACAATTAGTTTGCACAAAAAATACTAATTTTTTAAGATTCTAAAATTTAAATGTTACATTACAAAAATTGAAGAAAATTACGGTTATACTATCTTTTCTTAAAAGTGTCCGCGGACCCCCTGAAACATTGTCGCGGACCCCCAGGGGTCCGCGGAACCTACTTTGGGAACCACTGCTCTAGTATATAAGAAATGTACGTTTACAGATCGTTCTGAAAACTGGTAAGATAATATCTGTTTATTAACAAAATTGAACACGCACACACACACACACATACGCACACATTAGTTATATGGAGCATTTGTACACGCATTTAAATAAATAAACTGTGTCAATAAAGAAATTAAAAATATTATTACCCGTATTTTATATTTTTTGAAAGAGGAATTATTCAGTTTTTTGCATCAAATAAGTTGTAAACTGTAAAAACAAATTATTACATCCAAGTTAAACAAAATGGAAAAGAAATCATCAACTTATGTTGTAAAGTTACAATTGAGTCACTATGAGTTTTTAGTGACCTAAGTGACCCAACATAATTTTTTCAGATAAGATACAAAACAAATAATTTAGTATATTAAGCAACTGATTAGCATATACTGTGGTATGAACATATATTTTCAATACGAAGGTACTTGTAAATTATGTAAATGAAATTAAAGTGCTTTTATAGAATAATTAATGTAAAAGACTAACAATTGAGTATATATGAGTTGTGACGACAGACGTTCTGTGTGCTAAGTTGAGAAATAAGAGAAACTGTACAACGCGTGTTTGGCTAATATGGGGACGTGCTTGATTTTGGCTAACATCTCTGTTACGATTTGAGCAATCAACGTGTGACTGTTGTCATAGTAACCAAAGGACGTTACCAGATGCATAGAAGATAGAGCGAGTCTGCCAATCACATGTCAGAACACTGCATGACGTGTTCCCGCGAAATTTCACTTCTTCCGTCCTATTCCTAATTTGCTCTTCCTGAATCATAAACACACGGCAGTGACATCAATGGTGCGGAAGATACAATACTTATAAAATGGTTTCAACAAGTACATACGTAAACGGTAAAATAAAAACACGCAAACGAAAAGATTTGTCTTTAAGAAAATATAAATAATATTATAGTGTTTCAATTAGTAATTTTGTACAAACCAAAGAAAGTGAGAGTGATATATGATTTTTGAGAGCAATCATGTGAATAGTAAGTAAAATATTTTGCAAATTATATTTTTTTTGTGAATTGAATATTTGCACGACCGTTTATAGATGAGGGCGTAGAGGTCTCGCTTGTGTTTACGACAGCAACGTAAATTTTGTATACTAACTTATGACTGCTATAAATTTACAGTAAAAAATAATTTTCCAAAACATGTTGACTTACAGAAGTAATTAGACGCAGATTCACTTTGAACATACTTAGTGGAAACACCTGTATAGATCTATGTTGAATCTCAAGCAGCAATAGATTCAGCTGAAACATAATAATCCATAGTCATAAAACTTTTTACACATGTATATGTTTATCTCTTTGGCCATTGTCTAAATTTACATTTATTTGCAAAACATAATCATTGCTTGTTACAATGCTTACAGTAATGCTATATTGAAAATGTGAACGTTGAGGCGATTGCAAAGAATTATAAACAGAGTGCTTTAAAGTTTTACTATATAAAATAATCATAGTAAACAACATAAACTTGCAACTAGTGCACATTTTTAAAGTAAAAATAAATTACATTATATTTTTTATGTAATTTGGATAGTAAAAACAATATAACTTTACAGGTAAATAAAATTGTTTGTGTTACATAGCAATATGAGTCATGTTTATTACTAATTGTGCATTAGATTATTAATTACACGTTAGTAAAATATAAAGATTTAAAACTTACATGGCGCAATTTGTACATGAGCACGTGGCACATAAAGTACATAAAATACTTAATATTATAGGTAAAATGCATAAAAATACAAAAGTATCATTCAGGGAAGATAAAGAAAAAGGAATCATGCAAACCATTTGGACGACTGATGAGAGAGTGACTGATATATAATGATATATAGTTAGATACATAGAAAGACAGAGAGAGGGTAAGAGGAGTGATGGGGAGAGAGAGTGTGTGTGAGAGGGACAGAATTCTAATAAACACTAGCAGTCACTAGTGCAAAATGAGTTAAACTAAAATTACAGTAAACATCGGATGTATTTTACAGTTTATAATTAATTATATAGTTTCGAAACTTAATTTATTCACTTTACATGTTTGAAAAGTGAAATGCAATGTAAAGACAGTGTTTTACAAGCATTCATAGTTCCTTTTCATTAAAGTGTTTTTTGAGTATCACCAACTGATACTCACTTAACTACTGATATTCACAAAGCGTTTGTAAAACGTTCTAATACAACCATTTAGAAAAGTATAAACTATACAAATATGAGAGTTTTAAATACAAAAAATGCACGGGAATTAGTAAAAAAAAAAATAATACGTTAAAATACTTAAAGTATAATAAAACCTAAATAATGTAGAGCGAACCGTTTAAAGTTAATGTCGGGCCTATATCCCGTTAGGTTAGGTTAGATTAAGTTAGTATCAAATCTAGACAAATCTGGCTTCTTATTAGAAATATCAACTCAAAGCACAACGACAATAACAAATTTACAGAAGCTAATAGTGCTGAAAGGAAGGTGCTATACCGCTGAACGAAAAAGCGCACGTGTGTTTATGGAATGGGGACACAGTTTGACAATTATTCGACAATAATGATTAACAGAATTATTAACACTTACATAATCTATTTCATCGTCTTCTGCGTAGAACGTCATTATCTTATCTATAAACTCCTGCAGCTGCTTTGCCTGTGTAGAAACCAACACGATAATCGTTAATAAAAAGAGCTCAAGGAACTGAAATTACATAGCCCATATAATCAGTTTTTCTGAATGTAGAAAACGGATTATTTACAAAATACTTTTATATTTAAATTATATCCTTATTATATCATTTCTCATTTAAATTATGTATTGAATTTTGTGACCGTACTACAAGGAAAGGCAAAGAAATAACTTTTTAAAATGTAACTTATATTTTAAATACAAATGTTGCAATTTGATTCCATTTAGTTTATGTTTAATGCGTGTATGTTTGAAATTATTACGTTTAGATTCTAGTTCATGACAGTTATTATTATCAGTACTATGAGTGTAGAAAGTGTAGAAACGTACATGTTATGTGATACTTTCTATATGATTCATAAATTATTCTTACCTTTTTAGAAAGCGAAATGCTAATAGCTGATACCATAACAACGTTAGTGAAGTCACAGATAATTATCAATGACAAAAAGACGTGCGGATAGTCAACGCAGTCATGGGCGTTTGCAAAACAGTACCAGACTTTATAAGAATTTATCAATATCCAGTAGACAAGGAGGGAAATGTGAAAAGCGAGGAACGTTCCGTAATATTCGTTTAGAGCCTCGTGCTTTTCCGCGGTTATTCTGTATAACTTTACAACGCCCTCAATTGTTTCCAAGTCAACTTTGTCGCTGCCTGCATCTGTCAAATCAGTGCATTCTTCAGCGTGGTTATAAAGATATTTCGCTGCCACGACGGACTTCATCAGCTTCTTGATCTTCAATATCTGAACGTCTACAGAAAGCATCAAGTTGCACCACTGCAACGTTAACGTTAGTGTGAGCACATAACGTAATATAGACAACATCAAGTAGCGACGAAAGTTGACAAATACCATAGCAAAGCGTAGCGACAGGACTGCAAAGTGTGCCACTAGGGTAACAATTATTACGAAACCGGATACTCCAAAGTTGCTACAACAAATATCTTTTAAAACTGCTTCTAAAATATTATCCTTTTCAAAAAAAG
This sequence comes from Magicicada septendecula, assembly GCA_034769895.1. Classification (NCBI taxonomy): domain Eukaryota; kingdom Metazoa; phylum Arthropoda; class Insecta; order Hemiptera; family Cicadidae; genus Magicicada; species Magicicada septendecula. The sequence goes on from CM068373.1 coordinate 406,504,543, forward strand.
ATTTATTGAACTTGTTATAATATCTTTTACAACAGCCATAGTAGTAATCCATCACGCATATTTGGATTATGTATAAAATTTGATTCAAGGAAATATTAACACTCAACTTTGGACAGATAAAATTAAAGTTGTCATCTATAACAAAATAAAAGACTATTGCAGGGAAAACGTATACAAAACAAGAATAAATCCTATAAAATCGAAAGTTTCCCGTTGCAGTGTTTTCATTCATAGGCGACGAAATTGCTTGAATCCAACATAAGTATTTCTCTAGCTTTAACGAAAGTTTAAAAAAATTTATATTTTTTATCATTTTAGCAAAACTAATATCAAAATGTCAAACATAACAAGGCCCCACCGACACAACTAAATGTTATTTCTTACACGCGTCATTGCTGTGTTATATCAATTGTGTATGTTAGTCGTTTCCATAGTTACGATTTCTTAAAATAGTATTACTTATACATCTACTTAATTATCACCTTTCCATAAACTCATAGCAAACACTGTTACGTTACCATCTGCTGTTGGTATATTTACTTAACACTTAAGTGAAAGGACTATTTATGTGACAGAATTAGTTTACATTAATCTGTTAATGCGTTTCTAATAATATGACGTAGAAATTTCTATTAGAAACTGTGTGAATGTACTTGCAAATATTTACAAACAATATATGTAACTTTAGTGAAGTAGCACACAATGCGTTAAATTATAATATAGTGACTAATTTAAGAGATATATTTTTGATTAAAATAAAATATTAGCCTGTGCAAAGCGAAAATAGAGATAGTGTGCTCTGTGATAAATGTTAGTACAAAGGGAAATAATTCATTAATCTAAATGGTAATAAAATGGATCTTATCAAATAATACGAAACGGTCCAAAAATACTCAATTAGCTGATGAAAATATAGAATAGATGAACCTAAAAGTCAAATCGAGTAAAAGCACTTCTCCAGAATTAGCCAAAGGCTGTATGGAAGCTATGCACCTGAAACTGACCTTTTCACTTTTCATCGAATACGGTGAAAAAAAATTTGGCGCATGCGCACGAACTCCATATTTATTATAATACTGACACATGTATCGACACACTGACTAACAAGTTTGTCTTTTAATGCCGAAGGACTACTGATAGAAATTATTACAAAACTTGTATTCCAGAAAGTTGTTGTGTTCCATCTGAACTTGAGCCAAGAGGCTTGAAACCGCTTATGGAAAGTATATTTGCGTGTTAGTGGTGCAATACAAGTTTAGTAAAAATTTAGGCTTAACCACTAAAATTGTTTTAATCTTTTGATTGCAATTGCTGTACTGATATAGGTCCCAGTAGGAACCTTTACTCTGGTATGACATGTTCTGCAGGAATATTATGTTGGGGTAATACCACTGGCTATGCTAGCTCGGGACGCTTTGGTTTACACATTGGCTCTACTTAGAAGCGTTTCTGGCGCCGGAGTTCCTTCATCCCTCTGTAGGAAATTCTCGTCCACTACATAGAGTGATGTAAGCATACGTTTTATAACGTTCACAGCAATCAACGGCTGTCATGGTAATAATGTCAGCATTCTTTTTCGCGGGTAGTTGAATGTAGAACAACTGAAAACCAAGAGTTCCCCATTTTCAGTCATATCGTTTTACGGCAGTGAGCATATCTTAGTTTGTAATTAAACGTTAATAAATAAACGTAGAGACTTTCTTATGGCAATAAAAAAAAACTGTGCTATGCAGACGTTAACCTTTCTCTGATCTCTCCTTGTCCATGTTTATACTACTACGTTTGTTGATTAAAGACAATTATACAATCTTCTTGAAAATTCTAGATTGTTGTTCACGTTACTTGACTAGCCTCGTCCCTGCAGCCTGGCTCATTCCAGGCTGTTCCAGACGCAATTCACTTATAAAAGTCGTACACTGACATTGCCTCCAGATTTTTAGAGCGCCTGTAACTAATTAATTATGTCGGCACGTCCCCCGGAGAATGGAATACTATTCTGGAACCTATGCAGGGTATATACGTACAAGCGTCATCTTTTTATCTTTCTCTTTCTATTTTTCCTATCGAAAAAAAAGGACAATCATTATATTTTTTGGTTTAGGCGTTCAGTTACAACTAGCGATTTATTCGCTGACTGCTGCGGATTAGTGGAAAGTGATTATTGTGTTAATTAGTGCAAAATTACAATAATCTGACATTTATTATTGTGCGTTGTTATTCAACTTGAATAACTGCTTTGTTGATTGTACATTGTAGGCTTGCACGGCAGGAGTCGATGTTGTTATTATTCCTTGCCGGGCTGTTTGGCCGTGGCCCATTGTTTGCTACAAAAACAGATGTTTCGGCAGTGCCATCGACTCCCATCATCGGTGTACAAAACGAGGAACGCTAACGTGAGGTGATATACGTCAGTGACCACAATACTGTAGTTAAGGCTGAGGTGGCTTTGTTGATTGATAACCTTTGTTTGTGTCTCATTAAAGGTTGTAAATGGTGACTTCATGGGTGTCAGTTATTGTTTCCACTGTACTCACGTCGAACTCTGTGACCTTCGTAAGATTATGTTATATGGTATAAGGTACAGCAAACTCGAAGAATGATCGTATTCTTGTGATTTGTTCTTGAATTCATGTTCTGATTGTTACAGAATACATATGTAGGCCTACTGTACGTACTACATTTTGTCAAGGGCGGTTATTACCATGGTTTTGTGTGACATTTTGTCAAGGGCAGTTAGTACCACGGTTTTGTGTGACATTTTGTCAAGGGCAGTTAGTACCATGGTTTTGTGTGACATTTTCAATTTTCTGTGTTAATCACAGATGAATTCAGTGCTATTTAAAAATGTTGATTATGATAACGTAACAGTAATTTGCATAAAAAAATGTGTAAAATAATAATTTTTCAATTCCTTGCAACATCCAAATAGCTGTTTTCTACAGGCCTGCTCATTTCAATGGTTATCATAATGCAAACATTAAATTTCAAGAAGATCTCAAAAAGTGTTAAAAAAAAGGAAAAAGAATTACTTCAAAAATGATCAGATGCAATTAAAAAAGTGTTGAATACGCCTTCCAGGGTAGGTAGTTAGTATAATGAAGAAGTGAGGATGTGTGAATTCGCTCTGAGCACCTCAAAAATGTTTCTGAACAGAAAATAAAGCCAAATTAACCAGAAGCAAGAAGTAAACATAATTGACATTTATCAAACACGATTCACCAGTCAAACAATATTCTGCATACCACTTTATTCTGTGCGCAGAGCCACCGATCCTGAGGGAACTTTCCATTGCGGTTCAGCAGTAAATATCCTTAAAATTGTATCACCTAAAGAACAAACTAATTATCAGAATTAAAAAATCCAAGAAACACCTGTTAAATTAGAAGCTTTATCACCAAAGTTTAAAGTTTTGGTTATATAGTCCACCGATAGTACTGATGAGTACAGAGTATTTTTGTAGACCCCTAGGAGTAAATAAATCGTAGAAGTTGATTGAAATATTTCGGCATATTTCGGTACATGGACGACACATTTAGGGGATGGACAGCTAAAATTTACTCGGGAATATCACTTCAGTGAAATGTTCATGTAAATGTATTGCTTAATGCAGATGAGGAAGTAATGATACAGAAAACAGAAGACCAGTTACAGCGGGCAATATTTACGTTCAATAGCATCATACAAGACTATGGGTACAGATCTCTGCTACAAAATCTAAAACGGTGCCATTGTAGAGCAGGTATTCTACAAGAACTTAGATAGTCGTGAATAAACAGATTTTGGATCAGGTTAGTCATTTTAATTACCTAGGTTTTAATGTCTGATATGGAACTGATATTGATTGTGATAGTAAAGTAGCAAAATTTAGCTTAACAAAACAAACGCAACTGTGGAACGATTCATAGGATCCTAAAAAATAAAACACGGGAGCATACCGAATTAAATTTTATAAAACTGTGGCTGTCCCTTCATTCTTGTATGCTAGTGAGACATAGACTTTTGATAAAAGGGACGTGCAGAGAATTCAGAGAGCCAAAATGAAATTTATAAGAGGGACGCAAGGTTGTTCTCTTATGGATCGGAAGAGGAAATGGGATATTAGACGCAATTTAAACATTGTGTCATTGCACCAGAAGACTGAAGTCCACAGGGGGAAATGGTGTAAACACTTGAAATTCATGCCTGATATTCGTCTACCTGTTGCTGCCTTGGGTTATCACCCTACTGGAAAGAGAGATGTCAGTAGGCCAAGGAGGAGATGAGTTTCGGAACAGGTCTAAGAACTAGTCCTTGATGTATGATAATGATGAAGTAGATTAAAATGCTAAACACACATACTGGAGCTCGAGACTTATCGCTACAGCCTCTGTCACGACATGTTGGTAAACAACTCTGATTTCTTAGAAACAGCAAATCTACATATTGGCCAGTCGACCTTAGAATGAAGGCTCCTGATGTCTTAGATTTCTTCGTAAACAAACTAATAAAACTATCTAAATTAAATACAAAGATTTCAAATGTACGTACTACTCTGTTGAAGCAGGTGTTCCTCGAGGCAAGTTGTTCCTCGGGCCTCTACTCTTCCTTATCTACACAGCCGACATACTATAAACAAATGCCAACACTAATGCACCTTTCGCCGATAGTGTTGAGGAGTTTTCTTTTAACTTTTTCTAAAAATAAATACCTTGGACTTTACATTGATCAGCGGTTTACCTGATAAGTGCACATTAAAACCAAACGAATGCAGTTAGATTTCAAGCTCAGACAGGTACACTGGCTCCTTAGGCGAAAGTCTAAACTATTATTATAAAATAACAAACTGTTATTATACCAAAATTATGCTTAAACCTATATAGTCCTACGGAATCTAGCTATCGAGATGCGCCAATCCCAAGATATTATGTCATCCAAAATTTTCAATCTAAGGTGCTGGAGCTTTAGTAGTGACCCACGGTACGTAAACAATCAGACACTTTACACAGATGTCGAAGTACCTCTCATAAAAGACAAGGCCAGAGAAGACACGACTTTGAACAGTTTTGTTTAAAACTGTAACAATACCAATACTGAAAATTTCTCATAAATTAATTTTTCCTTAATCGCTTCGACGTTAAGAAACATTTCATTGTCATACATTCTTTACATTACTTCTTTTAAGCGCGCATGCATAAAAGCAGTAATTGAAAACAAACACACTGCTTAAATAAATATTTGAAAAGCTCTTTTCCCACCAAAAAAACCTACTTGTTTATTATAAATTTTTACAATACATTTATTCAAATTGGAAGACGCGACATTTGAAAAACACTCGCTTTTATAAACATCTTTGTAATTATTGTTTTAAATCGTTACTGTTCATAGTTTTATACAAATAAAATTACACGCATCATTGTTTGTAAACAATTCCCTATAAAGTAATTGTCATATTCTAAAATGTACAAAATTATTTACTTTCTTTTATAAAAATAATCAAATTTTATTTGTACAAAATTGTGTACGTAACATTTTGCAAATTCAGTATTTTAGATTCATGTCATCTTGCTGTGCTCGTGATTTCGTCGTTTGCCTAAAACACTTCCATTTCACAATTTCTTACAAAAGTAGTAATTTTACACTTTGTGTCTCCTTTTCTAATCTTCTACAAAGGACAAAAACACAACACAATATTGTTTTGTACCGTAGAGGTGCATTTTTCCCACCAAATCTTAAAAAAGCATTAGAAAGGAGTAATTAAAAATAAATAAGAATGTTAAACTTCTCAAAAAGCAAAACATTTTGTCCAAATTGTCTTATAAAGCAGTAATTATAATTTAAAATCTTCATTATTTAAATTCAGTTCGTAAAATACCAACATGGGATGTGATGACGAAACATCAAATTCTTGTCTTCAACCATATTTCAAAGAAGGTACTATATTTAATTTGAATAATTGCCATGATAATGTTTGACCGAATACACAACTCTTTATTAACCGTTTCGCACATAAACATCTAAATGTAAAAATATGTATTGATTATTAGAAATTTCACTGGAAGGAAGAATAAAAAAAATCTACTTAATCACAATGTTACTCAAATAATACAATTATAATTAATTGATTTCCTTATAGCACCAACTTAATAAACAGACACAAAAAATTAATCAACATATTTTTGCATTCACTTTCTTGGATGCAAAAATATATAATAACCGAAGAGCTTACCTAAATTGGCAGGTACATACCGTTGCAAATTGGTGATCGTTGGAATGAACGAAGAGTTCTAAATTTTATGGTGTTATTGCCGTTAAATGTGTAACAGTATTGTGGAATAATAAACAATTTTTCACATTTTAGAAGAAGGAGAAAGATGTGGGTAAGTATATTAACCAATGTTTTGAAGACCGTGCAGCCAAAACTGATGGCTTGTGAACTTTAAGAAAAGAGACTAGGAATGGAAGTAATTACATTTACAGTAGAAACAGAGATGTCAAAATTGAAGTACATGTTTCAGAATTACATTTTTATGTAAATGTTATACTTGGTATACACCAGAGACATACCACAAGATGAAGATACAACCATGGCCACCTTTGCAGATGATACTGCTATTATGGCTGTTGCAGAAACCGTTGAAGTAGCAGCAGTAAATCTGCAAAAATCTGTGGATAAAGTCAGCGCTTGGACCAAAAAGTGGCGCATGAAGCTCCATGAATGTAAATTTACCTATGTAATTTTCACAAATAAAAAAGTGACGAAAGTACCTATAACAATCAATTCACAAGTGATCCCATGTGAAAATGAGGCTAAGTATCTAGGAATGTGGCTTGATACTAAACTAAACTGGAAGGTGCATGTTAATAAGAAAAAAAACAAGAACTTGATATTAAGTATAGGAAAATGTATTGGCTGCTAGGACGACATTCTGAGCTAAGTATATATAACAAGCTACACTTATACAAACAAGTGCTGAAACCAATATGGACGTATGGATCGCAGATCTGGGGTTGCACCAAGAAAACTAATACTAAAATTATACAAACTTTTCAGAACAAGGTACTACGCAAAATAATAAATGCACCGTGGTATGTTCGTAATGACAATATTCATAAAGACCTTAACATGAATACTGTTCTTGAAGATATAAGAATTACAGCGTGAAGCATGAACACAGACTTCACAATCATGACAACATTGCTGTGCTGCAAATGCTGGATAACAGTAGCGTAGTGCGGAGACTTAAAAGGACAAAACCTTGGGACCTGGTGCAGTAAGCAAGCATCGATGCCGCGTGAAAAGTGCGTGTACACACTAGGGTTATTCAGTGGAATAATTCCTAACAATAAGTGATAGTTTTATGAAATGAAAACTACTAGATAAGTTCAAACATAGTTGTAGTAATAAATAAATGAAAAAAAAATGTATGTAAGTAACTTACGTTTTTCTGTACAAAGGTCAGATCATGTTTAGATTCCAATTTTACAATAGCCCATCGAAAAGTACAAACAATATCAGTTGCTGCTTACATATATAGCTTCCATCGGTTTTGGGAAGATATTTGATACAGTGAATAGGGGCTGGTTGTGAGTAACAAAAAAGGAACCCCAAAACACCTCATTAGAACTATACAAACTCATAGTTGAGACAGGCGACGGAGCACATCTCCTAGTGTAAGCCTCATAATTGTTGAGAAGTACAACAAGGGTGGCCATTGTCACCGTCTCTTTTTAATTTATAATTTATAGAAGTTGTCATAAACAATTTGAAGATGAACCTTTCAGAATATTTAATGGTTGGTAACTCAGCAGTTGACACAAAGTTCTTTGTTATTGATACATGTTATTGCTACTCAGTGGAACTCGGAAAGCGGTATGCAGTTGGCTGTACACTCGTTGAGTCGAATCTGCAAGGAAATCTACAGAATTTTACACTGAAAATCAAGGTGATGGCTTTTCATTGGAGCTGACACCATACGGACAAAAATTTTTGTAGATGGTATTGTTCTGGAGAAGGGCAGTAATTTTGGATATCTCGGTTGTAAGTGTATCTTGCACTTCAAACAATGGTGTGGTGAAGCGGCCGCACAAGTTGAACCGCATGTGTGGGACCGTCTGTTGAGCTCTGGAATCAACGAGGAAATAAACACGCCTAAAGTTTTACAAGGTGATGGCCCCCCCACATTTCTCTATGGGTGTGAGAATTGATCTTCCATGAAGACTTAGGCCAGTCGTGTTCAAGCTACCGAAATGAGATTTCTCAGGCACATGGTAAGATATACTTTAAAAAATCGCTAAAGAAATGCAGATATTCGCCAGCAACTGATTATTATGAGTGTAGAAGATAGGATTGTGGCCAGTATCGGTCAAAATGGTTAGAATACCTTAACTGAATGGATGACTGCTACATGCGTAAACAAATACTGAATTATAAACGGAAAGGGGGGAGCGGTGTAAGAGCGCCCAAAGAAACGTTGGAGTGGACCAGCAGGAGTCTATCTGCTTAGAACTTACAAAAAATATTTTTGGATTAATCTTTGTTAAAGTCGATGATGTTGAAGATTTTTGTAGAAACTGATTATAGACATTACGGTAATTTCTAGCTCTTACAGACATTGCGATAAACAATGTAAATATTTGAGTCATATTACAAATTTATTAGTTATTATTATTATTTACTTTATTATTATATTGTATTTTATGATGTATAAAGAATATATATAGTACAGGTCTATATGTTAATATAAACTTCTGTAGCTATACATGTAAGACTTAATGTCTTTGCTAAATGTAAACCAGGAAGTCGTATATGATAAATAGTACACGTGTAATTTAAAGTTTGCTGACCCTATACACAAGCAGGCTACTAACATATCGTTACAAGGTTCATGTTACTCTGATAGTGCTCTAAAAAAGTATATATTTTATTTTTCTTATTGAATGTTGTGATAATTATTGTCTTCAGCTGCTTGTCAATGTTTGTAGAAGATAATATTTTACTGTATTTTCAGAGTTACAGAAGCTTTTAGAAAATAATTATACAGAATTTTTTTACTGTATTTTAACAGACTGACTTTTCTGTAATTAAGAAAGTTGTTACTAGTGAGGTAGGTAGTCAGTGCAAGAAATAGTGCACGCGCGCGCGTGCCCGTGTGTGTAAAGCAAAATACTATACCGCACAAGCATACTTTAACGTGTTTAGATAACGTGTGGTTTAATCGACATACAGTTAGCTTATTTTTATATGTATTTTCATTCCGTTGGGAACCCTAATTACACAATTATTGCCTTCAATAGCTTTAAATAAAAAAAAAATAATATGTGTAAATCCATCATTTCTTGTATACATACACACTTATTTAACGTTCTGTTTTGAAGAAAGATTGAGTTTAAGAATAAAGACAAATCAAAGTTATTATTCACTTCTGAACAGGTCTACCGTGATAATATGTTTTTCATTTCCTTATGAATGTTTCTTGAATTCTTTTCCGCTTGGCGTACCTTCACAGTAGCAGCAAAGCGAAATTTTTCATTTTCCTACACTCCGCGTCACAGACTGACTACCTTTTTTTTTTTTTTTTCAAACTTTATATTTAATATCATTCTGCGTTTACAGTTTTCAATAAGTTATAAAAATCACCGTCCCTAGTGCACACAGGATAAAAGTGTTTCCATTCAGACGTAATTCTATTTACCTCTGATCTGATAATAGTATTGTTTAATTTTAAGTAGCATTAACTTTACTGTCGCTAAAAATTTATACATCTACTGTGACTCTGAAAAAAATAATTTAATATCGTATACATAATCTTTCTTACACCTCATTTTATAATTTAACTGTTACAACCACAATTAATAAATTTGGTTAATGCAATTCTTATTATCATAAATACCTTTTTATAGCCAAAACGTTTCTAAATATTAGTTTGTTTAGTTGACAACAATATTTTTGTTCTTGTTATAAAATATAAACGTTTTGACCACAGGTGATGCGGTGTCCTCAGTATTATAGCTGAGAATCAACACCACATTAAGGATGCCACATCACACTATGGGCAAATCGTTTGGTATTCATAAAGATACCAAAAATATGAATGTTAACCAAAAAATGTGGTTATTATTAGTATTTACTTAGTTTGCCAGTTATAATATTGTTACGTACTGCGAAAAGTTCTCATGCATTCGATGGCGTCGTTCTACCAGCTTCTCGACTACCCCTGCCGATGTGTGTTTCTGTCAAGGCCGCGTTCAAGTTTGTTCCAGATTCTTCAAGAAGCCACTTGAAAACGCATTAGCGTCAGCATTAAGTGGCACATTGAGAATGGAAGATTTCTAAAGCCGTGCGCTACCTATAAAAAGCCATAGCAACCGGCTTCTCAGTTCAGTGATGTTGAGCGGTTTCTTTAGCACAGATCGAGTGGGGATTTACACAAATGTGGCAAAGTTTTTGTGTGTTATACTTAATGCGGAATCGTTTACAGTTGACATTATTATTGCGTGTGGACAAATTTAGTTTGAATTGTTGTGAGAGACTATCTTGTTGATTACAAATTATTATTTGTAATGATTAAAGCTGGATATTAGTGATTTCTTTGGTGTCTTGTGTTTTCTTTTCCACTGTACCATACGACGATCAGTTACACCGTCGTAACAGTATGACACTGCATTTCCATCTTACCTGTATTCCACCTGGCACAGTGAATGTGACACCCATGATATGAGCGACTGTAATATTAAAGTAAATTGAAATATAGTGATTTGAAATACTACTTCTAAAAGACAACGGAATATTAGACCTGTCGAGACGTCACTACTATTGTGGTAAATGCAGTTTTACAGTCTTCATGTCATAATTGTATTTACAAATATGTGGTGACATGGAAGAGTAAAGGAGAAGAGAAGCTTGCGTCTTTCGGGCGGGTGCCATTTTTAAATATTAATTTTATCTCCCGCATCGTAGATATAAAACAATGATTTTTGGGAGGCAACTTCGTTTCACCTGCTAATAGTCTCCGTATGAAATAGTAAATAACGTTCTATTAAAATAGGCTAAATGAATTGAAGTCTGTAAAAAACTAATACAGTAATTTTCCGTTTAGCGCTGACGCTTTTAGCGCTGATTCCTCATAGCGCTTTGGAATAAAAAGTCAAGGCAAGTGAATTTTATTTAATTAAAAATACGTACAATTTATTTATTCGTTATTTAGCTGATTATAAGAATATTATTTTTATCGGTAGTTCATGTTATTTTTACGTAATTTAAGTATAAAATGTTTCAATAATCTCAGTCGCCAATTATGTAGATAAGATGTAATGGAAAATATCAGCTTGGACGTTATGCTCAAGTGTTATGACGACTAAAAGCTGGTAAGCGTCAAGTGTAAAATATTTAAATTTACCACCATCGACAATTAGGACCATTTTTTAAATTCTGAAAAGATAAAAAGATCTGCGTCGACAAAGTTATCTATTACTAAAATAACTCTGTCGAGAAGAAGTGTACTTAAAGAAATGAAAAAGAATACCATTTAGGTTGACGATCAAACGCAGCGTGACATGCTGATAAGTTAGCTTACCATCATGAAGAATATATATATATATATATATATATATATATATATAGCGACGATACAAATAAATATTTTTGCATAGGATAATTATGTGTGTTTAAATTATGCTGAAGTCTATATTGGAGGTGTAGAAAAATTATTTATTTATAACAGAAGTAAATCATTGTTTATATGATATATTTCAATTAAACAGAATGTCATGTATAGTATTTTATTTGTTTTCAATGAGTTTATATAGTTCAGTTTTGGTAGGTTTTACTTGAAACGTAGAATTCCTTTACACTCGGCGTGACGTCACTCGCTCCGTCGCTGTTACGCTCCGCTCTGCAATGTTCACCGGTCTCCTCTCTCACTCTCTGTTTCTCTTCGCCGAACAACTGATAACACTGATGCAGATTTTACACACGAATTGTAACTTTCCGAATCGTTTGTTTACTCACTCACAATTGGTTATTATTAATTATTGTTACTCAGGGTGGTAAGTAATGATATTATTTAAAAGCGGTGTATATTGCTTACACAATCCGGCTATTCTTGAAGTGTTCCGCGTTAATAAGGATTTATCACGGTAGATAAATCTCCCTAAACGGAAAATCTTCCACTAACACGTAATAGCACATGAATATTTTATAACTGGTAATTCACCCGCTTGGTTCTAATCGACAAACTCGAAAAGAGTCCCAAGACTTAGAGTTGCTCTAGATTAAACCAGTTCGAACAAGAAAGACTCTTGACGAAGAGCACACGTTCACTAGGCAACGGCTTCCAATGAACTGCCCCGAAGTACACGTGACAACCAACGTATCTGACTGAATTTAGGGGCTTCTGATTGGTCAATCGACTGTCCACGTGGTAGATTGGACAAAAGATAGACGCGTTGCAGGCGAATCTTTGTATAAATCTGAGATTTTATCTAGAATTTTTATTACCCTTCAATTGATAAGAGTCAAAAGTTGAGTTTTCAATTACTAAAAAACCACATTTAAAAATAACTGAGAACAACAGAGTATATAGAAAATGTAGCTATTTTCATAAATAATTCACTGTCCAAGTCTCATGCCGATCGGATAACAAACGCGGAAGATGTAACACGAAGGTTCACCACACGCGAACGCGCGCACATATTCACAAACAAAGTACATGGCATTATAGAGCAAACTTTTGTAAAGAATTTGGTATAACACAAGTCTTTATCCGTCTCTAATTACAAAACTTATAGCTAATTGACAAAAATTGCATAAATCAATCTAAAACATGCTACTCTCCCGTCATCCATGCTCTGATATTCTTATTATAGATCATCATACTGTGTGTTGTTGCAATACATAGCCTATATATTATGTAACGTGATGTTTTCCTCAACATAAAGAATATACCTTAATATAAAACATAGTATTATTAAAATAATGTAGGACAAAACAATAATTAAGTAATTAACTCATATAATGAGATATATATGTTAAACTATAAATTTTAGATCATTGTAAAACAAAATAATAAAACCAAGATACCATATATGACTATCTGGAACTTTGTAACCAATAACTCTAGTAGAATGAATAAGAAATATGGCACAAAATAGGTGAAAGCCTATTCAGCAGAACCTAACTGGATTACCAATTAGGAAGGGGAATATAAACTAGATAAAAATTGAATAAAACCAAACAGTAAACTAGAGAATAATTCTACCTGAGTGTGAATGAAATCACATAGAAAATTCAGAGAATGATTATTATAAGATAAGTGTATAAAAACAGTTTTAATTTTGTATGAACTTTTTACAATGTAGGTTAGATTAAGAACCATTCTTATATGTTAAAGAAATAGAAGAATATAAATAAGATAGTAATGTAAAGAATGTCATAATAGATAGTATAACCAATAAACTGAATAATAGATAAGACAATGATACATAACTATTGTTGGTTATGAACCAAATAATAATATAAATAGTAAGAAACTAATGTTACACCAAAAGCCTACATATGATTGTAAGAAAAAAGAAAACAATTTGTATAAATAAAACATGTGGAATAATACTATATAGATTCAAAGATAATGTATATTTGTAGAGTAAGTTATTAGTAATGAAATGTGTTAATAATGGACCATTCATAATGTAACTAATAACAAATCAACTTTGACAAATAAAATACATCTATTGTGTAAGTTAGTAATGAACATTACAAGGAATAAAGATTGTATTGGATTATATGAGATAGAGTAAAAGTTCATGTGATTAATAAAGAACAATTAATAACTGTTGAATTGTATTAGAGTTAAGTAATTTTGTTTAAAGAAAAGAATTATATTCCATGGAACAAGGGACATTATGGTGCCTAGAGGGCAATTCAATGTTTTGTTAAAAAAATTAATGTTTATAGGTATCAGTACTAACAATAAAACGTCTTTTATTAACATAAGATAAAATGTACAACAACAAAATTTAAGATAGGTATCTAAAAGGACTAGTTTTATACAAAAATGTTAGAATAGGTCAGTTAAAAATGTTATTTTTGTTATTACTGGACAGAACTATGGCTTAAGAGATCTCGAAAAGATCAGCATAAAAAAATGCATTTTAATGGTGGTAATATCTTTGTTTATATTCAGTAGCATAAGAAAAATAAGTCAATTTTAAGATTTTTTGATAAATTTCATCAAAAAAGGGACGCGTTTGTTGGTGAGCATCAACCAGAAAACGGAATTTTTTAGGATTAAAAACGGAATGTTTAGTAATTCCACCAATCAGAACCTTTCACCTGTCAGGTGAATCAACCCATAATGCACCGCCAAGGAGTTAGTCGTTCGCCGGTAATCATACAGTAAAGGACACCTTCTCTGTGACACAGAAAATGTAAATATAACCTCCAACCCAAAGTGTAAATAGTCTTGTCCTCAAAGTCTCTAACCCGAGTGAGGTTAGGTGAAGTGTAAACAAAAGGCGATCTAACCTTCAAGCGGGGACGTAACCTAATAGTGAACATCAAGTGTTGTGAAGATTTTTTATATTTAAAGGACATTATAGTGAATAAATAGTAACAGTGAATTATATTAAATGTATAAAGAAAGGGAATGTATAGAGTGCATTTAAAAAAATTATAACCTAACTTAATATTTAAGTATCACTATACCACAGTAACTTTTATATACTCTTGTGAACTAATTTTCGTACCATCACAGCATAGAAACACTAACACTATTATAATTATTCTGTGTTTAACTATTATTTCGTTGTACTTAATATTAAACTTGAATAATATAGTCACTAGTGGTTAACCTCAAAACCGGACTCTGTCCAATATACGAACTGTTCGTCACTTTAGATTTTAGTAATTGTTTTATAATATTATAAATAATTTAGTATTGTAATGTTTTGTTCTTCAAAAGGCATTTTTTGTTAATTATTGTAGCCAAAAGAACCCAAAAGCTTATATTTTCATAACGTAAATTGTAACCTATATCTCTGAAAATCTGAACCCATGCTAGCTACCAAGTGTTGAGCGATAATTGAAAAAAGCCTGGTAAACATATTATAAGAAATGTTATTCATTTTTATATCAGAAGAATAGAATATAATTCTAAAAGAAAATAAAAGAAAAGTTAAAGTAATTAATGGTGTATGAATTATCATTTTAATAATTAACATTTTATTTTCAATTTATGAACATTAGTGTTTACATCAACTCCAGAAGAATAAGTTGGCAGTACCTAATTTGGAAAAACCCGTGCTTTTTAAATGATTAACTAGGTCAGTGAACTCTAATAAAGTAAAAAAGATAAATTAAATAAAACTTACGAATAACAATTAATACAAACATTTAATATCTCAATTAATAATAAACAAATAAAAGAAAATCAGAACAATCAAGTTTCATACCAGCGAGCATAAGGGAACCATTCAACTATATTTACAAACCAAACCAACCTGGATAATTTATAATTAAAATTAGCAAACTGATATTACACCACGACAAATGAATTAACAGTTAATAGAATAAAGTCAATTATATTGAACCGTAAGAAACAAACTCCTAATCTTATAACAACATAATTTTATTTGTAATCTTTCGTATTACAAATTAGCGTCCACAAAGTGAGGCTTGTATTTGCGAAATATAGGGAGGATACTCTTAATTTCGTATCATCATAAGATTATTTGTGCGGGCTAAAAGCAAAAGCTGCAATCTCCACTTTTTTCTGAAATCGATATTTTGAAGGCATTGCATACAGTGACCTGTCGGCTTTAAGAAAACGAATATCTTAGTAGCAAAAACGGCATAGAAACGTTTAACATTTAAATTACAAAACTGTCCTTAGAAGCAAAGTCTGCAAACTCCAAGTTCATTTTTCGAAATCTGAGAAGCAAAACCAGCAAAATCCAATTCCACCAATCAGAGCGCTCGATTTCATCACGTGATCTGTGCGGGTAATGGCTCCTTGTTGTTGTCTGAATGGATTGCTGTTTGTGTGCAAATTTACCTTGCTAAGAATAAGATTTGTAAAAGTGAATGTGTAACATGGAACCTGACCTAGAAAATGGCATTTCAGCTGTGTCACCTAGAAAAACTAGGAAAAGGCCGAATCGTCCTGAAACCTGGAAAAGGAACGTTGCCAAGAGGTTGAGGTTAGTACTCATTTTAAGAGTAGGCTTAGTTCTCCACGTTTCTGATATTGTAATCCTAGTTTAAATTACTGAAATGTTAGTGTTGCCATACTTTCCAAATGGTTTTCTTACGGTAACGCTTAATTTTGTTCATTACAGATATGAAGCACAACATCTGCCGACATATCCATTGTGTGGTCATCATACTAAAAGCTATCGTTGTAGCGTATTGACAATGAAACAGTGCTTATATTTTCATGATATTTTTTATAAAAACAAAGACAGGCAATCGCAAAACAATTTCATTTTGCAGTACACCAAATCCAAGCAAGTTCAAAGAAGAAGGCCTAAAACAAATGAAAAGACTCCAAAAGCCTTTCATACAAAGTTTTTGTTAGGAGAAATGATGAAACCGACATGATTTCATCATGCCAAAATGCCTTCCTACAAATTCTTCAAATAAAAAGATCACGTGTTGAGTTTGTTACAAAGAACTTTCAAAAATGTGGATTTATACCGGAAGAAACCAGAGGAGGAGATCATGTGTCAGCTAAATTCAATGACAAGAAGCAGTCAATTGTTGAGTTTATTTCTTCTTTGGCCTGTAGTGACGTGCATTATTGCCGTTATAAAAGCGGATGCAAATACTTACCTGCTGACCTTAACATAGCAAAACTACATAAAATATACAATGAAAAAGTTGAGGACAGTAGTTTAAAGGTGAAAGAATGTTACTTCAGGTATATTTTCAACCGAAATTTTAACATTGGTTTGGCAGCCCACGTTTAGACATGTGTTCAACGTGCATAGAGCTAAAGGAAAGAATGAAACTTGAAAAAGACCCTCAGAAAAAACATTAGCTTCTCGTTCAACGACTCATCCACAAAAAGCGAGCAAAAGCGTTTTATGATCATTTGAAAGAACAAGCCCCCGAAGTTATGAATATATCCTTTGACTGTCAAAAAAATTTACCTCTACCCAAAGTTCCTGATCAAGAAGCTTATTACAGGCAGCAGCTTTATCTTTATAATCTGACCGTTGTGAAAGGTAGCTCCAAGGATAAGCTTACCAAAGAAAACTGTACCAGCTATTTATGGACTGAGGATCTTCACAAGAAAGGATCTAGTGAAATCGCATCATGTATCTTTCACTTCTTGAACAACACAGACTTCACTGGAAAAACCAAACTGAGGCTCTTTGCAGACGGATGCGGGGGGCAAAATAAAAACCAAATCATCCTAGCGATGTGCTCAAAATGGCTTTTGGACGCCCCATCAACTCTTCAACATATTGAAATCATTTTCCCAATTCGTGGACATTCATTCATGCCACCAGATAGAATCTTTGGCAACTGTGAGAAAAAGTTCAAATCTTTGCAGCAGATTGAAAACCCTGGTCAATATGTGGAAATAATATCTTGTTTTTCAACTGTTGTAAATGTGGGTACTGACTGTGATGTCCATGACTGGCGAAGTGAAGCATACAGAGTTTTTAAGCCAGTGAATAAATGGCATTTCAAGTTCGCTCCGACCAAAAAGTTTTGTATCAAGAGAATCAGGTAAAAACCAAAAGCAGGTCGTGATTAAGGGTGAGCACTTTTACTATCATGAGGTGTCCGTGTACAGATTTCTAACAAAATCTAATGCAACCGTAGCAGACATTAACCCTAACTTGATTTCTCCTGGAGTTCTGGTGAAGAAAGTAAAACTCTCTGACGTGAAAAAACTGCTTGAGGTTCACTATGGCCCTAATTGGATGGAAAACACCAGTTTGGAATATTACAAAAACCTTCTCGAAAAGTGTGATGACCAGGAAAACACTCGAGATGAAGCCGAACCTGAGTGTGAAGAAACAGAGGAGTCGCCGGAGACTATTGTGTAGAAAAAGATAAGAAGTTGTGCTGTAAGTCAGCAATCACTAACACGAACATTTCCAGACAAAGAATTTTACGTATTTCAGTGTTATGTACTAAAAAAGTTACTGTTTAATATGTATTAAAAAGTTCCCTTTTAAACCTCGTGCCATTATTTATTTCCTTCCAAACTGTTTAATATTATACCCTAGGCAACGCTAACACTATAGTTAAAGGTGATGAATATAAACATAGTGTTTAGACGATAGCTAGGCACTCTTAGATATAAGTCTACAAAATGTTGATAGCAAAACCAGCAAAGTCCACATTTCAGAAGCAATACTAGCAATCTCCAAACAAATATCCTCTGTAAGTATTTTAAACATGAGTTCTAAGCCCTAATTTTTGGTGAATGTATTAGTTTTATACCTTAGAAATTGGAGAAAAATAATCAGCTGTGTACTCTTGGTTTCACCACCTCAAATTTTCTTTTCGCTGTCCTGTAAAATTTGTTGGAGTGGACATTGCAGCTTTTGCTTTTAGCCCCCACATTTGTAATCCTTGGATATTACAATATATACAAATCGGTTATTAACGTTATCCTACGTCTTCCGATCCCTAGTCTCCATTGGTCTCGATCTAACCAAGATTCTTCTGCCAATTCTCGATCTCTCATTGCCAGGTTGATGCCTCCTCTCCAACTCAACCTAGGTCTTCCTCTTCGCCTACGACCGTATGGTGTCCATCTAAAAATTTGCTTGGGGATTCGATTATCCGGCATTCTTTGCACATGCCCAAAGCATCTTAGCTCTTTTGTTTTTATGTCGTCGACAAGAGAGTACTGTACCCCCCATTATCTCCCGGATTCTGACATTTCTTACTTTTTCCAGTTTTGACCTCCCAGCCGCTCTTCGCCAATAATCCATCTCAGTAGCTTCCAACAACTTTTCTGTTCTTTGTACTATTGGCCATATTTCACAACCGTATGACGTAATTGGTTTCACGGTTGTATTGTATATACGATGTTTATTTTGTTTCGATATTTGTTGGTCCCACAATATGTTGTTCAGCAATGCAATATTGATTTTCTTCCCAGGTTATTTCTTCCTCTTATCGGTTTATCTAGACTACCGTCTTGTGTAACTGTTGTACCTAGATATTTATAGCTACTGCAATTTATTATTTCTTGTTCGTCTTCTAAAATTAAATTCTTCTGTTCCCCACCAATGCACATATACTCATTTTTCTTTGTGTTTAATTCAAGGCCCCATAGCTTATATTGCTCTATAAGTTTTCGTGTCATGTATTCCATGTCGTGATAGTTCTGCGCTACCACGACCTGGTCGTCAGCGAAACACAGTGTATACACTGTGTTGTCAATTAGAGGTATCCCCATTTTGTGGCATTCCTTTTTCCAGGTTTGAGGGCTTGTTTCCTGCATCATGAAGGATGCAGGAAGTATTTTTACTTATATTCAGGACGAAAAAGAAGACAAATCAGAAACATTTGGTGCCAATAGAGGACGGTTTGATACATTGAAGAAACGTTACAGTTTTGACAACATTAAAGTAACAGGTGAAGCTGCTAGCGCGGATTATTAGGATGCGTTGGAATTTCCTGCAAAAAAACGATCGTTGAACACTCTTTGCATATGGATAAGACGGTATTATTTTGGTTACAAATAACATTAATTAGAGTATATGTAAAAAAGTAAAACAACAAAGAAAATGAATCAATCTTACTCATTGAAAAAGTCAGCCCTTACAGCGCTATTTTGTATAGTGCGAGATGAACGTATCTCGAGCGATAACCGGGGTATTACTGTAACTAGTGTTAACTAGACTAGAGGAGAAAACGTTGAAAGAAAACTAATATTGCCCGGTCGAGACTTTTTTATTCTTTAGAGGAAAATACTATTAAAATTGAACTTAGTAAAATGGTAAAGATTGAATTCCGTCGTTTGTTATACAATATTATGTCAGAGAAGAACGTAGAACTTAATTAATTTTAATGTAATTTCTTTTTCCGGTACACGGTTTTAGAGGACAAGTACTTTTCCGTCGTCGGATACATATTGAAAAAGAAATAAGATTCATTTTCATTGCATTATACCTGACACGCATTGCATATTTAAAATGAAATAGAAATCTTTTTATTAAACCTTTGAACGGGAAAACTAAAGTGGTGTTTATCAAAGTCTAGCAAAAGCCTTCCAAATAATCAACTCATGACAGATGCGCCAGTGATTCGTCTATAATTTTTACAGTCTTTACTATTTCCTTTTTTGTATATGTGTGAAATGTTTTTTGTAATCAGACGCATAAGTTTCATCGTCCCACATTATACAATTTCTTCTTTTACTCCCTATACTGAGAAGCGGATAAATAACAATATTTCCATGAATTTTACAGATTCTCCACGTGTTGATATTTAAATACCGAGAATATAAAAATGAGCCGCATTTTTTCTCCAAATGATAAGTTCTGTAACAAGTCTAATTTATAATCTTTTTAATAAAAAATAAAAATTAAATGATATACGAAATAGATTTAGAAATAGATAATCACGTTTGCAGCTGACGGATTTGATCTTTATACCTACGAATTTGTTGATACTTATTTCTCAGTCATTTATTGTCGCTTGGGAATACACTTTAAAGCATATATTATTTATAGCATACATGAATTATAGTATTCAGGAAGTTTGTAGGGAATACCGGATATTCTTGATTTTCATAAAAGTACCCATTTCTGGACATTCACTTATAAATATCATGACCTTTGAGATAATTTGTGGGTGATCATTTACCTTTAGTTTTCTACTAAACAGCAGAGAGTTGTACAGTCACTTTAGCATAACATCCTAAGTCTTACCGGAGTGTAGTGTAACGTTTTTGGACAACATTTGTGAAATGTCTCTGTGTTGTTGAACGTTCAAAAATATATCACTATATAAAGTTATCTGTAGTGTATTGGTAGGAAATCGTTAACTGCATGTGCAGCGCACACGAAAGGTTTAACTTCTAGTGAGCACTATAAAATTTCAAATCAAATTTGTCATTTTGAATTTCACTTATAAAAATTATATTTACATTCCGTGTTATGTCAGACTTCATTTTCGTTTTTACTTCGTAGTATCGGTATAACAGTAATGAAATTAATTAATTTTCTTCTACGAAATAAGTAATGAAACAAGTGAAGAAAATATTAAAGACTGACATCCAAAGTGCGAAAATCATTAAAGTTGCCGCAAGAATTTAGATAATAAAAGTTAAAATAAATGCGGATAATATGAAGAAAAGACTCTGACTTGAGCAGCTTTAACTGGTTGTTCCTGATCATTTGGTAACAATGGACCGTCATGTAATTTATAGTTGTACTTATATTCGTAGTTTGCATAAGTGTAATATTTCTTCTCAATTTGTTTGCGATTTTACCAATTTAATTATCTAAAGTAAATCTATTTTCGCTTCAAATAACTTTAAATATACGTGAACGCTTTCATACTAAGTGACTGGAGTTTCATACATTCATACTGGCCACATGCTTTACCAGATTGTCGTAAATGCCAGTAGAATATTTACCCAGATCTTAAAAGGTGTGGACACTTCAGGAACCTATGAATGCGTTGCGTCATACTCCTGTTCACACAACGCGTGCAAAGTGTCACGTATGTGAAACATATTTTGCATATTAATGCATTAGTATGATTGTTGCACAGTTGTATGTTTGAGTACCATAATTTAACAGAAACCGCTTTTCACTATCTCATGTTGAAATGTATTCCACAAACTTTGGTTGAAAATGATCTTTATTTTAATTGGCTCCAGTTATTCATTTGATGCAGGTTATGTAGATTATTTGTGTAATGCAAATAGTATCATTTATTTTAAACACAATAATAAAAATTGGTTTCTAATATAATCGATTTTTCTTTTTAATTACCTACTACATAGGGCAAGCTTTAACTACTGGGCGGGTCGCTGTTGATGGATAACGGAATTTCCTTCATATATGGTGGATAGCTGTGAATAAGTTGAATTTAAACTATCTGCCGGGCTGTTTTGCTGTGGTCCAAGGTTTTCATTAAAACAAAACCTTTCACCAGAACCACTGGCGCCATCTTCAGAGGATATATTGAGTCAACCTAACGTGGGGTGTCGTATGTTAGGCCCACGTTACTGTGGTTAAGGCTAAAGATGTCCCGCGATGCTACCTGTACTTATAAATTCATTTGGTCCCACGAACTGGTAAAAATTGCATCAACGCTAATTGCTCGACTCCTAAGTCTACCCAGCTCTCCCGCCGTAATAGTGTAGTAATACTAGTGGCAGTGACAGTGATTTAGACGTCCACATGGACAGTGCTGGATCGGGAGACGACCAGTTTTCGCCTGTATCGGGCAAGCTTGCCAAACGCTAGCGGAAACTCACTGCCGCCAATCGGTCTCCGCCTCACCTGACCATGGGGCAAGTCATAGTAACAACTCAAACCAGTCTGTCAATAGCGTTAACACTTTCAACTTTTGCTGTGCCACCTTTAAACTCTAAATTTCCTCCTATTTTCATCTTTAATAATAGGAATTATTTCCAATTATTAGCGTTAATCCGTTACGCCCTTCCTTCAAATCCAGTGAAAGCAAAATGCTCGACCAATTCGCTGAAACTGGTTGTCAAATCCATTGCAGACTTCCGCGCTGTACAGAGTTTTTGTCTTTGTGGAATATGTCGTTCCACACTTTCGCTCTCCCCGAGGAGCGAGAAGTGAAAGTAGACTTTCAGGGTATTCCCCACCATACCTCATCTGACCACTCTCGGCTATTCGCCGACTGCTGTGTCGGTTCTGCATGCTGGCAAGGGAGAGAACAAACTTCCTGTCTATTTTTTCATTGTGAAGTTACTGAAAACAGGAAATTTCGAGGAAGTCTATAGCCTTCAAACCTTTCTTCACCTTAGGGTGAGTGTTCATTCATTTGACCCGTACCCAGGCCCTGCTAAGGGTTTCTGCTGTCTGCTGGGGTTTGGCCACTCTTTCCTATTCTGCCACGCGTCCCTGCGTTGCAGGCGGTACGGAGGGGCTATCGCGGCTGTGATAAGCCGCGTTTGGGCTATAATCCGTAAGCAACTGGAAGGGCGACCATCCTGCCAACTACCGGGGTTATATAAAATATATAGAAGCTCCTGGCACACAGCGTCGTGTAGTTTGCCTCACCCCTAATCGGCGAGATGCTTTCCCACCTCTCTTCGGTAAATCTATCAAAGCCCCGGCGGCGACTCCTCTCGCCCCCGCGGTCTCAGTCCCACTTGCAGGCGCCACTTTGGCGACGCCTGTGACGGCTCCACTCCCGGCGCCTGCCGGAGCGCAGGACCGTCCTACGGAGCTGTTGCTGCTAAGCCATCTTTCCCTTTGCAAGGGCACTAACGAACGCACTCGTCGCCACCGGAAGTCCGGCTAACCTCTTCCGCAGGCTCGACCTACCAAGCCTCAGCGGGAAACTCCCACTCCCGTTATCTCCCTACCGCCTCAGAGTGAGCAGGCCATCATTCAGTCCGCCAATCCTGCACAATCTACAGCTCCGGCTGGAGCTCCTCAGGAACGCCCGCGCGAGTACCGTGAATTTCCCTGGGCTCTTATGGATCCCCTGACGGCTTAGGCCAACACACTTGTTGGAAGCAGCAGGTCTGCTCATGATATCTCTACCGTCTCTTAATGTCTCTCTGCCCTCTTCCCTCTAAATAGCTACATCCCTGCGGATCGTCACTTGGAACGGCGATGGCGTTTCCTCTCGCCGATCTGAGCTGGCGGCTTTCGTCGTGGAGTACGACGCTGATGTCGTCCTTCCCTTCGAAACCCATCTAGCCCCCTACCATCGGCTCTCTCTACCTGCGTACACTTAATATCGTCAGGATCGTCCCCTTCAGCCGCGCCATCCCATAGGCTACTACCCTCCCCCACTACTACTCTCATCGAAGGTTGTGCGGTGGCGGTAGACGCAGGCGACTGGGAGCAGTGCATTGGTTCTGCGTATCTCCGACCCGGTCTGTCGCCAGCGCCCCCGCCCGAGGAGTGGGACGCCCTTCTCGACCACCTAATCTTAACAATTGCAGTCGGCGACTTTAACGCCAAACACCTTTCATGGGACAGTACGACTAAAAAACGTCTACGGCAATTCTCTCTGCCGGTTCGTCTTTGAAGACCCGAAAACGCATGTCATCGGCCCAGAAGATCCCACCAATTCCTCCTACACCGGTAAGCGACAGAGCGTTCATGACGTAGTTGTAGAAAGGAACGTGGCCCCTCTTATCCAGGTCTTATCTGTGTCAGACCTCTCGTCTTATCACAATCCCCTACTCGTGACTGTTCGAGTCGTGTCGGCTTTACCCCGACCTACCGCCGGTCCTGCCGGATGTCCTATTATGACGAGCTCTCTTGAAGGTTACCATCAGTCCCAGCGGACCCGATCGTCACTTGTGACCATCTGGATCTCCGTGCCACACATCTTCAGGAGGTGGTCCAAGATGTCATGGATCGAAACACATACAATATCGAAACTCGGTATATTCTCCAGAAGCTCTCCCGTCGGCGCAAGTTCCGCGGCAGATGGGAAAGAACCCGAAATCCAGCCGTTTTCAGGTCCATTGTCTTTACGTCCAGCAGCTTCTGAGGGACGGAAACTCTGATCAGTGAGAATCATATCTTAAGTCCCTTGAAGTCGACCACGCCTTTGTTTGGAGAACGACGAGTCGCCAGACCCGCGAGAAGCGTACTCGCAACTCTCAGGATACCCCGAAGAGCATTGTTCCTTCATCGGAAAGCAAAGCCATGGTCTTTGCCGACTGTATGGTGACGCAATTCACCGTCCGTCAAGGCGTCTGGTTCCCTGCCTGTTTGACAGTTGTTAGAGACTACTTTTTCTGGTTATTTTTTCCATCCTCCACTAGACCTCCCCCGCTCTCTTTGACAGTGACAAACTAAAACTGTTCTAAGGCTTTCACGTCCGGTGTCAGTTGTATTAGAAGAGTTTACCGGGCTGTTTGGCCGTGGTTCATGGTTTGAAGACAAACCAAACGTTTCGACAGCAACACTGGCTACCATCATCAGTGGAATTCAAAGAATTCGAGAACATCCTGAACGTGGGTTGATATCGTCAGGCCCACAGTACTGTCGTAAAGGCTGAAGATGACCGGCAATGCTACCTGTACTTATAAATTCACCATTGCATTGCATTTTGGATGCGGGGTGTCCTTGAACCGGTAGCTTAACTGCAGCATATGGAGCGTGTCCAATGGCTGCCAGTAGTTACACGTAATGCTGGTACAATTTAACAGGTACCCTAATACTGGAAAAGGAAACCGCCAACCAGTTAACTGAGAACACGGGGGAGTAAGCACTTTTTTGAGTTTAGAGGCACTGCCTCTGGTACCGATTCGATGTTTCCCGTCTCAACATCAGGCAGGAACTTGTCGGCCTAGGCTATTCACCGACGGCGGTAAGTGTACTGCACATTGGCAAGGTGGAAGATTGCCGTCCTGTTAACAGTTT
This sequence comes from Magicicada septendecula, assembly GCA_034769895.1. NCBI lineage: Eukaryota > Metazoa > Arthropoda > Insecta > Hemiptera > Cicadidae > Magicicada > Magicicada septendecula. The sequence goes on from CM068373.1 coordinate 406,530,088, forward strand.
TATGGTAAAACTTCCTACAGTAGGCCAATTCGAGGAGGTTTCTGACGCCCAGAAATTCCTGCACCTTAGGGTGCAAGTCCGCACATTCGAACCGCGGCCAAGCTCCTCGCACTGTTTCAACTGCCAGAGGTTTGGTCACGCCAGCTTGTTCTGCAACCACCTTCCGCGTTGCGTGCGGTGTGCCGAACATCCTCGTGGGTTAAGTAAGCCTACGACAGAGTTCACAGCCATTTGCTACAACTGCGGCGGGACCCATCCGGCCAGCTATAGAGGATGTAGGGACTTTATATCGGCCATGAAGCTGCAGTGGACTCCGGCTCGCCCTGGCGCGCCGGCAGGCCGTGTTCCAAGTCCCCATCCTAACCGTTGAGAAGCCTTCCCCTCTTCGGTGCATCATCTCAGGCCCCGGCAGCGGCTCCCTGCTCCTAGTGTTCCAGTTCCACCTGCAGTAGTCGTTTCGGCGCCGCGTGCAGCAACCTCTGTCCCTGTGCCTGCCGGCGCGCGTGGTCTTTCTTACGGGCTGTGGCCACTACATCGGTCCCTCCTTCCGCTCCTCGCAGCACTAAAAGCAAGTGCACTCGTCGGCGTCACCGACAAGTTCCACAGGCTTTGCCTGCAAAGCCTCAGCGGGCACCGCCCACCCGCAGACATCATCCTACGCTCCAACCTGAGCAGACCACACGTCCGTCACCGAGCACTGAGCCATCTACGACACCGTCCGAGGCCAGTCAGGCCAGACTTCCGGAATCTCGGGAATCTTCCCGGGCCACGGTTGACCCCCTGACTGGTACAAACCTTGGTAGCTCCTGATACAACCACAGTCTTTCCCTGTTGTTTAAATCTCTGTCTACCAGTTTTCCTCTTCTTCCTTTGAATGGCTAGGAGTCTTAGGATCGTTACGTGGAATGCCCATGGGGTTGTCCCACGACGATCTGAACTGATGACTTTTGTAACGGAGTATGACGCTGATGTTGTCCTCCTTTGCGAGACTCATCTGGCTCGCTAACATATCTTCCACCTGCCATCTTACATATGTTTTCGTCAGGATCGTCCCCAGCGGGCTCGCTGTCGCCCCTCGAGGGAGACAGCTGTCTTCGTCCACAGGCGGATATCGTATAGTCCAGTAGGCCCTTTAGATACCCTCTTGTTGAATGTTGTGCGGTGGTGATTGACGCAGGCGAATCGGAGTTGCGCGTTGATGCGGCGTATCTCCGGCCTGGCCTGCGGACACCTCCACCGTCCGAGAGGTGGGACGCTCTCTTCGACCACCCCCTACCAACCATTGTTGCCGGCGACTAAATGCCAAGCACCCCTCTTGGAACAGCAGAGTAGCCAACGCCTACGGAACATCTCTGTACGAACCGACGACGACCCGGTACTTCAAGTCAACGGCCCAGAAGACCCTACTACCTCTCCTTTACCGGTCATAGACCGGAAGTCCTTGAAATTGTCATTGCCTAGGATGTGTGACCCATCACATCCAGGTCTCATGAGTGTCGGACCTTTCGTCCGATAACAATCCCCTTTTTATAACTGCCCGGGAGATGGCGGCTTCTCCCCGCCTCCCGCTCAGATTGTTAGGTGAGTCAACTGGCGCTCCTACAAAGTCTAGCACGAAGGTCTTCTCTTCAAACTCGCCAATTCCCCTATACCATCGTCCATAGTGTTTTTCCTCCGCTCGTATCTTAGTGACCGTACCTTCATGGTGAGCGTCGACGGGTCCTGTTCTACTGTACAGTTCGACCCGTCGCCGCCGGCGTGCCTCAGGGATCTGTCCTCGGCCACGTTCTGTACCTTGTGTACACGAACGACTTGCCTGTATTGTCCGGAGTCACTTTGTCTTTGTTCGCCGATATCACTGCAGTTCCCTGGCCCCGCGCTTTGCGAGTACAAAGCTGCACCGTCAGTTGTACCAGCTTTCGGACTGACTACAGAAATGGCGCGTGGCGATCAATACGGAGAAATCCGAGGCAATCTGCTTCACCCGTAAGTCCATCAACCTAGGCTTCCTGGAAGGGGGGCCCATCGCCTACGATGAGTCGGTGAAGTATTTAGGCGTTCAGCTCGATCGGCGCCTTTGCTTCAACGCCCACGACAGAAACCCTTGCCAAGGCTCGCGGCGACCAAGCCATATTATCTCCGTTCCTCTCATGTCGCAGCCGCCTGGCCATGGACACAAAATTGACCATTTATCCATGGTCAATACTAACCTATGCGGCTCCCTCTTGGTGGTCTATTTTGTCCACCACCATCAGGTGTAGGCTGGAAGCTTTCCAGTCCCGAACCCTCCGATCCTTGTCGGGATCCCCTTGGTTTATAAGGAACGACGTGATTTGAAGGGGTCTCTGAGTTCCTACCTTGACTACCTTTGTCCGTTCGCTGGCTCTAACTCTCTTTGCCAGAGCCTCGACCTCCACCTTCCCATAACTACGAACCATCAGTTCATCAGAACCACCACCGCCCATTCGGGTAATGGCCCTTGGCCGCTTCTTGGTGACCAGCCATAAAGCCATCTCCTTTAAAATAAAAATAATAACATCAGTCCTCTGCCCAGAGTTTACCAATAAAACTGTTATTCTTTCCTTCCTGACCACCTCCTAGTACGCTGAGTCAGCTGCTTGTCGTCGTCATCTTGATCACCGGGACGGAGGCTCTCCGCCTCGCGGGGAGCGACCGATGCCTCAGGGCGTCTGCTGACTGGACTTGAGTCGGGCAACATCTGTTGCTCGAATCGGTACCAGCAGCAGTGCATCTAAAATCAAAAAAGTTCTTACTCCCCCGTCTCTCAGTTAACTGGTTGGCGGTTTCTTTTTCCATCGCCGGTCATCTTCAGCCTTCACCACAGTACTGTGGGGCTGACGATAACAACCCACGTTCAGGAGGTTCTCGAATTCTTTGAATTCCACTGATGATGGCAGCCAGTGTGCTGTCGAAACGTTTGGTTTGCCTTTAAACCATGGACCACGGCCAAACAGCTCGGTAAACTCTTCTAATACAAAGGACGAACTAGTTTAAATTACCACGGTGAAGAGGAGTAGACTTGGGAGCGGAAACACAAGCACCCAAGAAGGAGCGTAAGGCCTCAGGCAGAGGTATGGCGGAGTCGTTTGACGCCAATTTGGAAGCCCAAATTTGACGTCAAGTGTGGCTAAAAGGAAATAGATCTCACCAGCACTGTAAAATCAAACGACCGCGCACTACACAGCACTAATAAACACTGGTTGACTAACTCACACACATAGGAACAACATACCTTATTAGAAATAAACAGTTTAAAAACACAGTAATAACAAACTGCATAAAAACAAAACCTACTACTAGAAGTAATCAGAGTAAAATCCCTGTATCGGCTGCCTGCCAGATCTGTAGGGATGCGCGTCATGAGACGTCTCTATCGGCGGCCTGCCAGAATTGTAGGGATGCGCGTCATGAGACGTCACTATCGGCGGCCTGCCAGATCTGTAGGGATGCGCGTCATCAGACGTCTTTATCGGCGGCCTGCCAGAACTGTAGGAATGCGCGTCATGAGACGTCATTATCGGCGGCCTGCCAGAGCTGTAGGAATGCGCGTCATGAAACTTCACTATCGGCGGGCTGCCAGAGCTGTAGGGATTTGCGTCATGAGACGTCACTCACGGCGGCCTGTCAGAGCTGTAGGGGATGCGCGTCATTAGACGTCACTATCGGCGGCCTGCCAGATATGTAGGTATGCGCGTCATGAGACGTCACTATCGTTGGCCTGCCAGAGCTGTAGGGATGCGCGTCATGAGACGTCACTATCGGCTGGCTACCAGAGCTGTAGGGATGCGCGTTATGAGACGTCACTATCGGCGGCCTGCCAGAGCTGTAGGGGATGCGTGTCATGAGATGTCACTATCGGCGGCCTGCCAGAGCTGTAGGGATGCGCGTCATGAGACGTCACTATCGGCGGCCTGCCAGAGCTGTAGGGATGCGCGTCATGAGACGTCACTATCGGCTGCCTACCAGAGCTGTAGGGATGCGCGTTATGAGACGTCACTATCGGCGGCCTGCCAGAGCTGTAGGGGATGCGTGTCATGAGATGTCACTATCGGCGGCCTGCCAGAGCTGTAGGGGATGCGTGTCATGAGATGTCACTATCGGCGGCCTGCCAGAGCTGTAGGGGATGCGTGTCATGAGATGTCACTATCGGCGGCCTGCCAGAGCTGTAGTGGATGCGTGTCATGAGATGTCACTATCGGCGGCCTGCCAGAGCTGTAGGGATCCGCGTTATGAGACGTCACTATCGGCGGCCTGCCAGAGCTGTAGGGGATGCGTGTCATGAGATGTCACTATCGGCGGCCTGCCAGAGCTGTAGGGGATGCGTGTCATGAGATGTCACTATCGGCTGCCTACCAGAGTTGTAGGGATGGGCGTTATGAAACGTCACTATCGGCGGCCTGCCAGAGCTGTAGGGATGCGCGTCATGAGACGTCACTATAGTTTCCTACTTCCGAGCTTCCGGAAGGAGTTTCTGTTTGTGCCAAATACTATAAAAGGCCTCCTCCACTTCTAGGAAATTGACGACAGTCTGCTCTTTCAATACCCTCTCTACTAATGCCTCACAACACGCAAGTCACGTGATCACTTGGAGGCGAACGGAGGTGTCAACATGTCAACGTTCTAAACACGCGGCGACAGATGAGAACACTTATTATACACTGAGGATGGGAATTAAGTTTATGGAATAACAATATACCGATACAAAATTATGTTTACATAATACAATGATATACTTTATAATAATAATTATTTACAGAATTAAAAATATGTAACAGTTTTCAACAAGGCAAATCTTATATCTAACACACCAAATTAATACACTGAAAAGAATACATTAATATTACTCAAGTTATGAACGCGGCGACAGATGAGAACACTTATTATACACTGAGGTTGGGAATTAAGTTTATGGAATATCAATATACCGGTACAAAACTATGTTTACATAATACAATGATATACTTTATAATAATAATTATTTACAGAATTAAAAATATGTAACAGTTTTCAACAAGGCAATCTTATATCTAACACACCAAATTAATACACTGAAAAGAATACGTTAATATTACTCAAGTTATGACCCTGTGAGGGGGGGTATCTGTCCACATATATATGCGCTTGCATAAGCACCTACTTCGAGAAAATTATTGTTTTTCTTGTAGAACCACCACTCATTGAATGTGCATTATTTCTGGCTTTACAGTAGTTATTCGTGCACTTCCAAATAATGTTAGGGTACAAAAATTCTTTAGTGTGATTTCTACATTCATTACTAAATTCTATGAACTCATCAGCTGCCAGAATAATTCTCATTGTAACATCTGTAACATATTCACGATGATTATTTAAGCTCAAGAATTTTCTCTCCTTTTCTGGTTCCAACATTTTTCTTACTATGACATAAGTATATGTTACTAAATTAACAGCTACTTCTGTTGGATATTTCAAACCACCCCTATCAAGACTGTCAATCAAATTATGATGATCACACCTTAAATTAATATCATTAAGTAACAAAAATTCTGCACAACACTCACAATTTAATTTCTTCATAAGGAAATGACAACAATAACCTCCAATGTAGGTTAAAATACTCACATCAGAACAGGTGCTATCTAAGTCTGATTGTGTTACATTGAGTTCCCCTGTGAATGTCTGTGAAGAAGCAGTGGCGCAGTAATCATGATCCATTATTATTTCGTCCTCAACACAATCATTAACTACAATTTTCCTACCATCAGAAATTGGCAATTCAATTGTAGACAATATTCTAATTTTCTTTTCAATTTCAAAGATTTGCCTTACAGAAATGTGATATTGACCACCTGCTAGCTGTCTGTATTGTCCAAACCTGGCTTCTAATGGATCAGTTTGAAACTTACCAGGCAGTAAATACAACCATTTCAGTTCTTGTGAACAAAACTCTACCAACTTTAGGAGACAACGAGTTGTGTGTAGAAGAGCTGTGTGTGTCTGCTTGGACAGTTTTCCATAGTTCAGACCTAAACTATGCCAATGTTCCAACCAATCTACAAATTTAATTAGAAAGGCCTTCCTCTCGTCATCACTTTTATCATGAGTGGTTCCTGGAATTTATTGTTGTACCTTACACCTTTAAAGGGTGTCTTTACATTTACAATATGCCACCAAGTAGTTATTATTTTCAGAAATTGAGCAGTACTTACATAAGATACTAGATTGTATTTCTCTCCTAGAACTAGTACACTGTTTGCTATATTGTCATTGAACAGCTGACATACAAATTTTACATTTTGCCTTTCAAAACTTGTAGGCCAAAGAGCTTTAACTGTTAACCCATACCCATATTTCAAAAGTTTACCCCCTTCAATCTCAAACAAATCCCTTATTGTCTTGAAAGAGGCAACATTCTCTTTAGAAAAATCATCAAAGTCAGGAAAAACTAATTCCCTGTCATTTGTTTTCTGGTTGAGGCAATTGTTCCTGACACATTTAAATAAATGCACAGAGTCAATAAGATAGAAAAGGGGAAAAGGGGCTTATCAGGAGATGCGGGATTACAATACTGGATCTTAAGTTCGGGCGGACTTGAATATTTTGACATTGCCTTGCTATTGACAGCATTATTATCAGTAACCACTGCCAAAACAAATAAACCTATAGAGTCCAAACCAACAATAACTTTTGAAATGATACTATGCAAACTGTCAGCTGTTATTTTTGATACAGGGAGAGTATGAACAATTTCTTTTCTGGATGATAAAATAGTTTGGATCATAAACACTTGAGCAGATGAGGCGAGTGTGGAGTTATCTGCGCTTGATCCAACAACATTGCCCCCTTTGTAGTCCATGTATGGTTTTATATGGATTTCATCAACCATTAATATTACATACTTCTCATGTTTTTTCAAAAGTTTGTGCTTTATGCTTTATGTACTCAAGGAAATATGTAGGATTTTGTTCAAGATTTGGGCTGCCATTTAAATAGGAACACACTGTGTTCAAGGTGTTTACATGTGGTAATATTAAATGGCTATGGTTTCTAATGAATTTGTATGCGTGAGGAGAAATAAGATGGAAAATTGAACAAAGGACAATAAAGTTACGGTTATATTCTCTTCTATGTTTGGGAAGTAAACAAAGCTGTAACTGAGACTTTATGAATTGAAATGTAGGATCATGTTCTTCAAATGTAAATTCTTCAATTAAACCTAGAACTATCTCATTCGCTGTACCTTTCACTTTATTGCCACAATCATCCCCTTTTATGAACGTATGAACTTGTGTAAGTATGGAATCAACTTCATTTGTACTTGTAATTTTGCCTGAGTTAACATCATTGAATTTAAACTGTAATAAAACCCCTTTCGAATAGACCTTTGAGGACATATTTTCTTCTATCACCACATATATCATACAGTGTGGTTGCACACACACATCGATATACATAAAAATAATTTGTGTTTGCTGTATAACACTACACCACCCATCAGGTATAGTCAGCACATTAATTTTATTTTTTAACTCTGAAAGGTTGGTCACTGAAATTCTATCTATGTATGAGGTATGACTTCTGATACTTTCTTCTGTTGCTTTCCTTACAGCTTCTGATTCTAACCTACTCCTCTTCCTATCTGGCTCTACTCTTGATGGACCAGGATTTGAAGACAAATATGAAGCACAATTTGGAAAGACACAGGGGACTGCATTCTCTGCAAGTTTTGGCTTTGAGAGGGGGGAAGTTAAAATTCTACCTGCCTTTGGACAAACTGCACTTGCTTCCCATAGAATATCATCGGCTTTGAAGTGTTTATGACACACCTAATAAATGAAAAAAAGAATGAGTTTGTCATTGTAATGATGTATCTACACGCACTAACTAAATAATGTAATAATTGCTCTCACTAGCAAAGTACAGTATGCGGTCGCCTTCTTAAAAAGCCAGTAAATATTTATGAAACAAGAAAAGATGAATATATATCAACCTAAACTTTTCTTATTATACACTTGAAACAAAAAAGGAGAAGAGGCACATATATATATATATATATATATTATAACGAAACATTGTTATCAATGTTTATCGTTCTAACTGGAGTACGCATAATAAGCGTTATCTGCTACAATTGTACATTTAGAAGGGTACAGATAAGATTTTATATAGCAAACAAAACAGATAACAGTCCACCTGCATAAATATGTATAATTTTGTCGGCACATGTCAGAAGTGTTTTAAAACTTAAATAATAAAACAATGACAAAAGATTAAGAAGAACTAGGTTGACCAGTGAATAGTGCGGAAATGTAGCTTTATTTAGACACCAAACACATAACGAGATAGTGAGAGTGTCGTGAACTATAAGCGTTTTACTATTTCACACCTTTCGCGGTGCTAATTAAAGATCGCGTGTATACATAGCTAATAACTGTGTTCAAGACACGTCTAACAAACAACTTTGTTACCTAAATAAATAAAGGATTGGTGAGGTATTCGCCGATAGAAACTCATTTGCACACGTGGCTTTGCCTTATAAACAGTGAGCCAAAACGAGCATCTGGCTCATTCATAAAGTATTCGTTGAGTCGTACACACGGAACGATACGCTGCAGAAGACGCTTCAATGAGACCGGCAGACACCTGAGTTACTACAACTACGTACTACGGACATCAGACTATACCCGAGGCCAGAGACGCTGTGTCCATGACGATAAAGGAACGACGCCTAGCCTAGCTGTTCATACACCGCTAAGCGACGCTGACGGAGGTTTCGAGAGGAATAGCTGTACTCAACGCCGACGCCTGAGACCCGTGTACATCTGTGTAACATGAAATCATCAAAACAGGTGACCTGATATGGTTCAGGGTTCATAATAATGTTGTAAAACACAACAAGTAAATGAAAAGCCGCTATAAACGAAATTAAACAGTTTTAAATAATTCATAAACATTTTTTTATATAGGCGGTATGACTAAAGCCTAAAGACACTTTTAAATGTTGTACTGTATATCATATAGAGACATTTATTCAAAAAGACAGAACATTTAGATAATGTGTGATTATTATAATAATATGTTAATAAGAGTGCAGAAAGACTCTAAGCAAATGTTTTCATGAGATTGTGCACTGTATAAAGAATTATATTTGATAAATTAAATGTGATAAATTAAGGGAGAGTGCAGAGAAGCTCTAAGAGTGTTATCAAGATAGTAGATGTCACAAATTTTATTGTTTCATATTAATTATTGTTGATAGCCAAGCAGGCTGAAGAGTAGAATAATTAAAAGGGAGTTACCCTTAATAAAAATGTTTAGATTAATAATAACTACCATAGAGATAACGATAACTATAACCCTTGTTATATTCATTTAAAAAGTTCGTATTTTATTTTCTCATGTATAAAGAACAGGGTTACGGATTTCATAGAATGAAATCAATTCAGTATTTCCATTTTATTAAATAATTAAATTCAATATAACAAAATGATTTTTTTATAAATGAATTATAATTACAGGCAGACAGTGTGAAACTGCCCATATATGTGTGTATATTTCCATGTTATATGTTTTGTGTATATACTGTGTATTGTATGTCTTATTTCCAGGAACTTATAAATTATGTACTAAGATATATGATTTTAATATGTGATTGTTAGACGTAAGCATTATAACAATATATCACTAGAGAAAATATGTGTAAAGTAATATTCAAGAAAGAATATAAATGGTGGAACCCGTCGTAAATTGTGTTAAATATTTGAAATTCTGTTTATTATTATGATTTGTTTAAAGATAAGCACCTTGAGGGTGACAATTATAATCTTTGGAAAGATAGACTAAAAAGGTAGTTTTCATTTATTCACAATTTATACAACTCAGCTTCCTAAAATAATTCTTTTGGAAACACATCGTCCCAACTCGTTACCTGATACCTAATAAGCCCAAATCCCACACCTAATAGCCGGCAAAGCAGAAAAGTACCATATACTGCAGGTAAGTGTTGGCATGGTATACCCTAACCAGGTCCATGTAAAACTCATAATCCATAATGAAAGAAATCATAAAAAGATGTGTTGCAAAAGAAAATGGCGCCCAACGTGGGGCACGATTAAATAAATAAAAAAAAAAATAAATAAATAAATAAATAATACGAAAAAATTAAAAATTAGTAAGAATTTAAATAAATATAAATTCACGTAGAACAAATATTTAGAGTTGATGTGTAATTATTATAAAACGTGCATTTATATGTTGAATGTAGCTGATAAGAACGTACAGTTAGCGTTATCAGTAGAGTAAACAAAGGGGAGCTTAGATAAATATTGTGGTTATCAGAAACTGATACTACAGGCGCCCAAGATAACGGTTGTATGTTGATGAATAAATGACTACCAATACAGTATTTAATAATAATCCAAATAATTAATAATATACAAATTAATAATAAATATTTTAAAATCGGTTCACCAAATTAAAATTAAACATGGCACATAAACAAGAGGTCAGTTTAGCCGACATAATGAAGAAGTTAGAAGCCAGCAACGCTGAAAACGTAAAAAGGTTTGAAGAAATAAAAACTAGTGGTGCTGAAACTATGAGAAGATTGGAAGCAAGCACGTCAGAAATTCAGAAACTATACGCGTATAATGCTGAAAGTAAGGTAGAAATTATGGAACGAATGGAGACCTTAGAAGGTAAAGTTAAAGAGTCTCTAAAACAACAAGCGGTGGTGATGAATGAAAATTTCGAAGAGCAGCGAAAAAGACTACAACAAAATTTTAAATCTGTGGCCGACACACTGGACCAGAAACTCGAAAAAATTACGCATCGACAAGATACCAAGATACAAGTCATCAGCGAGTTGGTGCAGAGTAATGTCAGGAAGACCATGAAAATTGAAGAAGAAACAAAAAGTCTCGCCGCAGCAGACGACACCATCAAGAAATCTATCCAACACCATGACAACAGGGTAGATCAGCTGGAAGTCAAGTTAAAAGGTGAAGTAGACCGACTTACACGAGAAGTGAGAAGACTACCAACACAAGCGTTAGTATACTCGACCGTACCTAGAGAAGAGAGACCCATAAACTCTTTTAGAGGATCCAGAGGGGAAAATCCCATTGAATTTCGTATCAAATGTGAGAAAGAAATGGATAGTATTGGATCTATTCTCAGTGACAAAGATAAAATAGACTTTGTAAGCCGTTACTTAAAAGATGCAGCAGCCAGTTGGTTCACGATGGTGAATGACGATTTAAAAACGTATGAAGAATTTAAACTAGCATTCGAACGGAGGTATTGGAATGAATACATACAAATGAGAATACGAAATACACTGGAATTTGGTAAATATAATCCAGGTAAGCTGTCTGAAGATGAATACGTCATTATGTTAGTAGAGAGGAGTAAACATTTACGTCCCGCTTTAACACAAAAAGAATTAGTCATTAAGCTTGCTAATCATTTCAGCAGGAACATCCAACTAGCTATACATGTTCAGGGTATAGCTACCATTGAAGATCTATTAATACTTTTAACACAGATGGAGGGTGTAATCCGTGAACGAGACCCACCAAGAGGAGTTCAGCGAGATAACCGGAACCAAAATCAAGATAGAGGTACGTGGTATTCGCAAAGATATCGCCAAGAAGATAAAGGCAGAGAAGATAGACGTACAGACGATGAAAAATATCCGAAAAACAAAAATGTATCATATGATAGACGCCATGAAGATGGACGAACATATGAGAAGCAGGAGCAAAATAATGAAAGAGGTAATTACAAAGGAGGTTACCGATGGCCGAATTCGTCGAAACGATTTTCGAAACCATGGACATCCGATAGGAATGCAAAGGCAAAGACAATGAAGTAGCTGATACCTTAAGCCGTTATATAGAAGAAAAAGAAGAAACACATGAAGCTAAACCACAAGATGTCAGGGTACTTAGCAACATAACATACAAACCCGAGAGAGAAGTACAAGAATTACTACGTAATCTCGCTAGAGAGCAAGATAAAGATCAGCGATTACAGAATATAAAAAATAATCCGTTACCTATAAATTATTGTGTGAAAGATGGAATTTTATTTAAGCTTATTAATTATGATTGGAAAGTTGTGCTATCTCATGACATGTTACAGCAATTAATTATGCCATGTCATCGTAGTCTAGCTCATGCATCTCCATTGAAGTGCTATTTAACTATGAAAGAAGCCTTCACCTGTAATAATATGTTCAGAAAAATTAAAATAATTGTTAGGAAATGCCATGATTGTCAAACAGCCAAACATCCGAATTTAAACACTTGCGTTGAAATGGGGAGTATCAGAACTAAGAAGAAGGGGGATATAGTTGCACTTGATTTCCTTGGACCACTCCCGCGATCAAGTCGTGGGTACCGCCATATAATTGTGACGGTAGATGTGTTTACCAAGCTAGTAAAGTTATATGCTGTACGAAGACCCACCATGAAATCTGTTCTGAACGTCATCACCCAGAAGTATATACCAAAGTATGGAAAAATGGATAAAGTGTTGACAGATCAAGGTAAGCAGTTTGGTAATAAATTATGGAAGGACGCATTGACAAGACAAGGTATAAAACCTATACTTACATCCATAAGGCATCCACAAACTAATCTTGCTGAAAGAATAAATAGAGAGTTAGGCAAGTACATGAGGTTATATTGCTACAATCAACAGAGTAAATGGCCTGACTATCTACAATTTTTCGAAGATGCAATGAATCACAATTATAGTGAAGCTACAGGATACACACCGTTAGAATTAAGTGAGAATAAAATACCTAAAAGATTCTGGCACAACATGATTAATAAACCGGAAAATTATAATGTAGATTTGCCAATTCAAATAAAAATAAACAGAGCTGAACGACAGCTATATCATCAAGCAGGTAAAAGGAGAGACCGGTATAATAGAACTCACCGATTGAAAAGATTCCAGATTGGTGATAAGGTATTGATAAAGACAAATCCTGTGGGAAGTAGTATATTAAACACTTCCAAGAAATTCTTCAGATTATTCTGTGGCCCATATGAACTAAGGAGTCGTCTAGGACCACACACCTACATGGTATATGACCCAGTGAAGCAAAAGGACGTCGGAAAGTACCATGCGTCATCTCTGCGTCATTATATCCAATAATACCCATATGTGATTGTTACTTTAAGAAAAGATTTTATATTCTTTCTAATAAACATGTAATATAACTGACTGTGTATGTACTAAACATAGATAAAAAAAAAAAAAAAAAATATGTTGTTCTGTAAAGCACAAACAATTTTTTTTAAAGCAAGTGGGGGAGTGTTATAACGAAACATTGTTATCAATGTTTATCGTTCTAACTGGAGTACGCATAATAAGCGTTATCTGCTACAATTGTACATTTAGAAGGGTACAGATAAGATTTTATATAGCAAACAAAACAGATAACAGTCCACCTGCATAAATATGTATAATTTTGTCGGCACATGTCAGAAGTGTTTTAAAACTTAAATAATAAAACAATGACAAAAGATTAAGAAGAACTAGGTTGACCAGTGAATAGTGCGGAAATGTAGCTTTATTTAGACACCAAACACATAACGAGATAGTGAGAGTGTCGTGAACTATAAGCGTTTTACTATTTCACACCTTTCGCGGTGCTAATTAAAGATCGCGTGTATACATAGCTAATAACTGTGTTCAAGACACGTCTAACAAACAACTTTGTTACCTAAATAAATAAAGGATTGGTGAGGTATTCGCCGATAGAAACTCATTTGCACACGTGGCTTTGCCTTATAAACAGTGAGCCAAAACGAGCATCTGGCTCATTCATAAAGTATTCGTTGAGTCGTACACACGGAACGATACGCTGCAGAAGACGCTTCAATGAGACCGGCAGACACCTGAGTTACTACAACTACGTACTACGGACATCAGACTATACCCGAGGCCAGAGACGCTGTGTCCATGACGATAAAGGAACGACGCCTAGCCTAGCTGTTCATACACCGCTAAGCGACGCTGACGGAGGTTTCGAGAGGAATAGCTGTACTCAACGCCGACGCCTGAGACCCGTGTACATCTGTGTAACATGAAATCATCAAAACAGGTGACCTGATATGGTTCAGGGTTCATAATAATGTTGTAAAACACAACAAGTAAATGAAAAGCCGCTATAAACGAAATTAAACAGTTTTAAATAATTCATAAACATTTTTTTATATAGGCGGTATGACTAAAGCCTAAAGACACTTTTAAATGTTGTACTGTATATCATATAGAGACATTTATTCAAAAAGACAGAACATTTAGATAATGTGTGATTATTATAATAATATGTTAATAAGAGTGCAGAAAGACTCTAAGCAAATGTTTTCATGAGATTGTGCACTGTATAAAGAATTATATTTGATAAATTAAATGTGATAAATTAAGGGAGAGTGCAGAGAAGCTCTAAGAGTGTTATCAAGATAGTAGATGTCACAAATTTTATTGTTTCATATTAATTATTGTTGATAGCCAAGCAGGCTGAAGAGTAGAATAATTAAAAGGGAGTTACCCTTAATAAAAATGTTTAGATTAATAATAACTACCATAGAGATAACGATAACTATAACCCTTGTTATATTCATTTAAAAAGTTCGTATTTTATTTTCTCATGTATAAAGAACAGGGTTACGGATTTCATAGAATGAAATCAATTCAGTATTTCCATTTTATTAAATAATTAAATTCAATATAACAAAATGATTTTTTTATAAATGAATTATAATTACAGGCAGACAGTGTGAAACTGCCCATATATGTGTGTATATTTCCATGTTATATGTTTTGTGTATATACTGTGTATTGTATGTCTTATTTCCAGGAACTTATAAATTATGTACTAAGATATATGATTTTAATATGTGATTGTTAGACGTAAGCATTATAACAATATATCACTAGAGAAAATATGTGTAAAGTAATATTCAAGAAAGAATATAAATGGTGGAACCCGTCGTAAATTGTGTTAAATATTTGAAATTCTGTTTATTATTATGATTTGTTTAAAGATAAGCACCTTGAGGGTGACAATTATAATCTTTGGAAAGATAGACTAAAAAGGTAGTTTTCATTTATTCACAATTTATACAACTCAGCTTCCTAAAATAATTCTTTTGGAAACACATCGTCCCAACTCGTTACCTGATACCTAATAAGCCCAAATCCCACACCTAATAGCCGGCAAAGCAGAAAAGTACCATATACTGCAGGTAAGTGTTGGCATGGTATACCCTAACCAGGTCCATGTAAAACTCATAATCCATAATGAAAGAAATCATAAAAAGATGTGTTGCAATATATATATATATATATATTATATGTATAGTATTATAATAACACTCACCACTGAATAATTAGTAATTGTGTAGTCCTATCTTGGGATTGCATGCAACCATTTTTTCTTCATAACCTCACTCCGAGGAAACTTAAACTCTCTTCGGGGACCAGTTCATCGAAGTTTCCTAGATGATCTAGGACTCGCCGTTGAACGAGTCGTTTGAGGACCTTTCACGTGGCTGACAATAGTCTAATGGGCCGTACGTTGTCGGGACGGGAAGCGTCCTTTCCCTGCTTTGGGATCATTATAACCGTCGCCTTTTGCTATTTCTTGGGAAAGTAGGCCTGTCTAACACACGCGTTGAACAGCACGTCCAAGAAAAGTATTCCTGGCTCCGGCAGTCAAAGTAGAGCGGCGTTCGAAAACGCCGTCCGGGTCAGAAGCCTTTCTTAGTGCAAGTTCAACGAGCCGATCTGAGACCTCTTCCCTCTTGGATTCGGGCTCCGCAGTGATCGGAAGAGACAGAAAGTCTTCCACTTTCCTGAATCGGCGGGGCGAAAGCATTTCTTTAAGTACTTTATGCGATGCGGAATGCAAGCTTTACATACACCTTCTTTCTTCTGATTGGCTGTTGGTGCAATTTTTGTCTGTTCGTGAGACTTAATGAATTTATAAGTACAGATAGCATCGAAACCCCGCGTTAGGTTGACTCGATACGTCCACTGAAGATGCCAGCCAGTGGTGGTGCTGAAACGTTTGGTTTTAACAAAAACCTTGGACCACGGCCAAACAGCCAGGTAAACAGTTTAAATTTAACTTACGCCAGCCGTGAAAGCCTAGAAACCATAAGCGCTGTTAATAAGGTTTCGCTGAATACGCATTCCGAATCAGCATATCGGGGTGTAATTAAGGGTGATCTTAGCAGTGTTAGACTGTTCAAAAATTAGATGAGCCCTATGACGACGTTGTGATAAGGTGAATAAGCACTGCACCTTGCTAGCTTTTAGGGGGTGGGCTAAAGGCTAGAACAGAACATACTATGTTCAAACCACGGCTTGAGGGATCTCATTAGCGAAGGGAAGGCAGTCTTTCAGTACGGCAAAGCTATGACCAAAATAAAGTCCTCATCTCCACCCTGTTGAAGGTTGTGAGAGAAGCTGATAGCCCTTCCATGTCAAATCTAGTTTACTCAGTGAGTTTAGCAAGGAAATAATCTCACTGGTATGTTACACCGAAAAACAACTTATGAATGCAAGATTAAAGGATTTATAGTAGCGAACAATTTTAAGTAGGTAATGTTAGGGGCAATTCGTTTGCTGGAAAGAAGAGTGAACTGGTAAAGAAACTAGATAATATCTGGGTGTTGTCAGAGACAAAAATGAAATTTGAGGAGAACACAGTGATAAGTTTAGGCATTGATATGAATAGTAAATCCACCATTGGGGTGGCAGTATGTTGGATACCTGATTCTGACTCAAGTCAAAAAGTGATTATTTTATATTGAAAACTCATTGCGTTACCTCCTAGTTCTTTTTTATGTTTCGGACAGGTATGGAATATGTTATTTAAACTGCTTTCTGCTTTAAGCTTTAACTTTTGCACAGTAATCCTTAATTCGTTTTGGGTGTACTTCCTTTTTCTTAACAGGATTACACTTCCGAAATCAGAAAAGAGCACAAGATTATCTCCAAACGATAGAACATCGAATATCAGTATCATGCTCCTATATAGTCTGTTTTTCACGCCGTTACAATTAATAGTTATTGATTTTCTATTGTTCATAGCCTAAAGGTACCATAAACACAATTTGCAATAAAATTTGTATTACTCACATTCTTACTAACTCGACAAAATATAATGTACAGTGCAACAAAAAATACATAGGATTCACTTCAAGATCATTTAAACACAGACATATTGAACACACCAAACATTCTCAACACTCAAATCCTAACTCAACAGTAGCCAAACACATAAAACAACAGTCTTGTGAATATGGTCCAATACAGCAACATTTAACCATATTGAAAACATGCAGTGATAAAATAAGATCATATATATATGAACAATACCAAATATACAAACATGTAAAAGAAGAGGACCATGAAAATCTATTGAACATCATGACGGATTTCAAAAATGAAATTAAGTAAGCAGCTGATGTAGAACGGAATGTAAACGTAAACACTCTGTAACAAAATCAGTTCTCGGGAAACTTTGGACAACGACGTACGTATCACGTTCATTAATCAATGTCTACGAATTCGTTTTTGTAAATAGTGGCTGTTTTACGATATTGTAGCCGCAAGTGTGCTGTATATGAACTGACGATGGTCTGTGATCAAAATCGATTGTTTTTAAGAATGTGAGTAATACAAATTTTATTGCAAATTGTATTTATGGTATAGGCTATGAATAATAAATACACAATAGGAAATTGAGAATCAAATAAACTATGTTACTCACCGTCAGAGGCTTAATTCTTATACTTGCGATGTTATACTATACTCAACATGTTTCGGGACAGCTTGTCCTATCATCAGGAGTAAAACACATACTCTTTAACCTGAATTGAGGATGAATCGTCAAACATTATAAAATATCAAAATCCAAACACACATTGAATTAATTAATTAATACAATATTAAGCGCACGTGTAGGCTCCAAGGTGCACACCTACTTAGGCTGAACGCGCACTAAGTAAAATCGCTCATCGCTGGAAAGATCTCGCAGTGCAGTATCATATAAAACATTCGACTTAAAGTTTAGTTGATCGTTCAAACAAATGGCCTGCTGTCACTATTATTATAAGCTTAGAGTATGCGTTTATTTGCTTATTTGCTTATTATTATAAGCTAAGAGTATGTGTTTTACTCTTGAAGATGGGACAAGCTGTCCCGAAACATGTTGAGTATAGTATAACATCGCAAGTATAAGAATTAAGCCTCTGACGGTGAGTAACGTAGTTTATTTGATTGTCATACAAGTGGCTTGTGTTACTGTAAATAAAACTTAATATTAGGAAATTGAGATTATAGGTACTATTAGTAAACAATAAGTGTGTGTATATTATAAATATATCACATTATCATTAGTTATTGATTGTTTTTAAAATATATTAGTTAAAGTAGCTTCACAAATCTTACTTCAATGTTAAAGAATCTTGAAATTTTTAAATCATAACAAAAATATGTCTACATGTAGAATCGTTATTAATTGTTTATGTTTCCCCTGATAAAAGAATAAAATATGTTGCTCTTTTTAAATTTAATCTAGTAACTGACGCAACTGTCATAGTTTTTTCTCTATTTGTATTTTTTAATTATATTTTATTATGTGCAAATCTGTATATTATTTTCATTTCATTTTTCTTTTCTGTTGCATATTTGCATTGAAATTTATGTTTACTTTTTGTTTATTTTTTTTAACATGATCTTCATTATTATTCTTTTTTTCTCAATCGTGAGAATTTCTAGCGATTCCCCTCAAGGTAAATTATACCTAGTTTGCTCTCGTAGCGTTAAGGCGTTAAGGTTGGTTGGAACAGAGTAAGAAAAAAATTACACCATATTAGTTTCAATGTTTACGTAACGCGGTTTATATTAGGTTTCCTTTATATACACACTCGCGCGTGCGCGCGCGTACATTATTGAAACACATAAACCATTGTGATTGAACGCTTGTTTCGGTTTAATACATTATAACCCGCAAATTAATATGACAAGAAATAATACAGATACGTAAGGAGAATGATTTTAGATTAACTAATTAACAAAGTACTTGATATTTTAGGATAGAGGTAAAGCTTGCATTGTCCAATGACTAAGAAGGATAAACGTAATGAATGTAAATGAAGATACAATAAATCTAATTTTAGGGACTAAGTAGTATCCCTCAAGGGTCTCTAGGAGAAGGTAAGCGCAATGAAAAAGAGGTCAGAAGAAATGAGAGAAGCTGCCAGACAAAGAATGTTCCAATATTGGCAGAACGAGAAGTAGAATCATTAAATTACTTTACTTAGTCCTAAAACATGACTAAAGGTTATAAAATTAATACAGCAACCAATCTGTGGCTACCAAAGGCGGAGTGAATGTCGATTGTAGAGGTTTGTAGTTTTCATATTTTAACCTTGCTTTTATCACACGTAGTTTATCCATCACAAAGTCTCCATGACATATTGACAAGGAACATATATAACAACAGACAGATTATTAAAAAAAGGCATTTACAAGACGTCGAGTACTATTTATAATGTAACGTTTAGAAGCATTTGAAAAATAGTTATTCAACAGCTTTAAGTTTTTATGTTTACTCATGTCAGAGTAACGATTAACTGTATATTAATATTATTTGATTAAATCACATACCTGCATTTATATAGCACGTTTATCATTTACAAAAGGGGAGTTGTCTGTAATTCTCACTCTTACTTTAGATACCGTCACATCTAACTCAGTCATAGCAGTTGTAGTATATATGACGATTTAAAGTGTAGTTTTTAGTGTAGAGATTTCGTGTGGAATTATAACTGAGGTTGATGCGTACGCAAATGTGAAACAATGTCTATGTGTTTAAAGAGCAGTTTGTGAAACAGTAAATGGCCCTTTGTACTGAAGTAAGCAGCGCTAATTGTGCATCTGGTGGCTGGCCAAACTTTGCAGACTGGAAGTTCTCCCACAATGTTTGTTTGCTGAACAAATATTAACTCTTGCCACTAAACCAATTAGCAAACACACTATTTGTAGTAATCCCAAATGCTTGTGTGCAATTGCGTGTCTGCAATTTTTAATCTGCATGTCAGTGGTCCAGCAAGGACATATTAGTTATTGCAATGCTATTGTCACACATCAGTTTTTAATTACCTACCAAGCATTTAATTCATTGAAACTGAAACCAAGGTTCTCGGAATTAGGGATAATGTGCGGCAGGTTCCAATCACCCCCGCTGCCGCTATGCATATGTATTCCATATATTTGTTAACCAGAAACTTCAGTTTTCTTATGTTTTTCTTCTTGCGTTTCTAAATAGTTAAACACCTTTTGTTCTGTTGTTAATCTACTATTTAGACCCAAGTTCTACCATCGAAGTCATTTAGTTTCTAACCCTAAGCATTTTCATATGTCGGAGAAACTGACAATAAACCCCTATACCAAACCAAATGACCGGTATGATCGGTATGACGGGTACAAAAAAAACCCCTATAACTGATTTGTTGAGATTTTATTACATTAGCGAGTTTGCTTTAGATAACAACTCCATCACACTCTTCTTTCTGCTACGAAATGCACATCCATTTTACGCCATGCATCACTTATATAGAATTATTTGTTGGTGACCAATCGGTAAGCATTCCTCAACACTGTAAAAACTATACAGTACAAAAAATCTATGACACTTTATCTCAACTTTAAGTCTGCCTTAGCATTAACTCTAAAAGGGGTGTTGTTACTATCGTGGATCCACTGAATCTAAATCTCTCTTCTCCGCCTTCTTTTTCGGTGGTTTTGTCTGCACAGCCTTTTCTCTTCTTTTACTATTCCTTCTTTACTGTATTGCTTAAATACTATTTATAGTCATCTAGTTATAATCACTCAACACAACTCCTTCCATTATTCCTTATAACTCACGTTACCATTGATAATGTGTTAGCTGTACTACCTCCGACTATTATTCCTAACTTTTTCAAAGATTATAATTATAATTCTTGCCTTTATGTCTTATCAGAATTACAAAGAACTAGATTAGATGTGTATACTTAATGGTGAAACATTTTATTCGGGCACCTTGAATTTTTTTTTATTTGTTTATACCCAGGGTTACCAAGGGTGTTTTACTTGCATAGGCCTACAGGAATCTGCGGTGGAGGGGCTTTTCTAGTATTAAATTTTTCCATCTTATTATGTCGTGGTCTATGTCGTTTATTACACAATTCCACAATTTAAATAACAAAAATGACACATTAATCTAAAATTTATTTATTTGTTTTAATTATCTTTGAGTCTAATCGGATCTGTAATTTTAAATTAAATAATAAACACAAATAGTCACAAGCGTTTGTGGGAAAAATGTTTATAATATTTTGTAAAATACCTACGTAAATAATGTTTACTATGTTTACTATGTTTATAACACACTTGTATAATACTTTGTAATCATTACTTTTGTAATGTTTTTTTGTTATGTAATATGATTTTTATAAAGCAATCATTCACATGCATAATTTTCGACGTGATATTCCTGAGTGAACTTTCTTATATCCAAAATACATCGTCTATGTATACGTTAAAAACTGCGGCTAAAAATATTGAAAAGATTGATTTGTTAGAACTTCAAAACTTTGTCTGTTACTTAATATAGAACAATCGGTGTACATTAATGGAGGATTTGTAAAACTTTAACTGAAAAGAAGAGGTTTCTTCGCTACGTTGTGTTTTAGAGTAGCGAACGTTTGGGATTGTCAGAATAATTTTTAGATTTGTGAATGCTGGATAAGTTCTTGAGTTGAATTGCCTTCAACTTAATTATTAACTGCACATGTAGAGATTACATCTATGAATAATCTACCCTCCCAGAAGCTGTTTTCTTCATCTGGTAATAATGCATTTGCTACTGGCTTCAGATTGGCATTTACTATTTTAAAGATAGAGTATATTATGTTGTGTCTGGAAAAAAAATAGCTCTCTGAATCTCTTTCTCCAACCTTAGTTTTTAAATAATGTATTTACTGTTTGGTTTTTACAATTCTTTACGCATTTCTATTCTTTTCATAACGTTGTACGTCACTACAATATATGCAGATGTAATATAACGCTTCCACTTTTCTAATTCCTGTATTTATGTCACATTTACGTGATTTACGATTCTTTAATACTTTTAACACGTTAGTACTATAGAGTTACAGGACACGTTGCTTTAGTACCAAAGTACATTTTGCGTAGTGAATTTTGAACGTTGATTTCTCTCTGCTTCCTTCTCTTTTTGTTTGACACTATAACAAAGACCTTGTGTAATGCTCTATTTTTTAAATATCCATTTCTTTTAACGCTTTCCAACATTTTGAAAGCCACTATTTGCCTGCCATGCAAACTATTTCTGATATTTGGTTACACCATTTTCCATAATAGCCTACTTGTCTGACAATCGTGTTTATTTTGTTTCTGTCTTCTGTATATTCTTATTTCTAGGAGTTGATAAAAGAATTTATATATCGGCTGGTTGGCTGTGGTCGATTGCTTTGTTTTGTCATTGTCTAAACGTTTCGGTACCCACCGAGCGTTTTTTTAGTAAACAAATGTATACAATTTTTAAAAAGTTTTATAAATTTATAAAAATTTGTAAAAAATACAGAAAGGTGGATGAACAAAGACAAAGAAGCCGACCGTACCCCCTAATCAAGGTAGAAGCAAGGTAGGTTTGTTTCACTCCTTCTCTCCACATTTTCTGACCCACTCTTTTTATAAATCTTGTTTTGATTCCTACTGTTTCCTTCTCTGCTTATACTACAAATATTTATAATATGTGTTATTTTTACCATTCTTTATCTACATCTACATATTATCGTATACTCTTTCTGTCATGATACAGTCACGTACGACATTACAATTTGAGTAAATATACTTTAAAGGCCTCTTTATGTTCTTGGTATATACAAGTTTAAAATTTTTCTACGTGTCATGTAAATTCTCATTTTGTATACTACTGAGTAATATTTACTACAGATATTTTATCGGCTGTACATTCGGCAGCACGAGAAGTAATGCTGTAAAGCGATGTTCCTTGAGAAGGAATTCCCACCGAAATTCATGATTTATTTTTCTGTACACGAAAAATAAATAAGGACTCGTTAGTAGTTCAAGATGTTGAAATACATAGTTTTGTTGAAAAGATAATCACTACGTAAAATGCAATATTCATACACTTATCTCTTTGAGCAGATTTCTGTTTATAACGACACACGTAACATTCCAATACACCTCAACGCAGAAATAGGTTGTTTCATTTGTTATAATTTGCGACATTTGCTGTCTCGGAATATGCAAACGATGAACAGCTTCACGACATTTCTTCGCTTAAATGCAATTAAATAGAAATATTTCTTATTCAAAATGAGTAATTTTAAAACTTAATATGTTATGTGTATTAAAAAATTATATGTGTATGTGTGTGTGTTGCAACGGTACAAATTGCTTGAATAATATATAACAATGTACATTTTGGTAAATTATAACAAATATAAAAAAAGAAATAACTTACAGAATTCTCTGTACGGTTTTAAAACTAATACTCTCGCACAGTTCGTGACTGTGTGTTAATTTTTGTGTTTTTTAACAATATTAATGTGTTCGACTGTGTGTGTGTGTGTGTGTGTGTGTGTGTTTAATACACGTAATCTAATAATCTCAACTTTTTAATTTATTATTGCATGGAATATAATCTTCGTTTAGTGTTTATTTGTATTTCGAGAATGAATTAGTCTAGGTTTTTAAACTTTTGTATAAGTACAAAAGTATCCTGCATAGATTTATTTATATTTGATCTTCTATTTTATTAAGTTTCTTGATTTAAAAACATTTTCTTTAGCTTCTCTGCCATTATTTTTATTTTTTTATTTCAATGTCATCAAATATTTATTTTTTACAAAATATCTCTTTTGTGTTACGTATGTTTAATTTATTAGCCTGTGATATTCTAGTGAAACAATATATTCAAAATTTTTTAACAAATTCTGTGGAATCTGATTACAGTGCAGAGAGTAAGTTTCAGAGTAAGTTTACACCACTGGACTCTGATTAATTAAGATTATCCGGGATATTAGTCGGTGCTCTACGTCTGTTAAAATTAGAGTGACTATTATTTTTAAATTTGGAATTCATAATAAAAGAAAAAAATAATAATAATAATAGTAGTAGTAGTAGTAGTAGTAACAGTAGGCCTACTAGACATTTTAAGTTAAATTGCAATTTTAGTGTAGATTTACCTAATTATAAACAGAAACTAGCTTGATAAGCAAAAGTCGGACTGTACTCTAATTGCCTATGGGTGCCGTAAATATCGCATAAAAATTGATGAATACTTGTGTGAATGTTGCTAATGTGAATAAGTCTTCTTGAAGGAGAAAATGTAGTAATACCAGTAGATTCAGCAGCTACAGCAACATTATAAATAGCTCTAAGTTTAACATATTTAGATCACGGCTTATTGTTGTGGAGAGTCTTAATAAATTCAATATACTGCACTGAATATTTCTTATGTTTATTGATGTGTAACACATTTAATGAAATGAAATTATCATCTATTTTAATGCTTATGTTTTTCAAAGGAACGTTACTCTGTTTCAATAGAGAACTGTTTAATTTTTTAGTCTCACAACTACGTATTTTATATAATTTTAACACGCTCACACTCACACGCGCGCGCGCGCGTAAACACACAATATTTCCGTTACACTATACAAACGAAAATATTGGCAAAATTCATGCGGTAGTACACGGCTATCAATCACTGTCCAATGACGTGCCACTTTAATGTATTATGTGGGACACGACAACAGGGTAGTCTGGTATTTCGTAGCACGCTGTGTTATTTTCAATATCGAAAGCCGTCATTGAATTTTCTACAACGAGGCCGCTTTTGATTACCAATAATTCAATTGTTTTTTAAAACATTTTCCTGCATTGCTTCAATATTTATTGTAACGATTTTGACCTAATAACCCGATGTTGACATACTGTCAGTTGCACACCATCAGTTTAGAATCGATCTCAATAAGTCCCTAATAGAAGTGAGCCGGTCTGGTAAGCAGGCAAAATTACAGACCTCAATACAATATATTTAATGCGGTTCAACGTTGTATGTATTTTACAGCTGTTACCATGAAGATATAAATTATATATATATATATAGGCCTATATATATATATATATATATATATATTTAATATATATATATATATCTTATTTCTGAAAACAAAGCAACTGTCTTTTATAACTGGTAATATTATTCTACTTATATGTAAGCATAATATGTTGACAATAATTTGAAAAATATCATAGAGTTATATAATCATGATAATTAATTTATAAAAATTTATGACGAACATAATTTTACTCTCTGGTGAGTATTGTTGCTTTCGTTTGGCGTTAGGTATGCAGGCTGTCAGTATAGTTCTTAATTTGGAAGTTACTAATATATTTTAGAGTATTGAACCCTGGCGGTGTATGTCTTTTTAAAAGTAACAAACGTTTTTGTTTCTAAACATTATTACCTCAAAACATTACATGTATTGTGCAAGCAAAAAGTAAAGCTGTGCGGCTAAAGCTGTTTTCAGAGCTTTGATCTTCAGTAGTACTAACAGCCGTTAAAATGTGAGCTAGATATGGTGCCTTTTCTTAACTACACTTAGTTAATTAGTTTTTGTTTTTAGGCGTTTCCAAGCGTATTAGAGACTTGCTGTAACAGATAATACTGAATCATCGACTGTTTGAACTGTTTGGCAAAACAAAGTTTTGTAATAGTTAATGTAACGGTATTCTTTAAAGCTATTGTAGAATATGTGTTTTATTGTTAATTTAAGATTGTCTGTTTAAATGATGGGATGTAGTTCTATCTCGCAAAATGTATATTCTGTACCACTTTGAAAACTATTCCTTTTTAGTCAGTGAATAGAAACATGGCGGCAGAAGAAAATATTAAAAAATGGGGCATCTACAATACATCGTTAAAAGTATTTTAATATACGGAGCCAATACTTGGAATTTGGCTGAGTCTGATAAAAGAAAAATTATGACCGTAGAAACAGATGCAGTGAGAACATTGTGTGGAATACTTAAACTAGACACAGTATAAAACGGGAGGATTAAGGCAATGCTGAATGTACTACACGCATTTTGTTAAATGAGATTGAGACAAAACAACTAATTTGGTTTGGATGTTTGCACAGAATAGAAGATAAAAGATTGACAAAAACGGAATTTTAATGGATGATACCTGTAGGTTAAAGAAATAGAAGAAAACCTGATTGATCATGGGATGAAAACGTTCGATGAGCACTAAGGAAGCGTAATTTAACTGACTTCCTGTGTACCGATACAGCGCAGTGGAGGAAAGCTTGGAGACCGGACAGCGACGGGTAAATGACGATGGGTTTGAATAAGACACAAAGGGTTTGAATTACAGTAGATACGACTTTCTTACTACTAGTGTGAACAAGTACGAACAAATACTAGTGTGAGTAGAACGTATTTGAAAATCGTACATCTATTGTTCATTTGAAAATGTAACTCTTGTATTCTTTCATTTTTAACTATCTCTTTGCCTTACAAGGAGCTACATACAAAGTCCAATAGTACAAAGACGACATGAGTAAAACGTATTGTAAACACAACTAACACAAAATTCCGTAGGTAAATACCCAGCAGCTGTTTCTTCACACGTTGACAAATACCAAACTTTTGTTAAAGTTTTACTCCTTTGTACATTTTAATGTTTGTGGTTTCTACAATGTAGCCTATCTAGTGTAGCGTTTTGGCAACCAGAAAACAACTGGTAATCGCGTTGTAGTTTATGCAGTGAATAAAAGAATAATGCGATCCACTGTAATATTAAGTAGGTAACTGAACAAATAAAGCTAAACATTTTTGGAAAAACTGTAAGAAAATTATCACCAGCATTCACTGCTTAGGGAAAAATATCTAATGATGATGCGCTTTTTGGATTCCGAAAATTACTGTTACTACTACTATATTGCTAATATTCTTATTTTTGATACACGTTAACTCAACTTTCTTGAAAAATCAAAGTATTATTAATAAAAGATATTCACCTCATGCTATTGTAGCTTCACGTAGGGTTGAAAGGTAGACTGTATGTTTATATAAGAAATTTGTTTCACCTATCAGATTTATTAGGTGAAATGATTTTTGGCAAACAAATAACTTGCTTTCTTGGAGAGTTCTATTAACTGACAATTAGTTATTATCAAAGTAGGGAACAAGCTACCTTACACGAAACCTTTTACAAGAATAAAAACGCCGGCTAGTTATATAGAGTCGTTGCTATAATTTAATTTTGTTTTAATTTCAGATAAATTGTGTTTACAAATTTTAGTGTAAATTATAAAATTTTAATTACTTTATGATACGTAAATTAATGATGAGGAATTGCAGGGCTTTTAAGTATATAAATACCTAAAATTTTCTACATATTTTATGAGTGTTATGCATATGGCCACCCTTATAGAAATTTAGCCTATCAAAGTTTGTAAACAAATATTCGCATCTTTTTGCGACACTCCTGATACGTGAAAACATACACATAAAATGTTACAACGCGATATCAAATCTCAATTTCCTTCATCGCTTAGAAGGAAAGAACCAAGCTATGCAAGAAATATAATTTTGCTTTACTGAAGAGTTCGAGTCTGACACCTGTTGTACTATAAAATATTTCCACGCACTATTACTTGTTCCCTTTACATTGAATTTAGAAACGTTTTGCGATCGTGTTGTTATGAGTTTACTGTGTTTGTTTTTTACGGCAAACAGACATACATTTGTATCATAAGCAATAAGTTAAAACAGAAAGTTTACCTGTAAAAGAAAGAAAGAAAATTTTGTCATGTTGTACATTGCGTCTGTTGCCGATAAAACAAGTTGTGCGTTTGAAGTGATAATTGCGTAGGCCAGCATGAAACCGATATAATATTTGGTCAACACAAACACATTGTAATGTAACATAACATTGCATATAAAACCCAGAGTAAATTAAAAAGAGAATTTTATCTTCCTCAATTTAAGAGTCTAATTATGTTTAAAATGGTAAATCATAGCTAACATGTTAATATACTGTAAACATAATTAATGTAATATAATTTAGAAACATAATACAGTGTAGAACGTACTAATCTAACTAACTAAACAACTGTAAGTTTGGGATGCCTTAAGATATTTCGCAAAATAATAACAGTGTTTATGTCATTGTATAACTACATAATAACACTAAGTCTTTTAAAATATAAATAGTAAAATTTCGTTGAGTAATACATTGGGTTTTAATGTTAAATAAATTGTAAATCAAAATCTTGTAAAACTAGACAGCAAATTTTAATAGTTAGGTAATATTGCGTTGTATGTAGTAGATAGTAAAACTGTTAAATCATAACATAGAACTATAGAAGTTGTACAAAATTTAAGTAAATAGCAAATACTTTGTGAGTTAGCTAGAATGGTAACTTTATCCTATGTTGAATAATATAACATATGATACAAAGATTTTTTAAAAAAACAGAAACACTTGTTACGTGCCACAGTTTTTTATTTAACTCTGAGAGCTGTTTCGACTTCTTAAACCATTGTCAAAGAGCTGAGTGACCACTAAACAGAGGATGTAGGCTAAGGGTGTTTGACATCTGTTTAGGGCGTGTATCGGAACATGAGTGAGCTGTGAAGATGGGGAGGGGTTGCAGGAGCTAAGGGAAGGTCAAGTGTCTGTAAAAACTAAATATAATCTGAATCCAAAATATAAAAAAATTCTGTATAGAGAATTACAGTACATGACTTCCAGTCCAAAAATTTATATTTAAAATCATTTAATTATTAATTAAATAAGTGGATGCTTGAGTTTTGAAGAAATGACGTATCAGCTAAAATAGTACCCCCATGTCAGTTGGGTGAAGACTATCCTCAACCTTCGTGAGGAAGGACTGTACTTTCGGATAAAATGTTTTTAGGTCGAACGAAGAGCTGGCCAAAGGGAGATGCGTTCTGATTCCTGTATGAAATTTGGCTTTCGCTGCGAGTTATCGGCCGAGGGTGAATGATGATTGTAGTGTTATAAAAGTCTTTCCTGTCAATACTAAACTAATCATTTTTCTTTTTCAAAATCGAGTCTTTCTTTCTTTCTTTCCATTCGTCTTCTGATTTCCTAAATGACGATTCTGTTCACTAGTATACTTATAAATTTAGCAGCAAAACATTTCTTCCTTAATACGTTTGTGTCTTCTGTTTAACACCCAACATACTGATCTATGTCATAACGCTATATTCCACACAGGCTAGTATAAACAACTAATAAATAACTAGCCATCAAGGAGGTCAAAATATTTTCCAGGAGGGGCAAACAATTTTCCAGATAGGGAAAAGTGCTTTT
Source organism: Magicicada septendecula (assembly GCA_034769895.1). NCBI lineage: Eukaryota > Metazoa > Arthropoda > Insecta > Hemiptera > Cicadidae > Magicicada > Magicicada septendecula. Next base: position 406,559,567 of record CM068373.1, read on the forward strand.
GCAGTTTTGAAGCTAGGAGCGGTGGTAAAGTTCACGAGCTGTCTGATAGGTATGTTATGTTTATGAATTTTGGGTAGAATTCCAACTTAATACCGTTGCATGTATGCAAGAAAGTGCTCATGTTTCCAAAGTTTTAATATTATGTTGTCCGTAATCAAAATATCACAGCAGGTTTTAGTGTGTATGAGGGTCCACTGGGGACAAAAATTTTCAACATTCCCTATGAAGCGTTGCTCAGAGTAAAGCTGCAAATCTATAGTGTACGTTTCACAGAACAAACACGCGGAAAAGAAGGAGCGCTCCAGAGTCGCTCATAAACCCTGAGCATCTTGCAGAGGGTTCTTTCCCTAATGACGAAAAGTCTATCTATGAACCGTTCCTCTGTAAACACTTGCAGTTAGACTGGCCAGCAATCCGCAGGAAGCAAATCGCTGTCCACGCTGGACAACTTTTCGGCTTGCACGTGTTGTGTTGGTGTGGGTTTCGTCACTTTGCATTTAAAAAGCATGCAAACGTAAGAAAATAAAAATGAGTGAGGCCAGAAATAACGCGAATCTTGTGTGTGTCCTGCCTGCCTTTTTTTGCAGTAATCGCAATAATAAAACTTTAAAAACGTAAACATTACATATTGAGATATGCTTGCCTGCCACGAACGATATATTTTCTCTAATACATGATATAAATTAAAATGAAAAAATTATAGAATTTTGTTAAAATGAAATGAAATGTTTCCATAGAAACTACCGTACTTCTTTGTTGTCAATAACGTATTACACATACAAAACTTATAAAATTTACTTCATCATCATCTAACATTTTAATTTATAGAAAATTACCCCTCCCCCTTCAAATAACCTTTTCATTTATAGATATTTCAGCTACCTTTCTACAGTGGATTATTATGACCTTCTTTTCAGGATACTTTATTTATCAAAACTAAGCACTTTACTCTTGTTAAAACGTAAAACGTTGCAGTTAAACTACCCCTTTCCCTTAACCGATCTTCACCAAATCAATAGACCTCTTCTACAATTCAGAACTGTATGCAAAAATTATTTGATTCTGTTTGAATTTGCGGCTGTTATCGTTTGCCATAGAAAAACAATTCTACAGACAGACTCACACAAACACACACACACACACACACACACACACACACACACACACACACACACTTTTCGAAAAATGACTTTTTTTCATGTTTTGAGGGTAGTACAATCAGAATTTGCCATTATCTCGAACACGATTTTTTTCACCATGACCGTACTTCCATTTCCTTATGGAACATGGAAGTAAAAGGACTTTTCTTCATGTTTTGAGGGTAGTACAATCAGAATCAGTCCTTATCTCGAACACGATTTTTTTCGCCATCACCATACATCCATTTCCTCATGGAACATGGAAGTAATTAACTAAACTAAATAACATCCTTTAATAAAGGAAATGCACAGAATTCTGTTTGTTCATTTGTTAAATTTTTGTTATTTTTATTGCTTTTCTAATTTCTAGAATTTCTAACAAATCCATTTTTTTACCTTTTTGTATGTTGTGTAGTAGTGTTACGTTTTTTGTATCTATGTAGTGTACACTGCGCTTCAGTAGGTCCATTGAACTTACGTATTTGAAAAGCAGTCACAAAGTTTTGCCGTATCATCACAATTTTCATGACTGCAAGAAAAGAAGGTAGTTTGTGAAACATAGTCTTTGTTATTTTTAAATAATATTGCTTTTTATGTCATAGTCTCTTCTCTGCTTTATATCGTCGTCATGCATATCTACAAATCTGCAGTTTACTATTACATCTAACCCTGACACAATCACCTGCATGTTTCAAAATTATGGTGGGTGAAAGTTGATAAACCTGTTTTAGTGGAATGTGAAATTCAATAAACATTTAATGAAGCAGTAGGTAATATTACATCAAAAACCAATAAGTTTGTGTGGTGGGGTTATTCGCAACACAGGTAAGTAGCATATGCAATAAAATATCACTGAAAATCCCAAAGATTTCTTAATGCTCACTGAACAATTTACTTGACATGTAGATTAATTAAAATTTAAAAATGTAAAAACTCTACACTTTAAAATTTTATTTTTTAACTTTCATAACTATTTATTAAATTAAATATCAGTAAGTTACATTGTAAACATAGTTAATTATAAAATATATAATATATATTTTAGCAGCCATCATATGTACAAAAATCAAGATAACTTTGTCAAATTTTGTTGCTTCCCTGCTATATACACTTTTTCCTCGAACGAGGCCTTTCGGTTTCGCAACCATTATCAAGTTCTTCCTACAACAATGGTTGCGAAACCGAAAGGCTTCGTTCGAGGAAAAAGTGTATATAGCAGGGAAGCAACAAAATTTGATAAAGTTGTGATGAAGACTGCAAACATAGAGAAAATAACTGATAAAAATCAAGATGTTTAACATGCACTTCGTAAAAATACATTTGCTTTTATATATCTTTATTTCGTCAACCTACATAATATATGTAAGAAAAGTAGCGTTCCTAAAAAGGTTTCTTATAGAAAGAGTAAAAAATTAAAGGAAAAAATGTTAATCAAAAATGTTTAAATCTTTTACAAAGATTTTCAAAATATGTAAAAAATTTAATTTAAAGAATTATAGAATTTTTCATGCATATTTGAAGATATGACCTGAGTGGCCGAAAAGAAGTGACACAGATTGTTTTTTTATTAGGAACGTTTATATATTGTTGGTAAAACAAAAAAAATCGGCGGTAATGGTACAATAGAGTGAAGGAAGAATGATAAGATTGTTGGCCAGTTTAGATAAGAAGTGATGAATAAATAAATTGCGAATGGTGAATCAAGAAACATTTTATAATTCTGCACCCAACCTAGCTAAGAATATATAAGAAATGGAACACCTATTAGTTCACTAAGCCGCTTGCAGTATTGCACCTGTATAGGTGTTAACATAATCATATATATAAATGTACGTACATTTTTGTGTAAATAATACGTCTGAAGGTTTTTTTTTTTTTGTTCTATCAGGCGCTAAAACATATTGTACTGCTGTTAAAATACATCACAGTACATAAGAATGAAATAATAATTTTAAAAGAGAGAAGATATAAATTTAATAGTATGGTGAACATTTGTTAGGATTGTAAACAAAAAAACTGAGTGTTAGTCACGACCAACATAGAGGTAGACTCCAATATTATATAGAACAGCATTAAGAAATATGTGTTGCCAATTATTATATTAAATTGGAAATAAACATTCAAATTAAATGAAAGATTAATAGATTAGTAATCTAAAAGATACTAATTATATGGATAATGTAAAAAACAAATAAATGTAATTAATAATAATTAATAAAATTATATATGTTGTTAAGAGTCATATGATGGAAAGATGTGACGAATGTAGTTAGGTATCTAAATGGCAAATTGTAAATTGTTAGATTTGAATTGTACTCAAATGGAAGAAAATTTGTTTAGTTTAATTTTATATTTCAGAAGATACACATCAAAAAGTTTAATTTTATATGTAATTCGATACACATCAAAAAGTCTATTTTTATATTTAATCACATAAACATTTAAGAGTGGTCTTGTAAAAGAGTTTAAGTTTGTATTTAATAAAGGCAACTTTTAAAGGAAGGGAGTTAGCATTGATATTGAATTTAATAAACATACAAGAGTATAAATCTGTAACATTGAAAGAATTATAATTTTTATACAACTTAAGTAAACAACAATGTTGCAAGACGTCTGAGTATATCATTTATAGAAAGCCGAACTAAATGAAGAAGCCTGTCCTAGAAGAGAGTTTGAGTGTCAATACAATAAAATTCGATATTCCGAAGAAGTATCAATTTAGTAATCATAGAAGAAAATATAATTCAACATTTAATCTAATAAGAAATCCCAGAGAAGGAACAAACCACGAAACCTAGCATTACCTTTAAGATGATAAACATCAACTAGAATTGAACCCGTTGCAGTTGTGAAGAGTTCAGATTCAAGATATTTACATTTATATGGTAGATATTCTTACCTTGTTATTTATTAAATAATTTATACACTAACGTTATTTGGTACGGATTAAAGAAAAGAATAAATTTAATCATACACAGTATTAAATAATATAAATCAACTTAATATAAATCTTGTTAACCCTGAGATAGAGTTTTCTTTTCATGTGTAGATAGAAAAAAGTAATATCTGTAATTAAATATTTTAATTACAATACTTGTAAGAAATTACAGTACAATATTTACTAATACAAATTTATTTTGGCATATAGAACAGAACTTGCATTCCAAAATATATTCTATTTATTTCAACCGTGATAAGAATTAATGGTCCAATTTTACACAAACAACCTGTAACCTAATGAAACGTCAATGAATACGTGTTTGTAATTTTTATTCGTTTACTCCGATTTCTGATTTTTCTTCTGTGCCAGCGGAATATAAATGAATAATAATCCAGCTTCACATCTCCTATGGTATTTTGTTCCTTTAATTGTGTAGAGTAAGCATCGTCAAAACCAAATTTTTAAATTTTCCTTTAAGACCTATGAAACGTTATAAAGAACCTAAAAAATACATGCTTATAACATGTTATGTGTAAATTAATTAATTTGCATTAATAAGTCTCCATTAGTACCAGTTTTAACCTAGGTCTAATTCTTTTCTACTTTATTTTAGTAGTGATCTAAAACTAAGAACCTAAACTATTGTGATGTACAGAACTGCATACGTACGTCTAATTTTTCCTCTCGGTTCCAATAAACTTAAGTGTTAATAATTAAATAATTTATTGCGGCTTCAATATTCATGATCCATAATTTAGAGAATAGTTCCCTTTACAAGGAAAGGTATTGGCTACATTTATGCTAAAAGGGAACAATTTATATAAGAAAAATATTTTGTTAGCAAACAAGAGACGTTGCTAAGATGATGCAACACTTATTAGTTAAGATTGCCAAAGGAAAAATACCGTATAAAAACAGTTTATTGTGGAACCTTGTTGTCAATACATCAAGAGCGCATTAACTAACCTTTTTGTTTCACCCTTAACATTGTAACTATTATTTTCTCATTTTAATTTTAAGAAAGTCTTACAACTTCACCCTTTCGTCTAGTTTTCAACTGTCTCCCCGGTGTGAAGCGTAGCTATCAGAAAATGCATGAATATTAATAATTAGAACAATACTTACCTCAAAATTATTTGTGTCAGTAGAAATTGCTGCACTTTTTGTTCCATAGGTAACGCAAAATTTAATTTTAAAATGAAGTATGGAATTGTGATTTAATTTAACGGAACAGGTCTTCTGGAATAATGCGTTTCACATTTCCTTCTGAGCACGTCTTCTATATTTTTCCACGTGACATAATTCACAGTGACGGGAAAGACAATTTTTCATTTTATACATTCCGGTACACATCGAGAAAAGTTTAAACACAGAACTTGTTGAGTTTTATTTTGATATTTGTTGTCAATCAGCATTCACGTCTCTTAGCAGTACGCACAAATCATCATCTTGACTCTAGTTAAATTTTCGTTTTAAGGAGAGATCGTTCTGTTCTCTAAAATGAACAGAAATATAAATGTGTCATCTATTTTTAATTAATTAAACAGCAAACTGATACGAATAAAATGTGAAAATGACAGTTTTTTCATCATGCTCAGCCTCACAACACGTCATAGGCAACTACTGCCTGTTCCGCCTTCACAAATACTCCAGCCATCTCTTCCTGAGTTCTCCCAGTCATCTGTGCCTTATAGGTTTGCATTTCCAGACTGTTTGGCTAGTCTGGAATCTGACATTCTTTCTAAGTGTTTTTCCACCGTTGTTTGTACCCTTTTAAAATTTCGTTTAAGTTAAAATTCAGTAACTCCTCTCGTATGGCCTCATTTCTTATACGGTCACATTTAGAAGAGCCGTTTCTTTTATAAAGAGAAAAATGTTACTTTTTATATTTGAATATTCAAAAAACATTTCGTTTATGGTCCTATTCCGATTACTACGTTTTCATAAAACATACGTAGAGCTATTTTCTTTAAATCTTTTCGTTTATGTAAAGGTCTCTCTAGAGTTTATTACAACACTGCACTTCTGTCCATAATAAGTAAGTCCATAGTAAATTTTTTAGTAATTCCTTATCGTGGATGCGATTGCAGTTTCAACATCCTAGCGTTCTTGTGATAACGTTATAATTGCAACTTTAATTCATAAACTTTGAATGTAATTACTCTAGCATAACTATAATTTGTAACACATAATAAGTAATATGTAATAATATGTAATAATACATAATAATACAATACATAATATACTGTGTCAAATAAATACCGGGAATTTTTCAATAAAACACAAAATATTCGTTAAATTATCAAAATTTATTTTGTCACCTTCAAAATAGGCTCCATTTGATGCGATACACTTATGCCAACGAATAATCCAGTCGTTGAAACACTTCTTATAGGCACTTTCCGGTATGGCCTTCAGCTCCTTTTGCGAATTTTGTTTTATGACTTCAATTGACTCAAAACGTCTTCCACGAAGTGGTAATTTGATTTTTCTGGGGAACAAAAAAAAATCACACGGGGCCATATCTGGCGAATCGGTGCTTGGTCGATGACATTCCTTGAGTTTTCGGTCAAAAATTCACGTAAAAGTGTCGATGTGTGGGACGGCGCATTATCATGGTGCAAAATCCAAGAAATGTTCTTCCACAAATCTGGCCTTTTCCGGCGAACATTCTCTCTCAAACGCCTCATAACGCCCAGATAATATTGTTTGGTTTGCCCCTCCGGAAGGAATTCCGAGTTGACAATACCACGATAGTCAAAGAAAACAGTCAATATAACTTTGACTTTTGGAGCGACTTTGACGTGGTTATTTCGGTATCGGCTCGTTATTTAAGCGCCATTCCGAAGCTTGTTGGCTGGTTTGCATGTCAAACTCATAAACCCACGTCTCGTCACCCGTTATGATGCGTTTCATGAATGTTGGGTCAGAATTAGCTTGTTCAAGCTGTCTTCAGCAACCTGTTTGCGGTGCTATTTTTGAAGATAAATCAGCTCATTCTGAACAAGTCGTGCCGCGACGCGTCCCATGCCCAAAACGTCAACTAGAATGGTGCGAACGGATTCGTGAGACATGTCCAGATCCAGAGCAATCTCTTTTAAACTTGAACGACGATTTTCCATCACCATTTTCTTCACTTTGACGATGTTTTCGTCAGTCGAAGACGTTGAAGGTCGACTAGAACGAGCCAAATCATTAAGTACTCTCGACCTTATTTGAATGCTTTGTACCAATCGTATGCTCGTGTTTTCGATAAATCTGACTCACCGTAGTCCTCCTCCAAGATTTTCAATGATTCAGCACAAGAAGTTTTGTTGGCAACACAAAATTTGAGGCAAACTCTTTGTTCGATATTTTTATCCATTTTAAAAATAGCAGAGCCCACTTGAGGTCAACTAACCTAATCAAAAGGTGTAAACAAACTAGTCGACAGATCGCGCCACAACTCCACGTAACAATTAGGTACACTGCTACCAACTTACGAAAAAAATTGTTTTTCATACCTTTTACGTGGACTTTTTAAATGAACAATTCCCGGTATTTATTTGACACTGCAGTATGTAATGTTTATATTATTTGGGAAAAGCAGGATGTATTGCAACAACGTACGAGATAATTATATTAACCATTTAATTTTTTTATAAATAAGAGTATGTTAATAACGAAGTAAAACAAAAATACAATAGTCGACATTAACTGTGAGCATTAATATGAAAGTAACTATGTATTATACTTTATCTTGTGAGCAAAACCAATACTTACAGCTTCAATTATCCAATATGGTTTATTGCATAATACTACAAAGATTAGTTGAAAAGTTCAGCGATCTATACGTAAGCTGTAAGAACCTACTGTAATATGTTTCGTGTGTTGTAAGACTCATATTTCACGTAAATACTTGCCAATGTTTACATTTCAACTTGACCAACTGTTGATAAAAATTTGTAGCGCCAATATAAATTTACAACCAAATAACAAATGTGCTGCGTTTTTAGAAGCAATGGTTTATAAGTGGGCATAAAGTGTAAACATGGTGGTACGCGCATTGAGGAATACAGTGCACGCCCAGAAAGTGGAACACTCCAAAAGTGGCATCCATCTTGCACACCAAGTTCTTGAGTTACACACTCATGTGCGACGCCTATGTTCTCAGAAAGTCGGTATTCTCAATTGGCGGTCTTTCAACACCGTCTATGAAATATTTTAAATGCACTCGTTGCGCCTTATGGAAGTCCACAGCGGGGATCATCTTTGATGGTCGTACGACCATGTTTATACTTGTATGTCCACTTAGAAACAATTATTATTCTTGAAGGTACAACATTTTTTAATTGTGAATTACATTGAACGTTTTGTTGTGAATTTTAACTGGCCCCAGAACTTTGCCAATCACGAATTCAATCACAGCACGTCGTTTAGTTTCGTCAATTTTGGAGATCACGTGTGACATGTAAATTGCGCACAGCTGGTAAAATGTATATATGATACAGATAACAGGTGTTTTAATAAAATAAGTATCATACAGACGGACAATTTTAAATTCTACCGCTAAGCACAGTTGTCGGTCAGTGAATTTGCAAGTAACTCGTGTATACTGAAATTAACATTGATTCATGTAAGTAATCACTATGTTCTGAAGTACGTCACGTACTTAACATTATACACCATAAATCGATATATATAGCAACAGTACACAGGATATGAAGTTCATTTATGTGGAATACTAATGCTATATAACATTTTCTGATGGCCATAGACATGTTTCAAATTGATTTTGTTCTTTATTTGTAAAGTAGTCATACGTTTTGAACCAAGCTAGGTTTAGAAAACTATATTATGTCAAAATGTTCACAATTTGATTCTCTTTTATGTCATATGAAATATTTGTGTGTAAGTGCGCGTGTGATTTACGTTTTATTTAATAACTTCGAGGAAAATTAACATTTCGTTTTGAAATTTGGACAGAGTATTCTCATGGTTATAAGCTACATTTTCCATATAATCAATTCTCCATAGCTATAATTTTTATTTGGGTTTTTAAATAAAATTGGTCGTCTTTTATTCTCGTTATCTCCTAGAGACTGTTAAATTTTGTAGACATGTTTGAAGTGGTATCCAAGTCACTTATTGACAAAATCTGTATAATATTTACCTTATTTCTTCGGTCGTGTGACTTCGTGTTGCGTTCGATTTGATTAACGCGTTTCAAAACATTTCTGAAGACGAAACGTATGTTTCGAAACGCGTTAATCAAATCGAACGCAACACGAAGTCACACGACGGAAGAAATAAGGTAAATATTATACAAAATTTGTAGATTAAATCTAGACAGGCCTTTGCAGAATCGGAGAGATTTTAAGCATGATTTCAGTCTACATGTGTCCTCATTTGTGACGTTGCTAAAATTTCAACAAATCAGAGGCTATAAAAATTATTTGAGTTGGTCCTTTGTCGAGAGCACTTCGGTCAGTTTCTTCTAAGGACTCGTTATAGAAACACATTCTTGCTGTCACGAGTTTTTCGGGACAAGACAGGTCTTTTTCATTTACTATATTAATTAATGACTCGTTGGGCACTTGGTGAAACATTAATACAAAGGTTTTGTAAAACATATAAAAACACTTGGTAAGTTTCACAAATTTTTTAATTAACTCTAACAGCTGTTTCGACTAACTAAGCCATTGTCAAAGAGGCGAGTGAACGAAATTACTGAACACAGGATGTCAGTGGAGTGTAGGTGGTGAACATCTGTTTAGGGCGTATCTGGAACATCTGTGTTGTGATGGTGCACTGTGATGAAATACACTGTGCAGAATGCGATGTTATTTATATCGGACAATGTGGCCGTGCTCTGAAACATCGCGCTTCTGAACATAAGAAGGCGATTTTAACCAGTACATCTAATACAGGTTTTGCAGATCATTGCTTACAACACAATCACTTCATAGACACAAAAAACATAACACTACTCCACAACATACAAAAAGGTAAAAAAAAAATAAAAATGGATTTGTTACAAATTTTAGAAATTAAAAAAGCAATAAAAAATAACAAAAATTTAACCAATGAACAGACTGACTTTTGTGTATCCCCTTTATTAAAATCTGTTATTTAGTTTAGTTTATTTTATATTATTTTGAATGTTCATCATTATTTTAAATTTTTCATTCAGTTTATATTTAGTTCAGTTAATTTTATATTTTGCATTCATGTTTGTATTTAGTTTTTAAAGACACCTGACCTTCCCTTGTCTCTTGCACATCCCCGCCCTCGCCATCACAACACAGATGTTCCAGATACGCCCTAAACAGATGTTCACCACCTACACTCCACTAACATCCTGTGTTCAGTAATTTCATTCACTCGCCGTTTTCATTTAAACTTAGAAGTTGGTTCACGGTTCAAGTTCTTCGTAACCAATACCACGTAGAGAACTCAAATAAAAAAATAGATTTTAAAGTAGTAGTAGTAGTAGATTTTTCGTAGTAGGGGATTATTATTTGCCGAGATATTTTGACAGTTACACGAGAACACTTCAAGCAATCGGAGTTTGTGTAAGATCAATACACGATCTATTTTACCCAGTTTTAGATCCCTGAGATTAAGTGAAATTAAAGTATAAACAATAGCAGATCATATCGCAGTGTGCGTGGGTGCAAAGACATAAATTGTCAGCGTTAGTGATCTTCGAACGGTCGAAAGGGCAGTGTTGCAGCGGTCCAGTCGAACTGCGTGCGCGGAGCGTCGGTGGCTACGCAAACCGTGGAATTCAACGCAACAAGTAACATAGATGTAAAACCAACCCAAAGACTCGATTTTGAAAGACAAATTTTCAAATAAATAATTTTATATCATAAATTAATAAGACAATAGTAAATTTAATGTTTTAATTTAATAAATTTTCCTACCTCCAGATATAGACTCTGTTGTAATAATTTCTATATTACCTATCTATGCAGTTTTAAATTGTATCGTTGCAATATGTATATAAAACATATATATATATTGTAAAACAAACTCTTATGTTAGAATAAATAATCAACTCCTTATTCGTTCTTGTCTTACTTTCAATTATTTTTACTTCCATGTTCCTTAAGGAAATGGAAGTATGGTGATGGCAAAAAAAATCGTGTTCGAGATTATTGCAGATTCTGATTGTACTACACCCAAAACATGAAAAAAAGTCGTTTTCCGAAAAGTGTCTGTGTGTGTGTCTGTGTGTCTGTCTGTCTATCTGTCTGTAGATTTTTTTTATGGCAAACAATAACAGCCGCAAATTCAAACTGAATCAAATTATTTTTTGCATACACCGCTGATTTGTAGAGTACTCACGACCTATTGTTCTTGGTGAAGATCGGTTGAGGGAAAGGGGTAGTTTACCGGCAACGGTTTTTTTTTAAATCAAGGGTAATTGTTTTCTATGGCAAACGATAACAGCCGCAAATACAAACAGAATCAACTACTCTTTTGCATACAGCCCTGAATTGTAGAGTTCTCAAGACCAGTTTTTTTTTGTGAAGATCGGTTAAGGGAAAGGGGTAGTTTACCAGCAACGTTTTATGTTTTAACAAGGGTTATTTTATTTGGCAAACGATAACAGCCGCAAATTCAAACAGAATCAAATGATTATTTGCATACGTCCCTAAATTATAGAGTTCTCAAGACCTATTGATTTTGTTGAAGATCAGTTAAGGGAAAGGGGTAGTTTACCAGCTACGTTTTATGTTTTAAAAGGGTATTTTCTATGGCAGACGATAAGAGACGCAAATTCAAACAGAATCAAATAATGTTTTGCATACAGCCCTGATCTGTGGAGTACTCAAGACGTAATTGTTTTACGTGAAGATCGGTTAAGGGAAAGGGGTAGTTTACCGGCAACGGTTTTTTTTAAACTAGTGTAATTTTTTAATATGGCAAACGAAAACAGCCTCAAATTCAAACAGAATCAACTACTCTTTTGCATACAGCCCTGAATTATAGAGTTCTCAGGACCTATTGGTTTTGGTGAAGATCGGTTTAGGTGGAGGGGTAGTTTAACAACAACGTTTTTTTATCGGGGTAATTTTTCTATGGCAAACGATAGCAGCCGCAAATTCAAACAGAATCAAATAATGTTTTGCATACAGCCCTGATTTGTAGTGTTCGCAAGACCTTTTGTTTTAGGTGAAGATCGGTTAAGGGAAAGGTGTAGTTTACCAGCAACGTTTTATGTTTTAAAAGGGTATTTATTATGGCAAACGATAAGAGTCGCAAATTCAAACAGAATCAAATAATTTTTTGCAAGTTGCCCTGATTTGTAGAGTACTCAAGACCTGTTGATTTTGGTGAAGATCGGTTAAGGGAAAGGGGTAGTTTACCAGCAACGGTTTTTTTTAATCTAGTGTATTTTTTACTATGGCAAACGATAACAGCCTCAAATGCAAACAGAATCAACTACTCTTTTGCATACGGCCCTGAATTATAGAGTTCTCAAAACCTACTGCTTTTGGTGAAGATCGGTTTAGGAGAAGGGGTAGTTTACCAGCAACGTTTTTTTATCGGGGGTAATTTTTTATATGGCAAACGATAACAGCCGCAAATTCAAACAGAATCAAATAATGTTTTGCATACAGCCCTGAATTGTAGAGTTCTCAAGTCCTATTGGTGTTGGTGAAGATCGGTTAAGGGAAAGGGGTAATTTACCTGCAACATTTTATGTTTTAACAAGGGTAATTTCTATGGCAAACGGTAAGAGACGCAAATTCAAACAGAATTAAATAATGTTTTGCATACAGCCCTGATCTGTTGAGTACTCAAGACCTATTGTTTTAGGTGAAGATCGGTTAAGGGAAAGGGGTAGTTTACCAGCAACGTTTTATGTTTTAAAAGGGTATTTTTTATGGCAAACGATAAGAGTCGCAAAGTCAAACAGAATCAAATAATTTTTTGCAAGTAGTCCTGATTTGTAGAGTACTCAGGACTTGTTGATTTTGGTGAAGATCGGTTAAGGGAAAGGGGTAGTTTACTGGCAACGGTTTTATTTTAAACAAGTGTAAATTTTTTTTATGGCAAACGATAACAGCCGCAAATTCAAACAGAATCAACTACTCTTTTGCATACGGCCCTGAATTATAGAGTTCTCAAGACCTTTTGCTTTTGGTGAAGATCGGTTTATGGGAAGGGGTAGTTTATCAGCAACGTTTTTTTATCGGGGGTATTTTTTTTTTGGCAAATGATAACAGCCGCAATTTCAAACAGAATCAAATAATGTTTTGCATACAGCCCTGAATTGTAGAGTACTCAAGACCTGTTTTTTTGGTGAAGATCGGTTTAGGAAAAGGGGTAGTTTACCTGCAAAGTTTTATGTTTTAAAAGGGTATTTTATATGGCATACGATAAGAGTCGTAAATTCAAACAAAATCAAATAATATATTGCATAGCGTCCTGAATTGTAGTGTTCTCAAGACCGTTTGGTTTTTGTGAAGATCGCTTAAGGGAATAGGGTAGTTTACCAGCAACATTCTATGTTTTAACAAGGGTAATTTTTTATATGACTAACGATAACTGACGTAATGTCAAACAAAATCAACTACTCTTTTGCATACCTTTTTGAATTATATGGAGCTCAACGTCTGTTGATTTTGTTGAAGATCGGTTAAGGGAAATGGGTAGGTTACCTGCAAAGTTTTATATTTTAACAAGGGTATTTCCTATGGCAAACGATAAGAGCCGCAAATTCAAACAGAATCAAACAATTTTCTGCATACAACCCTGAATTTTGGAGTTCTCGAGGCCTATTGTTTTAGGTGAAGTTCGGTTAAGGGAAAGGTGTAGTTTACCAGCAACGTTTTATGTTTTAAAAGGGTATTTTTTATGGCAAACGATAAGAGTCGCAAATTCAAACCGAATCAAATAATTTTTTGCAAGTAGCCCTGATTTGTAGAGTACTCAAGACCTGTTGATTTTGGTGAAGATCGGTTTCAGGGAAAGGGGTAGTTTACCAGCAACCTTTTTTTTAAACAAGTGTAATTTTTTAATATAGCAAACGATAACAACCTCAAATTCAAACATAATAAACTACTCTTTTGCATACAGCCCTGAATTATAGAGTTCTCTGGACCTGTTGGTTTTGGTGAAGATCGGTTTAGGGGAAGGGGTAGTTTACCGGCAACGTTTTTTTATCGGGGGTAATTTTTTCTATGGCAAAGGATAACAGCCGCAAAGTCAAACAGAATCAAATAATGTTTCGCATACAGCCCTGAATTGTAGAGTTCTCAAGACGTATTGTTTTAGGTGAAGATCGGTTAAGGGAAAGGTGTAGTTTACCTGCAACGTTTTATGTTTTAAAAAGGTATTTCTTATGCCAAACGATAAGAATCGCAAATTCAAACAGGATCAAATAATTTTTTGCAAGTAGTCCAGATTTTTAGAGTACTCAAGATCTGTTGATTTTGGTGAAGATCGGTTAAGGGAAAGGGGTAGTTTACCTGCAACGGTTTTTTTTAAACTAGTGTAATTTTTTACTATGGCAAACGATAACAGCCTCAAATGCAAACAGAATCAACCACTCTTTTGCATACAGCCCTGAATTATAGAGTTCTGAGGACCTTTTGGTTTTGATAAAGATCGGTTTAGGGGAAGGGGTAGTTTATCAGCAACGTTTTTTATCGGGGGTAATTTTTTCTATGGCAAACGATAACAGCCGCAAATTCAAACAGAATCAAATAATGTTTTGCATACAGCCCTGAATTGTAGAGTTCTCAAGTCCCATTGGTGTTGGTGAAGATCGGTTAAGGGGAAGGGGTAGTTTACCTGCAACATTTTATGTTTTAACAAGGGTAATTTTTATATGACGAACGATAACTGCCGCAAATTTAAACAGAATCGACTATGTCTTTGCATTCCTTTTTGAATTAAAGAGAACTCAAGGTCTGTTGATTTTGTTGAAGATCGGTTAAGAGAAAGGGGTAGTTTACCTGCAACGTTTTATGTTTGAACAAGAGTAAAGTTCTTAATTTTGATAAATAATGTATCCTAATAAGAAGCTCATAATAATCCACTGTAGAAACGTAGATGAATTATCTAGAAATGAAGAGGTTAATTGAACGGGGTGGGGGTAATTTTCTATTAATGAAAATTATAGTTGATAGGGGAGGGGAGAATTTTTTATATGTGTACTACGTTATCGGCACCAAAGAAGTACTTCTTTGTTAAAATTCGTTTCCGGGCTGTTTAGCCGTAGTCCAATGTTTTCTGCAAAACCAGACTTTTCGGCAAAACCAGACCATCGACTGCCATCACCAGTGAAAATCGAGTGCGAAAACGTGAGGTGGTATACGTTAGTGACCACAGTACTGTGGTTAAGGCTGAAGCAATAAGTAGAAAGAAGTAGTTTCTATGGAAATATTTCATTTCAAATATGATTTTAAATATAAATCTTAGAACATGGAAGTCATGTATGGTTCTCCATACCGATATTTTATTTACTCTTTTCGAAACTCATTTCTGTTGTAGAGCATGAAAAATCTCAATGTCCCTCGATCCTCTCTTGGTTGCGTTGTCCCTGTCCACGTACTTCGCTTATGGCCGTATCGATGTCCCGACATTTATCTCCGAAGTCCGTTCTTATTGATTGCATTTGGGCGTGACTACTCTCTTTTACTTGACCTATATTGGTATCCAAATCTATTCTGACCTGTCCAATGGTTTCCTTGGTGCCTTCTACTTTTTCATTTGTTTCGGCGATTTCTCGTTTTCTTTCTTCATTACACTCATCTGCTTTTTGTGTAATTGCCTCATTGACATTTTCAATTCTTTCATTTATTTGTTTTAAATTTGCTTCATTTATTTGTCTGAACTCATTCTTCATTTGTTCATTATTTTCCTTTATAGCTTGCCTTAAAGTTTCACTATTACTCTCATTAATACCGTCTATTTTACTTTCTAACTTTTTATTGGTACTGTCCAACTTCTCATTCATCAAATTTTCCTTCAAAGCTTCGTTTTGTTTTTTCGAGTGTTCATTGATCCTTTCCTCCATACTGTCTATCTTCTCGTTTGTTTGTTTATTTTGTTCCTCCATTCGTTTAAAATTTTCATTAGTTAGTTTACTATCTTCTTTAATGGTGTAAAATTTTTCATTCATTTGTTTAAAGTTCTCCTCATTCCTGTCGAATTTTTCGTTCATTTGTTTAAAATTTTCATGAGTTTGTTTACTATCTTCTTTAATGCTGTCAAAATTTTCATTCATTTGTTTAAAATTCTCCTCATTTCTGTCCATCTTTTCTAGCATCCGTTCCAACATTTTTTGCACATTTGGTTCTCCTCTATTTTCCGCTTATCGCCCGTCTCCACTTCTTCAACCGATGTTGACTCCTTCTCTTCCATGCTGACTTCTTTTCTGGCCTCCGCCGCGCTCTGCTTGGACTTGCCTCTTGTGTGCATTTCTGTACTTCTAACAGCTGCCAGCTAAAATCAGGTTACCTGTGATACAATTATAACTTCCTACCATAATAATTTTTTCCTAATTTCAGCCTCACTGGTTGGACGCTATCTTGTTCACTTTTGTATGATTGTATGATCGCCAGCTAGAAATGACAACTATAATTCTATTCTATCTTGGTTTAATTCCCTTTTTCTAGCCCTCAAGTTGGTCGCCAATTTGTTAAATTAGACTCTTTTCTCGAAAATAAATACTCAAACTCGTTACTTTCTTTTTTCCTTTTTTTTATTCAATTATTTTTATTTACTCTTTTCGAAACTCATTTCTGTTGTAGAGCATGAAAAATCTCAATCTCAGGGTTCATCTGTTAGTCATGTCAAAGTATAGTACAAATCGTAAACATATCATAAAACATAATATTTATAAATAATGTTTGGTAATTAGTGGTTGTTGATGTATGTTGTGTATCTGTGGGTTCTTTGGATCATACAAAAGAACAAATGAACAAATGAAAAAGAAACTCTTAATACTAATAATTATTTGTGTACAATTAGTATTCACTATTATAAAGTTTTTATTGTTTTTGTGATAGTATATCGGTGTGACTTGATCTTTACATGTTAAAATGTTTTCAAATATCGTGGTTGATCATTGGAGTAATCTCACCAATCTTGGAGTTTTCTTTACACGCTTATTTCTTGATCCTTCGCTCCTGGACTTCACGTTTTTTGTCGATTAAAACATCCTTCTTTTAGTTATTTCCATAGTTTGTCTGTATTATTTCGTCTCGTATCTGTCTTTAATTTGTATAAAATCCAGCAGTAAAACTGACATGTTCTGTCTGGTTTTAATATATTTTCCAACAATACCTTCCATTTTATTAAAACACTAATTCATTCATTTCAGGTCTTGGCAATGATACGTTTATGGGTCACAGGTCCGATTTCACAATTTATAATTAATATGATTCCATAGAATCTTATTGTATCTTCGTCACTATTATATTATAAGTTTGTAACGGAATATTCTTTATTTTTTTTTAATTATTTCCCCTTGGTTTTATTTCACTATATTAGTTACCTTGTTGTTTCATATAAATTACATGTTTCATACGATGTTCATATTGTAAATCTGTTTATTCACTTACACTATACACTGTTTTTACTTTTTAAAACCTATCACTGTTGTTCTCACCTTTTACACTGTTACACTACCTGATTTTTACAATTATTGTTCAATATTATTATATTTGTTATTCTATATGACTTACAGTCTGTAGTTCACTTATACAAAATAACTGTTTGAGGTTCGCAGACCTCCTCATAGTTTTAATCTAAGGCTATACTCAATGTCTTATTTCTTACATACTAAGTTGAACATTTGTACATTATATTTATGTCTACTAATAACTATTTACATTTTTTGTCATTTGATCGTCTCTTCTGGGTATTTGTCATCATCAGTTATTGTTTTGTCAGGTTAATTGCATTATTTAATTCCTAAATTTGCATTCTCTATTTCCCTATTTCCCAATTATTTATTTATGATAATATTTTTCCTTTTGTTTCGATTTCTTTTTATTCCTTGAAAATATTAATTATCTTTAAGTAATGTATTGTCTGACATAGAAATAGGCTTTTTATTTAATTGGTGGACTCTGTGAGGTGAAATATTCTGACCTCTATTAAAAAATGACTATTTTTGTTAATTTTGTTTCTTTTCAGTTCTTCATGCGTTTAAGTTATTTGGTAATTAATGTGGTCTTCACTGTCTTGTTGCTTAACATGTCTTTATTTTAATTCGTGGTTTCGTTGTTAGACTTGTTTATACCCTCACTTACCATATCTATTGGGTTTATCAAGTTACTAAGTTGTCTTTTATACTTTCTCCTTTATCACTACTTATTGTTCTTTGGTTTACTGAGTTAATTACATTAATTGTTTTATCGAGTTCTTGAACCTTATATAATACTTTGTACACAGTTACTAAGTTATCATTCCTTTCTTAGGTGTTCTGGTGTTAGTTTATGAGTGCTTCATTCTTTATCTCTTGTTGTTAACTTTATTGTGAAGATATGTACTATTACAATATATATATATATATATTATTATAATACTTATAACTAATTTACCTCAAGATATATTTTTTCCTTTAGGAACATGTTTCGGGAGATCCTGTTCTCCCATCTCTGGGATGGGATATTCTGAGATGGGAGAACAGGATCTCCCGAAACATGTTCCTAAAGGAAAAAATATATCTTGAGGTAAATTAGTTATAAGTATTATAGTATTATATACATCAAGAAACGGACTGTAGCAGAAAGTGATTGAAATATATATATATATATATATATATATATATATATATATATATATATATATTAATCGTCATTGTTACCTATGTACAATGTTAAGACTTGCGGCTTCTTGCGAAGTTAAAAAATTTTACATAATATCTCCCTCCATTGATTCCATATTTTTAAAAACTAATGTCCTCTTCTTCTTCTTCTTCTTCTTCTTCTTCTTCTTCTTCTTCTTCTTCTTCTTCTTCTTCTTCTTCTTCTTCTTGTCGTCGTCGTCGTCGTCGTTGTTGTTGTTGTTGTTCTCCTTCTTCTTCTTCTTCTTCTTCTTCTTCTTCTTCTTCTTCTTCTTCTTCTTCTTCTTCTTCTTCTTCTTCTTCTTCTTATCACCAACAAACATTATGGTGCGTTTGCAGTTTCTTCTCTTCTACAGAGTGTCTTAACACCACATACTGTTTTATTTTTTTTATCCAATGCATATAGCCTGCTCCTGTGTGGGCTTCCATTTCCCACTACGACCGTGTAAGCCTTTTCCTTAATCAGGATGGTAAATAAATCAAAATGGCGGCTCAGGTGTCTCAGAATACTGCTTTTTCTATCTGCAATGACTCCAACGATCCTTCGTTTACCCAGTTTCATCAAAATATTATTATTAGGTACTCTTACCGCCTACAATATTTTTAAGGCTCTCTTCCAACACTGTATCTAAAAACCTTTAAGTTAGCTCTTGTCTAATTTTGTCAAAGTACGTGCATATGCTACAAAAGAAACGTTTTATACATTTCTTTGTGATTTTCATAGAAACTTCTTTGGACGTTACAGGAGGGCTTTCCTTGGAAAATGCACATCTTGATTGTTCAATTCTACTTATTACATGACTAGTGCGTCTCCTATCTAATGTAATGCAGCCTGTTGTGTTATACAAAAGTATTTTCTTAGTAAAGTGGTCATTGCCTTCTAATAACTGGGAATATTTACTTCTGCCTGTACTGCACAATTCTCCAATTGGAGTTGAATATTCTCAGTTTTAATTTTCTCTCTTTATTTCAGAGTCTGTTACTTATTGTGAGATCTTAAACGGGACAAAGGAAACACACCTCTTCTGTCAGTTTTCTATTTATAACCAATGACGAGACAATATATATTTCACTATCACAGAGCCCGGCAGGTACTAAGAGCGTTTTACACATACCCTAGAGAAGAATGAATGGGTTTCGTTATTGTCAACTTTTTATTTCCTTATTTCTTCTTGTTGTACCCTCCTTGTTAATGCCCCCTAGTAAACTCTCTGATCTTTTTTTATACTAACTCTACAACAGGTATTCAGTGCTACCCTAAAATTTGAGCTCACTTACCAGTGATGATGTAATGGTCTAACACTTACTTGTATTGTAGAACGATGATATACCAAAGTCCAGGATCATTGTTTTAAAGAGAGTAAACTCTCACTATCAGTCACAGTGATTGTCACTGTTTCTAAATGACATTCCGTTATAAACATATTCTAATCAAACCACATTTAAGTGGATCTTTCTTGTTTGAGATTATCACTTGTTTGTATTTTAACAAGTAAGGAAAACAATTTTTTTGGTAAAATATCGTCTTTAGTTCCTAATACACTGAGTCTATCTTTCCAGTAAGATACGGTGTCATACCAATAAATAAGCATATTAGGCAATAACAAAACTGAATAGTCTAGTAAATGACATTAAAATTGTCAGACAATGTGAACAAAAGTTTTATTTGGAAGCAAATAATATAATAAAATAGCCCTGGCTGGAAACCTTTTATATTAACAAACTGTTTTACTTTTTCTTACTGTATTTCCTTTCTTGCTCTTAATTTGTAAACAGTGCAGGATAATTCAGTTCTACGTAGCCGTAGATAAGAGTTATACATTTTTTTATTGTAGTTAAAAACATCTAACCAATTTTAGAGCCTTGACGTCTTCCGCCTGCTTTGTCTCAGTTACTGCCGTATCTAGCGGCAAGCTTCAGAGATCCCTGAGGCTAGTGTGTACAAGCGTAACTCTCATAAGTCCCTGATGGTTTAACCTTGTAAGACAAAGGTAAAATATACCATATGGAGGTTGAAAGTGAGTGATTTGTACATAGGTTAAATATATTTTTGTCTTTTTCTATGATGAGTTATGGGTACAGTATCATTTTGATTGGTATCGGACTATCGGCCTTTGATTGGTGAGCAATTTGTAGACACAACTGGGTCAAAGGAGCAGTGTAGACGTTTCGTTTCGTACAGGAAGTCTTCTTCTTCTTATTCTTTAACTTTCTTGTTAGGACTCTCTCCTGTTCTATAGCAACGGTCTTACGTCTTCCTTAGCCGATCAGTGTTTCTCTTATTGTTTGGTTGGCTACCTCTTGCAAGAATTAATATCTGTTAAATTACACGTTTATTTTCTACTACTTTTTGCCAACCTATCGTAACTGTCTTTTCTAGTACTCCCCGTAGTATAGACATTTCTATGGTTTGTCGTTTTCTTTGAGATGTTGCTTGGTTCTCTGTTGCATAGGATATTACTGGACGTATTGTGCTTTTGTAAACCCTAGTTGTTGCTTCTTGTGTGAGGTATTTATTCCATATTAGGGTATTCATGCATCTAGCAATTCTTCTTGCTTCCGTCAATTGATGTTTTCTTTCTTCATATGCCCTATTGTTATTTGTAAGCTTTGTTCTTAAGTAGTCTCCCTTTGCGTTACTTCTTCTATTATCCTGTTATCACAAGCTTACACCCCTTAATAGGTTATGTGATATTATGACTGATATTGTTTTCCCTTCCGCTCTCTTTATGTAATAGTTCTGACATACCTTGTTAAAATTATGCACAAGTCTTAGTAAGTCATTTTCATTTTTCGCTAATAGTATAACATCGTCTGCATAACATATAATATTAAACACACTTCTATCTATCCTATAACCTCTCATATACGTTACCTCTTTAATAATTTCATTCATAACTGCATTGAAGGGTATGGGAATCCCCTGCCACCAGCTTCTTCTTTTCTAAACCAATTTGTTTATCTGTGTTTACATACCTATACAATTTCACATCGATAACAGCATGCCTCACGTAATCTATTTCCTAACGTTTGCTATGTTTTTCCAATCCATTACATCATCAAAAACATTAAACCAGATTGCCTCAAACAGTCGTCAACCAATACGTTTGTTTTTTCTTTATAGTTCTCCACTTCGTCTTTCGTCTACATACATTATTTTCAAAACTTTTTCATTTGTTACTTTTTTCACCGGTATTATTCTAATACCCATCGCTAACGTCACACTTCATATGGTTCTGTTCCTCTTATTCAGCTTTCATTATTGTTCAATGTTTTGCATCCGTAAAGTGCTTTGTCCCAAACACGCTTTGGGAATTTCTTCTTAATTCTTACTTGGATATTTTGCGCTAACAGATTTTTCTTATTGGGAAAAGTCCTGTAGGCTTGTGCAACCCAGCTTTTGATGTTTCCTCAGCTGTGGCCACCCCTTGAGGTACTCTTTTGTAAGTTAGATTTTATGCGCTTCTCCTGTGTTATCCTTCTCAATTTTAAAATTGATGGATTCTGAACTATCGTTTCGACAACTTCTCATGATTTCCGTTTTGCTTCTGTTTATAACAAAACCAAGTTCTCATCTTTATAACTTTTTTGGTTTAATCTATGATTTTTTTAATCTCTATTTTTTCAAAAGTTCCGTCAACCTTACAACAATATTTGGCATCAACTTTTTAAAAACATTTTAATTTCAAACTACAATTCAGCGACTGGAAGTACACCTATAGTTGAGAAAACGATTGCACAAACAAAAAGATTCAGTTTATTTACCCTGGAAAAGAAGAACATTTTAAAATATTGTTCTTTGCTTATCAGCGTATGGAAAGATGAATTCAAAATAAAACTGGGCATCTCCTTGCAACCTAATTAATTAAGATTAGAAAATTAACATAACAAAAAGCAGATACATAAAACAGTATTACGGAATTCGCATCTACTCGGATATACTGACGATAACACAACGGGGAAACAATCGGACTGTTATACATGACATTCTACAAAGATTTAAAAAATGAAGAGAAAGTAAACAGTAATACTTCTAAGACAGTATTATGCTAACGTCAGCTTGCTCTTGCATATTAAATGTTATTATATTCTTTAGTCAGTTACTTGCATATTACATTATTCTATACGTTGAGCTAGTAAGAAAGTATGCAGGAAAATAGAAGTACTTTGTGTTTTAATATAATTTTTACGTCTCAAGTGCAGTTTGGCTTGTCTCTAATTACATAATTAATTTGTGTTTAAAATGTGAACAAACAAGTTTGTAGTCAACTAAATAACAAACACAACTTCCCAAGCACTAACAGAAACAAAGTTGCAAATTTAATTACAACTGCTTTTACTATATTTGCATATCCTCCTTGTTAGTTGTTGTTTAAACTATTCAAAACCAGTGTAACGTGAATAGTACATAATTTGCTGCAGAAATATAATTTTTGTTAGCCCTTATCTAACACTACGAAACCAGTACGTTTCTAAATCCTGTCTTTTCTGTGAATTTACCCCTGTCCTACGCACTAAAGTACAGGCACCAATAACGTTATCTGTTAACGTTAACGTTATTTTAACACCTATTTATCCAATCCGCCTTCCAAATTTTGCTTCTGTTTGTTATTTTTCCAAATGTCCTGTCAGATTCATTTGATTTTATTGACGTTTTTCGACCGTCACTATCACCCTGTTTAGTCATTGACCAGCGATAGGTTTCCAAGAATATCAATACTACAGGCCCCCTTTAATTACATGGTAGGTATTTGGCTGTGCTACTTAATTCCCGTATTCCATGATACACTGATCTATTACATTTAATATTTTGCTCGCTACAGTACCAACACATTTGCAATGTTTTGTCTGCTCCTCATATACAGAAAATTTTATTTTAATCATAGTCATCATCATCATGTTCACAACACGGCACAGGCAAGGTTTTGCCTTCCGCCTTCAAAAATCTTCCAGCTATCTCTTCCTAGATCAACCCACACACCTGTGTCGTATGGGTTTGTATTTCCAAACTCGTTTGGCAAGTCAGGAATTTGACATTCTCTCTGAGTGTTCTTTTTACAGATTTTTGTGATCTATTAATTTTTTATTCAAGTAAAAACTTTTGTTATGGCCTCATTTCTAATATAGTCAAATTTAGAACACCTTTTAACTCCTCTTAAAAATCTGTTTCCATAGCCTGTATTTCACTGTCTTTTTTACAGGTTGTTGTCCATAGTTCACACCCACAGGACAGTACAGGAACAGCCATACGTATGTAAAACTTTAATTTTGTGTCTCAACGTTCCTTGTTTTTTAAAATACGGTTTCCTGTCTTACAGATCGTCTGGAATGTACCTAACTTAACATCAATATTATAATACTTATCATAGCCAATACATTTACGATATAGTTAAAATGGCTCACCTGTTCTATAATTATTGAAATTTTATTTTATGTTTCGAAACATTACTGCAATACTGTTTACATTCCCCAATATTCCACAAATATGGACGCTAAAATATTTGTAATTCTCAATTCATTGTATGTAGTTTAAAGGTTTGAAACGGGCCTTAAACAAGCACTGTCCAATGTATTTCCGTATTTGGGTGTGTTCATTGGGACCACGTGCTCGATAGCCAATTTCACACTGGTTACCCCGGAACCGATAGACAGTCGCTAGCCTCCGGAACATTTGATTCTGCTTTACAATGTCCAGTACACATGACCCACTGTACGTTTCTCCTGCGAAAATATTCTGGTCCATTCCCTTTATCTCCCTGGCACTAAACTTTAATATATTTACTGTTCTTGGTTATTCCTCTTTACAAAGTAATTTGAGCTTATGTACAGTTAATCAATTTACAGTTTTAAAATATTTCTGCACTTGAAACTAACAAAAAAACTACCGAGTTTCGAATATGTTTTCCAGTAAATCAAATTCAATATTACATAGGTTTTGGGTAAATTACTTTAAATGATTTCAACAACCCATCAGTGTGTCACGTAAAGTATATGTAATATTCACTTTGAGGTTATTTCTGCGTGGAAACCTGTATTCTTATCCTATCAACCTGTATTCTTATCCTATCAACCTGTATTTTTATCCTATCAACCTGTATTCTTATCCTATCAACTAGAGTAATATTGAACGACAAATCGTTCTTCTCTACGGTCTCCTCCATTTTCTCAATGACGTTGGCACGTCTTAGTTTACTTACAGTTAAACCTTACGCGCATTTTTGTGTACCTTGCTTTTTCGGAATGGCTGTCACGTGAATTTTGTACAGGATTTATTCACTATATGCATTTCACTTATTATTAATAAAACGCATACATTAAACATGACAAATTGTTGCGTGTTTTCTGTAGACATGTGTACCATATCACATACAGATACAGTCGCACGTGTACACACACACACACACACACACACACACACACACACACACACACACACACACACACATAACTACAAGATTTCGGGAAAATTGAAAACCAAATTATGTAACTCTCAACATTTTTCTCGCTGTTGGTATTTACATATGTTCATATGTAAGTAAAATATAGGTTGAATAAAAATAGAAAAAAATTTGTCTATTTGTTAGAGTATAAAAGTTTATAAGGGTACGTCATAATTCTTACATTAAAATATAAACTGCTTAAGAAGCATTAACGTTATAGTTCCAGATATTACTTACTTATTAACCATGCTTGTAGGTGATTTTTTTCTGTACACAATAACTCTGTTAAATATTTTATAAGAAATTGTAGTGTTTATAAGCGGACAGACGTAATAGCGGATGATTTTATTGAAATATTTTTATTACAAACAAATATTTGTTTTATAATTGTAACAACAGGCGTTTAACATTACAGTAGTGTTTGCTTGTGAATGGAATTAAATTGAAACGAGAGGCAAAAATTTAATGTATACTATGTCGTACTTTTACGATAATCATACTTAACTTAATAACAACGAATATAATGTTGATAGTATCTGAACAAATTCAGTAGTGCATACACACTCTTGACAATAAGAAATTAAATTTAAATATTTTTCTAAGCGCACTTATAAACTTGTAAACATTTAGTAAACGTTTAATGAAAATAAATTTAAGAACTAAAAGAGAAAATATTACACTGATACTAACAGCCCGCATTCTAACTGGTCGCTGTTTTTGGTTCTGATCAGTACAGGACAAAATGATAGTGCGTCCACCGGAGTTATTTCGTCAAGTAGAAAAACTCAGTAAAGTACTGAAAAGTACTGTTCACAACTTATGTCTCATTTTATTGGAGCGCGACATTCTCCATTCCACAGTAACTCTATTCACGCTACTAGCTACGATTCTCATTTTTCCCATCGTCGTGACACTACATTATTACTATACTTATGTATAATTGTAATAGCATCCGCTACACACACACAGACGATGTAACGATGTAGGAAGTGTGATATGTGTTTCATTCCGATAACGTGTAGTGAATTTTTCTTACGTTTTCTTGTAATGCAGTAACTGTACACAGAGACATGCATTCACTGTCCGTCTGTCTAACTCTTTCTTTTCTTCTGTTTCCATCACTCTTTCTTTTCCTCTGTCTGTCAGTCCGCTTTCTCTCTCCCACGTATAACTTCGGTCACGCTGCTCGAATGAAAATATTAGCAGAAGCCATTTACTAGAGGGCTATCCATCAAATTCCAATGACGTTTAGGTTTATTTTGCTCTATGTACGGCACAACAACAGTAGAGTCTTGCATGACGTAACTCGCTAAACTATTTACAGTGTTTAAAGTGGTTATTACGCTATCGTATAAGGCACCTTATGAGCACGAACAACTCAATTGTTTTTAAAAAATGTCTTTGTTGTTTTCATAGTGGCTACAATATTAACGCAATTTTTGCGCTAAAAAGGAGAGTGTTATACAATTTAAAATTTATTTTAAACAAATAAACATTATTCTCTAACAAGTTTTGTTAGTAACATTAACAATTTTGTTTTTCTGCTTACCTCTCTTTCAGATTATCTTAGCATCAATCTTTCGCTCGTCTGAAATCATCCAATAAACTGTTTTGGAATCAAACAGAATTATCACTGTTGCACACCATTATAGAAAATTATTCCGATTAGCGCTTTCAAGCTTCTCAGCTCATCGTCAGATCGGAAATCAGATTTCGGAATAATTGTTCTATAGTGGTGTGCAACAGTGATAATTCTGTTTGTGATTATAACCACTAACACCACTTTCTTAATTAAATATTTTGGAATCGGCAAAACGTTTCCTGCTAATAAAGTCACAATATACGGTAGCAGGATGATTGATCGGGGACACGAATACTGTCGGGCGACTCGCTATACAGGCGAAACTTAAAGTTTAAATTCAACACTGTTTAGGGGTAATTAAAAACGTGCCATTTACAAAGAAATCAAAACTACTCTTTTATAAGACCCATAATATTACATTGTTATGATCAACGTTATTTAAAATCATTACTTCCTAAATATTTTAGGTATAACGCACAAAAGCAAATATAAACTCAGGTTTATGTATCATTTGTGTATGTGCGTATGAATGAGTATTGCAGGCTGCTAATGAATGAGCGTCAGAAGTTAATCGCTGCTAATAAAAAATAAAACTTTTAGAAGAGTGAACATGATAATAGTCATAAACTACTTGGAAATATGTGACTTATTATATTTGTTATAAACTTGTATTATATTAGATAATTTGAGTTTAATCATTTAAAAGTTTAATAATTAAATATAATTGATTTATTCGACAACAATTTACATTCAAATATATGTTCTTCCTTAACTAAATAAAAAACACTAGACTTATTAGTTAATAAAACAATTTAATAATTGAATATTTTACTGTTAGAATGTAGTAATATGAATTTAACTGTGAAATGTACAAAATAAAATCATAAAATCAGTACAGCAAAGATAAAAATAATTACAATCTATGGCCAAACTGTGAATAAAATTGCAGATTCACGTATATTTGTTATATGAAATTTTATGGCCTTATTTTTAAAGATTATATAAAAACGTAAAAACTATATTAAAACCTTCACAAGACATTAGACAACTGTAGCTTCAAATATTATTTAAACATGTTGTGTTCAATTATAATTTTGATACTTTAATAAACATCAAAGTATCATCCTGAGTGATCCATCTTTTTCAATCGATACACGTACACGCGCACTTTAAGGTGCCTCGCTTTACAATCCTAAACCTAATAATATACTAATTCCTAGTGAACAAAACTGAACAAACGTATTGTCTACACCGGCATATACGCAAGCAAAAGGAATTTTACAATATTGCTTACACAGCGTTCTGTAAGGTTTTGTTTATATATATAGTGATGCATTAGGGTAGCAAAGAATAAGCAGTCGGTGACATTATTGGTATCTGTTATTCTGTTTCTACTGAACTGTCCTAACAACTGTTTTGGTGCAACCGTCGTAACAACACACACACACACACACACACACACACACACACACACACACACACACACACACACACACACACACACACACACACACACACATACTCGTACATACGAGATAAGATAATATATGCCCCCGTAGAATAAAATAGTGGAGCACACCATTCACTATGCCGATAGGTAGATTAAATTCATACCACACATTTGTAAGAACAACACGTTTTTAAATACCGTTTATTTTACGTAAAGTGTAAAACAAAAATACACTTGTTTATGTAATTATTAATTTAACAACAAATTTTTTTAACAAAATTTGAATGTGTACGTTTTTTTACGATTACTCACAAAAAACATGTGGTTTTACAAACTAACTATTTTAAAATGAAATTGTTGTCTTATTACTAATTTGAAATTGTTTGCTTTTAATAAGTTCCAACGTTTTAACTTGAACAGGATCAGTGTAGTCTCGTCTTCATTGCTACGTCGAGTGTTTCGCCAGTCGAAAATTCAATCGGCTTAAGTAGTGTCTGCGGCACACACCTGTTTCCTTCCAGCGTCTGCACAAGATGAACCTGTCACTACACAAATGGCCTGCACTAACCCATTCACCACTATCTGCGCATCTGTTGTTAGATTTAACGGAAACGTTTCTAATACACGTAGAAAAACTTATTTCGTTCTTCTGGGATACTCTAAGAAATTATATGTTACACTATAACCTATTAACAACTTACTATAAGAATAATTTTCTTGGCATTATTAATGATAATACAAGGTTCATTTATTTAAAAAATTGTTCCTTGAAGCACCTACATTTGTATAGCACTTTTGTTATAACGCTGAGTTGAATATATCGTCAGTGCCCCAGTTATTTATCACACGCCTTACGAATTCTTTAAGACTTGCAACATTTTCAACACAGTTTGTGTGTAGTCTTGAGCTCCCCTTTGTCTTATTATTTTAAGAGTCTCAAACGTTGTCTTTTGTATATACTTTCGATAATGAGGATGAGTAAAGATCGCACTGGAACACATCTGTCAAACACAGGGCTGTGGTGCCGTTATTACGATCGGCTTATACGCGTATTTCTTGTTTAAAATTCTTGAACAATATTCACAAATTCTTGCACAAATTCTTGGTGCAATACTGGTGATAAATTTCCATGAATTATCCTTCCGTATATTTGGCCATTTTCTACAACTAGCTTTATTCAAGTAGCGCAAAATATGCGCAAACATTATGTTCATTTACTGCTACTGGTAAATGAAAACATATGAATTCATGGATCACAAAAGCACAATGTTCATATGACTACACGACTATCACTTCACTTACGGCAGACTTTAAAGTTGCATCAGTAGCAGCACCAGCAGCAATGGTAGTAGTAGTAGTAGTAGTAGTGGTAGTAGTAGTAGTACTAGTAGTAGTAGTAGTAGTAGTACTAGTAGTAGTAGTAGTAGTAGTAGTAGTAGTAGTAGTGGTAGTTGTTGTTGTTGTTGTTGTTGTTGTTGTTGTTGTTGTTGTTGTTGTTGTTGTTGTTGTTGTTGTTGTAATTGTAGTAGAGTGCTAATGGGCGGGATTAACTACTTATAGGGACGTACCTATATTAGGCACTTTTAAATACAGCAGTCTATGATAATATGAGTACGTGTGCCATAATTGTTTACCGTCGTTGACCATAAAGAAAACATTTGTAGTTGAAAATTAACCTGCCTGTCATTGATTATGGGCAATAAAATTCAGTTGGTCAGTAATGGACGTAGCGCTGACAATAAGAGACACATTGGACTGGAACTACTGATATCTTCTGAGACTACGTTGTAATAAAAATCCCCCACTGTAAGAGAAAACGTATCATTAAGTACTTATTTTACTTTCCCCTACCACACTTAATTTATTAATGACGTTAGTTTTCTTCAACATACAAATCTTATAGGCAAAATAAAGTCCAAATTTGCATATTTTCCTGTCATCAAAAGCATTGTGATGTCATAAAAAAGTGTGTGTATGCTACGTAGAATTAGACACAAACCCTTGAGTCGGCAAATAGTCGCGATGTTCCAGAACAGCTTAAAGGTATTTGGCGGAGACTAATTGAACTCGCGAATACTTTTGGGTCACTCGACCAATCTTATGGCATATGGAATACAGATTATCGTCCGTTGCAAGTCTTCTACAGCTAAAGCCTCATTTGTCGCTTTCCCACATCCCGTCGATAGTCTCTTCTTTCCGTGACTTTCTAGGTTTACGCCACTTTCGTCGTTCAGATAGTACCATCTTTTCGCTTACGATCCTCAGGCATCCGTCCCACGCGACCGTTCCATAAAAACCGGTTTGTATGTATCGTGTCTAAAATTTTCTAGTGAAAATGCAGTTCTCTCCTGATATACTCATTTTTGCAATGCTCTGCATTCTAGATATCCTACAACACCTTCTCCATCAGTAATTTTCTAAAAGAATTCTGGGAGGATAAGTCAAGAGTGGTTAAGCGGTCTCTGACCGATAGTCAGCAACCGTGACGGAGTAGGCGACCGTGAAATTCATTTGGTAGGCGACCAGGACGATTAACTTACTACTGCAACTGCAAGAGACGTAAATCGAATTCCTTTGCACGGGAGAGATAAGATAACTCGATCTCTCACCAGATAAAGCAGCCTGTGAATAGAACAATAAAACATGGTGCTAATGTCAATCTCAAGAACAAAAAGGCCTGAAAAGTAGGAAACCTAAGCATTATCACTATGACAGGAACTAAATTATCCTTTATAGTGATGGTAAAACCCACATGGTGATTGCTAGTTGAGCCATAGAGAAAATGTTGAAAACACGTAAGAGGAATATTGAACACAAATAGTTTAGTAAGGGTATAAAGTTTTCTGTTTGTACGAAGTGTCCTTTTAGTTAAACTAGTAATATTCGTCTATTCACTTCAATAGAATAAATTGTATGTCTTCCGAATAGAAATTACTATGATAACCCTCTAAATTTTTGATAACTATTAACTTCTCATGTGCATTATTTTGTAGTATACTTCTAATTTTTATTATTCATTTTTATATAGTATTACCTCTATTGTTTGTTAAATTTTTTTAATATTTCACTTTATTTCTCAACTTTTATTCGACATACAGTTGGATCGAATTAAAAATAATCATTCTGAGCAATGTTCATTAATTTGGTCTTGCTTTAACCTATGGAAAACAATTCCCATGTTTTCATTTACACACGGATCTCTAATTATATGTAACTGTAAAATTTGTATTCTTATGAACTTGTGTGTTGTTCTACAGCAAAAAACTTATACAAGCAGATAAAATCAAATAATTATATCTGTGTTAATTAACATACTACTACAGTTTCTTATTATTTCTTATGTAAAATTCAAGTTCATGAAAATTAATCCGATTTACGTAAAAAAATTGCAGAATGAACTTTTATAAATTTACTTGCTTAATTGACTAAATAATTTAAAAAGTAATAGATATTTACTTACTTAATAGAAAATTTAAGTTAATATATAAATCGAACCTTTAACACGATGTAAACTAACAATAAGAGAGTTACTAAAGCATATTTAATTTAAGTATTCGTTTATCTTCTAATGTTTGAGAAGTTACTAAGGTTCTGCATTACAAAACAGATCTGATGGTTTAGCTGGAGGGAGATATTTATCTTTCTCAGATTATTCAAGTACACATCAAAGAGAAGAAGTTTCATTTTAATTTGCTATATGCGACCATTTAAAATGTATACAGTTCATATTTTGATAAAAGTAAATGTTTTCATTTGAACTGAATTATTTGGCACGTATTGTATTTTAATGGTCGTGCTTTTTGTGTGTTATATTAGTTATGACTACGTCAAGTGTATTTGTAAAAACTTAATAAACAAATTAAGTCATATAATATTGTTTCACAAAATTGTGACGCTTTCTTATTGTTTATATAAATGTAAGCCTATATTAAAATTATACTTTACGTTTGAGGTAATAATATCATCTTAAGTGTTGTCACAGGACAAAAGGCTTGCCGCATGACAAATGGCGCCAATCGTACACTCTAGTGTTTTTGGTGGCCCTAAAAAGACCTGTGGCGAGAAGGCTGATGTTGGTCGTGCCGCGCTGAGATGTTCGGCGGCTGCACCCGCTGATTGTGGTGTACTGCAGTCCTCCTCTTCTTTCGGCACCGGTTGTAGAGTCGGCTGCCGACCCAACGAAATCAATCGCTGGCGCGGAACGGGAGTGCGAAGACGCAAGAACGGCGGCGGTTCTATTCTTCGGCTGTTCCTTCCGACTGACTCCGCCTCGATGTCGTCCGAGAGAGGAGAGGAGATGAAGTGCGTCCGATGGCGTGGCGATGAAGAGTGCGCAAAATTACACAACCGGGGGTCGCGAGTAGTGCAGTGTCCCGAGTCTCAGAAAGGACTCCTGCCACTGGGTCTGTTGGAGTTCATTATATACTTTTAACTAATTATGGGGGGGGGTCTGAAGCGACCTGTGATTGGTGGATTATACCACCGGGACTAGCAAACGTGGTCGCTTCCAGGACTCACCTGGTCGCGGGGTGTATTTACCAAGTCCGGCAATGAGGGAATTGTGGGTCACTCTGTCGGAACGAACATAGAATCTACGCGCCAGGCGTCTCACGGTGTCATCAAGAGAGCGGACACCGAGTCCTCTCCTCAAAAGACGAGAAGAGTACCTCCGGGGGACTTTGCACGCGAGCTTCAGTCCCCGGTCGAGTACGCGCTGGAGCGTTGTTCTATGACCACGAGCCAGGTATCCCCAAACAGGAGAGGCGTAGGTAATCACGGGCAACACGTACGTGTTGACTATGAGCTTACCTAGCCGGGGGGTCATTGCCGGATTAGAAAGCACGTGCCAGAGTCTACTGAGTTGCGCCGAACGCGTTGTCGGATGTACTGTACATGGGTTCGCCAGGTGAGTCGGGAATCCACGTGGAGCCCGAGGTACTTGACGCTATTGGTCCAGGGCACCTCGACGGGGCCTACTTTAAGCGGCCGAGGCCGCTTACGTTTTCGCGAGAATATTACCGCGGCGCTCTTGGAAGCGTTAACGGCAACTCTCCAGTCATCGGTCCACCCGACATACGCGTCGAGTTGGCGCTGGAGCTTAACTGCCGCATAACTCGCGTTCGGCTCTGAGGCAAAAGCCGCAGTGTCATCCGCGAACAGCGACAATTTCACTCCAGGAACTCGGGGCGTGTCGTTGACAAACAACGAGAACACGAGAGGCTCAAGGACGCTTTCCTGAGGGACGCCAGCGGTAATACGCCTCTCCGAAGAGAGAGCGTGGTCTACTCTCACTCGGAAGCTACGGTCTCGCAGAAAGCTGCCGATCAAGTGAACGTAGCAGTCTGGGAGAAGGACGTCCGTGAGTTTGTACAGGACACCCTCGTGCCACACGCGGTCAAAGGCTTTCTCTACGTCTAGGAAGATCGCAGTCGTCTGTTTGCCCTGGCAGCCAGCCTTGGTTATGCATTCCACGTGTCTCATCAGCTGATGAGTCGAGGAGTGCAGCTCACGAAAGCCGAACTGTTCGGGGATCAGCACGTCTAGTCTTTCTAGATGGTCGCGGATCCTACGCTGGATCAGACGCTCAAAAACCTTGGACGCTCCTGACTAAACCCTCACAACGCCACGCGGGTCCCGATGTCTTGGACATAGCGGTGATTCAAGGAATCGACTGTCTGGTCCATGTGTCCGCGCTAATGGAACTATCGTCCGATCATCTCCCCATCTTGATACACGTCGCTACCCAACACGCCGTACACAGAGATGTCAGGAAGGTGGTAGAATGGGATCGCTATGGCCCGGCGTTAAGTCGCCGATTGCCAGACGCGGGACCACTCGAAACCTTCCGCCAAGTCGACGAGGCAGTTGCCGCGTTTGATGAGGCAGTCGTATCTGCGATCGACGCGTCTTCCAGAATGAAGCCTGGCGTCACGCCCCACTGGCAGCGGATCCCTGAGGAGACGAGTGCTCTCGCTTGCGAGAGAAATCGCCTCCGGAGACGCTGGCAGCGGACCCGTGATCCGGCCGACAAGGCAGCGTACAACCGGGCGACCGGCATTTTACGTCGTGAAATGCAGGCCTACCGGAGACGCTGTTGGGAACTCGCCGTGGCCCAGGCAGGGGACGGATCGGACGAAAGTAGCCCTTACCGGATACCTTCGGCGTTGGTAGGGAAGAGGCGCCGGCCTCGCATCCCGGCCATTGCTGGACCTTTCGGTCAAATCCTGGCTCGCCCGGAGGCGAAGGCCGAGTACTTGGGCGCGTGTTTTGAGCGACAGTTCGCACCTAACCCGCCCATGGACTGGGACTTCGACGAAGAAGTCGAGAACGAAGTGGAAGACTTTCTGTCTCTTCCGATCACTACGGAGCCCGAACCCATTACTAGGGAAGAGGTCACAGATCGGCTCGTTGCACTCGTGCCAAGAAAAGCTCCTGGCCCGGACGGCGTCTCGAACGCCGCTCTTACTCGACTCCCGGAGCGAGGAGTACTTTTCTTGGTCGCGCTGTTCAACGCGTGTCTTAGACTGGCCTATTTTCCCCAGAAATGGCGTAAGGCGATGGTTATAGTGATCCCGAAGCAGGGAAAGGACGCTTCCCGTCCCGGCAACCTCCGGCCAATTAGTCTACTGTCAGCCACGTCAAAGGTCCTCGAACGTCTCGTACAACGGAGAGTACTAGATCATCTACGAAATTTCGATGTACTGGTCCCCGAACAGTTCGGCTTCCGTGTGGGGCATTCCACCACTCATCAACTGATGAGACTGGTGGAATACATCACGGACGCCGGGTGTCGGAAAGAGCAGACTGTCGCCTGTTTCCTAGATGTGGAAAAGGCCTTTGATAGTGTCTGGCACGACGGGCTCTTGTTCAAGCTCCGGGAAATCCAGCTCCCAGATTGCTACCTTCGCTTGATTGCTAGCTTTCTGACGGAGAGGACTTTCTGCGTGCGAATAGACGACCACGTCTCTTCCGAGAGACGTATCACAGCCGGGGTACCTCAAGGTAGCGTGCTAGGGCCTCTCCTGTTCTCCGTGTATGTCAACGACGCACCCAGAGAGCCTGGAGTCCAGATGGCTTTGTTTGCCGACGACACGGCGGTCTATACCGCCGATCGGAACGCAGACTTTGCTATCCCACGACTTCAGCGCGCACTCGATGCGTATTCGACGTGGACGGAAAGCTGGAAAGTTGCCGTCAACGAAACCAAGAGCTCCGCGGTGCTATTCACAAAGCGCCGGAAAGAACCGCGAGGCCGAGTGAGACTCGGTAGAACGTACCTGCCCTGGTCGAGGGAAGTTAAGTACCTCGGTGTCCACCTAGATCGTCGGCTCACCTGGCGTACCCACGCTGAGACGATGCGAAGGAAAGCGTCCGCTCGTCTCGGTCAACTGTTTCCGATACTTGCCAACAAGGCTATGACCCGCAAGCTGGGTAAGTTGATTGTCAACGCGTATCTGTTGCCGATCATTACCTACGCTCTTCCCGTCTGGGGTTACCTCGCAACCGTTCATAAAAGAAGGTTGCAAAGCGTTCTCGATAGAGGGCTTCGGCTAGCGGCCAAAGTCCCCTATCGGTTTTCTTCTCGTCTCCTGAGAAGAGGACTCGGTGTCCGCTCCTTGGATGACACCGCAAGGCGACTTGCACGTAAATTTTACGTCCGAGCTGCGAGGACCCAGACAAACCCACTCATAGCTGGCCTTGGCAGGTACCGAATACGTCCAGGTGAATCTTGGAAACGGCCTCGACAAATACTGTACTAGTCGACCTAGTACGAGCATGTCGTTGTAACGACCAATAAAATTTAATTAATCAATATTCCGTCTGGACAGGACCACTAGGCAGGAGCCCCTCATAGGAGGCTCGGTACTAGGATACCATTGGGTCGTCTCACGACGCACAACCCAACAGCTCTGACCACTTGGCTCCAGCCTTGGACTGATCAGGACTGCTCTTCTTAGACTGCTCTCTCAGCTCTCTCGCTGGACCATCTCTACGGCTTTGCTGCCTTCGGCCACCTCGCCTTCCGACGAGGAATATCTTCCTTCGAGGGAACCAAGCCAGCTGCTGCCGGTGAACTTAGTAGCCGGTAGAAGAAGCAGCTGGCCGAAGTTGCCCTGCTAAGGACCACCTGCGCCGGAACAACATCTGCCGGACAGGAAAGAAGATTGCTCTGGGCTCACCTGGTGAGTGCCGCATTTCCAGTGTGTAATTCCTAACTTGTTCACGACCGTTAGGTAGCGCTGCCCCGGACGATCCTTGCAAGCCCCCACCAGTGGTAAGCGAGCTAGGATATCGCCGGGGTAAAGGGGCCAGTGGACACCAGTCTTGGTAAGGACTGGTATTCAACGAAGCTGGTCGTTAGCCCAGCTCCTCCCGCATCGTCGTGAACAAGGAAGACGCGCGGGTAATCCGGCTTCGGCCGGACCCGAGATCCCTGGCGTCTGGCAGTGACTGCCTAGCAGTCTCTGCCCGGCAGCCGTCGCACCTGGCCAGCATGCCTTCTACAGGCAACGGCCCAAGTGCCGAGTCGCTCGGCCCCGCCTTGCTACCCCATCTGGGCGACTCGCCCGATTCGCCTCGGGCGATGGAGACGGACGATCCTCTCCCCAACCCGCTTCCCCCTCTGCCGGCAGACGAGTCGGGCGAGTTCGCGACCGTTGGTCGGCGAAATCGCCCGGCTAAGAAGCCCAAGAGGACCCACGCACCTGGATCCACTTCCTCACAGACCTCGGCCATGGACATTGGACCTTCTCAGGGCCCACAGGTCGCGGTTCCGACTACTTCGACAGCAGCTCCGGCTGCTGCCGCTGTTGGTCGTGCGCCGCCCCTGTACGTCCATAGCGTATCCAATGTCGCCGCCTTATACAGACGGCTGATCGCGGCCCACGGCCTATCGGCCGACAAGCTTGACCTGAAGCTGCTTGGCGGTGATACGGTCAGGATTGTCGTCCGCCAGCTCGAGGACCATCGCTTGGTCGAGGCCTTCCTCCAAGCGCATAACCTGCAGTATCACACCTTTACTCCTAAGCGAGTCAAGCCCTTGTCGGTAATTTTGCGAGGGCTCGACGCGCACACCGATCCACAGGAGATCCTTATGGAACTCCGCGACCTCGGGTACCCGGTGCAGGCAATTTTCCGCCTGTTCACTCACTCCGAGACCCGAGTCCCTCTCCCGCTCGTCCGTCTCCAGCTCGAGAAGGGCGAGGCTGCAGACAAAATTTTCCACCTGACGCGGCTGTTTGGCTTCCGCGTCCGGGTGGAAACCAGTCGACCCCAGGGCAAGCTTGCGCAGTGCCACCGGTGCCAGAGGTTCGGCCACCACACCGACGTCTGCCGCAATGCCCCGGCCTGTCTCCGATGTTCTCTGGGACATTCAACACAGGCCTGCACTGTGGCAGACAAAACCAAATTTCGCTGCATAAATTGTGGTCAAGGCCACGCAGCGTCTAACGTAAACTGCCCGGTCTATAAAGCGGAGCTCCTGCGGAAGCAAAAGCCGCAGGGGCCCCTCCCGAAGCCACGGCAGCCAGTTATGCAACCCCAACCTAGACAGCCTAAAATGCAGGCTAGGCCTAAACCTCAGGCACAACCGGCACGGCGCGCGCCCTCTCCGGCTCCACCTCTAGCCCCTACAAAGGCAACTAAACGTACCGCGTCTCCTTCCACAGCAGAGACACGACCAGTAGCTGTTATCTCGGTTTTGGAGCCGGAGAATGAACCCTCCACCTCCGCGGAACCTCCTACTCCCGCCTCTGAACCAGAGGTAGCCTCGCCGCCCCTGCCACCTCCGCGATTTCCGCGAGCAGGCATCAAACCCAGGAACAAAGGGATACCCACAACGGATGCTCGGCCCCGAGCTCCTGCCTGCCCACAGCCCAAGAAAAGTCCTGCTTCCCGGTATAAGTCCGACGAAGCGCAACAGCGTACTTTTCCTGCCGCTGATCCAAAACCGTCTGGCCCTGGTCCTATGGCTTCCACCATGACCCGATCTGCCGTAACACCTGGTCGCTCGTATGCGGCCTCAGTTTCCAGGCAAACCACCCAGTCCGTCAGTTCCAATGACGCACAGTTCGTCCGCGGCTTTCTGTCTAGCTACGACCTCCCGAAAGTCGCATCTCTCTTCAGGTCCATCCGAGCCCGCCTGGAAACTGCTGACCCAACTGAGAGATTCATGCTCTTGGTGGAAGCCTGCGAAGTCATAGGTCTTCTATGAACCGAGCCCTTAGACGAGATCTCTCGCTCGTAGCCTGGAATGCTAATA
This sequence comes from Magicicada septendecula, assembly GCA_034769895.1. Classification (NCBI taxonomy): domain Eukaryota; kingdom Metazoa; phylum Arthropoda; class Insecta; order Hemiptera; family Cicadidae; genus Magicicada; species Magicicada septendecula. Next base: position 406,598,177 of record CM068373.1, read on the forward strand.
ACATCGGTACCAAGCATTCCGACCTTCTTGAATTCCTGGCTCGGTTCAAACCCGACGTACTTCTCCTCGGGGAAACCCACCTGACCCCGGCGAACCGGTTTCGATTACCTAATTACGTGGTTTATCGGGATGACCGAGTTGGCCGACGAGGAGGCGGCACGGCGATCGCGGTGAGGACCTCCATAGGTCATCATCGTGTCGCTTTGCCGCAGCTTACCAACCTAGAGGCCACCGCCATTGAGGTCCACGGAGCTCTTGGCGGCGTCCTCGTGGTCTCAGCTTACAAGCCCCCACAAGCTGAACTCCTTGTCAGCGACCTGGACGTCATCTTCGATTCCCATCGAAGGGTAATTTTGGCCGGCGATCTGAATTGCAAGCATCGCGTTTGGAATAGTCGCCTGACTACTCCGAACGGGAGGCGCTTGCTCAGTTTTGTTGAATCGCGCCGGGCGATGGTGTTTGGTCCAGCGCAACCCACGTTCTTTCCGTCACTGCCTAACGCGGCTCCCGATGTTCTGGACATCGCGGTGACCCAAGGAATTGTCTGTCCGGTCGAGGTATTCTCACTTACGGAGCTGACATCCGACCACAACCCTATCTTGGTCCACGTCGCTACCCAGCACGCCTATGCACGTTCTGACAAGCAGAAGGTCATCGATTGGGATCGCTACGGCCCGGCCTTGTGCCGTAGATTGCCGCCAGCGGCCCCACTCGATTCCGTTCGCCTCCTAGACGAAGCAGTTGCGGGAATCGAAGAGGCAATCATCTCGGCTATAGGCGTGTCTTCACGTACGCGAGCTGGCTTCACGCCTGACTACCAACGCATCCCTGAGGAAGTCTCTCTTCTCGCTCGCGAGAGGAATTACTTCCGGAAACGTTGGCAGAGGACCCGTGATCCGGCCGATAAGGCAGCATACAATCGGCTCACCGGACGACTGCGTGGCAGTCTGAAGGCGTTCCGACGTAGCTGTTGGGAACTCGACGTGGCCCGAACGGGGGATGCGGACCCGCAATCTCACCCGTACAGAATACCTACCGCATTGACGGGACGGAGGCGCCGACCTCCACTTCCCGCCATTGTTGGACCGTTCGGTCGACTCCTGGGTCGCCCGGAGGAGAAGGCCGAGTACTTGGGCTTGTGTTTCGAGCGTCAGTTCGCTCCCAACCCACCCATGGACTGGGACTTCGACGAACAAGTCGAGATGGCTGTGGAAGACTTTCTGTCTCTTCCGATCACGGCGGAGCCCGAACCCATCTCTTGGGAAGAGGTCTCAGATCGGCTCGCTGAACTTCAGCCAAGAAAGACTCCAGGCCCGGACGGTGTTACCAACACCGCTCTACGACTTCTTCCCGAGCCTGGAGTTCAATTCTTGACTGATTTGTTCAACGCGTGTCTTAGACTGGCCTACTTTCCCAAGAAATGGAGAAAGGCGACGGTTATCGTGATCCCGAAGCAGGGAAAGGATACCACCCGCCCGGAAAACCTCCGGCCTATCAGCCTACTTTCCGCTACGTCCAAGGTTTTTGAGCGCCTCGTGCAGCGTCGTGTACGAGAGCATCTAACCAACTTTGACGTGCTGGTCCCCGAACAGTTCGGCTTTCGTGTGGGGCATTCGACCACTCATCAACTGATGAGACTGGTGGAAAGCATCACGGAAGCCGGGTGTCGGAGAGAACGGACCGTTGGCTGTTTCTTAGATGTTGAGAAAGCCTTCGACAGCGTATGGCATGATGGCCTTTTATTCAAACTTAGGGAAGTCCAGCTCTCGGACTGCTACCTCCATCTGGTTGCTAGCTTTCTGACGGAGAGGACCTTCTGCGTGAGAGTTGGCGATTCTGTCTCTTCCGAGAGACGAATCACAGCCGGCGTCCCTCAAGGTAGTGTTCTAGGCCCCCTTCTGTTCTCGATCTACGTCAACGACGTGCCGAGACAGCCTGGAGTCCAGATGGCCCTCTTCGCTGACGACACGGCCGTATTTACGGCCGATCGTCATGAGGAAAGGGCCGTCCTACGACTGCAGCGCCAGCTCGACACGCTCGTGGACTGGACTGAGAATTGGAGAGTGCAACTCAACGCCACCAAGAGCGTAGCCGTCGAATTCTCCAAGCGACGGAAGAACCCCGTTAGGCAACTACGTATCGGCAGAACGTACTTGCGCTGGTCCAACGAGGTCAAGTACCTCGGCTTACACCTCGACCGTCGGCTCACCTGGCGTACCCACGCACAGACAGTTCTAAAGCGAGCATCCACTCGCCTGTGCGCACTGTTTCCACTCCTGATCAGCTCAGCCATGACCAGGAAATTGGGTAGGATGATCGTCGGCGCGTATCTGCTGCCGGTCATTACCTACGCCTGCCCGGTCTGGGGTTACCTCGCCGCAATGCATAAAAAGAAGTTGCAGAGCGTCCTCGACAGGGGGCTTCGGCTAGCGGCCAAAGTCCCCCGTCGCTTCTCATCTCGCCTTCTAAGGAGAGGACTTGGCGTCCGCTCCTTAGACGACACTTTCAGGCGGCTTGCACGCAAATTTTATGCACGTGCGGCGAGGTTCCCAGGCAATCCTCTAGTGACTGGGCTGGGAAGGTACCGTATACGCCCAGGTGATTCGTGGAAACGCCCTCGGTGCATACTGCGCTAGCGTAGGCTAGCACAACAGCCGAGAATCGGCCTGCTATAGAGCACGCGCCCTACTTGGGCAGGGCCACGAGGCAGGAGCTCCAGAAGGTAGCTCGGAACTCAGTTCCCGTGCGGTTCGTCTCTGCGACGCACAACCGCAAAGCCCAGAGCGAAAAAAAAAAAAAAAAAAAAAAAAGTGTATACAATAGTTCAGATGGTTGACAGTCTGATCACTTCACTTCAGCTGCTCGTACTGGAAGGACCTGGTCTCTTGAACCAGCTCTCTCTGGACGACTCCGGAAGATTGTCGCTGTTAACAGCTGCTGCCCTGCTGCCTTCGGCCTGCCGAGGACAGACGTTCTTTATCTGCTGCCCTGCTTGTTGGACAACACCTTGCCTTGAAGAAAGAAGACTGCAACTCAGCTGGCTGGTGAACTGAGTAGCCAGCACTACAGCTGAGTTCGCTCGTCGGACCTTCTAAGGGCCACCAGCCAAGTGACCCTTTTCAGGACCACCAACCGCCGTGGGAAAGGAAGCAATTCCAGCCTGCCAGAGCTGTTGGTTGCGCAGCGCATCTAGCCCGCTGACGCTCAGGCTCTTAGGTAGCGCTGCCTAGGACGATCCTTGCGAGCCCCCACCAGTGGTAAGCGAGCTTGGATATCGCCTAGGTAAAGAGGCCGGTGGACACCTCTCTTGGTAAGGGGAGGTATCTAACGAAGCCGGTCATTTGCCCAGCTCATAGACAGCCTGAGCGTTTCAGTCCCGCTTGCGATCCGGCTCGGGCCGGACCCTAGGTCCCTGGTTACCGCCGGAGGCAGCCTGGCTGCCTCTGGTCGGCAAACCTCCCGCTCGTTGGCGGAAATGCCCGCTCCGGGCGCGTCAACGAGCACGCAGTCGCTCGCCTCTTCCATACCCCACACGAGCGATTCGCCGTGTTCTCCGGCTATGGATGCGGACCAAGCTGTCGATCCCCGGACGGTTCCGCTGCCCGGTGACGAGACCGACGCTTTCGTGGCGGTTGGGCCACGGGGGCGCCCGGTTAAGAAACCGAGGCGGAACCGGTCCTCCTCAACCTCTTCCTCGGCGTCCGCCATGGAAGTTGTCCCCGCCGATGGCGAATCCGGCTCGGGGCCGACTGTGCCCGGCGCTGCCCAAGCACCGCCGGTCATTCGTCGCATCCCGCCCGTGTTCGTTCACGGCGTGAACAACGTCACCGGTTTTTACCGGCGACTCATAGTGGCTCCCGGACTTTCCCCGGCCAGCGTTGACCTGAAGCTCCTTGGGGGCGACACTGTCAAGATCGCTGTCCGCGGAATGGACGAGTACCGCAGCGTCATGGCGTTCGTCGAATCAGCCAACCTGCAACACCACACCTTTACCCCGAAACACGTGAAGCCTCTGTCCCTCGTGCTCAGAGGCTTAGACGTGGACTCTCCTCTCGAGGAAATCCTCGATGAGCTGCGCGAGCTGGGTTATCCGGTTCGCGCGGTACATCGGGTATTTGCTCCCGCCGGACCAAGGCGTCCAATTCCCCTGGTTCGCATCATGGTCGAGAACAGCGAGGCAGGCGCAAGCCTACTCTCTCTTACGCGGCTTTTTGGTTTCCGCGTAAAAGTGGAAAGAAGCCGCGCTCCCGGGGCTCTGCCTCAATGCTACAAGTGCCAACGCTTCGGGCACCATTCAGAGACTTGCTCTAACGCTCCGGCGTGCGTGAGGTGTTCTTTGCCTCACGCCAGTAAACATTGCGATGCTCCAGCTTTTAAAAGGTGCATCAACTGCGGCGGAAGTCACCCCGCCAACTACCGGGCATGTCCGGTGTTTCAGCGGGAGCTCGAGCGGCGAAAGCCGAAAGGGCGCCTGCCACCACCGAGGCATCCGGAAGCTGGTTCCAGACCTGCAACCGAGCAGCCAGGCCCTGCGCCTCCTGCTACGGCTGCCGTGTCTTTCGCCGCAGTTGCCAACAGGCAACGTAAACGCAGCAAAGGCCCGAAGCAGACACCTGTAGTTCAGGCATCTCCATCTCAGGCTCCTTCCCAGGCCCCTGTCCCGCCTCAGGCGAAAAAGCGCCGTAACCTCGCGGCATCTAAACAAAGTGAGACAGACCAGCCACTGCCAAACATCTCGGTTGTGGAGCCTGAGAATTCTCAACCCTCCCCAGCACCGGAGAATCCTGCCCCTGCTTTAGAAGCAGCCTCGCCTGACCTCCCGCCCCCGCGGTTCCCTAATGCAGGCAAAAAGAAGCGGCAACGTAAGCCCCGTGGCGCTAGATCCCGGGCTCCTGCCAACCCAGCCGCACAGTCCAGACAGCCTGCGCAGCGCGTGAAGACCGACGTTATCGCATCTGTCCCTCTTCCTAGCACCTCCGCTAGAGGCGCTACACCTGGCCCTAAGAAACCCCTGGCTTCCACCAATCCCCCGATTGACAAGCCTCGGCGCTCTTACGCGCAAACAGTCTCCGGGCACTCTGCCTCAAAAACCGTTCCTGACGACTATCAGGTCGTCAAAGACTTCCTTGCGGAATTCGACCTCCGCAAAGTTGCCCAGACCTTCAGGTCCATCCGCTCCCGCTTGGAGACTGCCGATACAACCGAGAGATTCATGCTCTTGGTGGAAGCCGCCACTTGTGTAGGTTTTCTATGAGTCGGGTCCTCAAACGAGATCTCTCAATTCTTTCCTGGAACGCCAACGGGTTGTCCAACAAGATCCAGGAACTCCAAGAATTACTGGCCCGACTCAAACCCGACGTAGTCCTTCTCAATGAGACCCACTTGACTCCTGCGAGTCGGTTCCGACTGGCCAACTATGTGTGCTATCGAAACGACAGGCCGGGCACTGCTGGTGGCGGTACTGCCGTCGCGGTGAGGCTCACTCTCGAGCATCACCGAGTCGTCTTGCCTGCAATGACTCACCTCGAAGGCACCGCTGTGGAGTTGTTAAACACTCTAGGCGGCGTACAGATGGTCGCGGCGTATAAAGCGCCGCAAAAAGAGCTCCTTCACCCCGATCTAGCGGTCGCGTTCGATGCACACAGGAGGGTCATCATGGCCGGCGACCTGAACTGCAAACATCGCGATTGGAACAGTCGCTTGACTGCCCCAAACGGGAAACGTTTGCGCAGGTTTGCCGATTCTCGCAGGATTCAAGTGATTGGGCCTACCCAACCTACGTTCTACCCCTCACAACGCAACGCGGCTCCCGATGTCTTGGACATAGCGGTGATTCAAGGAATTGACTGTCCGGTCCATGTGTCCGCGCTAACGGAACTATCGTCCGATCATCTCCCCATCCTGATACACGTCGCCACCCAGCACGTCGTACGCAGAGATGTCAGGAAGGTGGTAGAATGGGACCGCTATGGCCCGGCGTTAAGTCGCCGATTGCCAGACGCGGGACCACTCGAAACCGTCCGCCAAGTCGACGAGGCAGTTGCCGCGTTTGACGAGGCTGTCGTATCTGCGATCGACGCGTCTTCCAGGATGAAGCCTGGTGTCACGCCCCACTGGCAGCGGATCCCAGAGGAGACGAGTGCTCTCGCTTGCGAGAGAAATCGCCTCCGGAGACGCTGGCAGCGGACCCGTGATCCGGCCGACAAGGCAGCGTACAACCGGGCGACCGGCATTTTACGACGTGAAATGCAGGCCTACCGGAGACGCTGTTGGGAACTCGCCGTGGCCCAGGCAGGGGACGGATCGGACGAAAGTAGCCCTTACCGGATACCTTCGGCGTTGGTAGGGAAGAGGCGCCGGCCTCGCATCCCGGCCATTGCTGGACCTTTCGGTCAAATCCTGGCTCGCCCGGAGGCGAAGGCCGAGTACTTGGGCGCGTGTTTTGAGCGACAGTTCGCACCTAACCCGCCCATGGACTGGGACTTCGACGAAGAAGTCGAGAACGAAGTGGAAGACTTTCTGTCTCTTCCGATCACTACGGAGCCCGAACCCATTACTAGGGAAGAGGTCACAGATCGGCTCGTTGAACTCGTGCCGAGAAAAGCTCCTGGCCCGGACGGCGTCTCGAACGCCGCTCTTACTCGACTCCCGGAGCGAGGAGTACTTTTCTTGGTCGCGCTGTTCAACGCGTGTCTTAGACTGGCCTATTTTCCCCAGAAATGGCGTAAGGCAACGGTTATAGTGATCCCGAAGCAGGGAAAGGACGCTTCCCGTCCCGGCAACCTCCGGCCCATTAGTCTCCTGTCAGCCACGTCAAAGGTCCTCGAACGTCTTGTACAACGGAGAGTACTAGATCATCTAGGAAATTTCGATGTACTGGTCCCCGAACAGTTCGGCTTTCGTGTGGGGCATTCCACCACTCATCAACTGATGAGACTGGTGGAATACATCACGGACGCCGGGTGTCGGAAAGAGCAGACTGTCGCCTGTTTCCTAGATGTGGAAAAGGCCTTTGATAGTGTCTGGCACGACGGGCTCTTGTTCAAGCTCCGGGAAATCCAGCTCCCAGATTGCTACCTTCGCTTGATTGCTAGCTTTCTGACGGAGAGGACTTTCTGCGTGCGAATAGACGACCACGTCTCTTCCGAGAGACGTATCACAGCCGGGGTACCTCAAGGTAGCGTGCTAGGGCCTCTCCTGTTCTCCGTGTATGTCAACGACGCACCCAGAGAGCCTGGAGTCCAGATGGCTTTGTTTGCCGACGACACGGCGGTCTATACCGCCGATCGGAACGCAGACTTTGCTATCCCACGACTTCAGCGCGCACTCGATGCGTATTCGACGTGGACGGAAAGCTGGAAAGTTGCCGTCAACGAAACCAAGAGCTCCGCGGTGCTATTCACAAAGCGCCGGAAAGAACCACGAGGCCGAGTGAGACTCGGTAGAACGTACCTGCCCTGGTCGAGGGAAGTTAAGTACCTCGGTGTCCACCTAGATCGTCGGCTCACCTGGCGTACCCACGCTGAGACGATGCGAAAGAAAGCGTCCGCTCGTCTCGCGCAACTGTTTCCGCTACTTGCCAACAAGGCTATGACCCGCAAGCTGGGTAAGTTGATTGTCAACGCGTACCTGTTGCCGATCATTACCTACGCTCTTCCCGTCTGGGGTTACCTCGCAACCGTTCATAAAAGAAGGTTGCAAAGCGTTCTCGATAGAGGGCTTCGGCTAGCGGGCAAAGTCCCCTATCGGTTTTCTTCTCGTCTCCTGAGAAGAGGACTCGGTGTCCGCTCCTTGGATGACACCGCAAGGCGACTTGCACGTAAATTTTACGTCCGAGCTGCGAGGACCCAGACAAATCCACTCATAGCTGGCCTTGGCAGGTACCGAATACGTCCAGGTGAATCTTGGAAACGGCCTCGACAAATACTGTACTAGTCGACCTAGTACGAGCATGTCGTTGTAGCGACCATTAAAAATTAATTAACAATATTCCGTCTGGACAGGACCACTAGGCAGGAGCCCCTACCGGAGGCTCGGTACTAGGAAACCATTGGGTCGTCTCACGACGCTCAACCCAACAGCTCTGACCACTTGTATACAATACATTATTTAAATATTTATTTATATATCCTTTCTATGCTACAACAAATTCGCCATTCGTCGTTCACAGAAAACACTTGGGGAATTATGTTTGACCTTGTTTACTTAGCAATAAAGAAACGTTTTTGAGCAGTATTCAACATCACATTTTAATAATGCTTTCGATTTAAAAATATAATTTGTGTTATAAATTGAGTGCATTACAAGATACTAGTTTTTATTTATATAAATTAGACGTATATTTAAATGCGCCTCTTGGAATTTTAAAAAGCAAACATCTTTTCTTCGACAGGTACAAGCTGTGTAACCATCATCCAAGAAGTAGAGGGCAGTTTGGAAGACCTCGGTAGACCGGGCGAACAGGATCTGTAAGGCTCGGTATCTCGACGAGGAGCTGGAGCATCTACAAGGGGCGATGCAGTTGTATGGCTATTCCGTCGGTCCTGTTAGATTTTCAGTCCGGCCGAGATCTGCCAGGCCGGCGGAGTTGGTGTCGCATGAGACTGTTGGGCTCTCGGTTTTGCCCTACATTCCGGACCGCACTGACAAGCAGTTGAGTCCGCGGGGCGTGAGGTTCATCTTCAAGGCGACCAGGAAGGTACAACGATTCCTGAGCTCGGTGAAAAACGCAAGAGATCCGCTTTCATCGTGCAACGTTTACAGTGTGCTTTGCTCGTGCGGGGAGGTGTGCATCGGCACTATGGAGCGCAGTGTTCGTACCCGCGTTGGTGAGCACACCCGTTGTTATAAGGCAGCCCGTTGGTGAGCCGTCGTCTAAGGCAACTGGAGAGTGGTCGAGCATGCACTCCCAAACACTAATCATCGCGTTATCTTCAAGGAAACAAAGATCTTGTCTTCGGTGAGTAGCTACTACCCTCGTCTGCGTATGGAGTCCGTGGAAGTCGTCAAGCATGGTTCCGTTACTATGAATCCGACCAGCTGAGGGGGTTGCGCGGGACGAAGAGCTAGCCCGTCGCCCGCTTATATGCCGCGTTCAGAGCTTCTTACAGAACTCCTGCCGCGGGGAATATAATTCACTGGATTATTGGATACGAATTGCTACCGGATGTAGGTATTCAATTAGTATATAACTGACCGTGAGTGTTCGCCGAAGCCGGTTGCAAGATTCACCTGGCACAGATGGGGTGCGACCGAGGGCATAGCGGCTGTAGAACGTTTTTTAAAGTGTCCGTATGGTGGCGTTCAGGAAACAAATACGCAGGAAGTCTCGGATGGTCTTATTAGGTGTTAGTTAGTCGGCTTTACACGCCCAGCGTAGTCCTCGATCTACGAAACTTACGCTTATGGTTTTTCTCCAAGAAGCCCCACATAGGGATCGCGTAGGTAACCATCGGTGTACATCGGCGGTGACGATAAGCTTTCCTAGGCTGCGAGTCATGTTCGGCTGCTTTTTCAATACAACCTCTCATATTTCTCCATTTGTTTTATTTATGTTCTTGTACGTTTGCAGATATTGGAATTGCTACTTTAAAAGATTTTGATGAAATTTTCTAATATTTTCATCCTGAAGTAGATACATTTTAAATACCTCCTTATTGGACTGGATAGAATGCGTCTTTCTTTTCCATGAGCAGACATGACAATCTTAGCAACGAAGATATAATGATGTGGGTTTATTCGCACCTCTGTACAGATGAACATCTTAAACATGATGGCTAATCTAATTATTGGACAGAACGTAACAAATTATGCCCTTACTCCCTCTAGCGGTCCACCTACACTTATTTACATCTGTTTGACGGAAAACGTCTTAAACCGCGGGTCCGAGGTGGGAGGAACGTATGCAAAAGCCGATGGTATAATTTCGTCTATACAAGACAAACTTTAATATCTTTAAATCTATGACGCATATTTAAACAAACAATACACAATTCAAAAGAACAAGTATAAATGAATGTCACGCGATATTAAACTTGAGCCACAAGATGGCCGCCAAGCTGGAGTAGAAAACCACCGGTTCACTGCGAAGAAAAATTAGTATAGTTCGAACGCGTACGCCAAGGACTTTATTTAAGGTGCCGTTTTAAAAGCTCTACGAGCACTATGAATTTAAAATATTAATAGTGATAATAGTAAAAAAAGTTAATAATTAATACAGTGACAAATTGGTGAACTTCGACAAATCTTCCTTTAAATTTTAAAAATTTCAAACAAAAAGTTAAATGCCTATCGTGAATGCCTACAAAATAAAAGAAAAATGAACGAGGAATTCAAAAAGGCTCCTATAACAGCAGCAGAACTAACGTGAAGGAAGAGGCAGCGTCGAAAAGTTGAAGCGAGCATCAGCTGTCCAATCTCCGCAACGCTTAACGCCAGTTCACAAACAACGAATGTCGACAGTAAAATAGAACTGATGGGATGCTACAAAATACAAGAAGATAAGAAGTTTCAAAATCGAGATTTAGTGTTTAGAACCCATTGGTGTCAGGCGACGGAGCACATTAAAGAGTTGTTCTACTGCAACAAGTTAGGTTTCGTTTGTAGACTTTGTGATCGTTTGTAGAGCTTCCGAAACGATTTAAAATGACCCAACGCAGATATGTTGCGATCTTTACAAGAATTCACAAATAATGACGTCCAACAGTTTAGGTTCTGCTGAAACTGCTGGACATTTGTAAAACAATGAAAGGTACCAATATTGAGTAAGAGTAACGTCTTCACGTATTCACTGAAGCCAACACACTTGCAGCCGTCAGATCCACTCAGCGAACGTCTAATGTGTTCGCGACTACCGTTTATACAAATCAGGCCTCTTTGATATGAGAGCAGCTACAGTAGTGTGGGCCGAGTGATTGTCGTGCTCTGCGATGTGAAATGGTCAAGCAACTTCCCAGACACTCGGACTACGACCAAGCGATGAATGTCAACTTAAAGAAAAGCATAATCCAACAGTCAGCATACTTGGGCGGTTACGTCAAGAAATATGTATTGGAGACTTAGACGGATAAAGACAAGCCCGTCGACATACGCGACTTCAAACACATTGAATCCAAGAAGTGCGTCACACATGGCGATAACAACGATTAAGAGCCCAGTACTAGTTGCGGGGGGACTAACAACAAGAAGCATAGTGGACTCCACGGTTGCACAGCAATCTTCAAGATTCAGAAAACGCGCAGGGCACATGTCGCTAGACCCGTTTCACAACGGCCAATTCCTAAGTATTCTGGATTCAATTATTTACAAGACATTCATGTCGAGGAAGGCGTATTAGTGGATGTTGCGATTCCCAACGATTCATTCCAGTGTCAGTCTATATTCATCTACAAACACCGCTATACTACATGGAGAAGTTTTTCTTTCAACTGGTGCTTTATTATACAGACCACGTCAGAACATTAGTTAGCAACTGACCCTGCAATCCCAACATACCGCTTATGCTCACCGGTGACTTAATACTGAGGAGTCGAACGGTCGTCTGAAACGACTAGTTACTTTGATTTTGGCCACGTATCTAACTGGTTTTACAACTTAAAAAAATACCACGATATAATTAACGTTCTTTAAAGACGTAAGTGTAGCATGTAAGTCTTACATATCGTACTACTGTCTTGTCTTTAAAATCATTTTACGAGTTAGTCAGCATTGTGAAAAACAAATAAAATAAATGACATGGAAGTTCTTTCATTACTTTTTTACCAAACCTACAAACATCGTGTCCCAGCAACACTGCCAGGGTAAGACGATTTCCGCCCGAAACCTCAGCGGCAGTGACCCTCACATTACCAAACACTTTGTTTTTCTAAGAAACGATAGTAATAATTGTATAAATTGCGCCACTGTTAAAACTAAAATTGACGGTGTCACTTACTGTTACTGACTGCAAATAGCACAGTACATTATTCTGTAATAATGATAAATTGAAATAAGTGCTACTTTGGCAAGGAAGCTCAATATAGGATATATTACCTATAGCAATCACCATTGCTTGTCTTACCCTTATTATCTTACGGCTAAGCTCATTCTATAAAGCCATAAGTAAAATCCCATTAATGATATTGATGGTAATGTTGGTAATGATATTGATGGTATTGTTAATAATGGTATTACCTCGTTAATGAGCGTTTACTTTTGTAATTTAAAGTTTTTTAGGAATGATTCAAAAGGTAGTCACAAAAACGTAAAACGTATGTGACATTGCTGTTAATTTTGCACCGAACAATAAAAAAATGTTATTTTATACCATAGTATTTTATTTTGAAATATTTCATATATATATATATATATATATATATATATATATATATATAGAGAGAGAGAGAGAGAGAGAGAGAGAAGTAAATTGAGACAAAGTAACATTATTTACTTTCGGTAATTGAAACAGATTGCCACTTAAACCATCTTCAGTGGCGTGGAAACTAGGTCTTAACGACTACTAATGAAAAATTTAGGATTTATTTCAGACCTTACCGTCTATACCCTAAGCTTCAATAACATGGTCGGTGCTTTAGACTCGCTAAAATCTGGCCCATAAGGGCTCATCGCAACGTGATTGGCTTACAGCTTTTAATGTTAGTTACGGTAACATGTTGTTACGACGGTCTACTTGATAATCGTAGGTACAGTGGAAACAAATTACAAGACACCAATTAAGTCACTAATCACCAGCTTTAATTTTCATAGTTAAACAGTTCGTAATTAATCACACAGTCTCTTACAACAAATGAAATAACAATTGTTCACACGGAAATAAATGTCAACTAATATAAAATACGATTGTATTAGAATATACCGTCCGGTTATAAAACACAATACTTAACTAATAACCACTTGAACGCACCCAGTAATCACTTGTAATCGCCCGACAATAAACTCGAAACGCACTGTAATATATCGCGAATATAGGCCGCGATATATATATATATATATTTATAACTAAGGCCGCTGCCGCCTTGTATTTATACATCCGCGCACAGACCAGAAGATTCCAAACTACCCCTTATCTTTAAACTACGACGTAATTGACTGCGGCCTTGACACAGTCCGCGCGGCTGGCGGCTTCCAGAAAAGTCTCGCGAATGCGTCGACAGTCACGTATGCCACAGACATTAGAGCGAGATTCTTGTGGAACATTCGACAAACACGTAGACTGTTCTCTAATGTCGTAACAATATTGAATATTTGCAAGAAGTTGAACATAGAATTGTGCTTTTGGTTTTGTTTCTTTAGCGGGCGTCAAGACCTATTTTCCCACTTGACTAAAGACGGCTGTCGCTGGTATGACCAAAACATCTGGTGTTTCGTCAAATAAAAATATTATACCAGGGTGTAATAATACTGATAACAGTTTCAATCACATGACAATCAGGCCGTGACAGTTTGCGTTCTTTTATTCTTTACTTTTTTTTTATTGCAAACTTCCTGTTAGAAAGTTTAAATTTTGCAGGTAAACTGCACTTGGCATTGCAGAGGAAGTATGATGCCAAGTACTTTCATTGCCGAGGAAGTATAACTCCACTTAATTTCAGTTATAAACACAGCCATAGAAATGAAGGCATCATTCAATAAAATCAAAAAACAATAGATTCAAATTATATTTCACTTCTAAAGTAAGTACAATTAACAACTGTTTTAACGAGTAAGCAAAGTTTGCTTATTTGGTGTAGTACAGCGTCACAATGCTTGTCACTGAGGAATTCAACAAAGTGCCAACGGGAATTAACGTGTGTTAACAAATTGTTTTCGCTGAAACAATGTCGTCATTCCTGTTTATATGATGTACATTGTTCAAGTGTATACGCTTTAATATGTATTGTTCCTGCCGAGTATATACAGGCCAACTGACTGACCCTTTACGTGAGTAAACACAACATTGTTTTTCAGTGTTAACATTTCATGACATGCCCTGTTTGTGTTACAAGTGTAATGTAGTTCCAGTGAATAAATGTACCTAATAAAGAAGGTATTAGATACCTTTATTTTCCCTAATAAAGTATTAGGGAAAAAAGTATATCTTGAGGTAAATTTAGTTATAAATATTAAAGTATAATATATATATATATATATATATATTGCGACAATACAAGCATATGCTGTAATGTGCATGTATTAAATAAAATTAATATTTAAATTAATTTTAGTAATATGTAATAGACAAGCAGGTGTGTGAAATTGGAAGTTGACTTATGGACAGGAATCAACAGGAAACATCACGCGATTGCCGCTGAGAGCGTGTACACAAGTAAATAGTGTGTGTGCGTTAAGCCTGTTCAAGCCTGAAAGTTTGCAATCTCACCCCAAATAGATGCTAAATTAAAGTTTTATTTAATTATAAGGAAACCGTAAATATTAGAAAGATTATAAAGACTTCTAAAAATGCATAAAAATCAGACACGTGTGCAGTGCGAATTCTGTGCGATTTTTAGAGCATAGTAATTACACTAATGATGCGACTTATTATTGTGTAATTATATGTGTAATTAAATTAGACAATGTTAGATCACCTTGAAATCCGCATTAGACATTGCAATTGGCAAGAATGTGCGAATATGTGAAATTGGACGAGAGTGGGGGAACAGACTGCATGGAGAGCTTCTGACCTGCAGAATTCTGTGACGACAGGTGTGGTCTTTTTGGTGAATATAAATACGAGCACAGGAGAGCCAAATTTACTCTTCAATCAGTTTTCAATTGCAGCGGTACGCTATGTCCGTCAGAGACGCGAAATTTTATTTACTTCAGACGTAACTAGACGCTATGTCCAATATCGACAAGATCATTTGTTTATAAACTGTAAAGTATAATGGACAATACGTTAGCTCAAGTAATAAAAAGAGAACAGTAACTACAATTGTCGGACGTCTACAAACAGTCTACAACTACAAACATGAACACTCTAGACAGATGGCGAGAGAACATCAAGCAGAGGAATGATTCAGAGCAACACGTCAGTCCATTCTACAGCCAGCCGATGGGACCATAAAGGACGAGTGACTGGAGGACGACCAGTGGAAACGGAAAACGCAAGAGGACATCTAGTAGGAGAGGACCGACAGATTACTGGAGGTCATGGGACAATCTGCAGAATTGAGGTGACGAAAAACCAATTTATAATTATGAAAGAATAAGACATTGAAAGACATTAATAAAAAAAAATTTAAATTAAAGAAAAATTATGTAGATAGAGATAAGAGAATGTAATTTAACTGTAGTATGAATTTTCTTTAATGATGACCAGTTAATTTAAAGATAATTTAAATCCTTGTTTGCAGAATTAACAATTGATTTCATAATTTTAATTTTTCATTGAAAGCGTATAAAGTAAAGTAATTGGAAGTATAGAAGAAGACTAACGATTCAATTAGTTTCTTCAAAATGATTATAAAGCCGTAAGATGTATGCCAAGCATAGAATAATAATGTAAATAAAAACAAATTTATAAAGCACACATTCAGACTGAGTAGTCGAAAATTTATAGTCCAACGAAGAAATGTTTAACATAGAATTGCTAATATAAGACATAAAATATAAAATCTATTTTATGAGTGTACCGCAACAAAGAAACATTGAAACAATAGATAATGAATATTTTATGGCGAAGTAAATATTATTATTATATTATTATTTTTTTGTTTGAATAAAGAAATGAAAACATGTTACGATTCGTAAAAGGACTACTCTTATTATGATTACACCTGAACTCCAATTATACATACACGGTATCAGTAATGTTGTATGAATGTAAACACAGCATAAATTAATTTACTATTGTATTGGTATAATATTGTCTCCCAAAAGTGTGGGGCTATACAATTCAAATTACATGTAAATGTATACACAAAAGGGACCGTTGTAATATATATATATATATATATATATATATATATATATATATTGCAACGAATCACAGGATCATGATAGGCGGGGCAAGTTCATATATTACACAGACAATGGACATTCATATTATATTGGTAGATGGTTAAGTTTGGTTGTTATCAATTGTATTTAGTAAGGTTAAGGGTTTAGTTTAGAAAAACTGTGCATTATTATTTATGGTTATTCATGTGCTGTGTTAGTGGAAATGTGCGCGCGTGCGCGAGTGGGAAACGTTTCCCGGGCGGTGCGTGAAGTATTATCGTTGTTTTGACATTAGCTGAACTGAGACATGTGTATCGCTACAATCCCTATACCTGTCGGACTATTGTTTACGTTCATGTATATTATTAGTATGTAGGCAGCCATGCATGAGATACGAGTAGTCTGATTACCGCTATGCATGCTGTTACAAAGTAAATGCACTCTACTGCATGAAAAGTGCATGGTCATTTATACTAACCATGTGACTTCCATCCACCAATAGAATGCGGACTGGTGGTTGGAAATTTTCTTAAGCCTGTCGTTACACAGGCAGTTCTTCTACGCCATCTACCGCGAACGGAACGTGCACTCCTTGTACAAGAATTCTACTGCTTGCAAGGTGTTGTAAAGACTATTCGTCGTTAGTGAAACGGGAAGGCTCAGAACTGTGTATGTAGTACATCTGCACACAGTAGTGTTTAAACGCATTACGCGTATAATTACGACAGTTCTTCTACGCCATCTACCGCGAACGGAACGTGCACTCCTTGTACAAGAATTCTACCGCTTGCAAGGTGTTGTAAAAACTATTCGTCGTTAGTGAAACGGGAAGACTCAGAACTGTGTGTGTAGTACATTTGCACACATCAGTGTTTTAACGCATTGTGCGAAAAATTACAAGCAGTTCTTCACTGCTGCTACCGCGAACGGTACATACAATCCTTGTACAAGACTCTACCGCTTGCAAGGATCTGTTAAGACTTTTCGGGGATAGTAACGTGTGTGACGCATAACAATTGATTTTATATCTTTACACACGATATTAATATTGTAGTATTACGTGTGTAAGAAGTGAGTGTAACAGTATCATTAATTGTTACGCAATAGTTCCATCAGGACGTTTCCGTGCTAGTGCAAGATTTCCTCATAGGGTGGTCTGCTGATCGCGGTAGACCTGGGTATTCGCGAGAACACTTGAAGAAGCCGGATAGGTATTAGCTCAATATACCGTTATTAGTTTAAACTCACTGTCACCTGAGATATTACTTGGTCTTAACTCTATATAAGTTTTGCGAGAAATAAAATCCGTAGTCCCGTTGTGTGCGAAGTGTCGGATTCATCGTGGGAATTGCAGGACATCAGCCCAGCTGTTGCAGGACATCAGCCCAGCTGTTATAGGACATCAGCCCAGCTGTTACAGGACATCAGCCCAGCTGTTATAGGACATCAGCCCAGCTGTTATAGGACACCAGCCCAGCTGTTATAGGACACCAGCCCAGCTGTTATAGGACACCAGCCCAGCTGTTATAGGACACCAGCCCAGCTGTTATAGGACCAGCCCAGCTGTTACAGGACGCCAGCCCAGCTGTAAACGTTTCTGGTGAAACGTCTGTCATTTGTAAGCCACACCTGACGAACCATATATACCGCAAAGACCGGCCCTTCTCTTCAACAACATCATCGTGGGAGTCTTCTTATGTAACTTATCATGTCTTGCGTATGAACATTATTTAACATTTTAAAAGAAAGACTCTATATCAAACATTACATTCTGTACATTTCAAATATACCATATAAACTATAACTTGTGTTTGTACAATAAATAATCTTAAACCCTCCAATATAGACTTGTAATTTGAAATACACATACTATCATATCCTATGCGCCAATAGTTTAGTAATTTGTGTTGTCGCATAGAGATATTTTGGCGCTTTGCAACGTAGGGCTCGGAAAATAGCGGAAATTTTACGCTATTATATATTTGTCTATGAATATAAAATTTGTTGGAAAAATCCGACGTATAAATATAATTAACATAAAAATTGTATGTGTGTTGTTCATATGAAAAGCTGAGGATATAATTTTTCATTGTGCATATTCTCTTGTATATCATATATGAACAGATTTTATCAGTATATTGGAGGTAGATTATTAGTTGTTGTATGTTAGATAAGGTATTTACATGTTGATATTTTGAACTGCTTTTTCTGTGTGCTTATAAACTGGTTACAATACGTTCTAATCTTGTTGTGATAATAATAACTTGCTTGGCGTATAAGTCAATAAATTTAAATTTACTAAATTTTAAATTAAATTTTAATCATTATGGCGGATACAGCTGAAATCAAGAATGCTTTAGCGGCCTTATTAGCGAAGATGGAAACCATGTCCGAAGAAATGAAAGCCAATAAAGAAGAGCGGAAAGCTGATAGAGAGGAAAATAAAGCCCGTCAAGAGGAGGTGAAAATGAGTCTACGGGAATTAACGGAAAAAATGAAAGCAGAAGAAGAAGAACATGACGCCAGTATGCAGAAATTTTGGGAAGAAATGGAAGCTGGTAGAGAGGAGAGGATGGCGAAACTACAGGAAATGTCAGCTGATATTGAAGTAGATTTATCTTTTGAGAATATTGTACCTTGTGATAATTTTGAACTACCAACTGTCCTTGTGGAACATACTCTCAAAGAAAGTAATATGGAAGTTAACCAAGATGTTACATCTGGAGGATTAACGGAGAACAGTAGCGTAGTAGATGAAATTGAATGTGATTATACAGAAACAACCTTATTAGGGCCTAGTAGTTCATATCTCGGTAAAGTCGAGTATTTAGATTCTGCATTAAATTGTAGTGAAGATAACAGAAATGAAATTAGTAGTAACAACACTATTAGTCTGGAACATACTTCAGGTAAGTGCTATGATGAGGTGATAGTTTATAGTGTAACAGATATAGCATGCGAGAACCGTGAACGTATGATAGAATCTGAAGCTATCATGGATGCGGACAGTGTATGCATAACACATAAAAATCCCGAACCAGTAGTAGAGCCTGGAACTAGTATGGATACTAACGGTGCAGGTATTTATGACACATGGCCAAATGATGAGGTACTAGATGAATCTATATCAGGTACTGAGGTGTTTACGGAGGATGGAGAGGTAAATGATACGGGTGACAATAAGGTGACAACAATTATGATAAATAATAATGAACCGCCGCGTAATCAGTTTCATGTTCAAACACCACAAAATCAGCCGCAATCACAACAACATAAAAATACAACTCAGCAAATTAATACCAACTTATTAGCAACAGTTCCTGAAAATGATTCAGTTGAACAGCAGTTCAATCAATCAAGTATGGAAAATGTTAGTTATAAGAATAAAACTGTTATGTATGGCCTATATCCTGCCGAAATTAGGGATAATTTAATGTGTAATAATGATAATAGTAATAAACATGAAGGAAATATGAGTATTGAAAATTGCACCGACCTTATTGTCGAAGCAAAAATCAGTGGTTATGTTGACGAGATGTTGGTCGACAGCGGCACAGGAATATCGCTGTTGGACGAGCAGTTACGTAAGAGGTGTAAAAACCACTTTATACAAATGCCGATTCTGCCGGTAAGTCACACAAGGATAAAATCAGCAGCGTGTGAGTCGCAGATAGTTGAAAAACAGGCACGTATAACAAGATATGTGCAGGGAACGGTAATAGATGCGACTGTCCTTGGAGTTAAAAAACTCGGACATAATATTATTTGGGAAGTTGATAAATTGAATAAACGGCATGCTGCATTGGAAGTTCAGAAAGAATTATTGCCAGCTAAAGTTGATTGTCGACCTCACGTTATCAGGTTGGGACGCTCGAAAGATAAGATAACGAATAACTCACCGACCACCAAGGTTCAGTTAATGGGTTGTGAGATAAGGCAATTACGGCGTATATTAAACAAATTCAAATCTGTATTTCCAAGTAAACGTGTGCGTTTCAAAACTGAGAAAAATTTATACAAAAAAACTCAGAAATAAATGTCAGGATATAGGGGTAAGAATGTGTAGTGATTTAAATATGTCAATTCAGGTTTAAATGTTGTATGTAAGATGGATCTGTGAATGAACAATAATCTAGTTTTGATAAGGAATGTTGTCTGTGTACCCTGTGACACTGCATAAGATTTCGTTATCTGTGTGTCAAGAACATGTGGGTTTGTTTTGGTTTGAAGGTTACCACGTGTCCTTTGATTTGATGCTTCTGTCAAAGTGACTGTTGGAATTGTTAGTATTAATTGGGGAGGTTTATTTGATTTTAGTTCGAGGGTATTATTATTATTTCAGGATTAGGAAGTTGTTTTGGTATATAAAAAAAAAATTTTTTTATTTTTTGTTAGTTAACTAAAAAAAAATTTTTTTTTTTTATGCGGGAAGGAGTTAATCCTGCAACGAATCACAGGATCATGATAGGCGGGGCAAGTTCATATATTACACAGACAATGGACATTCATATTATATTGGTAGATGGTTAAGTTTGGTTGTTATCAATTGTATTTAGTAAGGTTAAGGGTTTAGTTTAGAAAAACTGTGCATTATTATTTATGGTTATTCATGTGCTGTGTTAGTGGAAATGTGCGCGCGTGCGCGAGTGGGAAACGTTTCCCGGGCGGTGCGTGAAGTATTATCGTTGTTTTGACATTAGCTGAACTGAGACATGTGTATCGCTACAATCCCTATACCTGTCGGACTATTGTTTACGTTCATGTATATTATTAGTATGTAGGCAGCCATGCATGAGATACGAGTAGTCTGATTACCGCTATGCATGCTGTTACAAAGTAAATGCACTCTACTGCATGAAAAGTGCATGGTCATTTATACTAACCATGTGACTTCCATCCACCAATAGAATGCGGACTGGTGGTTGGAAATTTTCTTAAGCCTGTCGTTACACAGGCAGTTCTTCTACGCCATCTACCGCGAACGGAACGTGCACTCCTTGTACAAGAATTCTACTGCTTGCAAGGTGTTGTAAAGACTATTCGTCGTTAGTGAAACGGGAAGGCTCAGAACTGTGTATGTAGTACATCTGCACACAGTAGTGTTTAAACGCATTACGCGTATAATTACGACAGTTCTTCTACGCCATCTACCGCGAACGGAACGTGCACTCCTTGTACAAGAATTCTACCGCTTGCAAGGTGTTGTAAAAACTATTCGTCGTTAGTGAAACGGGAAGACTCAGAACTGTGTGTGTAGTACATTTGCACACATCAGTGTTTTAACGCATTGTGCGAAAAATTACAAGCAGTTCTTCACTGCTGCTACCGCGAACGGTACATACAATCCTTGTACAAGACTCTACCGCTTGCAAGGATCTGTTAAGACTTTTCGGGGATAGTAACGTGTGTGACGCATAACAATTGATTTTATATCTTTACACACGATATTAATATTGTAGTATTACGTGTGTAAGAAGTGAGTGTAACAGTATCATTAATTGTTACGCAATAGTTCCATCAGGACGTTTCCGTGCTAGTGCAAGATTTCCTCATAGGGTGGTCTGCTGATCGCGGTAGACCTGGGTATTCGCGAGAACACTTGAAGAAGCCGGATAGGTATTAGCTCAATATACCGTTATTAGTTTAAACTCACTGTCACCTGAGATATTACTTGGTCTTAACTCTATATAAGTTTTGCGAGAAATAAAATCCGTAGTCCCGTTGTGTGCGAAGTGTCGGATTCATCGTGGGAATTGCAGGACATCAGCCCAGCTGTTGCAGGACATCAGCCCAGCTGTTATAGGACATCAGCCCAGCTGTTACAGGACATCAGCCCAGCTGTTATAGGACATTAGCCCAGCTGTTATAGGACACCAGCCCAGCTGTTATAGGACACCAGCCCAGCTGTTATAGGACCAGCCCAGCTGTTACAGGACGCCAGCCCAGCTGTAAACGTTTCTGGTGAAACGTCTGTCATTTGTAAGCCACACCTGACGAACCATATATACCGCAAAGACCGGCCCTTCTCTTCAACAACATCATCGTGGGAGTCTTCTTATGTAACGTATCACGTCTTGCGTATGAACATTATTTAACATTTTAAAAGAAAGACTCTATATCAAACATTACATTCTGTACATTTCAAATATACCATATAAACTATAACTTGTGTTTGTACAATAAATAATCTTAAACCCTCCAATATAGACTTGTAATTTGAAATACACATACTATCATATCCTATGCGCCAATAGTTTAGTAATTTTTGTTGTCGCAATATATATATATGTATTGTAATCTATCTGTTTAATTACAAGTGTTGATAGGATGTGAGCAATTGTGTGCTCGTCTTATTTAATTACGCCCCACTGTTGTAAGCGCCATCTGTAATATAACTGTGTATTTGTACGAGTGTAATACGGTTGCGGGTTTATTTTTATTTAGCCCCACGTTGTTGACGTCATCTGTAATACAACAGTTTATTGTGGGTTTTACTTTATGTGTTTTGAGTTTTGAAGAGTTTTACTTAGTGTAAATTGCCTCCACTTATGTCAAATACGGACCGGCTGCCGCAATCGATTTTGTCCTCGAGCAGCAGCTCGATTTTGTTCTTTTTCCAAATGCTTCGGTCCGTTCGCTGTTCACTCTCCTGTTGGATTACCTGTAATTGTCCTGTAAACCTTCAAATTATCTAAAATGACAACTCCTTTGATTCCAAATAA
This sequence comes from Magicicada septendecula, assembly GCA_034769895.1. Taxonomy (NCBI): domain Eukaryota; kingdom Metazoa; phylum Arthropoda; class Insecta; order Hemiptera; family Cicadidae; genus Magicicada; species Magicicada septendecula. The sequence continues at coordinate 406,620,817 of CM068373.1, forward strand.
CAATATTTATTTTCATTCAAGTTATTCAGAGAAACGAACAGTCGACTTGTGTCGAAAACAAATATGGGTCGGGTCGACTCTAACGCTCAATTCGAATTTTACACTAACAAGTTCCAAATAACAAGTTGTCTATAATATTATATTAATTCTCAGCGTTTAAGGGTTATTTTAGACTGTCACTGAATTCAGCAGATACATACAAAAATACAATACATTACAAAGGTAAGCCTGCAACGTTTTATGTTTTAACAACGGTATTTTTTCTATGACGAACGATAACTGCCGTAAATTCAAAGAGAATCAACTAATGTTTTGTATACAGCCCTGAATTGTAGAGTTCTCAAGACCTATTGTTTTTGGTGAAAATTGGTTAATGGAATAGGGTAGTTTACCAGCAATGTTTTATGTTTTATCAAGGGTGTTTTCTATGGCAAACGATAACAGCCGCAAATTCAAACAGAATCAAATAATTGTTTCCATACAGGCCTGAATTGTATATTACTCAAGACCTATCGTTTTTGGTGAAGATCGGTTCAGGGAAAGGGGTAGTTTACCAGCAACGGTTTTTTATCAAGGGTAATTTTTTCTATAGTAAACGATAACAGCCGCAAATTCCAACAGAATCAAATGATGTTTTGCATACAGCCCTGTATTGTAGAGTTCTCAATACCTATTGGTGTTGATGAAGATCGGTTAAGGGAAGGGGTAGTTTACCAGCAACATTTTATGTTTTAACCAGGGTAATTTTTTATGACGAACGATAACTGCCGTAAATTCAAACAGAATCAACTAGGTTTTTGCATACCTTATTGAACTAAAGAGAACTCAAGGTCTGTTGATTTTGTTGAAGGTCGGTTAAGGGAAGGGGTAGTTTATCAGCAACGTTTTATGTTTTAAAAAGGGTAATTTTTTTTATGACGAACGATAACTGCCGAAAATTCAATGAGAATCAAATAATTTTTTGCACTCTTTCCTGAGTTGCAGAGAGCTCAAGGTCTATTGACTTTTGTGAAGATCGGTTGAGGGAAAGGGGTAGTTTACCTGCTATATTTTATGTTGTAACAAGAGAAATGTTTCCATGACGAACGATAACTGCCGCACAATCAAACAGAATCAAATATTTTTTGCATGCTTCCCTGAATTGTAGAGGACGGAAGGTCTATTGATTTTGGAGAAGATCGGTTAAGAGAAAGGGGTTTACCTGAAACATTTTATGATTTAACAAGAGTAAAGTACTTAATTTTTATGAATAAAGTATCCTGATAAGAAGCTCGTAGTAATCCACTGTAGAAACGTAGATGAAATATCTATAAATGAAGAGGTTAGGTGAACGGGGTGGGGGTAATTTTCTATTATTAAAAATTATAGTTGAAGGTGGAGGGGAGAATTTTTTATATGTGTACTACGTTATCGGCAACAAAGAAGTAGTTTTTTGTTAAAATTGCTTCCCGGGCTCTTTAGCCGTAGTCCAATTTTTCTACAAAACCAGACTTTTCGGCAGTGCCATCGACTGCTATCATCGGTGAAAATCGAGTGCGAAAACGTGAGGTGGTATACGTTAGTGACCACAGTACTGTGGTTAATGCTGAAGCAATAAGTAGAAAGACGTAGTTTCTATGGAAATATTTCATTTCAAATATGATTTTAAATATAAATCTTAGAACATGGAAGTCATGTATGGTTCTCCATACCGATATTTTAGCGAGTGACTATTCCTCTCCCACTGCTACTATTCAATAGCGTGTTTCATATTTCTCCTTCCGAACATTTTGCGAATATGGCGACCACAATGAATAATTACCCATTAGAAAATATATTCACTTCATGCTGGTCTTCTCACATTGTATAAAATTCTAAGTTTGGTATTTAATAAGTTCCATACATTTACTTATATTTTATATCTATTCATACTGTCGGAGTTAATAGTAACAACTATGAATTAAAACCTCTTTTGAGTTTTGATTACTACGAAGTTTAGAATATAACCACACATGCGCGCGCGCACATACGCACGCACACACACACACACACACATATATATATATTGTTCTTGTTATTATATACGATTACGTAGGCGTTATACAGTCAAGGCCTCCACTGTACCCTGCTTTTATTGTTGTTACATCTTACAGTCTAATGGAATTGTATTAATGTATTCCAACGAAGGTAAAAAATATTAAAAAAATGATAGATAAAAATAAAAAGTCAAATGTAAAGTGAAACTAGATGATAAAGCGGAAGAAATAATCCCTTAAAACTGATACAAAATTTTCGTATTTTTAAAAAGTCATACGTCGAGACAATGGCGGGCACAAAATATTGAATTATAACAATTTCGTAAAATATTGAAGTTTGAATAATTGAATTGTAACATAACTTATAAATGCCTAACTTTATTAAATATATACATACAATTTTAGAGAATATTATCAATAATGTGATCAAATATGTATCAAAGTATAGGAGTATGTGGTAATATATTGAGAAACGGATTTTAAAAACAATAAGTTCTTCGTAGAGCACTCAGTGTCAATGAGAATAATTTTAGTTCCTTAAAAAGGAATGAATTTTAATCTTTCTGTGTTTTTGTAACCTTTAACAACAATTAAGGCTATAGGCCTACACAATTAGAATTATAGAAAAATTATGAATACTTTAATATTCTAATTAAATTTATTTGACTTATACATGTGATATCCAAAGTGTTTAAAGGAAGGTTATTTTAATTTTCTACTTCAGTAAAGTTTATATAGTTCTTGCATATGGAATGTATAACTGCCTCCTAGTAAAACAGCGGATATTATGTTTCCAGTAAGGATGGTCCACTACTAATGGAAACAATTTATCTTAAAGCACATGAAGAAAGTATTAGTTTTTGATTGCAAACGGTATATGAAAGAGGTATAATGTAATGGTAAAATATAACTCCATACACTATTGTGAGACACGTTAATATATTATTAATTCTTACATTCAACGATTTTTAAAATACATAAGTAGTATGAAAGTATGCACTTCAAAACTTCTCAGACATGTCTACCCGTTTTAGGGAATAAATACAATTTATTCTGCACCTTCCCAAAATGGCGACTTAAATGTTTACCAAAAGCTAGGGCGTGACAACCAATTACATGTTTGATCGATGGGCTGCACTGCATGCCCTGAAGAAATAAATGTTATTTACTTCTTTTCCTTCCTCATCGAGACTGTACAAGTCTATTAATCAGAACCGTAAAAACGCTTCTCCCTGTTTAATACTGACAACATACAAAATAGTTTTTATTTACAATACAAAAAAATTACAATATATTAAGGTACAGGTAATTTTAGCACTTTCGCTTTAATTTACAAACAAATATCCTACAATATTACATAATATATTTTTAAGGTTGTACTGAAGTAATTCTAAGAGGCTGTAAAAATTGTTTGTATTAAGTAGACGTTAATTGGAATAATAAAAAAAAACAGAATGTAATCATTATAAATAAAATGCTAAATGTAATGCAAACATTTACTTATAGTAAAGAAATATGTGGTAGCTAATGATATATTACAATTTTTCCGTAAAAAGTGCTACCGTTATGTTGTGTATAATATATAATAATTTACTTACTTACTTCCCTACTTACTAGCCAACGCCCACCCTTGGCTGTTGAGCCATTAGGCGACGCGCTGACCAGTAGCGTCGGGCTTCGGCGATCTCGGTGTCCTCGTTGGACGGGGTGTGGTCCAAGCCCGGGCAGTCTCTCAGATGGTCGGCGTCCACCGTCGCGTGGCCGCACAGCTGGCACTCAGGGGTTGGCAGCGCGTGGAGGCGGTGCAGATGTGAAGCGAGATAGTCGTGTCCGGTTTTTAGTCGGAAGTTGGCGACACACACTGCACGAGGGAGGTTGGGGTTGATTGGACCGTCGGTGACGAGGCTTTCCCATTTTTTACCGGCGGCCGCCTCAGACAGTTTTCGCTTATTCCATATGCTGACGGCGGAGTTTATTTGAGCTTTGGAAGATTGTAGGGACTGCGGACGGGTAGGCTGGGGTAGGGTTGTGCCTTGCTTGGCCAGTTTATCGGCCTCCTCGTTGCCCCAGATGTTGACTTGACTGGGTATCCATTGGAGTTTTAGGATCCACCCTCGGCTCGCCAAGGTCTCCAGTTTCCTTCTACAGTCGATAGTCCTTTGGCAGTCGGTTTGAGAGCTCCGTGATAGACTGCGTATTGCGGCCTGCGAGTCGACTAGGATCACGGCTTTTGAAGGGGCAGTGATTTTTTCCAGTTCATCAACGGCAGCGTGAACTGCTTCGATTTCCCCATCGTAGTTACTCCTTAGAAACGTGGGGCTGCCCACGGCTAAGTGTCCTTGGAAAAGGCGGCTATAGTACCCAGCTCCTGTTTTTCCATTGCCCGGAATTGATGAGCAGTCAGTGTAGATGTGGATCCACTCTTGCTCGGGATAATCTTTGTGGAAAACAGCTCTTTTAAGAGCTCTGACACTAGCCTCCTTATTATTTATGTATAATAATTTACTTGAATGTAAGATTACACCGAAATAGTAGGTGTAATAACAAAAGAATTAGTAACATATACATAATGTAGAAGTATGAAAGGGCTACGTTTCTAACAGTCGCTTAGTTATAGCACTTCAGGAATAAAAGATAGAAAATCTATCAGTACCAGATGCTTTACAAGAAGTAATTTATAATGTGTACTTAAAATCTGCAGGCAAAGGCTCTGATGTATTAGTTTGGTGACTATACAAGGTTAAAATAGAATATTATATTATTCTTATAAAGGACATGAGGCTTTAAACTTTCTATATCAATTTTAAGAACAATTTTTATAAACTGTTAATTTGATCGTCGATTTTATCCAAACAAAAAAATTACAATCGTTTGGACACACAGAAAGAATGGCACAGGAAAGATTGCTAAGGAAAATTATGGAATAGACCCTACCAGGAAGATGAAAAGAGGCCGACCACATATCACCTGGATAGCAGAAATTCAGACTAAATTGACGGAATCAGAAATTGAAGAAGATCTTTGCACGGACAGGCATTAGTGAAAGAAGAGAGTTCATTCAATTCTGTAATCTTCGGTTCCGGAAAATGTTTAAAACATTGTACAGCCGGAATAATAATAATATTAGTTTGATTGCATACACTTGTTTATGTGGAGTCATAATAATAAACCTATTTGCGTCTATTTTTTTCTTGTAAAAATCTAAAATTATTCTTTATGTGATCTTTTACGTACGTTTCATTTCTGATAATGAAATATCTATAAATGTTAACTCTTTCTGTATAATGCCAATGTCTATAACATATTACGTTACAACATGTCTAAACTGTTAGCGCTACGGCCTAATAATTTTGTTTATAAGGCGGTCTGGGTATAATAAGTATTTATTATGGCGTTACACGACTACCGGATGTCTTAAATCAATTAACTTAAAACAGTTTCTGTGCACTACCGTTAGGCACCATATGTTACTTTTATCTAGAAGTGGCAAGTTTTGATAAATGCAGATTAAAACAGATAACTGTAACGTGTAAATATTATTTAAAATAATACCTTAGGAAATATTGGAGAAACAGAAATTAATGGGCAAATAACATGTAGATAATATATTATAAGACGTGTGTAGCAAATATTTGTGAGTGTAGTTATGTATCCCAGATAAAATGTAATTACCTCAGATGTGCAAGTGATTGACAGTTACAAGATTCCTTCTGTGAAAGTTATCTTGCTTTTGTGTAATGTCAACAAGAAATATTAAACAATTAATTAAAAAAAAATTAAAGTTAATATTAAAGGTCACTAAAAATCAACATCGAGTTTTCTTAAGTAGTAATGTGTACCATAAGGAATGTGTACAATAACTCTTTAATATTACTTTCCCGTTTAAAAATTTGTCTCTTTTACTTCCTAACAATAAAAGATAGCAGAAAGAATGATCAGAAGTAAGACGATAAGTAAGACGATAGATAAAAATTAAAACAGAGACAAAATGATGAATGATATTTTCATGTATAGGAAGTTATTTCGTTTTAACTAAGCATTGAAGTTAGAGTTTTAATGCAGGTAACAATAGATTTTAAACAAACAATCGATAAAATGTAGTTCTAAACCTAATTAACCTAAAACCATTTTCATAACATAATGTAAGTCGAGTTTAGCATTCACTACACAAAACGTGTGTCTGAGCGGAGAATATTTGTACAATAAAACAAAAATCTAACTTAGTGAATTATTTAAGATAAATTAGATAAGAATTGCAGCTTAACACTAAGGGATATTTAGCTTACGGGGATGTATCGAAGAGATTTAAGCGGCTGCCTACACATGTTCATTTTTATAGAATTTAGCATACAAAATTAATCTGTTAATCACGTTAACGATATCTGAGTGAAATGTATGCAACGAAAATGTGTACTTACTCAGTAGGAAAAAATATCTATATTTTTTCTTCAGTTAGTGACTAATAGCGTATATATATTGCGACAACACAAATTACTAAACTATTGGCGCATAGGATATGATAGAATGTGTATTTCAAATTACAAGTCTATATTGGAGGGTTTAAGATTATTTATTGTACAAACACAAGTTATAGTTTATATGGTATATTTGAAATGTACAGAATGTAATGTTTGATATAGAGTCTTTCTTTTAAAATGTTAAATAATGTTCATACGCAAGACGTGATACGTTACATAAGAAGACTCCCACGATGATGTTGTTGAATAGAAGGGCCGATCTTTGCGGTGTAGTTGGTTCGTCAGGTGTGGCTTACAAATGACAGACGTTTTCCCAGAAACGTTTACAGCTGGGCTGGCGTCCTGTAACAGCTTGGCTGATGTCCTGTAACAGCTGGGCTGGTCCTATAACAGCTGGGCTGATGTCCTGTAACAGCTGGGCTGGTCCTATAACAGCTGGGCTGATGTCCTGTAACAGCTGGGCGGATGTCCTGTAACAGCTGGGCTGATGTCCTGTAACAGTTGGGCTGATGTCCTGCAATTCCCACGATGAATCCGACACTTCGCACACACAACGGTACTACGGATTTTATTACTCGCAAAACTTATACAGAGTTTAAGACCAAGTAATATCTCAGGTGACAGTGAGTTTAATCAATAACGGTATATTGAGCTTATACCTCTCCGGCTTCTTCAAGTGTTCTCGCGAATACCAAGGTCTACCGCGATCAGCAGACCACCCTATGAGGAAATCTTGCACTAACACGGAAACGTCTTGATGGAACTATTGCGTAACAATTAATGATACTGTCACTGCGGAAAATCTCGCACAGTGATACAGTTACACTCACTTCTTACACACGTAATACTACAATATTAATATCGTCTGTAAAGATATAAAATCAATTGTTATGCGACACACACGTTACTATCCCCGAAAAGTCTTAACAGATCCTTGCAAGCGGTATAATCTTGTACAAGGAATTGTATGTACCGATCACGGTAGCAGCAGTGAAGAACTGCTTGTAAATTTTCGCACAATGCGTTAAAACACTGGTGTGTGCAAATGTACCACACACACAGTTCTGAGTCTTCCCGTTTCACTAACGACGAATAGTTTTTACAACACCTTGCAAGCGGTAGAATTCTTGTACAAGGAGTGCACGTTCCGTTCGCGGTAGATGGCGTAGAAGAACTATCGTAATTATACGCGTAATGCGTTTAAACACTACTGTGTGCAGATGTACTACATACACCGTTCTGAGCCTTCCCGTTTCACTAACGACGAATAGTCTTTACAACACCTTGCAAGCGGTAGAATTCTTGTACAAGGAGTGCACGACCCGTTCGCGGTAGATGGCGTAGAAGAACTGCCTGTGTAACGACAGGCATAAGAAAATTTCCAACCACCAGTCAGCATTCTATTGGTGGATGGAAGTCACATGGTTAGTAAAGGTGACCATGCACTTTTCATGCATTAGAGTGCATTTACCTTGTAACAGCATGCATAGCGGTAATCAGACTACTCGTATCTCATGCATGCTGCCTACATATTAATAATATACATGAACGTAAACAATAGTCCGACAGGTATAGGGATTGTAGCGATACACATGTCTCAGTTCAGCTAATGTCAAAACAACGATAATACTTCACGCACCGCACGGGAAACGTTTCCCACTCGCGCACGCGCGCACATTTCCACTAACACAGTACATGAATAACCATAAATAATAATGCACAGTTATTTTAAACTAAACCCTTAACCTTACTAAATACAATTGATAACAACCAAACTTAACCATCTACCAATATAATATGAATGTCCATTGTCTGTGTAATATATGCCTTGCCCCGCCTATCATGATCCTGTGATTCGTTGCAGGATTAACTCCCTCCCGCATAAAAAAAAAATTTTTTTTTTTTTTTTTTTTGTTAACTAACAAAAAATAAAAATTTTTTTTTTCAATATAACCAAAACAACTTCCTAATCCTGAAATAATAATAATACCCTCAAACTAAAATCAAATAAACATCCTCAATTAATACTAACAATTCCAACTGTCACTTTGACAGAAGCATCAAATCAAAAGACACGTGGTAACCTTCACACCAAAACAAACACACATGTTCTTGACACACAGATAACGACATCAATGCAGGGTCATAGCGTACACAGACAACATTCCTTATCAAAACTAGATTATTGTTCATTCACAGAGCCATCTTACATACAACATTTAAACCTGAATTGACATATTTAAATCACTACACATTCTTACCCCTATATCCTGACATTTATTTCTGAGTTTACGGATCCTTTGTATAATACTTCCTCAATGAGGACGCATGGAATTTACCAATCGCACGGTTGGTATTTGGGTTGGTTAAGATAAAAGTATTTTTCCCAACTTGCTCCGACAGGGTATACGGACCATTATACAGCCTAAAAAACTTCGCAGCTGTGTTGTCCTCCCTTCTTCCAACATTTAATGCTCGTAAAAGCACACTCTCTCCAGTCTTGAACTTGACTAGTTTATGTTCCGCATTAAATTTTTCCGTGCGCTCCTCGGCGCACTTTTTAATGCGTCTTCTAGCTTCGATTTTCTTTATCTCAACTGGTATAGGCATATTATGCGTCGCTATCCTTTCAATGTGTTTACCCCAGACCCGGCCTGGCATTTCTCCGGTTTGGAGTTCATTCGGAGTATACCCAGTAGTAGAATTATAATTTCCATTTATTGCATACTCAAAAAATTCTAGGAATTCCGGCCACTTACTCTGGTTAGTATTACAGTACGTACGGAACAACCGTCCCAACTCCTTGTTGACCCGCTCGGCCAAGTTACCTTGCGGTCTCCGGATCGCTGTCAAGACCGTCTGGACCCCGTGTTTCTCAAGCTCGGAGTGCCACTTGGTGTTCGTAAATTGCTTACCTTGATCTGAGAGTATCTTCCTTACGGGACCATTTTTCGGCATGTATTTATTTAGCATAATGTTTATGACAGCCGACGTAGTAGGTCTACCAATAGCATATAGGCTAACATGTTTGGTAAAGGCATCCGTAACAACCACCAGGTTCTTCATTCCACGTGCCGCCCGAGGAAGTGGACCCAAAAAATCAATGCATACAAGGTCATTTTTATTACGGACGACAATGTTACCCATTTCAACCTGTGTATGTTGGTTCGGATATTTCGCTGTTTGGCAGACGTGGCATGAGCGGAGTATGGCCTTTATTTTCCTGGTCATATTTAGCCACACAAAATCCTCCCGCATTGCCAGGTAACATTTATAAGGCTTTCATTTCTTCGGACATGGTTCCCCACTTCGCTAATACGGCAGCTAAAAGATTCTTGATTTCTGCAGTATCCGCCATAATGATTAAAATTTAATTTAAAATTTAGTAAATTTAAATTTATTGATTTATACGCAAAGCAAGTTATTATTATCACAACAAGATTAGAACATACGGTAACCAGTTTATATGCACACGGAAAGCAGTTCAAAACATCAACATGTAAATACCTTATCTAACATACAACAACTAATAATCTACCTCCAATATACTGATAAAATCTGTTCATATATGATATACAAGAGAATATGCACTATTGAAAAATTATACCCTCAGATTTTCATATGAACAATACACATACAATTTTTATGTTAATTATATTTATACGTCGGATTTTTCCAACAAATTTTATATTCATAGACAAATATATAATAGCGTAAAATTTCCGCTATTTTACGAGCCCTACGTTGCTAAGCGCCAAAATATCTCTATGCGACAACACAAATTACTAAACTATTGGCGCATAGGATATGATAGTATGTGTATTTCAAATTACAAGTCTATATTGGAGGGTTTAAGATTATTTATTGTACAAACACAAGTTATAGTTTATATGGTATATTTGAAATGTACAGAATGTAATGTTTGATATAGAGTCTTTCTTTTAAAATGTTAAATAATGTTCATACGCAAGACGTGATACGTTACATAAGAAGACTCCCACGATGATGTTGTTGAATAGAAGGGCCGATCTTTGCGGTGTAGTTGGTTCGTCAGGTGTGGCTTACAAATGACAGACGTTTTCCCAGAAACGTTTACAGCTGGGCTGGTCCTATAACAGCTGGGCTGATGTCCTGTAACAGCTGGGCGGATGTCCTGTAACAGCTGGGCTGATGTCCTGTAACAGTTGGGCTGATGTCCTGCAATTCCCACGATGAATCCGACACTTCGCACACACAACGGTACTACGGATTTTATTACTCGCAAAACTTATACAGAGTTTAAGACCAAGTAATATCTCAGGTGACAGTGAGTTTAATCAATAACGGTATATTGAGCTTATACCTCTCCGGCTTCTTCAAGTGTTCTCGCGAATACCAAGGTCTACCGCGATCAGCAGACCACCCTATGAGGAAATCTTGCACTAACACGGAAACGTCTTGATGGAACTATTGCGTAACAATTAATGATACTGTCACTGCGGAAAATCTCGCACAGTGATACAGTTACACTCACTTCTTACACACGTAATACTACAATATTAATATCGTCTGTAAAGATATAAAATCAATTGTTATGCGACACACACGTTACTATCCCCGAAAAGTCTTAACAGATCCTTGCAAGCGGTATAATCTTGTACAAGGAATTGTATGTACCGATCACGGTAGCAGCAGTGAAGAACTGCTTGTAAATTTTCGCACAATGCGTTAAAACACTGGTGTGTGCAAATGTACCACACACACAGTTCTGAGTCTTCCCGTTTCACTAACGACGAATAGTTTTTACAACACCTTGCAAGCGGTAGAATTCTTGTACAAGGAGTGCACGTTCCGTTCGCGGTAGATGGCGTAGAAGAACTATCGTAATTATACGCGTAATGCGTTTAAACACTACTGTGTGCAGATGTACTACATACACCGTTCTGAGCCTTCCCGTTTCACTAACGACGAATAGTCTTTACAACACCTTGCAAGCGGTAGAATTCTTGTACAAGGAGTGCACGACCCGTTCGCGGTAGATGGCGTAGAAGAACTGCCTGTGTAACGACAGGCATAAGAAAATTTCCAACCACCAGTCAGCATTCTATTGGTGGATGGAAGTCACATGGTTAGTAAAGGTGACCATGCACTTTTCATGCATTAGAGTGCATTTACCTTGTAACAGCATGCATAGCGGTAATCAGACTACTCGTATCTCATGCATGCTGCCTACATATTAATAATATACATGAACGTAAACAATAGTCCGACAGGTATAGGGATTGTAGCGATACACATGTCTCAGTTCAGCTAATGTCAAAACAACGATAATACTTCACGCACCGCACGGGAAACGTTTCCCACTCGCGCACGCGCGCACATTTCCACTAACACAGTACATGAATAACCATAAATAATAATGCACAGTTATTTTAAACTAAACCCTTAACCTTACTAAATACAATTGATAACAACCAAACTTAACCATCTACCAATATAATATGAATGTCCATTGTCTGTGTAATATATGCCTTGCCCCGCCTATCATGATCCTGTGATTCGTTGCAATATAAATACTACATTATATTGTCTTGGAAGCATGAGGATAAGGTATACAATTGTGAGTTGCAAATTTATCTAGACATCTAGTAGCCGGACAAATAGAAGGAGCTAAATTATATAAGTCGCAGTTTGTAAATTATGGGTAATAATCTTTGGACATTATAACGGATAGGAGTCTTTGAAATTATTGTCCCTTTAGATTAAACCTCAATTGAACATTCATTCTTGGAATGTTACTTGATGAAAATTAAGCAAGCACAAGTTTGAAAAATAATTACAATTGAATATAAATCTTCCTCAACAAGAACAGTAGTAACAATGTATTAATTAGGAGAATTTCAATTTGAGGTACGTGAACTGCCATCAAAAGTGCTAAGTGCTACTGTTAGTAAAAATTTCTGTAATATATCATGATGGGGTAATAAAATATATTGGAACTTTATAACCATTGCTATATGAATTTAATTACGATATAATTCAAAGTAACGTTTTCTGAACTAAAAGTAACAATAACGGTTTACAACTTTTTATCTTTTTAAAGTTTCTTAAAAAATGGAATCTTAGCATCCCATTGAGTTAGATTTTTCTAATCAAAACAATTCTTGTGAAGAGGGAAATAGCTACAAAAAAATTTTCCTTTATCATCACGAAAATAAAATGTTTATGGCAAAACAATAGATGCTTGATAAATATATAAACATCTCAGTCTTTCATTTTCCAAAATGATCTCTATGAGAGTAGAAGTGGTTATTACTAAAGTTGATGAGACTCGCAGAATACACAAATTCGACCACAAACTATCAAACCTGAACAGGTTCCCTTAAAGCTAGTATGATTAAGTTTACAAGTTAATTGAAGTGCTTCAGCAGAAACAAATAATTCTGAGCACAAACATGAATATGTACACGTTCTTGTAGTTTAAAATTTGTATTCGCTAAAACGGAAATTACTCATTTAGTAACGAGTACAAACAACGAACCAGTTATTAAAATTTGAACGTGACGTTACTAAAATTTAACAATTATTATAATCGTAATAACTTGAGTTAATTTTCTTAATTAACATTCAGCTTAGCTAGTAAGTACACATTGTTAATCTCAAACATTGACATTACATTAGATTTTGCCTTGCATCTAACCGCTATATTAAGCTTTCATGAAAAATTAAAATGGTAGAAGCTGACTGACATTAAACTTTTGTTGATTCAGATTGCCATATCTAGCTTTAATCAAATAACAAAACTGATCCTTTGGGATGAGATGTTAAATAAATAAAAAATATTGACTGGTTTAAATTTCTTCTGTTTATCATTTTTAGTTTTTTTAATCACGTTTTTACTTTTCTAGGTTAATAGGACTACGGCGTTTTTAAAAACAGTTTTTATATCTCTGACTGTACTTCCTTAATTTTATGTTGTTTACTTAAACAACCGAGAAACAAATTTTCTGCGAATATAATTTGTCTCAAATTTATTTAAAAAAATTATCAAATACCATTATTTGGTCATGACCATTACATGAAACTCAAACTATATTTTGTAATAGTATTCACATTAAACGACGTTTTATAACGATTTTAAGAATTTAGTTTGGCATGATTATCTATCCACATGGTCCTGGCAATATTTGCAGTGCGCTTTACGCCCTGATAGATTATCTTACTTCAAGTGAGTTTATTACTACATAGCAAAGGGTGACGCCTTCTACTGAAAGCCGCCAGAGTCTGGACGATACTGGATCGTCAGCGTGTTGCTAATGATAACTCAACGCACACAGCAATTAACAGTACTGCTCGAATGGGTCAGAACGCAGCCATTGACAGCCGTTACACTCCTCACACTCTTAGGACAGTGATGTTTCCCTATTTCTTCTAGTGATGTTTGCATAATTAGGTTACGTTGGCTAACGTTGGTTACAATAACAAAGTGACTGGGTAGACTTTGTGAATCTTTACTTCTTATTTGACTTCTAATTTATTGTACCGCTCTTTATTATAACGGAATGGAACGGATAATACTCGTAAAAGAATGGGTTCGAGAACACAAATTAAAGTCTGTGCAAACACAAATCTTATAATCACTCTGTTGTATAACGGTACTGATCTTCATGGGTACTATTGGTACGTCATGCGAATGGTACGGGAGCATGAGAGTAAGTGTGAGAGAGAGAGAGAGAGTAAGTGTGAGAGAGAGTGATTTTGAGCCACGCGCATCTATTTACTACTATACAAGAGTTTACACCTATCAACAGTCTAGACCATAACGACCCTGTATTTTCCAAGCTTTGGGTGCAGTATCTCTCTATCTGTGTTCTTTATAAAACTAAGTAACCAAGCAAGTATGTATTTACTACTCGTTCATCGGTGGTTACAAACATTAAATAGACATTACCTGGCATTTGTATACCACACATTCAAGTATTCGTAAACCGGGTGTTATTTTGTTGAGAAGTAATACTGGCCAGAAATAATAAGAAATCTGTCTATTACGATTGTTGAAACTTTGAACTTACATAAAAGAATTTATTGTTATATTGGAGTGTTAGTGGTCTCAAATATTTCTACTAGTAATTTTATACAAACCACTATGTTGTCTTTGGTATTGACGAGCGCTTTCGGCAGTCAAGCCATCTTCAGGTCATTTACCAACCAGGGTCGGTACTTATACCAACCAGGTACGTAACCAGGGTTGGTAAATGACCTGAAGATGGCTTGACTGCCGAAAGCGGTCGTCAGTACCATAGACAACATAGTAGTTTGTATAAAATTACTAGTAGAATTACATAAAAGAAGTTATAACTAACATCACAATTTTTGTTATTTTTTTGTAAGTACATTTTATTTAAATAGAATATAAAACTAATGTAACCAAATAGCCGACGCGGTCTATAGATTCGCGCGGAAACTGTTACCCTTATTTTCAATGCTATTCTTGAACAAATAAAACCCCAATTTTGCAAACAATCCGAATGATATTCATCTGTAAGTCTAAAGTCTTTGGTGGGTTTTTGATTTGATAATGATACATTATATAATGTAGCCCTAACCAACTAGTTTGTACGTGTCAGGTCACATTATCTCAGTGGCCACTTGATGCCGCCACAATACAGAGTTCCAGGTTGTTTCAAATTTTTAGCCAATAAGTCTAATGTTGTACGTAAAATACGTTACGTCTTGTAGATACAAAGTGTTGGTTAACTCCATACAACACAAACTGGACAAAAATTAATCTGTTAACTTTATCAGATGCTTGTTTTTGTTGACAATACGTTAAGTTTCGTTGTTATGTTATTTTTGAAAAAATAAGGATTCGTGATTCTTTCAGAGCAAAATTGACACAAATCTCTAAACTTTTAGATTACAGTGGTCGCTCTTGAATATAATGCGGATTGTGATCGCCACAAATATGACAACTTTGTTACCAAAGCCGTTCAAACAAATATGAGTTTCATTAAGAAAGTTGTGTTAGTGGTTATAATTACAAACAGAATTATTACTGTTGCACACCACTATAGAAAAATAATTCCTATGAGCTGAGAAGCTTGAAAGCGCTAATCGGAATTATTTTTATATGGTAGTGTGCAACAGTGATAATTCTGTTTGAAATATAAGTTTGTCACTATAGATGATTTTTTTGACCTTAACCAAAGCCAAGTTTTAATTCTTTTAAACTCAGCTGAGTAAATATACTACAATTATTTTTGGTTCCTAGACTTTATTCTTGTGTTAACTAATCTTCAAAAATACGTTGTCCCATCTCTCTACACAAGACCTGATTACCTTGCGTTTCGTAGAGGTACCGGCATCATTTGATTTGCAACTAAATTCTAATATCCAAAAGTTATTTATACCTATGTAAAATGTCTCATAAGAAGGAAATATCTGGAGTATATGACTCAACTGTTAGCAATTTCAAAAATCTGAAAACGTAATTACGACATTTCAATAAAATTATATTTAGTCTATTGGGCCTCGGTTATGAACCCAGGCGTTTTGACTGCATGCCGCATCCTCCAAAACTATGGAACTATAAGCCGAAGAGACGGAAAGGTGTGGAGCATCGGAGGAAGCGCTAGTGTAACCAGCTCTAGACTGTTTGGCTGTTTGAGACCGGAAAAAACATCCTTGGTTTATTCCTTGCAGATGATGATGATAATGATGATAAAGATGATGATGATGTTGACGTTTTAACTCCAAGCGCAGCAATCATCTTCAGTGGGTTTTCCTTTCTGCTTCGCCGGATAGTTACGACGCGACATCTAATGTTTTAACGGTAAGACTAATGACAAAATTTCAAAAAATTTTGACATTGGTACTTTCTGTCTGTAGGTTATTATATGTAAATTTGTCATCCCGTTGGGTTTCTCCTGACTGTTTGTACACACTTTATTTGTGGGCTTTCTTTTATTCGGGGAAAAAAATGTTTTGAAATAAAGAAGTGGAACTGTATGCTGATAGTAAAGCATAAAAAGGTTTATCAACAGACAAAATTTGTTAAATTAACATTTTTCTTTGGGCACTATTATGAAATTGCTTTTTTATATTCAAATTACTTTTACCATTACCGTTATTTTTAATTTAGCGATTAGAAGACGTAATAAAATAGTATTTAACATTCAATTTAGGACAACTTTCTTAGAACCAGACTTACCCGCCATTAAATATTTAATAACGCAGTAAAAATATTTCTGTCACAAGATGATTAAGTTTTCAACGTTTGCTCTAAAAGAAAGAAACCAATATTAAATATAATTTTAACTGTCTACTTTCGTGAACTTAATTTAATTTTTAATGTCACTTTTATTTAATTTTGAAGACAACAAAAATTTCTGTAAATTTCTCTAAAAAAGTATACTATGGTGTCAAAAGACTTTGGAAGTGTTCAGTAATACTTTTGTATATTTGAGTTTATCTAGCGCACGTTTAATCTACGATTTTATGCAACCAGGTAAAAAGTTATTTCCATTTAAAGAAAAGTAATTACTGTCAGTTTTACTAATGCCGTGTACGCAAATTTAACTTTGTGTGAACATGTAATGTAACTTTGTGTAATCATGAAACTCTAACTATATATAATGCAGCTGCTCTGTTGATCCTGATATTCATGAGAAATCTCATATAATGTTATGATAAAAAGTAATAAGCTTTTATGAATTATACATAAAACTATGAAAAATATACTTAGCTCTGCAAAACTAAACAGTAATCTCATCTAAAGTCAAGTGGTTTAAAATTTAAAGATTTAAATATCTTAAATAAAACGGTATAATCATAATGTGTAAATCAATTACCTGTTTTCAAATAGAAAAAATTGTTTCCTTAATCTGAACTGAAAAATAAAACACAAAGTTAGAAACAAAAACTTTACTAAATAGAACTATGCAAATGTACTTAATTATAAACAATTTTTATGAAACTTAATTTAAAGTTGCTATTTAAAGTTTCTGTCTTAGCGCAGTCTGAATCAGTTAATATCACATAAAGTTAACTTATTACAACTCTTGTAGATACCATCAACCATCCCATCTGAAAAGGGAAAATTACAATTTCCTTTATTCTTTAAATTTTAGCAGCACGTTTATTTCATTTTCAAGAAGAATTTATTTTATAATAATAGTTCTAATTTAACTAAAACAGCTTAACTACCTGTGATTATTTCACATTGGTTTCTAATGTAAGTTGTGTTATAGGTAAAATAATTAAAAAAGATGGTTAAGCGCAGAATTGTCTGCGAAAACTAGAAAACCGTATTTTTACATGAGATGAAACATAACAAAATGTGTTTTGCACAATTTTGTAACTTCAAATTAAACTGTGGGACATTCCAAGTGGTGCCAATTGTACAGTTAGTACTGTTAGTAGCCTACTATAAATGTATTTGCGTAACGTACTAATAAAGTATTGACTATTTTATGAAATTAAAATGAACAACAGAGTGTAATTAAATTATTTCGTTTTTAAATATTTTGTATGTTAAATTTTAATTATTTACACAGTAAAAGGTTTTAAAACTTTGATTTCTGTAGTTTGGATTAATAAATAATTGTAACACTTGTAATTACTTATACGTATGGATTAAAACAAATAGTATTCTGTTAAAGATTTTAATTGTTTAGAAGTAGTATACAAAAGTTGTATTAGATAACAAACGTACATGTTTTTTGTGTGTTAAATTAAACATATTGCATCTACCAATTCGTCATTATATATGCTGTTTCACATATAATACTTAAGTATTTAAAAATATTTATTCTACGTCTGTAATGAATACACTTCTGTATATATGAAAATCCGGTTTGGTCAAGCTCTTTTGGTTGTTAAATTATTTAGGATGCACATATAGACAAACGCAACGTATTAATACAGATAAATACATTTATCTTATTTAAATGCATTTACCCTACTGAAAAATATCTAAGGAATAAATTTAATGTGTAGAAAAAGAACTTCCGAAGCGTGTGATGACAGACATATTAAAATATAAAGCGTAAAGATAGACTTTCGGTACAGCACGGTACTAAATTTTTAAAACGCCAAGAATTATTTTTACTAAAAAAATATAGATATAATATTATACATTCAGACACGGTTCTGCTGAAACGTTCTGTGCCAAGAAATAATTGGATCTTTATAAAGTAAAGTTCCTTTCAGTTTATCATGCCATTCCAAAAATGAGCGCCGATAGTATGCAATTAGGATACACTGTCTTTACATAGTACACAGTAAACGTATACTGAAAAATTACGTACAGTAAATATATTGTTGGAAATTGTCAGCGTTATACAACTGTCAAACTGTAATAAAATGTTATGAAACACGATGTAGGTAACTGCTTCCCACACTCCTGTCGTATCGTGTATTTTAACGTTAAGTATGAAGTGCTGTCACATATTCACGGCTATCCATCAAACATTGGTGACGTGTCACACTTCCTGCTTTTTCACAAAATCACATGAGTCTAAAATCAGCAGTACATCAGTCAGTTCTGTGGCGGAAATTATGTTATAGTGATAAATTTACTAACAATTTCATTAAAAATAATTGACTCTTTAAAACTGCATTGCCTTATCAACTTTGCAGTAGTTTTGTTTTTGTTAATTAACATATTTTGGAGAAAGTTCATAAATTGATCCATTAAAAAACTTAAAGAAAGGAAATTAGATCCATAAATTAGGTGATTAGATATTGTATACAACTTGTTTGTGGCCTATATTTTTAAATATCACTATAGTATTGACGACTCGGAACACTAAGTTTTTTATAAGTAAAAACGTAAAGTTTTACCTTACAGCCTAAACCGGCTTTCACCTTTAGAAGGCTTCATCAGAGGCTGCCATAGGTAGCGTTGTCCGTCTTGTTGTTGGCGACGGGATAGTTATTCGAAAAATTGAAGCTGTGTGTGTGTGGTGAGATGTGTTCGAATAATGCGTGCGTTTAAATTGTGTCTGTTCGTTTAGGATGTCTTTTTTATTTGTTTTTGTGTGTTTGTATATTTCTAATTGTTCTAGAGTGTCTAGTTTTCGGCCTTTTGTGTGTACGTGTAGAATGTTCATGTTATTGTCGATGTTTTTATATGTGTGGTTTGCTTCAATGAGGTGGTTTGCAAAGGTAGATTCTGTAGTGGTGTGGAGTGCTTTTGTGTGTTCAATGTATCTCTGTTTGAAGCTACGTCCTGTCTGGCCTATGTAGAATTTATTGCAATTTGAGCAATTTAGCTTGTATACACCAGGTAGATCGAATTTGTTTTGTGCTTTGGGCATGCGTTTTGATAGTGTGTGTTCTGTTTTGTTAGTAGTTTTGTAAGCGATTCTGTATCCTGCTTTTTTGAATTTGTGGGCAATTTTTTCAGTTTGTTTGTTGATGTATGTTAGTGTTATGAATTTGTTGTTTTCTGTCTTTGTCTGTTGTTTGTTTTGTGTTTTGTGTAGGAGTTTACTGACTATTGTTCTGTCATAACCGTTAGATTCTGCTAGATATTTTATCGTGTTTAGTTCGTCTTTGTAGTCTATTTCATTTAAGGGGATGTTGTTAAGTCTATGTATCATGGTTCTAAAAGCAGCTAGTTTGTGTTGTATTGGGTGATTGGAGGTGTTGTGTATTAAAATAAAATGGGGGAAAACGTTTTTTTCCTAATAACATGATAAATACCAACTGTTGCGGAATAAATCTTAAATTTTTTAATAGAAAATGATAATTACATTTTTCTTTCTATGCAGACGACAAAAATTAAACAAAAAAATTAAATCATTGTTGTCCATTGTATTCAGACACTGTATGTAAAATATTAATTAGTGGCCAACGACAATAATAAAAGTGAAACACATGTGTCATAACTGTACCATAAAAACAAGATTTATCTTAAACAATATTGAGACATTATTGAGACAACAACAAACTACTGGAAAGCTCTGTTTTTTAATAATATAAAAATACTTTTTTTAGCTTACAACTTTCCCTATAATAAAATTTTTAGTTTTAATCAGTAGTCCAGCATACATAAAAATTCCAGTATATCTGTGTTTTTAATAATCCAGATTCACAAATCCAAAGAATTAAAACTAAACATAAAGAGCAATTTTATGTGATTTTGTTCACGTTAGAGTATTCTGTAATTACCTAATGATTATTAATACCACCGATTAATAACACTTTGTGTGCATAAACACATATATAAATTTATATCACGTGTGAAGCTCATATAATATTTTCAACAGAATTCTGCGGTGATTATTTACTATCTGCCTTTCCATAGAGAAAATACAACGCAACAGGACAAAACAAACTACATCGATAAAACTGATTCAACAAAGCACAGTGCATGCAGTTGTTGCCTCTAGCTGTTGAAAAGTACGTGTTTTTTACGATCCGTTGTTCATGTTTTCTGTAGTCTAAGTACAAAAACGAGAATATATTTATATATGTATCTTTCCATTTTATGTTGTTCTAAATCACACTTCTTTATACCATGGACTGTATTATTGTAGATTCTAAGTACTAATGTGATGCGTGAGGATGAGTATAACACATAACTTTAAGGTGCACGTCAAATAATCAGTTACAATTAAGTTAAGTGCGTGGGTTAACATGGAAGACTGCTTATTGGAAAAAATAATTTTTTAGAATATTCTGTAAGGTAAAAATATTATTCTGTACAGGCATAATAAATTATGAGGTATTTAGTTTTATTTATAACATATTAGTTGTGTTTAATCTAAAAGTATTTTTTACCAAAAGTGACTGACACTTCTTGAAATTCACTTGTCGCTCTTGTACTAATAATTTTTAATTACTGTAAGGCAAACCTTAGTAGCAATAACTGGTTCCATTTAGTGTTTATACCTCTTCATTGTGACTTTGTCTTTTCTATAACCTGCTAACAATTGGCGTTAGCCTGTGCATTAGAATTACCACCACATCTAACATGATTACATTGTCTTATCAAATATTTTGGTGTCAATATCAGAATTTTTGAAGCACTCGTACCGACAGTAGTGATATTCAACTCAAATATTCAAAGCTCGGTGGTTTCCAGTACGTTTACAATTGTTACCCAAATTGTAATGGTACCAATGTAGTCAGTGGAAGGAAGAACGTAAACACAAAAGTATGGGGAAACTTGGTGGGATCAAGTTTTGCCGCTTTCAGTACTGCATCTAAGTAAATTTTTCAAACGTACGGTAAATAGTATGTGGTACTGAAGCTAGTGAATTCCTCTACAGTCCTCTACACAAGATAAGGTGCTAAAAATATGGTTATCATCGTCTTGAAAATAGATCGTTTCGAACTTTACCTAACGTTTATAAATGTTATCTAGTCATCGTAAAGTGAAAAAACTCTGTACGCAAATACATTTTATTAGAGTTATCTGCCTTTTAAATGACTAGTCTCCTTACGCACTAAACCCTTATTGTTTATCTACCTTCGACGGTGGAGGCGGAGTTGTTAGTACTGTGGATTTAATAAATACGTGAGAGAGCATTACGGACACAACGTTTTACTTACCAAGAAAATTCACTTGTACTCTAGTATTACAATAAGTATATATAATGTAATATCAGTATCTGTTACGCACTACTTACAGAACTAAGTCAAAAAAGCTTATTAAAAGTTGTAATACACATTGTTCACTGAAACAGTTAGCACAACTAACAAATCGAATCACACTTATAAATACAACTTACCGACTGTCGCCCTCTTCGCATTGCGGAAACTTTTACAAATATAAATACTGAGGTGTACTACAGGAAGGCATCAACATTGTATTGTATGTTTGTATAAATCCTTACACTTTCCGGGTGCATGCCTGTTATTTCTTGTTAAATGTAGAGATATCTGCCCAATATCAGTTCAACTCATTGTAATTTTTGACAAGTAATCTCATTATATTATCTACAAAACACTATTCTGTGGCAGTAACAAGTATACGTCACAGTTTCATGACTTTTATTACATAATTTTAATAACATGGTTTAAATACATGGTATAAATAACCATTATATAATTTATAAAAATTTAATCATTCAGTTTTTATATTCGTATCCATTTACAATGTTAGATTTATAAACAAATTGTTGTTACAACTGAATTAAAGAGAATAACGAACTCACATAATATGATTTTCGAAATTCTTAAATATTATAAATGAGATTCAAACGTAAAAAGTAATATTCCTATAAAGTTATAAGCTTAAGTAATTAATTGAATAATCAGATTATAAATATATATTACTTAGTAACTTTGTAATACTATATGGAATATTGTAATTATAGAGCTAAATTTTTAATGCATATTACTGAAGTTTTCAGGATATTTGTATGAAGTATACGAAATAATTCTACTCAGCAACCATTTTCAAATTGGCAAAATGCATTCAGCGTTATCAGCAGTCTGCACAGCAAAACAATTTTATCGTGGTACAATTTCTAGCGTTCAAAATTATAGAAAAATTGACGTGGAGCGATGAGGTCGTATGTGCAATGTCGCACGCAACTCATGCCCACGTTCTCTGTAATGTAGTTCAGTAACAGTAAACACTGTCTCTCACGCTGTACAACAAGGCAATCCATCATAAACAGACATGGCGTCCTGGCTCTTGTGTTATTTGTGTCACTTGTCACACTTGAATTAGTAATATGTTGGTCATGTACTTCACAACTTTTACCACTGAGAATACATTTTTTATATAATTTTTAACAAGTCTAACAACAATCTCATTATTGAACACATAAAAGTTAAATATAATTAGTCGATACATTGAAGAAAATTCTGCATGCATGTCGATATTGTTACGGCATCACAGAACAATCTACGTGTTTGTCGAATGTGCCAGAAGAAACTCGATGTAACGCGTGTGGCGTACGTGCTTGTAGACGCATATACGAGAAGTTTCTCGAATGCGCCAGCCGCGCGGACTGTTCAAGGACGCAGTTAATTACGTAGTTCACACGACCGCTAAGACGCAGTTTCGAAGCTTCTGGTTTGTGAGCGGGACTATAAATACATGGCGGCAGCGGCCTTAGTTTTCAGTATCAGTTGCGATTTTGGATAGTGCGGTTCGAGAGTTATAGTATCGATATTACTGTGCGCGTTCAAGTGGTTATTAGTTAAGAGTGGTGTTTTATAATCAGACGGTATAATTGTAATACAATTGTCTTTAATATTAGTGGACATTTTATTGCGTGTGAACAGTTTTTATTTGATTTGTTGTAGTAGACTGTGTAGTTAATTACGAACTGTTTAACTGTAGAAATTAAAGCTGGTGATTAGTGACAGCTGCTGATTAGTAATGATTAGTAATTGGTGTATATTTTGTTGTTTTCCACTGTACCTACAACGATCGAGTAGACCGTTGTAAAAGTGGTGTCAGAACTGGGATAAAACGGTTAACAGTGGAAACAGTGGACACTTTGTACAAGACGAGTGTGATTCGTAATTAATCGGTAATTATGGATCCCAGTCAGATGATGGAAGCTTTCCAAATGCAGCTGCGGCAGACACAGGCAGAAGCGGAAAGACGACAAAAAGAAGACAAAAAAGGGAAGAAGCAGAAAAACGACAGGATGAGAAACGCAGACAGGAGGCGGAAGAGACAAAAGAAGAACGCCGACAGGAAAGAGAAGAACGTAAGCTGGAAACAGAGGAACGGAAGCGTGAAACAGAAGACATCAAAGCATTAATATAGGAGCAGAAACAGATGCAAGAACATAGTACCGTAGAATTGGGTCTCCTACGAGGAGAGCTTAATAAACATTTAGTAAAATATCGGAGGTACAAGAATCAGTGACATTAAAAATAGCTGAATTAGAAAACTCTGTCTTGACTGCAGTTTTAACTGTGAAATGAAAGGTGTGATTAGTGACTTAATTGGTGGTTTGTACTGTACCTACGACGATTGAGTAGACCGTCGTAACAATATATATTCTGAATATATTTCCTCGTTTAACTCACAATGCTGTTGATCACAAAAATATATATCTTAGAGACTTCAGGAGACAACATTTAAAAAATGTCACGTCATCATGTCATCATGAACAGTGAACAGTAAAACACAAGAAACGTTAAGGTGATAAATGAACTGATTCTTTTAAAACCACAAAGAAATAGTCATTCAATTGTAAACAATTTGTTTCAACATCATATAATTTAATTTATTATAATAGTGTACTGGTATTATTATTTGGGTTTTAAATCCTATATAATTTAAATCTTGTCCATTAGACTTGTAATTAGCTGCCAAATTGAAAAGTGTTAATAGGCTATTCATAAAATAATAATAATATATAGAATTATCAAGGAACAGCGTAACATTCGTTCAGATTATTAAAGGGTTTCTGATTATGTGTATCATTAAAGCATACACACACTTAACATATTCGAGCTCTAGATTGGAGGGTTTGTTAATCTTAAGCCTGAGCATTTTTATATGAATGTGATACTAATTTTTGAAAAATTTCTTGTGTCATGGGACATTTGAGAACTCTCAGGACATTTTCTTTTATCACAAATACATTTATTTTGTATTTACGTTACTGTTGTAATACTTATACTCATTCAGAATAGCCTCAAATTTTTTTAATTATTACATGTAGCTTAAAGAAGATATATTTTTGACAGTGGGGAAATT
This sequence comes from Magicicada septendecula, assembly GCA_034769895.1. Classification (NCBI taxonomy): domain Eukaryota; kingdom Metazoa; phylum Arthropoda; class Insecta; order Hemiptera; family Cicadidae; genus Magicicada; species Magicicada septendecula. The sequence continues at coordinate 406,645,971 of CM068373.1, forward strand.
TTTGGTAGCTATGTGGGGAACAGAGGTTTGATTGTATTGACAAAACTGCTTTGTCGTTCTTCCAATTCGTTACACGTTTCGCTATATGTTTCTTTACTCTTTTGTTTTCTGTTTTGTTACTGCCCTAGGAGTGCGAGGTGTACGGGAGTGAGCAGGCGACCGTAGTGCTGCATATAGAAATCTCACTTCAAAAACAACTTTTTACTTATCCCAGTGTATGGTATACCTACACAATGTATGTAGGTATATTTAACAAAAGTTTAAGCAGTTTTTTTATATGAAATATGTAGTATAATATTTCAAATTTATTTTACTGTAGGCATCCAAATTATACAATTTTCAAAATTCTTATTTTTTTACAGTATTATTTAAGCATGTCAGCGCACGTCAAAACCCAGAGTAAACAACAACAAAATGTTGTTTCCGATCTGAGCTGACGATGAGTTGTGAAAGTGCTAATCGGAATAATTTTTTTATAGATGTGTGCAACAGTGATTACTCTGTTTGTGATTATAACCACTAACACAACTTTCTTAATTAAGAAACACAAAATGGCTTCATCGAAATGCACGTGCGTACAACGTAACACTTTCTCCAAGCAGGTGCTGCCGCCTGCAATTTTATTGCAGAAGTAAAATCTTATTGTTTGTACCAAACAAACATACGCACATGTAGTATCTGTCTAGTTCAATGTAAACGCTGATAAATTTGTGAACGAGTTACACTCGTGCCCTTAATGTGTTAAATAAATAATTTCGGTTACCAACATTTTTTCATTTGTGTAAGACATATTGTCAGTTCTAGTTTACTCTACATAAACATTACTATTTGCTTGATTATGAATTTTGTATATTATGTGTATTATTTCATATGTATATTATGTGCTAATTAAGGAATTGTATTACATAGTATGCTTATCATAAAGAAGTCTGGTCGCATGAATAAATAGTATAACAAAAGAGCACAACATATTATAATGCACAAATTTGCACGCAATGTGTATAGTATATAAATTTATTGTATATACCATGCGTATTTTTCGTATATAACACAAAGAACATGGTTACAATGTATGTAGATACACACAGATATAGTCACATCCAATTCAGTACCCAGACTCCGTAAGCCTATAAAGAAATTTTAAACATTAAATATTCTTCTTCTTTATAGCACCGGTCAACAAAATTTAATTGTTTGTTTGTTAAATGATATTAAATACCTTATAATTAGCTGTAATATGCCGGAAAAGTTATAGTATTTTTAATGCTGATTTAAAATATGTTAATATTTTTTACCTATCGGACACAGTCTTTTAGTAATTAACATTTATTGTTTGGCAAAAAAGAAAATTAAGTGACGTAATATAACAATATGTTACATACACTTTGTACTTACCGAAAATCTACTTTTCTTGGATTTTGTACTGTAATTTGCTATCTGTAGATCTCTTTTCAGATTCTAGCAGTACTCAGCTAGCATTTTTAAGATGCATTTTCCCTGGTAGCGTGTTTCTATGGTAGACATTTCCTGGCGGAAGCATTTACCATGTTCGTCAAACATGGCGTCAAGATTTCTAATGAAAAAATCTAAATACATCAAAGAAATGAATTTTGAGTGACGTTATATTCAAGTTCTCTATAGCTTTGAAGAAGTTCAGTTACATGTTCTCTGTAGTTTTCCATTTTATGGCTTCCTAACAAGTTGTTAACTGCATTTTAAAATGATTTCCGTGTGGTCTAACAAATATACCTTAATCTTAGCATCTCTGACGTAACGAAACTTGTTCCTTTAGAAACTTAAATCCTGTACCATTATGATTGATTGCTTTAACAACATTTTTTATTAAACCGAGCTTGATGTGTAGTGGCAGAAGATAAACTATTTCAGGTTTTAGTAGTGCTTGACTTGGAACACATTCTTCTCTCCTATATTCAGTACCTCTCCCTTTGGCCACTGTTTTTTAAAGAATGTTTCTGCCTATCCCTGCTGTCCCATTCGCACAAGAAGCAAAAGCATTTGGTGTACTCAAGTTTCAAACAAAGTTGGAGTGTTATCACTTTAAGGTCTCCGCAAATATGCCATGAATATTCCTCGTACTGAATCCCACTCAATACAAGTTTCACATTTTTGTATGACTCCTGGACGTCAGCAGCATAAGCTAAAGGGATTGATGGGCATTTATTTCTAGGGTGAAGTAGGACTGCTTTCAAACTAAGCTTTGAAGAGTACATAAATAGACTCCATTTTTCAGAATGGTGCATATGTTTCATAGCTTCCAGTAGAGAATCCATGTCATTGCAGTACACTAATTCCTTGTACTGGGAGAAGAAATGTTCACATTTACACTGCCCGGTAAGGAAAAGGCTATTTTAGCATTCTGCTGTAAAAGATTTCATCCTTTCAATCTTGATGATCTTTATTTCTGCTTGACTTTGATAAGTAAGTTTATATTCATATATATAATATATTACATTTTGATATACCACGAACACGGTCATTTAATTCTAACTGATGTGTTAAGTGAGTTTCAGTATATCTATTAAAAAAAATTCGGCCTCTTCATTCTTCATCACTAGACACGTCTGCACAAGCTACAACCTTACTCACAATTTCATCTTCGTCTAAGTTCCATGTTTCTGGTGGTTCTGGCGTTGAAAGCTGTGTCTGTGTGGCAGTGTCCTTATAGCAGAGAGACTTTTTGGGTATGTAATATTACGTCTAGTCGTAGCTATTATCCCAGATATTTTTGTTATATAAAAATAACTGTCCGTGGTGTAATCCTTCGGTTCTCTCCAAATCAGTGGAATTGCAAATGGCATGTGACGAAATAGTAAATAATAATAATGATAACTATTCACTAACCCACACAATTATATTTGACTTACCAATTTAGTTGCTGCAATAAATAAACCAAAACTATGTACCTAGTTAATGTTAGTTAAGTTCACAAAATTTATGCATATGGAGTTCTTGCATAGCACTTACTGAAACAAAAAGGGCAGTTACAGACAAACACAGGCTGACAAGGAGATTCTGGCTACATATTGAGAATCGGCATCCAAAAATACATAAGTATTAGCAAAAATTGAGCATTTAAAAAATCATTGTATTTAGACACTGTATGCAAAATATTACTTTATGGCCAAAGGCAAAAATAACAGTAAAACACCTATGTCATAACTTTACCACAAAAAAAAGATTTATTTCAAGCAATATTGAAACATTTTATTAATAACAAAACAAAGACTTAATCGGTGCCTAATGCAATCTCGAATAAAAATGTATACTTGTTTAACGCCAATAAGGTAAAATTTTTAATATATTTGTATAATATAAGAAGTAGAAACAAAAGAAACAAAAGAAATAAAACTCGAATTTTCTCAGAGAGCTACAAAATCTTAAATTGAATACTCTAAAATTAAAATCATTCCTGCTGTGTACATTAAAGAATTACACGTTCAAACGTAACAAGAATCAACAGAACTCTTCAGAGGTTCCCAATACTTTATACTGTCTTACTATTCTCATATAATATATCGACACGAAGTTAATATTGAATTGTATAGTAGTGTTACAACATCACAGAACAATCTACGTGTTTGTCGAATGTGCCAGAATAATCTCGCTCTAATGTGTGTGGCATAGCATGACTCTAGACGCATTCGCGGGAGTTTTCTCGAAGCCGCCATGGTTTAGCGGACTGTGTCAAGGTAAACATTAAAGGTGGTGATTAGTGACTTAATTGGTGTAGTGTATTTTGTTTCCACTGTACCATACGACGATCAAGTAGACCGTCGTAACAATAGTTTTGACCTAAACTGCAATTACGTTATATCAGTTACGTTTTGCTTAAAAGTCTGCATAAAAAGTATAAGCAACTTGACCTTTACCCACGCTTTTCCCTATGTTGTTTAAAGTGAGGATCGTTGTGCACCAGGACAATCCATCAAACACTAATGACAAGTCTGTCTCCGCTGTTTTTTGAAATTCTCACAAGTCAGGAAATTGCAACCTATCCACCGCCTACATAGCAGCTTTTACCTGTTAACCTTTTGTGTTCCAATTTGGCTACCACTTGAAAGTAACAACTTTTTTTCACTTTAAAGTAGTAGATCAGTAGACCAGTGGGTATGGCACCTGGCAACTAATCTAGAGATCTCGAGTTCGATTCCCGGGCCCGCACCATAAAATCAAGGTGCGTTTTTCAACCCCCAGGTCGACTCAGCCTGTTGGAAATGAGTACCTGGGATAACATACTGGGGATAATAATGGGCGGCTGAAGCGTAGTGCCGTACGGCTCACATAAGGCAGCCTAATCTGCCTTCTCCTAAGCTACTTCGGTGGTACACATGGGAACCATTATTATTAGTAGTAGACGTAAGTCACTGAAAATGCACAAAGTAATTTCTTCGTTAATATTGTACACTAAAAACACATTTTTTTAACATTTTTTTAAATTGTTGTCTAACAGAAATAACTTTTACACTTTGATCTAATTTTACACATTCACCCTATTAACTAATTGTAAAAAATATCAGGTGACTTATTTTATTAAAACTTTTTAATGCTTACATATTTAGAAATAGGTGTCTGAAATATATAAGACTTTACAGAAAAGTAATGCTAAGTAATTTTAAAGGTTTTTAGTGCTGCATTGAGATAAAACATAAAATTAGTTATAATCAATTAGCCTTAACAAAAGTGAGTAAATTTGTATGATACAAACGTTTCGTAATTGTATTTCATATAGCTTTATTAATTGGGGGTATATAAGCGTTTTCAGCAATATTTGAACAATATCATTAGAGACGACAATAAACACTCTTAGTACAACCCTTTGTATGAAGTTATGCTGAACAATGACGTACTCAATGTGGCTTTCCTTTATGTGATCTCAATGTGTACTGCTAGGCAAAGAAGACTTTTAACTATACAAATAAATTAACTATGGAAGCAATCATTTATTACGTTGAAAATTACATTCAATTCAATAATCGGTTACGTACCCCTTTCTCCTATGAGTCGTGGTATTATTCATTAAACGGGTAATATTACCAATGTATGAGGAAGGGCGAAGGGGTAACGTTTTAAGGCACTATCCTGCTCTCAGGATGGGGAACTGTCCCTTAAGGCAAATGAACTGAAGTGGTCAACGCCAAGGAGATGTAGAAGGTCAAAGGATACCACTCCATTGAAGATCTTTGATGGAGATCTTTAATATTGTTGGCACATGTAAAATAAGTTTGAAATAATCTGAAGACATACTAAATTGAGGTTATTACTTGTTTTATTCAAAGAAGGAGAGAAGTGACTCGAATGGTGAAGGAATAAGTGTAATAGATAAATTGCTTTACGTAGAATATACTGATTGTAGGTTAATGAATATTACATTACGAAAGTGAAGAAAGGTCTTGTACTTATTCAGGATTACATGCCGATATATCAAGACCAGGTAATGAGGTACACATAATTTGGAAATAGAACAGTGAATTGATAGGGAGAAGCGAGGTGCAGGTATTATCGTCACGCGGGACTGGAATGCTGTGGGTGTTGAAGAAAAAAGGAGACGCAGTTAATAACTTTAGAATAAGGTCACCGAATGAAGGAAATGAAAGGCTGGTAAATTGTTAAAAAAACGAATTTGTAGTGGCAACACATTATTTGAAAATCATAAAGGAATGGTGTCGTGGTACGTGTCGACATCGAATGTAGATATACAAGAATAAAAACGGATAATGTTTTGACCCAGCCGAGATATATAAATCGTTTGAAGACTGCAAAGGAATATCCAGCAGCGGATAGAAATTAAAACACTAACAGGATTGTGGCATAAGCGTAGATATAAGAATAGTGGTAAAGAAAAGAAATAGAAAAGAAATTTATTTACAAGTGGGTAAGGCTTAACAAGAATATAGAACTGAATAATAAATAAAATATAAGAATTTAAACCGATGAAGAATTACCATAGAGATAATGTTTAAAGAAAGGAATGAAAATCAAGGAATGGACATTAAAGACAAAAAAGGGAAAGTTGTCATGGATATTAATGATGTTCAAGGTGCAAAAAGAATACATTAAAACAGTGTATGGAGCAGATCAAACACATATTTTGCTGAAAGAAATGAAGGAGAAATGAATATATCTGAAGATGAACGAGAGTGTTTTATTTTAGAAGCAAAAGTAGATAATGCATTAAATAAATGAGAAAAAAGGAATAGTGTGCGATTAATGATTTACCGGCAAAAGGTTCAGTGTTTGAAGAAAAAGACTAAAGGAACTTACATATATTTGAAAGGGAAAATACAGGGATTAGAAGACTTTTTTGAAATGAAAGGAACTACGGAAAGGGTGAGGGGGTTGCAGAATTTTTCGTGACAGTTATGGTTCAAATTGAAAAGAATGTAAACGTTAGGAAATGTAAGGACTTTGCAACTATTAGCCTAATATCTCATGTATCGAAAGAGGTCTTCAAAGTGTTAAATAGAAAGCTGACTAGTAATTTGAATAAATTAATGTTAACAAAGCAATTTGGGTTTTTTAAAGAGAAAATAAAAATATATGCTTCTGGCTTCTTGAGATCAACAGGAAAATCTATCTCGATAAAATAGATCAATTTATGTAGTTTTTATTGGCTTAGAGAATATATTGGAAGATTGGTAGAGTTAGCTTGAACAAGCTGATGGATGTATTAAACATAATGGTTATAACATGGGAAGAGAGGACGTTGATTAGAAGGCACTATACAAATAAAAACAATGTAGTACGATATTGGTACTAAATGGCAAAGGAAATAAACATTAGAAAAACTATAAAGCAAAAGAGTTGTTGAATGTATTTAACGGTCTTTAATATGTTTGGAAAAATGTAGTGAATGTTTCTAAGGGTGGAAAGGATTCATAGGCTGTTGAAGGAGAATAGATTACGTTAGAAATGTAGACAATATGGTCTTGCTTGGCAATAACAAGAGGATATTAAACAGAATCCTGAGGGATTTTATCGGAAATTGTGAAGACTTTGGAACGAAAATATACATAAAAAAGACGAAGCGTATGGGTATAAGTAAAATAAGTAGGATTGTACAGATTAGAAGCAAATGATTAAATTGAACAAGTGACAGTTTAATAAATATCTACGAGCTTTAGTTAGAGACAACGTCCGTTGTATTCAAGAGGTGAAATGCAGAACTGCCTTAGCTAACTGGAAGGAAGCTTTCTAAATTCAGAAATGATTATTTTGCAGTCCGCGAGACATAAACCTCAGAAGAGGGTGGTGAAGTGTTTGTTTGGAACGTGCCCTTACATACGGTGGAAACATGGATATTGAGAAAGAATAGAAGACTTTGTTAGAGGCTTTTATGTGTAAAAATAGAAAACCAACAATTATTTTCCAAAATGAGTGTGTGATAATTGCTTGAGGAATTAAAACAAAAACAATTTAGAAGATGCTTGGAAGCATAGGTGAGAAAGTAAGATTTTAGAATATCACAAAAACCGGGAAGATAAAGTATTAAGGCACTGTATGCGACAAAGAGAAGATAATGTGATAGTAGAAACACTGAAGGTGCTTATAAATTGAAAGTTGAAAAGAGGACGAAGAAGAAACTATATTACACAAGAAGCCATATGACAGACGATACACGGATGCGATATCATCACCTGCTGTGAGCAGAAAGCAGGTGATGATTTTTTAAATATTGCTGTATGGGATGTTCTGCCCCTGGTTTTAATTTCTACTGAAGTAGTCTAAACATCCTTTGGTGTATAAACAGAGACAAGATAAGTAATGTTAGAGAAAAAGGTTAACTTACAAAAATGATTTCTAAAACTATGAGTAATGCTACGATTTACAGAAAATACTACGTACACATAGCTCACATTCCAGTTATTTGGGTAGCTATCGTTAATGCGTATAGGCAAAACGCTAACAAATGTAAACTACATTTTTAAAATATAAAGATTTTCAATTATGTACTTCGTTAACAAACCGAGGGAAAAATTAATCTGCAAAATTCATGTTCTAGGAAACACAATCACGTTTTTTGTTAAGGTTTAACGTGCAATCGCATTGCACAAAGTACATCAGAGCAATCCATTACAACGACTGACACCTCTGTTTCTTATGTTTTCCCAAAACTCACCACTGTGGGTTTGACAGAATATTTATAACCTAGATTGGTGACTTGATTTTGACGTATCAATTTCATTTTATTTGTAACTACACAAGACCTGCAGTGTTACTGCCTTGTGTCAAAGCAAATTTTTACTGACAGAAATTCATATTGCTATAAGATGATTTGTGTGTTCTACTAAACACGACTTAAAGTATCGTACATCCAATAAATATTGCATTAGGCGTTAAATTGGTTACGTATTCTACAAATTATTTTGTAGTACGTATATTATATATTCTAGAAGGATCCTATGTACTACAGATCAAAGTAAGTTTTTTAAAAGACTAGAATAGATCATATTTTGTTGAGAAAAAATCTCTTAGTAGCTTAAATAGCAAATATTTTTCATTTATTTTTGCTGCCTAAAATATATTTATTTAAATAAATGTTAGGAGTTTGCAGAAAGTGTTATCTCTGTTGCACCGTTACTATAGTAAGTCGTTTCTACTTCATTTGTTACAGAACTTAAATCGGTTTTTGTTTCTGGAGACATTGAACAAATGTAGAATTATAAGTTATTTGTTGTAATACTTGATTATGTTTTATATTAATAAAGCTTTTGTTCACATTGAGCTGCAGATCGTTTATCATCTGCAAACACAGGCACTTCTAGGTTTCGATGGATGCATTATTTCTTACTTATTACGGTGCACCAATTATACCGCAAAGAAATTATACCGCAAAGAGATGTGTGCACACTATAGATCTGCAATTCTTTTTAAATTTATTTGCATAATAACAGTTCATTATGCAGTGACGGCCCAAGTTTCCTCCAAGTAGCTACTACATTTATGTCGAATTATAATAATATATATTATACCTCTATTATATTCACTTTATATTAATTTATTATGAGAGTTTTGTTTACATAGAGTACGTTTCATACGTAAAATTTACTATTATAAAAACGAAGTGTTTTTAATAATCTAGATTACTGTCTGGAAAATAATAGTGCAACACCTTTTTCATGGTTGCGTAGTTCCCAAACATATAACAATTTATTCATTTATTCTCCACTTTGATTTTACAAGAAAACTGATTTTTATTATAATGATCCAAAATTATTTTCAAAACATTTAGCAAGTAAGATGACTGTGTTTCTATTTTTATGCTTCTATTTCTCCAATTGTTTTTAAGATGTAATTTAAAAGGGTAATTCCGAATAGATCTTGACCAGTCCACGCCAGGAATATCAACTCTCTTCAATTGTCTGCAAGTTCAATCTGTCAAATAGCGTACCATAACGCTTAAACAGCTGTATTTCTAGTTTGGTTGTTATGACAAAACAATAAAATATGCCAGTTTGATTTACCAAAAACGGATAGTACGGAATGTTGCGCAGGACGCTAATAAAGGACTTCGTTGTAAACGTTTTAACGACAACGGAAATAAAACAAACGAGTTGGATTCAATTTTGAGAGAGTACTTACTGCCTACTTGAGATCATTTGGTTTGCCATGTGGATTACCATAAATGTTAAAAAATAATATGTAGATCGATGCCCTCTGGTGTCACTGACATTGTGACAGCGACGTGTTTATTATCCTTAGTTACTCCATCCTTTGAAAATTAATACCCGCTAAAACACAAGTAAATAATCAATGGATTTTAATCCGTTTATAAGTTTTGTTAAGTCTTTGCCTTATCTCTGGTCACTCATTAAAAGTTACATCCTTGCTGTTAGACACTTTCCTGAAATTTTGAGTATAACGGCATTTCCAAGTGTTGGGTTCTTAACCTCCTATTTCAAATTTAAACTCTGCATCTAAAAGTTCAGGGGACTTTACTTCAGATACACCTCTGCTCTGCCTTATAAAGGTTGCCTTCACTTCGGCTGTGAGATACATGTTTTGACGGTTCAGTTTCGTGTAATGTCTTCTCTCCTCCCCTTCAAGGGGTTCGCTCCCAAATCTTACAATAAGTGCAGAAAACAATTATTAATTGTTATTACTTATTTACTACTGCATAATTTTAGAGCTGATGTAACATATAGATGGTCTGACTTCTACAGACAGAGTACTCTGTCTAGCTTGATCCGTCCATTGTGTAGAGTCAAACCGTACCACCTGATTAATACTGCTGTCTCGGTTCTAGACTGGCAATCTAGCGTAGCCTTATTTGCAGCGGTCCAGCATATCTTTTAGAGCTTGCTCTGCCTGCCTCCTGTAAACCAGTAGTAGCTTAGGCTCACGCGGGTAAAAACAAAAACTTGATAGCACAGGGTTTGTTTTACTCCTCCTTTGCGTCAGCTCCGAGTAAATGAGGACACAATTATGGCGTTAGAGAATCTTTGAATATACTTTTCCTTATATTTCGTCTCTTTATTATTTTCATTACTTTTCATTAATTACTTTGTCATTTTTCTTCCGTAGAAAATTTTGTAGTTTATATTTAAGCTTATTTTTTAATTTCAGGATTGGCATTAGATTTTGTGTTTAAACATTCTCCTTGTTCATTCCTTGCTATGATATGAATTTTATGACTACATTTTTTTCTACATAATTGTTACAAATTTATATAAAAATTTTACACTGTCTCCTTCCTTTACACAGGAAAAATTTTATTCATTACGCGTAAACACTTGATACTCTGTTTATGAAGACGTTGACACCATTTGTTGTTATATGTTTATTATAACACCAATTTATATTGGCTTCGTCACACAAAGTTTAATTATTTACAGGCGCATTAACTTTGGTGCCTTACTTCAGGGGTTGTGAGTAGTCCTTTTGTAATTTTCAAACAAAAAGGTATTTCTATTAGGTTGTGGCCACAGACAATATTATATCTTGGAAATTTTTAATATTATTTAAATTAGCGGCTAATTTTTCCGAACAGTAGGCCCTATATTGTTGAAAAATTTTACTTATAAGGAAGCCTATATGCAGGTTCTACTTAATTCGTTATTAAACAAGGCTACTGACAATAAACTCGATTCCATTATTGCAGAACGTAAGCGTTCTTACCCTACATTCTAACTGAAAAATTTCAGAACTAAAAGAATATGATATTATGACCTTATATTGATACAAAATAGAATGTTCGGTTAAAATACGTGGAGTTCATTCTTTTTTAATATCTTTTGTAGTGAATGAACATGAAAAAGTCTTCACTTTATTTTAAGAATTGCCGTGTAACAATTTAGTTAAACTTATTTAAAGACATTTTAAGTACTGCCTGTTGTAAAATTTAAATTTAAATGCATACTTTACTTTGAAAAGCAGGAATAATATAGTAAGAGACATTAAGACATTAATTATTAACGTTAGATGTAAAATAAAGGCAGTATTTTGAAAGGTAGAGAACAAAAACTAAACTTTTTATTTCATATACGAAGTTACTACAAATAATAATTGTTTTTACGTGTAAGCAAATTTTGCGTTATTTTAGCATACCGTAACCGCACTTGTCACTGAGGAATTCAGCTGCTAGCGGGAATTAACGTGCGTTAACAAATTGTTTTCGCCATTGTTAACAAAACAATGTAACCATTCATGTTTATATGGTGTCCATTGTTCAAACGTACATTGTTTAATATATACTGTTCCTGGGGTGTATAGTGACTGACGATTATGTGCCGTTAGGATTTGTCAACAGCGCATTGTTTTTCGGTAGTAACATTTCGTGGCAGACCCTTCCCTACTTCACATACGTTATATAGATTAACAGAATAAAAGTTTCTAAGTGAATAATTTTGAATAGGGTTTTCACACAATGAAAACGTACATTTATCAGAATAAACGTATATTGGGTATTTTATATATTTATTAATATTTGAAAACGCTATTTATTTTATGTTTGATATATTATTATTTTTATACAAACCGTTAAAGCTATTAGAAATATTTTCAAATTTAATAGCTTTAATAACTGCGAAATAAACAAAATTGGAAAACAAAGTGGTAGTACATTTAGTTAATAGAATTGTTCTTGCAACACGCATGTAGTACAGGCAATATTAAAGTTACGTACTAAAAGCGTCCTGCATCGCTCCAACCTACTGCTACCTTGCAACTTTTGATTCTCAAGTTGAAAAGTAAAGTAATGTAGAAACCGTAAGTACGTAGGCATACCAATCATTAAGCTGATTGAGGAAGACATTTTGTAAAAATATATTAAAAAATGACAACCTTGTCCTGTAAAGAGAACCGTGTTTAGAATGTTGTAATATTTTTACAAAATATAAGAGAATCGTATAAATACTAATTTCCAATTTGTAAATGTAAAAAAATTAAAACTTATAAAGGGAATTTAATGTAGAAGGAAGAGGACAGTTAACAATACATTTTTAACTGTTTTTATATGTTGTATTTTGTTTTCGTTGGCACAGTTACGAACACAGGAAGGCAGTTTTGGGACAAATTTCGTATTGTTTGTGTAACGAATCAGAAAGGGAAATGGAAGTTGTTGTAAATGTTACTTGTTAAACACTTTAGGTTTTACAATTTAGAAATATTTATATTAACAGTCATAACTTTAGGGCTAAATTCGTTGGATCTATGAGATTTATAAATTATCAGCGTAAAAGTTAAAATAATTACTTTATTAGGTTAAATAAAAATATCAACTAAGGCATATAAAAGATCAATACCTAAAATTCCAATAAACAATAAGAACTCCTAAATTTAATAAACAAAATAGATTGAATTCAAAACTGAATAGAAACTTGTTATGATTTACATGACTGGCACGCCGCTAAATACGGAACACTGATCAAATCATGCAGGACTCACTAAGTTCTGTTTTTGCTTATTTCATATCTACATACACATACATATTGTTAAATCACGTAACATCTCTATAGTTTATAGTATTATAATATAAGTCTTAAATCTTAATCTTACCCTTCATCAACGTAATGTTATTTTAAAATAAAGAATCAACTCTTAATTGGTCTTGTCTTATTTTGAATAAAATTTATTATTCTTTTGTCTTTGACATATATTGCAATTTATTAACGTTCAATGCCCTTCTCTTCAGTTAGTAGCTCCTTTAGGTTTGATAACATGAAAACTCTTTCTCATGGTTAATATAAAAATTGAAGTCTATGTACAGTCAAAATCATATATATAAAATAAAATATAATCATTATAACTAGGTTTCAGTAGTTTGATGTTGTGTATGCGTGTTGAGTCATGGGTCCTTTGCATCATACAAAAGAAACAACTTAAACAGGAACAACTAATAATAAAATTCAATGAACAAATAAAATTAATAATCATAATGTTTATAATGTTTTTGTTATATCGTTTCACTGTTCTTGTGTTTTAAATTGAGTAATGTTTGATCAAATGTTTGTCTTAGCATGATGGAACAATCTCACCTAATTTGTAGTTTCGTTTACAGATTATTTCTTGATATTTATCTTCTGGCCTTCAGTTTTCAGTGTATTCTATTAAACCATTATACTTCTCGTTATTTTTGAAGTTTTTCTTCAGTAATTCATTGTATAACATTAAATTTTGTAGAAAATGTCCACCTTCAAAATTAATGTGTTCTGGCTTATTTTAAATATTCTTCAACAATAATGTTTCTTTTTTAAAACTACTGATTTATTTAGTACAGCACTTGGCTAAATCATATTGCTACGACAGCACAGAACAATCTACGCGTTTATCGAATGCGCCAGAAAGATCTCGACGTAAGCGTGTGGTGTACGTGCTACTAAACGCATTTTGCGAGAATTTTCTCGACTGTGCCAGGCTCCGCTCGGGCGCTCGGACTGTGTCAAGGCCGTAGCAATTTACGTAGTTCGCGAGAGATAAGACGCAGTTTGGAAGCTTCTGGTGTGTGAGCGTAACTATAAATACATCGCGTCGCGGCCTTAGTTTTCAGTTCAATGCGAGATTTTTGACTGTGCGGTTCGAGAGTATTAGTGCGATATATTTACAGAGCGGTTCGGGTTATTACGGTGTACGTTCAAGTAGTTATTAGTGAAGTGTTGCGTTTTATATTCGGACGGTATAATTGTAATACAGTTGAGTTTTAATATTAGTGGACATTTTATTGCGTATGAACAATTTCATTTGATTTGTTGTAGACACTGTGTTGTTAATTACGAACTGTTTTACTATAACAATTAAAGGTGTGATTAGTGACTTAATTGGTGTCTTGTACTTATTTTGTTTCCACTGTACCTACGACGATCGAGTAGACCGTCGTAACAGTGGTGTCAGAACTGGGATAGAACGGTTAACAGTGGAAACAGTGGATACTTTGTACAAGACGAGTGTAATTCGTAATTAATCGAAAAACAATGGATGCTAGTCAGATGATGGAAAATTTCCAGGCGCTGTTGTTGCAGACAGAAGAACGACGACGACAGGATTCAGAGAAAGCGGAAGAGAGACAGAAAACCCTCCTGCTGGAAGCACAGGAAAGACGCAGACAGGAGGCGGAAGAAACAGAAAGACGACAAAAAGAAGAACGAATACAAGAAAGAGAAGAAGCAGAAAAACGACAGGATGAAAAACGCAAGAAGGAGGCAGATGACATCAAAGCATTAATTCATGAACAAAAGCAGATGCAAGAACATACTACCGCAGAATTGGGTCTCCTACGTGGTGACGTAGGTGAATTACGAGGTGAGCTCAACAATCAGATTACCAGAATATCTGACGTAGAAGAATCCATGTCAAATAAAATAGCTAAAGTAGAAAAATCTGTCTTGACTGTGGAAGAAGTTATGTCAACAAAAATATCTGCAGTAGAAAACTCAATGGCAAACATAAGAGAACAAATTAAAATTTAAGTTGAACAGTGCATGAAGATTCAACCAAAACAAATTTCTGAACAGACTGTACCAGTGATCAAGACAGAAAAATACACAGAAAATAAGTTAACAGAGAAAGTCACTTTGCCTGCAGTAGGGACAGTTCATGTCAAAGCTCCAACCTTTGACGGAAGCACTCACTGGGCAACGTACCTCCGCCAATTTGAAGCTGCTGCATGCGCAAATAATTGGACAGAAAAAGACAAGGCTGTTTCACTTGTTCTTGCATTAAAAGGACCCACGGCAGAACTACTACAGAAAGTGCCACCTGACAGCCAGAACACCTATGCCGAGTTGATAAAAGCTCTGGAATTACGGTATGGTGATAAACATTTGCGAGATGTGTACTGCACCCAGTTGAGAGCAAGGCGACAGCATTCCGGGGAAAGTCTTCAAGAGTTTGAAGCAAGTATCGACAGACTAATTAGACTGGCCTATCCTGAAGCGCCAGAAGATTTTCGAACGCGTTTTGCGATGCAGACATTTACTGCCGGTGTCCGAGATAACGAACTACAGCAAGTGTTACGAATGGCAAGACACCAGAACAGTGCGGACGCCCTGGTACATGCTTTGCAATTTGAGGCCGCCAAATGAGCGTCTGGTTGGACAAGTCATAAAGTGCGCGCTTAAAGATCGAGACGGCACAGACGATGAGGAAGAAGAACAAGGAACAGAGACTCGACGGTCGGCGCCATAGAATAAAATAAGAAAGGATGGAAGACCGAAGTGTTATCGATGTGGAAAACCTGGACATCTACAACGAGATTGTCGGGTTAGAATTCAGCAGCAGGGAAACGAGCAATAGTCGGTGCAACGGGGCGTGTGCTGACTAACTGGAGGAACGAAGCCCCTAGAGAATACGCAATTTCTACGCTTCAGAAAAACACCGGGAGCTTGGTAGTTACCGGATTTGTTCAAGAAAGGCCAACCTCGATTACAGTTGACACAGGTGCAACAGTTTCTATTGTGCGCCCCGACGTGGTGAAAGATCTCAAGCCAATCTGGTGCTCTTGAAGCTTGCGAACAGCTACTGGACGGCCTGTAAAAGTGTATGGAAAAGTGGAGATACACCTACGCCTCGGTAGACTTGAGTTTAATCATCAAGTACTTGTTGCAGACATTGTGGATGAAGCAATTCTTGGTGTGGACGTTATGAACGCATACGGATTTATAGTCGACTTCAAAAACAATGTCTTGTGAATCGGAGGCGAAGAGGTAATGCTGTCAACAATGATGACAGCAGAAAAATCGATGGATGTCATAAACCAAGTGGCCGTAACTGTTCCGCCAAACTCCGAAAAGATCATCATGGTTAGAACTGCGGTAGATACTAGGGGCAATCAGTGCTCTATATTCGAACCCCAGGTAGTCAGCACACCGGGCATACTAATTGCCAGAAGTTTAGTAAAACCTGACGAAACCGGAAATGTACCTATTAGAGTGGCGAATATTTTGGATCAAGCTATCACTTTACAAAGCAATACGCTCCTAGGCAAATTGACTCCAATGTCAATTTGCTGAGTTTCCAATGTCGTAAAAGTGCACTTTTACCGTAATGATTTTAGTGTTTTTAATTTTTTAACGATCTCCTATGAGTGATTAAGATTTCTGAAGATGGCAATTCGTTGCCGAAACGCGTCAAAATAAGACGAGAAAAACGAAGTCGCACGACGGATATATGGTAAATATCTATTATATTAAATTGACTCCTGTGGCCTGGGTAGCCGGAATAACGCAACGAAGACCCAGTTCTTCGGATACTTCTAAATTACCAGAGGAACTGCAAGAATTATTGAACAGATCTTCTAACGACCTCTCAAGTGGTGAGGTAAAAGAACTCGGACAATTTTTGCACGAATTCAAAGATTGTTTTGCAGTTCGGGGACAGTCACTGGGAAGAACCTCTCTTGTGCAACATCGCATCAATACCGGGGACACAACACCGATACGCCAACCTCCTCGAAGGCCTCCATTGTCTAAACAAGAGGAGATGTCTCGGTTAGTACAGGACATGTTGACAGAGGGAGTAATTGAACCTTCGTCAAGTGCTTGGTCTTCCCCTGTAGTGCTGGTAGCGAAGAAGGATGGTGGATTGCGTTTCTGCGTAGACTACCGGAGGTTAAATGACGTTACAAAGAAAGACTGCTATCCATTACCTCGCGTTGACGATACACTCGACACGTTGTCCGGAGCACAGTGGTTTTCCACATTGGACCTGAAGAGTGGATATTGGCAAGTGGGTCTTCATCAAGAAGACAAGGAAAAGACCGCTTTCTCGACCCCAAGTGGCTTATTCCAATTTAACGTCATGCCATTTGGACTCTGTAATGCACCGGCAACATTTGAGAGATTGATGGACCTGATACTCCGAGGCCTGACGTGGAAAACTTGCCTTGTTTACTTAGACGATGTCATAGTGATCGGGAAGACTTTCAAAGGTCATTTGGAAAACCTTAAGGAAGTTCTAACTAGAATTCACGGTGCACAACTGAAGCTGAGCCCGAAGAAGTGTTCTCTATTCCAGAAGGAAGTACAGTATTTGGGCCATCTGGTTTCGGCAGCGGGCGTTAGCATGGATCCTAATAAAGTATACACCGTAAGAGACTGGCCAGTTCCGAAGAATAAACACGAAGTTCGGAGTTTCCTGGGGTTATGCTCATATTACCGACGTTTTGTGAAAGGCTTCGCTACTATTGCTAAACCACTACATGAGCTAACGGAAAATAAACGAAACTTCCAATGGTCGAGAGAGTGTGAACAAGCATTTAGAACGTTGAAGATTGCATTATGTTCGCAGCCAATTCTCGCTTTTCCAGCTTCCGAAGGAAAGTACATCGTAGACACAGACGCAAGCAATACTGGTCTAGGAGCAGTTTTGTCTCAAGTGCAGAACGGTGAAGAACGAGTAATAGCGTATTACAGCAAGACGCTTTCTAAACCAGAGAGAAATTATTGTGTTACAAGAAGAGAGTTGTTGGCAATTGTCAGAGCTTTGGAGCACTTCCATAAATACCTCTATGGGAGAGAGTTTTCACTACGTACCGACCATGCTGCACTTGCATGGTTCTTGAGATTTAAAAATCCGGAAGGACAGTTGGCAAGGTGGCTCGAACGTCTGCAAGAGTACAACTTCAAGGTACAACATCGGCGGGGGCGCCTGCACGGTAATGCAGATGGCTTATCACGAAGACCGTGCCCGGAAGACTGCCGACATTGCCACAGAAAGGAAGAACAAAACTCAAGCGAACATGTTCAAGCCATCACTGTAGATTTCCTGGCTGACGGCTGGACAACACAAGACTGTCGACAAAAACAGATGACTGATGAAGACATTGGACCGATCTTGACAGCAAAAGAGGAAGGTCGCCGCCCGGATTGGCAAGATATCTGCCATGGTTCCGAAGTGCTGAAGGGCTACTGGGCACAATGGGAATCTCTCACCTTAGAAAACGGATTGCTGAAAAGGGCTTGGGAAAGTGCAGATGGACGAGACGTGGTCATGCAGTTGATAGTTCCCCGAAGTAAAGTGCAGTCTGTTTTGAAGGAGATGCATGATGGAACATCTGGAGGCCATCTTGGCGTTAACAAAACCCTTGACAAAATACGGAAGCGATTCTATTGGCTTCATCTTCGCCACGACGTAGAGGAATGGGTTCGGACGTGTGAAATATGTGCTGCAAGCAAGGGCCCACAAACCAGAAGCAGGGGAAAAATGAGACAGTATAACGTTGGACAACCTTTCGAGAGAATTGCCATAGACATTGCTGGACCATTCCCAGTTACTGACGATGGAAACCGGTACATCATGGTTGTAGGTGACTACTTTACTAAGTGGGTGGAAGCATACGCAATTCCAAATCAGGAGGTTACCACTGTGGCAAAGCAGTTAGTTCACAACTTCTGTTGCCGTTATGGAGCCCCTATGGAAATCCATACGGATCAAGGGAGAAATTTCGAATCAGGAGTGTTTAAAGAATTATGCCGTCTACTGGGAATTCGAAAGACCAGGACAACGCCTCTGCATCCTCAGTCGGACGGGATGGTTGAGAGATTCAACAGGACACTTGAGCAGCATCTTTCGAAAGTTGTTGACGAGAACCAAACAGACTGGGACCAACGTATACC
This sequence comes from Magicicada septendecula, assembly GCA_034769895.1. NCBI lineage: Eukaryota > Metazoa > Arthropoda > Insecta > Hemiptera > Cicadidae > Magicicada > Magicicada septendecula. Next base: position 406,665,038 of record CM068373.1, read on the forward strand.
ACTATTCCTTATGGCGTATAGGTCATCAGTACATGACACAACCGGCATGACTCCAGCAAAATTGGTGTTTGGGCGGGAGATTCGTCTTCCTGGGGACTTGATGTTTGGATCACCTGAGACTCAGTCCCAAGAGCCAAAGAACTATTCCTCGCAATTAGAAAACCAACTGCGAGAAATGAATCGCTTGGTAAGAGGACGGCTCAAGATTGCCAGTGATAAAATGAAAACTCGGTATGACATTCGCAGCAATAGTGTGGGTTTCCAAGAAGGAGATCAGGTCTGGTTGTTCAATCCAAAGCGCCGTCGTGGTCGCTCACCTAAGCTTCAGTCTAACTGGGAAGGACCCTACACTGTAAAAAAAAGGATTAACGATGTTGTTTATCGGATTCAACAGGAAGGACAGCGAAAGTTCAAGGTCGTCCACCTAGATCGCCTGGCTAAATACAAATTTAGAGACGCTTTGCCAGTTCGGGACGAACAGGCTTAAGGAGGGGGAAGTGCTACGACAGCACAGAACAATCTACGCGTTTATCGAATGCGCCAGAAAGATCTCGACGTAAGCGTGTGGTGTACGTGCTACTAAACGCATTTTGCGAGAATTTTCTCGACTGTGCCAGGCTCCGCTCGGGCGCTCGGACTGTGTCAAGGCCGTAGCAATTTACGTAGTTCGCGAGAGATAAGACGCAGTTTGGAAGCTTCTGGTGTGTGAGCGTAACTATAAATACATCGCGTCGCGGCCTTAGTTTTCAGTTCAATGCGAGATTTTTGACTGTGCGGTTCGAGAGTATTAGTGCGATATATTTACAGAGCGGTTCGAGTTATTACGGTGTACGTTCAAGTAGTTATTAGTGAAGTGTTGCGTTTTATATTCGGACGGTATAATTGTAATACAGCTGAGTTTTAATATTAGTGGACATTTTATTGCGTATGAACAATTTCATTTGATTTGTTGTAGACACTGTGTTGTTAATTACGAACTGTTTTACTATAACAATTAAAGGTGTGATTAGTGACTTAATTGGTGTCTTGTACTTATTTTGTTTCCACTGTACCTACGACGATCGAGTAGACCGTCGTAACAATATTTATGGGTCACAGGTTTGTTTCATATTTTATAATTGACATGATTCAGTTGAATCTTATTTTTTTCTTCGTCACTGATATATATTATTAGTTTGTAACGTAATATTCCACTATTTTTAATCACTATACACTTTTTTTGATCTTATTATATTAACTATATAGTTGGTTTATATAAATTATATGTTTTATTCACTGTTTATATTATAACTAGGTCTATTTCCTATTCACTTTCACTATACACTGTTTTTTAACGTCTATCACCGTTATTTTCACTTTCTTACATTATTAAAATATCTAATTTTTGTGATTATTGTTTAATATTATTCTATTTGGAATTTTTATGTCACTTACAGTTTTTAGGGCACTGACACAAAATAACTACTTGAGGTTCACAGACCTCTCTATAGTTTAATAGGCTCATACAATAACCAATGTCTTTTTACTTACTTCCTAGTTTTAACATTTATACATTATATTTCTATTTATTAATAACTATTTACATTTTTATTGTCATTCGATCTTCCCTTCTGGGTGTAATAGTCATAGTCAGTTATTGTCTTGTCATTGTCATTAAATTATTTAATTCATAAGTTTTCATTCCCTATTTCACTAGTATTTATTATTATAATATTTCTCTTTTGTTTTCTATTACCTTTCACTCCTCGACATTATTATTTATCTTTAAATAGTATATTTTATTTTCATTTCTTTATTTGTTAAGTTAATTTTATACTTCTTTGTATTTTATTTCTAAAAAGATTGCGTTTAAGCATAATTCACAACGAATTTGGATGATTAAATTGTGTTTATTCTGGGGCGTAATCTTGTTATGTTACAATATATACATTTTAAATATAAATACATATAAATGCTAAAAAACCTGATACATATAAATACTTATAAGTCATCTTGGGCTGATACATTACATTACAAAATACATTACTAAATAATTATAGACATACATCTTTTCCCTTTTAATTTAATTTCGATTGTTTAATTCGTATTAGCAGGACATCAGTAAGGTCTCTTACCGTGTCTGGAATAAATGTATGCTCCATTAACTGGCACACACTCATCTCCCTAAATCTACTCTAACAAGTAACAATTAAGAATGCTAAGGTTGTAACTCCGCGGCTAGACTTTACTAACAAGCGTTGATGGAACGTAGTCTTCACAGCGCCAAATTAACGCTGGCGTTTCCCTTTGACCTATCCTCGGATCAGTACTAGGTCCCGATCTGTACCTGTGTGTACACAAACGTCAATATTTCCTTCTCTGATGATGTAATATATGAAGACAACTCTAAAACCTCTGTTATCCCTGCTAAGTGATAAGTTTTAACGACATTATGGCATTGGCGACTAACGAAGTGATACCGATCAGGAGTGATCTGCATCACCCGCAAACAGACCACATGCCAGCCCCTGACCCCCCATGGGAAACCTATGAGGTGCTTGAAAGTGCCTGTAGAGAGTCGTCTAAGCTTCGCCTACAACCTCCATACTAATCCTCGACAAGTCTACAAAGTCATAGACAAGTTACTTTCCATTATGTCGCGCAAGAATCACCTCTACTTTTTCACTAAGATAACTCTGTACCTACTACTACTATGGTCCATGTTTACCTAAGTTTTTTAAGTATCCATAGTAACCCGTAGTGCGAACGTAAGACGTTCTTCCTGTCACGTCGCCAAACTCTGATTGATAACCAGCCGTAGTTTAAACCTAATAGTCCTAAACGAACCATTACCAACCCAAAAGTCTTAATGTTTAAACCATTCAACAGACACAGATGTGATTAAATCCATCCAATTTGAATGGCTGTTCCAGCCGGTCGTAACATCGGCGGGGTACCTCTTATCAGTCGTGGAAGCCTCTTTCATGAGTCGCCCGCCAGGAATACAAGAGCTGGTGTGGAGGTAAACTAGCTCGCTGTCACTGCATATAAAAAGGACTGTCGTCGGTATCTGGAATCGGAAACACGAAACAGCAGTTTTGGTCAAGGAAAAAAATTTTACTGTAACGGTTTGTTTGTATGTATAAGACGTAATTGTACATTTTAGAGCCATTTTCCGGAGCTTGCCCAGTTAGAAGGCACACGAAGTTAGATAAGAGGCTGCCCGGGTATTACAAAGAGTTTGTTCAGTGAATAGTAATTTACCTTCAGGGGAAAACAGGGCTTTTAGGCTTTTAATGTTTTAGTGCTGACACTAACTGTATTGTTTGGCCTTAGGTACGGACTTCCTAAGATCTATACAGAGGAACATTACTTTGTCTGATTGATAGCATAATTACCCTCGTATTTCTTGACGAAGGACTGAACGAACTTCTCCAGCTGCGCATTAAACTGGCGGAGGCTTATGCACGGGCAGTGGCGTAACTTACGCCCCCGCAGACCCCGCACTGCGGGGGGGGGCGGCCGTTGGGGGGGGCCGAAGGCTTGGTAGGCCCTATACATTTTTGCTGTAAACTATCTGGGCTAAAATTCCGAAAATATTTTTTCGTCTTTGCACCTACAATGCATATTGCGGAGGTTCGATCTACTATTCTTCCAGAAAAAGGGGGAAAGTAGATAAAGAATGTCGAAAATAGTAGAGAAAAAAGAGAAAAAAGTGGGTTTTAATTACTATTAATGGATAAATAAAGAACTTGATTATCTTTTAAATATTATGAATTTTTCTTTTTCGTGCTACCCGTGCTTTCGTGCTAGGCCGAAAGAGACAATTTTCGTGCCTGCAGCGCGAATATAATTGCCATTTTCCACCGGGGGAACACGAAAAATTGTATACGCACCACGGGAATTAAAAAAGAATGCGTCTTAACGCATGTTTGTCATTGTATTAATTTTTTTTCAAGTCGTAAATTACTTGATGTTGCTCAATTTTGAACTAAACGGACAAGACCGCTTCCCTCTTTCAAACATAATTCTGTTGTCGGAAAAGCCTCAAGAAAGGGCTGAAGCAATAGGTCTGAAAAAGCAGCTTGAAAATTTTTTATTCAATTTTCAAGTAGTAATTCAGACACAAATTCTTGAAGTAATAAATATAGTATCAAAACGACTGCAAAACGAAGGATATGATTTGTTTGAGGCAACTACACAGCTAGAGACAGTAACAAAAAATTTAACTAACATTAGGAACAATTTTGAACTCTGCAACAGATCTTGCAAATGCATGGGGAGTCAATACACAGTTTGAAGACAAAAGAAGTAAGAGAGTAAAGAGGCATTTTGACGAGCTTTGTCAAGATGAGAGGTTGACAGATAGCGAAAAACACTTCAAAGTATCTGTTTTTTATGGAACTCTGGACACAGTGATTTCCCAATTAACAACTAGGTTTGAAGCGATGAAAGAAATCAGCAGTCTTTTCTCGATTCTTTCACCAAAATATTTATTGGAGGCAACAGATATTGAGATGTCTAAGAAAGTGAATGCCCTAGTCGAAGAATATGAAGAGGATCTAAGTGTTGACCTTAATTTTCAAATCAACTCTTTTAGAATGGCGCTGAAAACAGACATTGAAAAGAAGACATCAATTCGACAGTTAGCAGGTCTCCTCTTTCTGGAAAACTTTTCAATAGCATGAAGCTTCCCAAACTTGTGCACTGCTTTTATGCTTTTCTTAACCTTACCCGTAACTGTGGCGAGTGCGGAGCGCTCATTTTCCAAGTTAAAGCTCATTAAAAATTATTTAAGGAGCACTATGACCGAAGAGAGACTGAGTGGCCTCAGTTTACTAAGTATTGAAAACGAACGAGCATGGAACCTGGATCTAAACGAAGTAATCAAGGTGTTTGCATCAAACAAAGCGAGAAGAAAAGAGAGACTGTTTGCCAGAACTAAATAAAAAGATAATGTATCTATTATTTTAATACCAGTCTACTCTATATGAAAGTTTTTATTCACATATATATATATATATATATATATTGTAACTCTACTTCTATGCGTTATTGTTATGTTGTGTTGTGTGTGAGTACCTACCTGCTGTCTGATCTTGCAGATTCTTCCGACTAGGGCGTGTGGATTTTGGATTTGAAGTTCGCAAGCTAGTAATCTCAAATTTATTTCAACAACACACAAAATAGGTTACTTTAAAGGGGAAGAGTTTTGTGAGACTGGTAGGCTTTATCGTACAACAATAAAACACTGTTATATGGGGTAATAAAACGTTGTTTATTACACCAACAACACACAAGAATAGAATGGTTATTATTTTATGAATTTCTTACAGTCTAAACAATGAATCAAAGTTTTTCGATTGGTCAATAGTTGAAAGAAACTGAACTCGTTCTTTAGCGAGTTAATTGCAATTTAAATTTTAATTTATTAATTGATTTAATCTAATTAAATTTCTTTAATTAAATTGAATTTAAATGTTCATGAAACAAAATATAAAACTCTGAAATTAATCAGAATAATTAATTAAAATGAATTTGACGTGACAGTCTAGTTCGCGTTATTTCATTTCTAGTGATTCTACTTCTGATATACTGCAGTATGATCTAATAATTAGATTGTCAGTTAAGATTTGTATAGCGCTTTTATATTACTTCTATTTCTTAACTATAACTTACTAAAGCCTTAAACTGCTATACAGATTATCACAACGAATTTACTTTTTAATTACTAGAGTCTTTGCTTTTTGTTTGGCACCTGAATTATTTGAATTACAATGTTTTAATTGAAAAATAGAAAATTTGATCTGAAAAATAAATAAGTGGATTTTGCTTTCCTGTTACTGAAGAGGATGTCGTCCCGATTTGTCCCTCGTCGATTCGAGTCCTTGGTTAGAGAAAGTAATCTGCTTAGAACTGCTGGATTCGGTCGTAGAGTTCAAAATTCGTCAACACTCTGCTTCCTTGCTGTTTGTGAATATTTTAACGTCTGCTGCTGTCCGCTGGAACTGCTTCCTGTCCCTCGTCGATTCGCACGTTGCACGTCAGCGTGTGTGTGTGTGCTTCGTTCGGGTGGTCGCTCTGCTCACCAGCTGTTCACCAATGATTTAGACGGCCTCTCTGCTGTATTCTTGAAGTCTGGTCTTGAAGTCTGGTGGATCTCTTGCGTGCTTATGACTAACTGGTAGTACACAATAAGCTTGGTTGATGTACTGATGAGTATCTCGCCTTTACGCAACAATTACGAGCTATACAGATGATCTGTACTTAGTGTGTTCGTAATTGCGTGTGTGTTGACCACGTAGAGTCTTCTTGTTGATCTTCACCACTTTGGTTACTAGACGATCGAAGGACTACGTCTTAACTTCGTGAGTACTGGCAAAAGAGTGATCTTTCAGCGTGAAAACACCTCGCTGGCCGGGGCTCGCGTCAAATGATTTCATTGGCTGACACACTCTCCCTACCACATAAAATTTTGAATTCCCTTGGTCCGTGAGAATGAAGCTAGGTTCCCACAGACGGAGAATTGATATTATTTCTAATATTCTTATTATAATTAACCTGCGGAACCAATTTGCCGCTCCGGATATCCTGTGCTTATTTAATTTTGCAATAACTTGGTTGCAAACCAAGTTATGTGAAATCTAAAATATACAATCTGTCAGAAATTATTATCTTTATAACATACTAAAATCTCATTACTGTAACTCTATTTTTACAGAAGTTATTCAATTATTTTAATTAACTCTTTCATTTGTTAATTATATTGCATCAAATTTGCACACGTCATTATTAATATTTCGGTAAACATTTTGGCTATATTGGATTTCGCCTTTATTTATTAGTTTCCGAGATATTAATAATTAACAGTTTGGGTGTGGTCGCTTCCTTGTACAGCGAACTGATTACATAATGACCACGTGTGCGTTGCTTTACAAAGCATTATTTTCAATGCGCTACATTCAAATGGAGTTTTGACTGGTACATTTTATTTAAATATGCTTTCAGTATGCGGTAAACATATAACCCCAAATAGTTAATATTTGGTGCTGTTGTATATTCCCACACCCGCTTTAAAAAAAAATGAATGTAATAATTACAGTTATTTTTTTTTCTTAATCATTACACACATATTCTGTAATCACTATTCTTATTACCTATACATTGTATTACTTATTCAAAAGAAAAACATACATGTGTGTTAATGTTGTTCCATTACATACAACTTAATTCTAAATACATTTATTAATAATATTACATTTGCAATCATTTGTGTATTAATGTTTTTAGAACGGCTAATATCTTTGTTTGTAAACAGTAGCGCGTACAAAAGAATTTGCTGACAGTTTATTTACAACCGTTATCGCCTGGCGCGCGTAGCTAATTGCTTGACCTACTTTCAAATGTCGGTCAGGTAGTTGTTATCGCGTGACGTAACTATTTCCTGCTGTGCGTTTAGTTCAGTTGTACACGCCTATTATTTACTGCGATAGAAAAACATTATTATCAATACACAAGCTATTTATAATTATTATTAATAATATTATAAAACACAAATTATTTATTTTAATTTTAATTATTATAATACAATTACATTATCTTTTAACTGTAATATTTCGTAACCATTTTTACGAACGGTCCTACAGTATTTCGTTAACCATAGGTCATTTTTGTCACCGGATTCGTCGTCTACGTCTTCCCACGCTGCCTGTGTGGGAACGTCGTCGTCACTTTCCTGCTGTACCGGACGTACAATTGTCGGTGCCCATTGTTGCATTGTGTTGACGGCCAACCACGGTTCCTTCCCTTCCGGTTGAAATACTTTGTCAACTGGCGTACAAATTTCTGTAGAAAAATCACTTTTCTTAAATCTAACATTTTTCTTATTTTTACCTACTTTATTGCGATACGTTTTAGCATGGTTTATGGCGCTTCCACCCTGGAGGCGCCCGTTTCCAAGTTTTTTGGAAACTTACGATTCTTTTTCCTCTCGTTGGGGTCTTTATTACTTGGAGTATCGCTGTCTTGCTCTATTGTATCAGTTCTAGCTATCTCAACCGTTTGCATAGCTCTAATCGGGGCCCCGTCGTTACCCTTATATTGCCCTTTCGATCTAGCAATATTTTGTTTGCCTTTGTATTCAAAGGTCTTATCTTGGGGTTTTGACGATGTTTGGGGTGGAGTAGAACTAGTACTCGGTCTCTGGTCAGGTTGCTGGTATTGTTCTCGCGTATTCTGCCCTTCATTATTTCGGCGAAAATCGGGATTATAACGCCACCCACCAAAATCAAAAACCGTCTCACTTTGGGACAATAGAATGAGGAGTTCGTCTATCGTGCGAATACCCTACGTAAATACAGCTACTCTAATGTTATGATTAAAATGGTAGGCAAGCTTCGTGACTATGTCAATCTCCGCAAATGCTGGGGTTAAATGCTTCGCGCGTTCGACCTGCTGGATTATATAATTTTCGGCGGTAATACCCATTTTCTTATCAAATCGGCCATATTCCAGTTCATTGCGCAGAAGTCTTTGGGTATGCGAGTTCCAGTACCGGCTTTCAAATTTTTGTTTGAACTCCGCGTATGTGGACACTCTATCGCGTACAATGTTATACCACTTACGCGCCGAATCACGCATCGCGTTAACCACCCACTGTATTTTGTCTTGATCTTCTAGTCGGGAACCTACTCTAGCCATTTCACTCTCACACGCTAATAAAAATTCAATGGGGTTTTCGTTATTTTCCCCCGTAAAATACACGCGATTTTTCTCGTCGACAGGACCTTGTACCAAAATATTAGGAGCAGATCTCCTTCGTACCTCCTGTCGTACTTTCAAAATCTCGTCGTTTAACGTTTGTAAAACACTCTCTTTATTAGAGTCAATGTTAGATCGCGTCTCTACAATTGAAGCGTCTAATTTATCTACTCGTCGTTGCGTTTCGGTCACGTCCGCGTGAATCTTTACCTCTAGGGATTCCATCTTCCTTGAGACGTCTAGGGTTTGCTTCTCGCAACGGCTTATGTGATCCTTGAACCGGCCCTCCATACGTGTTACTTGTTCAATAAACGATTTTTGCATAGTGGTCTCAAAAACCTTAAACCTTCATTGATTTTAGTATCGACCGTATTTACTCTTTCACCAATTTCCGCGACTTTCTCCGTTAATTGTTTATTACTCTCCGCGATTTTTGCATTGCTTTCCGCGATTTCATCTATTTTCGCAGTTAATTCTTTACTACTTTCTTTATTACTTTGCTTAATCTCGGCGTTTATGTCAGCGTTGCTTTGATCTAATTTCTCGGTTAGACTAACTCTCTGCGCCTCGATGTTAGATTTTAATTCTGCGATATTTATCTCAGCATTGGCTGTTATTTGTTCAAATTTCGCGTTCATATTAGCGGTCAAATCCGCGTTAGCTTGTTCCGCTTTAGCCGCGTTTTGTTTCATTTCTTGTAATAACTGTTTAAGCATTTTATCAGTTTCCATTTTAAGTACACAACAATTTCAAATATAAACAATTTAAAATACACAGAACAGTTTCAAATACACACAATAACTCTACTGCTGTACGAACACCAGTCACAAAACTCTTTGGGGATTGTTTAGTTGGACGCCAGCTGTTTTATGAAGTAAAACAGCAAAGTTAGTTTTACACGTGAAAATTAAATTTAAATTTAATGAATTTAATTTTGTCGAGCCCCACGAGATTGGAGCGCCATTTATAACTCTACTTCTATGCGTTATTGTTATGTTGTGTTGTGTGTGAGTACCTACCTGCTGTCTGATCTTGCAGATTCTTCCGACTAGGGCGTGTGGATTTTGGATTTGAAGTTCGCAAGCTAGTAATCTCAAATTTATTTCAACAACACACAAAATAGGTTACTTTAAAGGGGAAGAGTTTTGTGAGACTGGTAGGCTTTATCGTACAACAATAAAACACTGTTATATGGGGTAATAAAACGTTGTTTATTACACCAACAACACACAAGAATAGAATGGTTATTATTTTATGAATTTCTTACAGTCTAAACAATGAATCAATGTTTTTCGATTGGTCAATAGTTGAAAGAAACTGAACTCGTTCTTTGGCGAGTTAATTGCAATTTAAATTTTAATTTATTAATTGATTTAATCTAATTAAATTTCTTTAATTAAATTGAATTTAAATGTTCATGAAACAAAATATAAAACTCTGAAATTAATCAGAATAATTAATTAAAATGAATTTGACGTGACAGTCTAGTTCGCGTTATTTCATTTCTAGTGATTCTACTTCTGATATACTGCAGTATGATCTAATAATTAGATTGTCAGTTAAGATTTGTATAGCGCTTTTATACTACTTCTATTTCTTAACTATAACTTACTAAAGCCTTAAACTGCTATACAGATTATCACAACGAATTTACTTTTTAATTACTAGAGTCTTTGCTTTTTGTTTGGCACCTGAATTATTTGAATTACAATGTTTTAATTGAAAAATAGAAAATTTGATCTGAAAAATAAATAAGTGGATTTTGCTTTCCTGTTACTGAAGAGGATGTCGTCCCGATTTGTCCCTCGTCGATTCGAGTCCTTGGTTAGAGAAAGTAATCTGCTTAGAACTGCTGGATTCGGTCGTAGAGTTCAAAATTCGGCAACACTCTGCTTCCTTGCTGTTTGTGAATATTTTAACGTCTGCTGCTGTCCGCTGGAACTGCTTCCTGTCCCTCGTCGATTCGCACGTTGCATGTCAGCGTGTGTGTGTGTGCTTCGTTCGGGTGGTCGCTCTGCTCGTCAGCTGTTCACCAATGATTTAGACGGCCTCTCTGCTGTATTCTTGAAGTCTGGTCTTGAAGTCTGGTGGATCTCTTGCGTGCTTATGACTAACTGGTAGTACACAATAAGCTTGGTTGATGTACTGAAGAGTATCTCGCCTTTACGCAACAATTACGAGCTATACAGATGATCTGTACTTAGTGTGTTCGTAATTGCGTGTGTGTTGACCACGTAGAGTCTTCTTGTTGATCTTCACCACTTTGGTTACTAGACGATCGAAGGACTACGTCTTAACTTCGTGAGTACTGGCAAAAGAGTGATCTTTCAGCGTGAAAACACCTCGCTGGCCGGGGCTCGCGTTAAATGATTTCATTGGCTGACACACTCTCCCTACCACATAAAATTTTGAATTCCCTTGGTCCGTGAGAATGAAGCTAGGTTCCCACAGACGGAGAATTGATATTATTTCTAATATTCTTATTATAATTAACCGGCGGAACCAATTTGCCGCTCTGGATATCCTGTGCTTATTTAATTTTGCAATAACTTGGTTGCAAACCAAGTTGTGTGAAATCTAAAATATACAATCTGTCAGAAATTATTATCTTTATAACATACTAAAATCTCATTACTGTAACTCTATTTTTACAGAAGTTATTCAATTATTTTAATTAACTCTTTCATTTGTTAATTATATTGCATCAAATTTGCACACGTCATTATTAATATTTCGGTAAACATTTTGGCTATATTGGATTTCGCCTTTATTTATTAGTTTCCGAGATATTAATAATTAACAGTTTGGGTGTGGTCGCTTCCTTGTACAGCGAACTGATTACATAATGACCACGTGTGCGTTGCTTTACAAAGCATTATTTTCAATGCGCTACATTCAAATGGAGTTTTGACTGGTACATTTTATTTAAATATGCTTTCAGTATGCGGTAAACATATAACCCCAAATAGTTAATATTTGGTGCTGTTATAATATATATGTGTGTGTGTGTGTGTGTGTGTGTGTGTGTGTATGTATATTTCCTTTTGTACCATTAAAACTTTTGGAACTTAAGTACAGTGGCTCAGATTTTATTTTATCCTAGTATATCAAAGTTAAGCTCTCTTTTTTTAAAAATGTGAATTTATAAAATAATACTTCTAATGAAAAGTTTTGTTGTACGCACTATTAAAATATCATCTTAGATCTCAAAATTTTATTTTATGTGAACAATGTTTCATTATGATTGTAGAGGCTATTTGTAACAATGTGGCAATTAATTTATCTGTCCTAATAAACGCGTAATAATTTGATTTTTGTATGTTTTTTTCAATAAAGAGGGGCCCGAAGAAATTTTTTGCGGGGGGGGCCCGGACGAAAAACGTTACGCCACTGTGCACGGGACTCGATTCATTTCTTGGAGACGATGAGGAGCATTAAAATGATACCTGATGACACCTTAGTCAGCTTTGAGTCGTCTCCTTGTTTACTACTTTTTACTTGCAGGAGACTTTGGAGTACACAAGCAAATTGTTGTCACCGGATATCACATATCACTTCAGCAAAGTACTGACGACGACGTAATTTCATTAGCACAAGTAGTTCCTTTATCAGCAGGACGTGATCGCCACGGGGAGTCGTCTGAACTCGGTGGTTGCCTATTTCTACATGGAAAATATTAAAGATGTGCCGCAAGTGATGTGGCGCAAACATCTGCGCAGTTTAAACTGAAATGGTTACAGTATGTAAACGACATTTTCGATGCAGTGGAGGAGCTTCACTCCTTGACCATCTGAACACCGATCACTTTGCATAGCAATTTCTAGAACATCATTTCAAAATACTTTAGTTATTAAAATGTAATATATTTGACACTTCAATTTTTATTGTATAAAAATGAAGTCAGTATTTTTGAAAGCAAAGTCATCATCATTTTCACGGATTAAACTAAGGGTGGTTTGTTCCTGTCTCAAATAGGAAAAGATTAGGGCTGGTCACTCCAGCGCTTCCTCGGACGTTCCACACCTCTCTGTCCCCTCGGTTTATAGTTCCAGAGTTGTTTGGGGATGCGGGAGTCATCCAAAATGTTACCACCAATTCAACCAATACTGGTAGATCCTGTCCACTATACTTATAATATTCAGTTCCTGACGTATATCTGTGTTTCTTCTGTGATCATGGAGAGTATACCCTGCCACGTGCCTAAGAAATCTCATTTCAGCCGCTTGGATGCAACTGGCTTGGCCTTTCCTTAAAGTCCAATTCTCAGACCCATAAAGAAGTGCGGGAAGAGCCATCACCTTTTATAATTTTAGGCATGTTCCTTTACTTGCTGACTAAAGTGTTCGCCTAATGGTCCCGTATATAAGGTTGAACTTATGCAACTTATTCACAACGTCGTTGCATTATAAGACACATTGTAGCCCAGGTATTCAAAATTGCTAACTTGTTCCAGGGCAGTACCATCGACAACAATTTTTGCCTGTACAGTATCAGTTCCACGAAAAGTCATCAATTTGGTCTTACCTGTGGATATCTGTAATCCAGAGTCTTTGCAGATTCGATTTATCAAATGTATCCCCATCTGCAATCTGTTTTCCGAGACCGACAGAATAGCCTGATCGTCCGTGAAACCAAAGTAAATATTAAATTTAATACACTGTTATTTCAAGCATTTCCTAAACGACTTACTTGTTACTATATGAATTAAGTAGAAATGGTTCAAAATTATGGACATCGCTCACAACTCACAAATAATTTTAAAATAACAACTGATAAATTCGTACATTGTTTGTCACATGCATATGTTGTAGCCTAAAATAAATCTAATATTACTGTACCACTGTAAAAGTTACACTAATTTTGTGAGATTTATGTAGTGTTTTCGTTACCACTGTTCATATTAACATTACAATAATTTGCAATTTTTATAATTATTGGTCATAATAGCATACGTACCGTGTTTCTGATAAAAAACGTTTTTTCTGTTTTCTAGTTTCCTCTTAAGTTTTCTCGATTTCTATCAATATTTTCCTGCAGCTTTAGTACAAGCAAATCAGTGTTTCAGTACTATCCCTCTTATTATCAAATAAATTTTACTTACCATAAAATCGTCCACATTATTACAAAACAATACCTAAAATTACAAAATGTGGAACACAAAATATTTTATACAAAAGTTAACAAAAAAAACAATGTTTAAATTAATTAATATTAGAGAACGCAATATTTGCTATATTAAGCTTTCAGCATCCATTATATTCTACACCCATGTATTTTACACTACTAATCTAACAAAAACAGAAGTAGGTAAATTTAAATTTACACTTAAAGAAATGAATAATTGCACTCAGAACTAATCTGAAATTAAAACATTAGTTGTACCTGAAACTTCTTACTTGATTATGTAGAACTGTGCAATTTAATAAAACAGACTGTTTTTACTCTACGCTAAGTAAACATGTCCAGGGCTTCACTAACTCTCTGTGGCCGGCTGCTTTATTCTCTCTGTCGCTCTTTCACCTATAAAGCTCTATTGACATTGCGGTTGATTGCAGACGTTTTATTGTCTCTATGATACTGACTACAGTAATGCAGCTACGCCCATCTGGTTGACAAAGCTTTTTGCACGTCCTCACACGTCACTACTCTACCACTCTCCACTAGTCCTCAAAGTCGGACTTCCAGCGATTCTTGGATAAAGGCGTTTTACAGCGACTCAATATTACACGCGTTTGTTTTAAAATACTTATAAAAATGAAACTCAATTAAATTAATCGTTTTCGTTATGAGTTTAAATTAAAAAAAAAAACACAATTTACCTATCTATATCTATAAAAATGAATGTTTGTTTCTTTCTTTGTCCCGTATGCGTTCCTATACCATTCATCCGATTGCGATGAAACTTCGGTGAGTTGTTGTGCGCACGCCCGCGAAGGTTTATGAATTTTTTTCAATGGGGCCCTTTGGGGGGTTCTTGGGGTCTTCCACATCTCCTCCTAAACCACTGGACCGATTTCAACCAAACTTGGCACAAATATTTTATGCAATGGGAGAACCAACATAGGGTAGGTGTTTTTTCGATGGGGTCCTTTGGGGGGTCCTTTGGGGTCTTCCACATCTTCTCCTAAACCACTGGACCGATTTCAACCAAACTTGGCACAAATATTTTACGCAACGGGAGAACCAACATAGGATATGTGTTTTTTCGACGGGGTCCTTTGGGGGGTCCTTAGGGGTCTTCCACATCTCCTCCTAAACCACTGGACCGATTTCAACCAAACTTGGCACAAATATTTTACGCAACGGGAGAACCAACATAGGATATGTGTTTTTTCGATATGATCCTTCGGGAGTCCTTTTGGGGGTCCTTTGGGGTTTTTCACATCTCCTCCTAAACCACTGGGCCGATTTCAACCAAACTTGGCACAAATATTTTACGCAAAGGGAGAACCAACATAGGATAGGTGTTTTTTCAATGGGGTTCTTTTGGGGGTTCTTTGGGGTCTTCCACATCTCCTCCTAAACCACTGGACCGATTTCAACCAAACTTGGCACAAATATTTTACGCAACGGGAGAACCAACATAGGATATGTGTTTTTTCGATATGATACTTCGGGGGGTCCTTTGGGGTCTTCAACATCTCCTCCTAAACCACTGGACCGATTTCAACCAAACTTGGCACAACTATTTTACGCAAAGGGAGAACCAACATAGGATAGGTGTTTTTTCGATGGGGTTCTTTTGGGGGTTCTTTGGGGTCTTCCACATCTCCTCCTAAACCACTGGACCGATTTCAACCAAACTTGGCACAAATATTTTACGCAACGGGAGAACCAACATAGGACAGGTGTTTTTTTCGATACGATCCTCTGGGGGGTCCTTTGGAGTCTTAAAAAACTAACTTATTAGATCTGGTTACTATGGCAACCCAGTGGAATAGATTCTGTTCTAAATATATTATCGCATTAAATTGAAGACCACGCGAACGAAGTCTTTATATATGATATATATATACAAACACTTTCTTTCTTTGAGTGGCATTGCAATGCATGCCGGGTACTCGCTAGTTTCTTATAAAGAGAAGAAAGAATTGACTATTATGGCAGCTTTAATATACAACTTTGTTAACGAACAGCCACAACCCCCCACACACACATTTACGTGGTGTATATAAGCATTCAGGTATACGTGTGTGCACGTGTGTACAAGGAGGAGAGAAAGAGAGAAAATGAGAGAGACAGGGAGAGACAGAAAGAGACAGAAAGTGAGAGAGAGAGAGAGAGAGAGAGAGTAACTTATGGGCTTATAAAGAGAAGAAAGAATTGACTATTATGGCAGCTTTAATATACAACTTTGTTAACGAACAGCCACAACCCCCCACACACACACACAATATACACACATTTACGTGGTGTATATAAGCATTCAGGTATACGTGTGTGCACGTGTGTACAAGGAGGAGAGAAAGAGAGAAAATGAGAGAGAGAGAGGGAGAGACAGAAAGAGACAGAAAGTGAGAGAGAGAGAGAGAGAGAGAGAGAGAGATTAACTTATGGGTAAGTGTTTCATTTTATACAGCGTTGTGAGATAAATGGTTTGTTCAAAATGTAGTGCCTTCTGAAAATAGACAGTACTTTTGGGACTAACCGGACTTGAGAATGAAGGCTATATTGTACAGTGTGCTAAGGATTTCTCCATTGAATATACGAATGCACAATAATGTGTTTTGTCTCCATAGTTAATATTGCATACTGCAGCCATATCATATGTACAAATATGTCCCTAGTGTTCTACTGAAATGAAACAATTCATTGTTGTATGTCTTCAAGAAATTGCGATTATTACTTTTAGATTTTCGCTAATACTTATTAATAAGTCTCTGAGTCTTTCCTCACTTGATCACACGAACATCATGTTTCAATGCTTCAGGTTCACTTTACTTTTTCAAGCCCACGCTCATCTTCTGCTGCTATACTAAATATGTCAACATTAAAACAAATGCGCGGACATAATTTTCATTTTTATATTTGAGAAAATAAAACATACTAATTGCAGTCTTTTAGTTCTTTTAACCTGCTGAGCACGCATTACGAATTACTCATGAAATGACGCTTAAAAGTTCCCGTGTCTTTTACGTGGTATTTCCTGATTTACGGTAGTACCGACAAAAATACCTTTTGAAATTATCAAATAATGATGAGTACTGATTACTTTACAACTGGTTCTTATATTTTTGTAAGCTTTCGATTCTTTGTTGGAAACAAAAGTTCTGATAAATGTCATATATATCTCTTTTAACATCCGTAGAACTGCATAACATTTGCTGTGTACTCATACGATCTTCATTTAAACAAATACCTGAATTCTTCGTGTTAGAGATACTCAATTGTCTGTAGCAATATTCCGCTGCTAGGACTCTGTTACCGAGTGGTTTGATAAAAGTAAGGTAATAAACCTTAATTTATATTTCACTGTCGGTTGCTTTATATTTTGAGCTATGAGTTTTACCGGCACTTTTGAATGCAAAAGTTTTCAATATTCTGTTTGTTTTATCGTACCGTATCCCCTATTGTATTTCTTGTAACAAAAAGTAGAAGCAGTTTAATTATAATTGAACGTAAGCCTTCACGGTCGGGTATACATTATCAAAACTTTTCGGGCCGCTAGGCCGCCGTTCGCGGGTGTATCATAATCTGTGTTCCCACGCCACTGAAAATGTCCTTCATGGGTAATGATAAAACGTCTAAAAATAAACATAGTTAATCTGGACTACGACCTAACAGCCCAAAAAATGTGATAATTTAATTATTACCTCTCGCTACATAGTAACAATTAAATTTGTTTGAAAACGTCTTCACATGGCTTACGTTATGCGGTATTTAAATGTAGGTTTAGATATCGAATACGAAAACGATGAAAATCCATAATTATAATTTTTGAGAAACAGTCGGTAAGATAGAGTGATAATGTGTGGAAACTATTAACTCTTAAATACTGGTGAAATTTGTATGCAGATTCCTTAACAATAAGATATTAAGAATTTAGTATCATAAATTCTTAACGTGATTATATTGTTACTGTTAATGGCAGGTATTTAAAACGGCATTCAAAAAACCTCTTCCAAAAGTAAAATGAAGAAATTAAAATAAATTATTTGAAGACTTAGCGTTGAGAAACTTTTACTAGTTCATAAGGTTTTACTAAAAAAGTGGAACTAGCTATACGCGTAGATTCAAATGGAGTAAGTATGTAGAATACTGCAAAAGTCTAAGATAAAAATTTGTAATGGTTCTGATCATCGACTGAAAAAAAGTCTGGGGATGAAAGAGCCAAGAAAATTTGGACTCCCGGAGAGAGCAAACATAGCTTTTACAGAATCACAAATTTATCGATCAATAACATATTTACAAGACGCCTATTACGTCAATGTTACAAGTAACCGGAGCGCCGTTAATGTAGAGACCATCATCTGCAGTCTGAGACAAAAAATCCAAGTTTATCGATTTGAAGGCTATAATTTAACACGGATGTGTAGCGGCTATTGGTCGTTTCATATTTCAGGAGCGACTCTTGTTCGTTCACTACTACAATTCAACAACGTGCTACGTTTTTTTGTCTTCTGCAAATATGTCAATGACAGTGAAAAGCAGACAAATAATATCTGATGGAAAATATGTTCGTTGTTACTATGATCTTGTCACGTTAGGTTTTTGTGTAATTTAAAATTTTATTATATAATAAGTTTAACCCGTACAGTGATATTTTATATCTCGTTACACTGTACAACTGTACAATACAACAACTGTGGGAGTTAATGGTTACTAATTTTAATTAAAGATTCTTAGGAACTATCAACTAATATCCATGTAATACGCTAATACCAATTATACTGTTGTTGTTTATATACGGGCAGTCAAGGCCTCGACTATATCCTTCTTGTAATTTTCTCATACTTTAACAATGTAATAAAGGTTAACCAAAGTAATCCAACAAAAATAGGGAAAATATGAAAATATAAAAACCAATAATATGAAATAGATTATATGTAAAATAAAATAAGACAATAAATAAGCAGACCGGAAGAAGTGATATAAAACAGGTACAAACAAATATATTGTACTGTTAAAATGGATACGCTGAAGCTATGATATGTACAAAATATTTGATAAATTAGGTTTTCTACACTTTCTTTTAATCTTTCACTTAAATTGCGTGAATTCTAACGCCTTACATTGTTCAACATCTAAGTAAAATTTTAGAAAATATTATAGATAAGTGGATCAAAGAAGTAACGATACGAAGACGTGAATTGAGTTAAAAAGCTCATTTAAGAAAAATATATTTTGCTTATGCCACACAATAGTGTCATACCTAATTTTATATAAAACAAAGGGAATCAGTTCTACACTTATTGTAGCCAATAAAAACAACAAACTTATACCTCAATTCGAGATTTAGAAAAGTTTAAAAAATTTTGATATTCTACTTAGTTAAATTTAATTAAATTATATATACACATGAGAAGCAACAGTGCTAAAGACAATAAATTTTATTTGTCGTTCAGAATTAAGTTTAATTTATATTGTTTTTACAAGGATGATGCACTACTACAGAGCCTGCAAACAATTATCTACTGTATGTAGATGTCACTAGTTGTTAATAACAATTCGACACTTAAAATAAATATAATATAATGATAAAATACAGCTAAATTAAACGTTATATGACATGTTAACAGATTATTATGTCTCACAATTAAATATTTTTTTAAAATATTAATTATACAAAAGTATATAATGCTTCAGTACTTCTCTCCGTATTTCAGTGAATAAATAAAATTCATTCTGCACCTCTCGAAAATGGCGACTGAATCGTTTACTGAAGTCTACAGCGTGACAACCAATTACATGCTTGATTGATGGGATGTACTATCTGGCCTCCAAAAATAAAGGTTATTTACTTCTTTCGTTCGCTCATCGAAACTGAAGCCTACAAATCACAACCGAAAAATCACTCCTAAAAGTTTAATGCTGATCCCGTAAAAAATATTTTTTCTTTAAATTGTAAAATTTAGAATATAGTAACATGTAGATGTTTATAGTATTATTGTGTTAATTTATTAACCCAGTCATCTCCGAAATATCAAAACATATTACAGAATCTATTACCAAAGCTGTCACTGTTGTAATCAGAATATTGCAGAATATTTTTCAAATACCCTAAGGTAGTAAAATATCCAAATGTTAAATATATTCTGATAGATTGAGGTGGTACTCTGTCGACTATGAAAGCACATTGCCCATTTGAGAGTTTTGCTAAACCCAAAACCATAACCACATTATTTAAAGAATACCATGAGGAATTAGACACCATTAAATACATTGCAGTTACTAATGGTTATGATGTCGATATGGTGAACAACATCCTTCGAAAACATAAGAAAAATCATAGAAACATTAACGGACATAAAACTCGCGAGAATACAACACGCAAATACATTGCAACACCGTACACACACCTTATGCCTAAGATTTTTGGGTCAATTTTTAATAAAAACAGCAATATGAAGGTCACTTACAAAACCACTAATAATATTATGAATAATCTTCGTGTCCGCAGAACTACCAGCCTTGAACACAAAACTGGTGTTTACAAATTGATATGTGACGATTGTGACGCCTTTTATGTGGGCCAGACAGGTCGTGGTTTTTTAAAAAGATTTACAGAACATAGGCCGCCTACACACCTTCACAGCTTGGACAATGTCAAGTCAAAATTTGCAGAACACCTCATTTCCGAGAATCATAATTACACTAATTTTAAAACTAACTTGATACCTATTCACATATGTAAGAAAGGGCGATATATGAACGCCCTTGAGGAGTACGAAATTTATAAAGCGTATAATAATACTGATACCAAGCCGCGTGTTTTAAATGATCAACTGCTTTTCAAGTCGAATGTATTGTACGACACTGCCATACGTTATTGTCGTGGTGGGAGCCAGACGTAATTCAGTGCACGGTCAGTCACCGTACGATGTACATCGTTTAACCGTGGCGCTCGTTTTTAAACATTTATATTGGATTTTAATATTTTAATTATTTGACAACTGTATCAACGTTAAATGATACACGAATATTTTAAGTTCTGAGGATGGGACAAGTGTCCTGAAACATGTCAACTTTATAGTGAAGACGTTGTTTCAAAAAGCCGCAGACGGTGAGTTGCAATATATTTGATTTCACATTATTTAAGTTAACGTACAATATTAGATTAAAGTAAAAACATATTCAAACTAATTTTTAAGCCACAGAAAAATTTTATCAAATTATTTACTTTATTTTCATATGCTAATTTGAAGAAATTTAAAAGCTCTGCTTTAAATACACATTGAGTGATAGATAAAAATGAAATGGCAATAAAAACTTGCAACCACTCAAAACATATAACTCGATAAAATTTTTAACACATCAATTTTATAAACATAGGTAAAAAATATATATACTTATAAAAACCATTTTAAAGTGTAGTCAAAATAATTAAAGAAACATCTACTAAATTTGATGTTTCTTTATCAATGTGAAAATCTTTTTAACTATTTCAAATTCCTATTATTCCAGTTATTCAAATATTTACGCCCTGTTAGAAGTGGTTACCACTAATCAAAGCAAACATAATAAGCTATATTTTGGAAAGCGACTAAACTTTTTTAACCAAAAATGTAAGTAAGAAGAAAAGCAACGCCTCATAATTCAATTACTTTGAAACAATAAATAGATGCATTAATTTTACGTTCTTGCGTCTATAATTTATAATAATTTATTCATAATTAAACTGATGGTGTTCGAAAGATTAAAATTATTGTTGTTATTGTATTATTAAATATTTAAATTACTTTATTACATTATATTATTTTTTTGGAGTTGTTTGTAGCGTTGCCAACTGCAATTTTTATTATTTTGTAATCGCTTAACGTTTCTTAATATCACTGATTAACAGTTCGTAAACAAGAAACTTCGTGTTCGTAAACAAATATTCATTATCATCACATGTGTCTTGACGTACAATATTTTTGTCATATTTCTGTTGCAATTATTTGAGACCTGTTGTTATTAGTTAAAAACGTAACGCAAGAGAACAAACACACATCTTCGTCAATAAAACTGACTCAGCGAAAACACAATGCCTGTACGTAGGTGTTGAATAAATGTATGTGTTCACCATTCTTTGTTCAGATGTCTTTCCTAACTATAAATACAACAATGAGGATACATTTATATACGGACAATTCTGTAGCATTGTACACCTCGTTTTTTTACATAAGGATGCCAGTAACAATCAGTAGTATATGTTCTAAATGTGCAAACACCCGTTATCTGTAAGCTCATACAATAGCCTTTGTGAATTCTTTCTATATGACATGTACGTTAAAGGTTGCTGACATAGGTCAACAAAAAGCGTTTTAGAACAAATCCGCACAATCCAAAACATAGTACAATGCGACTTAAACAAAGCAATTTTTGCTGCTGTAAATCACACGTCATTCTACTGATATGATTCAAATTAACTGATAAAAATTAGGCTGTTTTTTTTTTTTTTTTTTTTTTTTTTTTTTGCTTCCTCGGAGGAGTGAACACCTTGTTGTCATTTTCCTTAGTATCTGAATACTTATTTCAACAAACATTAGACTTTTTACTTGCTTGGATTCCACGATAATTTATAGGATTATCTATTACATCGTTTTACTTAATAATACTATATATTAATATAAACTTAATAATAAAATTTGTAAATAATAACGACTTGTGAGTAGTGTTTAATTAAAGTTCAGCTAATTGTGTGGCTAACAACAAAATGTATGTTTAAATTTAGTCGGTAGAAAAGCTTATCTGGTAGAACATTATACTAGGTCATAAATTGAGTAAA
Source organism: Magicicada septendecula (assembly GCA_034769895.1). Classification (NCBI taxonomy): domain Eukaryota; kingdom Metazoa; phylum Arthropoda; class Insecta; order Hemiptera; family Cicadidae; genus Magicicada; species Magicicada septendecula. Next base: position 406,687,707 of record CM068373.1, read on the forward strand.
CAGTTTTGGCTTCTTTCTAGTTTTAGCCTACATAATATTTACCTTACGACAGAAATCATAAGGCGGAGAGACGAGGACTATTAATAATTATAAAGTGCTGTGAACAAAGTAGTGATGAACATTCAAAATAGTGTAAAATACTCGTAGTATGTTTTTCAGTTGTTTTTTTTTCAAATTAAAATCATAATGCGTATGTTTGTTTGAATGGCGTTATTTACATTGTAGCTTAGAATCAAATTATTTTCCGACCTAGGTTTTTTTAAGAACATTTTTATATTTTCAGGTACAGAATCACCTGCCATGCCTCTGCTCCGAAAAAGTACAAATGTACGAATACAAACAAACGAAATTAATTTACATTTAAATTCCTACAGACGCATGTTGAAATTTAGATGAAAACTATTCAAACAGCCGAAACAACTTTCGTTGATATCAGTGATTGTGTGGACCCAATAACAATGGATGAATTGGTAGCTGCTCTACACCGCTGTAAGAATAGGAAAGCACCATGTACTGATGGGCTGAACGTGGAGCTTATAAAATGTGCACCAGCCTTGCTGCATGATCGTTTGCTGCAGTTCATTAATCTATGCTGGATCACTGGTCATGTTTCTGACGATTGGCGGATTGCAAAGGTAATTCCCATATTCAAAAAAGGTGATCGTAATGACTGCAGGAACTACAGAGGAGTGAGCCTTCTTAATACTTCATATAAATTATATGCATCTATATTACGAACACGATAATAAATGTGATAACGGAGACCATACTTTCAGAGGGCCAGAACGGTTTCAGGAAGGGCAGATCATGTTTAGATTGTATATTTACAATAGCCCAGCTCATTGAGAAGCGTAGAGAGTATCAGCTGCCCACATACATAGCTTTCATAGACTTCAAGAAAGCTTTTGACAGAGTGAATCGGAGCAAACTATGGACAGTAATGGCAAGGAAAGGGATTCCACAATATCTAATTAGAACAATACATAGTCTGTATATTGAGAATAAAACCGTAATAGAAGCAGGGAGTTTGAGAACAGCTCCTAGAGTTGGCCTGATCAATTGTAGGGTACGACAAGGATATCCATTATCACCTTCCCTTTTTAATTTATATATTTAGGATGTCATACAAAACTGGCAGACTCTGGGTTGCAGATATCCACAATAAAAACCAAGGTAATGGCTTTTTGTAGAACTGATCCCGTACGGGCAAAAATTGTTATAGGTGGTACCGTCCTGGAACAAGTTAGCAGTTTTGAATACCTGGGCTACAGTCTGTCTTATAATGCAAGCAACGACGTGGTGCATAAGTTCCATAAGTTCAATCTTATGTGCGGGACCATCAGGCGAACCGTTAAGTCAGCAAGTAAAGGAACACGCCTAAAATTCTAAAAGGTGATGGCTCCTCCCACGCTTCTTTATGGGTCTGTGAATTGGACTTTAACGAGGCCAGGCCAGTCGCATCCAAGCGGCTGAAATGATATTTCTCAGGCACGTGGCAGGGTAAACTCTCCATGATCATCGAAGAAACACAGATATACGGCAGGAACTGAATATTATGAGTATACTCGACAGGATCGCCCAGTATCGGCTGAATTGGTGGGAACATCGTTGCCGAATGGACGACTGCCGCATCCCCAAACAACTCTGGAACTATAAGCTGAGGGGACGGAGAGGTGTGGGTCGTCCGAGAAAGCGCTGGAGTGACCGACCAGCTGTAATATTTACCTATTTGAGACCTGAACAAACCATTCTTGGTTTAAACCTTGAGGATGATGATGACAATTCAATCATCCATGAGAAGTGAGTATATAATATTTATGGATCATGTTCATATCAGATTTTGATTCATTTATTCAGTAATGGTAAATTGTTATCCAGAGTAACAAAATTGAATTACGTAAATGGATTTTATAATAATTAAATGATTTGTCAATATTTTGTTTTACTTAAAATTATAATAATAATCTTTTAAATACTGTCATCTTTCATAACCTTGAATTTAGCTGCTTTTGTATTTGTTAGCTTTCTGACTTTATTCATGTACAATTCTGGGAATTTAATTCTCTATGACTTGTAACTGAAAGATTTGCTTGTTAGTTTACAAATCAACAGTCGAACTTAAATACGATGTTTTCCGACACCAATCATTTTCGTCTTTCAAATGTCTGTAAACTTTGCTAAAGTTACAGCTTTGGAAACCTGAAATTGCAAATCAAACAACGTACGAGACCTCTAACTTTCTTTTATAATTTGTATTCACCGAAATTTTGAACTTCAATATTTTATTATCGAAAGAGAAATTACAGCAAAAGTTTTTACTGGCCGTAAATCGAGAAGGAAATCTATATAGACCTATATTTATATTTTGTTTTCATTTTCAGCTCTGCAATCACACTTTGGAATGGTGTTCTTTCCTTGCGGAAAGATCTGAGTAGTGCAGTAATGTAAAACTGTGCATGTGAAATGACAAAATATAAACCTGTGTCAACCAGTAAGTATAGGAGCGAAAAGCTTAATGGACGGCCTGTAGTTGTGAACAATAAGAGAGTACTTAAAGGATGCAACTGTGTATGTTACATTATTTGATGTCTTACAGAAAGAGATTGAACTTTGCGTGTTTGCAAAGTTAGTTTCGTGTGTGTGTGTGTGTGTGTGTGTGAGCGTGCGAGTGTATGCATTTTGGTGATATATAACTGGCGTATTTTACATCCGTCAATTTCTTCCGCATTACAGATTTACCGCCATTACATTCTGAACGAAGTGAGCATAAATAATTAACCAGTTACAGCTGTTTTAATTCAAAATAAAAGAAACTAGTGTCCATTTGCGCATCTATGCACTTCACAATTGCAAATTGTTTTTTCCTCAGATCACGCTCCTTTGATCTATATGCGGAAACCATATTTATGTTTACCAGTTGTGCGAAATCTTTCTCTTTCTATCTCCCGTGTGTGCAAACGGGAACAAGCTTGAAACTTGTCTCAGTCGTCTGTTATTATGAACAATGTTAACTAGCTTTCGTTTCCTAACTGGTTATATGTTTTATTGTTGTAAATACTCGTCGTTACATTTTGAAATGTTTAGTGAATTCTTTTCTACCTTAATTATTTTAGGAATTTACTAATCACTGTACTGTAGCTTACTCCTTTTTTAATCATTGTCGCTTCTGTGAATCTTTTTATTACATCATCTCCTTTTCCTAATTACTTTACTTTAAAATTTATCCTTAAATTTTTAGTGACCGTCAATGAATGAATGTTTTAGTGGATGGTTAGTGAGGATCGGTCAATAATACAAATTTTAGCTATTTTGCGTCGACGTTTCGACAATATTTATTGTCATCTTCAGGACCTGTGTATGAAATACAATAGAAATATCAAACATATGAAAATGGTTATTACTTAATATTTATATTTTGTACAATGTTATTTACCTAGAACTTGGTCTATACAGAGTACTGTATAGACTGGTACTCTGTATAGACCAAGTTCCATATTTTCATATGTTTGATATTTCTATTGTATTTCATACAGAGGTCCTGAAGACGACAATAAATATTGTCGAAACGTCGACGCAAAATAGTTAGAATTTTATTATTGACCGATCCTCACTAACCATCCACTAAAACATTTAAAATATATGTTATTGCAATGTTATATACTCACCTTTATAACATTAACGTCGCAAGAACGTCTGTCACTAATACAAGATTGATTTTCTAAGAAAAGTGTTCCCCTCATTACGGTGATACGTAGAATTTGTCATTTTGTATGTGTTAATAGGTAGGCTATGTGGTAATTCAGTTTTACTTTGTTAGTATTGTTACAACGGTCTACCTAATCATCGTATGGTATAGTGGAAAACAAAATACAGACACCAATAAAGTCACTAATCACCAGCTTCAATTAATCACAAGTAACAGTTTGTAATCAACTTGTACAATAATCCAAGTTAAATTTGTCCATACGCAATAGTAATGTCAAATAATACAGTTCCACACTCAATAACTTTTCGCTACAATACTTCAACCCCCACTCGATCCGCTCTAAAGAAATCGTTGAACACAACTGACCAGCCGGGTACTATGGCTTTTTATTGATAGCACAAGACTTTTAGATATTTTCCAAACTCATTGTAGTGTGTCAGCTAATGCGTATTTCAAGTGTTCTGCAGAGTCCTCTGGAACGTACTTAAGCACGGCCTTGACTGTGGTACACCTGGAGGATGGAGGACGTTCTAAGCTTTTCGATAGTGTTCCCGTTACAGTAAATTTTTAAGTGCTGTCTTTATGATATACTTTAATGTTCTTAAACGTTGCGTCAGTGTTCTTAATTTTGTTTTAGTCACGAAAGGACGTAAGATACAATTGACTAGATACAATGTTAAAATATCTGTACCGCCTCTGTGACAAAAAATATTGTTCCTTTAATTTGTAGCACATCCCGCTGCTAGGTCCCGGAAGTGCTCGCATACACACAAATAACATAACATAATATCTAAATCCATCAAAATCCTTAAGACACTTTTTCTGTGTTGTAACTTACTTCTCAAGTGTTTCTATAATTAACATAATTCTATAAAGGGAGGAGGTGCAAGTAAAAGAAATTGTTGAATGCGTCAATCTGTGAGTAGAGCCGGATGCGACCCGTTTATTTCAAAAACATTATGAGCCTCTAAAATTTACCTAATTATGTGCCAGTCAGAAACTGTCAGTACTGAGCTAATTTTTTTTTGAAAAAACTGAGTATAGAAAATGTCAAATGCTAAATATGGGGCTGTCGCATAAATCAATACTAGTTTACAAAATGGTGTTCAGCGTACACGCTGTGATCTACTTATAAATTTCTGACACTGTTATCTATCACAAAAGTTTACAAGATTGTTTCTGACACTTAGGATGAGTGACTAGTTTGTTTCGCTTTCCCTTCGTGATTATGCAGCAACTGCCACCGTAAGTTATTAAAGGTAAAAATATTACTTGGCAATCCAGATAAGTCCTTTTGCAACCTGCTGTGTCTGGTCGCTACGGCTGCGTGTTCCTTAATACCTGCTTTGAACCACTGCTATGTCTGTGCTGGAAGATCGTGTGAAAACTGTAGGACGTTCGTGTTCTCGTGTCTTCGGTCCGGAACGTCGAACCAAGTTTTGAATTTGGTTATTGAGGCTCCCAAACATGACGAAAGTCCGGCGACGGGCCACTCTGCTCACAGCGTTTGATGGGAGACTGACGAAATTTAAGAAAGCAAACGATAGGGTTAGTAAAAGGGAGGGCGTGACGTCAGGGCGTCGGGCAAGGTACAATTTGCGGATTGTTGCATTCGGCTGAAGACGAATAATTGCAACAAATTCAACTATTGTCATGACACGTAAACACATAGACCTGACAACGCTCTTATTTTAACTCGCCTAGAATTGTCACCATGGTGGAAACAAGTTTTATAGAAATGATAAAGTAGTACTTAAAATATTGTCTGCATACTTAACAAAACGTCAGTAACACTTTCTTTATTTATGGATACATCGTTACTCACTCCTAATCTATGTTTAATTTACAGTTTCGCCTAGCCTGCTTACTTAAAGAAAGTTTACAATCTTTTGTGTGTCACTTACACTTCCTACACTTACGAATACATCTTTAATAACTTTTAATCAACGATTTATAATTCTCTGCTGATTTGCACTTCGCTTTTCGTTGCAACAAATGGAATTATGCTCTAAAAAGCGTAGTGTTCCATATTTGTTTGCAAAGTTTTCCTAAGTAATAAATTTTATGGAACAGTGTTTAAGTGGCAACAACCCCTACTGCAAAAGACTTAAGCGTTGTCAATGCCCAACGCTGTGGCGCCAGATAAATTATTGTCTGCAAGAAACATTTGCGATAGTATTCCCTTAAGCACACTATTACGTATTTTACAACTTCGTGTGATGTATAATTCTAAATGTATATAATCAAAATCATAAAGTATTATACAATGCTAAAAGCCTTGTATAATTATAGTATTTTATTATTTACAAACAGCTAGTAGATTATTAAAGCATGAAAGTAAATTTTTATTAAATGGGTGTCCAATCACCTTATCAACACATTGTTGAACTAGCGCTTACTACTCTTAATTTGTTAATATTTTCTGTAACTAGTGTGCACACCTTTTATAAAAACTTGTCAATTAAAAATTTGTAAGATTCTAAGACTCTGAGTTAGTTATAATATTAAAGTGTAATAATGATTTTACAAAATTAAAATCAAGAAATGTAAAAACACCTTATCTAAAAACCTACAATCGTCTGTATACTTGATAGTGTATTAAAAACAATGTGTTACGATATAAATAACATATTCTAATGACATACAGAAAGCTAACTTGCAGTGACATCACAACTTGTAATATTGAATCAATTGCTAATTAAAATACTTTTCATCATGAACAAAAACAAACAAAAGAAATGGGAAATGTGATGAATGTCGTTGTCTCATATACAATATAGAATAATACGGACAATCACCTTTAGACGACTCACAGTGGGGATTGTAAAGATTCGGCACACGAGGGATGCAAAGATTATCTCGGCACATGTTCTAAATTCTGTGATTTTTGTCATCGGTGAAGATATAATAACTTAAAATCTATTAGTACAGATAAATGCATTGTTTTTTCTAAGAATCAGGTTAATCAAATTATCTTATGTAATTTGGCTGACTATAATTATTTACTTTGACCTACCTACATACAATTTTTACTTTGACCGGACATAAGGGCTAAATGAAAAACTTGCAAAAGTTTACAATCTTTTGTGTATCACTTACACCTTTTCATCAGGGGTTCACATCTTTGCCAATACAGATGTGCCCTAGCTGGATTCTCACTTTGCTTTAACCTGTCTTGAGTTGGACAGAAAAGATCCCTACCTTTAATCTATACTTATAGTCTCTCTGGACTGACTCTTATTATTTATCGACCCCGTCGCTATTAGAGTACTGGAAGACTAAAGCGTCTTTCTTTTTTCATTCTAATTTGTTAATTTTGGGCGGCTTAGGATCTCAGAGTGCTCACTTTTGCCGATAAATTAGCACAGGAAATACTAAGAAACCTTCATTGTCAGAATAACTGATACACAGCTACCAAATCCTATCTCAGAAAAAGAAGAGTCTTCTGTGTCCCAAAACAGGAGCCTTTCGGATAAGGTATGGTAACCCTAAGAGAAGAATCTCTGGCCCTTCTGCTACGGGGTTGTGAAACAGGCCTGTAACCTGTTCATGTAAAACTTTATAATACTTGTAGTACCCAATGCCATTGGTCGAAGAGACGTGGGTCGTCCGAGGGTGAGATGGGTAGCAGCAACGTTTATATAACCTAATCCTTAATTACAAGCAGAACAAGACTGACACCTTGTAAAAACTTATATATTTTTGTCTTTGTTTCCGTAATACATACGAAATACTCTCTTAAATAAAATTAGGCTGTATACATAATTTAATGGTTTTATTTTAGTACAATAACGACTATAACAATTCTAATCTTAACGCATCCGCTTTGTCCGGGCTTTCCCTACAATCATTCTACAAAGACTACAGAGATGTACTAATTTAAAACCTATGAACCCGTGTTTGCTGGTAAAATCCATTATATGCTTTAGCTGTACTCAGCTACTGCAAATGCTACATACAACTTCTGCTGGTCTTTAAACCAATATGCTTTGGTATCTCGCACTCACATATGGGCTGATTCCATTCTACGACCGCTCAAAAGCACGTATCTGTATAATGCAGCTGCATCTAAATTGATATTTATCAATTACAGATGCAGCTGCATCTAGGTCTTAATTGATATTTGTAACTAACCTTTTGTCACCTATGAAATATGCTGTATACTCACTTAGCGACGGATGTAGGCTCACGCAGTTCATTCTTGTTCGACAAGTTTGTTTTGAAATCAACATGAAAGTTCGGGATATATTCACCCACAGGATGGAATGATATAATATATTTCTCATCTAATGGCTCTACTCTTGTACTTAATCGATTACGCAGATTGGATTTGACATTGCCTATATACTGTGATTTGTCATCTAATAGACAACTCAAGATATTTCTAAAATTGTGTATAATTGTCGTCTTTTCAGCTACTAGCTTATCTACATTCTCTGTTTCCTAAATAAACGACTACTCAAGTCTGTTTTAAAATCTTCTATCGTCTTCGCAATGTCAGATATTAGCTTAAATATATACTCAAATTCCTTAGCTAATCGACTACTTGAGTCGTTGTGTAGTATATTTCATATCATGATTGAAAATGTGTATTTGTTTTTCTATTTTTAAACAAACCTCTTTACTCTTAACCCGTCTATGTAACTCATAATATATTTATACCAATTAAATCCTTGGTTAATTTATTTATCGAATAACCACAACGTCTTCTGTAGTTTGACTTAGAGTTACAGTTGATTTTATCATTAGTTTCTAAAGCATAATAGTAGTGTATTATTATTATTATTATTATTATTATTATTATTAGTAGTAGTAGTAGTAGTAGTAGTAGTAGTAGTAGAAGTTTATATTTTTCTTATAATTCTGCTTTAAAATTCAAGGCAGACAAGTTTCGGTAAATTGTTTCAACTATTATTACCAGAATTGTTCAATAGAAAGACGTTTAGAGGCTGCAAAGCATTCTTTATTCAACGATTTTAGAAGAAGTCCTCATTAACATTAAAGCATGAGTCCCACTATTGCACTAATCTGTAGATTCCCTGCTGGTAAAATGCTTGCGGCTGTTTGCGGAACCATTCGCTAACAGCAAACTCTACCTCAGCCTCCGATTTAAACAGCCGTCATATTACTGATTTCTTTAATAGGCCAAAAACATGATATTCCCCTTATGTGATAAACGGGGACAAGTCGGGGCTGTAAGGTGGATGTTGTAAGACTTCCAACTTCATACGACCATGCTGATCTTGTCTTGAATCGTCTGGGCTACAAGGGGTCGAGCTTTATCATGCAGAAGAATGACACTATTTGTGAGCTTCCCGCGACGTTTTTCCTTGATGCTGACCCGTAAGCATTTTAAGCTGTCTGCATATCGGTCAGCGTTGATGTTACACCAGATTCTTTAAAATCTAAGAGCAGCACACCCTGATAATAAAAAAATACGGTTACCATTACTTTTCCTGCCGAAGGCTGGGACCGACATTTTCGCCTTCGGAGATTGTGGATGCTTCAACTGCATACTCTGACGTTGTAACGTAACAAAATTGTAGTTACATATAAATAATACCCAATACGTTGAATAAGAATCTACCACGTACATGTCTAAGCCAAAATGAGAAAAAACATCTAAAGTATTAAAACCAAGCGTGTATCCATATACAAATAATGTCGAAGCAAGTCAACGCAGGAGAAGGAAGAATTATAATGAAAGCATCATCAATGTGATTAGAAGAGGAGAGTATAAAAAAACCAAACAAATACGTTAGCAACCAAGACCCAATAGATCATACAAGTGAGGGAACAAGTAATATAAATGTGACAAACAGATCATACAAGAGAGGGGACATGTCAAATAAATGAAACAATTTATAATACAAGTGAAACAAATATCATATATGTGACATATGATACAAGTGAGGGAAAATACCCTATAAGTGAAGAAACATATATATATAAGAAGAAGAAGAAACCCGAATACAAGAAGAGGAGATGTGTATATGATGAAGAAGAAGAAAAATGTATATTAAACCATGAAGCAGATTTAACAAGGACAAGACAATAACATTCCCAGTGTGAGGAATGTACTACGACAAGGAAGATAATAAGGCATGTGTAAAGAATGCCAGACTAGTGAGTTATAATACCCCCCAACAAGGAAGAATATGATGAAGAAATGATGACCAAGAACAAAGTGTCGACAAACTAATAAGCAGCCACACACAATAATAGTGAGTGTCTTATATACGTGCATCGATTAATATTAAAATAACACAACCCCAAGTAAACACCACAGACAATAAAAGTGCAATGTTTATGGAAGAGGAAGATAAGAAGTGTTAACAAGGTGAAATAGTGAATCCCAAATAAACAACACAAACATTTAGTGTATGATTTATGAACCAAGATTATGACAAAATACAAACATAGAAAGACCACAAATATACTGATATTAAAGAGAGAAATAATTGCTCAATAACAACTGAAACTGAATATAAAATCCTTAATAAGATATATATTTAAAGATCAAAAGAATAGAGAGTAAAACCAATATATAATGTAATAATTAATGTATTGAAAACAAGACAACCTGCTATAGAAAGACAAGGCAATTTGCCAAAATTAAAATATAAACACATAATATGTACAACAATAACAAGTAAGAATTAAGTAATAATGTGTAAACAAATAGTATAAAATGTGTATAAAATAGTGGGAATATTGTAATAAATAATAGTAATAACATATCATAACAAAATTATAATAATTAAGCAAGATAATGAACAAATTAGAATGTGTATTGTTGTCAAATCAGTAAGAGACACATAACCTCAACTGAACAGAATCTGCAACACAGAACCACATGTAATAATTAGAAAAATGCAGTCAAAAGTAATTGTTCAAATCAACAACCAAAATAGGATAAATGAGTAACATAAGGAACCCAATATGAGTAGAGAAAAACAATTATACAATCTATATTATTTAAACAAACAATAGCCAGATTAACAAAACACAAGATGACCATAAAAGTTACACAAAATACTCACTTAAACTTGATAAAAGAGAGGAAAATAGATTGACAGTAGCAACTAGAATATTCAATACCTCTATGAGAACCTCTAACAAACACTAAATACATAAATATATACAGTATATAAACATTAATAAACAAACATACATGACCCATGAGACTAGATGTAAAGAGCAATCTTACTGAAATTTATGAATGTTGGAGACAACAAAAAAGTGTTATACAATATAGACAAACAATGTACAAGGTATAGGTACACATTAATGGAATAAAACACATCCATTAATTAAAAATAATGATAAATTATGTATATAAAAGTAACAGAATTATGACAGGGTGTGTTAAAGCCATCTGATATAAATAAATGAAGCACAAAAAATGGAAGCAAAGCTTTACTAAAGGTGTAAAAATAGTTAAGGTACAACCTAAACACCTAAGAAATATATTAATATGAAAAATGTATTAGAAATAATGAATACAAATGCAAGGACCTGTAAGGCTTATACGCCTGAATAGCATTTGACAAAAAGTGTAAATATTTTAGTATTTAGAAATAATTATTAAGAGAAATGGAGTCTAAACAATTAAAATAAGCCTTAGAATTAGAATATATAATAATAAAGTGGAAAGAACTTAAATGTGATTAAGAACCACAAAAAGTGAATTATCGAAGAGTGATGTAGGTTAATTATGGACGAATTTATAGCTTGTGTGGACTCTAATTAATGAGCCAAGTATCCGCAAGATGATAATACCATTCATGTCTTAATTCGAAATGTAATAAGAAAGATATAAACAATTGAAAGTTTTCCTTCAATTCCAAAAAGAATTGAACGCGTCATAGCATACTCTTGAACCCAAAGACCGATGCTAAGAAATAAAATTTCTGACTTTATTAAGGCATATGGGGTCGAGATTATCAGAGTATCAACCAATAGGAAGAGCTGATTTCAAGAGACGCCGACAGCAACTTCGAAGGAAAGCATTACTAGTTCTTTGACCGTCAGAGTGAACGGTACGAGAGTTCGTCGGGAGCAGATTTCAAAAAATATGCGCGCCCTCCAATATAAGCGAGCGAAGCTAACCTCACTAAAGTTACATAACCCCTTTACGAGTGAAGTGCGTCGAGTGAAGTGTAATAACAATCCATCCATCGCCAGTGTATAATAAAGGCGATGATGAGTGGGAAATTAAGGTAGTACTTATTATTAACAATATTTTAATAAAAACTAATGTTCACCAACAAAGGTTTTCACGTTGGTACTACTTTAGTCAAGTACAGTCATATCTGGCTAAACTAATTTATGAATGTTAATTAACCAGTATTTGAATAGAAGTTCTCGATCTTATTAATATAAATAAGATATTATTAATTTTTAGAAGGAAATGACAAATGAATATAATATTATAATGAATATCGATGTAAACAATATCGAATATAGATGCTAACTTGAGTACTATTAGTACGAAATCAGATCATTTATCAAATAATAACAGAGAACAATCATTACAGTTAATGAACTACATACTTACCACTAATAAATATTATGTATAGTTTTAAAAATTCAATGCCATCAATTGTATATTTTATTAACTCATTTTGAGTAAAAGGCAATCTAACCTATATGGTACGAGAGTTGAATAATCGTACTGAGTCATGTTTTAACTTTATAATCACTTGAATATACTCAGTTAATAAGAATTTATGAATTAATTATAATATATGTAATTGTTAATAACCATCCAAGTAGTATTATTCTGACACACAGTATTTGTAATCGTGTCTTGCACTCCATGACATAACTGGCAATTTGACACCAGTTGTACCATAATACGATAGTTTCCAATATCGTAATTAAACTTGTTTTCTTGAATTTTAATTATTCTCTATAATGTATTGTTATTAAATTTCAGCATTTTTGTACCCTGTACCATGTTAACTAAAAGAACACACGAATTTTGGTAATTGTAAACCAAACTAACCAAATTAGGTTAACAGCTATACGATATACAATAATCAGTGTTACCAGCCCTGAGCTATATGATTCTCAATAACTATTTCAATTGTTTTTTGATGATTATTAATTGTTTAAAAGGATACTAATTTCATATTAACATATTGTTAATAAAATAATAATTTTCTTACCTTTGAATCAGTTTTTTTATTTCAAAGTAGGCAAAAGAAAAAATTATTTACAGAGCAATTATTTTCAAAGTGGCAGTACGACAAAAGAGCGGCCAATATTTGAATTTTAAAGCAGTATCAAATATACAGAATCAGCTTATTTACTTAGTACATACACAATTACATCTGTGACATATCGTAAACTGTGTTGTGACATTTCAGTGTATTACAGGACCTATTTTGGAAGACTGACAACAATCATCATTGGTAAGTGAAACGGTAAATCTACCAGTGCTTCAAGAGAATTTTAACACTCCTTTTTAAACAAACATTTTGAACTTTATTTTTGAACAAAGATAATAATAAATTAAACAACATCTAATCAGTACAAATCGCTGTTTATATTATAACGTTTGGATTCTTGTTCAAGCGCATCAGATGCTTTAATGATAAGGCCGAACGCAAATGTTTCTGCTCATCAGTAAACAGTGTAGAATCCACTGAGCAGCAACTTTGTGATAGCCGAGACTATGAATGATGGAATGAACAGTTCCCACGCTGATGCTCAACATTTGAGAATGCCCTCTAACTTTGATGCGCCTATTTGTGCGTAAAGCAGTTTCCAGCTGTCTTACATTTTCATCTAATGCTGCAACACGCGCAGTTCCGGGACGGGCCAAATCTATTTCGATTCTCTTCTTTGACAAAATGTATTGCACCATTCAACCACTACCGTATGAGAATAACTATAGTCACTATATACAGCTTTCATTCTCGTATACGTTTCCATTGAGTGACGCCCTCATGAGTCAAAACCTGAATAAAGCACGCAGATAATTTTTGTACGGATTTTCTATCATAGATGCCATTTTTCAACCCAGTCACAAGGGTTTAAAAAAGAACAAACTGCAGATATTTTCGATAGAGGCGTCACTAGTACTTAAACAGGCAATATAAGCAAATGAATTCCGTTGCCATGGCGACGAAGTCACGGCTGCCCAGATCAAATATGTTTCTATTGAACAGTCCACGTACTAAAAAAATAACAAGTTCTATATGTATTCTTGTTTACAGATAATTGACATAAAAACTAAGGATGCTCGTGATAAGCATAAGAAACACATTTTGCTGTACAAATACACAAACAAGAGTATATAAATGAATAAAAAGTATGCATATGGGCGTTCGTTAGGTTGCAGCGTTGTGTCATTTAAACGACCTCACATGACACTAGCACGTTGCTCAGACGGTACCCTTGCAAGCCGTCAGTTTTTTCATAGGTCGAATTACTTTAAAGACGTCCTGAAACTAATCAAATCTAGTAACTAATCAAAAATTAGTCATTTGTTACGTTACGAAATATGTGGCTGGTTAGAGATATTCGTAATTATACTTGACGCTTACAGGTTCATAACAATTAAATGTTAAAACAGACTAATAACACTGGAGGAAATCGATTATATTCACGCTTAAAAGATTACGTTTTTATTTTATCAGAAACGTTTGAAAATATTGTATCTTTATTACTCCTATTTGAACTTGAAAAGATCGCGAAACTACAGATTTGTTTCCTAACATGAAACGATGAGTGCGTTTTTATTTCGTAACACTGTAATTAAATATTATCAGTAGAATTATTAAAAATTCTGTAAAAAATTTAAAAAGAATTTTAGTAGAAATATATTAGTAAAAATTCTGAATTAAAACTTAAAATGTCTTACAGAGACCTTTCCTGAGCTGGCTATTATCTTTTTACCCGAATTGTTTAAGTGTGTTTTACTAGGTGTTTTACTAGATATTAAATTAAGTCAAAAATCCTACTTAGAAACATAAATTATTATATAACATTTTATAATAAGTCAAGTTGCATTAAAATAATAATTCACAGTATAAATGATTTACTATTTTTGGATATTTAAAGTTTCTACTTGTTTATCTTACGTATACTCCTTGTTTACACAGTATGCTTTATTAATGAGAGATATTTATTAAAACGTCAATTCAATAAAATTATGAATATTTACAATTTTTAATATTGCAAGCTCTTTTTAATGAAAATTTAAAATAATTGTCAAGGTTCTATGTCACAGAAATCTACTACATAGCTACAAACTATGCTACAAATAGATATAGTGTAATAAAATGACAATGCTACAATTGATTTAATTCCACTATATATTTAAAAATATTGCTATACATACAGTTTAGAACATTTTATTTGTTTTGTTGAGTTAAAGTTTTTATTTTATAATTTTTTTGAAATCACACATACAGTTAAATTCAGGTAAACTAAATTACACTTGCAATATAGTATTGTAAGAACAAATTTTTCAATTTCTGCAGTATACAATGGACGTAGGGTTCTAAAAGTAACAATGCGACGGTCCGGTTTTGCGCATATGAGTAACAATTACTATCAAAATGCTAAAACTTGAAAGGACAAAATAGTATGGAAACCAACAACCACTCGCCGAAATCTGTGTTTAAAGATGCCGAATCTGTGACGCCAAATGTATTAATGTCTTCAAGATTGCGTCAACATAACACAATACACTTCCACTATTAAAAATAAAAATTTATCATTGTCATAAAATGTTGTTGAACAGGTTAACTTAATCGGGTTAAAAATGCAATTCGTCTTCCTGGGGACTTAATGTTCGTATCACCTGAGACTCAGTCCGTACAGCCACAAAACTATTCCTCGCAATTAGAAAACCAACTGGGAGAAATGAATCGCTCGAACAGAGGACGGGTAAAGATTGGCAGTGATAAAATGAGAACTCGATAAGTCATTCCCAGCAATAGTGTGGGTTTCGAAGAAGGAGATCAGGTTTGGTTGTACAACCCAAAGCGTCGTCGAGGTCGTTCACCTAAACTTCAAACTAACTGGGAAGTACCTGTTAAGAAGAGAATAAACGATGTTGTTTATTGAATTGAACAGGAAGAACAGCGAAAATTTGAGGTCGTCCACTTAGATCGCGTGGCCAAGTGTTCCTTCAGAGATAGTTTGCTAGTTCAGCATAAACAGGTTTAAGGAAGGGGCTGTGTTAAGCAATACGGAACATTCTCGTACAGTCTATAGTCTTGTCTGTCGTTCTACGCGCTTCTCGACCGGCCCAACAGTGCGCGTTTCTGCCAAGGCCGCTCTCAAGTATTCTCTAGTGCTTTCGAAAGTTTGTTAAGGTCGCATATTATGAAAGATCAGTCTGGAACTCCGCAGGCTATAAATAGGCGCCAGCTGGCGCTTGAAATCAATTTTATTTACGTCGGGCGTTATACTCAGTGCGTCTCAAGTGCTTATTAGTGAAAAGTGATTATTGTGTGGGACACCATTAGTTGACATTATTATTATTGCATGTGAACAAAATTAATTTGAATTATTCTACGATTATAATCATGTTGAATAACTTGTTAATTACAAATTGTTCGTTGCGATTAATTGAAACTGGTAATTAATGACTTCATGGGTTCTGTATTTTGTTTTCCACTGTACCATACAACGATTAGTGAGACCGTTTTAACAATATTCCATGAATCTAAATATGGGTTCCCTATGTAGATACTTTAAATTCGTAAGGGTAAAAGGATTTATGATCAATAATGTTAACTTAATTAATTAGAAGTTTATCGAAGTAATAATGAGTACGTAAATCAGTTTCAAAAATATTGTACCAGTTTAAGCCAAATTCTTACATATTTAAAGCAACTGTTTCTTTATTATAAATGTTAATTTATAATGTTTATTGAAAGAGTAAGCGAAAAGAATCTGAACTCTACATATCACTACGTTCGTTGAGATGAAAGAAAATTTGGTAATTTTCTTGAAAATTCGAGTTTGTCGGTCTACATATTTCTCTACTAGCTCAGAGCGTGCAGTCGGCTCGTTCGAGGCTGCTGTTGTCAGTGTTACATTAAAGTTTGTTAGTGACTTTATTGGTGTCAGTTTTTCTGTTTCCACAAAACTAACACGACGATCGTGTGTGGCCGTCGTAAAAATATGAAATATATAACGTTGTATGTGAGACTGTGTATTTCAGTTTGCAAGAATCTTAGTTATTTCGACTAAAATATTATTGTAAGTGCAGATATATATTACGATAAATAAACAATGTGTTTAATTATCGTAAATTCGTCTTAAAATACTTGAGTGCGCGTGTCCGTTTGTCCCGTAGCCGCTACTAATAAAAGACAAATTACATCTCTGTTATAAATAATGATTTTGAGATGGAACGTGGTCAAGATTACATACACGTTGTTACGACGGTCTACTGATCATCGTGTGGTACGGTGGAAAACAAAATACAAGACACCAATAAAGTCACTAAAAACAGCTTTAATTGTCACAATTAATAATTTGTAATCATCGAGTCATTCAACAACATTATTATCGTTGAACAATTCAAGTTAATCTGTCCACACAAATAAGAAAGTCTTATACACTATAAGCACTTTTTACTAATACACTACTTGCAACGCACTGTGTAAATTGCCCGCCAATAACTTGAAACTCACTTGAATAAATTGCCACGTAAACAGAAACTAAGAGTCGCTGAACGCTTATATTTATACCCAGCTGAGATTCCAGAATAATCCATACTACGCGTCAAAGCTACTAGAAAACACCATAGCGTAATTGCTTGCTTTAAATACCAGTAGTTTTGCTGCAATCACTCCTGTTGCATGATGTACTGATGACCTATACGCTATTAGCTAGTCCAAGTCTGATTAGTTCTCGTCTACAACCTCTTCAGTAACTTTATCTTCAGCAACGTTCTTCCCGGACGCTTCCATTAACTCAGAAACAATCAGGAGTCTTGTCTCGACACTCATAGTTGGCTTTCCAATCACTTCTTTTGTCGTTACAATTATTTTATAATTTATAAAATTATATCTCCCACCCTCAAATTATTTTCTCTATTTATAGTTTGTACGTTCTCTGCTAGTTTTTCTTCAATTTCCGCCGGAATAAGAAAGGTTCCTCTTAACCCAGACCTGCTGACTTCTTCTTCGGCCAATTCCATGTGCTTGGTCGAATCTTTGGCGGGCCCTACCTTAGCGTGGAAACTGTGTGCTGTTCTGAGCCTTTACTTCTCCAATTGGTACCATCACTCCCTTCTCTCGGTATTTTATTCTTCCAGCAATCTACCTGTAGATGACCACGTTTCCCACAGTTGTAACACTTCGGTCTTCTGTCTTTATCCTTTGGTTCAAAAGACCGTTGTGGCGCTGGTGACTTATTAAGCTGTTGTTCTTGAATCGTCTCTTTATTCCGTCCGCTATGACGATATTGTGGTATCGGATCCGTTTGGCTACAACGTGACGGCATACTTTGATTAATGTAAGTCGCCGAGTTGGCAGCTTCAAAACGGAGATCATGAACATGAGCGTCTGAGCTATACTGATGCCGTGCCTTTCTTAACTCTTGCTGTAATTGACAGTCTCGGATACCGTCAATAAATACAATATGAGCTATCCACGTTCGGAAGTCCTCGTATATTGTAATGGTGTAACAATACAATATTGTATTTCGAAGTATTTACCGTAATACAATTTTAGATAATTTGCTACAGGTTAATCATAATAAACCAAAATTTACATGACCGTATTTTAATATCCTGACTTAAAATAGATTTCTGTAGAGAGAGTGCAAGGAGTTGACCAATTAAAGTTTTAGAATATTGGTGAGATTTCAGATCATAATTCTACAAGACCACTTCATGCAGGTTATTCGGGCGTGGTACATTACGAATAATAAATCTGTAGTCAATAGCCACAAGTCCGCAAAATCTAGAATTGAACGCTTTCGATCTCGGACAGATAATGTCTAATGTATAATTACGTTACTATTGGAAACAAATATTGGTCCGGCCGCAGTTTGGAACCGATTTCTTTCCGTGACACCGTTAGGACGTCCGCATTGAGATAGAAAAACACTGAAGATTTCTGGATTTAACTAGACTCCATTCTACCCGGTTGTATAGAGAACCGTGAAATATCAAACCCAATAACAACCTAACAGCGACCATGGGAGACAGCACCATCTATATTATTGCGGACAAACCAGAGGACTGGTCAAGTGGCAGTCAAGTGTCGATCGTCACGTCACCGGACTCTGGCTGTGCACATCTTTCTTGAGATTGCAGTCAAGAGAAGTCAAAATTTTAATATTACCGTTCTACCGTAAACTCTAAACAATTTTTAAAGATTAAAACTATCTAAAAAACTCTTGAAAGATACTTAATTTTATTTAAATTTATGGTGTTTTACAGGGTAATATCTCAAGTAAGTGAAGAAAAATCAGGAAGAAAAATAAATAAATTAATTTTGATACTCATCGGCAGTATCAATTTATCTATAATATCAATTTCTTACATAATATTGATGTATGTACAAGCCCCTCTACACACACACACACACACACACACACACACACACACACACACACACACACACACACACACACACACACACACTAGTTACATTTTTGAACTTCGAATACTAAAAATCTCTTTGTCTCTTTCACATGGTTCCTGTTTATTGTTTTGCTCCTAGATACAATGTTAAAAATGACTTTGTAGAATTGTTTTAATTAAGAAACTGAAATTAAAGTATTACTACTAAGTTTTACTTACAAATTTAGATTGTTTTTATATGAAGTTTTCTGTGGCCCATTATAGGTAGCTTGACCTTTACAAACGCTTTGAACAATGCTGTCCATCACAAGACTCGTCGTACACCAGGGCAATCCATCAAACACTAATGACAAGTCCGTCGCCTCTGTTTTTTGCAACTTTCACAAGCAAGAGAATAGTAACCTAGGCAACGGCCTACTTGATAGATTTTACCTGTTAACGTCATAAGTAAGACGTTTCCCATTATATATATTTGACCGTATTTTTAAAGATGTATACTTCCTGTGATAAGTGACAGTTTAATATTAAAATGCTTTAGTAGAAGTGTGTAATCCTCGATCCATTATATAGCTGATGACAGGAATAATAAATTCTGTTATAATTTTAGCAATTTTCTTTAATCCTTTTAGCAAATTTACCAGTTATCTTTCCAAAGCATTATACAATTAATATTCCTTAAAAGCTAACATTACGTTTTACACAAAATACCAATATGTACAATGTTAATTCTATCCTCAACATAATTTATATACAATGTTTGTGAATATTGTTTTTTGTAAAAACGCATGTCTTGCCAATGTATTTTAGGATAAAGCTTTTGCCTTATATTATACATTATTTACATTATAAATATTTCTGACGAATAGTGCAGCAAATGAAAGTACGACAGACAGAGAAAGGAAAATAAAATATTAAAGTAAATAGCACATAATAGGAAAAGTGAAAAAATACACTTATTTAAATGGTATAATATATAATATTAATGCAGAGTAAAAGAATGTAATGACTTAATAGAAATAACATCAATAGGAGCACACACACTTTAGTCAATGTATACAATTTTGGAAGTTCATAGTAATCGTAATTAAGGGCACTTTAGATGCACAGTATATTTATGATTTTAACATCCTTATTGTCACAATTTAAAAACGTTCTTACTCTGTTGCTGGAATTGTTTGTATATTTCATACATTCCCAATAACCATTGTTTAGTTTTTGTAGCCATTACCATATCACAGTGATGCTTCACCTAACAGTTTATCAGTTCTTCTTTCTCTCTTTCCTTATTTTGATATATATGATATAAGAATGCAGTCTTTATATAAATATACACATAAAACGTTACACTTTGTTTCATGAACAAAATAGAACTAGACCAGAGACGCTAGGCCTACTAACAAAAATGAACTGCAGTAGCCCTATATGGTATATAAAATACATTCAATGTGGTATACTTATATTACGTTAGATCTATCTATGATAACAATAGGAAGACAATTTCACATTAAATGTTTTAATTAAATACTGAACCATTGAATTAAATATATTTGTTAAGACATGAATATAACGCTTCCATAAAATTGTGCAGAGATAGTATTTTATTCTTTTTGTAATTAAATATAAATGTATTTTCCTTGGCTTGGCGAAGGCGAAGGAAGGCGAAGGAAGATGAAAAATGATAAAATGAGAGGTGCGTGTTTTTCAGCTTGATAGGATGGTCTAAAGAAAACTATTTGTTGAACATGACAAAACGGAATTTCTTGATACTTCTAAAATAATATACATAAGTCGAAACGAATTCCACAAAAGATTTCCATCATCATTATGGTATACGTAAAACAAATTAAAAAAAAATTTCTAAACATTGTTTTTTAAAATTGTTCTTACTTTAAACATCCCAATTGTTAATGAATCACACATTCCTAACTCTATTTATCTCCTTTCCGAGTACTTGCAAGTCGTTTGTACACTATTTATAAAAATTTAAAATATTTATCATTTTATATAAATCTAATGTTTATAAGGTTTATAAGATTTATATAGGTATTATAAAAATTACCTGTTATGAGTGAATACAAGTGAGTAAATTTTTATAACACACATTTTTCGTGTTTGTAATAAAATGTGCTTATAACAATAATAATTTGCAAAACACATTCAGATAATACTAACATAAAAATCAATATACAGTATATATTATTGAATAATTTTATGATAAAAAAGTAACAACAAATTCAAAATACTGTTAGGTAGAAATCGACTTTTAACTGTACTGATAAAACGATTTTAGAAATAACAAGATGATCATAGAAGTTTATTAAGTTCAGTATCAGAATTATTTCAAAAATAGATTATGAATACTTCATTTCAACTGTGTTGTTCACGGTAACGAATAGATTCGTCAATTGTCTCAACTATATTTATGGTTTCAAACCAAGTGAAAACTTACACATTCCTATTATAATGGAATCTGCTTTAAATGGTTTGCTTCCAAGGTGATGAATAACGTAAAACTCTCGATGGCAACAAATCATAGTTGATAAAGAGAGAAGGTTAAAGAATTTGCTTTAACCTTTAACGTGTAATTATGTGTCATACCCATACCCATTCTTATAAATTTTTTTAATTACAATATGCCACGCACCGTTAACTACTGTGTTTACTTCCGTTTTTTTTTTTAAATCTCATCATGTTATAATTTATACATGTGCACTTGCAAGGTATGTAATTTTTATGCATTTACACGCAGGTTTATACAAATCGTCTGAAACTTTGTTATCATCCTTGCTGCCTATTCTTAGTTTGTCAACCTATAGTTTTCCAATAGTTTAAAACTACAGGAGTCACATTGTTTCTTTTTTCAAAACCGTTGTATGAAATCTACAATTAGCTTCTTGTTTCTCTTACACTTTTTAAATTAACAGAAAACAATGTAAATTAAACACAGGCAAAGAGAAAAACAAAATTCACATAGTATATAGTATAAATACCTTTTATTTTTCTAGAAACAATACAGGAAGCTGGGAATAGAAAGGGCGAATATCAAAACCATGGTGTTGGGAAATCGCGTTTAAAGTCTGTGAATACTCTCAGGATAGAAAGGACAAATATGTATTTCAGTATTAAAAAACGTAGATTCTAATTAGATTAAATTTTTATTTTTAAATAATTAATGATAAGTAAAATAAAAAAATAATATAAAAAAACAAAAATATTAAGATTATTCTAATATTTAATTTAATCGAATGAAAATCTGAAATGTTGATCACTGGTATACTTAACACTAGATATTAATATCAAATTCTTATCACATAACATACTGCTGTATAAGAATGTAGTATTGAGCATTGCATGTCAGTTTAGGTATTGATAACTTGCTGAAGATCAAATTTTTCCTTTCCATTTTATAAAAAAAAAACACACTCACACTCACTGTTGTAATGACACTATTATAATAAGACACTGTTAGAATAACAAAGAATAAGGTATGCAGTATAAGAACAACAAACTAATCACATCAAAATAACAATCACACTGGCCAAACTTTTCACAGACATTTCAGGTCAAGTATAACTAACTATGACTAAGCGCGGAGGAGAAAGGGCGAACCTAAGCAAAAATCATTCCGCGTGTGTCACCGTGCAGTATATTCGCCCTTACTCGTCCAATATTACAGCGCTAAGCTTTTAGCTGGTTTTATGCAGTCCATACATTTCAATGCTATTTACAAAATGCTAAGGGCGAATATATACGTGATAGTGGTATTACCGTTATCTTAATATGTGAGAAAATAGGATTCTCTAGAAAAAAAATCGATTTTTTGTAAAAAAAACTAACTGTTCATTTATGTTAGTTACAAGCAATAATTTATTTTATTAATAAGATTTATGCACGTTTTGAGTTGTGGAAAACTAATTTCATCAGCATATTTTGGTAAAATAAAAAATAAATGTTTATATTTGTTTTACAATGTTTATTTTTAGAACAATCTGTATATTTTTTATGGATAAATAGAAATAGTATATATGTATATAACTAAAACTATCTTATTACATTAGCTACTACCATCGTGATCGTAAAAATTTCTATAACTTAATACAGTAGATTTTAAATGTGAAAATATACCACGTAATGCTGATTAACCAAATACAAAGCGGGGCGGCTTGGTGGTGAGAGATAATTGAAAGAAACGCGATAAAATATTTATTCACTAAACAAAGGGATACGTGAAAGTAGAAAGTTGAAACTCAAAGTGTTGATAGAGAAGTTATAGGAAAAAATTATAAGATATTTTAAACTTATTATGAGGATTGTAAATGCTATGAAGAAAACGTCGCTGAGTCCAGCGTTAGTGTTTCTACAGAATTGATCCGTGGAGCTCACCTATCAAGAGATTTTTGACTAGATTAATAAAGTTTTATCAAAAGACATTGCTTACCTTGTCAATAGCAACTATCGTTCATTATAAAATAAATAATGTATTGGAAGAAGTGGCAGCAGTAATTTAGAGTTTTACGTGTAAACGACGCCTTATGTTGACTGTTTTTGAGATCGCCATGATTGATTATATTACCGACGACAGAACAACGTATGAAATAAGTAAAGAATATATTGGATATATCTGAAGTCAAAACAATTTGTTGTTGCGAAAGTTTGTAATAAACTTTATCATAGCTTATACAGCTACACTCAACATGTTTTTCTTTTCCGGAAGAGACTATTTAGATTGTAAGAATTACAGTGGCTTCACTTGTAGTATGACGTGTACTGAATAAGAGTATACTCTGTGTTTATCGCTAGTCAGATGAACAGTAAATATGCATATGAAATTACCTTTTATTAGGCACCATACATATGGATTTCCAATCCAAAGTTACCGTCATCATCACCAACCGTTTAAGGCTTTGGAGCATTCTCCTGTTCCGGCCTCATATTTCTCGCCACCTTGCTACCGGACGTCTAACATCTGTTCTTCCATGTGGCTGGTAATTATAGGCTAACCGTGGAATGCGGGAATTACACATGACTTTTCCATTTTTCTCTATACTACGCTTCCACAACACATATCAGAAGTAACCATTGTCTTTAATACAAAAAATTTTCAGTAAACTAAATACTTACTAAATCGTTTATGTTTTTAAATTTTATCAGTAATAAACCGTGTAATAAACATTTTGTTAGTAATCATTTTTTGTGTTTGTCTTGAAACACACAAAAATATACCGTTTTGAAACTTATTGGATTCTTAAAAATAAATGGTAAAAACCTTTATAGTATTTTCAATTAGTCAAATATTTCTGCTGCTTTTGCCACAAACGTATTCTTATTTTTCCCTAAACTACATACGAAGAATACTTAGTTTGTACTAAGTAGCTCCTAGCATTGCATCGGAAGAAGAACGCATGGTTTTATTGACATTCAAAAAGCGTACGATTTAATGTGCAGTCGTATTGTTGCAGGCAGTAAAAGGTGCTAGAAAGAGATTCATGTTTGCTAACTGGATTAAGGAAATGTTTAAAGCAACGTCGCTTATGTTGGAATTAGGCAGTCCATCGTATGTTGAATTACATGATACCATCGTATCTTAAGGTATTAGATCCCTGTCTATATGGGGTATTATATTTATTCCATCATTCAACTTCTAAAGGGATGCTTGTCTCAAGGAAGGAAACGAATATAATACATAGAGATTGAGATTTATAATACATAGCTGTTACCCGCGGCTTTGCACGCGAATATGTGACTTTTAATAAGTACTTCAATATAATTTTTATTGTGTATGTATGTAAGGGGTTCTGTCAGCTCGTATAACAATTTTGTACTCATTAGTCAAATTCTCTCCAAAGCTGTTTTCAATACTTGTACTATTTTTAACTTGTACTAAATTATTATGTTGGTGCAACAGCCTTTGAAATTTTAAAAGAACCCGTTTATAAAGCCTTTTGAGATATTTATAAAATACCTGTTAAATTAAAAACGCTAAATTCTTTATTTTAAGTTTTACAATGTTAGAAGCATTGTATAACACATTAAACGTTGTTTTCCTCAACCATCGTTTTCATTTATTTCAGCAGTAAACTAAAAACCAAAAACCGTTTTCACCTAACCTCACAAATGAAAAGACACGTATTTTGCTTTGCTTTAAGTAATAGGACAATTTGCAATTAGTAGGCCTACACCTTTCCACTTCCACGTCGTAATATATCGATACAATCATATTATTATGTAAAACATCAAAAATGTACTGCCGGAATGGATAAATGTACAGTGCCGATGCCGCTAAAATTAATATCAATTGTTTATTTACTTGTTACTATGGTAATTAATGCTGACCTCCATAGTGTTGTTGACATCTTTATATGCGTCAACGAAAAGGCATAATTAGAAGGGTCTAAATAGTACGAGCGGGGAAAAATATTAAATTCCAAGCTAGACAGTGTTTTTCGCCTTGTGTCAAAGGTTACCTGTGCAAAAGTTGGTGGCAATCGGTGCAACGGTGTGGATTTGTATTCACTGCACATAAATCTTCAGAATATTTGAGTTTTATTTATATATATATATATATATATATATATATATATTGTAACTTGACCCTGTTTTCACTGGTTACAAATAAATAATTTCTTTGGGTAGGTTCAAAGAAAAGATAAAAAATTTTATCTTAAAAAAATTTTTTTTATTTTATTTTATGTTTGTTTGTTATGGTAATAATTTAGAAATAATCCTGGTTCTGTGTTTTGTTGAAAATTTTAAAATTCTGTGAGTTAAATTTTACACTTCTGCTTGACCTTAACTAAAGCTGGAGTTAATCAGATTATCTGCTGACAGTAATCGATTTGTGATTTTCAGCTTTGCTCCAGTATATCACTTTCAGTTGATCCTTGTCGTCTCCCAGTAAGTCTTGTAGTTAGTTAACTCTTAATTTAAAATGTGAAATAATTGTAAAATCCAGATAATTGAAATGAATTAATTTATTAATAAGAATTCTTAAATATCGATTTAAAATCGATGTTGAGCAATTGTTCGACTCTTTCACAGGGATATATCGATTTGCGATTACAGGTTATTTTTATATAAATATTGAAAAAAGGTTCTTATAACGATTATATTTATATAGTCAGAGACAGTGGCGTATGCTGAGTTCGAGACCTGGGCTAGCTCACCTTAGAATTGAAGAAAATGCACTGGAGGGGGTCCCCTCGTTCACATTTCAAGCTTTTTGAAGTGATGTGATATTGTGATACCATGTCAGTGCATTCTAACTTATATAATAATGACTGATACTTCAACAATAATTATGAAATGGCATCATTAGAAAGACAAAAGCAAGCAAAGAACTTCAATACATCATTTATTTATTTATAGCATACATTTGTTCCGCCGAAGCCACTAGGGCCGGACGGCGGTAGTTAAACAAATAAAAGATTACAAATAAAAGATTACAAAAAACAAGAACTATATCATTACATCATGAGGAAGTAATATATAATAATACTGAAGAAAGTTTGACTTATCGGTTAGTTGAAACCATCGATTAAGTAGTTCCTATTGGTAATGACAGAGTATACATTGTATAGATAGGCGTAAAAGATACATATGAATATATAATACATAATAATATAGCACATAGGGTGTATAGAGTACTTCCATTAGAAACATAGTGAGCTTATGAAAACAAAATATGATATAGAAATATGAGGAAAAACAACGAAAGTTAAATACCTGGTCAGTGATGTCAACAATCCACAGAGCCACAATACAGTCCCAGCAGTCCCAGCATTAACGTAAATAGAGTTAAACCGCGTGGGTTTAAACCATGTCCGTATTTGTTTACAAGTCGCTACTACGAAACAGAAGTAAACACGTGAGGGAAATACGTCTGACTTCGACGACGGCTCTGTGTAGACTTATTTGAACAAGAACTCCATTCTTCTCTCCTTTTGTGTGAATTTCAGGATTACACTTTCTTCTGACCACTTTTTCATATTAAGAAGAATGTTTTTCTCAATAGATATAACAGCCAAGTTGCTTAACCGGACTTGTCCTTGTGTGGCTCTGAGGTAAGTCTTAATCCTCTTTAGAGCGGAGAAACTTCTTTCAACAGTTGCAGTTGCAGATGGAAATGTCAATGTTAATTCTGCTAGTTTGTACAATTCACTAAACACTATGTCCAAATTATTGAGATTCATATAAATAGTAATCACATTCACTGATTGTTTCTTATACTCATCTAGAGTATAAAGCACATTTAGTTCATTTTTGAGGCGAACAATGTCAAAGTATGAACTATATGGTTCTTTAAGTTCTGTCATCAGATTTTGTGGGAAACTTTTACAAAATGTATCAAAATTGTTTGAATCCAATAAAGACACGAATTTAAGATCTTTTGGGACTCAAACCTGAATTTTATCTGGGACATCACTGTGTCCAGAATTTCGTTAAAAATGCGCTGCCATTTGGAACGGTCATGATTTCTCTGTCTTTTGTGTCTTGGTTCATATTCTTTATCTTCATATTCAGAATTACTTGTAGCTTCTGTCCATACAAGATCAAAATCCTCATCTCTAATTTTCTGCAGAGTATCATAGAATTCATTGACTTTGCTCATGCAGTAAGAAATGTCCAAACGTTTTTTTGCATTATGTCAAACAGAACATTAGAAATTGCATACATTTTGCTGAAACTAAGAAGAAGAAATCTAGTGTCGAATTTACGTAAAAAACAAACAAAGCCTGAAGCAGTATTCACTTCTTCACCTGTCCAGTCACCGGTTCATCTTCTATTGATGAAAAGAACATGATAAGAGGCCTTCTATATTCTTTGACAGTATTTACAAGGCTTGATGAGAAATTCCACCTTGTTGGTGCCACTCTCGGTAGTTTCTTCTCAATAAAGTTTTTAGAGCAGTTTTGCGGACTGTAGAATGTGAAAAAAAGCTAGGTATTCCTAATAAAGTAATGAAAAACCGTTTACATTTTGCTACACAATTTGTAGACTTTGACAAAACTAAATTCAGCCTGTGACTACAGCAATGAATAAAAGTTGCTGATGGGTACTTATTTTTCACCAAGGTTTGAAGTCCAGACACATGACCGGCCATAACAGCTGCTCCATCAAAAGTTTGGGCTATAAGTTTTTTTGAACATTCTAAATCATCCACAACCTTGGTGACATGTTGGAACAATCCTTGTGCAGTTCGGTCTAAACTGACGACAGTGAAGTGCAAAAATCGTTCCTGACAGTTTCCTTCATTATCGACAAATCGTAAAACTGTTGATAGTTGACTTTTATTGGTTACGTCAGTTGTCTTGTCAAGTAATATTGCAACGAATGTTGCATTAGATATTTCTGATTTGATTTTGTTTGTAATTACGCTACCTACTGCGTCAATTAAATCATTTTGTATTACCGGTGACGTTCCTCTAAAAATTGTTGCGGTTTTTAAATGGTTCGCTATTGTTTGCTCATACGTTGATAAGAATTCCAAAAGTTCTATGTACATGCCTTTATTTGTTGAATCGCTAGACTCATTGTGGCCCCTAAATGGACATTCTTGCTTCCCTAGGAATGTTACTGCGTCAATCAGTCTTCTTAAAATAATTCTATTTTCCTTTACTTTTTTATTATGTAGACTGTCAGGAATGATCGATTCTTTGAAAACCGAATGTCTGTAACTTATTGAATGATCGTATATGACTAAGTGATTTTTGATGTTTATCACAAGCCGTTACCAAATAATTTAAATTATTAAATCCTGTCTTATTCCAAGGACTTGTATCTGTGCAAAAAAGCAAACACGCCCAGCAGTACAATTTATTAGTTGTACTCGATCCAGTTAACCAAGGGTATTTTTTGTAGTTGGCCTCACTAAAACATCCAGTATACACTCTGTTCTTTTCTTTATGTTCACTTTTAAGTTCTATAAGGGATGGCTGAGGCCTACCTATCTTTACAATTTGAAGCTTATCCTCATACGGAAGCTGAGCAAATTGTGTCTTTGTCAATAGTTTATTAAATATATGACTCATCTTAATTTATTATTCAAACCGCACAGCACAAAATATCATTCACAAAATTATAACTAATTTTAAAATGAACCACTGCTTTGCGTGCCACACGGCCTACTGAGTCTCACACTCACACTGTTGGCTAGCTCTCCAAGGAGCGAAGCCTAGCCTACGATAAACGTCATTGTCCCCACCAAGTCCCTCACCGTTGTCATAGCAACGCCATTGAATCGTGACGAGAAAAGGCTTCGCAAGTAACTTGCGAAGCCTGAGTAAAGCAAGTTGCAGCGATTCAGGCGCCGTTATATGCGAAGTTGTATTGTCTGTAATATTAGTAATTACGCTACTACGAAACAGAAATAAACACGTGAGGGAAACACGTCTGACTTCGATAAAATAAACAATTTTATGCAAATTCCTAATAGATTTTTTTGTGCTTTAATCTTTAGGCTTCGCAGCTAGCCTAGCTAGCCTAGAATATACGCCCCTGGTCAGAGAAGGATAGGCCTAGAAAGTATAACATGTACAAAAATATAAGTCTTAAAAGTAAAAAAATGACAATTTGTTAATAATATTATAATGATTGTAGTATACAATTTATACACAATCGTTGACTAGCGACTTCGTAGCTGGTTGGTACTTTACATCTCGGGAAATTCACAATGGCGGCACGTCTCGCTGTGGAATATTACTGCAAACTGATGGTTGGAAATTCTGATAATAAATTCCCCTTCACAACTGTTTTATTGGTCTCCGTGATAGTGTATATTGTCTAGTGTGTTGTTCTGGTATCCTGGATAAGTGTTCAGTGTTCACAGGTGTTAATTGTCTTATTTTATATGTATTGAATGTTTGCTGGTTATGACGAAAAATCGAAAAGTTGTTACGAAGTGAATTATTAATGTTAAGTTGTTTGAACAGTTTAATTCACTGGTACTGTGTTGTGTATTGTTTGTTTTCACTATTGTGGTAGAGTATTTCACTGATTTTAAGTCAAAAAGTGTCAATTTAGGTAACTCTCGTATTTCACTGATTTTCAACTTTTGCTCCATTACAAATCGTTATACGGTTTTAGAACGCGATTCCGCATCGACCGTTCCCGTTGAATGTTAACAAAGAACTGTTTCACTTCCTTCGTCTTAGGAAATATCTTGCCAAGTTAATATTGGAAAAGTATTGTTAAAATAATTTTCATTTCCTATATACATAATAAATTATAAAGTACATTATATATGGAATATTTTTAGTTTATTGATTGCTTTCATGAACTATTAACCATATAATTGGTTTATTTATCTCATTATGTTTAATTTGATATGTCATAGTCTATATGTGTTGAGATTTTTGTTAAAATAGCCATATTTCTGTCTTTTTGGAATCTATGGCCAAAAACCTGTTTCCGTTCTTGTACACAATTCCTGCCATTTTAGGTGTTATTAATATAATTATAATAAATTTCAAATGGTCACAAATCTTTTACTTTCCTTAATACCTTAAAAATTTAACTTTTGAACTGGCTTTTAGTGATAATTCATTAATTTACCATTTCTCATCTGAATTAGTTAATTTTTACTTTTCGAAAATTTTTAATAATTTAAGACATTTTTCTATATTACTCTTTTAAATCATAGGATCATTTACAGTAGTTAGTTATCGATCCGCCTTACATAAATCTTGTTAGTTTACATGGTTCATTGGTTAATTAACCAGTTTATATTAATTTTTGTGAATTCATTATTTGGCCTAGAGTTTAGTATTTTACATATATGGTTTTTTCAAATAAAGTTAATTCTACACCTCCTCTGACTTTTAAAAGTTAACATAACATGAAATAAAATTGTTTACATGACTATTGATATTTGTAGCATCTAATTCAGGCTACTAACACAAAAATAATATTTGATATTAACTAGCAGTCTTCAAAGTTAGACATGTTTGTTGGAACTATTTTGCACATACATTTTAAATATTTTACAAATTAATACAGCATCCATACCTAAACATTTTAATCTGTATGCATGCTGTTATGTAATTAAAACATCTTACTCTAAATATAAACCTTATTCTATCAGAACTCTTTTAAAGTGGAGTTCACAGGCTCTAAACATTATTAGCCATTTAACATTTCTTAATGTTATTTAAACTTAAGTTATTTTCAGTCCTTTCTGATTATATTATATTATTATCTTTAATCCCCTTGTACAGTAAACATTCCCCTCTCATAGTTTCTTTATTATAGGCATTACTATGAATGTTTTGTTATAAAAAATGTGACCTTATTTATGAAATATAGGAAATATTTGTCATTTCAATATTTCATCATCTCTTAATTATAAAATATAAAAGTTATTTAATAGCACCTTGTTTAAGTTATAGTTGCACATTAACTTGAAGTTTATTACATTTAAAATCACTTCCACTGTACACATTCACTGTTGGTTCTGACTTATATTTGAGTTTTATTATTCTCAGACCAGACTTTTAGTCATAATGGACTGTGAAGATTTGTTTATTTTACCATATAATAACTTTAGTTGGTGGACTTCTTATCATACTACTCAATACTTTTGTCTATAATTAAATTACAATTTCATAAGGTTTTGTGGTGTTATACTTTCTTTAATGGTATTAACATTTGGTTTGGGGTTCATGGTAGTTAATAATAGGTTTTTATTGTGGTTCTCCCATCCTACATCTTCCTTTCTTCTCTTCTTCCTTCTTGGGTAAACCAAGGTACTTTGTTTTATTTTGTCGGATGGTTGGTTCGGGGTATCTTCTTTATCATCTGCTTCTAAATTTCTTCTTCTTTCTTGGGTTCGGAGTATCTTATTTATTATTGCATGCTCCTAATCTCACTCTTCCTGTTTCTTCTTGTGTTTGGGGTATCTTCTTATCACATGCTCCTAATCTCGTGGGTAATCTCCTGAATTTATTAATATGAGTTTCCTTTAATTTATTTACTTGAATTTTATTGTTGCATTTTTATTACTTAATTATTGTTTTTCTTTTATAGTGGTGTTTTTCCTTGAAGTGTGATTTTATTTTCATTTGAAATTCTTGGTTATATGTAATTTAATTATTTATATGATCTTATTTGAATTAATTATTAGTGGAATATCTGTCACGCTACAGATTGCCCTCCTCCAGAAGTGATTTTTTTAGACTATACTTGGTTTGCCTGAAATAATTGCTTATGATAATTATTATAGTTTTTTAGTATTCTAGACTTCCTTCCATTTCAAAATTTTCCTTATATATATTTGAGCTTATTTCCTTTTCATTCCTACTTGATGTTCCTTGATAGTTATAGTCATCTGAGTTTCATATTTATTATTTTATTTTCATTTTTCTTCTTAGTGTTTTATCCTTGGGATATTTATTCCCTACCATACCCTAACATGTGAGCTGGTGCAGTTCAGAGAGCCACTGTACGCTACTTCCTCTGCTGTCCAATACTTCACTTCTATTTGAGTACAGAGGCAAATCATCTCTGCTCAAAAAAAATATTAATACTGCTGGAATTATCTACAGACAGTTATTAAAAAATTACATCAGAATAGTTCACTTTTGTTACTATTTAAAAATATCTTTGGATACTTCACTTCTTATATTGCTCAGAGATTTTAATATTCCTATCACAGTTGTTCTTCTGACTTGTTCACTTGATGGTTATTTCATTTGGTATCATGGCGGGAAGCTCTTTTATTACTATAATTATCAATGGTTATTATCATATAAAGTTTTTGGTTATTAATGTTTTATTCCTTTCTGGTTTTTATTACAATCTGCTTTTGTTTATTGTAGCATATATTTCTGATATATTTGTTTGTTTCTCAGTTTTTATTTGTTCCACTTGTTCCATGTTCTAGAACTTTCTTATAATTGTCTTTATTACATTTGACACTAATTTCATGATCATTTCATTATTGATTTATTTAATTATATTTATAACTTTGATTCTTTTCTTAAATTACTTCTCTCTTGGTTTTTATTCTTTCAAATGAATGTTTTAATTAATTTGTTAATGAGGTCATTGTTCCTCCTTCTACCACTTTAAAGTTTTATTATTTTTATTTCCACATAAGTTTATTCAGTTAATCGTATCACTGGTTTTTATTTCTTTTTATATTATTTCATAGAAGGTTTTTACCATATATTGGTTGAAATTAGACATTATTGTATTCTTTTAGAATTGATTGGTTTAATTCTAAATTCTTTTTCCTTCATATATCTCATAATGATTTTCTATAAATATGGTAAATATATTGTATTAGTACCATAAATATGGTATGAATTCTCTTCTTTTTATTTCACCATAGTCTTTTCATTTCCAGATTGTAGTAAGGTGCTCTTACTTAATTTTTTAATTTTGTAGGTGTTTAACCTTTCAAAATTCTTCTCTTTTTATTTTCTCAAATGGTTTCTTTCATAAATAATCTTGTAGTAAGATGTTCTTACAATACTTTTAAATTTTGGGTTTTTTTTTCAATATTCAAATTCTTTTTATTTCTCTAATGGTTTTTTCATAAATAATCTTGTAGTAAATTGATCTTACTTCATTTTTGAATTTAGGGGGTTTTTATATTTCCATAAAGTTTTTTCTCAAAATAATGGTAGTAAGGTGATCTTACAATGTTTTTGAATTTTTTAT
Source organism: Magicicada septendecula (assembly GCA_034769895.1). Taxonomy (NCBI): domain Eukaryota; kingdom Metazoa; phylum Arthropoda; class Insecta; order Hemiptera; family Cicadidae; genus Magicicada; species Magicicada septendecula. The sequence continues at coordinate 406,721,636 of CM068373.1, forward strand.
GTTTAAATTCAAAATTCCTTTTGTTTTTGTGCCATATAATTTTTATAAATAATTGGTTTGTAAGGTGTGCTTACAATATTTTTGAATTTTCTAATTCACTCTTCATGATACTACTTCATGGATGCTTGGTTATATACACCCTTAATTTTACCAGAACCCATCTCCTTGATTTCATAGGTGTTATTATTTTTGTCTTTGGAGACTATATATGGTCCAGTGTATAAGAGTAATAATTTCTTAGTTATCCCTTCCAGTGAACTTGGTAACTCCCTATTTTTTAATAATACTTTTTCACCAATGGTATAGGTAATTGTTTTACCCATACCTTTATGATATTTATTACGCCGTTTCTCCTGGTCTTCGGCCACCTTGTTATAAAATTTAATTCTATCAAAACTATAGTTATTTTCACTCGGGAACTCCAATATTTCTTCGATCTTCCTTGGGGGTTGTCTTTCGTACATGGCGGAGTATGGGGTAATTCCTATGGCTGGGTGGTATGCCAGGTTGAGGAATTCTTCTGTGGCCTCTAGATATTCTTGCCATCTCCTCTGTTGATCGTGGCAATAAGTTCGTAATATTCTCACCACCTCTCGCAATACTCTTTCTGCCGGGTTACTGCTCGGGTGGTATACCGAGGTTTTATAAGTATGAACCCCCATCGACAGTAGGGTATCCCGCCATTTTTTCCCCTTGAATTGGGTTCCGTGGTCGGTGATGATCGAAACTGGTTTTCCGACGTTTGGGAAGTACTGGTTGGTTAAGACGTCGAGAATTTTATTTGTAGTCGCCCGATTTGCTGGGTATAGCTTGATGAACTTCGTGAAATGGTCCATCACGATGACTAGATACTTGTATCTGTGACGACCCCCACTGCGGGGAAATGGCCCGCATATGTCCAAAAATACTTTTTCCATCCTCACCTGAGATGTTATTGGAATCATTTGCCCATCCTTTTTCTCGTTATTCGCTTTCACGAGTTGGCAAATGCGGTAACTCTTTATATATTTTCGGACCTTCCGGTTAATATCTTTAAGGTGGCAGCTCTCTTCCAGGGCCTTTATCACCTTTAAGGCGCCCATATGCCCATATCGAACCTGATAGTTATTTACTATCTCCTTTTCAATATGGGTTGTAATGATAACTTTCCATTTCTCCTTCCTCAAAGATGGTTGTATGAACAGTATATTGTTGTGAACTTTATAATATTTGGCGATAGTCTCGTCCCCTGCTTCCAATCTTGTTTTAATTGATTGTAATTTCGGGTCTGCTTGTTGGTGGGTGCTCAGGTTTTCCAATAATGATTCTAGATCGGCTCTGTTACTAAGAATGTGGTATACTTTAAGTACACTCTCTTTCTCTCCCTCGAAAGTTTGTTTATCAATGTCAATGCGTGACAACACGTCCGCAACGACATTTTTCTTTCCGGGGATGTAATCACACTTAAGATCATTCTCTTGTAGTAACAGTATCTACCGGGTCAACCTTCCGTGACTGAGTTTTCCATCTCCTTAAGAACGATATGGACTTATGGTCTGTCCGGACGGTAACGGGGTAACCAAGGATGTAGGTGCGGAATTTTCCGCACGCGAACACTACACTTAACAACTCTTTTTCAGTGACGTGATAATTCCTTTCGCACTGATTTAATGCTCTACTGGCAAAGCAAATCACGAGATGTTCGCCCTCCTCATCCTCTTGATACAATGTTGTGCCGAGGCTAATGTCGCTGGCATCGCAATTCAGGAAGAATGGTTTGCTGAAATCCGGATGGCGAAGTATGATTGGCTCAAGAAACTTTTGTTTAATCATTGTTAAGGTTTCATTCTGTTCTATACCCCATATTCATTTATTTTTGGATGACAGTTGCGGCTGAAATTTGGCGGTCAATTCAGAATACTTTTCCTGGAACTTGCGGTAGTAATTACAGAGTCCCAGGAATGACTGTAATTGCCTTCGATTCTTTGGTGTTGGAAATTTTTGAATCGCTTCTACTTTTTCAGCCGACGGTGAGATTCCCTGGTCGTTCAATATAAATCCCAAGAATTGAATTTCCTTGGCTATGAAGTGAGATTTTTCTAGCTTTAGCGTGATGTTATTCGCAGCTAATTTCCTTAACACATGTTCCACACGGTAGCAGTGTTCCTCCCAAGTTTCTGAGGACACTAGCAAGTCATCTACGTACACGGTGGTGAATTATAGTGCTTCCTGGCCAAGTATCTGGTCCATGCAGTGTACAAAAACTGCGACAGAATTCACTAGTCCGAAGGGCAATCTCTTAAACTGGTAGTTCCGCCCTTCGAATATAAAGGCCAGATACTGGCGACTCTGTGGATGTAATTCCACCTGCCAGTAGCCGCACACCGTGTCCCAGGTACTAAAGTACTTGGTAACGTGGAACCGTTTCAAAATCTCTTCAATCTTACCTGGCGAAGTCCTGTCATTAATAATCATTTTATTAATTTCCCGCGCATCTAGGCATAAACGGACTTGTCCGTTTTTCTTAGGAATAGCCACGATAGGACTTGTGTATGGGGATTGGCTACTCTCTATAATGTCACGGTTAATCATCTTAGTTATTTCAGCTCTTACTGCTTCCTTTCGTGATTGCGCGATGGGGTATGACTTCCGGTTAAAGTCCACTGTGTCTCGGAATTGTAGAGTACACTGGAAGTTTTTTACTTTACCGGGCTCGTCAGAAAATACTGATTTATACTGTTCGTAAATGTTAATTAATTTGTTTGCTTGGTGTTGTTACAATCTTTCTCCTGTTATACCGCTCCGGAAATCCCTGATTTCCTGGATCTTTTGGGACCATAAGTCCTCATTAGCGTTATCGTCTATCTTCTGTTCAATAATAGGATTTTGATGTATATAATTGATCTTACGAATCGGTTGGTTGATATTGTTGGGAATTACTTGGTCGCTACCAACGAAGTCAGCCGTCCAAGTGTGTCCGTTTGTAAATAGTGGCAATTTCTCTGTTCGTAAATCAATTATGGCGGAGTTTCGCCTGAGCACATCGCACCCGACCAATATGTTAAATGGCAGCCCGCTCGCCACTAAGAATTCCATTTCGATAGCTATACCGCAGCTCATCACACTGGCAGAGATTTACCTTCGTATTGTCTTATTTTGGCGGCCGGTTGCACCTAACAAAATAATATTATTTAATGGCAATGTCGGTAATGTTCGTCCGCATTCACGTTGTATTCTCTCCAACTCAGTTGTACTAATTATGGATACGTTGGAACCAGTATCGATCATTAAATTGGCGGGGATTCCTTCTACCTCCGCATTTATATGTATTATTTCATGATTAATGTTATTGGTAGGATTAGTATCGTCCTCTTCCAATAATTCATGTCGAATGTTTTTTAGGTAATTACAACCGATTATAGTGATACGATTATTTTCAGTTGTATGTGTTAACTCATTTAAATACCCAGGGTTTAGGAGCAGCAACGGGCTTCGGTAATTTATTACTGCCTCCTCCCGTTTAAATGCTCGACATCATTGTTATGGTGTGTCGCACTGGTAGATGCATCATTCGGGAGACCTAGAGTGGGTCCCTGCCGCTCTGTTCGGTGATCTACCGGTTGTTCGCTGTTGGTCAGCCGTTCGGTGTTATCTAAGCTGGTACTCCGTCTAGCAGGATTGTACCTTGGTTGGTCCCGTTCTCGGCTCCTCCGCCTATCTTCATATTCGTGGTAACTGTTGTGTCTCTGGTGGTAGTATCTACGTTGGCGACAATCTTCCGCTCTGATGAAATTTACTCGCGGTCGAGAAAACCTATTATTATTGGTGTTATTATTCTGTGGATTACCACGACTATTATTATTATAATAACGATCGTTATTATAATTGGGGCTTCTCTGACTATTAGGGTTTGGGTAGTAAGGGTTTCGGTTACCCTGATAACCATTATTTGGTCGATTATTGTTCGGATTATTTTGACCCAGGTTATTATTATTATTGTTGTTGTTATTGTTGTTGGTTTGTGGATAGGCTCTGTTTCCTTGGTATCCGGTGTTGTTGTTGGTTGTACCATGGTTGGTATTTGGACACTTTCGAGGTTCTGGCCGATCACTTCTTCTCCGGCTTTGTCGGTAGTACTCCTCATTTTCGTAGTTATCGAGGAGTTCTGTCATGGCCTGTATGGTCTTAATTTGGCTGCCTCTCCTCGCTCGAATCACCTCCTCATCATAATGATACGACAGTTTGTTGATTAAGCATTCTTCAGGTATGGCTGGTTCCAAATGTTTGGCCATACATACTTTGCCGAGGAAATACACCGTCATGGAGCTACCCACTTGTGGTTTATAATGTCCGTGGCATATGTTGTCCCGGATTAAATTTTGGGTCGTTTCAGACCAATTCTTTGCCTTGAAGAGGCTTTTAAACTGCTGGTAGTTCTCTATGTCACTGCGGTTGGCCATCCACCAATGGTCGCTCATTTCCCGAAAAGACTCGTCTAATAGTTCTCGATTATGGGCCCATCTGTTTCCCCTATATTTGTCCATGTATTCTTCAATTCGGGCCAAGAACTCCATTGGCTTTCGTTTATATTGTCGGAAGTTCAGCCATTCTCTATGTTCGTTCATTGGGAAATTATTGAAGCTAGTCGGCCGGTTTCTGATTACCTCCATCTCTTCCTGGCTCTGTCGCACTTGTCCTGTGATATTAGTCATCGCCGCTTCCATACCGTCGCACCTTTCTGTGACATTGGTTCGCACTTTGTTTATTTCCTCCTGTATTACTTTTCGGTTTTCTTCCCGTTTAGTTTTCTGGTGTTCTTTGACCTGGGTAATTTCCGTATTTATTACCTCCCTGACTTCCAGTATTTCACCCTCAGTTTGACGACATCTTTCGTCCACTTCCCTGATCTGTTGGTTTACGATTACTACCTCCTGTTCCAATTTTTAACTATGGATTTCTTGTTGCCGTTTATTTTTCTATTCAATTCTTCTTTCGCCAATTCTATTCTCTCGTCTACCTTATTCATGTTTTCCTGGTTGACTTCCCTTAGTTCTTCTCTCAACCGTTGGTTATTCTCGTCCATTTTCTCCTCCATTTTCTGATTGTCTTCCTATAAATTATCCTTCAGTTGTTGATTGTCGTTTTCCATCTTCCTACTATTTTCCCTTAACTCTTCCCTTAATTGTTGGTTGTCATCTTCCATCTTCTTACTGTTTTCTTCAATTCTCTTGTTAGTATTTTCTCTTTGGTCAATCAATTCTTCCTTAGTTGATTTGAATTCTTCTTTCGAAGACTGGTTGTCCTTTCTCAAATCTTTATTCAGTTTCTTACTATTTTCTACCATCTTCTCTTCCATCTTCTTACTGGTTGATTTGTTTTCTTCCTGTGTGGAATCCATTTTCTTATTCAAGTTTTCCTTCGTGGATTTGATTTCTTCCTTCGTGGATTTGATTTCTTCCATCATTCGCCTAAACATCTCTTGTATTGCCACATTCTCTGTTTGTGAGGGTTTCTCAGGTTGTTCTTCTGGTGCAGGTTGTTTAGGTTCCACCCGGGTTACTAACACTTCTGGATCCTCCACGGGTGTTGCCTCCTTGTCTGCCATATCAACTTCCCTTTCGGCCTCTGCAGCCCTCTTCTTAGAAGTAGCTCGTCGTTGGATTTTGCCTCCTTCTCTACGGTATAATCGCTGCCAAGCTAATCAATTAAGCCCTCTAGTTTCACGCCAATTTGTAACCAGCCGCGTGTTCTACGCCGTTACAAATAAATAATTTCTTTGGGTAGGTTCAAAGAAAAGATAAAAAAATTTTATCTTAAAAAAAAATTTTTTATTTTTTTTTATTTTATGTTTGTTTGTTATGGTAATAATTTAGAAATAATCCTGGTTCTGTGTTTTGTTGAAAATTTTAAAATTCTGTGAGTTAAATTTTACACTTCTGGTTGACCTTAACTAAAGCTGGAGTTAATCAGATTATCTGCTGACAGTAATCGATTTGTGATTTTCAGCTTTGCTCCAGTATATCACTTTCAGTTGATCCTTGTCGTCTCCCAGTAAGTCTTGTAGTTAGTTAAACTCTCAATTTAAAATGTGAAATAATTGTAAAATCCAGATAATTGAAATGAATTAATTTATTAATAAGAATTCTTAAATATCGATTTAAAATCGATGTTGAGCAATTGTTCGACTCTTTCACAGGGATATATCGATTTGCGATTACAGGTTATTTTTATATAAATATTGAAAAAAGGTTCTTATAACGATTATATTTATATAGTCAGAGAAGGATAGGCCTAGAAAGTATAACATGTACAAAAATATAAGTCTTAAAAGTAAAAAAATGACAATTTGTTAATAATATTATAATGATTGTAGTATACAATTTATACCCAATCGTTGACTAGCGACTTCGTAGCTGGCTGGTACTTTACATCTCGGGAAATTCACAATGGCGGGACGTCTCGCTGTGGAATATTACTGCAAACTGATGGTTGGAAATTCTGATAATAAATTCCCCTTCACAACTGTTTTATTGGTCTCCGTGATAGTGTATATTGTCTAGTGTGTTGTTCTGGTATCCTGGATAAGTGTTCAGTGTTCACAGGTGTTAATTGTCTTATTTTATATGTATTGAATGTTTGCTGGTTATGACGAAAAATCGAAAAGTTGTTACGAAGTGAATTATTAATGTTAGGTTGTTTGAACAGTTTAATTCACTGGTACTGTGTTGTGTACTGTTTGTTTTCACTATTGTGTTAGAGTATTTCACTGATTTTAAGTCAAAAAGTGTCAATTTAGGTAACTCTCGTATTTCACTGATTTTCAACTTTTGCTCCATTACAAATCGTTATACGGTTTTAGAACGCGATTCCGCATCGACCGTTCCCGTTGAATGTTAACAAAGAACTGTTTTACTTCCTTCGTCTTAGGAAATATCTTGCCAAGTTAATATTGGAAAAGTATTGTTAAAATAATTTTCATTTCCTATATACATAATAAATTATAAAGTACATTATATATGGAATATTTTTAGTTTATTGATTGCTTCCATGAACTATTAACCATATAATTGGTTTATTTATCTCATTATGTTTAATTTGATATGTCATAGTCTATATTTGTTGAGATTTTTGTTAAAATAGCCATATTTCTGTCTTTTTGGAAATCTATGGCCAAAAACCTGTTTCCGTTCTTGTACACAATTCCTGTCATTTTAGGTGTTATTAATATAATTATAATAAATTTCAAATGGTCACAAATCTTTTACTTTCCTTAATACCTTAAAAATTTAACTTTTGAACTGGCTTTTAGTGATAATTCATTAATTTACCATTTCTCATCTGAATTAGTTAATTTTTACTTTTCGAAAATTTTTAATAATTTAAGACATTTTTCTATATTACTCTTTTAAATCATAGGATCATTTACAGTAGTTAGTTATCGATCCGCCTTACATAAATCTTGTTAGTTTACATGGTTCATTGGTTAATTAACCAGTTTATATTAATTTTTGTGAATTCATTATTTGGCCTAGAGTTTAGTATTTTACATATATGGTTTTTTCAAATAAAGTTAATTCTACACCTCCTCTGACTTTTAAAAGTTAACATAACATGAAATAAAATTGTTTACATGACTATTGATATTTGTAGCATCTAATTCAGGCTACTAACACAAAAATAATATTTGATATTAACTAGCAGTCTTCAAAGTTAGACATGTTTGTTGGAACTATTTTGCACATACATTTTAAATATTTTACAAATTAATACAGCATCCATACCTAAACATTTTAATCTGTATGCATGCTGTTATGTAATTAAAACATCTTACTCTAAATATAAACCTTATTCTATCAGAACTCTTTTAAAGTGGAGTTCACAGGCTCTAAACATTATTAGCCATTTAACATTTCTTAATGTTATTTAAACTTAAGTTATTTTCAGTCCTTTCTGATTATATTATATTATTATCTTTAATCCCCTTGTACAGTAAACATTCCCCTTTCATAGTTTCTTTATTATAGGCATTACTATGAATGTTTTGTTATAAAAAATGTGACCTTATTTATGAAATATAGGAAATATTTGTCATTTCAATATTTCATCATCTCTTAATTATAAAATATAAAAGTTATTTAATAGCACCTTGTTTAAGTTATAGTTGCACATTAACTTGAAGTTTATTACATTTAAAATCACTTCCACTGTACACATTCACTGTTGGTTCTGACTTATATTTGAGTTTTATTATTCTCAGACCAGACTTTTAGTCATAATGGACTGTGAAGATTTGTTTATTTTACCATATAATAACTTTAGTTGGTGGACTTCTTATCATACTACTCAATACTTTTGTCTATAATTAAATTACAATTTCATAAGGTTTTGTGGTGTTATACTTTCTTTAATGGTATTAACATTTGGTTTGGGGTTCATGGTAGTTAATAATAGGTTTTTATTGTGGTTCTCCCATCCTACATCTTCCTTTCTTCTCTTCTTCCTTCTTGGGTAAACCAAGGTACTTTGTTTTATTTTGTCGGATGGTTGGTTCGGGGTATCTTCTTTATCATCTGCTTCTAAATTTCTTCTTCTTTCTTGGGTTCGGAGTATCTTATTTATTATTGCATGCTCCTAATCTCACTCTTCCTGTTTCTTCTTGTGTTTGGGGTATCTTCTTATCACATGCTCCTAATCTCGTGGGTAATCTCCTGAATTTATTAATATGAGTTTCCTTTAATTTATTTACTTGAATTTTATTGTTGCATTTTTATTACTTAATTATTGTTTTTCTTTTATAGTGGTGTTTTTCCTTGAAGTGTGATTTTATTTTCATTTGAAATTCTTGGTTATATGTAATTTAATTATTTATATGATCTTATTTGAATTAATTATTAGTGGAATATCTGTCACGCTACAATATATATATATATATATATAATTGCCTTTATTTTATATATAGATTGCCTTACAGGGTAAATAAATGAATAAAGACATACTGAAGAGTGTATTTTACATTGACAAAATACAATACTTAATAATATATTCTGATGCAAATTTTTGAATATTAATGGAGCCAAACATTTCTTGTATACTCTGGTGTATCTTGTCATTAGATTAAAGTGATTGCTAACAAAACAGTTTTACAAAGTGAAATTAAGGTGTTTGCACACTACTATATAAAATTTTAAAGATTAGCGCTTTCCAACCTCTCAGATAAGAAATATAAGTCTTATATTTCTTATACTTCATAAGATTATGACATAATCTTATCTGTCATATAATACATCGTATTTATCATACATGTCATACTTCGTATCTGATGATGAGGTTAGAGGCTCGGAAGAGCTAATCGTCAGTTTTTTGTATAGTGCGGTGCGACAGCGAAATTTCTGTTTGTGATTACACAACCGCTAATACAACATTATTATTTACAAAAAAAAATAACGTCATTTAAAACCTAAATAGTTGGCACTAATTTTTAGAGAAGATAACTCATGGAAACATTTTTGATAATATTGTTAGGTTATGAAGATCTTTAGGTATACAATTAGTTAATTAGCAATTTGGGGGAACAACGTGAAATTATAAAGATGGCAAAGCCTTGTTTCGGGACAAGAAATCACGTTTTACTTTGAAGTTTAAAGTGCAATGTTGTCACATACTGTACACCAGGGCAATCCATCACTCACCGATGACATGTCTGTTTCCTGTGTTTTTCCCAACACTCGCCACTATGGGGTCGGCCTCATATTCATCACTTATGCTGCTGATTTGAATTTTCCGTGTCGAATTCATTATATTTGTGACCGCACAGGTTTGGCTGTGTTACTGACTTGTGTCAATATTTTCGAAAATAATATATACATTACTGGTATAAATGATGTGTTTTTCTGAATATAGCTAAAGGAATGTTACGCATAATAAAATAAATATTGCGACAGCAGATTAAAATTATTAAGATTTCTAACACATTGTTCCATATTCGTCTAGGGTATATTCTAGAGGCATTGTAAGTAACCGTTTTTAAAAGATTAAAATATCATATTTTGTATTCGACGGAAACCCCTGACTTGCAAACATCAAATACACAGTACCAATATTATACAGACTTTATATTTAGTTATTATATGAATTGTATTTCGTCACTCGAATAATAACTACACTAATTTATTCTGGCCAAATAGTATATCGACGCATGTTCCATATTGTTAATTAATCCCGCTAAAATGTAACAATTTTTTCATATATTCTTTTTACTTCATTATAAAAAAGAATTTTTATTACAGAGATTCAACATTTTTTTGGATAGCAGGGTTATTAACAATGTAAGGAGACCCTGTATGCCGGTCTTTACAAAAATAAAAAGTAGATGGAAAATTTTATAAAAAATAAAACTTTTCAATAATAAAAATAATTTTGTTTATGTTAATCAATGTGTGTAAATAAAAAATAAAGCTGTTTTAAAGGTTTTGTAAAAATTTTGATAATCAGGCAGGTATTTATTAACTACCGAGCACTTCTGGAAGATTTGAACCAAGTCTGGAGTTAAATAGATTAACTCCAGTCAGCAATCGATCGATGATTTTTCTTGCTGGGCCAATATCTCACTCAAATAAAATATTTTCTTCTTCTTGAAGTCCCTTAGCCTTAATAAATAATCTTAAATTAGCCTGTGAAATAATAACAGATAAAAAACAATTGAAATATATTGATTTATTGAACAATTTAATAAATAATCGATCTTTTATCGATTGAGAACAATTATCGACTCCGTCTCAGGGAATTATCGATTGTGCATACAGTATAAAAATGATTATAGGTATTATATAAAGGACAGGTTCTTTGAGCGATTAAATTAATAGTCAGAGAAGGATGACGAGAAAGTATAACATTAACAATTAAAATAAATTCAATAATTATTATTTAATAGTATTTAAATAATTCTGATATATAATGTTTAATAAATTGTTTTGTCAGACCATTGGCAGCTTTTATGACGTCACCACGATGAAGTAGGCAGGTTTGTATTTCAAGATGGCCGCTACTCGATCTGGACTAGGTTACTGCAAATGTCGTCTTGTCAGAAAATCACAACAAAATTACCTTCATGAATGTTTGAAATGTTCCCGCACTGGTGTAATTTGTCTATTAGGTTGTCTGGTGTGTTCTGAAGAAGTGTTCCGTGTATATGGGTGTTAATTAAGTTATTTGGTATGTGTTCACTTCTGTTGGTTAGATGTCTGTAAAAGTGATTATGCGTTGTAGCGTGAATTGTGTCAAATATATTGTTTTACGGTTTTATATCACTCGTATCATGAAGTTAGGTGTTATTTCTCACTATTGCCGTTAAAGGTTAGGTAAATTTAGCTAAGAAAGTGTTCAATTCATCTAACTCTCGATGCACTAACATTAATGGCAATTTGTCGTACCATTTTCTACTCGATTTTAAAGAACGTTTCGTCTCACAACTATTCAGCTTGATATTCAACAAAAGACTAATTAACTTGGTCAGAATCTGGCCCAGTTAATCTTTGAAAAAGTATTGTTAACATATTTCGATTACCCATACACATGATACAATATGACATTATATATGGAATTTATTTATTTTATTCATCACTTTCATGAATTATGAACCTTATCATTGGTTTAATCATCTCATTCCTTTTAAATTGATATATTATAGCCCATATCTGTAGACATTTTGTGGAAATTAACAAATTTCTTTTCCTTTTTGGAAATATAGGCTCAAAATTGGATTTCCGCTTTTATACAAATTTTCTTCCATTTTGATTATTATTAATACTATTATAATAAATTTTAATTAGTCATATTCCTCTTCCTTTCTTTAAATACATATAAATTAAACCTTTGAACTAGTTTTTTGTGTTAATCTCTGAATTTGACATTGCTCTTTAAAATTAATTAATTTATATATTTTGAAAATTTACAATATTTTAAGGTATATTTCCTTATTATCATTTTAACTCATAGGATCATTCCCAGTAGTGGTTAACTGATTTACCTTATCTAAATCTTGCTAGTTTACAGGATTTATTAGTGAATTACACTGGTTTATATTGTTTCTGTGAATTCACCAAATGGCCTAGAGTTTAGAGTTTTACATTTCTGTCTTTCTCAAATAAATTTAATCCTACTTCCTCCTCTGACTTTACATAGTTACTATTACATGAAAATAAAATGGTTTATAACTTATTTTGAGGTGTAGTATTTAATTAACACTACTGTTATAAAAATAAATAATTATGAACATTATTTAGCAATCTGCACAATTGAACATATTGCTGATATGGTTTGAACATATACTTTTAACTCTTTTTGAGTTAACATAGCATACCTATTGAAACATTATTAATGGTATGTATGCTGTTATTTAGCAAACATTATTCATTTTAAACACATAATATAAATCTTATTTTCTAATAACTCTTACAAACACATTGATTTTATGGCTGTGAACAAACAGTTTATTTAAACATTTTAAACCTATGAATACTAAACTAATGCCAGTCCTTTCTGGTCTAAACCATTATTATTTATGATCCCCTTTATCAGTAAAAATGACCACCCATACTCTAGTTATTAGCATTTTTTTACAAATGTCTTGTGAATAAAGAGTTACATTAAAATAACAAAATACTGGAAATCTTCCATTTTATTATTTTATTATGCTGTTTATTATTGGATATTAAAGTTGTTATATAGCATATTGATATAAGTCATAGTATCACTAACTTTAAGTTTATTGCATTTCCAAAAAACACTTACACAAATTCACTTTCACTGTTGGTTCTGATATTTTGAGTCTTATTATCTCAGACCAGACCTTTAGTAATCATGGACTGTTAAGACTTGTTTATTTTCTTATCACACAATAGCTTTAGTCGGTTCACTTCTTATAATACTATACAGCACTTTAGTTTTCTAAATAATTACATTCTTATAGGATTTTGGTATGTTATACTTTCTTTTTAATCGTTTTTGTGGGTTTGGGGTTGATGGTAGTTAATAATAATAATAGGTTTTACTACGGTGTTTCCTTCATACTATTTCTTCCTCTCCTTCTTCTTATCTTCTTTCTTGTCCTTCTTCTCATCTTCTTTCTTGTCTTCATTCTTGTCCTTCTTCTTATCTTCTTTCTTGTCCTTCTTCTAGTCTTCATTCTTCTGGTCTTCTTGTGTTCATTCTTCACTCTTGGGTAAACCAAGGTACTTTGTGTTATCTCGACTGATGTTTAGTTTGGAGCATCTAATTTATTTACTGATACGGACCTTGTTCTTCTCTAAAGGTTTCAGGGTATTGTTTTCTTCCTGATCACAAACTTTATTCTTCCTTCTTCTTGTTTTTTTGGGGTATTTTGGTATTCACCACTCTTAAACTGATTCTCTGTCTTCTTGATATGGTGTTATTTAATTTGTTTACTGCTCCTAGCTTCCTGGGTAAATTACTGATCTTATAATATGAGTTGCTTTCAATACTTTCTTTGATATTTAAACAGTGGTTTTTATATAATGTAATGAGGATTTTTATTTTATCGTGGTTCATTCCTTTGATTTCCTTAAATCTCATTCAATATTATTTTAACATATGTGGTGTAATTAAACTTTATGATTTTATATGACTTAATAAGTAGTGGATTTTCTGTCACGCTACAACAAATAACCCAACTTTCTCTTCATTATTATATTAGCTCTGCGTTTCAGTTTGTCTGATGCTTTGGGATGATAATTTAATATACATATTTTAAGATCTCGTTATCATACCAAGAAATAAATTGGAATTTAAAAAGCTTGATCATAAATTTCATGAATTTTTGGATGTTTCAAGTGAAAAGTGATTTATTTTATTAAATAACTTTTTAATGTGATGATAGTATCCCCGTGTTTGTGATATTAGTCTCAATTTTTAGCAATTTTGAATTCTTAGTCTTCATTTGTATAATTAATTGGACTTAATAAACATACATTTTATGTGTTAGACAAATGTTTGAATATCTTTCAGTCCAAGAGCAAATAACATAAATCAAGTTTTAGTAAATGATAAGAGAGAATGCTCTAATGTATTGCAAATGGCGCCTACCATTGTTTAGTGTGTATCAACAAGTAGTTGACAAATAGTGTAAGTATTTCATGGACATTTGTTAATAAGTTGGAGGTCATCAGACTGTGATGACAATTTTAAAATTATGGCCAATTGATCCCTTTCTTTTACCGAACGTAGGATATGCAATTAATAGAGATTGATATTTCGTGCTTTACATGGTTAGCGTGTAATAATCCCCCAAAAACTGACAAATTACTGGATGGACAATTTGTAGAAATTCCATTGTTTTATCCCACCAATTTGCTCGTCATAGAAAATAACACCCTATCTCCCTTATTGCCCCTATATTTCTACCTTCCCAGAAACTAGAAACGTTAAACGTTAATTTTTTTGGGGCTGCTAAAAATGAACAACACACCTGGCTCTATCAGCTAACCTGTTGTAACAGACAGTGTGTTCAAGAATATTCAAACAGTAGGAATAAGTGTGTTCGTTAAAGGGGTTAAGAGATTGCATTAAAGGGGTGTATATAAAAATAAATTAATGCACCCTTACTTTCAAATGAATAATTATTGCACAGAATTTTTAATTACAAACTCGTAAGTTGTGTATCATTATTATATAATATTTTTTTATATTGTATTGAATATTTAATTTACGACAACAATTTAGAAGTAATATCTGTTTGTATTTAAATATGCCTATTACACTCACACTCACAAAGATCACAAACACGCTTATGTGGGTCTACGTTAAGATCCGTATACACGTCATAAAGATCTAGTGATATCATTTCCAAGCGATTTACTCGTTCTGCTGATGGCATAAAGAACCTGTGAACGCTTATGGGGATTTACTAAAATGGCGAAGAAGAACCAGTTGAGTTTATATTACATTGAGGAGAAATGAAAACGTTGTAACATACTAAATACATTGCTACTTCGTAATTTCTCTAATTTCATGGCTGTATTTGTTAACCAGTCTGTGTCTATTTGTATGAATGTCTGTCTGACTCTCCTTCACTTTCTCCCTCACGCTCTCATTTTCTGTTATTCTTTCTCCTTCTTCTTTTTTATGTTTTAGCAAAAACAGGCAAGGGAAAATAAATACCCTAAGGCTATGCATGTAAATAACGTAATGGCTTCTACAGAAAATATAAGGTAAAACAGAAATCTATCTTCAAGGAGAGCAAAGCGATATTGCTTACTCTATAGAGATACATATAATGATTGTGGAAAGCAAGGAAATGTTAATAATTATATGAATATTTATATGCCGCATATATTCTGTACAGTAATGCTTCCCGCCAGAATATTTTATAAAGAAACATAAACAAGGAAACAGTTCCAATATAAAAACATACACATGGCAGGCTTCTCTTTAAAATCAAGTGAAAATCGGATGGGGAAAACTGAATAAAGAGAGAAGCGAGTGTAACACGTGAGTAGTGATGACACACCCACGCCTACCTTACAAGCTGACTTGACAGATTTCTAAGAAATTGCCGTTCACTCAGAAATTAGTTTTTTAAGTTTGATTTTGTAACACGTTTAAGGAAATTTAATTTTCCATCACGTCAAATTTTTCTATTTTACTCGGGTAAGTTTTGGTAATATATAAATATAAGTTACATATTTTCGGGGATGTAAACTGTGTAATTGAACTACTGAAAATATTATTTGTCTTCGTATTTAATTTTAAGAGAATGTTGATACACCTGTCAATAACAGCATTTACTCTGTGGTCAGGATTTGTAATTTAAAGTATATTGGGTACAATGTTATGCTTATAAAGCTGAAAATATTACCGTTGCATATCACATAATCGCAGTCTATGTATAAGCTTACACTTAATGTATTAGCTTGCACTTAATTAAACATTATACAATGTAATATATCCCTAGAGTGTCTCAGTTTATTTGTGTAAAAAAGATTTGTGTAAGCTTAGAGTTGTAAAAAACGTACCATACAAAGGACATAAAACCTATTAAAAGTTCAATATAAATTATGACAAAACACAATATATTCATTATTTTTCTTTATCCAATACAAAAGAAGATTTAACTAACTACATATTTTATTAATAATATACCTTTCATGTACCTCTTATTAAATTTTAGTTAATAATTTTACGGGTTATTTGCATTGGAATTACGAGCACATCCAAATATATATCTTTATCCAAGATGCAGTTCTCATTTTCAAAAATAAGTTTAAAACTAGTATTATAATAACACCACGAGGCGTTATTTGAGATTCAACCGTTTATCATCGGCAGGTTTAGAGAGTAGCCATTGAGACATTAATCATTCAATTACACTTAAGTAAAGTTTACAATACGACAATCGGTAGTTGTACGACATCTTGTGTTAATACGTTTACAGAAGTATGACTACCATCATATTTTATACGCCATACCTTAAATATATACAGCCTAGGAAGAAAAGATACAAATGCAAGCAATGTACAACTACAAGATTCTATCATTTTTTAAATCAGACATCACCATTTTTAAAGTATATTTCAAACCATGATTTGTTTTGGCGAAATGTTAAAAATAATACTGAAAGCACAAGAAAATATCTGATAAAATGTATTTATGTTTCAGTAACTGTTGCTGTTGTACACTTATAATAAAAATCTGTAAGATGAATATTTGCAAATTCCTTGGTCTGACATCAGAAGACATAAAAGATTATTTATGATCGTTTGTAAGGTAGAGCAATAAGATAGAGTGCCATAAAGTACAAATGGTCTGTACGCGTATTCGTTGTTTTGATGGCTGTGGTAAAGTAAGGTAAACTACATTTGTGTTTTTAAAATATAGATAAGCTTGAATGTCCACCAGCAATACAATTTTAGTTATAAAATGTTTAACGCCAACATGAATAAAAAATAAGTTTACATTTCACTTTGGGAGTATTTACTATAGTTTTCAGCAGTATAGGAATGGGCTCCTGAATTCAAACATGGTCGTCCGTCTTTGTGACGATGAACGATCAGGTCATCCAAAAACTGAGGAAAAAATAAAAAATTTACAATCTCGTTTTTAATTATCCAAAAGTGAAAGTATATGAGTTTCCTGGCATGTTATATTAAATACTGTTTCCTCAATATATTACCGGACATTTGCTTATGTGATAGCACTCAACACGTTGGGCGCCATGTTTGTTAAAGTTGGGCTGGGTGAGCACTCAGATGAACGTTTTCCAAGTGTGCTTGGAAATATTTGAACGTAATTCAACCAACTTGCTGCCTGTATTTAACCTAATTGGCAAAGCGTGGATCTACCAGTTTACTACAGAGTTATAACAGCATGGCTGGTAGCGAGCGGTAGTGCTTTACTAAGGACGAAAGTCTTCCATTTCTTCCCTTAATTGGAAAACTTGTGTTTTTTTTATTCCTAGTGTCTAGTGTTCACAGAATATTTACAACAAAGCAAGGAGAATACTACTCCGTACTGTGGTTGTAAGTAAATAGGAGAAACCGTTACGACATAAACCTGCATTAGCAAACAAAAATGTGCTTTACCGGTAAGACAATGCACCCGCTAACGCTTCATCCATTCCAGTCACCTATCTCCATTAACTACGCTACGAATTACTGACACAAGCTCGGCACTTTGAGATTTAGTTTCAGGTAACTTTGTTCCACAATGTAAAGAAATACTTCGTAATGAAGACCGACTACGAGTATGAAAATCATACCTGAGACAAACACATCACTATTTTACTTGATCAAAACAATCAAGTTAGTTAATACAGATGTCTTAAACGTTATGGTCCTCCATACGACAATCAAAGTTGCAACTAAACCTATCCATTTTACTCCTGGCTCTGTGTCTGTGACAATCTGAGAACTTTTCGAACTACGCTCGAATAGACTCCTAATTTAATAAAAAACTAAAAATAAAGAATATGCTAAAAAACTATTAAAAAATGTAATTATTACTACAAACAAATAATGGTTACAGTATAAAAGAGGGTAAAAAGTGAGCAAAACATAAAATCACTTGTGGAGTCAAGTACGAGATTGCAGAAGTAACATTGTAATTGCCTAGTAGTTTTTATCGCTCTAATATCCTATGTATGCAGTAAATTTTAATATTGTTGCTACGATAGCACGTACGGTGGTGGAGTAAAATAATTCAACACCAGAGAATCGATTATTTATAACTTTCTATAGTTCTAAACATAAAAATTTGCAATCATGTAGCCTATAATTATTTACCAAATCTACAACTGTCTAACACACGCTAACATAAGAAGTACTAAGAATATAATATCGGGAGAGTAGGCAAGCCAATCAGCCGTTCCCGGCAGCAAACCCCCCTATATCAAATCCCGTTTACCCACCATCCGCGAACATCAACCAGGGACGAAAACTGGGAAAAATACCCGCCTCCCGTTCGCCGGATACGTTAGAGAGACGGTCAAGACTAACGAATTTAGCCTCTATAATATAGAGGCTATATTATGTAAAGACACAAATGTCAGCACAAAACACAACGTTGCTCAACGGGGCAAGTGAACGATGGGGGCCAGGTACAGGCTAGGTTACACAGACTCGAAATCTCGAGCCGCGCTTCTCAACGCTGGACGCAGGCTTTGTCCGGATTATCACTCCTGATACCACCGAAAATCGGATAACACCGCGTAAGGCATGGGGTCTCGGAAGGGGATGAGGCCACCAGTAGGGTAAGAATGAGAGTTCTAACGCGGAAGTGACGTCACAGCCCCCCTTTTGGCGCGAAATTCAAAAATCCAGGTGGTGGGGGTAGACTTCCGCCGCAGTGTGTCGTCTTGTGCAGAGGTTATGATGGACCGGTGGGGTAGTGGTGTGTCCCACGTGACCTCGATGGGCGTACCGAAGTTGTCGGCCATGTTGTCGGCCTTCGGCCATGTTGTCGTCGTCGTCCATTTTGTGGGGTTATGTGTGCGTTGATTGGCGGAGGCGTGGCCGCCGTTCGCTGTTCGCCGTTCGCTGTTCGCCGTCCGGCGGGGGCTTGGCCGCGGCCAGGTCGTGGCTTGACCGCCGCCGGGAGTGGTGGGGTCGTCGTCCATTTTGTCGGCTGTGTGGTGGCCATGTTGGGAAAGCGGGGATGTTGTCGGATTGTGCGTGTGTGCTGGTTAAGGTTGGGCCACGTTGCCGCATCGTGGTGTGTTATAGTGTATGGTTTGGATATATGCTTTGTTTTTCCGGAAGGGTATCCATGTTGGAAAAGCGTCGACGTTGTCAACTTGTGCCGGCCACGTTGTCGGCTCGTGCATGTGTTATAGTGTACGGGTTTTGTATATGTTTACACTGCCACCATTGTCCGTCGACGTGAAGAGGTGAATTGTGCATTGTTGCCAACTTGAGAACTGTAATAGCGTTGGCCACGTTGTAAACTCGTGCATGTGTTATAGTGTATGGGTTCAGATATTTACACTGCTACCGTGCGGATATCGTCGATGTGAAGAGATGAATTGCAGTGTTGCCAACTCGTGAACTGTAAATTTGAATGTGTGCTTTTGTGGTAAGTATATATTGTAAAAATACAAAAAATGTGCACATCATCGATGTGAAACTCTTGTTGACTGGCTATTGCGGTGTAATTGTTTTGATTGACACTACACTTATAAAACATGCATGATAGAAGGAAAAAGGATAGTTGAAAAGAAATAACTAAGCAAATCAAAAAATTTACATATTTATATTGTAGCAAACAATTAAAAGATATACAATATATATACAGAAAAAAAATTACAAATACAATATATATACAGATTTATATTGTAGCAAACAATTAAAAGATATACAATATATATATACAGAAAAAAAAATTACAAATACAATATATATATATATAGAAAAAAAAACATTATAAATAGACATATAAATATTATAATTTAATGAAAAAAAAAAATAGAAAATTCAGTTTATATTACATTTTATATACAATATATATACAGAAAAAAATACGGATACAATATATATACAGAAAATAAAACATTATATAAAAAAAAACATCACTTTGTACATTACAATATATATATACAGAAAAAAAAATACGGATACAATATATATATACAGAAAATAAAACATTATATCAAAAAAAACATCACTTTGTACACGAGCATCATACATTTAATGTGCACGACCATCTGTAACAGAAACAAAAACCATATTAGTGATGTATAATTGATACGTGTAGGATGGATTAGAATAATGTGTTCTGTTACATACCTCAAAAATGCATGCGTGCATAAAATGGGTGTATTGGTCTGCTGAATGCATACACTCTACATTGCGGACATCCTGGTGGCGGCCCCTCCAATGCCACGGTTTGGAACCAATTAATTATGCATAGATAGTGGTAAGTATGCCCACACATTAAGCCGAGGAGTCGCTGCCCCTCAGTATAATTTTCTTGGCACACACTACAAGATGTGTGCCCTAACATACCCTGAATGGGGCAGAGGTCTCCACGGCTCCATCGCCACGTCGGAAATCTACTTCTTAGAAGTAATCTCATCGTGGCGACTTCGCTATGCATCCTTGGTGGTTCCACCGTGTCGATGATATCGTAAAACACGCATGGCGCGTCTTCTGGAGGGGACTGTAAACGAGGATCGTGTCGCATATGCTGTTGCTGAGGTTGTGGTTGAGGCTGCTGAGGCTGCTGAGGCTGCTGAGGTTGTGGCTGCTGTTGAGGCTGTGGGGATTGCGGTTCTGGTCGTCGTTGATTTGTTGTACTGATCCATTGCGGACGTGGTTGCGGCTGTTCCTGTGGTTGTGGCGGTGGTGGTGATTGTGGCGGTGTGATTGTTATGTGCCGCGCTTGTGGCCGAATATCACTGGTGAAAAGAAAAAAAAAAAAAATCATGTAAAAAAAAACATGAAAATATGTACACATAAGAAGAAGACTTACATATTAAATGTGATGGTTGGTAATTGTTGTTGTTGATGCTCATCAACATTATTTTCATCATCATCATTATTATTGCTTTCGTCAAGCAGTATTGTATCACTGTCACTATCATCATCGCCATAAACCATCATCTCATCATTGCTGAAAAAAAAGTACACTTTTAATACCAGATGTAAACGCAATAGTACAAGTGAACGTTAATGAAAAAAAACGTACCGACTCGTGCCGGCTTCCTGAGATGCAGCAGCAGCAGCAGCAGCAGCAGCAGCAGCAGCAGCAGCAACAGCAGTAGCAGCAGCTGAACCGGTAGCATCACTGAAAAAAAAAGAATAAATTTGAATACCGAACGTAAACGCAATAGTACAAGTGATTGTTAATAAAAATGGACTTACCGACTCGAGTTTTGTTGTGATACTGAAGGTCCCAATAAGGCCTGTCGTAAGCTTTGGGAACTATAAAAAATAAACAGTAAGTCAGTCGAATGTTGTATTCTGTTTGTACTCGTTAAATAAAGAAAAATGTTGTAATTTACCTTCGAACTCGTCGCTGCTCCTCACAGACTCTTTTATATATTCTGTTATCACTTCCGCTCATTCTGTAAAACGTAACAAGAAAAATGTTGTATAGTAATTTGCTAACATAATAATGTGTGTGTGTGTGTGTGTGTGTAATGTCAAATATTAACGTAAAAATATAGTAAGTACTTACATGCAACTTGAAAAATTATAATGAATGTGATAATAATTATTATGACAAAATGCTTATATATACGTATATGCTTGGTGGGAGTCTGCTATAGACAAAGTCCCCTTACCCTCAAAGTGTTCACCACACACACACACACACACACACACACACACACACACACACACACTACATCACACACGGCTTGCATCCTGTACGTAACAAAGCCCCTCGCCCTCACAAAGTTCACACGCTGCGATAACATATGGCTAGTCAGCGAATAAAATTAACTGCACATGTGCATAGTGTGGAAAGGTCTCAGTGGGAGTCGATTACATCCTGTTATAAATATTAACCATTAATGTCTAATCGTCTACCTCACCTCTCCTACCAATTGAAAATTAAATGAAAGTAAATAAATAAATTTTATATTTGCAATACAAGTTTATTATTACCATGAGTTACTGCTCTGTGTATCTTAGTCTCTTCATGTTAGGACTGGTATCGTCATTGGTTAACGCACGTTTACACACTCTGTAGTGTCCGTACGCGAGTGTAGTTACACCATCGTCCAGTACGTACCTCTTGTCGTCATAAGGAGACAGGGAAAGTTTTGTTACACGTTGCGTGTACAGCTTATGACGATCGCTTCGTATACACTCGGCAGAGGTGAAAACTGTACGACTATCGAAAAGACACTCGCTGTATAACTGATGACGTAACCTTTTTTTATTGCCGTTCTTGGAACACCTTTCGCCACCTTTTTGTCGGTACAGTCGGACAACAGGAGCGAGTAACATTTAGCTCTGAGTCCGACGAATTCCCTGATGGGTTTCCCATTAGTTTCATCCTTGAACTTCCCCACGACTTTTTTGTTGTCGTCGCAATGACAAGGATGATCTGAGGGATAGTCCGACGTGTCGAAAAGGTGGAGATCCTCTTTCATATCCAAGTACACATCGTCAGTCTGTATGCTGTAAAGTAAACTGTCGGTATCGGTCATTAATAATGTTAATCGTTGTCCGTACTTGCTGACAGCGTACCGATAATGAAAATCGTACATTATCAATTTACTGACATCAAGTACTGTGAAGCCAACATACACTTGACGGGAAAGGTATATAGTTCTGTTTCGTAAAGCCAATCCGACCAAGTCGTCGGTGTAGCGGATCATACGCTTTAGTCGTGGATTGGAAACAAGTTTCTGCAGCCGCCCTTTGGTAGTGACTAGTTGGAAGTCTATTCGTTTCCTTACGTTCTCCAGCGATTTACCATAGACAGCGTTGACCATCAGTTTGAAAAAATCTTTTTCAAAACTGTTGGTGGCTGCTGCTCTCTTTTGTGTGTTGAAATCGATAAACGGTTTCATCCACGCTTTCTGTTTAAAACTCAACACCCTATGGATCGCTTTCAATTCTAGACCAAGGTTCAGATACAACTTTAAATTTCGAAAATGAAGAACGTATTTTTGCTTATCGTCCAAAGTCGTTAGCAACTTGGGGACGGACGATGAGGGCGTTTCTGATCCGTTATACCCTTTTGTATAGTGTAGTCGTGTGTGGAGTCGTCGAGAGTACGGTGAAAGTATGTCAGGATTGACGCAGGAACGCACAGGTTCTAGTGGATAATCTGAGTGAAGATCATGAAGTTCGGATGGATAGTGTAGGTCGACCTCAAGTATGTAGCCCATGTCACTGTCATCACTCAGAGTACGTACGTCCAGTGAGTCGATCTCGTTACGATCGAGCCATCTAAAGTCACCGTAAGGGAGTGGCTGTGACATGGCTGCACCGTAAAGGTTGTTGCAGTCGGTGTACAATATGAAAGAGGTCGGCTTTGAAGCATCATACTGATCAGCGATTAGCGGGTTGTTGGCCTTGGCATTGCGGTTGGGTACCATGCTAACACCACCACGAACGGCTGATTCAATAAAAAGATGATGATTTATATCCGTCAACAGTTCCAGTCGCACACCGGTCATCTTTAAGATCGCGTGCCAAGCAACGCCGGGAAGCGAGTAAAGATGAGCCGGATCAATCTGGTAGTACCGTATGGCCATCTCACGAAACGCCTCGAAGACGTCAGCCAGCAGCAGTACATCTGTTTTAAGATAAAGATCGTGATAATCACCCAGCGTGCGGATTCCGAAAGTCTGCCACACATTCTGTGCATGTGCGTAATCTTCGTCCAACACGGGTGATTCACTCAGCCTATTGAAAAAGTGTTCGCGTGCGGGCAGACATGTTTCGTCGAACTTCTCGCTACCCGTCATGTAATCGTAAGGGTACACCCCTTACGTAAGAGTAGCTCGAAGTGTTCTTCGAAACATTGCTTTGTTAAAGCGAAATCCGCACCGCTCGCGCGCAAGTTTCCAACAAGTGTATCCAAGGACGTGTTCAAAAATTGTAACGTGTCTACGAAACGTAGGGCACCCAACGTGACTGATACGAAGCGTTCACTAGTGGTAGCGATACAAGTGAGAGTTTCATCATTGTATTTACCCAACCCTTGTATCAAGTGATGTGCGTCGTAACCTCGTAAGTTATGGAAAAAGACAGGAATATGTTGGGCGGACTTGGAGTTGAGGTTACATACGTTGTGAGCTGCGCCAAGGTATCGTCCAGTCAGATGACAATGGTTGCGCACCTTGTCGTCATCAGTCAGCGGTTTTTCGCAGAGATGGCATACGACAGCATTCGTGAAAGACAATACGTCACGATCACTCATAGTCATAGGGATATTGGTACGCATGATCCTGTACAGTTCATGCTCTTCATCGATTAGTCTATCTAAAAAGGTTTCTATCACGTTCACACCGCGATAAACGACCTGTGGTTTGAAAATGTTACCCTCGTGGTCGACTATGAGGTAGGAAAAACCTGAAGGAAGATGTAACGACTCTGTTGTGGTGGACGATGTGTGTGGAGGAGCATCGCAACGATGGCAAGGTACAATGAACGATTCAAAGTCTGCATATATAGCGAAAGGGACTTTATGACAGTACGTGTAATTTTTGAAGTACATAACCTTCTCCTTCTCTTTCGTTGGTAAACGAATTCTTTGTTCACCATACGGTGAACAACGAGGGACGTGTTCACTAAGGAGTCGTTCTTCACAGAATCTGTGCAGACAGTAGTTGCAATAGAAAGAACGTCCGTTGTGTTTGGTTAGTGAAGATAGTAAGCGGCTAATATTTTTTATTAAACAGTAATGTTTTCGGTCAGCGGTGGTGAGAAGTAATAGATTAAAATGGTGTTGTCTGTCACTGAAAGAAGTTATTCTTAGCGGGTAAATTTCATTTTCTTCGTAACCAAAAACATTTATAGAAATGTCAGAATTGTCTCGTTCGAACTTCACAATATCGCATAGGCGGGTGGGATAAATTATACCAGAAGTGGTGATACTGTGAATATGTGATTTGTATTTGGATACACGCTCGCTGTCTCTGTGTTGTGGAAACAGTGCGGCCAACACTGACCATATAAAACACATTTGATCGCCTGTATTGTTTACATTGATGATGGATTTAGTACAAGACAATTCAGGAGGTGTACGGATGAAACTGGAGGCGGCCAGCGGTTGGTATCGTGAGAGAACGAGTTCTAACGAGATTATATGATCCAACGCCCAACCGCTACCCTCACGAGTGAATTTATAAATCGATTCGATGATTTTTTCGTACGAAGCTTCTAAACGTTCAGGCAATACGTTCTGATCAGCGATCAATGTCGTATGACATCGTCCATGAAAATAGCCTTCACTCGTCACTTCTTCGTCCTCGTTCGTGTCGGCATTTACAATGAACTTGACAAATCTCGCTTTTAGCGCTATATGCCACTTTATAGTAAGCAAACGTGTCAGTTCGTTTAGAATGTCCGTACGTAACATATCGTGAATTTCATCGAAAAAGGTAATGACATCGTTGACACATTCTTCTTCTTCCTCTACAAGAGGTGTGTAAACGTACGACACCAACGAGCCACGCAACGAATGTTTACTATCAACAGAAAACGTCTGCATTGTTAGAATAACGATAAAAGCAAAATCAATTACTTGCTCACTTGAAGAACATTAGAATACTGATACAAAGTTAGAAAATAAGTAACATTTTATAAGCAGTGCGTGAAAGTTAGCCTGCGCGAGACTCGAAGGTGAACGCAGGCAGCGATCATCGCTCCACTTATACTATCTATGATGAGTTCGTGCGCAGCTATTTGTTCCCACTACTGTGCTTTATTTCATACCGACCAATTGACGACAGCAATCCCCACTACGATTGCGCGCGCAGCTACCACTGAGGAAGTGAAATGCAGCGCAACAAACCAACATTCTTACTTCAGATATGGACGTGCACACATATTCTTTTGCAAGCCGATTAAAAAGCTTTTATAACATCTATCGTCGAGGTAACATTAAATTTTACGTTCGTAAATTTCCAAATACGAACGTGAGATTTTTGACCTAGCCAAAGCCGGGTTTATTTATGAAGGCGATGATGATGTCGTAAGATGCTGCAAGTGTAAAATACGAATTATGGATTGGATGGTGGGTGATGATCCTGTCCAAGTCCATAAGGCGTCAATGCCTACATGTAGTTTCGTTCGTGAACACTTGTAGAAGTCGACGCACGCAAAAACGGCTCTTTTCAGAGCCAACATAAACTCATGTACAAACATACCCGTTTGGGTAGTACTAGTAGTACTCTGTGTTAGTACTATACTAGTACTAATAGTACTATAAATATTACTATTACTAGTACTACTACTAAATGTGTGTACACAATTCAATGTCTGACTGATGGCGCCAATGATAAAAAAATAAAACAAAAGATTTCATAAAAATTATACCTATTAAATATCATGTCAATTTCGAAGCTGTATCACTTGGATCACAGATCGATGACACAATGGATGTTTATCGATACGATGATGGGAAACATTTCACACTAACAAAACCGTTACGAAGCGCGATACGCTCCAACTTGTGTTCTATGTATTTTGTGAAGAAAAAACGGTTTTGTGGTAACTACTGTACACGTTATAAGTTTGGTGTTGACAAATATCACGGACGTTGTTGGCGTCACATAAAGAAACGTAGCGGTTATCTGCCACCGATCGTGCTGTTGATGATAATCTCTGATCGTATACACAACAAATCACGATGGCTTCATTTTATCGAAGAGTTTGATCGAAACAATGTACCGATTGAACTCGTGGTTTATGAAAAGAATATGTTCAAGTGTACAGTACGTCACGCGTGGAATTTTATTTCACGTTTCCGACCGATTCCTGAACTGTATCATGCCGTTCAACGTGTTCACGGCTTACATGATTCACACGGACAAATGAACTATGCGACTGTGTACACAGACATGCTCGCCTACGGAAGTTCAATCCCACACGCTTTGTGTTGCATTATCATTACAGAGCGCACTATTCCGATACGTACAGCGATTGAAATATACAGAAGCGCGATTATGATAGCGCCAAAGTGCGCAGTGGATCCTAGCTACAACGTAAGTTTTGACGTGCGCTGCCCGCCATCTTCGTTACCGACACTTGCGAGAGGGAAACAGTTCACATTGGTGAACAACAAGGCGCAGGGATTGTTTTCAGTAGCCTTTCTGAAGGAATCATTGCCTACACTCCGCAAGTATTGTGAATACTTCGGTCTGCAGTATTCACATGAAAAAGGGTACACAGTGAAAGATCGACGTTTATACGAACAGTGGCAACGATGTACAGGTGCTATGGCAGACGAGTTTTGGTTGTTGAACTCGTATCTTATACACCTGCATATGGAGTCGAGAAGTCATCGTCCGATCACAGAACTCAAAGCTAAACACATGTGCGCCCGTAAACGATAACGTCATAGTCGCGGAAATGCACGAGTATCGTGCCAACGTTATACGCAGCGTCATGTTCAAAGACATGAAATTCCGTCAAGACCGTAAGAGCGTTGGACATGAAACAACACACGCTCATGAGATATTACATCGGTATGAGTCTCGTGCGTAATGGATGTATGAAAATCAGTTTAGCGCATGTTTTAACGTACTTACGCAATCACAAGAAGAACGCGTTGTTTTTCCGTTCGGTCGAGATGATATAACTGGACGTGGAGTGGAAATCTTACTACAGTCACGCGATGGAAAGCAGACGTACCAGAACGGTACCGAGGAGAGTTACATTCAGCACTGAGTTAACGCTTTACCACGTTCCGACGTATTGTGAATCACGGTTCGTACGATATGAGAATGAAACGACAGGTGAAGAACATACAGCAGAGCGTTCGCAAGACTATCGCGAAGGAGTTGCACAGACCGGTAAGAAGGAATTTTCCGAGACGTGCGGTGGAGTTAAAGGGACTTCACGACTTGTACCAAGCGGACCTGGTAGAGATGATACCGCACGCGAAGGTGAACAAGGGATTCAAGTACCTTATGACAATCATTAACGCGTTTAGCAAGTACGCGTACGCTGTTCCGTTGAAAACAAAAACGGGCGTAGAGGTCGCACGAGCTCTGGAACCGATTCTTCGTGCTAATAAAATGAAATATCTGCAGACAGACAACGGGAAAGAGTACTATAACAGTAGCGTACAAAAATTGCTAAGCAGATACGGTATCACACTCTATTCCACGTATAGTGAAAAAAAGGCCTCCATTGTGGAACGTTTTAACCGTACGTTGAAAACGCACATGTATCGTGCGTTCAGTGAACAAGGTCATTATCGTTGGTTGGATATGTTGCCGGAACTAGTCAACACGTACAACAACAGCGTGCACAGAACGATTGGAATGAAACCGTGTCAGGTGAAAGAATCCAACGAACGTACAGTGCTACAAAGGATTCGTGAGAACACAGCGAGGAGCATCGTTTATAAACGACCGAAATTCAAAGTAGGCGATCGTGTGCGTATAAGCAAACACAAAATGACATTCGCCAAAGGATACACACCAAATTGGACAAACGAGATATTTCTCGTTCATTCGGTGCGTACCGGCAGCGTACCCATTACCTATTCGCTAAAGGATCATACAGGAGAAGTGTTGAAAGGTGGTTTTTATGAACATGAAATCAATAAATCGAACGTTGGTGACGTGTACTTGGTAGAAAAGATTGTACAACGTAAAGGCGATCGTGTAAAAGTCAGATGGTTAGGATTCGATGGTAAACACGATTCGTGGATACACAAGAAGAACTTGCTATAACAACTATTCGACTCATGAAAATAGAACCAGTATGCATCGATGCGTTATGATGACAACATGCACGCTGTGTACAGTGTAAAAGACATTGTGTCACATCCTGGTTACGATGAGTACATCGTGAACACGACTGCAAACGACGTTGAACGCATGCGTAGGATCTTGACAGTGCACGAGTACTGGCAACGGGTTATCAATCGTGTGAAGAGATTCCGTCTTAACGAAATAGTACCAAGTGGTACCGGATTCGATCACTACAAAGAATGTGTTTGGTCGGATCCGAACTGTGAAACGGGTCCGGACACTTGTGTATGCAGTTACATATCTACCGACTGCTGCAATATAGTGCGACTATTAAATAGACTGTGCACGGAACGTCAACATGAAAGTATTGCAACAAGCGCACAGATTAAAAATAAAGGACGTGGACTATTCGAAATTGTGCGGCGATGGTGGTGGAGGTGGTTGTGGCAGAAAAAAACGTAAACACGGACGTCTTCTGCCCGATACCGTTCGTTCGATCATCTGCGGACCTTCTGGGTGCGGGAAGACAAACGTCATGTTCAACCTGTTGTTCGATGTAAACGGACTAAGATTCGCGAACTTATACGTGTTTTCTAAATCACTATTTCAACCCAAATATCAGATGCTGGAGACCCTGATGAGACAACTTTCCAACGAAGGAATGGGTTATCACGCCTACAACGATAACGAAGAGGTACCGCCTCCCGACGAGGTCGATCCTGATTCTATTATGGTGTTCGATGACGTGTCTTGTGAAAGACAACACAATATACGCAAGTATTTCTCTATGGGACGTCACAGCGGTGTGGACGCGTTTTACCTTTGTCAGACGTACATTCAAGTGCCAAAACAGTTGGTTCGTGATAATGCCAATCTAATAGTATTGTTCAAACAGGACGATCGCAACTTGAAGAATGTGTATAACGATCATGTCAACACGGACATGAAATATGACACGTTTAAGAACATGTGCGCTGAAGCGTGGAAAGATCGTTACGGCTTTCTCGTTGTGGACAAGGATTCTTCTATCGACACCGGTAGGTACAGAGTCGGTTTCGATCGTTTCATAGTAGTCGCACCTAACGATTAAACAAAAAAATTGTCAAAAGTTTAGCTAAATACACGTGTCCTGCTGTCAACGACTTTAGTTGTCGTACTACCGTTTATCGAGATGGATGACAAAAAAAAATGATTAGCACGTGATATCGACACGATCAGTGATGACACACGGAAGAAATACCGTGCGTTAAAACATGGTATTCGTGAAGAAGAAGCAACGTTATCCAAAAGTTACAAACCGATTCTGGAACCGTTACAAAATATTTCGCAAGCATTGCTTGAAAAGAAACGTAAAACAACAAATGAAAAGCCGATAAGAGTGAAAAAAATGAAACGAGAAGAAGAAGAGGAAGAAGAAGAAGAAGAAGAGGATCCAATAGATGCAATTAGTAAGACCGATGTAGGAACACCACTTCGTTCCCGAACGAAACCGTCTTTCCTGAAAACACCCGTGATAGCCGAAACATCAGGTGATGACGATGAGGACGATCCTAGTCAAAACATTGAAAAAATGTTAGACACACCGGAAGGAAGACGTGAAGCGCGTAGATATTTTCAGGACAAATACGACAGTGAATCGTTAGCGAACAAGTACATGCGTATGATCGTTTCGTCTGATGGACTATACGTACGGTGTAAGACATGAAAACGGAAAATGGATGATTGGTGATTCACAGTTCGAAATCGATACGGACGATACGATTCTTATCAACGGTAAACGATACAAAGGTACACCAGGACTCTACGAACTTGTATTCATGAAGCATCCTAATGAAAATATTTACAAGGAATCAGATCTGAAAGCGTACAAAGATATACTGCGTAACACCAACGCGCATAAGCAGTATTACTTAGCGAACGCACAGGTGAACGCGAACAGAGGTGTAAAGTATAAACGAATAATACCGCAACTGTTTCCACCGAAACGTACAGGACAGGGGCATAATAATATTGATACATCGTATATGACGCTAACGAGAAAAAAAGACAAAATCGATTACGTGCACTGGGACGATCCGAACGAACTGGTGGACAGATTGCGACTGTTAATGGCATCACAACGTGTTGGAAACAGTGGGCACACGAAAGAAATCGTCTCCATAGTGGAAGAACTACGTGAAGCAGACATAATCGTATAACAAGAGCGGTATATATCATCATCTGACATTAGCAGCAGCAGCAGCATCATCGTGATGGAATCGATCTTAAAGGACTCGTTAATGCCATGTGCTCCCTATTCGATTCTGAAAGCCGATAAAGTATAAATAATACTGTCGTACACGCACCGGGGGACATTCCACGTTTGGTTGTGACAACATGGATATCGTGCTACTGTTTATTATTGTGTGCACAAGTGCCGTCGTCGCATCGTCCGTTAACGCTAACGATGTAGATTTCGCTATAGATTATTTGGTGCGATACGGATACGTGCCCGACGATAGTTTACGACTCACGGACAACACCACCATCGATATGGACGCCTACCTTCGCACGTTTCAAGTGAATTACAATTTAACCGTAAATGGAGAATTGAACAATGAAACGATGAATCTGATGCGTGCGCGGAGATGTGGTAACGAAGATTTCGTGTCGTACACCTTACGAACGCCGTGGGCCAAGAAACGTCTGTCGTGGCGATTCTTTCACGGTAGCGTCAGCGCTATAGAAGCGTCGCGACAAGCGTTCGCTGTGGGGCAGAAACATTCGAATCTGGAATTCGAATATCGACCCAACGACATAAACGCAGACATGGTTATCGCTATGAAATATTTTAAACACAGGTGTCTGACTTCCAGGTGCACGATCTGCGGGTACGATTTGGACGGACGAGGAGGTGTACTCGCTCACGCTTACTACCCGCCCGATTTACCGTATAACACTACTGAAATACATATGGACTACTACGAGTCGTGGAATTATACAAACGCAACCGAAATACCGGACGATCAGACCAGTTTTCTTCAGGTGCTAACGCACGAAATCGGACACGCGTTAGGACTGTCACATTCCCTCGAGAGGGATTCGATCATGTACCCGTTCTACGTACCACGCTCGAACGGACCGTTCGACCTGAGAGACGACGATATAAGAGGCATTCAACGCTTGTACGGGAAGCCGCCGCCGCCGCCGCCGCCGCCGCCCGCTACGACGACGACGACAACGTCAACGTCGACGACGACGTCAACGACGACGACGACACCGACAACGAACGAGACCGTGCGGACGACAACGGATTTATGTCGACTAAAGAACGTTAACCAATTTTTAATAATCAACACACATCTGTATATTGTGCACGATAACTTTTTGTGGACATTGGATGTCGAGTCGAAGCGAACGGGCGGGAGTCCGCTTCTGTTGACGGATTGGTTGACTTTCTTACCGCTGACTTTCACCAACGTTTCGGCGATGTACCAGAGACCGCGGACCGAAGAAGTGGTGCTTTTCATAGACAACTATGTATACATGTTTGATATACACAGTCTGCAGCCGGTGAACGGGTATCCGCGTTCAATCACAACGCTCGGTGTTCGCACGATGACGAAAATAAACGCTGCAATACACACGTACACGGGTCGAACTCTTCTGTTGTACAACGATATGTATTACGGCGAGATAGACGAGTGCACGTTCACGATCAAGAAACATGGTTATGTTAAAGATCGTTTTGTCGGCTTACCAGAAGCCGTTGATAGTGCGTTCCGATACATCGACGGAAAAATTTATTTCTTCAAAGACACACACGTATACGTGTACGATGAATTTCTAGATACGATTGTAAAAGGAAAACATAACGACGCACTCTCCGTTGTCGGAATAAAATGCATAGACAGTACGATCGTATCAAAACTAATCGATTTATTACGTGAATACGTATAAATGCCGTGCACAACGAACGAGACGCATCATTCACGAGATGAGTGTCGACAAGTTTGGCAGACACCAGAGCGCTGTCAGAGCGGGAAGAGAGACGCGACGCAGTCTGCGAGAGGATATTGGTATCACAATGACCGAGGACGGACACTTTGATGTAGCGGGAAAAAAAATACATAATTTGGGCGAACCGCGCGATGATAGCGATGCCGTTCCACTGCGCTTTGTGCGTGACAATTGTCTGTTAGCTGGCGATCCGTCGACGGCGGCGCAAGGAATAGATGCGAAAGGTCGTAAGCTCGTCAACGTCGGCGCTCCTGTCGATCTCGGGGATGCTGTCAACAAGCAGTACGTAGACTACTCGTGCTTACATTTCACACAATTGGTACCGAACAAGAAGAACGGTGCTGTCGTCGACGCACGAGACCATCGCATACAGTCTCTGAGGGAACCGATTCGTGCGAGAGACGCCGCGACCAAAATATACGTGGACTCGAAAATCATACCGAAGGATACGAACTCTAACCTAATGGTCGGCAATGTGCGGATAACACAGTTAGCTCCACCCCTGAACAACAAGGACGCAGTGAATTTGGAATATTTGAACCGACACACGATCACCGCGGTAAACGATGCTTATTTCAACGCACAAGGAAAAACCATTCTAAACGTTGGCGATGGTGGCGCACGGGCCACAGATGCAGTGAACGCGCGTCAATTGGAGGACGTGAAGCGGTACGCAAAGAGCGAAACGTACAAACTCGCAAAAGTGTTCCAACATCGTTGGGAGAAAGTGGTATCGTATATCTATAAATTGCATACACGCGCAGCGCGTACTTCACTTGGTGCCGAAGAGGCAGACTTACTACTTATGAACAAGACGGAGACGAGCGTGTTGATTAGTGATCTGGACAAATCCAACAACGAGCAAGATTGGAGATCTCTTTATCGAGAGCAAACGAAACAGTAGTCATGTATGAACTACGTAGCCGTGTTGATAAAAAAAAAGGGGGGCGTGGTCTTATCGGAAAAATAGTTAAAAGCGCGGTACCATTCGTCGCGAAGTCAGTACCTACACTGATCAATCGAGCGGTGGACGTATTACCGGTAGAACTACATCTGCCTGGCTACAGGTTCTGCGGACCAGGAACGAAACTAGAGGAGAGATTGAGTCGTGGTGATCGAGGAATCAACGAGTTGGACGAAGCCTGTCGCGAACACGATATCGCTTACAGCAAGTACAAGGACAACGAACGACGAGGTATAGCGGATCGTGTGCTAGCCGGTAAAGCGTGGGAACGAGTTAAAGCTTTGAATTCAGGCATCAGTGAAAGAGCGTACGCGGCAGCCGTAGCAGCAGCGATGAAGGCGAAATCTGCGTCAGGCAGCGGGCTATGCTGTAGTGGTGGTGGTGGTGTGCGTAAACGTCGACGTCGCACCAGACGACGCAAGCCGGTTCGACGCACGATAATCAAAAAGTGGAGGAGGACGACGACAACAGGGACAGGAAAACGACGAAGAAGGAGTGGCGGTAAAAAGGCTTCAGGACTCTATCTTCGTCCGTACCGAAAAAACTAATCAAAATACCCGTGCGTCCATTGTCCGATCATGATCTTTATGAGTACACGAAACGATTGCGTATACCCTATTTCAGAGGTGTGTACATGCGCGACGCACTTCCTAGTACATCACCGTGGGTGAACGAAAGTGCGATCGTGAATCTGGACGATGCTAGCAGACCGGGCACGCACTGGGTATGCTGCAAGAAGCGAGGCGACAGAGTCTGGTACTTTGATGGATTCGGCAATCTACGTCCTCCTGTCGAGCTAATGCGGTACTTTGGATCGAACGTGACCGACGTTCATTACAATTACATGCGAAAACAGCCGTCGGATACGGTCATCTGCGGACATTTATGTTTAGAGTTTTTGACATCGAACGATCAGTAAACTACAAGATGTCTTCGCTTACGGTCACCGTCACAGGAACGGATCCGAGCGCACTGGTTTGTGACTTTTTTCCACCGCTTGAATTGACGGACGGTGAATGGTACGCAGGACTGCTGGACTTTACCACGTACAACTCTATACCGAACGTGGAGAGTGGAAAAAACAATGTCTTTCCTGTACTAAAGGGAGCACGTAAAACGTTAGACCGTGTCAATATACCGACCGGTGTGTATGAAATTAGTGATATTGAAACGTACCTGAAAAAAGAACTAGCAGACCCGAAATTTTCTCTACGACCCAACAACAACACATTGAAATGTGAAATTTATTGTTCATACGATATCGATTTTGGATGTACGGAACACACGATCGGTACCATGTTGGGTTTTTCCAAGAGCCGCAAGTTAGAAGCGTATATATTACACACGTCGGATGCGCCTGTAAACATTAACAAAGTGAACGTTTTGGAGATAAGGTGTAACGCTGTTCAAGGTTCATACAAGGCGGGTCGAAACGAGCATATATTGCACTCGTTCTATCTAACAGTTGAGCCAGGATTCAAGATAGTCGATACGCCTAGAAACGTCATTTATTTTCCGCTTAACGTACTACACTTGCGTAACGTTACAGTGTCCGTACACGATCAGGACGGTGATATTGTGAATTTTCAAGGGGAAGTCATCACTGCACGTATACATTTGAAACGTGTGTAGTTATCATGGGAATTTATTTCACCGAAACCTCCATGATGATGAAGAGCGGAGGTAGCAACGGCTTGCACTGCAAGATAAAAGAGGACAACACTTTTGGAAAAGGTTGAACGTCTACTGATGTAGACGTTCGTCGTTGACACGATTAACAGCAACTAACCGACGCTACCTGATTTCACTAGGATTCAAACTCAAGAGAAACAAGTAACATGACGGACAGCGGTATAGTCTTATCGGTTGAACGTCGACCGTTCTTTGAAGACAACATCACACATTATGAATATCATCCTCATGCACCGTACGCGTCGGCGTCACGATATGGAAATAATGATGAGATACGCATACCTATCCTGCAACAGGAAGTCTTCACTTTACCGATGGAAAGTTTCCTGTACGTTGAAGGCAAGTTAAGCAAAAAAACCACTGACGCCGGTAATGTGAACGTGAAAATGATAAACAATGCGATTGCGTTTCTCTTCGAAGAAATCCGTTACGAATTGGCCGGTGTGGAAGTAGATCGTACCAAGAGTGTTGGCATCACATCCACTATTAAAACCATACTATCTGCCAGCAAGCAGGACATTGTTTCGATGCAAAATGCCGGTTGGGTTGCTCCTACAGCTGACGAGCTAACACCATCCGGTAAAAATAATGAA
This sequence comes from Magicicada septendecula, assembly GCA_034769895.1. NCBI lineage: Eukaryota > Metazoa > Arthropoda > Insecta > Hemiptera > Cicadidae > Magicicada > Magicicada septendecula. The sequence goes on from CM068373.1 coordinate 406,757,757, forward strand.
TTCAACTTTTGCATACCGTTGAGGATGCTGATGGGATTTGCTGAGGATTTCACACATGTTATTTTAAACACGAAACAAGAACTGATACTATTACGCACTTCCACTGACGTTAACGCTCTGTTCTCGTCTACGGATGCGCCCGCTAACGCTGATATAGAACTAACAAAAATCTCTTGGATGATTCCGTTCGTGTACGTGAACAATGAAGTACGGATACGATTATTGGATATCATACGCAAAGACCTACCACTATTCTTACCGTTTCGTAGTTGGGAACTGCACGAGTACCCGGTTTTACCAACGACTGACAGACAGACTTGGACAGTGAAAACAACTACACAACTGGAGAAACCGCGGTACGTGATACTCACCTTCCAGACCAGCAGAAAGAATAATCTGAAAAAACATGCCGGTGAATTCGATCACTGCAATGTGACGAATGCGAGACTCTTTCTGAACGACAAATACTACCCGTACGATAACCTGAACCTGGATATCGATAACGGACGTTATGCATTGCTGTACGACATGTATACACGATTTCAAAAGTCGTACTACCACAGAAGTCAACCCAACGTACTTCTAACGCCTACTGAGTTCATAGCAAAAGCACCGTTATTCGTCTTCGATTGTAGCAGACAGGATGAGTCGCTCAAGTCTTCACCAGTCGACGTCAAATTGGAATTCGAGTCATCGAGCAATTTCCCCGCTCAGACCGCGGCCTACTGCTTGATACTGCATGATTCGCTCAACGTGTACACTCCGTTATCCAACACAGTGCGCAGACATAATTAAACATTTACTATAAATTATTGTTTTTTTCTTGCTGTAAATATAATGTTGCTTTTTAGAATGTAATGTATGCGTTACATGTATGCGATTTTTATTTAAAAAAAAAATGTAATCAATTTTTATGTATTTGCTGTAAATAGAATGTAATGTATGACTTACATGTATGTAATTTTTTTTATTAAAAAAAAATGTAATCATTTTTCATGTATTTTATTTTGTGGAGGGGGAAACGATTATCCTCTTCTTCCTATTTTTTTTTTGGTCAGTGTTTCATCAACACGACTCGCGAGAGGACGCACAATATGCTTTCACACGATTTCGATGATGATGATACCAAACCCAAGAACGACCGCTATTTCAAACAATGCGGTGAAGCGACAGCAACAACAATCAAGTCCTTATCACCAGACGATAAAGAAGTGCAAGTCATGTTAATTCAAAAAATCACATCTCCGTACCCGCGTTACAGAAGCTTGGAAAATCGTTTAAAGAGTTTTAAAGAATGGCCTGTATCGTTAACGATAACACCTAAAGAATTATCAGAAGCGGGTTTCTTTTACACTGGATGCAACGATAGAGTGATTTGTTTTTGCTGTGGAGGCGGATTAAACAAATGGGAACGTGGAGAATATGCTTGGATGAACACGCACGTCATTTCCCTGCGTGCTCTTACGTAATGTTAATGAAAGATAAAAATTTTATCATCAAGGCACTGGGTATCGTTACCGAAGCGCAAGCACCAACAGCAATAGCGACAGCAGAGAACGAACAACGCGTCGACACGATCAAGGAGAATATAAAAAACATAGAAGGAAGCTCTAATCGTGATACAATGTGCAAAGTCTGTTACACACAAAACGTGGAAGTTGTACTTATTCCCTGTCGACATTTTATCACATGTGTGAATTGCGCCATAACCCTACATACTTGTCCTTTATGTAGAACCACATGCACCGCTTACATGAGAGCGTATTTCTAGTTCATTTTCACGCCTTAATTTAATCGATTAGTGAACACAAGGTTTGAAAATATATGCTGCCGTGGCAAAAGTGTTTAATCCGAGTCCACTAATATCGCATACCTCAGTGTTTGAACAGCACGCGTTGAAGACGGACGCATGAAGCTGTTATCTCCGTACCAGTACATACGCTGTAGTGAATTAAAGCACACAATACTATACCCTATAGAAATTTTTGTATACAACATTTTGACCTGTAAATTTGTTGCACTGATCCGTGACGAAAGTATAAGGTACAAAATAAACGTTCCGAAAAAATTCTTTACGAGCGTTTCACAACATACAACGTGTCTGTTCCGTAAGACGGACGGATCTGCAGCGTTCTTAGTAACACCAAACACATTATTTATAACGAAAAAAGGATGTGCGAGGATAATCTAGCAGTCATCCTTGACTTTCACTGTTTCATCGACAACGATGGAAACGAACTCGTTAAGGAACTAGCCATTATGGATGTCACTGCATTTGCCAGCAGACATTGGATATTTTCACCTCCAGCAAACATGTTTGTTTCGAATCATAAACATGCGAGGACAAACAGATGGTTAACAGAGCATTATCATGGACTAGCGTGGACGGACGGGGACACATCGTATGAACATCTTGTACCGATATTAGAAAAATATACATTTCCTTTTAAATTTGTGTTCGTAAAAGGATTGCAAACAAAAAAATTTCTACAGAAGCGTATCGTGCATTTTAATATAATAAATTTAGAAGATTTCGGTTGTCCTAAACTCGATCAATTACAATCAATACATGGAACAGCCTGTCTCGCGCAACACTTACTTCCAGAAATATGTACAAATACCAGAGTACACGCTTTACGCGAGTGGGTTGTATCAGATTTTAGAGTAATCAATATGTTTCTGATAAATTACTAATTGAAAACGTTATTGTTTAGCGCTTACGTAAAACAAATTAACCTTTCTGACGATTACATCACTCTGTATAGTCATATAAAAAAAATTAGCTTCACCGACATGTTCTAACACGCATGAGTGCTGTTAATTACATCATTCTGTCTATTTATAAAAAAAATAACCGAGTCGTCTCCTCTTCCCCGCCTACCCATCGAGTCGTGAGAAGTCAAGTCGTATCCTGTTCACACGGTTAAAAATAAACGCTTACTGTACGATAAAAAAATTAGCTTCAGCGACATGTTCTAACACGCATGAGTGCTGTTAATTACATCATTCTGTCTATTCATAAAAAAAAGTAACCGACTCGTCTCCTCTTCCCCGCCTACCCATCGAGTCGTGAGAAGACAAGTCGTATCCTGTTCACACGGTTAAAAATAAACGCTTACTGTACGTTATGTAGTTCCCCCTCTCTGGTTCCACCTCCACAACTACCTCCCTATTTATTCCGCTGTGCGCGAGCGTTATTCGTTCAGTCCTTGAGAGACGCGCGAGACAAATATAAAATTCTTTATTTTAAAATGGCATCATTCACTGAAAAATTTGCAACTATTAGCGCAATTGAATATAAAAAAATAAAAGAATTAATAATCGGCGTAAAATATCCGATAGAAGAAATGCAGAATATAGACGCGAAGTACGGGAAAGCCGTACTCGTCACTCTTCAAGATTATAAAGACCCTAAACTAAAATATCGCGTATATCTACCTAAAAGATACGCGGGCGTTTTCGAAGATGATGAATTAGAAGATTTAGTACCGTGTTCGCTGCATCTAATTTTTCGTGGAGAAAAGGATAGAGCGTACATAGTAGAAATTGTACAGTAAGACCGAATGGACATACTCACTTACCATGTAAAATTTTCATTGTAAATACACATAATTGTCATTAGCTGCACGTACAATTATATATATATTAACATGTACTTAGTTGTATTTTAATTTATAATATATTGTGCTTACACATATATTTCATTTAATTTAATTATATTTAATTATCAATGTACTTACTGCATATCTAGATAATAAAACAAGGCTTACGTGGTGTACATTTTAGAGTAAGCCTGGAGAGACATCTTCAAAATTAACAAATATATTTGTTCAAAATTGTCATTGCACACGTACACAAATAGTAAATATAATGTGCTTACACTTATTTTATTTTAATGTAATTCAAAACAATTATTAAAACAATTACAAATAATAAATTATTATGCGTAATGAATTTATAAATTAAAATCTAATTTGCTTACACATAATATAAATGTATACAATTGTATTTATTAGTTTTACTTAGTTGTAATTCATACACAATTGTCACACATGTTTACATATTAATTTTTGTCATTACTGTGTACGTCATCATATTTTAATTTGTAATTACTTTATTTAGATGAATATTGTACACAAATGTCATATTGTATATGTTTACATATTATGTATTTTGTACTTGTCACCACTGTTTACTATTACATAATATTTATTTTAAATTGTAATATATTTTGATTACTTGTATTTTAATTAAATAATATTGCTTTAACATTTTTATTCTATATTTATTTCACAAATCCTTGAAAGATTAACACTAATCATCACTCAATATACAAGCTAGAAGAAATGTTGCGCAATGTGCATTCATGTGTTATTACATATAACTAATTTAAAAAATCAATATTATTAAACAATAATTGCTTGATTATATTATACTTTAGAAATTACAAAAATTATTTAAAAATGAAACTTACCTTGTACGAGCTCTAGTTGAGAATTGCTTGATTATATTATACTTTAGAAATTAAAAAATTATTTAAAAATGAAACTTACCTTGTACGAGTTCTAGTTGAGTTACTGAATGTGAATCTCGTCGAACGAAAATTAAAAAAAATTATTTAAAAAATGAAAATTATTTAAAAAAAAATGAAACTCACTCTGTACGACTGAATGTGAATCTTAACGAACAAAAATTAAAAAAATTATTTAAAAAATGAAAACTTATTTAAAAATGAAAAACTCACACTGTACGAGTTCTAGTCTCGTTGAACAATGTGATGATGTGAGCAATTCGTACAGCGTATATATACGCTATCTCAAGGATGAACGCGAAAGCAGCTGGTATCAACCAGAGCTGCTACACGTGCAGTCAAGGACAACCATTTAGCTTGGCTTTTCTGTTTCGACGACAAAAAAAAACCTAGAGCTACTACACGTGCAGTCAAGGACAATCACTTAGCTTGGCTTTCTGTTTCACACAATAATTTATGTACGGTCATCACTTCGTTCACACACACACACACACACACACACACACACACACACACACACACACACACACACACACACACACACACACAACATTAACAAATGCACAGACAGCTGGAGCCCAATTAAAATATTACATCACCAACGACTTGTGTTCTTCAAATTATGTACGGCTATTAAAGCCTCAGCTCTCACGCTTTGGTAATAGATGGCTAGACAATTACATCATCACCAGCATGTGTACATATGCTCAGATAGCCGAAGCCAATTATTATTCATTAGTTAGTCAACGGCTCGGGTTCTGTTATTAAACAAATGGATGTACGCACACGCAAGCGCGCACAACGTTAACAAATGCACAGACAGCTGGAGCCCAATTAATAATATTACATCACCAACGACTCGCGTTCTTCAAATTATGTACGACTAATAAAGCCTTCGTTCACACGCTTTGGTAACAGATGGGCACACAGATGGATTGATTACATCATCACCAGCATGTGTACATATTATGCTCAGATAGCCGAAGCCAATTCATTACAACTAGACATTCAATTATGCAATGCATATCATGTGTATTTTCTTACATGTACACAACACTACTCATTTTTTTACGTTCGTGCAATATAGATTACTATAGTAATAATTATTTATGCATAAATATATATGCATAAATGCATATATTCAATATTTACAAGTGAAATGATTCTAAATTTTGCACCGAAAGACTGCGTCAACAAAAATTTCACACTGATGATGTGCTTTTTTTTTATTTATACAATATATACTTACCACATGCACGAGTTGACAATGTGACCTACGTTATTACAGTTCTCAAGTTGGCAACAATGCACAATTCACCTCTTCATGTCAACGGACAATGGTGGCAGTGTAAACATATACAAAACCTGTACACTATAACACATGCACGAGCCGACAACGTGGCGCACAAGTTGACAACGTCGACAGACAATGGTGGCAGTGTAAACATATACAAAACCCGTACACTGTAACACATGCACGAGCCGACAACGTGGCCGGCACAAGTTGACAACGTCGACGCTTTTCCAACGTGGATACCCTTCCGGAAAAACAAAGCATATATCCAACCCATACACTATAACACACCACGATGCGGCAACGTGGCCCAACCTTAACCAGCACACACGCACAATCCGACAACATCCCCGCTTTCCCAACATGGCCACCACACAGCCGACAAAATGGACGACGACCCCACCACTCCCGGCGGCGGTCAAGCCACGACCTGGCCGCGGCCAAGCCCCCGCCGGACGGCGAACAGCGAACGGCGGCCACGCCTCCGCCAATCAACGCACACATAACCCCACAAAATGGACGACGACGACAACATGGCCGAAGGCCGACAACATGGCCGACAACTTCGGTACGCCCATCGAATTCACGTGGGACACACCACTACCCCGCGGTCCATCATAACCTCTGCACAAGACGACACACTGCGGCGGAAGTCTACCCCCACCACCTGGATTTTTGAATTTCGCGCCAAAAGGGGGGCTGTGACGTCACTTCCGCGTTAGAACTCTCATTCTTACCCTACTGCCACCGGTAATTAGCCACCCCACAATCACACCTGGGCCGAAGCCCAGAACCCACCTGGCGGAGTTCAGCCAGGCACGCGGCGGTTCCCTGCACGGCCCACTCTCACCAGTGCAGGGGCGTTCCGCGTGGAGTCCTCACTTGCTACGAGGCTTCACCGCACAGGACCAGTGGTGGCAGGGGTGGTTTCCTAGTGAGGCTACTTGCCCTGAGGCTGGAACCCTGGTTACCGTTCGGCAGACACCCATCTTAACCCGGCGTCAGTCGGCTCCAATCCAGCCAAAATGTCGGATCACCACCATCCCAACAACGAGGCGGCAGATGTCAGGTTGGGAGGGCAGAGTCCGAAGGCACCACACACAAATCCGAAGGCACCACACAGAAATGGCGTTGAAGGCTAGTTCTGCATGCCCCCGGGGATCGAAACCCTCAGGCCCCGACCCTCGGGGAAGAAGTAATAAGAATAGCCGAACAAACGCAAGAAGTAATAAGTCATCAATTATAGATATCTGAACTCAATTATTTAGAATTATTCTTTAACGCTAAACCGCCGTTAAATACGAGCGCCGACATCTTTGAACAACAACTTACACTCTTGATTTGAAACATCAGATAAACTATGTACGATGATGTAAGTTGCAGTACTTATAACCTGCAGTAACACATGACGAGATACGACAGCCGACAGATACGACATTACCAGAGAGTTTCAGGATAGTGCAGAATAATCGCGGAAATGAAGGTTTCGTCAGCTCCAGAACCCGCGAGAACATTCTACTTCCCGACACCCAGCCGCTCAGACAATATGTGCAACATCAAAGCGTTACTGTGACAGTTTTCTGTACCATAGGTGTAGGAATATGTACTCTAATGTATTCTGCCAAACTGGATTGCATATGAAAAGTCACGAAACGTCAGCGTAATGTGATGTACGTACTTCAGTAAAGCAATTTTTCTGAGTGTGCAGTTTGTTATCAGCTACATGTATAGTTACTAGTTATTAGAATAGGATAATTTTATTCTTGCATAGTTTAATGTCTCATATATAAGCTGTTTAATAATTAAAAATTTGCAGTCAATTTCAGCTTTTATAGTTTAAATTTTACATTCGTATTAGATACATCCTCGTACTATTTTATATAATACAGTATCCTCTCTACAAATTCGTCGTAGGTTTTAGGTCCATACTTTTTGGTATCCAGGCCACTTATATGTATATAAATAGTAAAATAGTTTTACCTTTTTTCTTGTCCGTCTGGTGGCCTTTTCTCTTTATGTAAATCTACGTACGCGTTTCGGGACATATGCCCCATCATCAGAATATCCCTTGGTCAAGTTCGTCGATTATTAAAATATTAAAAACACTTTATATACAATTTTACACACATAACAATAAATATAAATATAAACACAAAAAATATACATAAAATCCCCAAACTTGAGAACACACGCGGTATCGTTGGTGCGCACCACGACATGCTATAGTCGACTGCCTATAATCGTCGTAGGTCTTTAAGAAAAATTTAAAAATTATAGATTAAAGATTCAAATAAATTTAAGGAGAGTTTGAAAACACCGATAATTCTATCTATCTAATGGTAAGTTAGCCAGGTTTATGCCCCAATATCTCTGAAACCACTAGTGGCAAGACTTTTTAGTTTTCACAACTGTTTTTCTAAAGTTATTTATGTATACTGGAGCATAATTGATTAATTAAAAATAAAGGAAGCAAAGTTATTAATTTTCTAAGGACATCCCAATTTTGTAATATAACAATTTTTTTTAAACTTTAAACTTTACACGTATGCGACATTCTGGTATATAAGTAGAATGTACTATTTATTAAAGCTACTCTAAAATATTTTTAGGTAGCTAGGATAAGTAATGTTTAACATAATGAGTCATACGTAATAAAGAAAATTGAGTTGAGAAAATCGCGTTAAAACTTAGAAATAGTAAAAGCTCACTTGTATGTTTTAAATGAGGACTCATTTGCACCCAGCAGCATAGTTACGGTTTCATTCTTTGTAACTCTCCTTTTCAAGCCGTCTTTTCCTTCTGTTAGATCTTGTTTCTTTAGTGTTGAACTCAGCTGGTCGTTTGTTTGAAAAATATTTAAAACATCCACGAAATAAATATGGGACAGGAGCTAAAATTTAAGAGGCTAAAACTATTAGGTGTATATAGGAATCTATGGTACCATAAATTATAGCAAGAAAGTAAAGGTTTGAAAATATATTAAAATAAAATTAGAGAATGAATCAAATGATTTAATTCATTTCCATGGAGCAAGTTTATAAAATAATATTAAAAAGAACATATAGCACCATTCTTATTAGTTAACCAGAAAGGGTAACCAGAAATGAGCTAAAAAAAACAAAACGGGAAACGAATCAACGCATAGCTGTTATTAATAAATCTGAGAATAACTTGTAGATGGTCAATAGTAAACCGCGTATTTACCGAGGAAAGTAGGAGAAAGAATGGTATGGAAAACACAAAATATTCTTCAAAAAGCACGATTGTGGTCAGACTAATTAGATGAAAGTGCTAGATAAAAGCAGCTGAAATAACAGGAATTCTGGATTAACATTACAGCGACATAGGCAGGTAGGAAGATTGGATATAGAGAGGGAAAGCGGAGGCAGCTCTAAAGGTCTTTGTATCTTACACACACACGCGCGCGGTCGAGTTTGAATAGACGATGTTATCTTTTGCTTGTACTGAGTAGAGCAGTGTCAGAGGTGACACTTGGCCGACCAGATAATCCGCTTGTCATTCGTACTTCTATGGTTTGATTTATAACCAAGAACTAAGATATTTCTGCTGTTGATGCGTTGTTAAAATCGTTGAGTTATTAATTGACAGTCTTTTGAAACAAGCAAATAAATTATAAACATTACCGAATATCTGTCTACCATTTTTTGTAAACGATAATTCAGCTCATAAATAGAATTCGCCAAAGTAACCAAGACTGTTTTATGTAATACCATGACTGTTGTATTACCTTCATAAACCCACGTAACGTAAAAAGGGTTTTGAGCAGTGAACATTTAATTGTTATTCGTTAATGTTCATTGGAAAGTGTCACTTTTTACACTATAGGTAAGAGAATAGATTGGTTGGGGTATAACAAACAAGATGATAAGCGCGGTACAGTAAGCGCTCTATTTCGTCACGAAAGCAAAGCGTAACCGGTAATAACCTTTCACCATAACAAATATTACAATTCAGTTTATAAATAATATTTACACAAATCAATTTAATTTAACTTAATATAAATTAATTTATGAATTGTTTTCTTAATATATACCATAATATTAACGTTATTTTGATGTGTACTATTCACCAAATATGTACGAAGAAAGGCTGGTCGACAAAACGTTGGGTGTTTCTAAATAATTTTTATACAAATCAATGTGCTCTAATTTATTATAAATAATATTTTAAATTGTTTTTTTAATATATAAATATTTTTTAAAGTAGGAGACAAGGATACTTGAGTCATCATTAAAAAAGAGAGGAGCTCATTATTAGTATGGCTATCGTTTGCAAGTGGAATAAAAAGTGAAAATTAAACCACCATAAGTTCTAAAAAGAGCGCCGGTAAAGTCCGTACGAGAGCATTTAACTCTGGTCTCTCAGGGATTTTGTTGTTGCTACTCGTTTTATCATAAAAATAAAGTGACTGGTAAAGTCCATACGAGAGCATTTAACTCTGGTCTCTCAGGGATTTTGTTGTTGCTACTCGTTTTATCATAAAAATAAAGTGACTGGTATTGCAAACAAATGTTTGCAATTTAACTCTTTTGAAAATTTTAAACGCTGGAATTTGACAATTCAACCTAATTTTTTACATCACGCCGGCACTGAAGCGGTTTGGTTCCTAAGCTAGTTCTTAAGACTCTACCACAGTTGTAGGGTGAATTGGTAGACAGCTGGCACACACGTTTTGACACTAAACATAGCATCCGATGTGGGGTCGAAACGTCTGTCACTCACAATAATAGTCGACCACAACCTAACAAACCGACTAGTAACAATATTAATCACTTTAACAACGACTTGGTTTTTAATTGCAAAACAAACTACATTAGTCAAAGTAAGCCGGTAATAAATAGGAACAGAGTCAAGTATTATTTTGTGGCTCGTTTCTCCAAAATCTGCCATATCTTTTACATCAGACTCTTTTACCGGTAATGTACTAACTTTAAAAAAAAATTGTGAAATATTCTTTTTAACTCATATCACAATGTCCAGCATATACCAAATAAAATAATACACAATGTAGTTTATACCACGGTGTATAAACTAAATTCTTTATATTTGTTGGTGTGCACATCTGTGTACATCGTTATGGTCAAACTCACCGCAGTAAATTTACTTAACCATTACACTAGTAAAATATAAAACTAATTAGAAAGGTACGTGTTTGGTCTCACTAAACTGAAACACGTAGAAGCATTAAATGGTGCGTCACATGTTAGAGCACTTGGTCTCTGCTAGGATGAACAACGTAATTATATTAAAACTTTGTATTCGCAAACAAAGCATGTTCTGCGTGTGGACGTGACCTGCTTGTTTGTTTCTTTCCCGAGACTGCAGAATAGTATATAAAACTAAAATAGAGACAAGCAGAAAACTGCAGTTATCTCAATTGATAAACTAATATCTTATTGGTGAGTAAGGTAATAGTTTTTACCTTAAAATAAATAAACAAATTAACGAAAATTAAAAGAAATCAAACAAATAATATATAAATATTCAATTTAGTTAGCGCTTTAGTATATTAAAAACTACTCTTAAGTTTTAGTTTTTACTCTCAAGTAGACTAGAGTTTTGGTTATACCTTTGTAATTAGTAAGAGTTTTGAGTGCGAAATCGTCTTTATCAAATTACCTTTATACTTTGTGTATAACATAAAATAACTTGAAGTTAGCTGTTATTTGTAACTGTTTATTGAATTTTTGCTGTTTGGTTGTTGTTTCATATATTTATTTTATTCTATTTGCTTATAGAATAACTTTATTCGTTTCTTTTCGTGCCACTTAGTAGGTATCCAAACACCTCATGAGTTAATGGATTGAACGCAACCATGTCCTTTTAGAAAAGACGATTAGACATCTTTGGAGAAATATAAAACAAATTGGTGTTCTGAATTGAAAAAATTGTGGATTTGAAAAATTGGTTAGCTTATAATTGTAGTCAACGCAAAAAAATTTACAAATAATTTATTCTGTTGAAAAAACATTACCTTATTAATTGCACAAAATTTTAAATTATTGGATAGTAGGTGAGTCTTAGCATGTTATTATTGCTTACATTAGTATTGCTATACTAGCCATCTGTCTGAGTGTACTTTTGGTAATAAAATTATGGAAAAATGTTATGCAAGATTTCAAATTTTTAATATCCTGTAGGCCTGTTACTTCTCTCGGTTAAAAACGATTTGACTGGTAATGATATTTTGCTACGGATTCTCAAGGACTCTCCCATTTAATTGTCATGTGGATCAGTGATATGAAGTGGTGTAAGTAATGGTGAAAAATATTCTACGAATATTGCGAGGCTTTCTAGCATCTTTATTTGCCATCTTCCATCCGCTTTATTTATTGATGGATTAAATGTTTTGCGGGTTTTTGAACACCTTTGCAGCCTTCCAGTTGTCTGATCGTATTTAGATTGTAAAGTGACATGTTGTTGGGATGTTGCATTTCTTGCAATTGACAATTCGTTATATAGCTTCCGCGTTGGTCATCGTCATCTTCTAGTTGTGCCATTTGTTTCTAGTTCTACGTCATTTCATTACTAGACTGTGTGTTCGTAGGGGAATACTTACTCACAGCTATTCTTGCTGCAATAGTTACGAGCCACGCTGTATTTTTGTATGAGATTAGTTAAATATTGTGTTCCACAAGCCAGGAACACCTGGATCCAGGAATCCAGGCTCATTAGATTCGTTATTTCAAATTTAAATTTCTATTTCTTTTAGCTCATGTACTAAAGCCGTTAGAGTTTTCTTTAATTTTTAGTAACTGGTTGAATAGTTGGTTTTATTATCAACGCGTTTAAATTTCAATGGAAATAATATGATTTGGAGCCAGGTCAAAGATGGCTTTAACTTTAATGTAGTTTGGCGTTATGCCCTTGAATATGATGAACCCAATGGATGTGGTATTCACTTGTAGTCTGCTGAATTATACATCCGTTCACAATTACAGAGTAGAGGGAAAGTGAGCGTTAGAAAACACTTCCGGGTTCCAGTTGGAAACACTACCGGGTTCCAGTTCATGACGTCATAGAGGCACTGGCAGCTGGTGTCCGAGCTGTCCATGTGACGTCACTGTTTTGTGTATGTGTGTGTATGTGTGACTGAAACACTTCCGTGTTCCAGTTCATGACGTCATACAGAGGCTCAAGTCGCTGGCGTCCGCATGGCTAAAACCTGTTTCAAGACGTCACGGAGGCAGTGGTTTCTGCATGTCCGCAATTTGGTAGCCGAAAACAATGTGTAGCGGATGGGGGTACCCGGAATTCGGCGGTTGCCCGCAGAGGCGATGTCATCGGGTACCGTTACTCGAAATTTTGGGGGCATCGGGTACCGTTATCCGAAATGTTTAAATCAACGGATGGGGGTACCCGAAATTTGTGGGTACGCCCTAACCGGGTTCCAGTTCATGACAGAGGCCCTGGCAGCTGGTGTCCGAATGTTAAAACACTTCCGCGTTCTGGTTTATTTTGATGTAACAAAATAATCGTTCTCTCTCGAAATTTTTAATGTCAGAATTTTGGTACCCTAAATGATTAAAACAACGGATGGGGGTACCCGAAATTTGTGGGTACGCCCACATGACGCATGTATAAAACACTGGTTACGACGAAACAGGAGGCTGGGTGGATATGATAGCTGGTTCGACGACGACGTAGAGGGCGTGATGTCTGAAATGTTTAAATCAACGGATGGGGTTACCCGAAATTTTTGGTGTCCGAAATTTAGTACCCGAAATGTTTAAATCAACGGATGGGGTTACCCGAAATTTTTGATGTCCGAATTTTGACACCCGAAATGTTTAAATCAACGGATGGGGGGTACACCCTAAAACAAGTCCTGTATGTCTAAACTCTGGACGGGGAGGAGAAACCGTTACGCGAAATTGATCGGTTAAAATTTGGGACAATAGGTACCTGACGGGTTCCGAAATTTGGTGATTAATGACATCCCGACGCGGTTCCTCCGGTACTCAAAACCGGATATTGTATTATTACAATGTTTACATTGTGTTAATATAAAACAGATGCATCGATTTGAATACTGTTTAGAAAACATATATTCTTATTATGCGTTACTAAAATTGTTAACTGAATAAATATATTTACTACTGTGACGATTCGCCTGTAACCCAGTCAAACAGCATCTAAGCTGGTACAAGCGGTGTGTGTGTGAAACACTACCACGTTCCGTTAATGTATTCAAAGAGGAACTGATAGCTGGCGTCCGTGTTTTATAAAGGTGTGTGTGTGTGTGTGTGTGTGTGTGTGTGTGTGTGTGTGACGTAGAGCTGGCTCAGGCAAGCTGTTGTAACTTGCAGCGCTCTTTCTCTACTATAAAAACCGGTTTCTTTGCTGTTACATTCCATGTGAGAGACATACATCTCTACTGCTTTTGCGATTATTCAAGTATGATAGGAATAATTGTTTTGTATAAGGGGTATAATAATAAAAATAACATAGGTTATGGTTTATATGTATATATAATTTTTAATAATATCAAAAGCTTTTACAATCAAATCATAAGCTATAAGTTTTTTCTCTCTCTACACACACATGTTCTATATTCACAAGACAATTATAATTGAGCAAAACATACGCCCTCTCTCTATATACATAACTAAACAAAATAGACACTTTATCTATATATATATATATATATTTACATAATTATACAAAATAATCTTTTTTCTCTCTCGCTTTCTCTCACTTTTGCAGCCTTGAAGGTTCTCTCTCTCTCTCTCTCTCTCTCTCTCTATATATATATATATATATATATACACACATACACACACACACATATAATTAACAAAATAATAATTACATTTACTACAACCAAAACAAGCCTTATATGTCTAACAATAATAATAATAATTAATAACATACAATATTACAATGTTGATGTGTAATATATTAATAATAACATATTGAATGTAGACACACATCAAATGATAATTAATATGGTGTTAACTACATGTGTAAGATGGTACACCAAAACCTTGAATTCAACTCTTTTTAGTATTTTACATAATAACAGTGGTAACAACGCTTATAAAGCGCACATCCAGTGGAATTATGCCTTAACCAATTACATTTTTTCGTCAAAATAATTTTTTAAAACAATTGTTCTTCAGAGTGTAAATTCTCTCCACTCACAAGCACTCAGAATGTTACAGTGGTCACCATATGGTGGTGAACGACATACATCTCCCTCGCATTCGCACAAACACATAACATCGAAACAAAGTTTCTGTAACTATGAAAGAAATCTTTTAAAATATTTAATTACACATAAAAATTTAATTAACACTTTAATGATTGTTTATCTCAACTTTTTATGTTATAAACCACATACGTTTTTTAATAATTAAAAACAGAATATAATATCCTACAATTAATAATACTTGATCAAATACAAAAGAATGTAGACACATCAAATGATAGTTAGTGTGGTATTAAAAAAAACATGTATTCTGAATTAAAGTCATTTTGATATCTTAGATAACAACAGACGCGACAACGGTTACGAAGCGGACATCCGCTAGAGTCATGCCTTGACCACTCATATTTTTTTACTAGCGAGGTATACGCTGTACCAGTAAAATTATACATCATATAGTATATCTGATTAACCAGCTTTGTTTTAGCAATTAGCAAATCTTTTATTTGAAGATATTCAATATTATGGTTGTTACAATAACTAATTGATGTTTTGAAGAGTTTGAAAAACTCATTACGAATAAATACTTTCATTTTGTAAATATTCTTTTCGTTTCGTATTGATATCCATCTACTCAGTGTCTTACGATTATTTCTAAAATTATAATCGAATTTAATCATGTTGCATTGACAATATAATCTATTATTACCATTTATTTCTCTGTTTAAAAGTTTTTCTACAATATTAGATCCAAGCAACACCTTGTTCTTTCTCTGAAAATGAACAGTTAACATTAAAAAACGACAAAAAAATAGAGAAGTCTACTTCATCATTTAAAAACATTTTACTATTAATGTTATTATTACTATTATTATTATAATAAATCAATCCTGTTCTCGTTTATTTGGTCTGGAAAGAAAAGAGAAAAAATTAATACATAACCACTTCTGTATAAGTAATTATTAGTGGTACTGAAATATCATACTCACATAATCAATATCCAACTGCACGCTCACTTTCTCGTTCGCCAGCGGAGTGTGTGAGGTTACGCATAGTGATAGGACACAAGGCTTCACAGCTTTCAATTGCTCCTCTGTAAATACGTCACACCATCTTTTAGGTAGGTATACATAGAAAAGTTTATCCTCCGGCTGAGGACAGGCTCCGGTATCTTCCAAATCTACCACAACTGACTCCCCGAATTTCGTTTTCACAAATTTCATGTGAATTATATGATACTTTACTCCTAAAGAAAGACTTGACAAGTCTCGTTTTGGTAAAAAATTTTCAACTGTCTTCGCGTTCGCAACGATTCCTTCCATGGCGAGTACTGATGACTGCACAGGGAAACACTGGCGTATTTATTCTGTTTCCCCCGACCACGTTCCTTCCTTCTAAAGCGTCATCTCCTTCGGTCACGACACCCTACCCCGCACCTCCACCGCAACGGTAACGGCTATAATTTTGCTTCCTACCCCACCCCGCGTCGTCACGGGCCACCATCTGCTTTCGGTCACGGCCGGACGATGACATCCTACCCCGCACCCCCACACCGCACCCAGAGCCTCACCACCACCCCGCACCTCGCCCACATATTTTGTTCAATTACTTTGTCTGTCGCTCCGCAACGACCGGTATTCCCCCCCCACCCGCACTCCAATCGAGTCCGTCGGCGACAACCTAGCTTCCTACCCCACCTCGCGTCGTCTCGGGCCACCATCTGCTTTCGATCACGACCGGTCGTACAACCCAGCCCCCCGTACCCCGCACCCTACATCCCGCGGGAGGCGACTCAACGAGCGCGCTTCGGCCAAGGTCGCCGGCATCCTGTACCCCGCACCTCTCCTACCTGTCGGTCACGGACACCGGCTGCAACCTAGCTCCCTACCCCGCACCACCATCCCACACCTTTACCCCGCACCGCATCGGTCACGGACGTCGGCTTCCTACACCGCACTCCCCACCCCACCCAGCCCTCCGCAACGCGCGTCGTCGGTCACGACCGGACGATGACATCCTAGCCCGCACCCCCACCCCGCACCTCCAGCACACACCGCATCGGTCACGACAACCCCGCACCCCACCCCGCGCAGCTGCTCCTCGCGAGCGGAGCGCGGCGACAGCGTTACCGGTCACCGGACTGTCTATATAGGGAACCGACGACGCGAAGCCGGCCTCACTCCTTTCACAATGACCGACAGCAGCAGCAGCAGCGGCAGCAACAGCGAACACCGTGCTATCAATGGTAATGTAATTACTATAAAATTTATGATACTTGACAATACACTAAACACACAAACAGTTTTATTAGATTACAAACACACGGTTATTGATAAGATTTGTAGCGAAGCCGTTGCATTAAATAATTATGTAAAGTGGTATTTAGCAGTTCGTGTATCTTTTAAAAAATTAATAAACACCGAAAATATTTATTGTAATGCGGTATTTAGATCACGTACAGAACTTAAGTCACAGTATGACGATATCGATGAACAGTATTCGATAGCTAGCGAGAAAATAATGGAATCTGTTGACAAATTCACGCGTGACGGAAGCGGGTGGGTCGAAAACGGTGTCGAGTCGGTGGAAATAAATATTACAAAATACAATCCTCTTGTGGGGTCGAGCTTTCTACCTACACCATCGAAATTGTCACACAGTAAGAAAGGAATTATTAATGTGAAAAATTTAGAAGATGAAAAGTGTTTCTTGTGGTCTGTGCTCGCCGGTATACACCCGATCGCGTTAGCCATTACCTTCCGTACGAAGAAGAAATAAACATGAAGGACATACCTTATCCCGTCGCAGTCAATAAGATAAAACGGTTCGAAAAATTAAACGAAAACATATCCGTTAACGTTTTTGGCTACGAAGGCGAGGTATATCCTTTACGTATCACTGAACACCGCGGTCGAAAGTACCACGTAAACCTACTGCTACTGTCCGACGTGAACTCTACTCACTACTGCCTCATACGGAACCTTTCGCGTATGCTTTCGTCGTTGTCAAAACGAAACGGCGCTTCGTTTTACTGCAACTACTGTCTACACCGATTTTCGGACAATAAAGATACTAACGCGGCGCGAAAACGAGTTGAAGAACACGAACGCAACTGTTCTCAGCACGGAGTACAGAAAGTAAAACTTCCTGACGAGGACGAAAAGTGGATGTATTTTAAAAACTTTTCACTTTGTCACCGCGTACCTTATACGGTATACGCTGACTTCGAATCGTTTATTGTTCCGACCACCGGTAAAAACGTGGCACATCATATACCAGCCAGTTTCTGCTATGTGATAGTTGACTGGATGGGAAACGCCGTCAAGGAACCTGTAATATACCGCGGTAAAGACGTGGTGGACACGTTCCTTCGTGTGCTTTTAGCCGACGTTCAACGACTCGATAGAAAGTTTAATAAACCGATCCAAATGACAGCGGCCGATGAACGGTCATTCCGAAACGCCACTCACTGTCATCTGTGCAAGCAGCCGTTAACGGACGACACGGTTCGAAATCATTGCCACATAACGGGTAACTATTTAGGCGCTGCTCACAATGCGTGTAATATAAATTACAAAATACCAACACACGTTCCGGTTTTTTTCCATAATTTAAGTGGCTATGACTCGCATCATTTGATGCAAGGTTTCGGAAAGTATAAGGAAGATGAAATAACGTGTATCGCTACTACAAGCGAACGTTACATCTCCGTTACACTCGGACAGCTCCGGTTTCTCGATTCTCTGCGGTTCATGAACGCGTCACTTGAAAAACTCGTCTCCAACTTATCCGCGGATAAATTTAAAATCCTTAATCAATTTTACACGCGTAATGTTGATTTACTGTTGCGTAAAGGTGTGTACCCTTACGAATACGTTACGGACGATTCAAAATTTGACGAGAGGCAGTTACCGGACCGCGTACATTTTTACAACGGGTTGACAGAGTCGGATATAGACGAAGAAGATTACGCGCACGCTCGAGCGGTTTGGTCGGCTTTCGACATGCAAACGTTCGGTGATTATCATGACCTTTATTTAAAAACGGATGTACTACTGCTTGCTGATGTATTTGAAAACTTTCGAAACATGAGCCTACAGTACTACGAACTCGATCCGTGTAACGTTTTTACCACCGCCGGTTTAGCGTGGAACGCGATGCTGAAAATGACAGGAGTTAGGTTAGAGTTACTCCGCGATATAGACGTACACCTGTACATCGAAAGAGGTATCCGTGGCGGCTTAGCAGCAATTTCTAATAGGTACGCCAAGGCCAACAACCCGTACATTCCCGATTATGACGCAAGCAAGCCGCATAACTATTTACTTTACCTCGATTGTACCAACCTGTACGGAACGGCTATGACACAGCCTTTACCACTGTCCGGTTTTCGATGGTTGGAACGTACAGTGATCGATACGTTGAACGTGCACACGTTACGCGACGATGGTGACACCGGTTATATCCTGGAAGTCGATCTGGGGTATCCACATTACCTACACGACTTACACAGTGACTACCCTTTAGCACCTGAAAAGCGTACTATTACGGACAGGATGCTTTCACCGTACTGCTATCGCATGAAGCTGTTAAAAGACTTTGTGTGTAGTAACGGTAAGGTAGAGAAACTGATAACGTCCCTCGAGGACAAGACAAAATACATTGTTCATTACAGAACATTGAAACTCTACCTCGAACTAGGAATGGAGTTGAAAGCGATTCACCGTGTGTTAGCATTCACACAGTGCGTATGGTTGAAACCTTTCATCGATTTTAATACGGAGCGACGAAAGGAAGCCAGAAACACCTTTGAAAAAGACTTTTTTAAGTTAATGAATAACGCACCGTACGGAAAATCGTTGGAAAACGTACGGAAGCGAATCGATTTCAAGTTAGTTCCAAACGAGAAGAAACTTCACAAACTAACCGCTAACCCCAGGCTACAACATTTTTTCATCTATAACGAGGACCTGGTAGGTCTCACGATGAAAAAAATATCCATTACACTGAACCGACCTTTGTACGTTGGGTTCAGTGTATTGGATATTAGTAAGCTGATCATGTATCGGTTCCATTACGGATTCACGATGAATACGTACGGGTCACGTGCACGTCTATGTATGACGGACACTGACTCTCTGTTGTACGACATTCGCACCGACGATGTGTACAAAGACATGGAGGAGCATCTCGAACTCTTTGACACGTCGGAGTACCCTAAGGCACATCCGTGCTATAGTGAAACAAACAAGAAAAAGTTGGGTACTTTTAAAGACGAAACAAATGGAATACCGATACTTGAATTTGTCGGGTTGCGCGCAAAATGTTATTCATTCGTTACGGCAAACGATAAAGAGAAAAAGGTAGCGAAAGGTGTGCCACGTTCCGCGATAGCTACACAGTTGAAACATCAACTTTATAAACAATGTGTAAAGACCACTTCTCAAACTTATACTACGGCGCAGACTATCCAAAGCGAAAAACATAACATATACACAAGAAAGCTTACAAAATTATCGCTGTCACCATACGACGACAAACGATATGTCTTGGATGACGGTGAAACAACACTGGCGTACGGTCATTATAAACTCTGTCAACCCAGACGCGAGATAATTCAGCAAGCGAGAAAATCCGTTATAAATTATGCGTTCGATATACGTTGATATAAGACTCGCTTGCAGGAGCAACACACTGTCAGTAACGACGATAAAGTCGGTGAGGTTCAGTGAAAACGTAACGGTATATCTCGTACCAAAATTTTGCGATTCGCGTTTCGGGTGGCGATATGGAAAACGTACGCAAAACTATTGCAAAGGAATTGCACAGACCGGTGAGAAGGAACTTTCCCAGACGTGCGGTGGAGGTGAAGGGGTTACACGATCTCTACCAAGCGGATTTGGTGGAAATGATACCGCATGCCAAGTTGAACAAGGGGTACAAATATCTAATGACGGTAATAAACGCATTTAGCAAGTATGCATATGCGATTCCCTTAAAAACTAAATCGGGTGTTGAAGTAGCACATGCTCTCGAACCAATAATTGTAAAAAATAAAATAAAATACCTGCAAACGGATAAGGGAAAAGAGTACTTTAACACTACCGTACAAGCTTTACTAAAGAGATTCAACGTCAAACACTATTCAACGTATAGCGAGAAGAAAGCGTCCATCGTAGAGCGATTTAATCGTACGTTGAAAACGAACATGTACCGCGCGTTCAGCGAGCAAGGCCATTATCGGTGGTTGTCGCTTTTGCCTAAACTGGTGATGGAATACAACGACAGAGTGCATAGAACTATAGAGATGAAGCCGCGACAAGTCGACAAGAGCAACGAGCAAATTGTGTTGGAACGAATAAGAAAAAATATCGTACCGCGGAAAGTGAGCAAGAAACATAAGTTTAAAATAGGCGATCGAGTGCGTATCAGTAAATACAAAATCACATTCGCTAAAGATTATACACCAAACTGGACGAACGAGATATATACAGTGCACAGAGTTCAGCCAACCGTACCGGTTACGTACTTGTTGAAAGATCACACGGGTGACGTTGTGGAAGGTGGGTTTTATGAACAAGAATTGAGTAAAACCAGCGTTGGTGATGTGTATCTCGTTGAAAAAATATTACAACGTAAAGGTGATCGCGTGCGAGTGCGCTGGCTCGGCTTTGACGGTAAACACGATTCGTGGATACATAAAAAAGATCTGATATAATAACATTACCACAGTATTTAGCCGAACGTAAACGAGTTAAGATGAAGATTGAACAACAATCGTTAAAGTTAAATGTTAAGAACGTAGACTCTGCTAAGTACAACGGTGAAGTTGCATATAATAAACACAGTCCACTGTTTCCAAACACAGTTCGATGTATCGTGTGCGGCGGGTCATGTAGCGGGAAGTCAAACGTTGCCTTTAACATGTTATTCGATTCAAACGGACTGCGATTTCAGAACCTGTACGTGTTCTCCAAATCGTTATTTCAACCAAAATATCGTATGTTGGAAGACGTTTTTAATGCTCTCGCTGACGAAGGAATGATGTACTTCACATACAGTGAAACCGATGAAGTACCACCTCCGCACGAAATTGTACCTAATTCAATCATGTTGTTCGATGATGTGGTATGTGAACGGCAGAATAAAATACGAAAATATTTCGCTATGGGACGGCATAGCGGTGTGGACACTTTGTACCTTTGTCAGACGTACAGTCTGGTGCCAAAGCAACTGGTGCGTGATAATGCCAATTTCTTGGTTTTGTTCAGACAAGATGATCTCAATTTACGTCACGTTTACAACGATCACGTTAACACAGATATGAAATACGAAGAGTTCAAAGCGATGTGCGCCGAAGCGTGAAAGGATCGTTACGGATTCATAGTCATCAACAAGGACTCACCGATAAACGCGGGTAGATACAGAGTGGGTTTCGATCGTTTTATACACAAATAGAATAGTTTGTGCGAGAAAGTCATCAGTGTCAAGATGGATGACAAGCAATTGACACATGAAATCGATGCAATTAGCGATAACATAAGACAAAAGTATCGCGCGTTGAAACATGACATCAGAGAGAGCGATGAAGCGTTAACGAGAAAGTACAAACCTCTTTTGGAACCGTTAACCCAGATTTCGGAAAAGTTGAATGTCTCCGGTGATAAAATTAAAAAAATAAATGTTGAAGATGAAGATACGAAGACAGCTGTCGAGATGACACCACCACCATCACAACCTCGATTCCTTAGAACGGAAGTGTTGGCACAAACTCCTGATGTCGAAACATCGAACGTGACTCTTGAAGAGTTTTTAGCAACACCCGAAGGTCGACACGAAGCACAAGAATACGTTGAACAGTCTGTCGAAGGTCCGCTCGCGAGGAAATACTTACTACTCGCTTTATCTGATGATCGAGAAAAAAAGATGGATCATACGTACGGTATCCGTAACGTTGCAGACAAATGGATGGTGGGAAATTCGGTGTTGGAGATCAATCAAGACGACAGCTTCTACATAGCTGGAAAACGATACAGGTGTACACCGGGTCTCTAAGAACTTATGTTTATGAAAGAACCCAACAAGAGCGTCTATGATGAAAACGATTTAGCAGCGTACAAATCTATACTGTCGGACACTAACGCACATAAACATTATCATTTACCCGGTGCTAAAATAAATACAAACAAAGGTGTAAAGTACAGAGAGATAATCGCCCGATTGTTCCCACCGCGCAGCGGACGTGGTATCGATTACGTACACTGGAACGATCCCAACAAACTGGTTGAACGGTTGAGACTGCTGGTAAGTTCAAAACGCGCCGGTCACACCGGACACGACAACGAAATCATCTCCGTTGTGGAGGAATTACGTGAAGCCAACATTATCGTATAAATTTTATGAACGTCGGTGTAACAACTCATTGACGTCAACACTGTCAACATGTGCGGGTTAGATTTGACACCTGACTTTGAAGTCGAAAACGAAAGACTGAAAACCTTTACATCATGGCCTGTGCATTTCATCAGTCCAACCGCTATGGTTGCCGCAGGCTTTCATTACACAAATGAAATTGACAGGGTTCGATGTTCATTTTGCGGTATAGAAATCTTTCGTTGGAAAGAGGGTGACGATCCGATTGTGTTACACACGCGATGGTCACCACAGTGTCGTTACTTAAAACGGTTAGCACATCATTTGTAGCGTGCAGTCGTACAATGGTTGTGGACAAGTTCGGGAGACATCAAAGCGCCGTGAGCGTGCGACGAGAAACAAAAAGACAATTAGGCGATACTGTAGGATTTAAGATTACGAATGATGGGCATATAGATGTTGAAAACAAAAAGATCCGCAATCTGAACGAACCGGATGCAGCAAAGGATGCTGTATCTCTGACTTATATGCAAACACATTGTCTGCTACTCGATGATGAACGTAAAAGCGTGGACGTTAAAGGGTGTAGATTGAAAAATGTTGATACTCCTGTAGACGTTAAAGACGTAGTCAACAAGTATTACGTTGATGACAACTGTATACAACACTCGAGTCAAGAGAGAGGTGAGGTCATCGATGCACGAGATCGATGGGTAATCAACTTTCGAAGTCCGGAACAAGCGACCGATGCGGTTAACAAAAACTATGTAGACTCGAACGTCATTAAAAAAGTATCGAACAGCTATTTGTTTGGGCAGAGCTGGTTGTCGGGAGTGAGTTCACCGATTTTTGGAGATGACGCGGTTAACGTAAAATACATGTTGCAGAACACCGTTAGCTTGGGCGAAGATGGTGTTTTCAAAGCAGCGGAAAAGAGAATAACAGACGTAGCGGATGGTTTTGCGGAGAGCGATGCTGTTAACTTACAACAATTAAATGACGTGAGACGATACGTAAAGAGCGAGATGTATAAAGTCGTTAAAACATTTCAGTATCAACTGGATTACTACTTATTGAAATTCTCTAAGCCACGTAGTTCAGAAGACGAGTGGACACTCGACACGAAGGAAATAAGAAGGTTAATAGATGAATACGATAAAAATATAGAAGAGAAAGACTGGAGATCGGTTTACGATGTACAACAACGTTAAGAGGAAAAAGGGGTGGGGCGTCGGAAACGTGCTTAAAAACGTTGTACCGTCCGTTGTTTCGTCAGTTATCAATCGAGCGGTGGACGCACTACCTGTCGAATTACATCTGCCGGGTTACAGATTCTGTGGACCGGGCACGAAACTCGAAGAAAGATTAGCGCGTGGTGATCGTGGAATCAATCAACTAGACGAAGCCTGTCGCGAACACGATAGCGCTTACGCTCAATACAAAGACAACGAAAGTAGACGTATTGCAGATCGTAAACTTGCGGAAAAAGCGTGGGGACGGGTAAAGGCTTTGGATTCGGGTATCAGCGAACGAGCTTATGCGACAGCAGTTGCAGCGGCCATGAAAGCAAAATCAGCAATAGGAAGCGGTCGACGTCGTAAAAATAAAAAGAATGTGAGTAGTCGTGGTCGTGGTGCTGGTGGTGGGATGAAGAAGAGGAGGAAGAGAACTGTCCGAACCGCTAGGAAAAAGAAGAGAACTGCGTCCGGATTGTATCTACGTCCGTACCGAAAAAACTAATTCACATACCGCTCCGCCCGTTGTCCGAAGATGAATTACGTGTATACGCAAAAAAGCTAAACATACCGTATTTTAGAGGTGTTTACATGCGTAACGCATTACCGGATACAGCGCCTTGGAAGAACGAAAGCGTTATCGTAAATTTGGACGACGAGAGCGGACCGGGAACCCACTGGGTATGTTACAAGAAGCGTGGAAATCGAGTACACTATTTTGACGGGTTCGGTAATTGACGTCCACCTCTCGAGCTGATGCAATATTTTGGTGATACAGCCGATGTTCGTTACAACTATGAACGGAAGCAACCTCCTAACACGGTCATCTGCGGTCATTTATGTTTAGACTTTTTATCGTCTTCTGATCAGTAAACTTCAGCATGTCGTCGCTAACGGTCACCGTGACGGGTACCGACGCTGCGAATCTCGTGTGTAACTTTTTCCCACCTCTCGAGTTATACGGTGAATGGTACGTTGGACTATTGGATTTTACATCGTATAATTCAATACCAAACGTTACTGAAGGAAAAAATAATGCATTTCCAGTAAAAATTTCCAAGGATCAGTGGTCCGTCATCAAGTTGCCTACCGGCACCTACGAAATCAGTGATATCGAAACGTATCTGCAGAAACAGTTAGGCGAGAGAACAATCAGTTTGCGTCCAAACAACAACACATTAAAGTGTGAAATTTACTGTAAGCATGTCATCGACTTTTCGCATACACCGAATACCATTGCAAGTATGTTAGGATTCAAGGAGAATCAGCAGCTGGAAGCGTATATAACACACGAGTCGAACGTACCCGTTGACATAATCAAAGTTAACACCGTTCACGTACGGAGTAATATCGTACAGGGTGCGTACAAGGACGGCCAGGACCAGCACACGTTGCATTCGTTTTATCCGACCGTGGCACCAGGTTTCAAAATAGTTGAAACACCGACAAACGTAATATACTTACCGGTAAACGTACAACGTGTAGACAACATAATTTTGTCTCTCGTTGATCAGGACGGGGATTTAGTCGATTTTCGCGGTGAAGTTATCACGATACGACTGCATCTGAAAATATGGGATTGTATTTCGGACAAACATCACCTGTAAAAAGGGAGTGTGTACGAAAGAAACATGGTAGTCGGTGTTCAACGTTGAAGCGATTGACATCAAGGAACAAGCGTTTCTTACTTTCACTTGGATTTAAATTATACGATTAAAATAATGTCGGGTGAAATTCTAGCTATCGAACGAGGAGCGGCTTTCGATAACAGAATCGTTGAGTTCGAATATCGTACGCACGCACCGTATGCTTCCACCCGATACGGTAACAACGATGAAATACGTATACCCATCCAACAACAGGATGTTTTCACTTTACCGGCGGAGAGTTTTCTGTACATCGAAGGAACATTGACCAAGGTTAACGCTACCGACACAGCGTTGAACGTGAAATTAATCAACAATGCAATGGCTTTCTTGTTTGAGGAGATCCGTTACGAAGTGTGCGGTGTGGAAGTGGATCGTACAAAAAACGTTGGAATTACGAGCACTGTGAAATTGTTACTATCGAGCAATGAGCATGAAAGAAAGCATCTAATCAATGCAGGATGGGTGACGACAACCGACAAGTCGTTGACAGTACACGAGAGTACCGGTGATTTTACGTTTTGTCTTCCGTTGAAAATGCTACTCGGTTTCAACGAAGACTATACACGCATCATGCTGAACGTTAAGCAAGAATTGATTCTGTTGCGTACCTCTACCGATCAGAACGCAATGGTGCTAAAAGAATCGGGTGCAACTGCAAACGGTAATCTCGTAATAAACAAAGTACACTGGAAGATGCCCTATGTGCGCGTGTCAAACAAGTACCGAATACCGCTATTGGAGCACATCGAGGAGGATCATGAACTAGTGATGCCGTTCCGCAGTTGGGAATTGCACGAGTATCCCGTTCTACCGACGACAAATCGACATTCGTGGACCTTGAAGACATCGTCACAGTTGGAAAAACCTCGGTATGTAATATTAATATTTCAGACGGATAGGAAGAACAATATAGCGAAAAACGCGTCGGAATTTGATCACTGCAATTTAACGAATGTCAAGCTATTTCTGAACGATAAATACTATCCGTACGATAACCTGAACCAGGATATCGATAAAAAACGTTACGCCCTGTTCTACGACATGTATACACGTTTCCAAACATCATACTACGACCGTCGCAACAGAGCGCCTCTTTTGACACCTAATGAATTTATAACGAAAGCACCGTTGTTTGTTATCGATTGTTCCAGACAAGAAGAACCAATCAAGTCGTCTGCCGTTGATGTGCGTTTAGAATTTGAATCCAGTAACAATTTTCCAGATAAAACCACCGCTTACGCTTTGATTATACACGATAGGATAGTACAGTACACAGCGTTGTCGAATACTGTTCATCGTTTGTCATAAAAAAACTTGTTCTCCCCTCTACTAGTTTATAAAGATAGGTATTAGCGATCTCTACATAACAACAACCTCAGTCCTTTTCAACGATGGAAGGTGACTGTGACAGCAGCAGCAGCAGCCATTGTGAGTATAACGTTTACTTGTCTCTTGCATATCCAATCAACTCGTACTCTAAGTTCGTTACCGTCGGACTGTATAAAGAACTCAACTATGAACCGGGTGTTTTGTTTACAAACGGAAAAAAGAAACGTATATTACTTGACTTTTCTGAGTGGAATTACTTGTTGATCTTTCGTGAACAGTTACTATCCAGTATGTTATTGTACGAAGAAGGTGAAAACCGTGAAAAGAAGAAGAGTGTGATGATCAGTCGTAACTTTGGGAAAACTTTGTTCGGATTAAAGGTAGTAAGACCGAAAAATTTGTTTTCACAGAACCCGAGTGGATCCGTTTTGGTTGTCTATTAACAGTACTAAAGAAATATCTTGTTCGCTTGTTTTATGATCAAGATCACTTCAAGTCGTACATTAATCAGGTAGTAGCCAAGGGGTGTTATGTACCACCATCCTTCTTTTTCCCCTCGTTTTTTCGATTGGAAAGCAGTCGTCACGACCAACAGCTAACATTTGATGGTCTTTACGATGAACTGGTATTGGAAGGAAAAGTAGAGGGGAATTTGAAAAAATTAACGTACTCGATGCGGACATGTGTCACTCGGAAAAATGAACTTGAATAGGACGGTTATTGCCGAGTTTGAAGCGTTTCGCGGTGACAAAAATGAATATGTAATCAAAGAGTTCGTTACAGTTGATATAACAACCGGACGTTTTGTTATCGTGTTGTTCGCTCCACCATACGAAAGTGCACGACTGCACCAGAAATTCCGAAAAATCAATGACTGGTTGGAAACACATTATCACAGGATACGATGGAACGATGGTAATGTACCGTACAAGAATATGGCACGCATCGTTGCAGACATTTTTTCAGATTATCCTGTTGTCTATACAAAAGGGTTTGAGAAGGCAAATTTCTTACGACAGTTGTATCACCATGGTGAGGTGATTGACTTAAACGATATTCAAGCACCTGTAGTTCCTAGATCCTTTGTACCCGTCATACAATGTCCTGTTCCTCATCGTCAACCCGTTACCACTCCCCCCTTACACTGTGCATTACGCAAAGCTTTGTTTTATGCAGAATGGTTGCGGCAACGAAATAAAATATAGTCGGTTGTGAACATGTTTTCATCATGGTGTTAGTGTGAATGCTACGTGACAGAAATGTCCATAAACGTAGAATTAGGTACCGTAGTGTGTGCGTGAGTGTTAACCTTGACTACGTCACTGTCGCGGTAGAAATACTCATAAACGTAGTCCTAGTAGTTCGAGACGGGTCACTGGCACGGTAGATATACCTGTAAACTCGTCAAGAACCAGTATGGGTGTGAAAATTACTCATTACGGTACAGCAAATGTGAATACGCATCATGTATGAACAACATATTCACCCGATTAAAAAAATAAAAAAATAAATAAATAAAAAAGTAAATAAAAAAATATGTACTGCTTTTACACATTGGCTTAGCATTGCATAATGTATCTTTATTATTATCTACCACTGTACTAGTCAATAGTACAGCGATAGATAACGTGGAGTAGGCCTGCTTTACGAATCTGTAAAGTTGGGGAAACCACGTTAAAAAAAGCGTAGCAGGCTCTCATTCGCCTCCCTCAGGCTGCTAGGAAGAGGATGAGAGGTAAAAAAATAAAAGTATAACGAAATGTTTATTTATTTAATAATAAATAAACTTATATTGTGCTTTTATGATTTTACACATAGGACGACAGTAGATATCACTCGTCCATCTCATGGTTACAAGTAAGAGATGAGAAGTATAAGTACAGAAATAATTACAGTTAAGCGATAACGGCCCCTTGGTGTAGTGGATGCACGCCGGTTTGGTGTACCGGAGGTCCCGGGTTCAAATCCCGGAGGGGCCGTAATTTATTTTTATGTAAAAATTAATATCCAATGACATACCATTGTTACAGTTGAACACATGCGTCATGTGGTCGTACATTCCGGTGTTAAAATTTCGGACACCAAAAATTTCGGGTAACCCCATCCGTTGATTTAAACATTTCAGACATCACGCCCTCTACGTCGTCGTCGAACCAGCTATCATATCCACCCAGCCTCCTGTTTCGTCGTAACCAGTGTTTTATACATGCGTCATGTGGGCGTACCCACAAATTTCGGGTACCCCCATCCGTTGTTTTAATCATTTAGGGTACCAAAATTCTGACATTAAAAATTTCGAGAGAGAACGATTATTTTGTTACATCAAAATAAACCAGAACGCGGAAGTGTTTTAACATTCGGACACCAGCTGCCAGGGCCTCTGTCATGAACTGGAACCCGGTTAGGCGTACCCACAAATTTCGGGTACCCCCATCCGTTGATTTAAACATTTCGGATAACGGTACCCGATGCCCCCAAAATTTCGAGTAACGGTACCCGATGACATCGCCTCTGCGGGCAACCGCCGAATTCCGGGTACCCCCATCCGCTACACATTGTTTTCGGCTACCAAATTGCGGACATGCAAAGATTATTTTGTATAATTATGTAAATATATATATATATATAGATAAAGTGTCTATTTTGTTTAGTTATGTATATAGAGAGAGGGCGTATGTTTTGCTCAATTATAATTGTCTTGTGAATATAGAACATGTGTGTGTAGAGAGAGAAAAAACTTATAGCTTATGATTTGATTGTAAAAGCTTTTGATATTATTAAAAATTATATATACATATAAACCATAACCTATGTTATTTTTATTATTATACCCCTTATACAAAACAATTATTCCTATCATACTTGAATAATCGCAAAAGCAGTAGAGATGTATGTCTCTCACATGGAATGTAACAGCAAAGAAACCGGTTTTTATAGTAGAGAAAGAGCGCTGCAAGTTACAACAGCTTGCCTGAGCCAGCTCTACGTCACACACACACACACACACACACACACACAAACACACCTTTATAAAACACGGACGCCAGCTATCAGTTCCTCTTTGAATACATTAACGGAACGTGGTAGTGTTTCACACACACACCGCTTGTACCAGCTTAGATGCTGTTTGACTGGGTTACAGGCGAATCGTCACAGTAGTAAATATATTTATTCAGTTAACAATTTTAGTAACGCATAATAAGAATATATGTTTTCTAAACAGTATTCAAATCGATGCATCTGTTTTATATTAACACAATGTAAACATTGTAATAATACAATATCCGGTTTTGAGTACCGGAGGAACCGCGTCGGGATGTCATTAATCACCAAATTTCGGAACCCGTCAGGTACCTATTGTCCCAAATTTTAACCGATCAATTTCGCGTAACGGTTTCTCCTCCCCGTCCAGAGTTTAGACATACAGGACTTGTTTTAGGGTGTACCCCCCATCCGTTGATTTAAACATTTCGGGTGTCAAAATTCGGACATCAAAAATTTCGGGTAACCCCATCCGTTGATTTAAACATTTCAGACATCACGCCCTCTACGTCGTCGTCGAACCAGCTATCATATCCACCCAGCCTCCTGTTTCGTCGTAACCAGTGTTTTATACATGCGTCATGTGGGCGTACCCACAAATTTCGGGTACCCCCATCCGTTGTTTTAATCATTTAGGGTACCAAAATTCTGACATTAAAAATTTCGAGAGAGAACGATTATTTTGTTACATCAAAATAAACCAGAACGCGGAAGTGTTTTAACATTCGGACACCAGCTGCCAGGGCCTCTGTCATGAACTGGAACCCGGTTAGGGCGTACCCACAAATTTCGGGTACCCCCATCCGTTGATTTAAACATTTCGGATAACGGTACCCGATGCCCCCAAAATTTCGAGTAACGGTACCCGATGACATCGCCTCTGCGGGCAACCGCCGAATTCCGGGTACCCCCATCCGCTACACATTGTTTTCGGCTACCAAATTGCGGACATGCAGAAACCACGGCCTCCGTGACGTCTTGAAACAGGTTTTAGCCATGCGGACGCCAGCGACTTGAGCCTCTGTATGACGTCATGAACTGGAACACGGAAGTGTTTCAGTCACACATACACACACATACACAAAACAGTGACGTCACATGGACAGCTCGGACACCAGCTGCCAGTGCCTCTATGACGTCATGAACTGGAACCCGGTAGTGTTTCCAACTGGAACCCGGAAGTGTTTTCTAACGCTCACTTTCCCTCTACTATAGTTCATACGATTTTTCTTCTATATGTATAAAAAAGGTTTCCTTTTGATGGCATAAGACTCAAGCATGGTTAGCATTCCTGCTTAGAATTTTTACGTTTACCATTCCGGTCACTAACTTGTCGAAAATCTAATTCTTCAGAATTGAAAATTCTTTGTATTCTTCGACATGCATGATAAGACAAAATATGGCATATTTTGGAGGGCAATAGATGTAATTAATATGAAAGGGCAAATAAATAACTTTATAATTAAAAGCTTGGCTTTCGTGTGGCTCTTAGAGTAGCAGCTTGTAGTGAGTAATTATATTTAAAGTTATAACAGATACAATTTTTTGTGGTAATTTGTTTGAATCAAGGACATGTTAGAAGCCGTAACATGTTTCTGAATTCTGTGTTAGTGGTAAAGTGTGTTTCTTATACTAATGCAAATTCAATGCTGTGCATTTGTAGGAAGATTGTATTTCTAATTTCTATTTTTAATTTAAGTTACCATCTATTTAGCGTTACAAAGTGGATTTTGTAGTGAGCTAACTCTTAATCGACAAGTGTATTTATGACTGTACTCAGCGTATTTAATATTAGGCTTTCCAGTCGATTGGTTGATTTTATAAGGCTTTAGATTAATTTAAGAAAATACTTAACTTTTCTGCTATACCAGATGACTACTAATTTTGTTTGTTTTAAAATTATAAAACACAAAAATCGTTTTGAACATGGATTTTTGAGGAGTACCTGAGAAGCATTTAGAAGAGAAAATTGATTATTTTTGTCAATTTGTCTTGTGGGGTCGTGCGGAACTTCTGTGTACCTGGTTTAGTATTTCGCTTCTTGAATTTTGTAGGTTTCATTTATATATTGCACACTTTAAAACTTTCTGGATAATTGTCTTCTCATAAAAGCATATTGCTGTAATGTTTGTGATTTTATACATGCCGAAGAAATTTTGTTTTACTCCAAATTTTACATAAGTAAACACTGCTGGGCAAAAATTGATGATGCGACATTTTTTAACGGTTGTAGATTGCTCGACCAAAGTGTTCTTCATAAAGATTCAAAAGCTATTTTTATATTCCATACATATTTAGTATAATAGCTAATTATATCGTTTCATAAGATTTATGTTTGATGGAATACAATCAGGTTTTAATAAGTTCGATGTCTTTTGCGTCTAGTATGTTACAGACCCTGTGTTCATGTTTCACTATTTCTTTTTTTAGAATAGGGTTATGCAAGTTTCGCACAAATATCATTTCGCCCAATTCTGTTCTGCCCTATGTGAGATATACTGTATCATCTTGTTTAATCTGCTTGGTAACCATTCTCTTGTAATCAGGTGTAGTTACGTCTATTTTTATAATTCCATTTGATAATGCCTTCAAGTAATACCGTTCTTCTTCTATTTTTGAAACTCAATATTAACATATTTTGCTATAGATCGTTAATTATATAATTTACCTTATAATTTCCGTCAAGTGACGTCTAGCGTAATTTGTGCTGGGTTACGCGTTTCAGGCCATATGACCCATCTTCAGACATTCACTCCAAAGGAGCTAGTTATATAATAAAATCCATATTAAAACAAACACATAATAAACAAATACGTAAACTACAATGAATGAACATATTATAAGCGTACTATTAACCGACACGGTGCACCGCGTGTAGCATGTCAAGACTGTCAACATGCTACAGTCTTGACATGCTACACGCGGTGCACCGTGTCGGTTAATAGTACGCTTATAATATGTTCATTCATTGTATTTTACGTATTTGTTTATTATGTGTTTGTTTTAATATTTTTTTTAACTATTTGCAATCAGTATAAGATAAAAATAACATACTATAAGCAAATCTTTTGTATGAGAAAAAATTAGGCGTTGACCATGTGGAGCTGTTATCCTGTGATAACAAGCTCAGTTATTTCTTAAAAGTAGGTTACAAAAAGGAACAACAGTCACAAAGATTATGGTTGCTTAAATCTAGATGGTAGGTCTAGTACTTTTCGTCTCTTTAGTCTATGAGTGTCTTCACTATTGTCTAGCAAATTTATTGCAAGAATATTAGGGTGTAGTTCTAGTTTACTTAAATATTTTTCACTGCACTTACTCACTTCATATTTAACAGATGACACTTTTAAGTCACAGAGGATTTCTCTATTTGGTATAAACCAGGGTTCATTTGTTATAACCCGTAGAACTTTTGCCTGGAATCGTTCTAGAATCTCTATATTATACGTTGATGCCGACCCCCACAGCTGTGTGCCGTAGGTCCAGATTGCTTTGAATGCCAGTTTGTAAAGGAGTAATTTGTTGCTAAGGGACAGAGGTGATTTACGTCCAATCAGCCAATAGTATTTGCTGAGTTTATGGCCAAGTTATTTTCTTTTGTTGAAAATATGCGTCTTCCATGTCAAGCCTTTATCCAAATGAATGCCCAGATATTTAACATTGTCCGCTTGTGGTAGGTAATGGCCATTAAAAGAGACTTGAGGTGACGCTCCTCTGCACTTAGTGAAAGTGATATGGACAGACTTTGTTTCATTGATCAGGATGCGCCATGATTTCGTCCAACGTTGAATTTGATACAAGTGTTGTTGAAGCATTCTCGCAGCAATGCCAGGATCTGCATGACTAGCCAGTACTGGTTTGTCGTCGGCAAACGTTGCTGTTCGGGTATAGGGACAAGTAGGAAGATCTGACGTGAAAAGTAGATATAACGTTGGTCCAAGGACGCTTCCTTGTGGAACACCAGCTCCGACAGGGTATAACTGTGTTACTTCTAGTCCGTATTTAAGCCTAACGTACCGTTCATGCAGGTACGACTTCAGAATAAGATATAGCGTGTGAGGAAGTACTTTTTTAAGTTTGTAAAGGAGGCCCACGTGCCAAACCCTATCGAAGGCCTGGCTTACGTCAAGGAAGGCCGCGGTACAGTAACCCTTTTTTTCAAAAGTTTGATTGATGAGTTCAACTACCCGGTGAACTTGTTCTATAGGGCTGTGTCCTTTTTTGAAGCCAAACTGGTGGTCGGGTATCAAGTTGTTTTCCTCAATCACAGTTGTTAGTCTTCGGAGAATAAGTTTTTCTAGAAGTTTACCGAGTATCGGTAACAGGCTAATAGGTCTGTAGGATGTTACACCATGAGGTGGTTTGCCTGGCTTTTGAATAAGGATGAATCTGCCACTTTCCACTGAGGTGGAAAGTATCCAAGACGTAGAATTGCATTGTATATCGCTGTAAGGAGTACTATTCCTTTTCGCGGTAATTCTTTAATAATACGCCCGGTGATAAGGTCATAACCAGGTGATTTTTTGGAATTCAGTTCATTTTTTACCATAAACATCACTTCTTTAACTGTAAGAACTTTTGGTAATGGTGACATTTGGTACGGTGCCTGTAAAAAGTTTTCAATTTCAGCGTCATCTACTGAAGAATTTTGAGATGGTAGCGGTTGGAACACTTTTTCTAGGTGAAGTCCGAAGGTGGTGGCCTTTTCATTATCTGTACGAGCCCAGGATCCATCATCTTTCCGGATTGGTGGAATAGGGTTTTTGGGATGTTTTAGGTTTCTCGTTGCTTGCCAAATAGAATAGTCTGTTTCAGCTGTATTTGTAAGGTTTTCTAGAAAGTTCTTGAGTGATTCGTTTTTTAACTTTTTAATTAGAGTTTTTAGATCTCTGGAGGCCTTGTCGTAACGTCTTTTGTCTGAGGGGTATCTGGAATTATACCAAATCCTTCTTAGCTGTCTTTTGAGTGCTATTTTTCCCCTGCCTGCTACTGGACAGCTCTGATTCCTTCTTTTTTGAGGAATTTCCGGTGTAGCTTCCCAAGCGGATTCTTGAATTATACAGTTTAGTGTGTTTACCGCTACCTCTATGTCCATGTTGTTTTTGAGGGGAATCTTTAAGTTTATCTTCCGGTCAACGAGTTGTCTGAAGTACTCCCAGTCAGTTCTCTTGTTGAAAAGCGTAGCTGGTTTCTTTGTAGCGGCGAAAGTGCTACTAATGGTTGCTATGACCGGGGAGTGATCAGAGGACAGGTCCAGGTTTGATTCTATCGTAAGGTATCCTGAGGCTATCCCTTTTGCTACGAAGAAATCTAGTAAGTCAGGAATTCTGCCTGGATCTGAAGGCCAGTACGTTGGTGCAAATGTTGATAAAAAGCCAAGCTGAAGTTCTTGCATAATTTGAAATAGTAGTCTGCCTCCGCCAGGTGCAGTCAGACGGGATCCCCACAGCGTATTTTTAGCATTAAAATCGCCTCCTGCCATAAACCTGTTACCAAGAGAGTTTAGGAACTCTATAGTTCCCTCCCTGTTTGGGGGGTAGTTGGGCGGACAGTATACAGAGGAGATTGTTAGCGGTCCGTGCCAATCTGCTACGACAATACTTGTGGCCTGAAGATAGTTTTGTTCAAACTTAGGGAGCTCGTAGTGCTGTATGTGGTTTCTTATTAATATTGCGGTGCCTCCCCTTGTTTTAATATGGATTTTATTATATAACGAGCTCCTTTGGAGTGAAGGTCTGAAGATGGGTCATATGGCCTGAAACGCGTAACCCAGCACAAATTACGCTAGACGTCACTTCACGGAAATTATAAGGTAAATTATATAATTATCATACAGTGACTTGGACCGGTTTAATTATGTTTAAATATAGATCTTTACCTCCTAAAACACACACACAAACACACAAAGACCCCTTCACACAGCATCTATATAATATACGATGGCTTGTGATCTGTTTTTTATTATCTTAAGTTTCGTTCGCCTGAATTTCCCCATTTTTACACATTTTCGTTCGCAAAAATTGGAGGGATATTACACATCTGTTTCAAGTAGTAGGCCTAAGGTGTAATGAATTGCTTTCCGTTGGTGAGTTTTGGAACAGATGTGATTTATGAGCAATATTACTGTGTCTGTTGCCAATTTTATCATCATCCACATAAGCATATTACCATGTAATGCGTAACACATACGAAAAAAATATCAGAAACCACAAATGTCCAGTATACTACAACAGTATACCACATCTGAAATCGAAGGTAGGAAATCTTGGGTATTAGTTAACATTACTTTCAAGAGACGGTAACTAATTGACAATACGGTCATTAAACTTTGCTATATAGTCTATGTTGCAAAAATTGAGGAGATGTGTATTGTTTCTCCACGTATAACAATTTTTGAGAACACCCGCCCCCAACCGGCTATAGACAAGAGGTAATCAGCGAAATACTAAAAATTTGCTGGTCGGAAAAATACGACATTAATTTAACAGAATCGTCGTCTAGGAGTGTTTATAAGATGCGTAAACTAATTGACAAACTTTTCTCATGAGAGTAAACGCGATCGACTGATAACAATTAAGCAAAGAAATTGGTAGGACGGAAGCAACAACTTAGACTGCCACTAAGCACACTACCATCCAAATAAACAGCTGTGGAATAAACGCGAACCCCAAAATTCAAGTTGATTATTCTCAAGGAAAACCTGAAACTTGTTTATTTTGGAATACACGGAAATACTGTAAGGAAAGAAATGGTAATTTTCTTGCAGATCCAAAACCAATGGTAGAAACCGCAGGTCTGCGTTTTAACCAGTCTAATGAGTCAGTTGTCCACGGTAAACTAAAGTTTGGAAAGCACTGCTTTAAGAAATATATTTGACTGTCCATTATATTTTTTCCAGACGCACAAGCATATTGAAACTAATTGCACATATTTATATTATTGTTACGATGGTCTAACTGATCGTCGTATGGTACTATGGTACAGTAGAAACCAAATACAAGATACCAATGAAGTCACTAATCACCAGCTTTAATTTATTATCACAATTAAACATTTCGTAATTAACAAGACAGTCTCTTACCGAAAAAGTAAATAAAAAATTGTTCACACGCAATAAAATGTCAACTAATGTAAAACACAATTGTATTACAATTGTCCCACACGATTATAAAACACAAAACAGTTCGCCACAATACATCGAATTGCACTGTGCAAATCGCCACGCAAACGCACTGTGCACTCGCCCGACAATAACTCGAACCGCACTGTAATATATATATCGCAACTCAAAACTGAAATAAACGTCGCTGAGTACTTGTATGTATAACCCGCCGCAGTTCCAGAATATTCGCTAATAGGCGTCTACTAGAAAACACTAGAGTGTAATTCTTTGCGGACTTGTACACAGCACGCGCGGCGCGGATCGTTATGGTCTGGTATAGACCCGATAGTTGACGCTTAATTGTCTTTCACCGGAAAGTAGCAGCATTACGCACGCACGCACACACACACACACACACACACACACACACACACACACACACACACCTTACAGCTAGATTCCACTGGAACATTCGATAAACTTGTAGAACGTTCCCTATTACGTAACATTATAATATAATTAAACATAGACGACGTTTCTCATTCATCTCATCGTTAACTAAACAAGCTTTACTTTGAGTTACTTAACTAACACGTTTATTAAAAGTAATTACACATATTTATATTACAGTATAATCAAACATGGACGACGTTTCTCAGTCAACTCATCATCAACCAATGAAGCTTAACTTTGAGTCACTTAAAATTAATCTAACGTCTCGCACAGAAGTCTAATTCTTTTATTTATTTTTTACAAGTTCACTGGTATTGCAATAATCTAACTGAGCCAAAGTTTAACAATGTATGTATTAATTGGTAATTATAATATATATATATATACGCATTCAATTTTGAACTATGTAATATGGTAACTAGCCAATAACTGGTAAACTGATGCAATTATTAAAACTGCAGAAATCGATAAGTGCAGGATTGAAAGAAAATATTGTTACGACATTACAGAACAGTCTACGTGTTTGTCGAATGTGCCAGAAGCATCTCGCTCTAATGTATGTGGCATACGTGACTGTCAACGCATCCGCGAGGTTCTTCTCGAAGTCGCCAGCCGCGCGGACTGTGTCAAGGCCGCAGTTAATTACGTAGTTCACACGGTCGCTAAGACGCAATTAGGAACTTTCTGGTCTGTGAGCAGAGGAATAAATGCATGGCGGCAGCGGGCTTGGTTTTCAGTATTAGTTGCGATATATTTACAGGCGGTCCGAGTTATTGTCGAGTTATTATCGGGTGATATTACTGTGCGCGTTCAAGTGGTTTTTAGTGAAGTGTTGTGTTTTATAATCGGACGGTATATTGTTATACAATTGTGTTTTAATATTAGTTGACATTTATCTGCGTGTGAACAATTTTTATTTGATTTGTAATAAGAGACTGTGTTGTTAATTACGAACTGTTAACTGTGAAAATTAAAGCTGGTGTTAGTGACTCAATTGGTGTCTTGTACTTATTTTGTTTTCCACTCTACGTACGACGACCAAGTAGACGTCGTAACAATATTTTCCTATCGTTCCACAAGCCAGAATATAAAATACTTAAATACTTTAAGAAGCACACACAAACACACGCACACCTTAATAATTAGTAGTTACTTGGATTTAAAAATTAAATAGAGTATATTCTCTAGAAAGGATGCCTCGTTTGTCAGGTAACTTATAAAAGGAAATTCACAGGTAACATTCAGGCGTTCGGAATACCGTAGACGGGCGTGCTCAGGTGTGAAATTTATACAGATACAACATCGCGATGTAGCACAGAAGAGTTAAAAAA
Organism: Magicicada septendecula; assembly: GCA_034769895.1. NCBI lineage: Eukaryota > Metazoa > Arthropoda > Insecta > Hemiptera > Cicadidae > Magicicada > Magicicada septendecula. The sequence goes on from CM068373.1 coordinate 406,797,265, forward strand.
ACGATGCCTTGAACTCTGACATGCGTCGTTGACGCATCAGTGTAAGCGTCGCGGCGCTATGGCAGTTCGCTGTTCACAGCTGACGACGCTACATATCCAATCGCGTTCTCGGAGACGCCGACGCTGTCGTTAACACGTGATGAACAGTAACTCACTTTATTTGTTTTGAGTTTATGTTTACGTAATTTGTCAGACTCTTATATGTCTAATATAACAGAGTTTCGTGAAATTTTACCATAGTGCGTGTTTATTTCGTTGTCGTGTCTAACAGCTCGTTTGTGTGTGTGCGTGTGTACATTTGTGGTGGACCATGTTTACGCTAAGGGTACTTCAGTTAATTGGCCTTCTTAACTTCTTTGTAACAACAAACACGTGAGTAATTTGTGCATTGTACAAAAGCAAGTTGTTTGTGTAAGCTACAGGAATGTCTCGGCTTTTACTATTTTATTTGGACTCGGCGTCGATATTTGTCATGAGTTGTTTCAAAAATATTCTTGACGTTGTAGTCTTTATATCGCAAAATTATAATGTATAATTTTTAACAAGCCAAATCGTACATATGTATTATAACTTTACACATTTAAACTTAGTGCTTTCTTACATCGTATTGTCAACAGTTTATAAGACTTGCAATGTCTTTTTCCAGCTTCTCATAAATGTTGAGTGTGTTTACGAACATAAGTATATGCTTTCATAAACGTGTGTGAATTCATGATTATTTAAAATTGATCTTAGATAATGATGTATTATCTATGAAAAGATAAGTCTGCCGGCCGACCTTTTGGTGTAAACAATTGTCTACGAATATTTCTTATAATTTTTAAAATCATTGTAAATAATAGTTTTTCTTTATTTAAGAACTTAAGTAATTATTGGAATACAAATTTTTTTTTAATTTTTATCGTAAGCTCACACGGCCGGTGTTAATATTATCAAAATGATTAAAAACCCAGGCTGTCAGGCAATGGTTAGTTGCTATATATCAACGATATCGGCGGGAACGTTTCTAATCCACCCTCGGGGACCTTCTTCAGGCCGCAGAAAACGACAGTGTTGTGAAACAGTTTGGGTGGATCCTGGACGAATGATATCCGACAACTTTTTTGAGTAAGAGCAAAACCCGAAAAAGTTATTTCTTTATTCGAAAAAGTTGTCGGGTATCTTTCGGCCAAGATTCACCGTAACTATTCCACAACACTGTCTCTTTTTGCGACCTGATGAAGATCCTTGAGGGATTCGAAACGTTGCAGCCGATGTCGCTGTTATCTAGCAAGCCCGGTTTTTAATTGTTTTGATAATACTTATTAATTATTTAAAACTAACATGTCACAACAATCTGTTGGTTAAAATAGTTGAACATCTGTTGTAGCTAAGGCAAATTTAATCTTCAATAAAGATCATTAAAAAGTTTGTAATTTATACGAATACTTCAAGGTTTTTTTAAATTAATTGTTTTAACACCAATAAAGCGTTGGTAAAAGTTGGAAGCGGATTTATCGGAAAACTATGAGGAGCAACGTGGGCTAACATTAATCACACTTGACACCGGTGAATACCGTACCTTATAATGGCTTATCCCCAATTAAACGCATGTAAAGCCAATAACTTTGTAAGTGTGAACAGCTACGCAATTACTCCAGCCACGATAAGAACGGATTCTTATATAATTTTGAGTAGTCTCAAAATCCTATTTTAGTTCGGAGTTAATAATATATAAAATGACCTTAAAGGTATATTTATATAGGCCTATTTAATGTGGGTCTAACGGTTTGTAACAGTACTTTCTTAATTCTGTATTATGTAATTTTATAGGATTACGTTAAATACATTATAATTTATTTTACAGTGGAATGTAATGTTATTGTTTACAATCTGTAAACTCAAATTAGACCTGTTATTGGGAGTTTAAAATTCATATTTTTATGCACCACTATACGTGGGGAATATGCAAAAAACTAAATTTTCTATATTATATAAATATCTCTTAAATAGTTTTCCTTATGAAAGAGGAATTGTGAATATGTACTAAGTGATCAGTTATAAATATTTTTTAATTTTTCAATACGTTCCTTCTTAATCCTTAACAATTAAATAAAGGAAAATAACTTAGGAAATTATAAAATATTGTGTCCTGATGTACGAAATCTGTACATTATTTTGTTTAATAATTGTGTTTGTTTATGGTGTGTGTGTGAGTGTATATACACATAAATAATTAAAGAAGGGCTATATTCATGTAGTTTGTAGACATACGATTAGCTGAAACTGGTCAATATATAGGTTTTACATTTCTGTGTTAAGTATCTCTGGTAACATATGGATACTTGATCCAACGGAATACTTCATACGCTTTACCCATTATGTATAATGAGACAGTATGAAAGTAAAAGCCCATATGGAAGTAAATTTATTTTTTGGAACATGTGTTTATGACATTACATTTAACCAACAATTATGTATAACATATATACTGAGAAACATGCGGGTTATTACTTACAATATATCAACAATTATTACATTAATCAGAATTACAATGGATAACGTCTATTGAAACACGTACAAATCTGCGTCGCTGCCTGTCTGCTAGATCTGGTTTATTAGAAACCGTGCCACATAGGCGAATCGTAACACCTTATTTATGGATATTATGGGCTTTGTATCTTGTAATCTGTAGGCCTACTAAGGCTGACTGTGTTTTGTGAATGGGATCTCTATACCGGTGAAATATTTTCTATTCTTTGTCGCTTCGACATTGCAACATATATTACCAAAAATCTATCGCAATTTATTATTGTGTGAATACGTAAACCGAACTTGCTCAATTTGCGTAGATTTTTAAACAACTTAACGATCACTCTTAAGTGTATTGCTCAGGTAATTTGATACTCAATATTTAAACAAACATTAGAACGACCATTTTTCTTAAAATTGCTGGAAATGTCTGTATGCTATTTATAATTCCTCTACACGTCTCATAAAATGTTTTGTTAATCAATAAATATGAGAAAAATATTAATATAGTGGGTGCTATAGGAAACTACATTAGAAAAATATATTATTAATTACTTTATAATGTATTGCACTAGCAGTAAGTTGTAACTTATATTTAGATAAATTTATACCCAATAATTACTGTACAAATTAACGGAACTTTTTGACCTTTGACATTATGTCCTGTTGTAATCTCTTGTATGGCTAACTAATTAGAAAATAACAATAATATTTTCTAATTATTAGAATTAAATTATATACTAATTAGTAAGTGCAACTGTATAATTTTAGTAATTTTCTTGGCTGCTTGGAATTACTAAAGAAGAATATTTTAAACATAATTAATGCGGTCCAAGTCACTGTATGATAATTATATAATTTACCTTATAATTTCCGTCAAGTGACCTCAAGCGTAATTTGTGCTGGGTTACGCGTTTCAGGCCATATGACCCATCTTCAGACCTTCACTCCAAAGGAGCTCGTTATATAATAAAATCCATATTAAAACAAACACATAATAAACAAATATGTAAAATACACTGAATGAACATATTATAAGCGTACTATTAACCGACACGGTGCACCGACATTTTACATATTTGTTTATTATGTTTGTTTTAATATGGATTTTATTATATAACGAGCTCCTTTGGAGTGAAGGTCTGAAGATGGGTCATATGGCCTGAAACGCGTAACCCAGCACAAATTACGCTTGACGTCACTTGACGGAAATTATAAGGTAAATTATATAAGAATATTTTGTATTCGTATGAAAAGAGTTACTAAATGTGTAGCTGATGAAATTAATAATCCACGCACTAGGCTGCGGAAATAAACAAAACAACCTTAATAGAATTATTAACTCCAGGAAACAGGTAAAATGACGTAGACTTGTGATTGGCTTGTGGCAGGAGATTGACTTGTACAGAAGAAATCGCAGCGGAATTGACGGAAGCACAAACGTTCATCGCTCATTCGCGTTATTGAACTGAGCGGCTAAATATATTGTACGAATTGACACACCCTTAACGTTTCACAAGACTAAATGTCAACTTCTTCCTAATAAATTCAAAGTTTAACTAGCAATATCTGTGAACATTTTATCCATATCAGTCCACAATTGCCACGTTATAAAATACACGCGTAGTTTTATGTAAAACGGTAAACCATCTGTGATTATAAGCATACTTTGCAACAAACGTTAATACAGAGTGGGCCACAAGTCCCTTGACTAAAATGCACTTTTTTTAACATTTTTTTGATATATGATTTTTTAGAACCTCAGAAATTATTTAGGTGCTGTTTCAAAAATATAAATGACTTTTTGACAAAATAAATATATTAGTCATCATAAGAATTTGAATACTCAAGAGAAATAAGTAATGCTCATTCAATGAGTGTTTTTGTGTGAACGTGTGTATGTGTTAAATAAAGACACTTAAAACAATTACAATATATTGTCATCCTTAATATATCAATGAGAGATAATTAAAATCTTTAGCAAGCTATACCAATCGTCGTATGGGTATTAACTTTACCCTTATTCTCGACGTAGTCCTGTAACCATTAATTAATATAATATATTTATTATAAAATTTGAAATAAATGTTTGCTCAGCTAATGATGGTGCCTTGCAAGATGTACTATTATTTATTAATCCACGGACACTATTACTGGACTGATTAATTCTTCTGTCAAACGAATGCTTATGGTAATAGGCAATATTTTTAAAAATATTAGTTTCTATTTTAATACAATGTAAGCGACACATAATTAATTTTATTTAATGCTTGGATTCACTGTTTCCAAACATACAATACGTATATTTCACACATACAATACGTAAAAATTTACTAGACTAAGTACTGGCATCTTAAATTTAAAAAGGAAAAAGTACATTGTAACAAAGAAAACAAATTTTGTACCTTGCTGAAATGTAAATTGAAAACATATAACCACATTGTATGTAAAACGTAAAGTAAGAATGTTGTGTGTGTGTGTGTGGTTTTATTCTATCCATACACAATCGAGTCTTACGTATGCGCATATGTAATGGATCAGACACATTTTCATTTTCCATTATACACATACATTGTAATAAATATTTTTCGTAGAAAATTTTGCAGCAAAAAATAAATGTGACTTTATGAGCAGGATGTATAGGTATTATCTAATTACCAGCTGTCGGATAAAATTCCTTTGTTTCTTTAACTTAAAAAATGGCCGCTCAGTAATTTTTTCAATTTATACGTGTTAAAATTAATTCAAAATTTTCTATAAATTTCTTTCTTTACCACGTATTCTAGAAAAGTCAAAGCCTGGATTGCCAGTAAACGATGTGTGACAACTCATATGTGTAGATAGGAAGACATTTCTCATAGACTTACTTGTAGAGTACAAGGAACAAGTTAGCCATAAAGTTGTTGTAGCAAACATCTAGAGACAAACGTTACTTTGCAATTGAAGCCGCGGTTTTTTTATGTCCTATGAATATGATAATAATAATAATAATAATAATAATAATTGTGTAATAACAACATTAATAATGATTCAACCAATAAAAAGAGGTTGTCAATGTAACATATAAAATAAGATAAAATCTATTTAATAAGCCAGGGATTAGTAAATAAATCAAGATCTCGTTATAAGTAAAGAGAAAATAAATTGAAGTTACACAAAAATAATCTATTCTACTTAAACGGGTTATACTGATTATTAATTTTTATATAGTTGTATTTATGTTTGTGGAAGTAGCGGATATAATATGTAATAACAACAAACATTAGAATTTTAGATATATACTTCTATATTTTAATTTATATTAGTCGTTTAAATGCTACTTCAATAACGTACAGTTATTGCACATTTTGTTATTGTACAGTTTTGTAATAGCTTGCATGCCTATACATACAAGTAATCAATTATTGCCAATGAAAGTTATAAGTTTATAATACAAAAATCGTCTTCTAAGCTATCTCTTTGGGAAATCGGTAACTTGACTATCGACTAAACAATAATAATAGTATGCTTCCTCTGATCTGCATAACGCGTTTACTATTTTTAACAAAGTAGGCCTACATTTATACGTTTTCTCATCATCAAGTTCACAACCAAACATAGGCAAGGTGCTGTCTGTTCTGCCTTCAAAAATCATCCACCCATCTCTTTCTGGGTCCACAGACACACCTGTATCTTATAGGTTTGTATTTCCAGACTTGTTTGTCTAGTCTGGAATCTGTTATTCTTTCTAAGTGTGCTTTCCACCGTTGTTTGTAATCTTTCAATTTTTCGTTGTAGTTAAAAATTTCTATACGTTGAAGTTTAGAACAGCTTTTAACTCCTTTTAAGAATGCCATTTTCAAGGCCTGTATTTTACTGTCTTGTTTCTTGGTTGTTGTCCATAATTCACACCTAAAGGAGAGTACATGGACTGCCATAACTTTGTAAAACATTAATATAATATCTGGACATACCTTGTTTTTAAAAATACGGTTGATTGTTCCACGGGTCGTCTGGAACTTATGTAACTTAATATCGATATCATCATTTCTAACGAGCAAATATTATTTTCAATTGATTAAAGTAGTTCACCTGTTCTAGAATTTGATCATTTTCCATTATTTTTGTTCTTATTGGCTTGGTACCTCGAAATGTCGCGAAAATGTTTTTATGGAAGAGATTTTCATATTATATTGTTAGTAAATCTGATTAACAATATTCGATTTTTACAAATCAGATTCTGTATTTTGAAGTACTAGCAAATCGTCAGCAATAACAGCACATTCAAATATCTGTCTCGTGATATCAAAATTCCAGTCTTCAATAAATGTTTCTATTCCTTTATCAGATCGTCAATATAAATATTAAAAAGGGTAAATGATATACTGCACCACTATTGTCTATCATCTTGATTAACAAATATTTGTTGGGATATTCTACCTTATTTTGACAGCCATCCTTGTTCCATTACGTAAGCTTTGTGTACTTATTATAAGTTGTTGAAGGTATACGCGTTCTTCTAATATTTGCTACAACAAATTTCTGTCAAATCTATTAAAAGCCCTCTGAAAATTAACGAAAGCCGTATGCGTCTGTTTATTGAACTCTACAAGAGCTCTACAAGCTTTGTCTTGTCTCCACAAGATCTGTTCTTTCTAAAGCCGTTTTATGCCTACATTTACTACTACATAAATTTCGATATTAGAAAATCTTTTAAATATGACATAGATTACAAAACATTACGTAATGTCTTTAGTAATATAACAATTGTAGACCACAGAATCATACAATAAACATAAAAATTCAAAATATGTGGACTTAGGTTACAACTTTTCTTGGTCTCACACTCTGATAGATTTTCAAAAAATTTTTTAAATTAAAAGTTTTCATTGGATCTGAGGTCTCAACGTTTTTAGATTTTTACATAACACAATATTCAAATGTTAGTTGAAATTCTAGGTAATTTTTGGGATTGCCACGTAAATATTAAGGTACCGGTACTATATCAAAATTTTTACCCACTTTTTAAGCTCTGACGTAGAATAAGCTTTGAATTTAAAAATAATAACACTATAATTGGATTGTGATTACAATTTTAATTAATGTGATATTTTACACGGACTTTTGCAATTTTTCGCCATTTTGATCCCCTACATTTTTTATTTTGTACCCGAACATTGAGGCATCAACCTCAAAAACAATAGGCTTCTTTAGATTTAAAGTATGGGAAAGCATGCCAGATTTTACAAAAGTCGGTTGAGGATTTCTAAAGTTATCGTGAGTGGCACCCCAAACAGACAGATAAACAGGCAAAGAAAGATGCCAAACGGCCTTTTCAAATCTGAGAACTTGCTTCGCTCGATGAGTTGTGTGATACCCATTACTCGATGTATGTGCATGTAAAGGTGACTAAGGCGTTAGAGAGTACATCATATCAACTCTCAGCGAGACATTTTAGACGGTTGTAAGCTGACGATTAACGACTTTGTTAGCTTATTATATTCCAGCTAACACGTACAGTTTGTTAGTTTGCCCGTCTTCCGTATCGCTTAAAATTAAATTAGTTTTAAGCGTTAGCGTTCTCGCAAACAGTTTCTCATAATTCGCCAGTAACTGAGCCGAACACACATTAATTTATATCTGACTATTTACCGCTGACGTTTTGGTTTAATATATTCTACTTTCTGTGCACAAACCGCGAGCATGGAGCAAATTGTATGAACACATTCACAGGGTTAAAACGCGTTACCGGTCAAGCCATTAATTTTGCGAGGGTACGTAGCTACAGTATGCGCCACTCGGACCGTAAATACATGTGTACATGTGTAGAAAACTACTTCCACTGTTGACCCTTAGTGCTCCTGCATCACTGTAAGTGCCACACTTGTATGTGTTATACATACCAGTCCGTTGCGGTTTTGAATTTACAACAAATCGTTGTATTAAACAAACGCTAAATATGTAGTAACAGAAGAAAATTTGCGTTAAAGACCAACGACCATCATATAAATTTGTGCGTGTGTGTGGTGTATGTGCGTGCGGGGGCGTGTGTGTAAGTGGATGCACGCGCGCGCGTGTAAGTGTGAGAGCGAGCGAGCGTGCTTGATGAGTGTGTGTGTGTTCAAATCAACGTTTAGCTCTACAACTAGCGAAGTGATTCTTTATACACTTATAGAATACATCAGCCCCACACACACACACACACGCACGCACGCACAAACTGACGTGCATACAGGGTGTAAAGTGAAAAGCCATTTAAAAACGTAGATCCTAAACACTTTGGCTTTGTTCCCAGGTGATTCAAATTTTCCGTTTTGAATTTTAGTTTTAGTTTCGAAGGCAAAAAATGCAATGAACACTCCTGGAACACAGATGAAAGTAGCGTTTCTATGAAATTTTGTCCTAAAGCATACAAATATGAAACAGGATACCAGACCCGTGTAATTACTGTTTTCAAGAACGTTTCTATGAATACTAAAAATTGGGTTAAAAAATATAATTTTTTCATTGTGCGTACAAAACATCATTAAAGTATTGGAGAATCTAATTCTGAATAACTGTATATCAGTAACATATGTTTGAAAGAAACATTCTTTTAAGAAATTAGAATTCAGTTAGAAGGAATATGTGTTATGAAAACATACAGTTTGCTAAATAACACAAGATATCAAATTATTACAAATATTAAGACGTAAAAAAGTTAAGCCTAAACTAATTAACACCCCAAAACCTATTTTTCGAAGCGTGAATTATTTACTGAATAAAGTCTGAATGACAGAAAAAGAAATTTAACTTACAAATTAAAATTATCTAAAAATAAGGTATATTAAAGATGAATAAGAAACACTAAAACAATCGTTTTGTTAATATGGCTGCACAAATTTTGGATTTTAATGACATTAAAATTACTTTCTCTTGAAAGTCCAAATTTTTAATTAAAGTTCTAACAAATTTTGTTCTAAACTGTGTGCTGTGAATTCGTTCATTATGATAACTTTTATTCCTAATTTGTTTATTGTAAATTCGTTTGTCGTTTTCTACACAAATACCCAAGGATGTAAGTTAAAAATAAATTAAACACGAAACAAATTTGTGTATAAAACACACGTGTCAATTTCAATAATAATATTTTCACAATATTAAAATAATAAATGTAAAATGTCAGATTTAAAATTCAAATTTTTACTTTGCAGAAAATACAAAAAAATTAATTGATGTAACACGTATTTTATAAGTTTTTTATAAATCTACATAAAGCTAAAGATATATGTTTGTTGTTTTTTCCAATAACTCTAGGTATCAGGAGAGTGCAGTGTGAATGTCATTGGTTACATTATGTTTTACCAGTGCTAATTAAAACTTCAACCTGAGCTTTGACGTATTGTGTTTTCTAACTTAGTACCAAGTTACCTTCTGAAAAATAAGCGTAAATGTTATTACGTCTGTCAAAATTTTGTTCTGTTATTCATTCCTCCTTACATACACACACACATTTAAAAGGACGTACACCAGTTTTTGTAGCAAGTTCAATTATGTCATTTTGACTTTATTTTGTATCGCATGATTACCATTTTAATAATATTTCCTTCATTTTTATGTTAATGTGAACAATAAAACAGTATATGTATTATTTTCGAAAACAAAATTGCTATTTAAACAAGGCGCTAAAAATAAAAGCCTACTGCTGCTTGTATTTTGTGACATTTTTATATTAACTAATGATTTAATTTTTCCTTACATTCACAAAAAACTGAAACATATTCTAAAGTCCCTCTGATATCTCTACGCCTTAGGCTGAGACGCTTTTCTACTTCCTTTGGGAGCTTGGGAAATTTTCTTCTTCTGGTTAACTATAACCTATTCTGTATCACGCATAATTCAGTGCTGTTGATGATTCGATAATTATTATATTATAGTTAATTTATTGGAAGCTGTATAGAATTATTAAGTTTTTGTAAATTAAATCTTCATCATTAGAAACGGTTTTAATGTTAATTACTGTATTTGAAACGATAACGCAGGATAATATAATATTTTCAATTTTAATTTATTTTATTGTCCATTTTGTAATATTTTAAACATAAGTGTTGGCTTTACTGCATTTTCATTCTCTACATCGTGTACAGAAAAACATTCTCTTTATGGAAACCAAATACTATTTTTTCTTAACTTAGGTATGGTTTTCTAAACGATCCTTTTACTTTTAGTAGCCTCTTACTCATTTCCGTTAGCTAAAATTCCTTACAATATAACATTTAAATTTTGTCAACATTTGAGATTAAATGTTAAATTGGAAAATTATTTCTAACGCCTTATTAAATTTGCACTAAATCAATAATGTTTGTAGTGTTTAGTCACTAAAAATTCGTAGAACCCAATACTCACTTTCTCAGTCGCCTAAAACAACGTCGCCTTAAATTCTAAAAGTTATCAAGCAATTACAAAAAATTATTAAAAAGTAAACCTATTGCTAAAACTAAATAACATCAGTACTTTTAAGGATAATAACTGGATTAACAACTAATTTCATGAATAGGCAAGAAATGTTTACTAACTAAAATTTTCAATGTACGTATACAGAAGAAAAGAAACAATGAAGCCATAATAGATCATTAGAAATAGAATTATTATAGGAAATAGACAGACGAGTGTTAGATAAAAATAAATAAAAATTTTGAAAGGACTGACAGGCTTTCTGAAATTCATTCAAACACGCGTACAATTTTAAACGGGTCTTGTGATAACCTTGTTTTGATGCTTTTTAAATTTATTTTCAGTCGTTAATAACCCCTATCAGACACTTGAAATATGATGGTGATAAATTCAATTCACCTTTCTACAAATGATTTTCTCTTTACAAATTCCATGTTTGCATATTAATGCGTTTTTAATCAAAATACTACAGAAATTTATAAAAATTAATGAGCTGCGAACGTATATCTTTTATAATATTTTTATTATTGTAATAAAATAATGTTAATTTAATGCGTACGTTTAAAGAACGCTCAAATCAATTTTTGTTTAAAAGCCTTATTTAAGTTTGTAATTTAAATTGAGTCTGGTAATTTTCTTTCACACACACACGCGCGCGCGCGCGCGCGCGGACCAGATAACAGCGCTCACAGATGTAACAATATTTATATTATTATCCTTACTAACAGAATTGTCTCGCGGAAAGTACAGAGAAACTGTTGCTTTGCTACGTGTCTTATATACACTAGGGGTAAAATAATTTACATGTAAACTAGAAAAACAAGACGAAGGGATTAATGAATACATAAAATTCATTTATATATTGCCACCATGGCAACACGGAATGCTCATTGCGTGCCTTGTGCGTAGATAAAACGGATGAATATAATAGTGTAATAGACGCGGGCTTCAGACACAAGTTAGCAGACACACAGCCAGAGTATTATGCATTTAAATTAAGAAATTTAATACGCCACTGCTTTTATTACAGCGTGGCGAGACTATTATTTAGTTTAACGAAACGATATACCGTTTCTACGACCCGATATTTATTGTCTCAATTTCTTAGAACTCTATTTAAGAGCATAATAACATGAAATGTAATTTTTATGGTTAAACATTATAGAAAACTTCAATTTCTCTTTAATATTTTATATCATTTTCTTTAGTAGTAGTTGGAATATTAATAACTATTTTCCATTATGATTTTAAATCGTTAGTACACTGGACGGATATATATTGAGTTACCTACTTTATCGGTGTAATTATGAATCATTAGAGGCTTCGTTTTTAATGATGAATGAATTATAGTGTAGCCAAGCATATTACGGAGTTCGAATAAAACGTTTTCTATAGAAATAAGTAAATTGGTTTTACTTATAGAAAGTAAATTGGTTCTATTATATGGAGAAAAAATTACGTAATCAAAATACCATATTAATATTTTGGACATAATATTTATTACAAAGTATTTAAAAAACAATGCTTCTAAATGCTATAATTAATATTTATGTTTCTGAATTTTGGAATGTTTATTTAGTACAACTTAAAGTTATCAAGTTAATTACATCTGAAATACGGTATTACAAATTTTATTAGGTATCATAAAATTTAATCTTTTAAAGCTAGGAATTCTGCTTTTGTGTATAGCAATGGTTCCAATATGTAGCCGTACTCTATAAGAATTTATCCGATAACGCAGATTACAGCATATCATCTGTAACAGATATAACTGCATATATATTCTATATTATAATAACAACTTTACTTGATGCTATTCACTTAAGAGTAAACGATCTCTGCGTGTAGAAGTTGGCAACTTATTACATAATTTACATGTCTCTTACATTATTTATTTTTGCATACGTTACATATATTTTACTTTTTTACAGACTTATTTTACAGGCATTCTTACAGTAGTTATCTATATTTAGACGTAGTTATATTTATTGTGGTCGTTGTTGACTAACTGGAAACGTAAAGAACTTTTTCTAAAAATAAGGTAACTTTTGAAATTTAAATCATTTTTAGTATGCACCAGACGTTGTCCTCCGATACCTTGTTTGTATTTTATGAACGTAGTACAAACGTTGTAAGCAATATAATCTTTCATACTTCAAACACTGTTACGGTTCTCAAATTGACGTTGTGACTCTCTGGGCTTACGTAAGATTCGACTTGATTGTGTTGCAGGTTTTCATGTCAGGGACTTTTGCCACCTCAGGCAACTTAATTCTTTTTGTTTCTGAATCAGTTTGTGTCACGGACACTGTCATTTTTGAAATTTAATTACAAAGAGAGACACACCCAGAATCGTCTCCTACACGCAGACCCATGCGCGCGTTTCCACCTGTATGCGCGTGTGTTTACGATAAATTGGCAGTGATATCACAAGAAGACAACAGCAAATCAGGTCAACGATAGTTAAGCCCTTCTTTTCTATAGTTGGAATTTGAAATTAATACATTTTTAAAACATTACTAAAAGTGATATGTGGCGTGGTTGTTTGCTATAGGCTATAACGTTTTCTCTTATTTTCAAAAACTATTACTTTTCGGTTTTGGCTTTACTTTTCTTCTGCATTTAAAAAAATTTGTATGTAATATATATGAGCTGCGAATAGTGTCAATTAAACAAAAGCCTAATATAATTCCGTAGGGCACAGTATAGGAAGCAACAGTAGCATATAATTGTTTTTAATTTGTGACAAAAATAAAAAAAATTTAGAACGTGAAATAAGAACTGAGAGATACAAACAGCTGAGTGAAACTGATACAAATCATACTGTAAGACAGGCTGATTAATATCAATGATTACAGACGGAAAATTACACATTGAATCTGTATGATTGATTACAAATTGATTAAAGATTGAAAATCAGTAACAATTGGTCAGATGTTATACGGTTGGATGTGATGATAGTTTTTCTATTAAGTAAACAATTTTTTAACTAAGTTACAAAACATATGTGAGAATGTGATTTTGACGACCTTTGTTAGTGTACACTTAGACAATATTCCTTCTAATTTGACTCTTCTGAAAGTATTAGTAATTATAGGAAACAATATTTCTACTTAGTGATTAGTGTATAGTAAAATGTGAGTATAAGTACATTTTACTGAGCGTATAAAGTATTTATTAGCGTACAAAAACGGCAGCAGTTAGTGCAGACGAACGTGTTTCTTCAAATGTTTAAATAAAAAAAACGCGTGACCATTTTTGTTATACTAGGAGGAAAGCTATACCGCACAAGACATGATTGTTTTATTATGTGTAAAGTTATAATAATGTTATAACAACTTGAGTTACATTAACGTAAGTTCATTTGGTATTTAAGGAATATATGCTTAGTGAAAATGGTTAATGAGCCAATGAACAGCGTTATCATTTCTTCTCATCCCTATCTACTGTATGCACACTGTTTTATGAACGTAAATTGTATTTCACAGTGACAATGATTTTCCACTCATTTGTTGTTACATTTGTTATTCTTCTTTCATCTAACGAATTAATATTAGTTGTTAATTTGAAGCTATTTCCATTATATTATGGGAGATAATGTATACAGAAGATATATGAAAAAATAAATAAAACAGATTTATAAAATTTATCAAAAACTTGCACTCCATTAATCGTGTACCAACTACACACACATTAATTAAATGAGAATAGTCAATTAGTGTGAAACATAAGTAGAGACGCTTACTTTATACACAGATTTGTATTTAAAAGCTAATCTGGGTATAAAATTGTCTTTACCAGATGTAACACACATTCAACCGTTTACCGTGTAATCAGATAAGATACATGATAGAGCGCGTAGGCCTATTGTGACTTTCGACTTTGAGGTTTATCGATTATTACACTTGAGGAGTGATCCGAACTTATCCGACCAAGAAACAGTTATTCAAAGATATATTTTTAAAACTTGATAATACATCAGACCTACAGGTCTACAGTGAGCTCGAAAAATGTACGGTTATGGGCTATAACTAGCAAAACCAAAAAGACAACATTTATAAATTTTTGTTACGAGTATATGTATACTTAGGAAGAAAGGTGGGCAAATTTGAAGTATTTGCCAAATAATTAAAATTACTTAAAGAAACTAAACCGTAATGGCACACACTTACAATATGTAACACTACGGCTTTTAAAGTCCCGTTATAAATTTTCTATGTGCGAAAGATTGATGCATCCGAAATAAATTGTTTAGTAAATTGTTTTTCAAGGGTGCATCATATATTAAATCGGGATGGTAGAGATTGACTGACAAAATGTTTAATACCTTTTGCAAAAGGTCCGTTAAAACAAGTGGAAACCCCGTTATAAAGATGTGATATTACCTGATGATGGCCTATAATTATAAATTCCATGAAAAGACAGATATCGGACTACCAGCAGAAAGGTGGCGAGAGATATGAGATAGCGACAAGCGAAAGTTTCTTGACCCTGAAAAGATTGTGACCACGATGACTTTGGTTCCTGAAAAGTATTTGGTCATACAGCATACACTATTTTATACCTCTCTTGTGTAGTCTGTTTGATGCAACACTATTATTACGTTATTGCACTTGTATGTAATTTTATAAAACCTAAGGAATAATGATTATAAATGGTATGACAAACTAAAATTCTACTGAAATAACCATTACCAAAAAATTAATAAAAATTCGTAAGTTATGGAAAATGTATTCTGTAACTTTTAATATGTAACTACAACACAGGTAGTTGACCTAAGTTCTAAGAATAGAAGAAAATTTAAACCTGTTTTAAAGAAATTTAAAAATAGACAAACCTTATCTTATTTAACCTAACTTGAATACATCCATAAGAATGAAGGTTGGAAATCATATAAATGTCCATGTACGCCTATTCAAAAAATTGAACAGTTAATTCAACTGTGTCAGAGAACGACCAGCAGCAATGAACCGTAGATACAAGGCATCAAAGGAGAATTCTGCTAAACCCTAAAGGTGCGATGTTGGTGGCTAGTAATTACAATCGTGTCCAAATGCGTCTCCATTCCCTGGTGTCATTCCTATACCCATATTGGTTGATTGACTGTGTGGTTAAATATTGGACTTGACAGTACTGTCACTTACTCTAATGACACTAGGGTATATCAATTCTAACACCATGTTAGCAAACGTCCGTTCGTTAAACTTAGAAACAGTCGGTATGTGCTAAACGTTGACGGAAACGACATTGTGATATTCGCAAATTGTGATCCCTCTTTTACTGCCGCTAATTCGAAGTGAAAATTAGAGGGTGACGTACAGATAGCGAATAATGACGGTAGAGATAGAGTAGACTTAACGGATTTAAATTTGCTTCGGTGGATTCGGAATTTAACAACAGTGTTTAACTCAGTTCCGTTCAGTCGTAATTACAGGCTAACGATTACGTTGAGTAGACACCGGATAAGCTGTTATAACAAAAAGAAATAGTCTAGAGGGTGTTGTTGTTTGTGTTGTATTTGTCGGGCGTTACCTCCGCGCACTTTTGTTACTTACTCTGTTAACTGGATCCTCTGCAGTGATGTAGTCCTGTAACACAACTTAAAACTATGCTTTTTGTGGGCGCCACTTGGAAACGTTTGTTCCAAGAAAAAAAATACGTGATTGATAAAAATTTTTAAATCTACGAAAAAATTTAAACAAGTCAGTTTAGCTTGGAAAAATCAGTTAAGTTTAATGGTTCTTTAAAAACAAACAAATCGTCTGAAGGACTATCATTCATAAAAAATTATAAAATTAAAAAAAAAAATTGCAGAGAAAAAATTTTACAAGTTATTATTATTGACAATTTTTTTATATCCAATCAAGTATCGGCTAGTATATTTCAGATTTTGACTCAGTTGAAAAGCATGAGTTTAATATGTGAAAAATCTTTACTCTCAGGACGTGACTCCTTTGAACTACCAAGACATATCAATTAGATGCCTTACAAGAAAAAAAACTAAGTGATTTGAAGGTGTATGTGTGGCGTGTGGAGTACAACTGTGTGATAAATGTAACCAGGTAACAAATGACTTTAATTTTGGTAACTCACGTTCCAATGGTCGTTTATTCTCTCACTGGACACTTCCTTCGGGTAGTTTCTCAATCTCGCCTCTTCGGGTGTACACTGAATCTATTTAAAGTCAAATTTTGCGATCATTACTTTTTCCGCACTTTATGTCAAAACGTTTGGCAGTAGAATCTCGTTCAAACGCCGCCACTACGAATCATCTGTTTAGCGTTGATTCAGAAATCTGCCACCGCAGCGCTGATTCCCATGCAGTGTTGAGGAAGGCTTAGTGTATTGTTTGTTTACGTTCGGGGGAATTATTTGTCACGTTATTCAGTCAATGCGAACACAGCAGAATTCGTTCTCTATTTAAATGTTTGGTCCCTCCTGGGCCGTCGACGTTCTGGCTGCGTGATTTCTATTAAAATTTGCCGTATCGCTGCTCTATTTCAGCGATACTTTTTGGCGTAGACTCTCGTTGAGGTTAAGTCAGTCGGTTATGTCTATGTACGGGAAAAGCCTTCCTGCCGTGTCTTGTCGATTTCTCGCCTCTTTGGTTTCGCCTTAGCTGCGTTGATCAGTGTTGTGTGAGATGCATCAGTTCTGGAGTTCAATCTTCAAGTGTTTTTGGGTCGAATTTGGTCTCGCTTTTATACTAATTCAGGATGACCGTTTTCATCGACTTCCGGTATATTTGTGTAAAAATTCTTTCTAGATTGTTCGAGAATAAACGAAATGGAATGTCATAGAACAATTTTCACTTCCGTAGAAGCTTTTAGAACGAATTTCTTATTCTTCATACAAAAAATATTTCAAAATTTACACTGGTATTTATCAAACAGTTTCACATTAGTACTCACAATTTGTATGCCATTTATACATTTAGATTCCTTGTTTTTAACTGAATCTAGCGATACTAAATATGATTGGTATCTAATTAACTTAAGTCTAATAAACAATACAATATACAATCCTCACCTTGAGTTGTTGTCATTGAAAACTCAATTTTTATAACAAAAATTGTTGTGGAGTTACAAAGTTCCTTCCACAAGCTGAACATCTACTACTACTACTTTCCTACAACAAAATAAACAAATTTTAACATCAATAAAACACAAATAAATACAATTTTATATGGCCTCTGCTCATGGCCTAGGTTCTTATCAGTTTTCTAATACAATGATTAGTCTTTTTCTTTAATATATGTATTATTTCACCACTATACACACAGAGTTTATTATTTTGTCTATCTTTTGTGATACCTGGTTACTCTGTACATATATTATATTTATCACAAGATGACATAGCATCATTGATTGGTCTTGAGATGTCATTTTTTATGGTGTGACAAATCTCACTCTAATTAGTTAAATTCTTTTAGAATTGACTTTACTTTCAACTGAGTTTGTTTCTTATTAAGGTATTCTGATGTATTGTACCTTTCTACTTATTTTTGTTAGTATTATGTAAGTATTTAGCCAGATATGATTATTTTTGTACTGGATGATTGGCTTCAGCCATACATGGTATAAGTAAATATTTTGCTGACTTGACTATTACAATGTTAAAGTCAGTCAGGTATATTAGTATAGTTGCTTTATATCATATTACAGCTTTCTAATACAGTTTGGTTGCATTTTGGCAACATTAAATTCATAAATTATACAATATTAGATGCCTATTACATGTTTTTAGTTAACACTGTTTTTGGCTATTTTGACTGCTTTTTATTCATTTGACAGCTTCCTTTATTTAAGATAAATTGTTCACTATTGGCTGCTTGACAATTACATATAGTTTTTATTTAAATCTGATAATAATTAATTTTTTCATGAAATCTTGGTGTATGGTCTCAAATCCAACACATTAATATTTTTTTGTCATTGCAAATATACAATTTTTATTTTAACTTAAACTCTTTCTAATAATGTATTTAAGTCATTTAATACATTTATTTTATTTACATCACATAATATAATAATGGATCATGTCCATTTATTCACAAAAAATAGTTTTTAATACTATATTCATAGTTATAAAACTTAATAATTATTGACTTTATTCTGGTGGATTCTGACATTATTTCTCTCTCTTATAGTGTCTTATGGTTTTTTCACTCTTATTCACTTTAATAATATATATGGGGTTTTGTCTTAGTCATAGTTTGGTTGTTTTTTCAAGTTGATAGAAATAATTATTATACAAAATTACACAATTTTTTGGGACTACTTGGGTTCGATACTGTTCACTTCACTTTCCTCTTATGCTAACTTACTATATAAATGATTTCTTTTTATAGAACGTTCTGTGACGTTACATATGCCTCTTCGTTAAAGTTGATAATTTTGGAAAAACATATCTTTGGGTTTGATGAAATTATCATCTCTATAATAACCCTTTATTATTAGCTTCTTTATATTTCATTCTTTTATCTTATAATTAAATTCCTGTACTACTCCTTTAATATATTAATCCAACTCAATATTCCTAGTTCGTTCTTTGTCGTATCACCTATTCCTTTCCTTTTTACCTTGATGTTTTATAATTAATCTTTGATATAATTCCCTATCAATTCCCTAACTTACATAGAGGGTTGGGAATCAGAGTGGCTCGCTATGGCATACATTCTCTGTCCCTTCCTGTCTATAACTACTGAAATCAGAGGCAACACATCCCTGTTCAGAAAATAATAATTGCACCTTTGCAACAAATAATAATAATAATAATAATAATAATAATAATAATAATAAAAAAAAATACAATATTCAAAGATCATAGGCTCCTACACATAAATTCCCTTTCTTGAACTCTTCTGATTAATTCACAATTATATTAATATATGGTTCTCCGCAGGTTAAAATTATCGTTTAAAATCATTCAATGTTAATAGCTATATTCATATTCATCATTACCTCCTTTTATCATTTCCATTTAGTATCAAATATATGACAGCATTTCTCCCTCTTTTCTCCTTTACTAAGTGTCCATCTTGTAGTATTTATTAATAATAATCTCTCTCCTTCTCTAAGTACGGGTAAGCTGGTAAATATACGTTGAAATGGCTATTGGAAATAAATCTTGCCTATGATGGAATGTGTCCTTCTCGTAATATTTATTAATAATAATCTCTCTCCTTCTCTAAGTACGGGTAAGTTGGTAAATATACGTTGACTTGGCTATTGGAAATAAATCTTGCCTATAGTGGAATGTGTCCTTCTCGTAATATTTATTAATAATAATCATTATACAATAATATTTATATTTATTTAAAAATCTCTATCTCCTTTCTAATTATGGCTAAGTTAAAAAATTCACGTTGACATGTTTAGTCAAGGTACCTTCTCTATGATGCTGTATTTGACTTGGGTCTTTGGTCATGGTACTTGGTCACTGATTGCGTATTCGACTTGTGATTTTTTTTTTTTTTTTTTTTTTAATCATGGTACTTTTTTAATGAAGTCTGGTTATACGTTCCTTTTACCTTGTTCCTAATTGTGTCAGTTACCTCGTAGGTATTGTTTTCATGTTTGATAATATTTGGGTTATATTTGTCAGTTTGGGTTAATTACGTTGATTATTTCAACCCCTTTTGGTTGTGTTCCTTATATTATGTCCTTATTTATCATTCCCATTCCTTTTTAATTCCTTCTCTTTTCAATATTCGACCTTCGATGTTTATCACCTCTACTCCTTCAAATGCCTGGTCTATGACATTTATTCTGGATGATTGATTCATGGCATTACCATCTCATCACATGTTTGGGCCATAATTTTTCTGCATAGCGGAATTCCTCCTCTCTCTCACTTTCATTTTGGGGATCATTATCTGGTTCTCGGCCAGTTTCTGCCAATACATGGTTTACATATAAAATACTCGGGGTTTTTCGTCATTACTTGCCTGATTATGCTGTAATGAAAAACCCGGATTTTCGTGAACTGTTACCCGATTCTCAATGTTATTTTGATTAGCGTTTGGCTCTTGTTGGTTGTTACTTTCGTTTCGGGGTGGTTCGTTACTCCTACCCTCTGATAACTGCTGACGGTTATTCGCCGTATCACCCTGGCTACCTGGCGCCTGTTGAGTCATATACCCGTAACTTGGTAAATTGGGTGGATATGGTCGTCGATTATCGGCCATCATATAATTTACCTGGGGCCTATATTCATTTTGGTTTCTCCTACCGCCTCCTCCTTGGTTTCCCCCGTTGCGATAACCATTACGTTGACCATAATAATTATTTCCTCTATAATTATTCCCGCGATAACCGTTTCCCTGGTGGAAGTTCCTACCGTAGTTATTCCTGGTGTAATTACCTCTGTTTGGTCCCGGATAGTTGCGGTTAATTGGGCCCTGAGTGTTATCATTTCGACCATTTGGTGGGATATTATTATTCTGATTATTGGTGTTTAGATTATTACCGTTCCCACCTCCATTCCGGTTTGGTCCGTTATTATTGTTGTTGTACTCTACCTTACGATTGGGGGGTTGGTAATCCTGGAACCTTCCTGTGGATTCGCAATTTTCCAATAATTTGGCCAGATCGGCTATTTTGCTAATCTGTTGGTATAATTGGGCATCCTTGATACCATAGCTGTAATGTCCAGCTAACTGCCTTACCAAACATTCTTCTGGGATCGGCGGTATCAACTTCCGTGCTAAACATACCTTTCCCAGGAAATAAGACGTCGGGGGCTGTCCATAGGACGCGTCATATTTGCCATAGAAAATGTCCATTCTTACCCTGTTTTGTGCGGTCTCTGACCAATACTTTTCCTTAAACTGGCGTTTAAACTCTGCTAAATTCGTTATTTCGGGTCGTACCGCTATCCACCAGTTATCCTTAGTATTTTTAAACGTCTCGTCAAGCATCTCTCTTATCCTGTCCCACCTTGTTTCTCTACTTCTCCCAATAACCTCCTCCATTCTTTCCAAAAATTCCATTGGGTTTCGTCGATAGTCCTGGAAGTTGATTACTTCCCTGTTTTCACCATGACACGTATGAGTGTTTAGTATTGGTGTGTCTCTCAGCGCCTCTAATCTTTCCTGCAGGTTTTTTTCTCTCTGGTCTATTTCCAGTATGCTACTTTTGTTAGTTTTTATTTGTTCGTCCAGCCTGTTAGCGATGTGCTGGACTTCTCCCACCTCCTGCATGATGGCGTCTTGGTTCTGCCTTACCTGGTTTTCGAGATTTCTAACATCTTGTTTGGTCTCTACTGTCTGTTCCTCTATTTTTTCGAAACGTGTATTGTTTCCCTCCCGTAACCTTTCCAACTGTTTCTCCATATTCTCGACCTTCCTGTCACTATCAATTTTATTATCATCGATCTTTTTGGTTACTGTTTCGTATTTTATGCTAATTTCCTTTTCCAGGGACTCTATGCTTTTTTTGTTCTCCTCCTGAAATATCTCCAGTTTTTTCCCATTATCATTTATTTTCTTGGTTATATCCTCCCTTAAAGATTCTATGTTTTTGTCTAATTTCCCCATATTTTTATTATTCTCCTCCTTATCTTCCTGCCTATTTTTATTCATATCCTCTTTCAGGGATTTGATTATTTCCTCCTTATCTTCCTGTCTATTTTTCTCATTCTTTTTCATATTTTCGTTCATATCCTCCATTTTTTGGAGCATCATCATTAATATATTCGCGTCAGCACTCCCTGTTATTTTTTCTGGTTCGGGTTTCTCTGTCTGTTCTACCATTTGTATGGGTTCTTCTCCCGTTTGTTCTTCTAATTCCTCTGCCGTTTGTACCGGTCTTTCCATTTCTAGTGTGGGCGGTTCTAATTCCGTTTCCTCCATTTGTACTGCCTCTCCGTCTTCCACACTTAACTCGGGTTCCACAGTTTTCTTCACCTTTTTTCCGTTTGGTTGCGGCATTTTAATATGTTGGTAGTTGCCGGGCTTGTTCCGTCTTTTCCAAGCCTCACTAGTTGGGCTGCCAATTTATAACAAAAAGAAATAGTGTAGAGGGTGTTGTTGTTTGTGTTGTATTTGTCGGGCGTTACCTCCGCGCACTTTTGTTACTTACTCTGTTAACTAGATCCTCTGCAGTGATGTAGTCCTGTAACACAACTTAAAACTATGCTTTTTGTGGGCGCCACTTGGAAACGTTTGTTCCAAGAAAAAAATACGTGATTGATAAAAGTTTTTAAATCTACGAAAAAATTTAAACAAGTCAGTTTAGCTTGGAAAAATCAGTTAAGTTTAATGGTTCTTTAAAAACAAACAAATCGTCTGAAGGACTATCATTCATAAAAAATTATAAAACTAAAAAAAAATTGCAGAGAAAAAATTTTACAAGTTATTATTATTGACAATTTTTTTATATCCAATCAAGTATCGGCTAGTATATTTCAGATTTTGACTCAGTTGAAAAGCATGAGTTTAATATGTGAAAAATCTTTACTCTCAGGACGTGACTCCTTTGAACTACCAAGACATATCAATTAGATGCCTTACAAGAAAAAAAACTAAGTGATTTGAAGGTGTATGTGTGGCGTGTGGAGTACAACTGTGTGATAAATGTAACCAGGTAACAAATGACTTTAATTTTGGTAACTCACGTTCCAATGGTCGTTTATTCTCTCACTGGACACTTCCTTCGGGTAGTTTCTCAATCTCGCCTCTTCGGGTGTACACTGAATCTATTTAAAGTCAAATTTTGCGATCATTACTTTTTCCGCACTTTATGTCAAAACGTTTGGCAGTAGAATCTCGTTCAAACGCCGCCACTACGAATCATCTGTTTAGCGTTGATTCAGAAATCTGCCACCGCAGCGCTGATTCCCATGCAGTGTTGAGGAAGGCTTAGTGTATTGTTTGTTTACGTTCGGGGGAATTATTTGTCACGTTATTCAGTCAATGCGAACACAGCAGAATTCGTTCTCTATTTAAATGTTTGGTCCCTCCTGGGCCGTCGACGTTCTGGCTGCGTGATTTCTATTAAAATTTGCCGTATCGCTGCTCTATTTCAGCGATACATTTTGGCGTAGACTCTCGTTGAGGTTAAGTCAGTCGGTTATGTCTATGTACGGGAAAAGCCTTCCTGCCGTGTCTTGTCGATTTCTCGCCTCTTTGGTTTCGCCTTAGCTGCGTTGATCAGCGTTGTGTGAGATGCATCAGTTCTGGAGTTCAATCTTCAAGTGTTTTTGGGTCGAATTTGGTCTCGCTTTTATACTAATTCAGGATGACCGTTTTCATCGACTTCCGGTATATTTGTGTAAAAATTCTTTCTAGATTGTTCGAGAATAAACGAAATGGAATGTCATAGAACAATTTTCACTTCCGTAGAAGCTTTTAGAACGAATTTCTTATTCTTCATACAAAAAATATTTCAAAATTTACACTGGTATTTATCAAACAGTTTCACATTAGTACTCACAATTTGTATGCCATTTATACATTTAGATTCCTTGTTTTTAACTGAATCTAGCGATACTAAATATGATTGGTATCTAATTAACTTAAGTCTAATAAACAATACAATATACAATCCTCACCTTGAGTTGTTGTCATTGAAAACTCAATTTTTATAACAAAAATTGTTGTGGAGTTACAAAGTTCCTTCCACAAGCTGAACATCTACTACTACTACTTTCCTACAACAAAATAAACAAATTTTAACATCAATAAAACACAAATAAATACAATTTTATATGGCCTCTGCTCATGGCCTAGGTTCTTATCAGTTTTCTAATACAATGATTAGTCTTTTTCTTTAATATATGTATTATTTCACCACTATACACACAGAGTTTATTATTTTGTCTATCTTTTGTGATACCTGGTTACTCTGTACATATATTATATTTATCACAAGATGACATAGCATCATTGATTGGTCTTGAGATGTCATTTTTTATGGTGTGACAAATCTCACTCTAATTAGTTAAATTCTTTTAGAATTGACTTTACTTTCAACTGAGTTTGTTTCTTATTAAGGTATTCTGATGTATTGTACCTTTCTACTTATTTTCGTTAGTATTATGTAAGTATTTAGCCAGATATGATTATTTTTGTACTGGATGATTGGCTTCAGCCATACATGGTATAAGTAAATATTTTGCTGACTTGACTATTACAATGTTAAAGTCAATCAGGTATATTAGTATAGTTGCTTTATATCATATTACAGCTTTCTAATACAGTTTGGTTGCATTTTGGCAACATTAAATTCATAAATTATACAATATTAGATGCCTATTACATGTTTTTAGTTAACACTGTTTTTGGCTATTTTGACTGCTTTTTATTCATTTGACAGCTTCCTTTATTTAAGATAAATTGTTCACTATTGTCTGCTTGACAATTACATATAGTTTTTATTTAAATCTGATAATAATTAATTTTTTCATGAAATCTTGGTGTATGGTCTCAAATCCAACACATTAATATTTTTTTGTCATTGCAAATATACAATTTTTATTTTAACTTAAATTCTTTCTAATAATGTATTTAAGTCATTTAATACATTTATTTTATTTACATCACATAATATAATAATGGATCATGTCCATTTATTCACAAAAAATAGTTTTTAATACTATATTCATAGTTATAAAACTTAATAATTATTGACTTTATTCTGGTGGATTCTGACATTATTTCTCTCTCTTATAGTGTCTTATGGTTTTTTCACTCTTATTCACTTTAATAATATATATGGGGTTTTGTCTTAGTCATAGTTTGGTCGTTTTTTCAAGTTGATAGAAATAATTATTATACAAAATTACACAATTTTTTGGGACTACTTGGGTTCGATACTGTTCACTTCACTTTCCTCTTATGCTAACTTACTATATAAATGATTTCTTTTTATGGAACGTTCTGTGACGTTACACTGTTTAGAATGGAAACCTAAATTTTGTCACTGTAGTGGTAAGTCAGCAGAAGGTAATACACTCTAGTATTTAATTATTGAATTTTTTTCCGTTTACAAAAATTCTTCTTCAGCATATAAATTACTATTGTTTAAACAACCAGTGTGTACAACGAAATATCAGCTCTTACAATTGTATTATATTAATACGAGTGCGGTATCAGCCTACGAAGAAAGTTATACCAGCGCCAGGGAGAGATACAGCCAGCATTAATTTCACAAAACGTAATAGCTACAACTGATAAATCAAAGTGAAGTTTGGATCTTAGACAACGATATAACCGTCTAATGGGTGTGACAGAAATACTTCACAAATCCAGTTAGGTTATGTTAACGTCAGAGGTGAATTAAAAATATTCTTCCTAAATGACAGAATGGAAGTCTAGTATAGTTTTAAAAGAATTTAAAATATCTGAAACCTAAATACAGAAGCTCATATAAGTACGTTCACAAAATATTCAATAATGAATTCAAGAGGGTAAGAAAAACAAAATTTGTTAACATTATCATATTTACAAAGGTTTTGTAAAATATATAAAAACACTTGGTAAGTTTCACAAATTTTTTTTTTAAATTATCTCTGACAGCTGTTTCGACTAGCTAAGCCACTGTCAAAGAGGTGAGTGAATGAAACACACTAAAGTGTGTAAAGTGTGTTTACTGAACACAGGATGTTAGTGGAGTGTAGGTGGTGAACAACTTTTTAGGGCGTATCTGGAGCATCTGTGTTGTGTCGGCGAGGGGGGTGTACAAGAGAAAAGGGAAGGTCAGGTGTCTTTAAAAACTAAATACAATCATGAATGCAAAATATAAAATTAACTGAACTAAATATAAACTGAATGCAAAATTTAAAATAATGATGAACAGTCAAAATAATATAAAATAAACTAAACTAAATAACAGATTGCAAAATTTAAAATAATGATGAACATTCAAAATAATATAAAATAAACTAAACTAAATAACAGATTTTAATAAAGGGGATACACAAAATTCAGTCTGTTCATTGGTTAAATTTTTGTTATTTTTTATTGCTTTTTTAATTTCTACAATTTCTAACAAATCCATTTTTTTACCTTTTTGTATGTTGTGGAGTAGTGTTATGTTTTTTGTGTCTATGAAGTGATTGTGTTGTAAGCAATGATCTGCAAAACGTGTATTAGATGTATTGGTTAAAATCGCCTGCTTATGTTCAGAAATGCGATGTTTCAGAGCACGGCCACATTGTCCGATATAAATAGCATCGCATTCGGCACAGTGTATTTCATAAACTCCATTTTTCTCCAGTGTGTTAGATTTTTTTTCTTTATTATTGACTAGTAGTGAAAAAAGATTACGTTTGTTTACTGATACCATGTTAAGACCATGGTTTTTTAACCTATTATTAATCTTATCTGTTTTACACGGAATGTAATTTGATAAGTGAAATTTTTTGTTGCCCTGATCTGGCTCTATGGAATAAAATTCTTTTAAAGTAATTTTCTTATCCAAAAGCCAAAAAAGAAATGAAATATCTTAGGAGAGTAGTAGGAGTAACAAGGAAGAACAGAGTTAAGAATACACAAATAAGAGAGGATCTGGAAGTGATATCGATTCTTGATTTTATTGAACACAGACAACTATGCTGGTGGGGACATATGCAGAGAATGGATAGTGATAGAATGGTAAAACAGGTTTGGGAGGCAAAAAAAGGGGGGAGAAAGAAGAGAGGAAGACCGCGACTGACTTGGGATGGAATGATGGGAAACATTTTGAGAGAAAGAGGCTTGGGCTGGAGGGAAGCGAAGACATTGTCAATGGATAGAGTAAGATGGAAAAAATGTGTATATAGAGTGTAGTTGATGTACTTATTGATGTAACCCGACACCAATATGGTATAAGGGTATTTTGATAATAAATAAATTTTTATAATAAATTAAAGTAATTTTCTTCTGTTATTTTAAAATAAAGAGTCGATTATTCTTTCATCATAACCGTTATTTTGTGCTATGGCTTTTATAATATCTACCTTTTTATTGAAATTTTCTTTGGATAAAGGAACTATAAGGAGACGATTAACCATTGCATGAAAACTGCTTAATTTTATGTGCCATGATGTTAGTGATTGTTTATGTATAACGGTATCTGTAAAAGTAGGTTTTCTATATATCTGAAAACTAAGATTATTTTGTGACCTAGTAATGGTAAGATCCAAAAAATTTAAACTTTTCATATTTTCTGTTTCAAGTGTAAATTGCACGCTACTATAAAAGCAATTAATATAATCTAAGAACATACGGAGCTGTCTATCTGTTCCCGTCCAGATACAAAATATATCATCAACATACCTTGCCTAATGAAAAACATATTTTATGTTGGGGTTATCGGATGTAAAAATGTTTTCTTCCAAAAATGTCATAAAGATTTCACTTAATAAAGGTGATAAAGAAGAGCCCATAGGTAAGAAACAGCTGTCAGAGTTAATTAAAAAAAAAAATTTGTGAAACTTACCAAGTGTTTTTATATATTTTACAAAACCTTTGTATTAATATGTTTCACCAAGTGCCCAACGAGTCATCAATTAATATTGTCATATTTATTTTCCAATTTTTAGTAAATGAAGACGACTTTGCAATTACCGTACAAACTGTTACAAAATGAATAAATGTGGTTCTAACTTAATCGTCATATATTCTACGTTGTAAATACTTAAATACTTCCTAGAATTGTACTTTAAAAATCCTAAAAAATTAGAAAAGAATATTTGTAGCTGTTTTACTTAAATGAAAATGAACAAAACACTACCAAAAGTGTCCTGCCATGTTTACAGACTGAAGCCTATCAGATAAAAATTGGTTTCTCCTACATAAGCATAAGACACAAGGAGTCCGACTAAAAGGAATGAAACTCAGAAAGAAAGAGGTAGGCGAGTTTTGTTTTTAAACTGACGACAACCAGTAAGATACTTCACATTTTCTCAATTAATCCCATAAAAGAGAATTCCCATTTACGGTAAAATATTTGTTTTAACAAAAGCGTAGAAGGTAGCGTGAGCACCGACACACACACACACACACACACATCGCAAATACGAGATACTTCTTTTGTAAAATAATGTGTGAATACGATCATACAAAGAAGCAAATTACCTGTTATAAGCAACTTTAACTTCCCTAATACGCCAGTAAAAACAGAATAATTTGTACGGATTCAAAGGAAGAATTACAATTTTTATTTCTATTTATGCTTCATATGTCACTAAACATTATGCTTTATGTTTATGTCACCAAGCGCATTTGAGTTTGCTCCGAAATCGCTACAGAACGCTGCAACAGACATGGACAATTAAATGTAACTGTATAAAGACAAAATTCAATTAAAGATAATGTTGAGGCAATTTAAATTAAATCTTTTAAGTAACTGCTTCGTATACTATATAATTCATCTGCGTGCAACGGCATTACGTTCCAAGTTAATATTTTTGTAATCTTACATTATTTATGTATTTTGCAAAATATATTATTGCTCTGTCCATACACGTGTATTTAAATTAAATCGTATATTATGTTACTCTTATTTTTAAAAACAAAATTTCTCATAATAAGTGAAGTACTATTAAACTAATGAAAAGCATTTATGGTTAGTTACTTTTTGCCTGCAAAACGTCAAATTATATCTGCTAATTATAAACTCACGACACATTTTTGGAAACAGCAAAAAGTTCTGTTAAAATAATTAGATTGAAATGTTTCTCATATTCTCTAAACATAACTGTTTCTATTTATTTGTAATTAATTTTAAGTCAACAAAAACTTATGCATTATTAAAATAAAAACATTATCGGATTTGTTTTTTAGTAAACCAAAACAAAAATTAATGTCACTTTAACTTTTAAAATACTGCCAAACATTATTGTTAAATTTTTGTAGGTAAACAATGAAGTAAAACGCTTTATAAAATAAGCCTCAAATTGTCTCCAATAATATAATTGATTCTACAAACGTGTGCATATGAGTATAGTTGGTTTTATTTACTTTTAGAATAATTCTCTAAACTTTTCTAACTTATAAGACAAATGTGTTTGTATATGTGTTTATAATTGAGTGCGTTATTGATACTAACGTTCTTTAAACAGAACGCTCATTATTTGTGAATGCAGTGTGTAAGTTTAGATATAAGGCCTAGTATTGTATTTCTGATGTACATAGTACCTCTTATTGTATGATGAACACATTTATTATGACGTGATTCTGAACACGTTGAAAAAATAGTACTTCAAACACATTTGAATATGGTAATGGTATATCCTACTATTTTCAATACAGTAAAGGTTTCTCCTACTTTTAAAAAATACCTTCACTGGTACTTGTTTTCATGTAAATGTTTGTGTTTCAGTCGTCGAACTTAGGCTACTTATATGCTTTACAATTACTGGAACTCAGTGGATGCCCAACGTAAGGCATAGAACAGGTTTCCATATAAACATAGTAATGAACTGTTTTTCTGAGAAAATAAACTAGAATTTGATTATTTACATTCATTACCTTTTTTGTTCAACGTAAAGGATATTTATCGCGAGTAATAATATTTGGCTAGCAAACGATACGATCTACCATCTGCTGTATATATGTAATTACTTTCATATTTATATACAGTAAAAACAAACAAAAAGCGTGTTTATATGTACATGTATATGAAGCGTCCCAAGAGTAACTGTAGTTAATTACATAAAACTACTGGGTTTAGTCGTAGAAGGAGAAAAAACTAAAGTAGCCTATGTAAATGTAAAGACAAAACTTTAGATCTGTAAACAGAGACTCGATTCATACGAATTACTGGCACAGAAAAAGTATTTACGAGCATACACCCTAATAAAGAAATTAAGATGAGAAGATGTAAATGGCTGTATGGAAACGCGATAAAAAAGTTTAACAGCAAGAAAAATTTATAGTTCAGCGAACACGTTGATTTGCACGTTGGAAGTGATGAATTGCCTTCCATCGCTCAAACAGATCAGAACGCAAAACCGTCTACAGCCACACACACACAAACACACAGACGTGAGCGTTCAATCACACAGAATTCGTATTCATCATTTTGTAGACAGCGAAACAAGA
Organism: Magicicada septendecula; assembly: GCA_034769895.1. Taxonomy (NCBI): domain Eukaryota; kingdom Metazoa; phylum Arthropoda; class Insecta; order Hemiptera; family Cicadidae; genus Magicicada; species Magicicada septendecula. The sequence goes on from CM068373.1 coordinate 406,828,217, forward strand.
AAATAAAATTTCTTTACTAAATTTTAGTCTACTAGTAAATTTGTACAAACCACTATGTTATCTTTGGTATTGACGAGCGCTTTCAGCAGTCAAGCCGTCTTCAGGTCATTTACCAATCTTCAGGTAGAAATATTTGGGACCACTAACACTCCAATACAACAATAAATTTTATTCGCCTGCTGCAGATTATAAAATGTTTATAAATACGATGCATAGCTGGGTGCTTGTGTATCTCAAAAAGCGCTGTATTTTTTTGTTTTATTAAATAACACATGTACGACAGCATATTTTTACTAACTGGTAAATGTCATGGGGAAAAATACCTCAGTCGTAGGCTACATACTGCTCTGCTGGAGTTTGAACAGAAAATCAGAAAATGTCGGTTGACTGTTGTGTATCGTAATGAGTTTTATCCAGGAGTGTTAGCTGACTGAGATTAGCTTTTAGTCAGTTCAAACAGTTTATCAAAACTGGTAGTCGTTAGCTAGCTTCAGACGTACTGCAGTCAATCGTCATTGCTTCAAGCGCGTTTTTATTTTCTGTTTTTTTTTTTTTTTTTTTTTTTGTAATATAAGTAAGTCTAAAACACCTCTCAATTTTTATTTTATTAAAATTTTTCTGTGTTCATGTTGTTGCTACTGTCAACTTCAATCTGCAGATGTTTTGCACTTTGACGCCGTAAGTACTGTGGACTCGAATTTTTATATTTTTCCGTTAATGGTTTTTATTTTTATATTTTTTAAATTTTATATTTATTTTTATATTTTAATTTTTATATTTTTCCAAGGCAGTTCAATTTTTCGTTCACACTGTCGATTTTTAGATTGTGCTTGTTTACTATTCTCAATACTAGGATAAATGGGAAAGTATCCTTTAGCAGTACGTCTTGAGACAGTAAACAACATTCTTTTCATGAATAGTTATATAAAGCGTTACATAATTAAGAACATACGTAGCGTATTCTAAATCCCCCTTACAGCTAAATATATTCAAATTGGTATCACGTGCAGTTAATTTTAGAAATGTAACAACAATAAACTAATGATTAGCATACATGCAATAAAATAGTAGTTAATATAGAATAAAATAATAATTCCGTATTACAAAAATATATGCGTACATTATATACCTGCTGTTGTTTTTAATCATTATAAATATTAATTATGTTCTTAATGATATTTATAATACGGCAGGAACATAAGTAATATATGAGTATACGTACTCGACAGGCTCGCCCAATATCGGCTGAATTGGTGGAAACATCTTTCCCGCATCCCTAAACAACTATGGAGCTATAAGCCGAGGGGACGGAGAGGTGTGGGACGTCCGAGGAAGCGCTTGAGTGACCAGCTGTAATATTTGCCTATTTGAGACCGGAACAAACCATTCTTGGTTTAAACCTTGAGGATAATGATGATGATGATGATATTTATAAATTTTGCTTTTCGCCTCGGCTTAGTTGAGGTAACTAATAAAGTCAGAAATCATGTTTATCGCAATTATAAGTTACAAAATGGCGTTTACTTTATTTAATACAAAAATCTCTGAAACAAGACTGCACAATTAATGATTGTGTTAGAGCAAATAGTTTTTAATTAATATTTGTTTAAACTTTATATCAAAAACTGATAGAATAAAAATGGTTTCTGAATGTTTAGGTAGAGAATCAGCAAAACAGCAAAACAAGTAATAATCCCATACTTAGATTCAATTATTTTCCTTACAGTACTCTTTACTGGAAGTAAAGAAACATCACTAAGATGTAGGCCTTATGTCTATCCCGTTCGTATGTAACGTTTACATATGAGAATAAACCTTTCCTTTAAACATATATTAATTTAATAAGGTCGGTTGTCAATAAAGAATTATACTTACGTAAATTAGTGACTGAATACCGGGTACGGTAGAGAAACCTGACGGTTTTCTTAGAGAAATTATGACCACAAAAAATAGTTTGTAAACAAGATTTTATTTCAGAATTAAAGTGCATCTCAACGCATTTTCTTTACATCAATTACTGGTTTTTTAAAATGACATTTTTTAGATGGTGTCCTTTGTTTTCAACACACTCTTGGAGCCGTAACGGTAAACCTCGCATTATGCGCAGCAGAACTTCCGGAGAGATTGCCCCCACTTCTGTCCGAACATTTCGTTTCAAAATTCTTCATTGTCCTCGGATGGTCTTAGTACATCCTACTCTTGAGATGCCCCTACAGAATGTAATCGTAAGCGTTGAGGTCGAGCGATCTTGGAGGCCACTGAATGTCCCCGACATTTGGGGATCGCTCGGGATCCAAACATCACTTACAATTTATTCATGGGAGCCCTTGCAGTGTGATTAGTTGCCCCACGTGGTTTCCAATGCAATACCACGTTCCCGTAACTCAGGTGCAAGAGATGTTGTAAGCATGTGAACGTAACGTTGTGAATTTATATTCACTGGATTCCCGTTTTCGTCTTCAATGAAGTAGGGCCCATTTGTCACGGAAGGCGTTAAACCACAAATCACACAACAACATTCTCAGTGTGTAACAGTCGTTCAAAGAGCTCTTGAGGATTCTGCAACGGCCATCACAGGCAGTTCTGCATATTGACATAACCACACAGATGGAAATTGGCCTCATCGGCCATAAGCATATTGTTTAGCACTTACTAGATTCACAATATTCAGAAGGTCATGGCATCAATCCATGCAAATTCTCTTATACTGAGCACTCATTTTTTGCACTATAACAGCTTTGTTGGAATAAAAGTCGAGTTCTAAATGCAACTTTCTGCATATAGAGGGGTCAGAAATCCCTAGGGGACTTGCGTGTTTTAATACCGACAACCGAGGACTGCTAAGAACAGTTTGACGCATGGGTTCAGCATTCTCCGGAGCTCGAAAAGTACGCTGTTTCCCTGGTGGTCTTTTCTTTATGGGACACGCCGTTTCCCAAAAAATTCACCACCTACAACAGTATGGTATTGCGGCTTGGAACACAGTCATATTGATGAATGTTGAAATGACGATGAAAAGGCAGCTGCGAAACAATCACTGATTCATTGTTTATAAAAATGTTTCCACTACAAAAACGCAATGTTTTGCCGGCCAACGCTCCGTCGCTACTGAAATTCTTTGAGCTGTCGAACACGTGAGCACAAGTTCGATTACAGCGCTCTGTCCTACACTCAACAGAATTACTTAAAAAATCATCAGGTTTGTCAGCCGGACCCTGCACTACCCTACATAAATCACATAAATTATATATTGTAACGAGTATTGTATCGTATCGCGTAGGAAAGCTGATAACATTCTCTACTCCCCCCCCCCTCGACAAGTGTGGCAGCTGCTGTTTCATTCAAGTAAGTGTTCTAGTGTGTTCAAGGACACTTGAGATACACATTAAGCGGGGTGCCGTAAGGAGGGAAAGCTGTACTGGACCTCTGCGCGGTCTACATAAAGCCATAAGAGCCGGTTTGTCAGCTCATTTACGTGAGCGATTTTCTTTAGCGCGGATCGAGTGTTTGTCGAAGTAAATAATTATTGTGTTAATAATTGTGTGGAACTCTATTAATTGACTTTGTTGTTGTGTGTAAACTAATTTAACTTGAATTATTGTACGAGTTGATTATAAACTGTCATTTGTGATAATTAAAGCTGGATATCAGTGACTTCACTGGTGTCTTGTATTTTGTTTCCCACTGTACCATACGACGATCAGTAGACTGTCGTAACAATATTTTAATTGCTAGCTATATTCAGTATTTCTTTTGTCATTACATAAGGCACAATATTGTAAACTATAATTTATTATAAAAATTATCATATTTGAGGGTACATCATTTTTGTTGTACCGGAAGAACCGAAGATCCGTTTGTTAGAAGCGGATTCCCGCGTTTTGTAGGATATAAAATATACTAAATGACAGATGCGCGGTCTCCCCCCCTCACACACACACACACACACACGTAAACTTAATGATTCAATTTGATGTTTTTACGTTTCAAATATCAAATTTGATATTTGATATTTTAATTAAAAATATTTTTAAAACAAAATGTGCCAACAAGAAATCACATAGTCGCGTAACACTAGTTCGCCCTTTATACAATATTTCTAGTGTTGCTTCACTTCAGCGGTGTTCTTTGTTCTCTTGGTCTCTAGGTAACACTCTTGGTGCCTTGTTTTCTGTTCTTTTTTTATGCTTCTGTTCAAACTATAAACTAGTGTACTCAGAGATTATTTTGAGCTTGTTGGTTGGTCACAGAACGGCGTTTGAAAAATTAATATTACCTATTGCTACCAATCATATTCTCAGTATAAATAAGTGTGTTTGTTGTTATAGTAAGATAGTTTTAATATGTCACAAAACAGAATAACATAACAATTATCATTATAAATAAACCTAGTCTATACCACTGGCGGAATAATAAACCTGTTTACTGTAAACGACCCTATGTGTTCACCAAACATGGCTAACGCATTTGTGACTACTGTTGCTATTGTGAAATTAAACTCTCTATATTATCAACTGAGTGCTCTCCTTAGCAAATAAGCTCTCTGGCTTAATTCCGAAAGTAGTTTTTAATTTTGATTGTATCAATACTTCATTGACATGTATAAATAATTTATTTAATATCTATAAATGTAAAGGAGACAGTGAAATTATGTAGCGTACGAATACTACCACTATTTCTACTTCTTCACACATAGTTGACTTGTACCGGCACAATATCTCTGTTCACATTAGGTTTATATCTTACGGCAGCCACTGGCAATTTTAAGTACTAAAATATGATATACAACGACTATATTATATAATATATAGTGAATACTAGTATATTATATATCCGAAATACTTTAATGTTTTCCTTGTGTTCCGCTAAACGTACCTTCAGAGACCTTTGAAGTTACTCCGAAATATCGTAATCCACATTCACAAGACATTTTTATATTTTAGCACCCCTAATTTAAGTGTAGTTTGGCGCGATATTAAACAGAACTGTTCCCAAAGTGATTCAAAAACGAAAGTTAATACGCTGTCTATACCCTTATATGTTAATACCCTTCAAATTCCATTTGAAATGCCCCGAACATACTGGAGACTAACTTACATATTATATCCCCGTTGTTTTTATGGTAAACAAACTTTGTCATTGCTAAAGTGTCATTACTGTATCTCCGACTATACTTCATCTAGGAGAGTCATTCAATAAGTAAACTAACAAACAGCTGTGGAGCAAAAACTTTTTATTCAATCAATACAATTTTTTTTTTACTTTTCAACGTAATCTCCAGCTCAGTCTATGCACTTGTCCCATCTCTTTACAAGCTTTTTTATTCCTTCAGGAAAGAATTCTTTACCTTGATGTCGAAGCCAGTTTTTGACTTTTTCCCTCACTTCTTCATTGCTGTTAAACTTGACACCACGCAAAGTCTCCTTGAGTGGGCCAAACAAGAAAATGTCAGATGGGGCAAGGTCAGAGCTATAAGGGGATGAGGCAGGATCTCCCAACCTACTATTTTTATTGTTCCGAGCGTCAGTTTTGCCGTGTGTGGGCGGGCATTATCGTGAAGAAGAATCACATCTTTCCTCTGCCATCCCGGACATTTCTTCTTCAATGCAGGCTTAACTTTGTTCACAATCATGTCAGAATAGTACTGACTATTAATGGTACGCTGGTCTTGTAGACAATCACAGAAAATTGGGCCTTGGGAGCTCCAAAAGATGGTTAACATCACCTTACCAGCCGATGGCTGGGTTTTGAATTTCTTTTTTGGCGAGTGAACTGGGATGCTTCCACTCCATGCTTTACCGCTTTGACTCAGGTTCAAAATAATTAATCCAAGTTAGTGGTTATAGTGGTTCCAAATCCAAAAATCTTATAACAGTACGCTGTTCTTCTAAAGTACTGTCCTCAAGAGGACACGCTATCGTAAATAAAACTGTATTGGTTATGTTTATGCAATATATTATTGAACAGCTGATCAAAATTCACAACGACGTTGCCAGGTCCTGAAAGTTTCAATCAGTTGCCACAATTAATTTCTTTTCTACAAATGTTTGTCTGTTTACTTATTTAATGACCCTCGTCATTACAAGTTTACAGCGTTTGAGAAAATAGTTAAAGCAATTTTTTTTAATTTATAATTTATTTCACTTATTTATAATGCATCCTCACAAGTAGTTTACAACACGATTATGCTCACATTTTTTCCCCATAACCCTCCCTAAATGAACCTGCCTTGTCTTGTCAAATGCACCTGTATAGACTTGACTTCGCTCAGCAATTTTTGTTTTACGTCTCCATTAGTCGTGATATGTCCCTATGTTATGCTCTTCATTATTCATAAGGAGAAATACCGCATTGGAATGGATCTGGTAATGCAACAGTTGTAGTGTCGTTAAAATGTTTTTTTTTGCCTCAAAAATTTTAACAACCAATGGCATGTGTTCTGATGCACTATCAGGATAAAATTACATAAATTGTCCTTTGTAAATGTGATCGTTTCCAAAGAATAGCTTCACACAAGTACAATGTCCGATTAGTTACTATTTATTTACCCATTCGACATGGTGATGAAATTTCAAGGAACATAAAATACAATCTTCATCTTACTATCTCGTTGTTGTACTAATTTACAACAGTTATTAAAAATGTATACCATTTATAAATTAAATTACTTGTTTGTGTATAAAAGGCTCGCCTGAGGCTTGCTTCAAACACTTTCACCAAGATAGAGCAATTAATTTTATTCATTACACGAAGTACGGTAGTCTCGTATTATAGAATGACAGAACCCTCGGAATACAATAATACTACTTACTCTATTTACTCACTTAGTTCTTAAATTGAAAATGCACAGCAAACAGGACAAATGTACTAACGATTGTTACTTAGGCGGTGTACAGTCTTATATGTAATGTGAAGTGTATTGTAAATGCACTAGTTTTTGATTTAATTATACCTGCACATTAATGACTCCATTACCTATTCATTTCCGTATGGATAGAACAGTTAAGTTGCCTTTAGTTGCCTTAAGTTGACCTTGCTAAAAGACGGAGTTAATAACTGATTGCGTATATTTGAGTGTAATTGATTAGGATTCATAATTCGTGATGATATATTAACAAGTTAGTCAAGAAATTTAAATGAAGTTTGCTAAGTTTTTAGGAATAGTTCAATTGCGATATGGGAAACACTGCATATGACATTGCATTATGAAATTATAATTATACTAATAAAGATAATTGTAATGGGTCTGTCTTAAAGGTGAGGAAAAATACTTTTACGCACAAAATGTGGGACTCGCATCTCAAGTGGACTACTCACTAAAACCTCTCCTCCGTCGAACGTTCACTAGCCTGATACTGTTCATTACATTACTCCAGACTAGGCCATGTTGATGTGTAATGGTAGACATACATCACTGATCTGTTTTACAGACTGTTTTAAGTCTCCCATGTTCACCCGAAGGATGTCTTCTTCGTAATGTGCCACATGATTCCAGACGTTCTCCCCTCTTACCCTAGCTACGAGGATGTTATATGGCACTATCATTCCTATATCCGCAACCAGAGACGCTCTACTTGCGGCGATCCTATAACTGATTAAAAAGGTGTGCTTCGCGATATCCTTTATGCCCAGGCAGTACATGAAGTCGGCTGACAAGATTTTATCTATTTTATGGAGGTCGCAGGTATCAATGACCGCTCAAAAATTATATTGTAATAATTTTAAAAGGGCAGGTAAAAAAAGTTGCTGTACAAATGTCCGAAAGCGTGCACAGTACCGGGGTCTGTGGATTTGGGTAATACACCTAACCCAGTAGAAAATCACCTCCCTTTACTCTTCTAGGACTCTAACCTGCAACTGTATGACACATTATTTCCGGCTAGGCCTACTGTACTTCAGACGTAAGGCTCACATCTGACTTGTTATTTTTCTATATTGTATTGCCTAAAAATCTAACTTCTTCGTCCGAAGAATCCCTTCTGCAAAGCGTGTTACACATTTCCAGGTATCTTCCCTTTGAGACATTGCTTCAACGATGTTATCCGGAAAAATCTGCTGCCTAATATGTACTTCCAACAAACTTAAATTTGCTTGCATATGTCGCAGGCGAAGAACGTATCATATGTTAATGATAACGACAGTAATAATAATAATAATAATAATAATAATGTTTATACTGATTATAATAATGATAACCTGTGACATGGAAGGCTACAAAAATATTATTAAAAGTATACAGATTTAGTATAGTGAACGATCCTGTGACAAAACTTTCTTCTTATACGAGTAAAGTGGGTAAGAAATCAATTAACTCAACAGAAGTTACCAACTTTTCTTACAGTGAAGTACTCGGACGTTACCATATATGTATCACCCAAGACTTCACTTCACATGACACAATTAGCTATACGTCTAAACCATTATATCAGCTATTGTTTGTACACTTGATACGAGGTTCAGAAAGCAGTGTGAACACATGTGTAGCAAACAAAAGCAAAGACAATCTTAAGCCTCAAGTCTATGCGTGCTCGCGCGCGTGTTTGCATACGGGCATAGGCACGGAGACGAGAGATTCAACAGTTGTGTGTGTAACAAACATTGTTTACCAAAAGAATTCATATCGTACATCAATTTTTTTCTCGCCAAGTGATAACATATCCATGTGTCTATCTGTTTACATATGTTGGATGGTATATAAATTGAAAGTGTATCTTTCAGATTGACTGAATACATTATTCAATTTGGAAAATACAACTTCACGTTCAAGCGGGATGTACCCTGCAACGTACGAGTACATTGCCAATTCTTTCGGCAACGGATTATTATAAAGAACAAATAGAAAATTTCTGTTTTCTATATGTGTGTATCTATATATATGTATAATTTTTACAAGCTATACAACAATTTACTCCAAGTGTTTTTTATGAAATTTGTTTCGATCATTAATTTTACTTACTTTTTTCTTCTTCTTCTGTTTTTTCATCTTCTTCTTGTTTCTTTCTTTTTTCTTTTTTTACAATTATTAAAGCATTAAACCGTGTGATTTGTTGCGATTGATTACAAACACAACTATTTTTTGGCCTACCAATATTGCTTCTCCCTCTGGATGAACAAAGTAGGATTTGTTGACACATTCATTCTGCACTCTGTATCCTTTGAGGACCGACGTACGATATATAGATTTTTTTCCATTGGCATGATACTGGAATGGCAGTGTTTGCGTTCTGATGGTTTGCTCGCAGCGTTTGGCTTGGTTATGTATACGTTGTTTTGATTATTCTATAAGTGCTATTAGTAAATAAGAATATTTCTACGTTTATTTAGTATATTTTTAGAAGTTTTTTAAGATAAAATACTTGTGTATGTATTTCCGGAAATTACGTTAAAAATTGGTGTTGCGTATGTGTTTATGTGCCACTACTGACTGTCGAGAGTTTAAGTTATAGTTAACAAATTTTTAATGTATTATAATAGCAGTTAGTAATAAAGTAACAAATAGTAATTATATTAGTGTTTTATAATGGATCTCATTGAAATCATTCAGTTTAAAACTTGATGAAATGATGTTATGTAAAAGTGTTTTAAATGGACGATTCAAGCATATGGCATAATTGGTGAGTTCATCAATTTTTTTGGTTGCATAAAATTATTTATACAAATCATAAATTACAAAAATAACATAACATATATTTACAAAAGCGTAATATTTATTAACATTTTAAAACAAGTCTCTACATTAGTTCAGTTTCTAGCTATAATGAAGTATACACACACCAATTAGCATATAAAGTTGGTAATTATAATATAAGTAAAAAATTAGCATATTTTTTACTGCGTATAGTACAAAAATTTATATTACTATTTTTGCTTCTGTTACATACACAGTATTCATTTTTACACACAGTCAGAACAATGTGTAAGTGGCAGTTTGGTGTGATAGAAATTATTTTTTGTGAGTTGAGGAATAAGTTGAATAGAATTTTGTAGCCCAAAAACCACATTATAATTTTAATAAATTATTAATATATTTATATATAAAATTAATTATTACGTAATATTATACTACATTCTGTATCACCAACTTGTGCCTTTATAAGAACACTATTTATACTCAAGTATTTATCACACGTTGATAAGGATGAAGGAAAATCACAGCCACTACAAAAACGGCAAAACCAGCCTGGGTCTATTCGCACGTACCAGTAAATAATGCTGGTCCCCCAAAGAGTTAACACGTATCTTTCCAACCCTGGCTATTGTTTAGGGTCTTATTGCTTAAATCATAAAGTCTAAGGCTATCTCTTGTTCTAACTTTGTCACCACTTGTTTCACAACTGCTTGTCGCTTCGCTCTCGACGAGGTCTTACGGTATGTCCGCTATCTTCAGATCTTCTTGTCGTTTAAAGGTTAAAGACACACCGAAAGGCTTCGTCAACAGCGAAGCGACTATCAGTTTTGAAATAAGTGGTGACTAAGTTGGTGTTAAGATAGCTGCTAATAAATCTAACATGACTATCCCTTATTGCCTCTCTTTTAAGTCTATTATCTTCTTGTTCCTCCGTGAACTGGCAATGCAAACTGCGTCTCGGCTGACGTGGTTCTTAAACAATTTCCAGTAGCCCTATCTTATCGTTTTCCAAAAAATGTCACTTTTTATGTAATAAGTGAATTGTAACGAAGACCGAATTTTTCAAAACTTGAAATACCATTAACCTTATAGGGTATCAGCAAAAATACTGTTTAAACTTATGAAATAAGACAACATTACTGGTAATGTCACTTTTAGAACGGTCTCTGAGGAGTTGCGGTACATCTCAGTGGGCGGTTTTTCCGGCCCCAACGCTTTGTATACCTGTAGGCTACGAGAGCCGACTGACTCGGGAAATTAACTGTGGTTTAGCCAGTCGAGTTGTGAGTCTCTTTGCAAGTAACTTGTTTACACGTAACGCTCTGCATCATAAATTGTATACACATTAGAATGTTCTTACTCGGTTTGCAGCCCAAATTATTTTTCCCGTAAAATTTTGTAATCACTTTAGTAATTTCAGAAACGTTGCGATATCGAATAAACAATCAATTTTTGTTTATTAGAGGAAGTTATCATGAGACGTAATATTATTGAATCGTAAGTGTTTTGACGAGAAAATGTAAAATATAAAGGGTATCCTGGGTTAAGAGTAGTCAAATGCCCTTAATCATAAATTTCAAAATAAACTATATAATAATGTTTCTTGAGCCCAAAAAAGTAACCCATGGTCCATACCTCGGATTCTTCCCCCTCTCATCCTTAGGGTATAAAAAACCCTTCTTTCCATTTTATTTTTTCTCCCATTCTAGTCCATGCAAAATTTTCGAAAAAATCAGGTATATACTTGATTAAAAGACCTTTATGTGAATATTTGTTGAAGTCGGGGCCCTTATTTAAGCCCTTAGAAAAGTTCAAAAATATTTTGAATAGAAAATCTCTGAAAATAGCCCATGTAACAAAGATTATTTTTCATGATTTTGTGAAGATTTTAGTATATTAATTTCATAAATTTTTGCAGATTTTTTGGAGTGGTGGTTCGTGGTGAAAAACACGATTTTTCAAAATGTGAAAAATCGTGTTTTTGACCAGAAACGACCACTTCAAAAATATCTGAAAAAATTCATGGAGTTAATATACTAAAAGTTTCACAAAATCATGAAAAGAAAAGTTTTGTTACATAGGTTATTTTATAGATTATTCCATTTTAAATATTCTCGATTGTTTTAATGGCCTAAATAAGGGCCCCGGACATGTAAAAAAATTTACGTACAAAGTCTTTCAATCAACTATATACTTGATGTTTTTTAAAATTTTGCATGGAACAGAACGGCAGAAAAAAATAAATGTGAAAAATGGGTTTTATACCTAAGGAGTGGAAGGGGAAGAATCAGAGGTATGGACCATGGGTTACTTTTTTATGCTCAAGAAACAATATTATATAGTATTTTGAAATCCATGAATAAGAGCATTTAACCCTTCTTAACCCAGGACACCCCTTCAAGGAAACTTAGTTGTATTAGCTAGGATGAAAAAAGTACTGTCAAAAGCGTGGGTAGTAGAAGTACAGTGGAACCTCACTAATTCGTCACCCACTAATTCGTTTCCCTCTGTAATTCGTCACACAAAGACAGTTTTTTCTTTTTTTTCTCTTCATTAACAAGCGAGTAACATTTATACGCTCTAATATATAAGGGCCGGGGTACACCAGAAACGTGCTGATTGTGGCCGGGGGTTCTAATAATAGCCAGGGAAACAAATTGAGGATGGTATTGGTTCCGAGAAAGGTTATTTCGTATTTCTGTAGAAGGCACAATAAGTGTTGTGTTTGTTGTTACAGCGTAATACGTTTCTGAAAATTCAGCCAAATTGCTGATACCTGGTAAAGTATTCCGGTAAACACTCTAAAATCCGTCTGGAATAAGTTACGGCCATGTAAATTACAACCAGTGTCTACAAAACAAGAAGGTCTCGATCCCAGATCGGAATTGTTAGATATCAGCCCTATCAGCATTATACAGTTGGAATGAAAACGATGTCAAAAATAATTGGTGTGAAATAGATTTACCGGATACAGGCTACGAAACGTTTAGTGATGATTAATTTATTATATGCGTATCCACAGAACCTACAGAAGCTAATAATGAAGGAGATGACTAGCCAACAAATCTTCTTTTATAAGCAGACAATTGAATCACAGACTACAATAATCAAGTGGTACAAAGGCCAAAATGAAGTGGAAATGCCTAAAATAATTTTACTTGGGCAAATACATAATTTGGCTCTTAAAAAGTTAGTCGACAAAAACAACAGAAGAAAATTACAGATATTTTTCATAATAATTAAACAATTCTTTTGCAATTACAGTGCTAAATTATTTGAGTTTAAAAATTTCCAGCAATAAATATGTTGGAGCATAAGATTTGTACTATACACGACTAGTGTTATAATAAAACATTTTATATTGTCTTTAATGGGTTTGTTTCTTACTCCCTTACCAATTCGTCTATTTCACTAATTCGTCACTCCTTCGGTCTCATAGGTGACTAATCAGTGAGATTCTACTGTACTTGGCTACACAATAAAATAATAGTAGCAAATAATAGTATTTGTGTGTACATGTTTAGTTGTGGTAATCTGTTAAGTATTCTATATTTTAAAAGTGTCAACGGTTGCGACGTGCAACTAGCGTTTCTGGGATGATAAAAGAAATTTGAGTAAAATTTGTAAAATCTACCAGTTTTAGAAGACAAATTTCAAATATTTGAGGAAATAAATTTAAAGTTTTGTTAAAGGTTAATCTATCATTTTAAATCCATTAGACAATTAAAGAAGTATTGCCACTTGTTTTTTATCCGTTTCGAGTGATTTTAGTAAGGGATATACATGGTATTCATTGATATACACGGTATATCTTGCATGGACGTAGATTATCATAGGCCTATAGCACTGCACAACTAGTAACAAACATATTTACAGATGAACATTTTACAAACCCAGGAAACGACGGTTTTTTAACGATGTCAGTGGCAGTAAAATATTTAATAATTTTCGACAAAACCCATTGTTTGTGTATGGTATAATTGTGACAATGTAACCAACTATGAGGATTATCTTTTGTGTTATTTGTGTTCGTTACTACGAGTACGCTTTTGAATATTTTCAACTTTATTCGGAAATATTTTGGCACAGTAGTAGACAATAGTTTTCAATTTTTTTATAAATGAAACGTGTTGTAGGCACTTACATATATTCTTTTTTAATTTGCCTGTAATTTTGTTACTATACATGCTCATTCTAACATGATGCATATATGAAACGACATAAAATTTAGTTAACATAAAAATTAATTGTAACAAATTTTGGATGTTTAAAATATGGTTAAGTTGAATCAAATTATGTCATTGTTTTTCATAAAAACCTGGATGCCAGATAATATAACATTAATTCGTAGCACTCCAGTTACGCACTTGAATGTAAGTATATTATTTACAAATAAAACTTCCAGTATTTTATTATAATATTACAATAAATTGACATTGGTGTACATAATGTATTATTTTTGTACATAATTTAGGCCCGTCAAGTACTGTTCTCACATACGTATTAACAAGGATGTACATCATTATCCGTTTAGAATCGTAATTGACATAACTAAAGATCATTTCAATTCTCGTTAAATATCTATTAAATCTTTTGTAGTTAGAAAACTTTTTTTGTCTACCTCATATTAAACGAGAACTTATTTCCGTAATTTTTCGTTTCTACAAAGTATGTAATAGTATGTTATTTCAAAATCCCATTATTTTATAGGCTTCAGGTGCTGAAGAAAATTGCTTTTATAATTTTTCACGCATAACATATGAGAAGTGATGGTACTTTTTTGCTATGAATATCTTTTATTAAAACAATATTGAGAAAACTTGTTTGGCCTGAAAAACACTGTGATGTAATTAACATTTCTAATTTATATTCACACAATTTGTTTGTTTGTTCAGCGTCTAGAGGTAAATAAACATTATTACAGACAATGCCTGTAGTATTTTAAAGAAAACTTAATCCATGCACTTTTCTCAAGCCAATGAGTTGGCACAAGAAAATTATTTCCGTTATTCCAGAGTGTCTCTAAACAAGTATTAAATTAAACCTTGGTGTAACTTCTTGTTGTATGTTTTACTGCTTTGTGTATTTGCTTTTCTGTTATTTGGTTTCACGAAATTGTTTTACTTCTCGAGCCCTGTTCATATACAAATAGCCCTATATTTACAAATAATTTACTCTACCATAATGTTGTCTCATTTCCGCTCACATAGTGTAAGAGGTGTAGAGTTATTCATTAAAAAATTCAGATTGGAAATTTTAAACAAAATGGAATTTTTATTTCAATCAGTATTAATTTAAAAATATTAAATAAGATTTTTTTTTTGCAAACATAAAACATAAAAACAGATGTTTGTACACAATGTGCAAACGCTGGACATTGTATACTCTAGGTAACCTCTCGAATTCTGTTCATTTTCTCTTCAACTGATTAAAAGCAAGCTAGACCAGATATAGCACATGTTTTTGTAAAAAATTATGTTGAATTAAGAAACTAAAGGGCAGGCTAGAGAGGCTGAAGAAGTGTTTATAAAATTACATTAGAAATACAGAGCGCTCAATTTTTTCTGTTATCATGGACGCAACTCATCATGTCAGTAAAAGTGATCAGCTTAGTAAAGAGTTACGTAAAAGTAGTAAATGGTGGTAATGGAAAACCTTGTGAGTTGAAAATGTGTGAAGCATTCAACTCCTTCATTGCTGTAACAGATCAAACTGTTTCGGGATTTACAAATCTAATTATAAAATCTATTACGGACAAAGGCCTGAATATTACAAATTGCAGTGAACAAGGGTATGACAGCTTATCTGTTATGATAGTGTGTACAGTAGTGATCAAAAAAGAATCCAAGAACTTGCACCCCAGACGTATTTTGTCCACCCTGCCAGTCCAATGTGAACTTGTTCCTTAAAGATGCTATAGAGTGCAGTCAGGAAATAGTTTATTTCTTGGAAAATGTTAAAAATCTTTCTATGGCCACCGTATTGTTTGATGGCAAGAGTTTAAAATATGCTCATATAGATCGTCAAATGTAACCCTGAATACATTAAAGCCAACACGCTGGGCGGGAAGATATGGTGCTGTATTTGCTCATAAAGATAAAAGCATTAAGTCAGAATATATTGACAATCACAAATGGCTCTAAAAGAAATTAAGCTGTACGCCTGAAAAAGCAAGTTGAGTTTTTCAGTCTCGTATTACTTTTGATTGTCCAGTGTAAGATATTGGAGCAGATTAATATTACTTCTAAAGCTTTACAAGCTGAGTCCTTAGATACAATGACAGTCTAATATCTTCTGAGAACTGAATTGATAGAAGTAATGGATGTTTAAAAATTTCTTTGAAATGGCCGTTAAAAAAGCTACAAAAAGGAAAGCTACATGTCCAATATGGGGAAATACGGATTATGAATTCTCTGACAAAATACTTAGACAGGTAAAAAAAAAAAACATTTTGACAAACTCTGTGAGGACCAAAGATTAACAGAACCTAAGACCAGTTTCAGAGTGACAGTTTTGTCCTATGACTGATGTGATACTATCACAACTAGACAACAGATCCGAAGGAATGAAAGCAGTTACAGACGCGTATAGAGTAATACAACCTTACTTCCTTGAGGTTGTACTTCGGGACAAAGCTGATAAATTTGCACAAAGATTTTTAGATGATGTATCACTACTGTTTCAGTAGCAGTTGTATCAGTCAGAAGTGCTTCCAGATCAAAGTTAGAACATTTGACAGATATGAAACACATATGACAGCTTGCAAACCTACTTTTGATTAAAACCGGTTCCTTAGCTTCCGGTTTGTTTGATCACTGTTTGTTTGATGTACCTTACAGTCCCTGTGACAGTAGCCAAAGCTGAGAGATAATTCTCAAAACACAACCTAATAAAAAATTGTCTAAAAAGCACCATGACCCAACAAAAACTTAGTAGTTTAGCTCTTCTGTCTTTCAAGAACAACACAGTGCAAAATGGAATAAAATTATAGACTTCAATAAAATAATAGTTATCACTGCAAACGTTAAGTCTAGAAAAAACTCATTCCTGTAAAAAAATTGTATTTTGTTGAGTAAGTAGTCTCTCTTTTTTAAGATATCACTTTAGGAAAATATATGCACATGGATAAATTTTGAACAGAAAAATTATTCGCTTTTGTTTCATCTTTTATATTTACATCTGTCTAAAATTAATGCATTTTTAAGTCCAACAGAAGTACGTAAAAATATAGTCTACATGTAAGTGACAAAATTTCCATAAGTGTAAGTCTGTAGTTTAAGCACTTCTCCACGAATGTTAATACATATTAGTTTACCAAAAATAGAGGGGTCGCTAGATAAACTTTCAGCCCGAGGGTTTCAAGAATCTTGCTACAGCCCTGCCCAACAGTTTTACGAATTAACATATGTGATGACGCTGTTCACGTAGAAGGGAATCGGGCCAACAGGTAGTAAGTAGCCAACAACTCTGGGAGAGCCACTCTTCGTAGAGTCACACCCATGTCTTGTCAGGTGTCACCGAGGCAACTAAAAGGAAGCAAATGTGCTGAATAAACATAATACAGTATTCTAGAACCGAATTATGTGCGAACCCGACATATTTCCTGTAAACGAGCCGGAGGTTTTCACGCCGGCATGATTTCAATGGCGCGTCGGCGGAGTTAAAAGCGAAATATTTCTTGTCTTGCCGTCGTCAGCAATGTAGATTTATTTTGTTAACGCTCAGGTTAAGACTACATAAAATAAATTTTCTTATTACATTGATTAGATATCTTGGTCCTTTAGAAATGACACGTTTCACGTTATTATTTTTTATTTTGCTTTAGATTCCTGAGTCACTATAATATTTTACAGAAGCATAGTTATAGTTAATACCATACAATATTATACAGTATAATATTCCTAAGAAGTATAGTTAGTTTTTTCTACACTACTTATGTATATATTTTGTGAAACATTGCGATACATATTTTAAAACACGAAGTTTCCATTTATGAACATGCCTATTAATATGGTTTAAGAAACTTCAATAGACAATTAATGATTGCTTATTTTAAAAACTAATTCTTGATATCATAGATTTTTTTATGTTTTATGAATAATAAAATCAAAAAATATTTTACTGTTTAACAATGTAAAAGTTAGATAATAATTAGATATAAAAAAAACACATAATAAAACTACTAGTCTAGGTAAGTGTAAATATCATTATTGGTGGCGATCAGTTGAGGAAGAGGGATGATTATATGCGAAGTTCATATTCTTTAAAAGAATAAAGCACCTAATTCTTATAGATAAAGTAACTCGAAAATAACATTATGTTAACCGACTACACCATAATTACAAAATTATATATAAATACTGAAAATAGATTGAGGGTGGGGAATATTTTTTAGAAATTATCGAACCGAATTCAAGTAAATAATTTAAAAATTTTAAATCTAAGAACATCAAAGCCACGTACGGTTCTCCATACAGATATTTTAAATTAAAATTAATATCGTTTATATTAAGATTGTGTATAGTTATGTAACAAATAATTTCAAAGTCTTTACGTAACATTGACATTAGTAAATATCGGAAATATTAGAGTTCCTATTTACTTAGTGGAAGTACAGTGTTGGTACTGTAACGTTCAAACCAGGCTGTCAAACGGGATGCGGTATATCTGAGAGCGGCAGTTATTCCGACCACATCGCTCGGCACACGTGTGGGTCACCAGACCCCGTGACTGGGGAAATTAAATGTGGTTTAGCTGGTTGAGTTGTGTGTCACTTTGCAACTAACGTGCTGCTACTGTCTTACGTATGTGTGTGGTGCTGCATCCTAAATTGTTTGCACATTACAATTCTGCTACTCTGTTTGTGGTACAATCTATTTTTGAGAGAAAATATTTTAGTTATATTTTAAGTAAATGTTATCAGGAACAACAGAGATTTTTTATCGAAGGAGTAATTACATATTATTGTCATTGTAAGAAAACAGTAAGTTACATTACAAATGTAAGAGAAATTAAATGAATTAAAAAATTGTAATAAAATTTATAATCAAGGGTGCTCAAATCTAGAAACTAACAAGAGTGATAATACACTGAAAAACTAACATTAGAAGACTTTGTTTTCACTTAGGCTTCCGCGGCCGGTGTATATTATGTTTTTAAAATCTCTCTTCCGGTATGGACCGCGTTAAAAATGTCACTTTACACCTGAGGATACTCATTGTAATATGAGTGAAACGTTGTCATATAAGACATGTTTGACGCGGTCCATACCGGAAGAGAGATTTTAAAAACATAATTAGAAGACTTTGTATTCTAAAACAAGGCGTTTATACGGAAGAAAAAAATGTGTATATTTACAAGCAAGCCAGATTCTGCAAAACGATTTCATACATAATGTTTTAAAGGATTAATAAAATGTATTATAAATAGGAAATGTATAAAGGAAACAAACTGTACATGGTTTACGTTTCTGTATACGTAGAGGACACAATATGACTTTAGACAAAATATTTTTCGTCATATCTCTTAATTGTTACATCAACAATTTTGTAAAGTCGTATACGCTACTGGTTACATTTTGTTCACCAAAACAAAAATGTATTCGTTTATCCTTTCCGTGGCTTCTTGTCTGAAGGCACTGTAGAGCATAACTGGCTACTTCATCCTATCGGTAGCTGTTCCATAAAAATTAGTTTGTTTAAACTGAGCTTTCTGTCGAAATAATTCTTACCATATACTTTACCTTCAAAAGTAAAGCAATAGCAGCTTACTTGCTATAATTAAAATTTGGTACAAAAAGTCGTCTAAAAGTTTTAATAAAGACGTCTCTTTGCAAAATCTTGAAATTCATCGTCATTTACTCGCGTAAATGTGCCTTCGACAAAACGAAAACAGGTAGGCCTAATTTACCGACAATTAATGCTATTTCTACTAGCAATTTTGTACAATACACTAGTATCGTTTATTGGAGCACCAGCATATAAGTTATCAAAAGAATGTAGTAATATCCTGAAAGTATATTATGAGTTCGAGAAGAAACATAGTACAGAAAATAACAAAAAGTTGATAGAAGCACTGAAAGAAGAAGTAGAAGTAAAGGAAAGTTCAAGGTTAATACAGCTTGATGTAGTAGATATGTTTACAAACATCCCGGTTTAAAAAAAATATCGTTTATTGGAGCACCAGCATATAAGTTATGAAAAGAATGTAGTAAGATACTAAAAGTATAATATGAGTTCGAGAAGAAACATAGTATAGAAAATAACAAAAAGTTGATAGAAGCACTGAAAGAAGAAGTACAAGTAAAGGAAAGTTCAAGGTTAATACCGCTTGATGTAGTAGATATGTTTACAATCATCCCGGTTTTTAAAAAACTAACAATCCAATACAACAATAAATTAATGCTATGATATATAACATTCAAAACTTAAAGTGTAGTGGTATTAAATAATAAGATTCTTGTAAACGATTTTTAAAAACACTTCAAGATTTGACACTTGAACTGAATTAGTAATATAAAATTAGCTTACTAAACTAATTATGTCATTCACATTACACTTTACACTTTTTACAGCGCCTTGGTGGATCAGCGAATTTGGATTTAACGGAAACAGGAATAAAAACGTCTGCAGTCATAAAAGAAAATGTTTCTGAGTTGAACTAATAACTTTTGTGATGGAAGAAACGAAATTGTATAACTTATATTGTTTATCTAATTCTTCAAAAATAAGAAATTATTATTACTTCAATTACTTTTAAGATTTGAATATTCCTGTAATTTCAAGCTACTCCAAGTATGTAGGCCTAATATTCTAATATTTCAAAGTACTATTCCCTTGCATCACCACAACTGATATCAATATTATCAGTACGGGATATCAATAGATCTGTAGCAGTGTAATTTCTGTTATTATTATAACCACTAACACAACTTTATTATTTAAATATCTTTATTGTTTTTATTTAAAATATTATGATAGAAAAATATCTTGTGTACATAAATTTTGTGATTGATCAGTTCTAGTGTTTAACATAAATTTTTATTATTATTTTATAATTGTCATTTAAAAACCAATTTAAATTGTTTTAACATTTAGTAATGACATTTAATTTTAACGATGTTGGGTTTGCGAGGATCCGTTAAAAGGTATAACATAAATTTTAAATTATTTGTGACGTGTCGTGACACATAAGTGACACAAATAATTTAAAATTTGTGTTATACTTTTTGACAATTCCTCGCCAACCCTCCTTCGTTAAAATTCATTGATTGACGGTCACTACGAAATTAAAAATTAATAACATTTAATATTTAAAAAATTAATCCTTTTTTAATGTTTAATGATATTTTATGCTGCAAAAGTGTAGCGTATATTACAGATTTTAAATTAGCGTAAATTATAAATTTTCGTACTATCTGATAAAATGTAGGCTACTTCTAGAGGCAAAACGTAGAATTAGATGTAATAAATTATCCTTCCTTGTATGTCTTATTGTAGTACCTACTCCAGGAGCAATGAACTATCATTACACTCAAAATATAATAGACTTCTGTTAAAAATGAGAAAAGGAAACAGTTAATGTATAAAGTCGCTTTTAATGTCGTATTTATGGATGTAATTGTTTGATACCGGGAATACATAAATCTGAAAGCAACGTAACGAAGATAACAATCTACGGCATATAAAGATGAAAATATCAGTCACATTCGATATTTTGCAAGCGATATTTTAAATTCTACTGCTTATATTACTATGTGTAAACTTTTATTGTGTCCGTTTATTTATTTATTTTGTTGTTAGCTGTGTGTGCATAATCGTTTCATCAATGTGACTTAATTGAGATAACATACAAATTCTATCGCAAGAGTATTGTTTTATTTCTCACGTGTTATAAGATTATGGTGTCTGATGCTGCAGAAAGCGGGTCGAAAAATTCACAAATTCACAAAGATATGTCCGCGTTCACCAAACCAGATTTCTTTTTTCTGCGTCAAAAGTTGAATGTATCGCCACACGCGTGCATGCATAAAGCACACACACTTACACGCATGCGTTCACAAAGTACTGTGTGTTTGTGTGTGACTTTTATAGTAAGAAGAAATAACGGATGTTTTTCGAACACCGAAAAAAACGTTTTACATAAACATCGTAACCGGGCAATGAAAAATATGCCCCTAGAAGGCGATCTAGAATCACAAACACTTATGTAGAGAATTATATGACTTATGAATGGTTTTATTTATATTTACAGAAACCAACATTTTCTGAAATTAAACAGTGTAAATAATTTATATACTTTTACAACGCAAAAGCCAATTTTTTTTAAATACTTATTACAATTACATAAAAAGGCTGTGTTAATTTTGAATTACTAATGAAAGGCAATAACGAAATATAAACTAGTATTTTATAAATAGCATAATTATTTTTGTATGTTTAAAGTAAAGTGTCTGAAGAAAACAAAAACCCTTCAAGCGTTACGTTTACGAGTATTTAAACTGGGTACGTACATATAACACAAAGGCATATAAAACAATATAAGTAGAAATAACTGTAGAGTTTTAACGTCTTGTGTTTGACAGAAGAAACAACGCTTTAAGTAACGAGAGCCCATCGGTCTGACAGCATTATTTGTGCCCGTTTCACAAAGATTAACAAAGTATTTAAAGGACAGGCCAATTCGCACAAACGTAGATTTTTACCTCGTCTTTACACGCAGATAAATGTATTGTTGTTGGACAAATTAAATTGATTACGTTATAGATTTCGGTTATTGGTAAAAATTAGTTTTTCAATTTTTATTCTTAATTTAAGTGGAAATAAATTTAATTTTTAGAGGAGAAGTGCGCTTGCATGATATTTATAACAAATACATTTAAATTAACAATGTAGAGTTGAAGTAGTTTTTACGTAACACACAAAAACTAGTTTTAAAATATTTGAGGTTAACAATTTATTAAACCTGTTATTTGTGATGGTAAAGTTCAATACTCGGTTTCGTGTTTTATTCAAATTGCTATGCACATATAATGAAACTCAAACACAAACTCTAACGCATTTACATATTTTAAATTATTTGTCTGCTTTTTTCGTCTCATAAATTTGTCTTGTTCAGAAGGAAAGGAAATATTAGGAAAAAATTGGAATCGAAAAACGCTAAACAATTTCATAAAATTAAAAAATTTTTATCTAAAAGTGCACGGTACAGTGCGTTTTGGTAACGGTTGTTTCTAGACTTAGATTTGGTCGGAAAAAAAACAATGGTTTTGAACAATTCCACATAACAAATATTAAAATATTTTTTATTCCGAATTTATAAAATTAAGCATACATTTTTGTTTGTGGTACTTATGTTTTTCTTGGCCTTTTGAGGCTTCTTCCTGCTAGTATACAATGTCAAAATTCAACTAAGAGTCTGCCTGGGTCCATTCTGTCCATGAGTTTTACCCACCTTCTTCTATTTTCTGTTAGCTTATCTTACAAACTGTATATTTGCAAACCCGTTCTTATGTCTGCGTTTCTATCCTGTCTTCTCTCTTGTGTTTCTATTCCTTCAAAACTCGGCGGAATTTCATCTTAACTGCATGTATGTGGTGCTTTCTCGTTTAGTAAGAACACAGGACTCACTTCCATAAACCAATGTCACCACTACTGCAGTTTCAAACATTTTAATCCTCGTGTCTCTTCGTGTTTCTTGTTTGAAGTGTTGGTTTATTACACCACAAACATGACGTAACTTATTTATTTTGTTTTCAAGATCCGTGTCGAATCCATATGAAATTTTTCACTAAAGATATTTAACACGCTGACCCTCTTCGATAACTGTATTTTCATTCTAACTATCTCGTTTTCCAGGAGTGCCATTATTTTGTTTACTGACCTAAAGTTTTAATGGTGTAATTCTTAGAGGTCTTACTTAAACATTAAAACTATTAGACAAGGTGTTGCATACTTTCAACGCGCTTTAATATTTATATTGACAATGCTATTACGAAATAGATATGAGTTGAAGTGAGGAACAACCTGCGTGTTGCCACCTGAAACATACTGCTTTATGTGGACGAGGTAACCTTAATAACAAACACAAAAAGTGACCTTGAAATGAGAATATATTATAATTTTCTAATGTAAAAAAGTGTCACTTCTTGCCAATTTAAGCAGTGAATACATTGTTACCGTAAATGTTTCTTCAACACTTTGTCGAATCTTTTTTTCATTATTACCTACAAACTAGTAATACGCATTGTTAATATTATTTAAACATTGGTTTCAGTAGATTTAAGCAGTTTACTTCTTTTACCAGCTTTATAATTAATGCATTGTCATTTACCTTCATTGTCATTTATTATGTACATTTTGGTGAATTGTAAGCGCTTTAGAGCTATATGTATTGTGTATTAAAATAATGTAGCATGCATTTTTACGAATAAATAGGTTTCTGTTTTCTTACTAAATCAATAGTTATCTTGCTATGCATCAATTTTCCTTAGTCATGAACATTGTTAGTAAAAGTTACTTACTTTTTGGTAGAGTGAAGCGATTTCAACTAAGTCTAATATAATGCTTTACAGTTACCTAATATACCGTAAAGAGACAGTTCCTCTGCCAGGAGTAATACATTCTGGCGACGTTCAAGTTTTTGAAGGCATTATACTATTGTGTTTTCACATAGAGTTTTTACAGGTTATTTGTACGCTCATCGATAATTATTAATTCATTAAAATATGATGCATTATAAATAAGAGGAAAAGGAAAATAACGTAATTACTTCTTCTTCTTGTTCTTTATCTGGCTCTACTGCCTCTCGCGTCTGGTTCTCTCATTTTGTCTCCTAAACATCTTACAACTAAGCGGGTCATTAGCCCAGCGGTGGGAACTCCGTTACCTCGGGCAACTGGTCTTTTGATTCTATACCTGGGTTTCCTTGCTCTACAATCCACTGTAGTGTGTGGTCGCTACTCACAAAGACGTCGTGTTGTTCGCGACCGTCGGTACACAAGGGATTACTACAGATTTATCTGTAGCCCACAGGAAGGAAATAAGAAAATTAAAAAAATAAAGATGAAATATATAAAACAAATTTACTGACAAATATTGGTGTTGTAAGAGAACAAGAGTTACTCAAGAAGAGAATAGACATAAAAACTAAAGAAAGGGATAGATATAGATCCCGATCTGCAGGATTTTGACTCATGATAAGACAGAAAATTCACTAACACTAAATCTAAGAAAGCAACAGGGTTTATAAAATCTTTGGAGTTTGTTAAATTAGATACATACGTAAATTTAAAACGGGGGCCAAATAATTGGCAACACTTTTTCCTGTTGACAGGTGTGTGGTCGTAAAACCAATGGCAAAATGTTTATTTCATCACGAAAATTATATCGCCTTAACTATAGGTCAACAACTGAAACATTGAGTAAACTAATTATGTTTTCCGGATTTTAAGATTGTTGCTTTTGTGTTATGAATCTTTTAACGACCTGGTCGGTGTCGATGGTAATTAATATTAATAAGAATCGTTTTGTTCCTTTCTATATGTTTTATATAATTTTAGAACATTTCCGTATTTATAATAATAATTGGTTTAAAAACTATTAAGTTACAATTTAAGACATTTTATATTGTTTTATGGAAATAAGTATTCATTGTATTCAATAAAAATAAGTTTGGGATTACACAAAAGTTTCCGCGTACGTAAACTTTTTTAACATGCCGGAATCAAATTATTTGAATGTTGTTTTCAAGGGATTGGGTATAAAACGTTGCCATCTATGCGGCAACAGGATTTGAAGAGTTTGCAAACGCCGATCGTTTCACCTAAACCATTTGACTTTAACAAGACTTGGAATTCTCTACCAGAGTAACAGAGGTCGGTCGAGCACCACTTTTGAAGGTCTTAACTGACTCACTGCCTAGACAAAGGAAGTAAAAGACAGTTCCTTAGTTGCAATAAACATTTTACGTTGGTCATACGTGTACCGTAAAACGAGTCACAGACCTTGACGTCTGAGCTTCCTTATGTTTGTGTTTTGTATGACAATATTGTCTAATACTGTGGTCGGGTTAATTAGGTATCCTTGAAGTATACTCTTCTCTTACCCTTTTGCTGCTACATTTTGTTCAGTCTCAACAATTTGCTAAATAACGTAACTAGTATATTCTACATTGTAAATAATGTATTTTCTTAATTAAATATAGTTATTCTACAAGAAATATTTCTGTAATAAGGAGATAAGATTCTCCTCTTCTTCAGTAGTTTGATAAACCGTAGTGGTTTGTATTGAAAGAAGTGGCTTGCAGTGGTTTGTTCATATGATGAGGATAGCGCACGAACGGTGGCCGAAGCGGATATTCAAGTGAACACCATCCGAAACTGTAAGGGGGAGGACCACGGAGTCGTACTATGATGGCTTGAAAGGTAGCATGGGAGTACAAGGAGCAGTGGTGAACGATGCACTTAAATGTAGGTTTTGCTTAGCGACCGGGAAACCGACAAGACGCTGTATGAAAAGTTTATAGTGATTATAACTCATCTAACTACATTGATAAAACTAAAACTGGTCATATGTTTACAGGCTTGTAAACCATGTTCTATAAAATAGATATATAATAGACATACCTATTAAAAACACAATAGATCAATTACTTTAAAAAGATGGGTGACTTCTTTAAAATGTGAATGATTGTTTTGAAGAAGCCTGTTACGCAGTATTCTATAAATTAATAATTTTCTGTACTTTCTGACAACACGTTAAAAAAGTTGCCAAGTGTGACTAACACAGTATGATATATTTAACTCTATGATTCTAATCACTATTTTTAAGAATTGATGCAACGCTAATTAGACTGCTTTCTAATGGTGCTATTAAGAAGATATGTATTTTATGTTTATGTGTAAGAGGATATGTATTTTATTTTCTATTTTCTGTTTACTTCTTCTAAACATATACGGTTCTGCTTTTTTGAGATATGAGATTTGAATTGAAAGTAGTAGACAAAACTTTCTAATTATACTTTCCAACTGTATGCTAATTGTTCTTTTTTGTTTCCACTGAACTTTATCTCGAGTCTCTTAATAGATATCTTGAACTTGACGTTTGTGATTAATCACTCCCTACATTATAAGACAAATCACTGCATAAGATCATCAGACAGCTTTTATTGTTATGTTTTATTATTGTTAGCACTAATTTGCCGGTATGTTTTTTCCTTACTGTTCAAATAAATATGAGAATTATACAGAATTAAAGCTTTTTTCCGAACATATTAAATTTTATTTACTTAAATAAGGCGGCAAGTTGCTATTACCATTTTGTATATTCAGTTTGTGACAACTGACAATTAATTTTCCTTATTATTGTAAAAAGATCTCTAGACACTGTGACGATTTAAAAATTATTTAAATAGCACAAATTAAATTTTTGTTCTTATAACAAGTGAGAGTATAATCCACCCTTATCTGTACCTAGATACCTGTATCAACGTGCAAAAGTCCGGTACGAACATGCAAAGTACAATGTTATTAAGCGAAAACTAATAATAATTTTAATTAAATAAAAGACGTATTAATAATAAAGGAAATATCTAACTCCTAACAAAAAAGGTAGCATAATTTATACTAGTTAATTAATGGACAATTAATAATAATAAAGGAACGAACTACTTTTCTCTCAGCGCGTAAACCGCGCCAGCTTACAGACTTCCTGCCGCTAAACTAGCCCCAGTCGCCGGAGAATCTTCGACATGTAAGCAGCTCGAAAATGTGTTGTAAAGTTACACTTACGTGTATGTCGCTAAACAACGATGTAACAAGACGTTAGTTCTTCTAATCCATTTAAATCCAATGTAGCGTTAGTAAAACTCAAAAACTAGTAATGTAGTACGTGGAGGAAATATTAATAATATATAAAAAAAACTTAGCCGACACATCTCTTTACGAACAGTAAGTGGTAAGATATGTTCCTTACAATGTAAAAGTTAACATCAGTGCTGCTAAAATAAGAACAAATAAAATGTAAAAAGTGAACAACCAACACCAGGAGAAAAGTTACTACAACAACCGTACGAACAACAAGTAGCAGAATCCAACCGTCATGACCTAGACTACAATTCGGAAACAACCAACTAAATGGAGGATCCAGATGAACAACGAACTACACCCAAGAAAACCTACTGAAGAGGATCATCTCGAACACCCACCGCAGACTCACGTTATATTCAGGTGACATTAAACCATAACTTTTGTGCATACCTTGTTTTTTAAAAGCCGCAACAAAAAGAACAGTAAAGTTTCTTGTAAAGACTTTTAGATCACTTAAAGATTAGCATATAAATGTTTGTAATTTCTGTAATGCCATAGTAATAACCTGATGATGTTTAAAGGTAAAGTAATTCTGAAAATTACATCAGACTATTCTTCAAATAGTTTGGATGATGTTGAGATATGTTAGAATATTGCAAAGTTAAAGCCCGGATCCGTGGTAATTGAATTTATACACAGCTGTATGATTTTAAGATACTAAGAGTAAAAATTTAAAGAATATTAAATGCAGAATTTATAAGAATTTTCTTTTAAAAGTAAAGCAAAGTAAGTAAAAAACAAAAAGATGTCCATTAAAGCTATTACTTTTATATACTTAGTTAAAATACAAGAATAAAGAGATGTTTTCGCTAATATCCAGAGAGTGAATAAATTTATGTAACCTTGGACTAAATCCTGATATATACATTGTCATAATTTGTTGGTAAGTAAATTTTACTAACTACGGCAGCTAGTTTAATTAACAGCAAACAATTAACCTGGTTCCAGATGTTATAATGTCTTGACAGGAGAGACGTTATAACACGCTCTAAACTTATTCTTGAGAAATACATATTAAACAACACAGCTGAACTCTGTATTACAGAATCAAAGTGAACGTGATCAGTGAAGGTTAGATTAACAGAATGAAGGATAACTATGGCTTATGAAAGCCACGTGAAACAGAACTAAATTAAACGTGGACAGCACGTAATGTTGAAATAAAACACGTGGTGAAAGTTGGTAATTTATATATTTATGTTAACTGTTATTGGTTTATTATGATATTTGTTTATGTTAATGTGGATTTTGCATGTTCCTTTTTCTCCTTATATATTTATTACACATTTTATGTTGAAATTCCGTAGCAGTCAGAAGACACTATTATAAAACCACTAATGTTGAATAACAAAATTAAAAGTACGGAGCAGTGAGCCGTCTGTAATGAAGTCTGTAAGATACACATTTCGTGCCTGCAAGAAATTAGACTCGACAAGGCGTAGTCCTATATGCCTTTATACAGTTGGTGTGTGTGCGTGTGTGTGTGTGTGTGTGTGTGTGTGTGTGTGTGTGCGCGCGCGCGCGCTAATTACTTGTAAGGGATTTTAAGTATGTAAGTAAGCAAATAAATATGTATGTAAGGAAGTAAGTTTGTACTAGTAAATAATAATAACCAGTGGCGGCTCGTGAGTAAACTCACCAGGGGTTCACACAGATAATATTGTACGTTATTAATCCATGTGCCTGCTAATATTTGCACTGACAGTAGCATTTCCAATAATTTTTCAACATTAAAGTAAATGACGTTACTAAGAAATTTTAAATAATTTTAGTAAGTAATATTAACAAAATGAATCTAACATTGTAGTTTACTAAGCTTCAACTGGATTATTTATTTAATTAATCTTAGAAAAATTAAATTTAGTAATAATGATAGCAATCACGTTCTGAAACAATAGTAAAATTATATACATACTACTTACAAGTATCAGTAGGTTAATCGGATCTTTAACAAAAACTAAGTGAACTTCTTGTAAACAAAGTCCATCCATCGGTCTTTCTTGGAAACAAATCTATCAATCACTATTTCATTAAACTTAGGGAGGGTCTTCACCAGTTCTTTCTCTATTGATAACATGGCTAAGGCATTAAGTCTTTCTTGAGACATCGTACTTATCAAAAAGGTTTTTATCCTCTTCAGAGTCGAGAAGCATCGTTCGGCTTCAGCTGAAGTCATTGGGATTGTCGATATCATCCTTAAAAGCTTATATGACTCTGAAAACGAATCTTTCAGATCATTTTGTATAAGAAATTGCAGTAAGCTCACAGCACCATTCATACATCTTATGTCTTCACGTCGGTAAAACACTCCAAGTTCGGTTTTTAGGTTTGCTTTGTCCAAAAAGGGGTTTTTTTCTATTGTTTCATCTAATGCAGATTGAGGAAATGATTTACTGTACTCACTAAATTTTTGAGGAACAATAAGGGATACGGCTGAATGGTGCGATGTAAATGAAAACCGCTCTTTTATTTGCGTCAAAATTACATCACATACTTCTTTAGCCGCGATCGTCCTATTAGCATGACCGCCTTCTTCACGTCTTGCTCTTTTGCGTTGTAGAGGCATCTGGTCTACAGCACTTTTCACGGAGTTCATTTTTTCTCTTTCTTTATTTATTTCCCTCAGAAAGGTTTCCACGTCCTTTTTTGTTCGCACAGGATCTGTATAGGTAACCTGAATTTGTCTGTATAAAATGTCGACGTGTGGCATTATATTATGGAAAACTGTAAGCCAAAACACAAAAGTTGGGTCTTCCAGCATTCGCCGGATTGCTCCAGCTTTGGTAATAGAAGATTCTTGTTTAGAGGTTGATTCTATTTCCTCCATACAGGTAATAAGGTCTTCCCGATGTTCGAATACTGTATTTACAGTTCTGCTTTTAAAATTCCATCTAGTGCTTGAAGCTCGAGGGATTCTTTTCCCGACAATATTATCCAAAATTTCTGCTCTTTGAGGTGAATTGCTGAAAAAGTTTGTTACATCACTCAAATTCGCGAAAAATTTCCGCACTTGCTGATTTTGGCTAGCAGCTCGAGTAATCACTAGATTTAATTGATGAGCATAGCAATGGATATAAAAAGCATACTCGTAATGTCGTTGAATAATTGTTTGTACACCGGTTAGGTGTCCGCTCATCACGTTTGCTCCATCATAACTCTGAGAGATTAACTTTTCCGGCTTATCAACAACATTTTTTAGGGTGCCAAGAATGCATCCAGCGATCGAGTCTGAGTCGTGTCCGGGGGGATGTATAAACCCCCAAAATCTTTCTACTGGTTCTCCATTAGGTAATACGTAGCGAAAAACAATAGCTAATTGAAATGTCAAACTAACATCTGTGGTCTCATCAGCGATTACAGAGAAGAAATCTGCAAATTTTATTTCCTCCTTAATCTTTTCCTGGCAAACAAGAAGCATACAATCGAGCAGGTCGTTTTGAATTTCTTTTGATGTTCCTTTAAAAACGGTTGCATCACGTAAGTGTTCTCTTAGTGAGGCATCAATCTGAGCAGCAAAATCCACTAAGCCTCGAAAAATCCCAGGATTTGAAGAATCATCTCCTTCCCTGTGTCCCCGAAGTGCCAGTTCAAAAGCGCCGCAAAATTTAATGCAGTCAATTATTTTTGATAATGCATAACGATTTTTCTCTACTTTTTCATTATGTTCTTTGACATTCCTCCGATAAGCGCTGTTCAACTGCTGACGTATGTCGACTTTACCAAGCAAGTTAAACTCTAGCAAAGAGTTCAAATGAGTTTGAGAACATTCATGTTTTTTAATTTTCGAGAGTAAATGACCTAAATCATTCACACCATACTTAATCCAGTTTAATTTTTCAGAGCTTTGTTTTGCAAATAGCAGACAAGGGAAACAATATAGTTTATTTGTAGCTTCACAACCGCAGAGCCAAGAAGTCTTTTCATATAAAGTTTCTTTAAATTCCCTTTTGAAATCTCTATCTTTACCTTTGGTCACTTGTACGATATTAAGCTTTGGGGTCGGACGACCACGTTGTTTTATTTCGAGTTTCTTTTCTAATGAAATACTTGAAAAAATTGTTTCTTTTAACACAGACACAGGGGTAGTAGCCATTGCTAATCGATCACCAACATTAACACAACACAAACACAACTGCACTGGGCGCGAGCGACACTGGGATAGCGAGTAACGTGACGCCTACAACGGCTAGAACAGCACTGGTTCACAAACCGAATGTGCGCACATTCTTTACATGGGAGAGGTTTGCCCACACCACCGCGCCAATGCCGCACACGTCACCGCTCTCATTTGATCCAGCAGCGCACGTACAGAGCTGTGCGCACACCTTACACTGCGTCGACTGCACGACTGTTTTACCAGAACGAGCATTTTGTTAATGCATCATAAAACTAAACCAAATTATTTCCCGTTTATTTAGTGTTTGTTAAAATTAATTAATTTATATTTATTTATGTAGGGGGTTCACGTGCTCATGTGCACCAATTAACAAACCGCCACTGATAATAACCATATTATTAATAGTATTTTTTTAAAGGCAGCTCTGAAAAATTAAAGTTTGTAGAAGGACGGTCCGCAATCTTACAATCTGTGGGACTGTCACCCACCAAAATCACAAACCCTTACTTCTTGACATCTTTTACTTTCTTGAAATCCGTATTAGTTCAGGATGGTGTCTGTCATACTTTGCACAATAAGGTGCCGTCATATTTATTCTTCATATACAACAAGCAGGTCATCTTTATTTGCGTGGTCTGCGTTGATTTCATTTTCGTCTCTTTTCTTCAGGTGTATAACACTGTCTACTTAGGTAGCAGAGTTATCTCGTCGTTCCTTGCTACTGAAGATTAAGTCATTAGTGATATCAGGGGTAATGTGCCTTATTTTATTTCAAAGTGTTCTCTTCTTATGACCTACCTATGGCATTCAAACAATGGGTGAAACGCAAAATTCTAGTGTGAATCATTTTACGCTTTTCCGAAAGTTCAGACGAAGACCAAACAGACTTCACTACAGCAAAATTATCAAACGTAGTTTTACGAATGGTATAAAAGAAAAAAACAGACGGGGCTATAGAATCGACAATGACACACTCTCTCAGAAAGTGTAAATCGATTGAGAAAATTTTTATTCAAAAATTAAAGGGTTGAGTAACATCTATGCTGTGTCTATCAGAAATTTTATGAACAACGTTAACTCTTTGCTGGGAACTATGTTAACATAAATCATTCCAACAATCGATTACAATTTAAGTAAACGTGTTTTGTATTTTATAACGGAAAATAATAACATATTTAAATTAATTAAATGACAGGAAAATTAAATAAGTCTTTCCGACTTGTAAAATATGAAATTGTACGCGAGGAGTTGGTGAAGATACTACAGATTTGGGTTAAAACTACTTCATTAGGTGTCTACTAATTTACTAAACTACTAATCCCTTATTCATGTTTAGCTGCTTGATTTCTAATGATTATAAATTGTAAAGTCGTTTTGTTGTTATAGTATAAATTCAGCAATTGCTTTCAGTTGTCCCTATCATATGGACAGTTTAAAATTTGTACATTTTAAGTACCGTAACAAGTATAAATCATATTGCGAACAAAGAAATATTATACGTTTAACTAACTGTGATACTTAACATGTTCAATATACTTACAAATTTTAATTATGTAGAAGGCATTCTGTATGATTATACTTTCAGGTTTTTCCTGCAGAGTACAACAAAATGGTATGATTTTTGTAAAAAAAAATATTTGTAGGTCTTCTATATCAAAGTTTGTTCTCTGTCAAACTATATCATGATTTCTTTGTTGAATCTTATTGCTTTCAAAATGCCTAATCAATTAGACTTTTGCCTTTCATATTAAAATTTTCTTATTTGGTAGAAAGTTAAATTTTAATTCTAATTACAGCTTAATCGCCTTCGCCAAAGAAAACATAGACAGTAAAAATGTATTAAATTTCATTCGTGTTAGATTGTATTAGTTTATAATTCATTTGCTTCAGTGTAACTATTGATTTTCAAATGACTAGACGCCTGAAATTGTTTGATCAAGACGTTACGACCTAGTTGCATTTGAGTGCAGTTTTATGTTGACTGTGATATCTTGTTTCCATTTACAGGGCTTCAGAATCAGGTCGTGTTTTTCGTTAACAAAAGATAAAAATAAACATTTCGTGAAACTGTTCTTGCTCTTCATACAAATACATGTGTGGAAGCACAACCACACATCAAGTCACACACGGAAGCACAGTAAATGTGGAATTGAATAGCACAGACATTTGAATAGCCTGCTGTTTGCTGATGACTTGTTTGTAATTCAAAATAGAAAATCAGTTTTACAAAAATCTGTTTCTAAGCTTCATCAGATTTGCAAACAATACAGTAAGAAAATCTTTACTAGAAAAAGAATGTTAATGGCATTTCGAAGAAACCAATAAGAGCAAAAAATAACCAGTGAACAAATTGTAGAACAGACGAGCAATGTGTTAAACTATTTGGGAAATGAATTGTTTATGGTAATAATTATATTGTTAAGTTAGGTTAGTTCCAGACGATTTGTGGAACAGTCAATCGTATTTTTAGGAACAATCTAGATTCAAATATAAGTTTCAAAAGTTATTGCGGTTCCTGTACTGTAATAAGCGTGTGAATTATAGCTACAACCAAGAAACAAAGAGACCTCGGAAATGGCGTTCTTAAAAGAAGTTAATAAGTGTTCTAAATTTTATCTATGAATAATGACACCACAAGAGAAGAATTACAAGTTTTAAATTAAATGAAAATTAAGAGATTACAAGCAACGGTACACAAAACACTTACAAAGAATTTCAGATTTCAAATGATCGAATAATTCTGGAAATATAAACCTATAGGACATGAATTAAATCTCAGTTATGAAGAAACTATGAGTCTCAATCTTATATAAAAGACAAGTTAAATGAAATAAGAAATATTTTTAGAATGTATTATAGAAATCTCACAAATAAAACAAAACAGAGTACAAACATTAAATTCTATAAGACAATTGCAGTACTCAGATTGGCATATGCTGGCGAGGTCTCCATCATGACAAAAAAGAATACGACATGCAGTGATATGTGTGTATATATATCTTAAAGAAATTCGTAGAAAAAGGATATCACTGCATGTCGTATTCTTTTACGTATTCTTTTATGAATATATATATATATATATTCAATAAATTCTATATATATAATAAATTATATATATATTCTATATATTAATCAATTCTATATATATAGCAGAACTGTTCAATCACTTTCTGCTACAGTTCGTTTCTTTATATATATAAAGTAATTTAAAATTTATGTTTATATTATATCATGAGGTAATATAAACATAAATTTTAAATTACTTTATATATATATATCTCGCAAGATAGAAGAAGGAATGAGAGCTAAGAGCAGAAATACAAGGAAATAATATAACTGTTATTATTTCAATTAATAGAAGACAGCCGTGTGATCATTTACAAAGGATGACTGAGCATTTATTGCCAAAAGCAGCGCTATAATATAAAGCTACTGGTAGAAGAAGTGTGGGTTGTCTGAGGATAAGATGGGCATCGGGACACGCTTATGTAAGAAAGACTTTGTAGAGAAGAAGAAGAAGAGGAAAAAATTATAATAAGGCAAAAACGGAAAAGATAATGAAGATGAAAAATATGAACGGTATTTGCCAACACCATGCATTGGATTGTCACTAGATCTAAAAATGTATGATCCAAACTTTAATCTGTAATTAATTTTTCCATATTTAAAATGTAAAAAAGTTGCATTTGCATGTTTTCGTATGAAAAATATTTTTTTTATTAATTCTACAAACGATTCTTGCTAACATTCTAGGGTTAACGCAAGTGAATTTATATTGCTTATGTTTTTTTGACACTAACAGGCCAGCGGTGGATTATGCGAATATCACTTCATTTTTTTCTCCAGCCAGAAGTCCTTCATTTGCACACTATGCGCTGCCTTTCTTATCACTGTCTCCTCATTTCTCGTCTTCTTCTCACCGCAGAAAACGTCAAGATTTTGAATTTTGTTTCTGCATGTATTTCTATCCACACAGTCGTTCAAAGAGATACCCAGTTTCATCATTTCCTCCTTGAGTTGTTTGTTGTATCCGTTTAGACTGGAAAGTTGCTGCTCAATATAGTTAAAAATTTATTTATTTTACCTGGACTGAACCATCCGACACAATAGGTCTAAGGAATCCCAGTTTTTCCTTCGGAATGTTGTTTCCAGATCTTTCACATCCCTGTATAGCTCTTCTTTGGATGTATGCTTGTACCCATTTTAGGTTTGCTTCAGACCATAAATTTTCTAAAGAATTCTTCGTTAAATTTTATATTGTTTTATATTTGTATTGAATTATTATTAATTTTCTACGTAAAAATTTTACATCAATCTTAACACATAAGTCATATTATATTATTCCTATGTATGTCCTATATTGATTGAAGCTTTACAGTGTTATGTTATAAAACCACAGTGTATTCAAGAATAAAATTATTATAACGTTAGGCAAAACTGTTTGTCACTGCATACAAAAAGGGACATCAAATCCAAATATAAATTATTATATTAGCTAATTTATCAACTGCTGAGATTTTTTAAGTAACTTTTAATAATTGAATTATAATTTTAACAGTTCTAAAAGTAACGGACTTTTTGTAGACTTTTCAATTTTTTGAGTAGAATGATTCAATATGTTTTGCTTTATTATATGATTATCAAAAATACACTAAGACCGCTAGTATTTTTTGCGTCTTAGAATCTCCTTACGATATCGGTTTACTAATAGTTCATTAGTACTGTTTACTATCGTAGAAGAATATTCATTAAACGGGTATATTGCTGATAGAAAAATAACTACACTACTCCTCAAAATATCACTTTAACGGGAAATTTTTAAACACTAATTATTAAGTTCAAAGAAGCAAATTTAAAAATAAATTCGTCTGTGACTCGAAAACAAGTACTATAAAATGAACCATTATGTAAACAGAGTTTGAATACAAGCATTTTAAACCAAATAGGTTGTGGGCTTACCTGTACATTTGTATAGAAGTTCACCTTCTGATTAAACGTATATATTTATTTGTGTGTTGTGTGTCTACATTAAAACGCTATTCAGACTGAGCCTAATTAGGAAACGTTTTGAAGGCACCTTTTTCGCGTCTGCTTTCTAAATGTCTAGAATGGTGTACTCGTTCCCTAATTTTCAGATGAGTAGTTTATCTTTTCATTCAAATATTCAAAAGCATTCAAGCTTTTATTTGTAATATGAATACAGCTGCGTCTAATAAATAAATTAGATATTTATATTAAGAAAAAAAGAAATAAGCAGGTTAAAGTACAAGAGGCTAGCAATCCCTAATTAACATGTATAAGAAAAAAACAGCTAACCTCACATTGGTATTCCCTGGCACTTGCACTTATACTTCAGTCAGATTTGAGCGGCTTTAAAAACGCCATCTGTAAATTACAGGAAAGTCAAAATATATACTACCAAAATATATTTACTAAGGTTAAATTTTTTTTAAAGTAGATACTTTTCATCTTTTTATAGATCAGACTTACGACACAAATCGTTTTTCAATGACTAGTAATATTTAAATCCAGCTTCGTAGGAAATCATTTAGTTAAGGAAACTTTATATTGTAGTTTATCCACTAGACCTGATGTCCAAATATTGTGTTTACTTTCTCGATTCATTCAAACTTATATTTAAGGTTCTTAAATATTTTTAAAAAGAACATTTTCCAATCTGACTAAATACAATATTTGAGCTCCTCATTTTTCAAATCTACTTATATTAAGAAAATATTTAGTGAAAAAGTTACAGTTAAAATGAATGAAATGATCTAAATCAGTGTATTAATTGTAAAAAGACGACCAAGAATGTAAATGCTAAGGTAATTAAGACTAATAATGGGTTATATACAGTGACCTCAAAATGTGCTATTTTCATAGTTTT
This sequence comes from Magicicada septendecula, assembly GCA_034769895.1. Lineage (NCBI taxonomy): Eukaryota > Metazoa > Arthropoda > Insecta > Hemiptera > Cicadidae > Magicicada > Magicicada septendecula. The sequence goes on from CM068373.1 coordinate 406,865,715, forward strand.
GAAAAACTAATAAAAGCATCTTTATCAAGAAACCTGAATGGGAGAAGGAGAAACAAGGAAACCAAGATTACTAAGAAGGAGTGAAGTACGGAAGAAGCTATCAGTGAAACTAGCGAATCCTTTTCTTAGGAAAAGTTTTGGTAAGCGTAAAATAATGACACCCGAATCGACGACTTATCGCAGCTGATATAGTTATTATATTAAATTATACTGACCAGAATGATAACTATAAGTCACTACACGTTACATGTTAAATATATAGCTACATTCTTTAATAATACCTAAGCCCTCGTCGAAAGCACTAAAAGAATAAATTAATATAGAATATTGAACTTTCACTTGTGAAACTTAATTGTTTTCTCCCGTACGCGTTTCGGCGTGGTGTGCGCCTTCATCAGCGGTGTGAGACAGTCTGTGAAAAAAGAAGATGAACTATCAAAACAAAAAATAAATATTTCTAGTGCTTTGACAGATATCATAAAGGTCGCTTACAAAAGTCGGCGTAAGTAACTTAAATTACTACGTACTGATAAGAAATTACATTTTAATAATAATTAGCTCAAATCATTATTGAAAAGTTGAAAAGAAGTTTGTAGCACACAGAGAATGAGGAGAATATTCTGATTATAGAGCGTTTAATGAACGAACGGAAAGTAATTTTCGAAACTAATAAACATTGTAGATTGCTAGATATTTTAGGCAAGATTGTTAACGTTCTAACGATTCGAAGCATAAAACTATTGGAGTGAAGTCTATCAATCGAAGTTAATAAAGTGATCGAGAAATAATTATGACAAACAGTTTCCAAGCATACAACGATAGATTTCGTTAATAACTCTAAATAAAATGGGTAATATGTTAGAATAGGGAAAATAAATATAAGGTCACGGGAGACTCTTATAGTCTATTGAGTACGCAATATAGACCCAGTAAGATATCACGATAGACGTAAAAGATAAGGTTGTTAAAGGTAGCTTTTATGAGTGTACACTGAAGATAACTCTTTTATAATTAAATTGTTTCTATGTAAATTAAAAAAGGAAACAAAATGATCGGAAATGATTCCGTTGTAAGCTTTCTCGGCTTCCATAAATATAACAATACCTGCTTATGGTTGCAAGGCTATTGCAAAAAAAAAAATTATAGAAAGTATACTGATAATACAGATCAATTTTTTTAATATTGGAAAGATAAATAGTTTCTGGTAAATCAGGAATAGGTATTAGAATATAGGAGAGAGATACATCTTCAGTTTAGAGAAAAGTCTTAGAACGTTAGCGACTTTACCTAATATAAAGGGAATATAAAGTATCAGATTATTTTAAGGAGAATTTCTAACTCAATGTGTTTGATGGTTTGTCTGTAATCTTGTTTAAATTTTGGCCTACACCCTTTAATTTATGGTGTTAATTACTTGCTACACTTTTATGGTAGGGTCTCCTTAGGTTCTTATATTCGTAAGAAAATAAGATTTATATAACTTAAAATAATCCATTATGGTAAACTCTACGATAGTATATTTCTTTAATATATTAAGAAGTATATTAAAACACTATTTCCTTTTATGTTGAGATGTTTGTATTTTCTTCATGAACTGTACCTCAGATTTCTTTAAAATGAGTGTTACATCAAAGCAACGCCATAACGTGATCTAATCTGCGAGTCTGATAACCTCACGATATCTGATAAATGTGGTAAACATTAATCTTTATCATGACTGTATTTAATGAATTCTCAGTAAATTATAATATTTTAATGGTCAATATCACAAATTTTAATGCTCAAGTTGTTGCTGTGCATTGTTCTTCCTTGACCAACGTCGTCTAGCTTTCTGCAAATTGTTTGACAATCCATCACACCGTCATAAAATCTATGCCAACATCAAATCAAAAGAAGATTTATCGTGTCGTTAGTTTGCACGTTATTAACATCGTTGTCCGTGTCACACGACTGAAACAATCTGTTTACAGTAAATGTAAGAGGATATGAGCATTAGGCTATGCTATTTTCATCAATTTCCTATTATCTGCGAGTAACTTTTTCCTTCGTTGGTAGATTATTAGTAGATTGAGACCACTGCATACGTCATATTTGAATGAGTCATGTGCGTTTTCCTTGTGTTTGTAAAGAGGGTACCGTTTTTTATACATGTCCTTATTGACCGCTGGTATTCGCACAGATTGGCACAGGTTTTTGGAATGTTTAAATTTATTCCGACAGAAGAAATGCTACAAATTAAAATTAATTTGGTTAACAGTCTGTTTTTCTGTAAGGGGAACTTGTGGCCTCTACTGATGGACGGAGAAGCATTTCCTTGGGCATGGTTTCGTTTTCGTTTGCGTGTGTTGACTAAGCAGACCAGGTTGTTCAACATTGTACCCAAAACCGGCCGGCAGTACTAGTATGTTGTTGTGCGTTTCTTTAGAATTCGGCTGTAAAGTTGTGTGCGTACGTGATTTCAACATGCGCCCGCGAAACTTTTCTAGACGCGCCGCCAGCCACGCACACTTTGTCAAGGCCGCAATCAATTACGTCTTAGTGTAGCGCTAATGCGTAGTAAGTGGAATGTTCTGGTGTTTGAGCGGCGTATAAATACAAGTTGTCAGCGGCCTTAGTTCAGTTATTGTTGGGGCGATTACTCTTTGCGTTCAAGTGGTTATTAGTGGTAAAGTGTTGTGTGTTTTATAATCATGCGGGACAATTGTAATGAAATTGTGTTTTTTATTAGTTGACATTTTAATGCTTGTGAAAAATTTTTATTTGATTTGTTGTAAGAGACTATTTTGTTGATTACAGCCTGTTTAATTGTGATAACTAAAGATGGTGATTAGTGACGTAATTGGTATTTTGTATTTTGTTTTCCACTGTACCATACGACGATCAGTAGACCGTCGTAACAGTATGCATTGCTACACATATAAATTGTACTCTTAATAAAATATTGGTAACACAATCGTATATCTATGCTAATACCGTTGCCAACAAATGCCTAAATTAAAATTCAAGAATCCACCGCTTTATGTCGCACCTGTACTTAAAGCACTAAAACATACTTTAAAACAGTACTAAACACAACGCATCGTATTCTCCTTACGATAAATAAAACATCTGTGTAACAAATGCTGACACTGACCAATGAAAATGGTCAGTAAATTTATTTGAAGTTTGCTTTCTGTAGTAAGCACAAATGTAGTAAACATGAGATAATTAATCAACGACGATAATTGACGAGTAATCTTGGTTTTTATATTTTATTTTTGGCATATGTAATTTATTTTTAAAAAACGTTTCTTAAATTGTGTAAAATTTTTGAACAAACGGATATGATTCACAATTTAGGAAATGGCAGTTCTGTGTCCCTTCCGATTTAGAGATTTTAGTTTAAAAATTAATCAGGTAATGTAGAGGAATTAATTTTATAGAAAATTTTAAATTTACGTAAAAATCAAGGTTTTTATTAGCACTGAATCTGAAGTTTTTGCAAATTCTATGTTTTAACGATCTACGCATTTTTATGCTGGTAATTGCAGAGCGTACTACAGAAGTATGAATAGAAGGTGTTTGTCTTGCATATGCCTTTTATTAGAACACACAATGTTCTACTAGATAAGATAAAAACTGTAAAAGGTAGAGTTTTTTCAGAAATTGTTTTCAAATGCTTTTTATGAATTACATTTTTTTTACTTAACATTTTGGCGCATTAAAAGCCATGCTAGCAATATTAAAATATCTATTAGTAGGTTGACTTATTTATTAACGGTATAATCGATACGAGTCAAGAAGTAAGTTTCAGAATGTTGTATAAGGTTGTAAAGAAATTAAATACACAGTGCAAACATAGGCCTACTTCACGATAATTATATCTTTTTTACTATTATTATTGTTTTCCTTACAACCATTAGAGTTCAGCCAAGATACACTTAATGTGATTGCAAATCCGTTTAATTTATTACTTAATATTATTAACTGTTTGATAAACATATTATTATTTAAAATTAGTTCACAGAAACTTAGTATACGCATTTGTTTTGTTAATATCTAACAAATTTATAGTTTGTGTTATCAAGTAATAAATGCTGTAATTCTGATAGTTGTAAATAATGCTATCTACATTACTTTAGTGGAGAGATGTTAACCAAATAATAAATCATTAATATTATTAAAAAGTAATAACCAATAAATTAAATTTTGTTTTTATTAATTATTATATTTTTTGAAGAATATTTACTTTCCTTGTTCTAAAAACCATGCTAGTTTCTATACTAATTATATTATAATTACTTAGAAAATATTTGGAATGATCACTGTGTTTATACATTTATATCTGTAAAGTAAAATGTATTATACAGTCTCTGATATAGTCTTGGAAATAATAAAATATAACAACTGCTATAGCAAACTGTTTACGTTACAAAGCATAAGACAACATAGAATGATCTGATAAATGAACAGATTAGTTCCGGTAGAAATCACAAACATTAAGCCCGCTCAAGTATTTCTGTTAGCAGGCCTGCATAATTCTAATAAAAGTCTAACGAGCGCCCCGTATTAGGGTCGACGCTTTCTTTATAGTATCTTAAGTACCTTATATTGCAGGTTATGCACTGTTTATTAGGTAATATTACACTCTACTTTCCTTTTACACATCTCTAATATTTGGCTCCACGTTACTAAACTCTCAACCAGACATAATATCATCACGTTAACGCTTAATCGACTTTAGTTAAGGTAACATAACACATATTACTTTAATATAACTACAAAAAAAATTTATTTTATGAAACAAAGTTCGGTGCGTTTTTGCTAGATCAATAGTTATGGTTTGAACCTATAATTCGTATTAAGATTATGAATTAATTTAAAAGACAGACAAATATTACTTAATTTCACATTACATTTCCATGATATATAAAATGTTTTTTCCATTTATTGAACGTGCAAAGCGAGTTTTCAATTTTAAGTCTATCATTTGGCATTTGACTGTCTGTCAGGTCTATCCAAGTAAGGTATGTCTCACGAGAACATTAGAACTCATTTAGAGTTTACACATAACAGCCAGCAATCGTAAACTCTTATTTTTTATATGACGTAGTTAGCATGCCGGCGTTTTCTAAACTGCATTAACACGATGTCTTATATGCTAACGACAAAAGCATAAACAAGTATAAGTCCAAGTCTAAAAAACGCACCGATGTCATAATATAATCGAGATTACACGAGAAGTACGTTAAATGATCGTAAAGAAATTGACTAAACAGTGTAAACAAACTTTACAATAAACTTATTGATTAATAGTTTTGCTTGTTTACAATGATTACGGTATAGCCATCAGTGCCAGGGTACACGTCTTATAATTTCGAATGAGTATAATATATTCTTTATAAATATTACTCTTTCTTATATAATAACTGTTTTGCTAAACGCATTGGTATACAGGCAATATTTACTAAAGGTTTGATAAATTCTATTTTCTGTGTCAATCTTCAAAAAATCTATAGCTTTTAACATGATAATATTTTTAGGCTGGGGGTCATTCCACAAAAATTGTCATCGGAAAACGTAACGCTTCCACACTTTCGATTCCCCACAGTCTAGAAATTTGATATGTAAACGCATCAAGACAGAAATAACCGCTGCTGACATTGCGTTTAGCAAACGTTTTAGTGAGAATAAATTTGGTTTTACATGCTCTGTTTGTGATCGTTTGTGGTTTGGAAATGATTTACATAATCCACCAAACGTAATAGACATTATCCGTATAGAGAGAGAGAGAGAGAGAGAGAGAGAGAGAGAGAGAGAGAGAGAGAGAGAGAGAGAGAGAGAGAGAGAGAGAGAGAGAGAGAGAGAAAGAGAGAGAGTTTATATGAATTATTTTGTATCAAGTAGGTTACTCATTGTAATGATGTTCACGGTTCTAAGGAACGATATGTATCATATCTCACAGTAATTTATTATAAGGATAATTAAGCCAAATAATGTTTACAATTTAAATGTTATTCTATTTCCTAAATAATTATGTTAGTTTTGTTCATGTTGTGTTGTGTTTATAAATGCCTTTTGTTTTGTTTGTGTGTGTGTGTGTATGTGTGTGCTGTTTGAGTTTGTTTTAGAAATAAATGTTTGATTACACAGGTTTTAAAATTACAAAAAAGCACAGCTAGCGTAGCAAGGTATTCGCGTTATAACACATAAGACAACTTAAATAGATTTGAGAAAGTAACAAAGTACTGGTAAAAATAGTTAACATCAAGTCCATTGAAAGTTTTGCGTTTGCTAGCCTAGATTTTTGTAATAAAATAAACTTTACTGATAAGTGCAGCTTAAAGCGGAAGTATTGGTTTCAACCTTTTATTAACAATACCTTACGTACCAATGTGTTGCAAGTTATGTGCTATTGTTGAGTGCAAAATGTTCCGAAATGTTACATTGAACTTTTGATTTACGCATCTACACAGATATTTGGCTTAACGCTGTTACGTTTTCAACCAGACATAATATGATAAGGTAACAAATGATGAACACTGATATTATAGATTGTAGAGTGTAAAATGTTATGCAATTTTACAATGTACATTTGCTTTACGATCTACACAGATATTTGGCTCTACGCTGTTACGTTTTCAACCAGACATAATATGATAAGTTAACAAATGATGAACACTGATATTATACAGTGTAGAGTGCAAAATGTTACGCAATTTTACATTGTATTTTTGCTTCACGCATCTACACAGATATTTGGCTCTACGCTGTTACGTTTTCTACCAGACATAATATGATAAGGTAAAATATGACGAACACTGATATTATACATTGTAGAGTGTAAAATGTTACGCAATTTTAAATTGAACTTTTGCTTTACGCATCTACACAGATACTTGGCTCTACACTGTTACGTTTTCAACCAGACATAATATGATAAGATAACAAATGATGAACACTGATATTATACATTGTAGAGTGTAAAATGTTATGCAATTTTACAATGTACTTTTGCTTTACGCATCTACACAAATATTTGGCTATACGCTGTTACGTTTTCAACCAGACATAATATGATAAGGTAACAAATGATGAACACTGATATTATAGATTGTAGAGTCCAAAATGTTACGCAATTTTACTTTGTACTTTTTCTTTACGCATGTACACAGATATTTGGCTCTACGCTGTTACGTTTTCAACCAGACATAATATGATAAGGTAACATATGACGAACACTGATATAATACATTGTAGAGTGTATAATGTTATGCAATTTTGCAATGTACTTTTGCTTTACGCATCTACACAGATATTTGGCTATACGCTGTTACGTTTTCAACCAGACATAATATGATAAGATAACAAATGATGAACACTGATATTATACATTGTAGAGTGTAAAATGTTATGCAATTTTACAATGTACTTTTGCTTTACGCATCTACACAGATATTTGGCTCTACGCTGTTACGTTTTCAACCAGACATAATATGATAAGGTAACAAATGTCGAACTCTGATATTATACATTGTAGAGTGTAAAATGTTACTTAATTTTACTTTGTACTTTTGCTTTACGCATCTACACAGATATTTGGCTCTACGCTGTTACGTTTTCTACCAGACATAATATGATAAGGTAACAAATGTCGAACACTGATATTATACATTGTAGAGTGTAAAATGTTATGCAATTTTACAATGTACTTTTGCTTTACGCATCTACACAGATATTTGGCTCTACGCTGTTACGTTTTCAACAAGACATAATATGATAAGATAACAAATGTCGAACTCTGATATTATACATTGTAGAGTGTAAAATGTTACGCAATTTTACTTTGTACTTTTGCTTTACGCATCTACACAGATATTTGGCTCTACGCTGTTACGTTTTCTACCAGACATAATATGATAAGGTAACAAATGTCTAACTCTGATATTATACATTGTAGAGTGTAAAATGTTATTCAATTTTACTATGTACTTTTGCTTTACGTATCTACACAGATATTTGGCTCTGCGCTGTTACGTTTCCAACCAGACATAATATGATAAGGTAATAAATGATGAACACTGATATTGTACATTGTAGAGTGTAAAATGTTATGCAATTTTAAAATGTACTTTTGCTTTACGCATCAACACGGATATTTGGCTCTACGCTGTTACGTTTCCAACCAGACATAATATGATAAGGTAACAAATGATGAAAACTGATATTATACATTTCAGATAATAAAATACATTCATTTGATACAGGTACGGATACAAAGTTGTTGAGGCTCTTATATTAGGTAATTATAACTTAAAACAGTGTCTTGTTGAGACAATTTTTAATGTAGGGCAACTAATTGGTCATTTTTTTACCAATCACATCATTCTCGTTTTTGATTAGCTCACTTATTTTATCATGCTTCAATGCTGGTATCCAGTATTTATTGAGCGCTAAAGACTTATTATATCACAAAGACGCGGACATTGTGATGTAAGTTCCTGCACCATTAAAGGTGTACTTCGTTGGTATGGACGAAAAGTCAGAAGATATACGTGCAAACCTAAACCTCGGCCAAACAGCTCGGTAAATTGTGATGTCGTAAACACCGGCCGTGAAAGCTTCATTTATCAAGATTCAATATGCTTTGAAACACAGAGTTGTAGTCCAGTGTTTGCGCTTATTTTGAAGTGATTTTAGAATTTCCCTTAGGGTCATGATCACCGTTATCGTCTTTAAGAATGATTAAACCAAAAATGGTTTGTTCTGTGTTTTGAATCAGGTAGACTAGAGCTTTTCATTCCATCCCTTCTTCGGACACCCCACACTTATCCGTCCTTTCCATATATAATTTCATAGTTTTTTGGGGTTGCAGCAGTCATATATTCAATTAGGATGTTCCCACCAATTTAGCCAATACTGGGCAATTCTATAAAGTATACTGCTAATATTCAGTCTCTGACGTATACTGACATTCCTTTTACGATCTTAAAATGTATATTCTGTCACGTGCCTGAGAAATCTCATTTCGGTAGTTTGTATACGACTGATTTAATTAGGTCAGTTTACCTAATTCAATTTAGGTCAGTTTATGTTTTGATTTAATTTAAAATAAAGACAAAATTATTTGTTGTTAGGTTACACTGTCAGGATATAGAAAATATTGTTTTTAATTTTTAAGTATTCTACTCTATTGGAAACAATTTTAAGGCAAAAGACGAAATATAAATACTATTAGTTGTTTTCATCTTGTTTTACTAAGTACTAGTAGATAAAATGATCTAATTCCAAGAAGGTTGCTTTAATCGAGGGAGATAGTCATGGAGTAAATCATTACAATGAGGTAACCTATCAAAAGAGTAACTAACACTTCACGTTAATAGTAAACTTCTTAAAGCAGAGAATACAAGCCCCCAAATAGGAAAGAATTATGTCATTAATATTTGACAACATATCACGTACGTAACAGAAGTAAGGATTGCAAGAAAATATTGGTCGCAATAATTCTTCTGAACTTCTTGTATCTTTTATTGTGCTACACGTGTACGTGAGATAGTGGATAACAAGTGTAGAGTCGTTATTGTAATGTTACAAACGTGCCTGGTTTTATCGAGTGATATCGTCAGAGTAGAGGTTTACAGTAATGTGTGTTACCTATGCAGCCACAGTGGTAAATTGTTACCGAATAAAAGACGCACAAGTCAGTCAATAGCAAACTTTGATCAACATGCTACTATTTATACTTCATCGTATTCTTTTACAAATAACATATATTTCCTTTACATAAGGAGAAGTTAGTAACGCAAAAAAAAACTGGCTTAAATCCAAGCAAAGGCTTTTTAAATGAATTTATTATCCTTTGGATTAACATTAACCGAGTTCCTTTTGTTCTATACCAACACACAGTGTAAAACTAAATTAGATTTTGTGTAAAGATTTGCACATGAAGTACTTAAACAAATCAGACAATTAACTGAAAACACGAGAAAGTAAAACCATTATGCTGGAAAATAATAAAAATTATACTTCAGTCTCTCTTCATCCTAGGATATGACCATTAGATTTGCTCCTGTGTTCTTTATTAAAAGTAACCATAAAATGTTTCTGAACGTAGTTACAGAAATTTGAAGAAAAACGCACCCTAGTCCACGATAACTTGATCATTACAGACCTTGATAAACAGCTAACCGTGCTAGGCAAAATTGGTAAACCGTACAGTGAGTGAATTAGATATAAAATAAATTACACATATTACAAATACTTGTAATATTACTTTAGTACGGTAGATGGATGTCACTCTTGCGAGATCTAGAGGAGGACTGTTCCCTGTCGACAGTAATATGCATCGATAGTGTAACTTGACAGTGGTAAATTCTTTTTCATGATGGTCTTCGTAAATGATCTATAATACGAACAGTAACGGTGTTTCTCCATTTTAGACGAACAAGAAGCAATACTTGTTAACAGACTCGCAATACAGTGTACAAACCTGAAGTTTCGCCTCATATCCTAGCTTAGGCTTAGTCGTTTAACGTTGGGTGTGTTGGTCGCCTGCAAAGTACGTGACAGCGTACGTAAGTATGTAATGATAAAGTAAAGTAAAAAACGAATACAATATAGTTCTAAGTAGCGTACGAAGTGTTTGACAAATAAAACCTTTACAATTTAACGTCTTAAAACCTAGTCGTAACTGTACCATTCCTGTCATAAATCTCGATCTATTCTCGTAAACTTCATTTGTTTATCCTTGTTGGTATTATGGGTATGTTTCAATTACAAGAAGTGGCGATAGAGTAATCACCGACAATTTTAGTAAGAAAGATCAAAACCATGGCCTTTAAAGATAAACAACCAGTGAAGACTAAGATAGTTATAAACAACAGCACTTTATAACTAGTGAGCCGTTTCAGCTATCTTGGCTGTGCAGTAAGTTATGAATCTAAATATGATACTAATCTATATTCTTAGTTATGAATCTAAGTTATGAAACCCTTATGATATAAGGGATAAGATAAATAAAATTTTGGATATTTGTGGAACGATTAATAGAAATCTTAGAAATAGAACAAGACACAGCACAAGGATTAAATTTTATAGGACAATTGCAGTACACACATTGATGAATGCGAGTAAGACGTGGATCACAACAAGAAAGGAATGCGGTAAGATTCAGAGTGCTGAAATAATGATTTTTCGAAATACTTTAAATTATACATTGCAAGATAGAATAAGAAATGACGGTATCACAGCAAAACTCAAGGTAAAGGACATAAATGGAATTTTTTCAATTTACAGAAAACAATGGTAGGATCATCTGGAAAGGATGACTGTGGATCGATTCTCGAAAGCGGCACTGAAATATAAAGCCATTGGTAGAAGAGACGTGGGTCAACCAAGGATGAGATGGGTTCCGGAACAGGTTTAAATAACCTAATCCTTAAAGAGAAGAAGAAAAAGAAGGTATTATTTGGATACAACATACATATATTTAACTTTTGAAAACTGCAAAAACTGATATCTCCTGCAGCTGGTATAATGAATGAAGTTTTGTTTTCTTTAGTCTGTAAGCCACCCTTATACTTAACCTTGTTAGCCTCTAAACTTGTATGTAGCTTGTAAACGTATCAAATATTTTTGACTCATTTCCTGTGTATGATAAAAATATACATTTTATTTATAATTACTTATTTATTTGTCTGATATGATGTGACAACCTTGTGGACAAAAGACTGTAAATATTAATTAGAAGTCCCTATATTTTGCAATCTGTGTGATTTAGCATACAATTTTGAGACAACGTTATTGGCCGGGAATGGGTACTAAAAGTATTTTAATATAAATTTCATTTTAATAATATTAAAATATTAGACATAAAGATAGGTTACCTCCAGAGATATTGATTTAACAAAGTTTGACGTAGCTTTGAAAATTTTTTATGTAAAAATATGACTCCAATATGTATTTAAAATATGATTATCTTATTACATTGTTTAAACCAAACGTTAGTTTAAAAAATATACACAAATTTAATATATTAATTAAAATGTAAGTATATATCATCGAGCACTATTAAAGATAATTATTACAAAAATAAGGACACTAAGAAGCTGCAACTTTTTAATTATATTTTACATTTTATAAATTAAGATTCATCACTATGACTTATATATAAGAGGAAAGAAGAGAACGTGTGTGAATGTTTGAATATGATCAGAGCAAGGTGGATTGAACAAAAAAGTAATCGATTGTGACGATGATTTTAACGTATAATTATAAATTTTACATTTTATAGTGATAATTTATTACATTAATTATAATAAATTTTAAGAGATAAATTATTATAAATTATTCCACATTAAACATTATACAGGTTGTAAGTGTTAATGTAATGTAGTATATAATTCAACTATAGTACTATAGTGCTATAGTAGTTCAGTTTAACTATTGTAGTATTTAAGTCAAGAATCAAATAGAATGCAACATGGAACTATATACAGAATGTCCGAAAAGTCCCGCACCATAGGGGTTTACAATATGTGTTCAATATGGTTTACCGGAAGTGTCGAAACATAACTGTAAACGATCTCCCAAGTTCCGCAGAATGTTGGCCACCAAGCCAGGTGTTACAGAACGGCACTCAGTTGTGATGTATACCCCCCCATGATCTTGACAGCATAAACTTTGGATTTTACATAACCCCACACAGCAAAATCCATTGGGTTTAAATCCGGAGATCGTGGAGCCCATTCCACTCGTCCCCTACGGCCAATCCACTATGGGAAATTTTCGTCAAGCCAATCACGAACTTGTGTACCATAATGGGGGGTGCACCGTCCTGCATAAACCATTCTGGTCTTGGACCCAGCAGATCCAAATCAGGCAATAATGAATCTCCTAACATTTCCAAATAATTTTCACTGTTAACTGTTCCGTCAAAGAAGTAAGGGCCAATGATCCGGTCTTTCCACAAACCACACCACACCATGACGCGAGCTGCTCCTTGTCCCTTACTGCTGGAAAACCAGTGCGGATTACTCTCGGACCAGTAACGTAAATTCTGTCGATTCACCTCTCCGTTTACGTAAAAGTTAGCTTCGTCAGAGAACATAACTTTCGATAAAAATTGTGGGCCCTCTTCCAACTGTGCCAAAAACCAATCGCACATTTCCACACGCCGATCCGGATCATCATCTGACATGTGGTGTAACACTTGTAACTTGTACGGGTGAAACTTTTGTTTTTTCAAAATGTCGGCGACTGTTGATCGAGGAACGCCCACTTCCAAGCTTGTTCGGCGAATTGATTTCTTTGGACTTGCTGCTACCTTTGCCAAAACCCCTTCCCTTCCACCACATCTTCTGGTGTCCTTGGACGTCCAGATCGGGGAGCACCTGCCACACTACCTGTAGCCTGGAATTTCCTTAACAGTCTGCCAACCGTGGTGTGCGACACTGGCTCTCGTTCCGGGTGCCTCAGATTAAATTCTGCTGCAACATTTTTCAGTACTGCAACAAACAAAAACACACCCCAATTAATGAAATCCCTATGGTGCGGGACTTTTCGGACACTCTGTAGTATGACAAGTGTAGACTGTACTGTATCTTTTTAAACACGGGGTCAAGAATTGGTTATAGCAGGTGAAAGGAAAAGAAAGGTGATTCCACGTTTGTGCATTGTGCATTCAGAACAAACAGTATATTACAAGCTCACGTAAACTATAAAATACGTACAGTTTTATTAGCGATTCTTGTTCGGAATATATTTATTTAATATATTTTTTGTGACATCTGACTAGCAGTTTCAACAAATACGAGCCACCTGTTATCAATAAAAGAAACAAATGTACGTTTAAATTACGTATAGTTGAAATTATTTGATTACATTTAGATAGTTTAAGCACTGTCTGCACCAGTTAAAGAATATTATAGAAATTCTGATTTGCGTAAAGCTACTCCCACTACTATCAACATTAGTTGTTGATAACGCTCACAGTATTACTAGTATAATTGTAGCATATTTCTAGAATAATTATATAGCTAATATTATTTTTCTCCACTTTCTTACTTCTGCTACTACTACTACTACTACTACTACTACCACCACCACTACTACTACTACTACTACTACTACTACTACTACTACTACTACTACTACTACTACTACTACTACTACTACTACTAAGACACTTAGCACAGTGTAATACTCGTTACTGACATTTAGATTCTTAAATAGGCCTACTTTGAGAATACTGTTCAACTCTCCTGTTCTATTATCTCTATTAATGACTGTTAGTTTGTAGAAAAAAGAGACTAACTGTTTAGTTTAAAACTAAGTAACTGTTTAGTTACTTATAACTTTATACAGTTATAACTATTATTACTTATAACTTTATACACGTTAGTTTCAAAAAGTAGCTACTTCAGTAATTTTAAACGTAGCATTACAGATTGGTTAAGAAATAACGGTGGCATGAAACAATGAAGATAATTGAATGGGTAAAAAGAGGGAGGAGAAGATTCCACATTTAGTCCAAATAGCCATTTTGTTTAAAAAGTAAAAACACATTATTTGGTGTATACAAAGGAAACATTTCTTTATTTCAACGTAATTATCATCAGATTGAAAATTTGTTTGCGGGCAAAAGGAATATATTCCTGGGATATGTTCCTTTTTACTCTCAATGTGTAGATAGTACTGTATATTCCTACAGAGCGTGTTGCTATTGTTTATTTTGTAGTCTTTGTGATTGGTCAATTTTGAAGTTTGTTTCTTTCTAGAGTTTTCTATGTGTTAATTTACTTTAAAATCAGCTTAAATTTTAACACCGGAAATGAAACTGTCTGAGTTTGAGTATAGAAGTCCTATAAAGGAAAGAAGTGATAATATAAAAGAACTGAGATGAACTGAACATGAGTATGAGAACTGAATATGAGTATAAAAGATGTGTACTGGGATGCATACTTTTAATAACAGAGGAAGTATTATTAATGCAGTGTACAATGGTAGACCAAAAATGAACAACAAAAGTATTTACCCTTGGTCTAACTATAAGCAGGTGGTTTCAAATAATAGACAAGTACTTTCCACCCCGCGGTCATAGCTTTATTCCTTCAAACCAAAAACTTTGAAGTTGTAAAAAGAGTTATTTGTCGTTATAACCGGATTTACACACCACTTCAGTATCATGAAATGATAAGATGTTTTTAAACAACAGAGCCATAAGTCAAAGGAAGACCAGCGGAAAGTCGACAAATATTATATTTTATATTTATCGTAAGCAAATACCGACATTTCGTCTACAAGGAGGAAGGGAAGGAAATTGTGCTAGCACATGAGTTCATTTACAGTATTCATAGTGAATTGTTCAAGCTATACAAGGGAGTGATATTTTACTTCATGTTATAAATGCTTATGATAAGAAATTTTATAAAATTATTATGATGAAGCCATATAATATCAGCATGAAGAAAATTGTGAACTAATAAGTGATTATAGTGGTATTAATATTGGAAAAGGAAAAAATTGGTTACTTTTACTCTTCATATTCTTGTTAAGTTTTAAAATGAAATTCAATATGACTAAAAGTGTTACCAACTGAGAATAGAAAGAAACTGGTTATTTTTATTTTCTTTATCTATTTAATTGTTATTTTCCAATATGCAAAACATAAAAAGATTACTGTAAATATAAACAATTATATGAACAGCAGTAAAAAATAAATAAAATCTTTAATTATGTTTTTTTTAAATGTTATATGTTATTGATTAGGACTGAGATCAAAAAGGAAAATATTTCACAATCTTTACTGTCATATAACGGTTTACTTGTTAAAATTACGCTAATATTGTCCGTTTTT
Organism: Magicicada septendecula; assembly: GCA_034769895.1. Classification (NCBI taxonomy): domain Eukaryota; kingdom Metazoa; phylum Arthropoda; class Insecta; order Hemiptera; family Cicadidae; genus Magicicada; species Magicicada septendecula. Next base: position 406,881,550 of record CM068373.1, read on the forward strand.
TTATATTTATTTATTTATAAGGTTGCTGCAATAGCATTAAACACTAGCGACCACAAAATTATAAGAATAAATAAAATAAATGTTGTAATTTAGAACCTTTAATTATAGTTTTATTGAGTAACTTTATAAATAGTAGTTTTCCATATAGTCACTCATTTACAAAGCAGTCATTTGTCGTTTTCTAAAAATGATGATAAGTGGAATGTTTTCCTTTTCCTTCTCACCCATTCAATTATAGAAGCACAAGCTAATTGAATTCAGCAAATAGTCAACCAAAAATGATAATCTTTGATGTTATCGGGGCAACTATACTTTTGAGGACTGGCTAGCTGCGAGGATAACATTGACAACGTTTTAAATTTCTTTACTATATTAATATTTAAATTAAAATTACACAATGTTAAAGGTACACATTAGAAAGAAGGTTTCCTACAGAACTTGTGAAACTAAAGGTTTTTACCATAGAATTTTGTTTATGCATGCCTGAATAAAACTAATTAAGGGATTAAGTAAAGAAGTAATTTGCTGTTTTTATTCTTAGCTTTAAACATTTCCTTTATTTAGCTAAATTTGAGGAGAATTAGATTATTTATCAATGGATATAAAAGGCGCAATGGACACTACGTTAGTTGTACTTCTGATATTATGGTGCGGTACAAGAAATCAATAAAAACTGCAAAACGTGCAAATTATAACAATTAAATTAATTTCCAGTAGAGTCTAATTTATATTTAATATTATGGTGGCATTATAAACTTAGTAGCTAGCAAGATGTCTGATATATTTTAAAATGAAAATATAAGACTTGAATTTGCAGGGCCAAGAAAGCAACGGTGAAGAACCTACACGGCTACATTTGAAGAGCAACGTCAGCAAGGAAAGAATGTTTTTTATACTTCCAGGAACTATTTGCGTTATTATATGGTTTATAATGCTGAGCAAAATGAGAAATAGGTAAAACCTCCTTGTAAAATGCAAATAACTTTGCGTTACAGTGAATTTTAAGAAAAATACAATTTTAGGGTTGCAGTAAAACACGCCGAGAGTGTATCGTGTTTGACTCTAAAAATAAACTAGAAAATCCTCTTAATAAGTCAACAGAGTTAAAAGAAAACACATTGTGTAAACACATAAAAATTTCAATATATTTAATGGTAAAGAAATATGTTTCTGTACTAAGTTTGAAGCGGTAAATTAAGAAAGGCAACAACTAACTTTCTTGATAAATTTATCTGAGATAGCCATTTTGCCAATGACAGGGGCAAAGATTCGGCAGAAAAAAGGACATGTTACTAATACTCACTCTCACTCAGAACTTCCTGGTCGCTCAGTGTCGTGTGGAAGAAGGGGATAACTGCTCTGATAGTCCTCTTTTCCATTGTTAGGTTGTGTCAGCGGCTGGCTAAGCTAAGTGTCAGCTTGTATTCTTGCTATTGTGTAGACAGCTTCATTCTACTGTTTTGTTTAACTATGTAGTTTGGTTAATCAGTGAGATTTAATATATTGGTGTTTATATACACATTTTACCGTAGTCAATCTGTTTAATATTATTTGTTAGTTTTGGACAATAGTAGTAAACAATAAGTGAAATTTTTTTTGTTATGTGAGTGAGAATACCTAGGCATTGACTAAAACTTAATACAAATAACATTAGCTTTCAATCTATTAAACCGTATGACAGCACAGTACGTACGAACAAGAGAAAAGAATTATATTATGAAAGTAATGAAACATTTTATAGGCTGGTATAACGAAGTAGATAGAAACATATAACTCGTAAAACAAGAGATGGCAAAGGAGATGTTGTCTGCATAGACGATTGACGTGAATAGTGGAAAGTGAAGATCAGCTGTTACTTTTTTACACTGTTTGTGTGGTACCCGATTGTAACTATAGAAACAACTGTAACTAGCTAAAAAAATAAGAAATTGTTTTTCTGTAAAAGTAGATAGGAGAAATGTTATAAACTCATTTGACCTTTTTACATATACTTTAATAAAAAATATGTATGGAAAAGATTGGAGAGCAAACGAACTGAGAGTTATTATCAAAGAAACGAGTATAACTTTTAAAAACAAAGAGACAAACACAACAGAAAATGGTGTATAAAGGAAAGTTTGGTATACAGTTGTATTCTATAAACAACTATGAACGTTTTCCTTATTGCTATCATTTAAATCAAACCAATGGAGAAAACTGAAGAATGTTTTTATGATTTATGTAAATTAGACTTTCACGTAGGTATTCCACCTTCTTAGTCACCGCTTTATCTATGATCGATTGAACGTTCCTAGAATTCATAAAGAATCAATTCAACTTCGAAGTTTTTGTGTATGCAATATCAAATTACTTTTATTTTATAAACTTTGGATTATTTTATTAAGATTATAGGGATACTTTGTTTGACTTTATTTATAGTAAATATTTCATAATCTTTCTATTTAGCCGCATACCGTACAGTGTAAGGCGAATTCTTTGGTAACATAACGAAACAAATTAAACGCGTAATGGTTTCTGTTGTATACGGAATATACATTTTCAAGTATTCCATTTTGTAGTTTCTTAAGTAGAGGGAAATTGAGAGTTCTGGCTCACAAAGGAATGCCGCCTTCTTAAAAAACACTAAAAAAACACTAAAAAACATGATCTCAGAGATGACGCCGCCACCGCTGGACCCGCAGCATCCCGATGGACCACAGCACCGCGAATTTCCGCGAATAAATTTTTTAATTTTTTTAATTTTATTTTTTTATTTTTTTAATTAAATTGATTTGGTGGGATGATGTTCAATGGACCACCAGCATCCGTGAATATAATTTTTTTATTTTTTTAAGAAAGCTGATTTGCATATCAGTGGGTGGTGTTGGGTGGGAGGTTGTTTTTTTTTTTTTCATATCAGTGGGTGGGGGGTGGTTCCAACTCGAAGCATTATAGTGTATACTAAAATATATGATCAGGTGTACCAACCTTTGCATGAGTTCAAATTTGTTGTGTGTTATAATGTATATTAAATCTATATGATCAGGTGTACCAACATCTGTAGTATTATTATAGTGTATAGATATTTTATATGAGCAGGTTTGTCAACATTTTCTGTGGCGGGGGGAGGGAAATTCAAATATGTGTTATATTGTGTATGTATAGAGCAGATCTGTCAACATTTTTTTCTCTTCTGTGGTGGGAAATTCAAACTATATATGATCATAATTGGTACTCTCTCTCGCTCTCTCACACGTTGTGTATGTCTCTCTCTCTCTCTCTCTCTCTCTCTCTCTCTCTCTCTCTCTCTCGTTGTCAAACGTTATGCTCACCGGCATTATAGTGTATATTAAAATATATGATTAGGTGTACCAACCTTTACATGAGTTCAAATTTGTCGCGTGTTATAATGTATATTAAATCTATATGATCAGATGTACCAACCTCTGTATTATTCGTCCTCTCACTCCCTCTCTCTCACTCTCTCTCTCTCTCTCTCTCTCTCTCTCTTGTTGTCAAACGTTATGCTCAAACCGTTCTCCTCTCTCTGTGGTCAGTACCGAACGCATGTATATGAAATTAGAAAGTTTATTCGACAAATATTAACGTCCTCTCTCTCTCTCTCTCTCACTCTCACTTGTTTCAACTGTGTCAACAAATAGTAACGTCCTCTCTCTCTCTCTCTCTCTCTCTCTCTCTCTCTCTCTCTCTCTCTCTCTCTCTCTCTCTCTCTCTCTCACTTTCACACGTTTCAACTATGCAAGGTTTCATACCCTTTCTCCTGTCTCCCTCTCGTACATTGAGTAGTCGGTGTGATGAATAAATAATTTTAGCCCTCTCTCGTTGTCAAAACGTCGTCTTCATTTTCAATGTATTAAATAATTAATTAATAGTTTTATAATGCAGTCAGTGTGATTGATCCTTGTTAGAAATATATATATATTTGGCGTCAATGAACTACTTACCTGTTATGTTGTTACAGACAATACTTCTGTTTTAAGGTTGCAGTTTACACACACACACATAGGTTCAGTAGTGTATAGCGAAATAAATTAAAATTATACACACACACATGAAAACGGCGGCTGAAATTCATACAAATCTTCTGATGTAACAGTTCACAAAAAATAAATTAATTGTACACATGTTCAGAGGTGTAGAGTGAAATAAAATAAAGTCATAATTTGTTTAAATGATTAAATATATTTTAACATTCACAATATAAAATTCACAATTAAATAAATACATTAGAAATTGATATTTTTCGAAAGTTTATATATAATTGTGTGTCGTACTTGTAGAAGAAGCAACCTGCACATAACAATACAACAACAACATTAAAATCATGTTAAATATCACACACACACAGATGCACACGCAACGCGCGCACATACAGACGCATACGCAACGTAATCACACACACACACACACACACACACACACACACACGCATACGCATACGCAACGTAACCAAACACGCAACGCGCCCACACACAGACGCAAACGCAACGTACACACGTTTGGGTTACACCACACACACACACACACACACACACACACACACACACACACACAGACGTACACGCACACATACGCAACGCGTCCACACACAGACGCAAACACAACGTAATCATATACATACATACAACATGTACATGTAGGACCAATAAACAGATAACAGATTTAAATATGCTATAGTCATTGTAAGACGTTACAATCATTGAAGTGTTTAATAAGTAAATTGTATGTATGTATATATCACTGAATAATAATAATATAATCGTTTGCTGCAACAGGTAAAGCAGTTACAAATAATTACATATAGGTTCAGAGGCGTATAGTGAAATAAATTAAAAATCCATTCATCAAAACTTTGTAAATTAGAATCTGCACTACATTCAAACATACGCACACACACAATGATAAAAAAATTGTTTATTAAAAGTAGTTTGTTACCTTAACGAGATACAATTTCCACATGCGCTGTCTGGTTCTTCATCCCTCGAAACACAAGATGTAGGTCGCTGGGATTTATATGACGGAGTTCTTCATCTGTAAAGACGTCAGCATACCTCTTAGGTAGATATACACGATAGCGGCGCTCACAATCTTCCAACGTTACAAGCACAGACTTCCCATATCGCGTGTCCACATGCAACATGTTAACGATCGGATACTGTTTGTCCACTGTTAATTCTGCACAACGTTTGTACTCAATAGCAGAAACTGCGTTGAATTTTGTGATAAACGACATTATTTATGAGAAGTGAAGACGTCTGTATCAAGCAAGGTGGAACCATACAATGTCAGAATATTCGCTACAAAGAAGACTAGTGAAAGTAATGATGGTGATGTGGTCATCAGGAAAGTTCACGTTCATCGCCCGAAGCTTTGCATGTACATACACACAGCCAGAATTAGCGCTGTTACAAAATATATATATTAGGAAAGTCAAGCCCACAGACTACTAGAAATAGTTATCGTTTGAAAAAAAAAAAAAGAAACCACACATTACGAACTAATATCGTTACAATAATAATAATACATAAACTTACGTTTACGGTCGTCCAAACTGAAGTATGGAGTGACAATAACTATAGATATCACAGTAAGAATTTTTGTTGTTGTTTTTAACAGGTGATGTTTTTCATCCCCTGAAGCTTTGTATGCAGAATTATGACTGTTACATAATATATATTAGGAAAGTCGTCAGAAATAGTTATTGCCTGCAGCAAGAATTGTTGTTGTTGTTGTTGTTTTTAACAGGTGGTGTTTTTGCATGTACATACATGCAGAATTATGGTTGTTACATAATATATATTAGGAAAGTCGTCAGAAAAAGTTATCGCCTGCAGCAAGACTTTTTGTTGTTGTTTTTAACAGATGGTGTTTTTCATCCCCTGAAGCTTTGCATGTACATACATGTAGAATTATGGCTGTTACATAATATATATTAGGAAAGTCATCAGAAATAGTTATCGCCTGCAGCCATATACAAGTTTACCTAATGAAATTAACAATGCTATGAGACACTTACATTAAAAATGTTTGTATAACAGAAAAATCATTAATTATCCACTCTCTAAGTGCGTGCACATTATGGTTTGTACATAGTGTAGAAGAAGAATTGCAATGTGTAAGACATAACGCCCCAGGAATGTCTTTTGGTACGTCTTTTGGGCAACCAATGTCATCAAGATTTATTATATGATAATGAATTATTTTCGATTCTAAAAAACGTTTTTTCTCAAGACCCTTCACAAACACATATTTATATATGTTCGTATACGTTGTTAACACTGAAACAAGATTGTCGTACGGTGTCTCTCCTTCATCCCATCTTAGCCCATGATAGTTTGTCGTTAACCAGCAGTTGGTTCTAGTGTATTTCGAATTCGTAACGACTGTAGCAGGCGGGGCGAAAATCCAATGTCTGTATGCAAAACGTGTTACGTCCATAACCGACAACTCCTTTACTATATAATTGCCGTTGTCATCATAAAAGCAGTGAAAGTCAATTATTACAGCAGCGTTTTCCATTATACTATAAAAAAAAAAAAAGAAACCACACATTACAAACTAATATTTATAAACACAAAGATCGTTACAATAATAATACACAAACTTACGTTTACTGTCGTCCGAACTGAAGCGTGGAGAGAGAATAACTAACGATATCACAGTGAGAATTCTTTTTGTTTTTAACAGATGGAATTTTAGCAGGAGGGGGAGCAGAGTCGCCGTCGGCAATTAATTTGGCACGTACGTGAGATTTTAATAAAACAATTATCAGTTTTAAATAATAATTTTCGGAAACAACCCCGGGGGTCCTCATGCCACGAAACACGAGATGTAGGTCGCTGGGGTTTTATAAATTGTTTATTAAGTCTTTTAGAAATGGTCTTATACTTGAGCTTGGCCTGTTGACTATTGCTTTTAATTTTGTAATTTCTACAGGCGTTAACCGTTTCGGAGAAAAAAACCATTTATGGAGAAGATCCTCCTCCTCTTGTTTTGATGTGGTATTTATTCTATGATCCATCCTTCTTGTTCCTATAATAATAATAACTATATAAATATATACATAAGGCTTTCAACACACACACACACACACATACCATAAATCCAGAACAGGAAAGGTATTATAACAAACATTACGAAAACAAGTACGTACATAGATCAACGTTTAAACAAACAGATTATTACCTGAATAAATTTTTTTTAAAAACAGGACAGCGTATTATCTATATAACGTTCTGTTTCAGATAAGAATAGTTTGAATATAAAATGAAAGGGTACGTTGTATTTTGTTATGAGAAAATGCATTTCTAAATTTCGTTACATTTGTCAAAAGAGCTTATTGATCAGACGTATGAGTAATTATATTAATCCTTATGTAGCAAATACGCACGGATTCGTAAAATACAGCACTCAGGTGTAGGGCAATTAATCCTTTTTGTATTGAACGTATTTAAGTAGGCCTACTCGTGATATCAGTAAATTCTATCTAAACGTCATCTCAACGGAATCATTAAGTTTTTCAAAAGATCTTATTGATCAGACGTATGAGTATAAAATTGGAAATCTACAAACACATCAAAAATATCTGTCAAACCCCTATCAAACAAAAACCCCCGTTCTTATCGAGAGACAACAGTAACTGACCTAAGCACATGCGCATAACAGCTTTTTAGTACAGTTGCACACACACACACACACACACACACACACACACACACATCGACACTCACTTGCAACAACGTCTTACTTATCACACGTACATGCGCTACAAATTGATATTATAAAACGTTTAAGATACACTATAATAACATAATACCAGCGTTATAACCGTACCTTTTGTTTTTCAGCGTTACGACGGTAGTGTGTACGTATGCGTCTGCGTGTGTTCGCGTGTTTGGTTACGTTGTGTACGTGTGCGCTCGTTGCGTTTGTGCGTGTTTGGTTACGTTGCGTATGTATGTGTGTGTGTGTGTGTGTGATTACGTTACGTATGCGTGTGCGTCTTAATGTGAACAATTTTACGTTTAAATAAAATCTGTACATACAATAAAATTATGTTTCAGTATTAATGATATAAATATTACTGTTTTATTATTTTAAAATACTGTATATATATAACCTAGGAACTTCGCAGGTGAAGAAATTAATTTCTATTTTTCATCTGTAACGACATGCGTGTATAATTTTAATTTATTTCACGTGAAACGTAAGTAGACTGCATCTTAACCTAACGTAAACGTACGTGGACTGCATTTTTAACCTACGTACGTGGACTGTATTTTTTAACCTAACATGAAACGTAAGTAGAACGTTTTACGTTTTTTTTTTTTTTTTATTCGCGGAAATTCACGGATGCTGTGGTCCATTGGGGCTGATGTTAATCGTTTCGAACGAGTACTGATGCGTTTCCTAACTGATCTTTCTTCTTCTTCTTTTTTTATTACTGACGACTGTGGTAGCAGCGGTGGCGAAGGTGTATAGTGAAATAAATTAAAATTATACACGCATGTCGTTACAGATGAAAAATAGAAATTAATTTCTTCACCTGCGAAGTTCCTAGGTTATATATATACAGTATTTTAAAATAATAAAACAGTAATATTTATATCATTAATACTGAAACATAATTTTATTGTATGTACAGATTTTATTTAAACGTAAAATTGTTCACATTAAGACGCACACGCATACGTAACGTAATCACACACACACACACACACATACATACGCAACGTAACCAAACACGCACAAACGCAACGAGCGCACACGTACACAACGTAACCAAACACGCGAACACACACAGACGCATACGTACACACTGCCGTCGTAACGCTGAAAAACAAAAGGTACGGTTATAACGCTGGTATTATGTTATTATAGTGTATCTTAAACGTTTTATAATATCAATTTGTAGCGCATGAACGTGTGATAAGTAAGACGTTGTTGCAAGTGAGTGTCGATGTGTGTGTGTGTGTGTGTGTGTGTGTGTGTGTGTGTGTGTGCAACTGTACTAAAAAGCTGTTATGCGCATGCGCAAATAATTCAAGCGCTGACCCGATATTTATATATGACTTCCATACAGATTTAAATAATACTTTCATGCTTTTGGCTGTCCTAAAAAACATACCATACTATTACACAGGCCGTTATGTATTACAACATTTTCAATTTCGTTTAGCAACACTCGTAGACGGATATGGACGATAGATATTTATGTATGGAAGTAAGCCATGTGTCAAATTAGAAAGTGAAAGTAAAATGCATCGATTTAGACACCCAACCTCTGAACATACATGCAATTAATATCAATCTCTGTAATGTGTGTGAGAGAGAGAGAGAGAGAGAGAGAATTTAATGTGTATCAACTTTCAAACGTGTACGCTACCACCGTATGATATATATATATATATATATATATATATACATACACACACACACAAGACGACATGTCACTATTTCTCATTTGTATGAGACACTCATCGTTCAATCGGCTATTGTGTGTATAACAACATTTAAGAGGTAAGTAAAAGATTTGCATATGTTACTAAAAAAAAAAAAAAAATTTTATTGAATATTCAGATTTTATTTAAATTGAGCTTATAGTCGTCTATTTGATTTTTTGGTCTGTTGCCTAATGAAGCACATGTGCTTAGGTCGGTTACTGTTGTCTCTCGATAAGAACGGGGGTTTTTGTTTGATAGGGGTTTGACAGATATTTTTGATGTGTTTGTAGATTTCCAATTTTATACTCATACGTCTGATCAATAAGATCTTTTGAAAAACTTAATGATTCCGTTGAGATGACGTTTAGATAGAATTTACTGATATCACGAGTAGGCCTACTTAAATACGTTCAATACAAAAAGGATTAATTGCCCTACACCTGAGTGCTGTATTTTACGAATCCGTGCGTATTTGCTACATAAGGATTAATATAATTACTCATACGTCTGATCAATAAGCTCTTTTGACAAATGTAACGAAATTTAGAAATGCATTTTCTCATAACAAAATACAACGTACCCTTTCATTTTATATTCAAACTATTCTTATCTGAAACAGAACGTTATATAGATAATACGCTGTCCTGTTTTTAAAAAAAATTTATTCAGGTAATAATCTGTTTGTTTAAACGTTGATCTATGTACGTACTTGTTTTCGTAATGTTTGTTATAATACCTTTCCTGTTCTGGATTTATGGTATGTGTGTGTGTGTGTGTGTTGAAAGCCTTATGTATATATTTTTATAGTTATTATTATTATAGGAACAAGAAGGATGGATCATAGAATAAATACCACATCAAAACAAGAGGAGGAGGATCTTCTCCATAAATGGTTTTTTTCTCCGAAACGGTTAACGCCTGTAGAAATTACAAAATTAAAAGCAATAGTCAACAGGCCAAGCTCAAGTATAAGACCATTTCTAAAAGACTTAATAAACAATTTATAAAACCCCAGCGACCTACATCTCGTGTTTCGTGGCATGAGGACCCCCGGGGTTGTTTCCGAAAATTATTATTTAAAACTGATAATTGTTTTATTAAAATCTCACGTACGTGCCAAATTAATTGCCGACGGCGACTCTGCTCCCCCTCCTGCTAAAATTCCATCTGTTAAAAACAAAAAGAATTCTCACTGTGATATCGTTAGTTATTCTCTCTCCACGCTTCAGTTCGGACGACAGTAAACGTAAGTTTGTGTATTATTATTGTAACGATCTTTGTGTTTATAAATATTAGTTTGTAATGTGTGGTTTCTTTTTTTTTTTTTATAGTATAATGGAAAACGCTGCTGTAATAATTGACTTTCACTGCTTTTATGATGACAACGGCAATTATATAGTAAAGGAGTTGTCGGTTATGGACGTAACACGTTTTGCATACAGACATTGGATTTTCGCCCCGCCTGCTACAGTCGTTACGAATTCGAAATACACTAGAACCAACTGCTGGTTAACGACAAACTATCATGGGCTAAGATGGGATGAAGGAGAGACACCGTACGACAATCTTGTTTCAGTGTTAACAACGTATACGAACATATATAAATATGTGTTTGTGAAGGGTCTTGAGAAAAAACGTTTTTTAGAATCGAAAATAATTCATTATCATATAATAAATCTTGATGACATTGGTTGCCCAAAAGACGTACCAAAAGACATTCCTGGGGCGTTATGTCTTACACATTGCAATTCTTCTTCTACACTATGTACAAACCATAATGTGCACGCACTTAGAGAGTGGATAATTAATGATTTTTCTGTTATACAAACATTTTTAATGTAAGTGTCTCATAGCATTGTTAATTTCATTAGGTAAACTTGTATATGGCTGCAGGCGATAACTATTTCTGATGACTTTCCTAATATATATTATGTAACAGCCATAATTCTACATGTATGTACATGCAAAGCTTCAGGGGATGAAAAACACCATCTGTTAAAAACAACAACAAAAAGTCTTGCTGCAGGCGATAACTTTTTCTGACGACTTTCCTAATATATATTATGTAACAACCATAATTCTGCATGTATGTACATGCAAAAACACCACCTGTTAAAAACAACAACAACAACAACAATTCTTGCTGCAGGCAATAACTATTTCTGACGACTTTCCTAATATATATTATGTAACAGTCATAATTCTGCATACAAAGCTTCAGGGGATGAAAAACATCACCTGTTAAAAACAACAACAAAAATTCTTACTGTGATATCTATAGTTATTGTCACTCCATACTTCAGTTTGGACGACCGTAAACGTAAGTTTATGTATTATTATTATTGTAACGATATTAGTTCGTAATGTGTGGTTTCTTTTTTTTTTTTTCAAACGATAACTATTTCTAGTAGTCTGTGGGCTTGACTTTCCTAATATATATATTTTGTAACAGCGCTAATTCTGGCTGTGTGTATGTACATGCAAAGCTTCGGGCGATGAACGTGAACTTTCCTGATGACCACATCACCATCATTACTTTCACTAGTCTTCTTTGTAGCGAATATTCTGACATTGTATGGTTCCACCTTGCTTGATACAGACGTCTTCACTTCTCATAAATAATGTCGTTTATCACAAAATTCAACGCAGTTTCTGCTATTGAGTACAAACGTTGTGCAGAATTAACAGTGGACAAACAGTATCCGATCGTTAACATGTTGCATGTGGACACGCGATATGGGAAGTCTGTGCTTGTAACGTTGGAAGATTGTGAGCGCCGCTATCGTGTATATCTACCTAAGAGGTATGCTGACGTCTTTACAGATGAAGAACTCCGTCATATAAATCCCAGCGACCTACATCTTGTGTTTCGAGGGATGAAGAACCAGACAGCGCATGTGGAAATTGTATCTCGTTAAGGTAACAAACTACTTTTAATAAACAATTTTTTTATCATTGTGTGTGTGCGTATGTTTGAATGTAGTGCAGATTCTAATTTACAAAGTTTTGATGAATGGATTTTTAATTTATTTCACTATACGCCTCTGAACCTATATGTAATTATTTGTAACTGCTTTACCTGTTGCAGCAAACGATTATATTATTATTATTCAGTGATATATACATACATACAATTTACTTATTAAACACTTCAATGATTGTAACGTCTTACAATGACTATAGCATATTTAAATCTGTTATCTGTTTATTGGTCCTACATGTACATGTTGTATGTATGTATATGATTACGTTGTGTTTGCGTCTGTGTGTGGACGCGTTGCGTATGTGTGCGTGTACGTCTGTGTGTGTGTGTGTGTGTGTGTGTGTGTGTGTGTGTGTGTGTGGTGTAACCCAAACGTGTGTACGTTGCGTTTGCGTCTGTGTGTGGGCGCGTTGCGTGTTTGGTTACGTTGCGTATGCGTATGCGTGTGTGTGTGTGTGTGTGTGTGTGTGTGTGTGATTACGTTGCGTATGCGTCTGTATGTGCGCGCGTTGCGTGTGCATCTGTGTGTGTGTGATATTTAACATGATTTTAATGTTGTTGTTGTATTGTTATGTGCAGGTTGCTTCTTCTACAAGTACGACACACAATTATATATAAACTTTCGAAAAATATCAATTTCTAATGTATTTATTTAATTGTGAATTTTATATTGTGAATGTTAAAATATATTTAATCATTTAAACAAATTATGACTTTATTTTATTTCACTCTACACCTCTGAACATGTGTACAATTAATTTATTTTTTGTGAACTGTTACATCAGAAGATTTGTATGAATTTCAGCCGCCGTTTTCATGTGTGTGTGTATAATTTTAATTTATTTCGCTATACACTACTGAACCTATGTGTGTGTGTGTAAACTGCAACCTTAAAACAGAAGTATTGTCTGTAACAACATAACAGGTAAGTAGTTCATTGACGCCAAATATATATATATTTCTAACAAGGATCAATCACACTGACTGCATTATAAAACTATTAATTAATTATTTAATACATTGAAAATGAAGACGACGTTTTGACAACGAGAGAGGGCTAAAATTATTTATTCATCACACCGACTACTCAATGTACGAGAGGGAGACAGGAGAAAGGGTATGAAACCTTGCATAGTTGAAACGTGTGAAAGTGAGAGAGAGAGAGAGAGAGAGAGAGAGAGAGAGAGGACGTTACTATTTGTTGACACAGTTGAAACAAGTGAGAGTGAGAGAGAGAGAGAGAGAGGACGTTAATATTTGTCGAATAAACTTTCTAATTTCATATACATGCGTTCGGTACTGACCACAGAGAGAGGAGAACGGTTTGAGCATAACGTTTGACAACAAGAGAGAGAGAGAGAGAGAGAGAGAGAGTGAGAGAGAGGGAGTGAGAGGACGAATAATACAGAGGTTGGTACATCTGATCATATAGCTTTAATATACATTATAACACGCGACAAATTTGAACTCATGTAAAGGTTGGTACACCTAATCATATATTTTAATATACACTATAATGCCGGTGAGCATAACGTTTGACAACGAGAGAGAGAGAGAGAGAGAGAGAGAGAGAGAGAGAGAGAGAGAGAGAGAGAGAGAGAGAGTACCAATTATGATCATATATAGTTTGAATTTCCCACCACAGAAGAGAAAAAAATGTTGACAGATCTGCTCTATACATACACAATATAACACATATTTGAATTTCCCTCCCCCCGCCACAGAAAATGTTGACAAACCTGCTCATATAAAATATCTATACACTATAATAATACTACAGAGGTTGGTACACCTGATCATATAGATTTAATATACATTATAACACACAACAAATTTGAACTCATGCAAAGGTTGGTACACCTGATCATATATTTTAGTATACACTATAATGCTTCGAGTTGGAACCACCCCCCACCCACTGATATGAAAAAAAAAAAAAACAACCTCCCACCCAACACCACCCACTGATATGCAAATCAGCTTTCTTAAAAAAATAAAAAAATTATATTCACGGATGCTGGTGGTCCATTGAACATCATCCCACCAAATCAATTTAATTAAAAAAATAAAATTAAAAAAATAAAATTAAAAAAATAAAAAAATTTATTCGCGGAAATTCGCGGTGCTGTGGTCCATCGGGATGCTGCGGGTCCAGCGGTGGCGGCGTCATCTCTGAGATCATGTTTTTTAGTGTTTTTTTAGTGTTTTTTAAGAAGGCGGCATTCCTTTGTGAGCCAGAACTCTCAATTTCCCTCTACTTGTAATTTTACTGGACAATTCTATTTTCTATGTTTTCTTCTTTTATTTCTTATAGTTTTTATTTCACCGAGTGTAGTAGGTTTTCTTCTCAATATGTAATTTTTTTTCAAGTTTCTATACATTTTTTTAAGACAAAACTTGACAGAAAAAGGTACAAAAGATTAACTCGTTTATAAATTGTTATTACTAACTTATAAATTTATAGAGTATTCCATTACTCCACCGTCTTGCAATTCTTCCAATAAGCTGAGGAAACAGTAGCATACAGGTAAGTTATTACGTTTTAAGATGCAATTTCCAAGTGAAATAAAATAAAGCGTGCGGGATTATGGGTGTCGTGTTACGATGTCATTTGAGCGTCTCTGGAGACTCGTGTAGGGATTTTTTGTTCACCGTTGGACAACATTACACGCACATGGGATGCTGACACCATTATACACCGCACGGTTGGGTACATACAACGGGGTATCCACGAGCAACTGAGTGCCTTACATTGCAGGTTTGTATAATGTCAGTTATACAATTGACTAATAAGAGCTCCTTTACAGTTTACAGCCAAATTAGCGTGTAAAGATATGAACATATTTTTAGGGAAGGAGCTTGTTTACTACTATTAACATACATTTCAGCGATACGAAATAATGCCATTTTTAAAGTTTAGGTCAATATGATTCTGTATGCTGTTAGACATTTTTAGGTTTATGATTCATCTTTTTCCGGGCTATTTGGCCGTGGTCCATGGCTTCTTACAAAACCAAACGTTTCGGGAGCTCCAATGGCTGCCATCATCAGTGGTATAAAAATCCTGAACGTCGGGTGTTCACGTACAGGCCCACAGTACTGTGGTATAGGCTATAGGCTATAGGTATAGGTAGAGCCTATACCACAGTACTGTGGGCCTGTACGTGAACACCCGACGTTCAGGATTTTTATACCACTGATGATGGCAGCCATTGGAGCTGCCGAAACGTTTGGTTTTGTAATAAGCCATGGACCACGGCCAAATAGCCCGGATAACATGAATCATACATCTGACACCGGCCGTGAAAGAATGAGGAATATTTTATTTTTAGGTTTTTCTTTATGTGGAGACCAAACTTAAGCTGACGCAGTATGAGTATGATGATGATTGTGACTGGTAGAAACTATAGCCGCTGCAATTTAAACTTTAAATTAAAAAAAATTTTGATCACAATTTTAATGTGATTCTGGCAGACAAACCTAGTACAGATCCATTTATATATAGCCAAATAAAGTTGAAATTATTTATTTAAGTTATAGATATATTTTGATAATTACAGACGTAAAAAATTAATTTGGTTCAATTAATTTATAAATTAAATTGTGTGAAAGGTTAAGAAAAATTTCAAGTATAAATGAATTATTTATGAAAATTATATATGACTTAAACTTACCACAAAATAAATGTTATAAACATTTAAGCAAATATATTACTGCAAAGCTTCTTGTGCCTTTATATTTCAATAACATAAAAAAACTTCTGTCATAAATTGTTCATCTATATTTACTAGGCCTTAATGATTTGAACAGAGAAAAAAAATGTTAAGACATTGATTGTATTTAATTGCCTTCCTAAAATAAGGAGGCAATACTCATTGTGTACCATAAGGTTTAAATAAAATACATTTAAATAGAATAAATTTATTGTTGTAAAATATATATGTGACACCCAAAATAAGCTTTATACATTCTATGACATATTTAATAAGGAATAATAATTAATTTACAAATATTAAAATTAATAATACATTTTATATAAATTTGTTATATAAATTATATTACAACATTTTCCACAGCTATCATTTTTCATTTCACTGTTCTTCTTCTTTCTGAATTATGTGGTAGTTGTACAGACCTTTACCGGTTTCAATAACTTTGACATCAATGTTTAAGCCTATCACATGTTAGAGCACGATGTGAACTCATTTGCAATCCTAATGAAATTGCTAACATTTAGGCTGAGCAATATGCCGAGGTCAGTAATGTACGATGGTTTTTATTGTTTTGCGCCTTAATATGTATACTGCTTCCCACATTCATTGAGTAATTAAACTGCGATTATAACCGAGCAACACTCCTAATCAACGTCGCTGGGCTGGAATCCATAGTTGCCGAGCCCTTAAAACATAAATAATAATATTAATTTATTTGCCTGTTAAATTGAATACAAATCATCATATGATAATATTCAATAAACAGAAGTGTTTGCAATTACTTTATATACGCCTGTTTATTCGAATATTCCCTGAGCGGCTGAATTCAAAAATTTAAGGTGTAAGATAGTAAAGAGTTATTGTGATACAACTTAAATAATATCATTAACGTTACATAAGTATATGCAATGGGTTCTACTTAATAGAATAGCCAAGATTTCTTTGAACAGACAACTTAATTTTTTAACGTTAGTCATTGTGTCACGTAATAACAAAACGTTAGGCAAAAATTACAAATCTAATTTTTTAATACCATAAATATTTTTAAAAGTTTCTGGATGCTAATACCTACGTAGTAAAACTGTGGTGACGTTGAAATTAATAAAAATTACATATTCTGA
This sequence comes from Magicicada septendecula, assembly GCA_034769895.1. NCBI lineage: Eukaryota > Metazoa > Arthropoda > Insecta > Hemiptera > Cicadidae > Magicicada > Magicicada septendecula. Next base: position 406,898,810 of record CM068373.1, read on the forward strand.
ATACGCATAGTTTAAATTATTAACATAAACTGAAAAGTAACTTGTCAAATACAACATATCACATGATACATACAATTCTAAATTAAATAATTTGAAAAATTCTTTGACATATTAGATTTGAATTCTTTCTTTGTTCTTACTCTACACCGAGAATGTTTTTATCTTTTCATTGATTGTGATACTTTAATTTAAGTTGTTTTTAGTCCGTACACATCTTTGTGCTTATGGCATTACACACAGAAAAAAATCGCAGCTAAAAAACCCCAGTGACATACTATCTGATTCTACTTAAAAAATTCCCTCCAGACGCGTTATTGCACTAAACGGGTACGTCGATTAGAGATCCGGTAATGCGGGGATCAGAAAGGTGTGTGAAGAACAAATGCGTTTACCACTGGGCAAATGGTAGTGGTTACAAGCCTTTGTTGTAACAGTAGCGTATAGGGCTAAAAACAGGTGCCGTTCTAGATCAAGGATTTTATTCTACCTTCCTGGGAAAGGTATAACCCCTTCAGAAAATTTGTCTTAAAAAATTACAGTTGGGTATGAGAGATTAGGAATCCGACCGTGTAAAATGTAAGTGCTAAAATCCTCATTATAATTTTCAGTGACAGATACAAAAATTATATAAGCAAAATGTATTTTAAAGTTGGTAACACGGGATATCAGGGAATGAGGAGAGAAATAAATCAAATCATAGGATTCGCAACACAGCAAGTTTTAAAATGAGATTTGATGAAGAGAGTACAGAGGTTGGGTGGAAATAGCCGATCGCACTTGAGTGGAAATAATCAGTTAATATATTTTAGCTGCTGTGATTTTTCACTATAAAATCATTGCGAAGTCGTTATTTTGTTATAAGAACAAAAGAAACCAAATTGTAGGAGTGTTAATTATGCCGAAAAAGTTTCTTGTTGCATTTTCCTATTTAGACAGTTTAAAATGTATACTCTCACGTAGTCTTCAGCGCCCGGTGCCCATTTTTTTTTTTTTGAAATCTTCTTACGTATAGATTACGTCAAAAATGTCTTGTATAACAACACTTTACTCATATCATAATTGGTATCCACAGGTTTACGTTACGACGATCCTCAGATCGTCACATAAACCTGAGGATAGTCATTTTAATATGAGTAAAACATTTTCAACAAGAAATTTTTGACACAGTTCACACCGGAAAAGACTGCTAAAACATAACAGTTTAAAATTTGTATATTGTAGTAATAGGCATCATCAACTTGTAAGAATTCGGAGGACGGGAATTCGAAACTATTGTATTTCAGCATGAAAACAATCAGTAGCAAATAGCACAATAACTATCATAGACAATACTTTTAAAAAGTTACTGGGACGCTAGGAAATCTGTAATACAAGAGCATATTTTAAATTTGTTTCTAATTTTGTTAAGGAAAGATTATTATTTTTTTAAGAATCTATTCATAATTTTTATTGTTATTGTCTTCATCCACGCTGTAGAACCAAAGTTATTTTCAGCTTTATCTTTCAATTCTTGGTTACAGGTACTACGAGTTTTTAAAAGTAATTTCATGTATTCCTATACAATTTCAACTTTTAGATTTTGCTAACATCTTTAATAGTCAGCGGTATGTGTTGTTATATGTTCTAGTTCACACACACACACACACACACACACACACACACACACACACACACACACACACACACACACACACACACACACACACACACACACACACACACACACACACACACACACACACACACACACACACACACACACGTGTGTGTTTGTTTAAATTTGTATTTATTTATGTTACGAGTATACTTAATAGGATTGTCCAATATCGGCAAAAATGATTGGAACACCTTAACCGAATGGATGGCTCCCGTCTCCGTAAACAACTATTGTATTACTAGACGAAAGGAGGAAGAGGTTTGTGGCGTGTGAAGAAGTTTTAGGAGTGATCAGCTCTAAACTATCTGGTTGAGACTATACCAAACTATTTTTGGTTTAATCCTTGCTAAATATGATGATAATCGTGATAAAATTCGACATGCTATTCAAAATGGGCACAAATAGTGTACTATAAATCTGTGTTTTAAAGCATGTTGCATCTTGTTACAAGAAAATAATATATCCGTACCTATATATATATATATATATATATATATATATAAATGAATGCGATTTATTATTTGAAAAGTATAATTTTTAGTGACCATTATTTGTTACCTTGATGATATTATGTCTAGTTTATAAACATATACCCAAATATCAGTGTATATGCGTAAAGCGAAAGTACAATGTGAAGTTACTCAGGAAAACGACATGTAACTTGTAATATAATGGTATGTAAGATACTATTAAGAAAACGTTGCTCAGAATACTACACGCTTTAACGTACACGTATCAGTAATTTGATTTTGTTACAATTAGGCAGGCCTACGAACAGAAACTTTTAAGCAAAATTTCTGTTCACTAATTTTACCTGAACTGTTTTGTTACGTTATCAGACATTTTAGGGACCAGAACAAACCGTCTTTGGTTTGATCCTTACTGAAGACGATGATGATAAATAAAATACGTCCTTTAAATTCTCATTACACTGTACCAGTTATGTTGCGGAACAATATTTTTGTAATTTATTATGGCTTAAATAGAAATAATTTATTTGAAAGTGCTTTGCGTCTGTGCAGATAATGTTTGAAAAAGCTGCGTTAGTAAAAATAACGATATAGTATTAGCAGCATATTTAGTCATGCAATTATTGTTTATGATAGTATGTAATTTAGGAAAAATAATTTAGAAGAAACTGTTTTTATTAAAAACGTAGCAGTAACAGTTTTTAATAGTAACAACAGCGTTAACGTACGAGGGCGATCCAGAAAGTAAGTTCCTGTAGGGTCTTAAGGGAAACTAAGAACATTTTTACAAAACGTTTTTATTGCTATTTACACGTCTTAAGTTACTTTTCTATGTAGTTTCCGTCATCATTTTTGAAACACTTTTCACAGTGAGCCACCAGACGTTGTATACCTTCGTCGTAGTAACACCGCGCCTTCGATTCGAACCACGTATTATTAACAGCTTGTGTGATATCGTCGTCGCCATGAATCGCTGGCCACCGAAGAAGGATTTCTGATGCTTGGAAAGGTGATATTCGCTTGGTCAAATTGTTGGCAGCCAAACTTTGTGAGGAGATGTTGCGTTGCTCCGGCAGGGTGTGGGCGGTCATTGCCATGATTCATCGCAGTGTCCTAGGTAAGCATCCTACGCGACTTATTCTGAATCGGACTAAGCCAAACAGGTGTATCCATCTTGGTGCCACTGGATTTCTTACTGCTTCTCCATTTTATTTAGGCGATTTAATTACGCCACGCGCCGCCTCTCGCATCCTAGCTTCCACTGGCGCCGGTCTAAACAGTCCTGTTCTTTAAATCCTCTTGCATTCATTGCATCTTCTACGTCCATTTTCCATGAATGTTTAGATCTTCGTTTTTTCTTCTAGAGGGTGGAGTCCATTCCCAATACACCTTCCTTGGGGATCTCTCAGCCGACATTCTTTTAGGTGTCCAAACCAATTCAGTTTTCTTGCTTCTATTGTTTCTATAATACCAAGGTCGATTCCCATTGCTTGTCTTATCGCTTGTTTGCTTCTCCATAAACATCGAAAATCTGAAGGCGAATTTTAATTGTTTTAATGCCTTTTGCATTCAAGAACCAAATCACATTCACACGCGAAGGCCGTCTCGAATGTCTTTGACATTATAAACATAATCAACTAAGCTTACTTAGTACACAGTTGTTTACAAACGGCGTTGTCGGCTTGCCAACGAATCAACAAACTGGCCGCGTATGCGCAACAGCGTGATGGCATTCATACCGTGGCAATATTTAAAAACGGAACTTACTTTCTCGATATACCTCGTATATTGATAAAAGGTTTGAAGAAATCTTCATTATATTGTACTTGAATACATGCTTTTTTTTTATAATGTACTTAAATAAAATACTCTGTAAGTGCAACACGATCGTCATTCCCTAAATTCAAAATCAATTTGTATTTATTCGTGTTTAGATTGTATTAATTTACATTCGATTAGTTTCAACGTGTTCCTTGATTTACGAACATTTGCATTAATGTAATTACTCTATCAAGATCGGCGGCCTAGTTTCATCAGTGTGTACGTTCCACGGCGACTGATAGCTTTTTCCGCTTAAATGGTTTAGGTAATATGTCGTCAAGAAAGGATACAAAATACTATACCGTTATTATTAAAATAAAATAATATTATTCCTAATCTGTATACAAACACATATACGGGAGCTCAGCAACAAATCAAATTACCTTGTAAATGTATGGGAACACAATAAAATGCGATTAGGTATTGTTACACACAAACGCAAACAAACGTGCGTACACACAATAATATCATAATCTAATCAAAACCGTTTAATTTAGTTAACTATTTTTTATCCAAAATATACAATTAAGTACTGAAAATTTAAAAGTAATTTTAATAAATTCCAATTTTTAATAATTACAATATACTTAAGAGGGTAGTTAGGGTACGGCATAATTTTTTAATGAACATTTTAACAAAGTTTTAGAGAAAAAACAAATTTAATGGTTTGTTGAATCACACTATTCGCCGTTGTAATATATTGGATCGTTACTATATATACAATGGAGGGGTGCCAGAACTGAAAGGCGTGTTTAGCTTTTCTGACCTAACCCGGTGTAAAGTCGTGTCTATACAATTTTGTACAAGAAATGATGACTTTATAGTCATTTTAACAAAATTTTAATGCAGGGCAAGTTAATTTGTTCCATATTGGTATACATTTCCATTTAACTTGCTCCTCAAATTTTAGATTCGTCTAATTTTCTCCTTAATTTACATTTTAATTATGTAGTTGGTTATCGCGGTATGTTTTTTGTTGAATTTTGTTGAAAAATAGAAAGTAATGACAAAAAATTAAAACATTACTGGACAGAAAATTAGTATAGGCCTACCATTGGACAAATGTTTGTTATCACTCCATACAAAAGGTTACAACAATAATTTTATCATATTCAAGTTAATAAATTAATCCAATTGCAAATTTATTTTCAAGCCGATTTATTTCCAGATGACTATTATCATATTTAGTTAAAAGTTTATCCGTTAAAGAGTAAATGCAATATGATTTATACGTAGGCTGTTTCAATTTTCATACCAGTGTGATTCCTTCAATTTGTGTAGATTAAATTGCTCTATGTTTACCGAATACACACTGAGACAACAAATATTTTGCATGTCAGGATCTCCTTGCGTTATATGCGTACCAACAATAACGTAGAAGAAATTCTTAAAAATCCGAAAATAAGGCCAGAAAGGTAAATGTCTAGCCAACTAATATCTTTTAACATTAAAATTGGTAACTCAAAGTAAGGATCAAAGAAGTAAATATAAAGGTGAAATCATACGTGCCTATAAGACGTGTAGCATAAAGTTAATCATCACGTATACAGAGTATAACAACTGACATTTGAAAAGTAATGGAAGGTCAGACTTCCTGTACATTCGAATATAGGTACTTGACCTTATAACGAACGTAAAACGTACAAAGTACACGTTCTTATAAACGTAGGAAAATAGTCATATAACTATTTGTGTGTTATACTCTGGTATTAAAAGCACTATTCAGTCCGAGGCTAATTGGAAAACGTTTGAAATGCACCTAGTATACGTAAGCTTACTAAAACTATGACTCCTGAGCTCGCTGTTTAATATTTTAATATAAAAAGGTAGGAAGCAGTGGTTTCATTCAAACGTTAAAAAACATCGTAAATTTTATATGTTTAAATAAAGCTCAGAGAGTTGAATGGATAATGAAAAGTACTTTTTAACAATAAACCATGGAAAGAAGGTTAGAAGTGCACGAACTCTAGTGAAAAGTACCTTCTAACAATAAACCATGGAAATAAGGTAAGAAGTGCACGAACTCAAAAACAAATTTTCAAAATGTATGGAAACAAATGCTTGTACAATCTAACTTAACATATATACACCTGAGCCTTAAAAATAAAAGAAAACAATCTAGTTATGAGAAAAAAATATACAGATCAAAATTTATGAGCCTACTCGCAATCGTTAATTAACTAGCTTCAGTTAAAATAAATAAGGTTTCCCTGATAAAAGGTAATTCACAATTCACAATGTTTTATCTTCTTTCCGCAACTTTTAAATCGTAATGTGTTTTTCAGTTCAAAAATGTTGTACACAAATTTGTCCGTAAAGGCTTTCTTCACAAGTTACACCCAGAAAAAAATGTTTAAATTCCCAATACAAAATAAAACTTTATAAAGATTATTGTAACATATAAATCTCAAGAAATTTACTAAATAACGTAAACACTAAACGGATTTAACTTATAAATTAAGACATAATATTAACGTAAGAGTAAAATACGAGTAATAAAAACATGTTACACTAAAATTACCTGAAAAATTTTTAAATCAATCTGATAATGCTAACAATAAATCTGATTAACAAGAAAGAATTGAAATGTACTGAAAATATTCTGTTAACAGCTAACTGATCAATGATAACGTTTTTAATATTGTATTTGAATAATTTAGTTAGCTCAGAGAGAAACATTAGTTGCTGTATGTATTGTGTTGTAATATTGTTACAATGCTCTGCGTATTTCCAAGTGATGAATACGCCGACATGTATCTTATGCATGTGTGTGATGTTGGAAAAGCTGTTGCTATAGAATATAGCCGAAAGTTTACAACTAAAAAATAACATATCCAGAAACAATGAGTGGGTTTATTGTCCTGTGTTTGTACACATTACGATAGTTCTTAAGGACGATTTTTAATGAAACATAATTGTCTAGGATCAACGCAGTACAAGAGTGAGTTTACGACCTCAACGTTGGCGGTTAGGTGTGTCACAATCTAAGACGTAGAGAACAATGAATTATATTCAACCTTTTATCAAACTACCAGTGCACAGTTTAAACCAGGAAATCTTAACCTTTTTCTGGAGGTCGAATCGGTTTTATAATAATCGGAGGTTACACAGGTTTACGTTATTTACTGGCGAAGCACAGTTCATAGCGAAATACGTCAACAACTAACGGAACGAAAACGCATGGGCGGAAATCAATCCTCATACAAATACGGGAACTAATTTTCAACACCAATTTAGCGTAAATGTGTGACGTGGCATTGTTCACGATCAGGATGCCAGGATGCGTAACTGCTGATTATTGCATCGTACATTTCCTACAAGAAGAATCACCACCGTTTCTTGAACATGTTTATCTGGCGTCAAGACATCCTATACGCATATACTTGCAGCACGAAGTAGAACTTCCACATTTCTCCAGCGTTTTGTCAGTCCACATACATAAGGTTTCGTCACAGAAATTGATTGGTCCACACACCTGGCCATTTATTTAAAAAAGTGTAAATCCTATATACAATATTGCCTTGGAATGGTAGCAATATCTTTCAACAGTTGTACGTACAGGGAGACAGGTTTCTAATACGTTCTATATTTATGGCCAGGTTCGGTGAATATTGCCAAATTTTTTACTGGAAAATGTAATACTGTTGTGGTCCATGTAACATGTATTGTATACTTTGTGGTAATCAGCTTGTTGTATTTCAGCTAACGTTCGTTTTGTTATGTTAACAACATTCAAGTTTGAAGTTAAAAATACTACTGATCTTTAAAAAGATCATGGAAATGGTAATAACGATAACTTTTTATAGCTTTGTTAACAGACACGTTAAATGTCAAAGAATTATGTTATATACATGCAATCACATATCAAATGAGTCTGCATATTTTAGTATTACTGTTTAATTCGTGATTATACCACTGCTTTTATTCATCACTGTCTCCTCAGCATTGTCAATCTTTGCCCAATAAGAGATAAAATATTGTCGTCATTAATCATAACTAAGCTACATATTTTTTACTCTTTATAAATCTATTCTCTAATTAAGCAATCTACAATAGTTTTTTATCATTTTTAATTTTTAAGCTGTAGAGTTTACAATACAGTGTGTTTGTGGTTTTCATTATTTTCATAGCAGAAAATTTACTTTCCATGTTGTATAATTTTTTAAATCTTGTCTGTGTGTGTAAGTATTGCAACACATTGCAATTCTATAATGAAATTTGTATAGTAATACCGAACGCAACTGTAGTGTATAGATTTAGCTGGTTAGGTCGTAGGATTTTCGTGTCCAACGCGATTGTCTACAATTTGCATTAAAATGCGTTGATTATATTTACTAATTTGTTCATACTTTATTTTGAGTTTACACATAACAGCCAGCCGTCGTTAATGAAATTCGTATTTATTGCTACAACGGAATTATCATGCTGGTGCCTTGTGATCTGCATTAACATGTTGACTTATCAGTTAACTATGAGCCCATAAGTCTAAGTTCATAACCCATAACCTTCCGCGACGTCGTTATACGAATAATCGATATACGTCAAGAAGGGGTACGTTCCAGTATGTTGTCTAGGGTCATAAATAAATTGACTAAACAGTGTAAACATACTTTCGGGTAATTATGTCGTTTTTACCGCTTATTGTTTTGTTACAGCAATTAGCGTGTAGAAATGCGTACTAACGGACTTATTATATTTGAGTAGAAGTATAATTTTCACGCAATTTTATTACTCAGTATTATTTAATAATTATTTACTAAAATATTTAATAAACATATTTGACTGTCTTAATATCCAGCAAGTATATAGTTTGTGTTATCAAATACTGAGTCTAAAAATTGTTGTCTTTATAAAGAATGCTCTCAACGGTATCATAGTAAGCATTCAATTATCTTCAAGACAAAATAAAGTTCAATAATATTCAAGTTGTTAAAAGTTGGTTTCGATTATAAATAAATTTTTGTTGTTTAAATATTATTTGCTTTGCTCCAGATATAAGTATTTGATTCTGCATTGAATACGTTAAAACAACGTTGAAGTTTTTTAGACGACCAGTATTTTTATATAGTGACTTTTGTCTGAGAAAATGTACTACACATAGTCGAAAACCGTTTACAAAATATCATGTACAACGTCAGAGTAGCAAGCTGTTCATATTACAACACATATAATAGACTAAAACGATTTCATAACGTATTAAAATAGCTCTGGTTAGAATGGCTAACATTAAGTGCGCACAAAGGTTTCTGTTCGTAAGTCTAATAAAAGTATAAGTTCACCGAAACGTGAAGCGTAAAGCGTGCTGTATTAGGATCAACGTTTTCCTAACACGTTTCCTACCATTATATTCCAGGTTAGGTACCGTTATATTGGGTAGTTTTACATTGCACTTTTGGTTAGAACATCTCTAGTAATATTTGTCTCTACAATATTACACATTAACCACACGTAATGTCATCACTTTAATGTATAATTAACGTAGATATTACAATCTCTTAGAAGCCAAGAAAACATTTGTTCTATGTAAGTACAAAGACGATGCTTTTTTTTAAACAGATTCAGTATAAAAGTCTCAAGATTTCGCAAACGGTGTTAATATTGTTAACTTTGTTGGGTTGTTCGGAGACGCCCACGATGTATATAATTAATTTTACATTTTTTTTTACCGTACGGTATCTCTGACAGACACGACGGACATATTCATTGGCTCGGGAACTGACACTTTTTAGGTGGGTATGACAGTGACAGCCATTACTCTTAGTCTTATCCGGGCGGTTAATGATTTTAAGATTCGTTGTTAAAATCAAATGTTAATTAAATTTAATTAAATGTTAACATTTTAACATCGATTTCAAACATTTAGCAGTAGACGTAGGTTCAATATATACGTTTTGAAATATAAAGTTGTAATCAAATTATTGGGCATATTATTGAGGTAACGTGTAGAGTTGGCATTAAGATTATGATGTGATTCTATATAAATTTATATATTATTTATACGCGTAGTTTCAGATTGTACTGTTATGAGGTCACAGAAAATGTTTTTTGTCAGTGCACTGATATTAATGTATACTGGAAAACATTTTCATGTCAAGAGACAAAACATAAATACAAGAAGAGTATACATAAATATTACAGATGATTGTCGTATTGATGAGTTAGGAACTAGTAGAGTATTCATTGTAATTGTAAGAACGTTGTGGAAGCAAGGCACGTAAAACGGGAGTACGTTATTACAAAATTGGAGAGGTAATTTAAATGAGTGTCAATCACTATTAGTTAGCAAATGTACTGGTTTTACACAAAAACGCTTTTTTGCGTGATTGGGTGCAGTAGAAGTTGTCGGGCGGGAAAGATTGTGTGTGTGAAGGGTACAAGGGAAAGCTGAAAACGTGTTGGAAATCACGTACTCACATTTTTTCGCACACGTTCTGATGAGATAGAGTTTTGACAATGCGCCTTACCAAACACTTTGCGTAGTGCCGCTGTCTCTCTAATGGCACAACATCTCTAGTTGGGCCCTGGCCTCCTTCAATTTTTACCCCATTCTCTTCTCTCGGTAGCCATCCTCCTCAAGGAACTCACTTTCAGTATTTCTTTCGCATCCTCATCCATCGCGTCCTCCCATCTTCTCCTCGGTCTTCCCACTGGCTTTTTCCGTGGATTCTTGTAATCAATAGTTTTCGTGGTATTTTGTCTTCTCCCATCCTGGCTACATGACAAGCCCACCTCAGACGCTGTAGTTTCATGTATTGTGATAGTGGTTGTTTTTTATACATTTGATGATACAATTCAAAGTTATATCTTAAACTCCAGCCGTGTTCGTCGTTAACTGATCCCAGGATTCTTCGTAATATTTTCCTTTCAAAGATATCGAGAGTGTTTGCTGCTTTGGAGTTCAGGATACACGTTTCGCAGCCGTAGATTAGGATGGGTTACCTTGTACCTACTGTGTTGTATTCGTTCGTTACCTTGTATAATGTTGTATGTTATAAATTTTTTGTCGCTCGTTTGCTTTGTACAAGAGATAGTTGTTTTGTTATTCGATGATTTTCACGCAGAGTCTGGAACACTAGTAGGTGACTATAACTGTGCAATCTTTAACCCACATCCTCCTTTTCCGTTTTTGTGTTAACATGACCGTCACATCAGAACAAATCTGTTACCAATACGATATTTCTTTGTCGGAAGTCTATTATAAAACCTAGTAGTACAAAGAAAACTGTGCAACTTGCAGACGTTCCGCGGAAATATCTTTCCCCAAGTAAAGCGTGTGGAATTGTCGATTACACGCGCGCGCAAAAACACACTCTTTCTCTCCTTTCTCTCTCTCCCCCTCTCCCCCAACTCTCTCTCTCTCTCTCTCTCTCACCCTTTTGCGTGTACTTATAAGTTAGCGCGGTTTCTTGCGCGAAAGAGCATGATTGCACTTTTTACAGTTTAATAATCGCGCGTGAATACTCGATTAATTTTCCCAAACGCAAACGTTTACGCTCTTTCCCGTACGGGAAAGCGTGACTGAAAGCGCTTGTGTGTAAAGCCAGCTTATTTCATAATGCAGACTACAGAAGCGCAAATGAAAGAAGTATATCAACAGTGACTGGTAACGCACACGTATGTAAGAGAAGTAAGGAGTGCGAGCAAGTATTGCATGCAATGTACCTTATGATTTCTTGTATCATTTATTGTGCTAGACGTGGACGTGCAATAGTTGACGACAAATATAAAGTCGTTATTGTAATGTTATGAACAAGTGCGGTTTTATACAGTGCTATCGTTAGAGTAGTGTTTCACCGCAATGTAGGCCTATGTTATCGACACAGTGATGCACGGCTACCGATTACACAAAATGCATGCACGTTAGTCAACCGCAAACTATGATTTGTACGCAATCATTTGTATTTCAACGTATTGGTTTAGTAATACAAAATATTTGTTTATACACGAAGAATTTACTAACATACTCAAAACCGTGGATTGAAGGTAACCAAAAGTAGAATATGAGCTGGTAACATACTTTGTTTAACGTTAGGCCTAATGGGTTTCCTTAGGTTCTTACTTCTTAATTTTAGTTCTTATCTTTGCTTTTGCTAAATAAAAAAGTAAAAATTTGGCTTTTTATACAAATTTATACATGCGATATCTAGTTCTCAGGCTTTCTCGTCCTGTGTACAATTTGTTAATATAATTATTCATAGCTGGTCTGTTACGCCGTAGTCGAGTGTTATTAATTATGACAGACGTTTTGGCGCCACCATCAGAGGCCATATGCAGTGACAATAGTGATTGGCAGCTGTTGGCCCCAGTATTGAGGTAGACTATTAGTACTGGGTGACTTGGCAAACAGCTGCCAAACACTACTAACACAGAAGGTGCCCACCAATGTTGCGGCCGTAACGTGTGTCACTATCAAGAACAGCCGACCACGGCCTAACAGCCCAGCTGTGAATAATTATAATTTTAACAACATTCTGTACGGGATGCTACAAAAAACCCAGAATTTATTTGTAAGAAATTTATGAAATATGACTCCATACAGCTGAACCCTGGAAAGTAATCAAAGTAATCAAAAGTTGTATTCTGTCTTCAAGCAAATACCTGATTGTCCGATGAGCCATTATCACAAAAAGATGCTTTTGAACGCTGCGATGAAATGTTGGAAAACAGTGCATTGGCTATGAAGGTAATCTGACCATTACAAACCTCAATCAACACCAATCACTGTCAACTGAATCTTACACCGTATTTGGCGGATATTAATACCGAAATAAATTAAAACTAAACTACACTTAATATTACCGCAATCCGCGCAGACGGCCGTCGTTCTTGCGAGACCTCGAGGACAAACATTCTCTGCCGAGGGCTTTTCTCGATAGTACAGAACGAGTTTTCTAAGAGCGAGGCCCAAGTTGCTCAATCACGGTCCTTGCAAATGGATCCATTAGACTGCTCTGCATCATAAAGGGACATATAACGGGATTACAGGATTCCTGAATCCTGTCTTTACAGGGTTACAGTACAGTTCGCTAGCATGTGGTTTTGTCCCATAACATGGTGTAATCCTTTTTTGACGTTGGCTGCTTCGGTGTATGAAATACTCCTCAGCTGGTCACATTACATCTTTGCCAACCACATATAAAATATTTGACGATTACAGAAGGTAGATCATAAATACACAGTTTACGACAGAAAAAAACTTTAAACCTTACGTTTAATGTCTTATAAACGTATTCAGAACTGTACCGTTCTTTTAATATGTTTCGTTATTCTGTTCTCGTGTGTCTTACACGTTAACCTTGGTAGTACCATTTTTTTAAGTAACTAGCTCACCTTTAAAGAACGATGTGTCCTGGGTTATCGCTTTGTACAATTAATGGAACATTGCTTATTTACGTCATACAGCCGGCCTCATAACTAGGGGAAGGTTCCCATCAATGGACCGGTTCCATGGATGGACCTCTTACGTATTTCCTCTACCAAAGCGTGCACATGCGCGGTAGTAGTTGCAGAATCTTTGTTTCCTTCACGCCAGCTGTGTGCAGTGCTGTAAACGAGTTGGAGTTGCGTCGCTGCTAGATAAAAATTCAGGTAAGATTTCTGTACTCTGTGCTATAACTATTAGTCTTTTTTAATATCAGTTATCACGAATTATATATTACTGAACAATTTCACAATTTGTTGGCATTAAAAGCAGTTTTCAAAGTTCTAAATTTTATATTGGTTGTTCCAATTTGAATTGTCATTTCGGCTGTGTTTATCTAAAGAATCCAATATGGCGAGTTGCCATCATTGGACCACTTGGCGTTTCCATGAATGGACCAGTTTATCAGGTGGTCTATTCATGGAAACGTGAACAAATTTTTGAATTATTATTATTTTCCTTGACACGCTTTACTTTAAGTATCTTCTCTTTTATATTTTGACTACAAGTAAGACTAAATTTTATCATTTTATGTTTTACCTCTTACATGGGACACAGAAATCTTGTTTTCTTGGTACTTTTCCATTTACTGATATTTTGTGATAGGCCTGTTAGTAAATTTTATTAACCTATAATCTACGGTTTACCGTACAATTAACAACCTGTTAAATTCCAAATATTAATTTTTATAACGCTAAGAATGTAGGAGATGCGAGGAAATAGCGTATTATTGTGTGTGAGTCGGTAGCTGCGTTAGTGTCTAGAAAAACGTGTTATAATACTCAAATATACACTGTGTTCAATGTAAGTGCTACTTTTTTTTTATAAATAACCTAACTATTAGCCTAAAGTATAACCTACAACTACATATAAACATTAAACTCTGTAGACTACCTAGAAAAATTTACTTCAGTATATTCTAGCCCGAATATTGTAGTCATTTGAAAATAAGTTTATAGCAACAATTGGTAGCAAATTAAAAATAAAAACGTTTCAATACAAACATATTGAGTCTCCCTGTACCATGATAACACTAATAAAATTATAGCCTTACACTTTTAGTCACAAGGGCGTTAGGTTCCTACTGTTAACATAGTCGTTGTATGGCACTCAGGTTGAAGAGTAGATAGACATTTGATTGTATTTAAAAGCTGAAACGAAATTCATTAATTTTAAATAGTAATCGTTGCCAAAAGCCTAAATACACAAAATATTGTAGTAGTTTGTCTATAAATTAACATACTAATTTTCGTTTTTCAGAAAAATGCCAAAAGGAGTGAAATATGGACAATGGAGTACCGAGGCAATGGAACGTGGTATCGCAGCCTTTCGTAACGGAGACATGGGTTTGAATGAAGTCTGCCGAGAGTATGGAGTGCTCAAAGCAACTTTAAAGAGAAATTTAGAAGGCAAAAACAATTTTGCTGTGGAGGGAAGAAAATTATTTGTAATTTTGGAGATCTGCCTCCTGAGGTAGAGAAGGAATAAGTAGACCACATTTTAAAATTAGTGATGTTTTTTGGAATCACAGCCAATGACTTACGAGAACTCGCGTTTCAAGTCGCTGAACAAAATAACATCGAACACAGATTCAGCAAAGACAAGAGATCGGATGGGAGAAAATGGTACTACAATTTTATGCGGCGACATCCCGAATTAAGTCTCAGGCTTCTTGAGATAATTTTTCATACTTTATATGTTTTAGTTTTCTTTTACCATGACTAGTAGATACGTATAATAAAATGTAATACACCTATGTAGAGACAGTTTTTCTTTACTTTCGTAATCGGTCCATCGATGGAAACTCGATGGTCCATTCATAGCAACCGGTTGCCATCAATGGACCGTTTGTTAAAATTTTGTTTTTTGTTCCTACTACCATATTTGAAAAATCTGAAAACAAAGTAAATACTCACGGTTAATCAGAAAGTAATAGAGATTAATTCAATATCTGTATATTGAATGGTAAATTTAAGTTGAAAATGTGATGAAAAAAAATTAAAAACTGTTATGTGGTCCAATGATGGCAACCTTCCCCTATATTGAAGCAGATAATCTTGTAGTGCACATTTTAATATTTTCCTATTTTTCTTACATGTTTAGATAGGTGAATGCCAAATATGAATAGGTTGTCTGCAGCTGTTTATTTTACGTTTGCTTGGCTCTCGTAGTCATTCAAGGCTTCCTATATCACGATCTGTCTGATTCAACGTTCAATATTCTTCAGACGCGTAGTGGCAGGGAATGGCTACTAGAAATATCAGAAGTAATAAAAAAACAAAAAAATTGCCCAAACAGATAAATTGCTTATAGTTATTTTAAAATTGTTTCGGCTTTTACTATATTTGTAGTTTAAAAAATATGACTACATAATTAATGCCGTTTAAAAGAAACGTTTATTTCATTTTTGCATATAGTGTATAATGTGAGTAACAAAATTTACATGTGTTTACATAATTTACAACAAATGTGTATGTCGTTTCATTACATAGTTTACGTTGTTATATTATATATACTATATAAAATAATATCAATAACATTTTAAGTATATTTTTTGAAATATTTTAAATAACATTTATTTTTAAAAAGTAATAATACAAATCGAATTTAACGTTTTCATTATAGATAATAATTAATTAAAATAAACTTTATTGTAGTTTCCTGTATACATAAAACATCGAAGGAGCATGCGTCACTATTGAACAAAAAAATAATAATTCTTTTTGATAACGTTTAGATAATACTTTTAAAATTTAGATAACATTTTTTAGAGATAGTTTTATGTCAAGTTTTAAAAGAGATAAGTTACTACAAATTGTTTTGGATTAAAAAATATTTCAGGCTAATAAATATTAATTTAATGTAATTTAGTGTAAGTGTAATTTAGTGTAATTTAATGTAATCTAGCAACCAAAGTCTGTATTTCAAATATAATAAAACAAAATGTATAAAGTCTTATGCAGTAGACTTTACTTTACATGATTTTAAATATTATGGTGTCAAGAATTGGATATAGCAAGTGAAAGGAAAGGAAAGCTGATGTCACGGTAGAGAATATAGATAAAAATCATTTTATGAGCTGACATAAACTTTACGATACGTACAATTTTATTGGATATTGTCGTTCGGTATATATTCTTTAATATATTTTTGATGGTAGCAGTTTTAACACACAACAGCTAGCTTTTGTCACTAAAAGAAACCAATGTCTGTTTAAGTTAAAGCTGGAAATATACAGCTTGTGAACGGTTTCTATAGCTTCAAAGTTTCGTTTTATTTTCCTATAAATTCTCACGAATCTCAAATATTGCTGTTGCTAATTTACAAATAGGTTTTTTGACTTTTTGTGTTACGTAGACAATTTTAGCCACATCTGCACCGACAAAAACATATTTTCAAAATGTTACCACTTGTATTAGGACTTACTTCATAGTTCCATCACATTTTTACTATCAAAACAACAACAACGACTACTACTACTCCTCCTATTACCACTACTACTACTACTACTACTACTACTACTACTACTACTACTACTACTACTACTACTACTACTATTTCTATTAAGAAATAGATTGACTGAAAACATGGGGATGTAGAGTACTACCTTACCCAGTTCCTGAGTGCGCACTGATATTTGCACCCTTATCTCCACTTTAGTCGTTTGCGGTAGGTGGGAACTAAGGCGGATGGGAATGGAGGCAGAGATGGGTCACTTAACAGCGGAGACAATAGTTGGTGCCATGATGGTGTCTGGTGTGACATTATGTGGAGGCAATCCTACCAGTGAAGACGACCGACTGAAATTGCAGCGCGACCTAGGCGCATAAAAAGAAAATCTAACAGGAAGAACCTGCTGCAGTCAAAGGGAATGCTAGCCTAAAGTAATTTAATAAACGTTCAGGACTAGGGCTCAAACAGATGTTTTTAATTGGTGCATAGTGTTTTATGGGCTGTTAGTCTATGTGCGTAAAAAGTAAGTTTACCTCCTCATAAAAAACTACTATTACTACTACTCAAACATGTAGTACTATACACCGGCAATAAACCTCGCAATATAGACGGTCAATACTCTCACTCACCTCTTCAAGGTTCCTATTTCTACCCACGTCCGCCTATCCACCTCTACAGACTTTATTAATATGGACTTTTTTAAATACTGCTTCAAATTATTAATCTGATATTTTGAATTTAATATAGGTGCACTGCTTCTTCAGTATATAAATACCATAACTGTCATTACACCTTCAATACTAATAAATAAATACAGTTATTTCCACGTAGCTTGTCTATCAAAATACGTAATTTTAAGCATCAACTATAATCTATAATGTAACAAATGTAAGTGGTATAATATAACAATAAGTTAATCTCTACGCCAGTACTAAGCAAATGGCTAGTTTAGTATTTACTTTACAAAGTACAGATAAATTCGTGTCTTTGCAAACAATAAAATTTAATTATTAGGAGCGGTAATTTATGATGGAACTGTTAGTTGTGAAGTTAACATTCATCTGTTTGTCTAATGACTGATTCTAATTTCTGTGCAAACACGATCTTAAATATAAACGCATCCCCGTTTTTACATTTTACGTTATTTGTGTAATTGCTTCCTCAAACAAAATATTCGTTTAGTAAACAAAATTTAAGAAAAAGCAGTGTACAAGTATATTTACAATCTAACGAATGTCTGTTAACGTAATTAGAACAGGTGTTGATCCAAAAAGTAATATTTTCTTAATTATTACCCGTAGTGCTGAAAGTTTTGACTGTTTATCAGTTATATGCTTAACGCATTGTTGTCTAGGTTTATTGTTATTTATTCTGTATGTTTTTATAGCTGTAAACGCTTTTGGCTCATCTATATTTTATATTGTGTGTGTCTATTTTACAATATACTAAATACGTTTACTCGTAGCTAGATTTCCTTTGTTTGACAAGGTACTAGACCCTAGTCAGTCAGTAACACCCTTTATGTTAGTTTAATTATTTGATCACTCTACAGTAGGGAAACTACAATTAAGTGTTAAGCAATGCTTTACGGTCACCTATAATAATTTTGGCTTCAGACTAATTTTGGCTTACTGAGGACATTATATGTACTATTGTGTTTTCACAAACATTTGCTAATGTTCGTTACTCATATAGTAACTAAGAACAATTAAGATTTATAAAATTAAATTCCGTTACACATAAGATGTTTTAGAACGCAGAAAACCGTAAATTATTTAATACCGTATCCAAAATAACAACAGGATTTGTGACGTATAGAGTTTACGTTAAAATTCTTAAAACTCAAAATAAAACAGGAGCAAAATAATTGGTATCAACTCTTTCATGTTAACAGGAGGCATTCGTGGAACCAATTACAAAATTTTCATCTCGGGCACGGGAATTAGATCGCTTTAACTTGAGCAGAACATCTGAAGCGTAGAGCAAACTAATTATATTTCACGGATTTTAAGATTGTCGCCGTTGCGTTGTAAACCCTGTTAACGATCAGGTCCGTAGGTAATGAGGGTGTCCCTAATAAGAATCATCTTGAATTCCTTAACAGTTTTTAAATATTATTTTGAACATCCTGTTTTATTTGAAGACTATAATTTAACTTCGGTAATATTATGTTTTATTTAACTTGAATTAAACAGAGTTGAATGTAAATTATGATATTTAATTTGTCATTATAATAAATGATACCAGTGGTCATTATATCATTAATTATTTTAGAGATAAGCTCGTTTCAGTTTCTAATGTTTAATATTGTTTTATAAAAGAGAACATTAATTGAATTCGTGTACGTAAGTATGTAGCATTTCGGACATATGTCAAGTTGTTAAGTAGGCTAGAAACAAAATTCTGTTTGTTTTATTTGTAGTTTAAAATGGACACGATACTTTCGGTTGTGTACAAACTAAAATAGTAAAATAAATAAATGTATAATGCAGTGGACACTATCAGTTTACTTACATTGTACCAACAATTTAAATTATATTAAAAAAAAACATAAATAGACTTCAACCTATTGTTAGAAGAGGTTCGTTCTCAATACAATGGATAGAAAATGTGATGAATAGTGATGCAGAGTATACCTCCCAAAGGTGTATGTATACTGATCTCAATGTTAAACAAATTGCATCCATAAAACATTTTGATTGGCTGGTGAAATCCGTCGCGGTGTAAAGTCGTTACAGCACTGTTACCGGGGAAGTGATGTTCTATGTTACGCTATAGTTGTAGTAGTTTGTTACCGTGATGCATGCTATGCTCACAAGCACTTTAACGTTACATGCTACCGATTGAACAAAATCCATACACGATTGATAGAATAGAACTAATATTATACTTCTTTCTTATCTACTGATATAGTTAGCATAATGCGAATCATTTTCGACATCAAAACAGATGTAACTAGCTTGAGTAGACGTTTATGGATAAAAAATATCATGTGTTCGTAAACTTATCGCGTGCCACAAATCGAATTTATCGTATAGTAGTGGTTTTGTTGATTTATAACTGCTGTTTGTATTTAATTAAGGTTTGTAATTAGTGACTTTATTAGTGTTACTTATTCAGATTCGACTGTACCCACGACGGTCTGGTGTGATTGTTCTAAAAGTATAATGTAACAGAACTCTGTATTACACTGTATTTACTGTTACGTTAATGTTATAAATGTAATAAACTACAAGGGTCATTGAATAATAATTAAAGAGACAAATACCTTAGAGGAAAGGTGTTTAGTAGCCGGAGAACGATAGTTTCAGAACTGTAAGTTGGCAACCGTGTGATGAGTACTGATTAGCTGTATGATTTGTTACAAAACAGAATTGCTTTTTCTAGAATATGAAATCCTGATTTAACCATAGCGAGTCTTCTTAAAGTTTTGGAATTAACCTGAAGAACAGGAAATGATCCGTTTTCTGCTCTCTGAAGGTGAAAACGAGGCTAAAATTTAGTCTTTTATGACTACAGAATACAGAAATAACTGTATGAACTGCGGCAATTTTTATAAGTAGGTAGACCAGTTTAAATATGTTTGAACTTTAATGACTGAAGAACACCGTTCTGGCCGTTCAGTTGTAAGCACCGTTCGGACCGGTGTTTTGTTATTTTTAAAAAACCTGGAGACAATAAACAGTACATATTACAATGACATGCTTATAAATAAAGTAAAGCTGGCGGTGATGCGAAAACGTCCTAGATTCTCCTTCATGATTACGCCAGGCTACACACAGCTCAGTCAAGAAGTGAAACCATCAGTCTACCCCACCCTCCTTACAGTCCAGACTTGGCTCCATCTGATTTCCACTTGTTTGATAGGCGTTACGTGGTACAAAGATTTATGATTCAGACGAAGTCAAATAAAATGTTCTGAAAATTGCTCCGAAATCTACATAAAAAAAAAGGCGGCTCAGTAGAACAGTGGGTATGGCACCTGGCTACTAACCTAGAGGTCACCGGTTCGATATCCGGGCCCGCACCATAAAATCAAGGTGCGTTTTTCAGCCCCCAGGTGGACTCAGCCTGTTGAAACTGAGTGCCTGGGATAACATCCTGGGGATAATAATGGGCGGCTGAAGCGTAGTGCTGGCCACACTGCCTTCCTTGTATGCCGTACGGCTCACATATGGCAGCGTACCCTGTCTTCTCCTACACTACTTCAGGTGGTACACACGGAAGACATTATATTATTTATCAACATACAAGTTTCTTTGCAGTAGGCATAAAGAAGCGCAATCAGAGATATAACTAATATAGTAATGTTGGCACAGATAATTTTAAAAAATAAACAAAAATTCATATTGATTAAATAAACCGTTTTTCTTCTACATCTATTTGTCTCCTTAATTATTTAATAACCTTTGTGTAACAGAAATTAAAACTAAGCAAGTGTTGCAGTAGTAAATTTAAATATAATGGACAGTGTAGTACATTGCACACGACCGTGATTTGCAAAATCGTTACGAGAGTTCACGATTAGGCAATAAATATTAATTAACAATAGTTAGTTTTTCTTGTGACTTTTATTGTATTATCTAACATCACTGTTTACACTCGTTTACATTAAACGGCTTTACGGCAACACCGGTATACATATAATATAACAATAATGTGCATAGTAACAAAAATTGTTCCAGTCAAATTTATATATACTACGTTAAAGATAACTTTAATTCGCGATTAAAATATTGAATTATATGCATTCTAGTTTATCATGTTATATTAGAAATTAAAAATTACAAAGGACGTTTTGGCTAACGTTTAATAAAAGGGGATTAGGAACAAGGCAATATAGTTTTAAACATTTTGTAATGCAAACATAATTTACAATGTTCTCCAGTATAAAAAAATGAGAAGTAACTTTTTTTAAAGAATATTTAATCCTACTGCTAAAACATAGTGTGTAGTTATTGATAAATCGTTAGAAAGAAACTCACTTAATTGCATTACAATCACAATAATCTATAAGTACAACACAATCGTCTTTGCCAGTAAACACGTGAAATTGACAGGAAGCGACTTTAGTTGCTTTCGTGTGTAAATTACGTTAATTTGTATTTGATTGGTTTCAGCGTGTTCACTGATTTGCAAATGTTTGCATTCGTGTAATTGCTCTATCAAGACTTGGCAACCTAATTGCATCAGTTCGTAAGTTGTACGGCAGCACTAAGACGTTGCTTCCATTTAATGGGTTTAACAATCGGGACGAGTTTTGTCATGCAGAAACGACAGAAAATACAACTTATAAAATTGTTCTTCCTCTTCACACAGGAACACGCATGGGAGCAAAATGAAGGTGCGATTACATGTTGTTACATAGGAACACAGACTCACACAAACAAACAAATTGACACGCGCGCACACACAAAAACCGTATCATAATTAATTAAAAAATAATAATTACATACACCAAATTTATCATCTACATACTACAATTAATTCTTCAAATTTGAAAGAAGAATTAATTAAAAAATTTTCTAAAATCGTTAAAATATATTTATCAACAAACTTTAGTAAAATTTTATAATTTGAATTTTTTTGACGTTTTTAAGAATAAATAAGAGTAATAGTAAGATTATTAACAAATTAAGAAATATGCTAAAGAAATGTGCATACTATTTAAAGTTGCATTGTTTTTAAAGTTTCTTACATTTATTAGGTCAGATAAGAAAGATTCTAAGTTTTAACAAGTAAGATAAGTTATAACTTTCACAGCATACGTTCGTCTTGAGATAAAGTAGAATTAAGTCGCATCAGCATAATTTTGTAAAGCGATTCTTCAATTATCTTTTTCTAACAAAGTTAATTCAAGTTGTTTCAATTGTTTCTTATTTCAATACAGTTCTACTTAACTTTAGCCATATATTGACAATTCTACAATTTTCCCCATAAAATTTAACATATTTTGGTCTAACTAATCAGCTATAAGTTTACCGTAAATTTTTGGTAAAAATATTACAAAAGTATTGCAAAAAGTTAAAAATTCTTAGGAACAAAGTTAACAAAAGTTTAGTCAAAACTATATTCTTAATCTATACAAATTTTTGTTTCAATTACTGTGTCAGGCTCAATTTAATAAATTAATACACAAGCAAAATTTATCTAAGTCTGTATTTTTTCTAAATTACAATGAATACTTAAACTTAAAGATATACGTTAATTTTTTTTTCTTCTTCTGATAGTTTCTATCCGTTTCGGATGTTGGATATCATACAGGATATTTTAACTTTCTGCACTGCTGTACGGAATAAGTCAGTTTCATTCACGCCAAACCAGGTCATTAAATTTTTCAGCCATGATATCCTCGGTCGCCCAACAACTCAAAAAAAACTCTTATTTTGTAAAATTAACAGTTATTTAACGCACAAAACGGATTATAGCTTTCCTCACAAATTTTTCAAATTTTATGAGTAATTCAGGTGTTTTCTATCATTAGTTTGCTCTATTATTTCTGAATGCACATTAAGGTAGAAAGTATTTTGGATGATTTATACAATGTTCTTTGTCAATATCCTTGCCTTATCTGTTTACTAAAGTCAACATAGATGAATGTCATAGAACGCCCGTAATTTTGTTCTGAACCCCTAATCCTCTTTTTACTACTATAATATTAAACCTATAATGTTAACGTTTAGGGAAGAAAGTTGAACTGTATATTCACTATGAATGAACACTGTGAAATGTGTAGATAACAATCACGTCACGAATACAGAGTTTGAATACCGGTGTTTAGGACGTAATGGGTAGCGAGTCTACCTGTCCTATATAAGGCCTCCTTTTGATTACACGTACATATCCATTTGTAAGTTACACATCCGCGTCTTTGTCTACGTTAATATCCAGCAAATTTGTAGTGCGTGTTATCAAATAGTGAATGCAGTAATTCTCATGGTTATGAAGAATGCTATTCACGATACTTTAGTGAAAATGCAAGTTCTAACAAAAACCATCAAAAAACAATACCGTAATATAGATGATAAACAAGGTTTCCTTTTATTAATATGTTTGTGCTGCTAAAGAATTACGTTTTTTGTTCTAGAAATATATGTTTCATTCCACACCAAGTATAGTATACTTTTAACATTTTTCAAATAACCACTATGTTTATAGATTCACGTTTGCCAAAGAAAAATGTATTATATAGATTCTGATATAGTCTTGAAGTAGAGATAGATGTGAGATAGATATAGTTGTTAAAGAAATAAAATGCAACATCTGGTGTATCAAGCTGCTTAATTTACAAACATAAGACAACCAGAAAGATCTGATAATTCAACAAAATAGTTCCAGTGGAAATCGCTAACATTAAGCGCGCTCAAAAATTTCTGTTAGCAAGCCTGCGTAATTCTAGTAAAAACCTAATGATAAGTTTAGCTTAAAGCGCGTCGCATTATGATCAACGCTTTCTTTATAGTATCTAACTACCTTATACTGCAGGTTATGTACCGTTTTACTAGGTAATATTACACTGTACTTTCGTTTTACGCATCTCTACGTTTCGCTACGTTACGCATCGTCATATTTCGCTCTTCGTTACTACACTCTGAACCAGGCATAATATCATCACCTTAACGCATAGTAGACGTTAATTAAGGTAACAACAACCACTAATTTAATATAACTTTAAATACAATTTTATTTTTTGAAAAATGATTGGTACTTTTTAAAACGAAGATCAATGATTACATATAATTAGAGTGTAGAATTCAAATAGTTGTGGAGAGGTCTTAAGAGACAAAAAATTAGTATTTGCTTTTAGATTACATTGCCATGATACAGAAAATATTTTTTCCTCTTATTCAACGAGTAATGCAAGTTCTCAGCTTTGAGTCCATCATTTGGCATTTATCTTTCTGTCTATCTATGAGGGGTATGTATCACGATAACTAAAGAACGCAATAAATCGATTTTCATAAAACATAACGCGTGTGCCCATACTTTTACTTTACAGAATTCTATTGGTTTTATATTGATTCTCCCAAAATAAAGGGCCGTGAAGAAAAAATCTAATTTGGTCAAAATTATGAAGAATCGCAAAATCGCTAAATGTAGTCCCAGGGCCCAAAAAGGGGATAAAACAAAAAAAATCCATATAGAGCATTAAATTAAATATAATTTTAACTAACAACTGAATGTAGTGTTACGTTTTGGAAATTTAATCTAATAATAGTAAAGCGTAAAACGTAAAGCGTAAAATATACTAACACTAAAATTTATGTTATAATGAATCATCTTCTTTTAAAATTGTCAGCCAGTTCTGCACATCATGGAGCATATTAATCTGTATTATAACATGCTTGAAAACAATGTCATGGGAAGGGACCATATATATTACAAAACATTTTCTTCTTGCTCACTTGCGTACTTGTGGGGAAAAGCATTGTAATGCTAAGAACGTTGCATTGAACAAGACACATATATATGTCTAGAGTAGGTCATTAGAATGAGGTTATGGAAAAAAGTGAAACGGTCAGTTTAAGTTAGTAAAAAAATTATTGGGGTACAGTACAGAAGCGCAAATAAGGAAGAATTATGTCAATAATATTTGACAGTGCTGTCAAGTTCGAAACAGAAGTAAGGTCTGCAAGAAAATATTGGTTGCAAAAAACGTTATGATTTTCATGTATCTGTTATTGCAGTACACGTGTACGTGTGCTAGTAAGATAACAAGTGTAAAGTCGTTATTATAATGTTATTCTTTGTGCTTCTATCGCCACCGCAGAGTTTACCGTAATGTGTGTTATCGACGCAATCACATTGATACATGGTTACCGATTAAACAAAATACATAGAACTCAGTCAATAGCGAACCATGATTCATTTGATACTATTTGTACCTAATTTATTGGTTTACTGATACCATATATTGTCTTTATACAAGTGGATGCGACTAATTTGAAATATCGGTATGGAGAACCATACATGACTTCCATATTCTAAGATTTATTTTTAAAATCATTTTCGAAATGAAATATTACCATAGAAACTACTTCTTTCTACTTACTGCTTCAGCCTTAACCACAGTACTGTGGTCACTAACATATACCACCTCACGTTATCGCACTCGATTTTCACTGACGATGGAAGTCAATGGCATTGCCGAAACGTCTGGTTTTGTAGAAAACATTGGACTACGGCCAAATATCCCGGGAAGGAATTTTAACAAAAACTACTTCTTTGTTGCCGATAAGGTTGTACACATATATATAAAAAATATGCATAAAATTAATGGCTTGTATAAGTTAATGATTGATCTCCATTAAGTAGTGCTCAAGTTTCCAAAGTTTTAATATTATGATGTCCGTAATTAAAACATCAGAGCAGGTTTAGTGTGTATGAGGGTTCACCGTGAAGAAAAATTTTCAACATTTCCTATTGAGCGTTGCTTAGAATAAATCTGCGAATCTACAGTGTACGTTTCACAGAACAAACACGCGGAAAAGAAGGAGCGCTCCGAAGTCACTCATGGACCCTCAGCATCTTGCAGAGGGTTCATTCCCTAAAGACGAAAAGTCTGTCTATGAATCGTTCCTCTGTAAACACGTGCAGTTACACTGCCCAGCGATCCACAGGAAGCAAACGCTATCCACGCTGGACACTTTTTCGGCTTGCATGCGTTATGTTGGTATGGGTTCGGCACTTTCCATTTAAAAACCGTGCAAATGTAAGAAAATAAACATGAATGAGGCCAGAAATAACGCGAATTGTGTGTGTGTGTCTTCCCTGCCTTTTTATTGCGGTAGTGATAATAATAAAATGGAAACTTAAACAGTACATAACTGAGATATGCCTGCCTGCCACTCACGATATATTTTCTCTTATACATGACTAGCAGAATACCCGTGCTTCGCTACGGAGTTTCACGTTGTACGTAATGAAAATGTTAGTTTAATTAATAAAGTTTAATTAAAGTAGGCTTCTTAAAAATAAATAGCTGTTGCCCACAACTTCGTTCACGTGGTCTTCAATTTAATGCGATAATATATTTAGAACAGAATCTATTCTATTGGGTTGCCATAGTAACCAGATCTAATAGTTTTTAAGACCGCAAAGGACCCCCCAGAGGATCGTATCGAAAAAAACACCTGTCCTATGTTGGTTCTCCCGTTGCGTAAAATATTTGTGCCAAGTTTGGTTGAAATCGGTCCAATGGTTTAGGTGGAGACGTGGAAGACCCCAAAGAACCCCCAAAAGGACCCCATCGAAAAAACACCTATCCTATGTTGGTTCTCCCGTTGCGTACAATATTTGTGCCAAATTTGGTTGAAATCGGTACAGTGGTTTAGGAGGAGATGTGGAAGAAACCTTCGCGGACGTGCGCACAACAACTCACCGAAGTTTCATCGCAATCGGATGAATGGTATAGGAACGCATACGGGACAAACAAAGAAACATTCATTTTTATATATAAGATGTAAACTATACCACTTACTTGACATAAACCGTGATAGCTAAGCTAATGTACAACATATATGTATTAATTATACACATAAATGTTCCTCGATAGACACTCTACTATTGGCGAAAACTTGAATAAAATCCGTTCAGTACTTCCTGAGATTAGCGATTTCAAACACAGAGAGAAAACGGACCGACTTTACTTTATACTATGTACAGATTTACATTAAAATGAAAAAATTATAATTTTATTGCCTGGCAACAAAATTATTTTATTTTTAACAATTACCATTGTTTGAAAAAGTTTAAATGAATTTTCAAGTACTTTACTCTTGTTAAAACATAAAAGGTTGCAGGTAAACTACCTTTAACCAATCTTCACCAAAAACAAAAGGCCTTGAGTCCTCTGCAATTCAGTGACGTATGCAAAAAATTATTTGTTTCTGTTTGAATTTGCGGCAGTTATCGTTTGCCATAGAAAATACGCTTGATAAAAAACCTTGCAGGTAAACTATCCCTTCCCCTCAACCGATCTTTACCAAAAACAATACGTCTTGAGTACTCTACAAATCACGGCTGTATGCAAAAAATTATTTGATTCTGTTAGAATTTGCGGCTGTTATCGTTTGCCATAGAAAATACCCTTGATAAAAAATCGCTGCAGGTAAACTACCCTTTCCCTTAACCGATCTTCACCAAAAACAATAGGTCTTGAGAACTCTGCAATTTAGGGCTGTATACAAATAATCTTTTGATTCTGTTTGAATTTGCGTCTTTTATCGTTTGCCATAGAAAATACCCTTGTTAAAACATAAAACGTTGCAGGTAAACTACCCCTTTCCCTTAACCGATCTTCACCAAATTAATACGTCTTGAGAACTCTACAATTCAGGGCTGTATGCGAAACATTATTTGATTCTGTTTGAATTTGCGGCTGTTATCGTTTGCCAAAAAAAAAATTTCCCTTGATAAAAAAAAACCGTTGCAGGTAAACTACCCCTTTCCCTCAACCGATCTTCACCAAAAACAATAGGTCGTGAGTACTCTACAAATCAGGGCTGTATGCAAAAAATTATTTGATTCTGTTTGAATTTGCTGCAGTTATCGTTTGCCATAGAAAAAAAATCTACAGACAGACAGACACACAGACACACACACAGACACTTTTCGGAAAACGACTTTTTTTCATGTTTTGAGTGTTGTACAATCAGAATCTGCAATAATCTCGAACACGATTTTTTTTGCCATCACCATACTTCCATTTCCTTAAGGAATATGGAAGTAAAAACGCTGGTTAAATCTCACTAAAAGTAAAATACGAACTTGTAATATACGTTGTTGAACGTTAGATGCAACGAGTTACTTGTAATGCTAACAAAAATAAAAAAGGAAAAATTTGTGTTTTTTGTAAAAGTTTTATTTGCAGTTTTACTAGAGACCCAAAATGTGTTTTAAAAAGATGTTCGTAAAAGTGTAGTTGCACACTCAAAACTTTAAAAATGTGAAAGAATTTCAAAACAAAGAAATTGTCAAGTCTCCAAATTTAAACACCGAACACATGCATTAGTACACTTGACCGGCTAAAGTCCGGAAAGTAATATTAGTAGAAAAAAAGGTAAACTGGTGTCTGGTGACTGATATCTTTAATCAGCGATAATACTCGGGCAACTCCTCGTAGGAACTTACGCATCAGCAAATTTGGCAGCAGACATTTGGAAATCTTAGTCCTAAAAAAAGTATAGCTTCTGACCTTCCTCACTACTAATCAGTAACTAAATGGCAAATAAGAAAACCAAAAAGTTAAGGCAGTGTTGGCGGTGACCGCTACAACAACGAGGTATAAGAAAAATAATATAACTGCTTAAATTTTGAAAAAGGCGAGTCTCCTTTAAAATTTTGTACTATATTACTGCTTCTTCTTCTATAAGGATTACGTTATATAAACCTGTTCCGGCACCCAAATCATTCACGGACGACCCACGTCCCTTTTAGCAATAGCTTAATAGCCTTATCGAAGTGCCGCTTCGGCAATCGATCCTCTGTCATCCTTTGCAGACGATTCTACTATTGTCTAAATAATTTCATTTATATGAGTTTATACGAGTTCTTTACTACGAGCTATGCTATGATATCTTCATTCCTTAGTTTATCTTACAACGTATAATTTAAAGTATTTCGAAGAAACTGCATTTCATCACTCTGAATCTTGCCGCTTTCCTTTTTGTCATGACCCACGCATCGCTCACATAAATCAATGTAGATATTGCAATTGTCTTGTAAAATGTAAAACTTGTGCTGTGTTTCTAAATTGCATTTAATAAAAAAAAATTTAAAAGAACGACGAAAAATACTCGAAATATATTAAAAATTTTTAAATAATTTAAAATCTTATTTATTTTGTTAATAACCTAATCGTTGTACTTATGATTTTAATAAAATGACAATTTTATTATTATTATTATTATTATTATATTGACCAGATGTTTTGACCTTTTTGATTACGAATCACATTTTATATATCAAATCTCTACTACACAAATAAATATCTGTTCTTAAAAAGCACTAAATTGGCAGACCTAGTCAGCAAATTTCTTGTAATCTTAGTTACAAATTTATAAACATTCAATAACACTGACATTTGCACCATAATTGCTTGCACAAACAGCAGCAATTGATAGAGCGGTGAGCACGACAGTTTTTAGTAGGGAAACACAGCCGTAAGTAGTCAGCCTCAAGGCAGATCCGTTTGGAGAATTAGAGTAAGGGTGAAAAATCCGCTCGAAAATTTCTTTTATGATGCAGTAAAACGTTTTGTAAAAAATAGTAAGTAACGGTTACTTGGGCTTCGTTTAAATGCCGTGAACATTTGCTGACATTATCGCGTACGTGACTTTGGTAGTCCCTCTATCAAAGTTAACAACAACAACATGAGCAATGAAATTAATAACTTTTGTAATATTGTTAACTGACCTTGTTATGTAGAAGAGACTTGACTTGTACACTTGATTTTGACCAAAGCTTCTTCCCCTGTAGAACAATCACTACATCCGCACTATGTAGAATACAACAGTATCGTTCAGAAATAAGAATCCGATGGAATAGCAATAATTTTACTGATAATGATCAAATTGTTTGTAACTTTTTTTAAAAATCAAGCGGATAATAAACTGTGGAAGTAGGTAAAAATGCTACAGAGAATTACTTGATCGAACGTTTGTGAACCTTGTTTAACGAGTAAACTTAAAAGCACTTCACTTTCAATATTCAACTTCACTTTTTTCCACCAATATCCAACGAATCTTTGTTTTTCATCCCAAATTTGTTCTCTTTTCCCCAAAGGACATTAATTTATTTCCACAGTTTCTCAGGTGATATCAATATTTTTACCTCTTTTCTAACAAATATACTGTGAGGAGTTTTCTAAACCAGGTTATTAACTTACTAGTTATGCTTTAGAAAAATAATCCCTGATGTGATACGAGACAAACAGTCCCATCTACTGCGAGTTGATATAAATATTACCGTCAGTTTCCACATTACACAGTTTTATAAACTAATTACTAGTCTTTAAGGTAACTTATTAGATTTTACTTGTTAACAAAACAGCGAAAAATTGATACTGCTAAATTTCACGTTTTTTACTGTCTATTTACTGAGTACGCAAAATTGCAGTTTAAAAGTAAGAGTTGCACACTATTTACGGGCAAAAAAACAACGTCCTAACAAGTTTACACTTATAAATTTACTGGAAAGTTATAAATAAAATTGACCTTTACTACAAAAGGTCATTAAAATAACTATGTATAGACAACCATCTCAAAATAAACAAACAAACCTGCTTTCAAATTACGGTCTGTCACATCCCTGGCATAATTTATCATCTCAGAAAGGACTGACTTGAATTATTCTTTGCCTGAACGACTTTTTTGTAACTGACCGTATTGTGTACATAAACAGAAAACAACACACGTAAATTTAAATTCCCAAGCACTTTTGATACCCATACCGTAGGTATGTAGTCGAAGTATATATACTAAACAATATTGGTGGTAAAAGTAAACACTTATAAACTATACACATTAGGCCTACTTAACTGACATCATTACAGAATTATGTCATGTTTTAAAAATTTTGTTTCATTTTAGAAATTAAGTTATTTGTTAAATTACTTTATTCACTCGTGTTCTTTGCCATAAAATAATTTATAAATTTTAAATTACTGAGTAAATCCAAAAAAGCTTTTGTCAAATATTAAATTTAATTCACAGAATATTGTAAAAAATTTCGAGTTCCTACTTTTATAGATCTTAAAAAAATTATGATATATTTTTAAAAATTCCTGAAATAAGATAAGAGATTAATCTTTCTTTTTAGTAAGCTCTCGTTTAACTTGACCGCCCTGCTTCTGTACCCATCTTCTTTTATCTTCTCCACTAGTTTGCTTTTTGCTCTGCAAGCCTTTAAGTCAGTTGTTTTGTTTTGAGCAGTTTATCTAATTTTTTCTATGAATCTTTTCCCGGTAAAAACCTACCATTATGTTTATACATTGCTTGTCAATCAGGCTTCCAGCACATGACCCTTTGCTATATTTTCTTCACTGAAACTTGCAACAGCATCAGCAACTCTGATGCAACACTTAATCAACAGTTTCTAGGCCATCAAACACTGGTTTTGAACACGAGTACAGATGCTTCACATACGGCCTTGTTTTACCGTGTACGTAAACATTTTTTCAAGAATTCTAGTTTAGCAGCGTCTGTGAATATGGGTTTTACATCCATGTTACTACTCCCTAGCAACATAATAAGCAGATAAGAAGTCAACAGAAGACGCATCAGTGATCGCCGTTAAGAACACAGATTAAAAATTACACGTTTTCTACGTAGCTCTTTATAGGGATTAAAAATGGCCATTTCGTTAGTATTCTTAACCTTTTTTCCAGCCCGTCTATAATATATACACCAGCTTTTTCAACTATTGAGCAAAAAACCTCTAACTAGTTTAGAATATGAAATAAAGCTGCTTGTTTGATACTCTGAATACAATGTATTTTATGTAGTCTTGTGTGCATAAATATACATTGTTAATTTCCTGCCAATGCATGAATATATGATATTAATAGTAGAGTATATTTGACCTTTTTTTTGCATACTCTAAGGTGGTAAGTTGGAAATTCAAACGAAAGATGTCTAAACAAGAGTCTTTAACATAACACCACGGGGTTGTTATAAAGTAAACAAATTTCTAATTGAGTAACTGACACTGTTACCACACACTGCGGCATTATGACTAAATTGATAGTTGTTTAAAATGTCATAGGTTTAAAATATATATCAAGTTTAAAAATTGAAAGAAAAATATTCAGAACCTTAAAGCGTAACGCATCAGTAAAATCTGTGTACTGTGGCTGACAAAGTACCTAAGCAAAAAGTACAAAAGGAGAAAAACAGTGAATAAAAACAATGTTTTACAGCACTTTCCAGTCCAGATGATTACATTTAGTTATTCCACTCGCTTAGCATGGTTGTTTCTGCTTTGAATTAAATTATAGAAAGGGGGAAAATTGAATTATACATGGATAAATTTATTTTAGTTAGTTACACCACGTAAATCTAAAACATATCCAGTAATCTGTTTTATAAGATTTTTTCTTATAAAAATGAAAATTAAAATTAACTATTAGAAAGTTAAAAAAAAGGAGGCTTATACAAAAACTATTAAAATTAAGAAAGGTTTAAACAGAGTCTAACGAGTAGCTTTTAAAAATATACCTAAATAAATTAATAGTGACAACAATGCAATTATTAACGGAAATCATAAAAATCAGTACTAATATTAAACGTTACGTTGTACATTTAGATTATTGCACGTTAATTAATTTAGAACTACTAGTAACTATACCTAAAATTTATTTACCTTGAAAGCAGAATCAAAATACCGAAAGCTATTTCAGTATTATATACTATTGCAATATGACTGTATTCAATATAATATAAAGTAATATATTATGTGTTACTAAATTACATTTTGCAGCATGTGTAATTGTAAAAGAGTCAGTTAATTGTAAACTAACGGACCGGACAGTAACAAATCCATAGTCGGACAATCGAACGAAGTTGTATGACAGCCATACAGTTGTGTTTAATAAACAACGTTAAAAGGAATCTTCGATAATGAAATGCACAAATAAACAGTTTGACAAGGTAATGGTAGTAATTGAAAAGAACTGTGTAAATGTCTGTCATTGATAACGACCGTAGCAACGTCTTCAAGACAGAGGCAACCCAAAAGAAGGCGCAGAAGTGATCAGCGTTAAAAACACACACATTAAAAATAACAAGTTTTCTACGTGACATTTTAGGGTAATGTGTATTGTTTTCAGTTATAATAATAATTCAGCTGTAAAAATAAACTTAACATTTCTGACAGTCTTAAATAAAAGAGAAAGATTGAGAATTAAATACGAAAAAACAAAATTAACAAAATAAAGCAACAATTTGTAGATAGGTTAAGATTAGCATAAGAAGTACGGGATACTACAATAACTACAGTACTACAAATATCGTCAGGATTATCAGTTAACACATTAAGTACCAAATTTGAAAAATCGTTAATTTTTTTGTATTTTAATTATAGTTTAAACAAAAATGTTTCACAAATGAAAAAAACGCGTTTTTCAAAAAATTCCCAAATAGGGATCAGCGTATAAAAACACAGTGTGTAAAAGATATCCGTTTATTTACTTATTTATATATTTTGGTAAAACTAAATTATATTTAGAGCATGTAAATAAATTTTATACATTTTTATTTAGTGTTTAACTAACTGTTCTGTTATGCCAAGCTGAAAAACACTCAATATGAAGTCCAACATTGCACTTTGAGCATTGCTGCCTTTCATTGGATTTACAAATTCGACTTTTACTTTGTTTTCCTTCAACTGCCTGCACAATGTGGCGACCGACAGCATCTAACCTTACAGTCTCTAAAACACGTTTTGTTGACAGCTTACACAATGAAGGCCTTCCAGCGTTAATAAAGTCTGAGATGACCTTGAAAGGTTGGTCCCCGTAATACTTCGTCTAAAGTCTAAAAGGAAAATCTTTTCGTTTGCCATGGAATAAAGTATGTGTGCATTGCCTAGTACCATGTCAACCATGTTTTTTAAATAACAATTTTAAACATTTTTACTTATAAATTAAGTAACATGTAAACATTTTAAAGTAACATTTCTTCCCTCATATTATAATTCTCTATTTATTTATCGACCAATCCATTCTACACTTACATTTATTATACCTCGAAATACAACATGGCTGGGAAAATTTAACTTGTTTCTTTTCAACTTTGCACCATCGACTTACTTTCTGTATGGGTTCAAAACCATCAAAGTTTGATAATATTTTTACAATATTGTTGTCCTTCCAAGTAACTGCAAAAATGTTATTTTCCTCGTGAAACCTAAAGTCATATGTTTCACGATCTTCTACATTTCTGTACCTCCTTTTATTAGTTGATTGTAAAGAAATCTGTGAATTAGTCAAGTCAGTTTTGTTTAGATTCTAATACAACCCAATGAAAAATAATGGAACATCTTTTGAAAGACTGTCGTCAAGAATGTCTTCTTCAATTTCTTCAAAATCAGACACTTCATCTTCTTTGTTTGGAGACAGCTGTAGAATATCTATGTTATCATCTACATCAATTGAATCTAAGAAATAAAGGCCATTTACTATATTTTCTGTTCTATTTAAGCTTAGAAACTGCCTGTTTCTATATCTGGTAAGAAAAAAGTATCAGTGTCACCACAGTGGCATGGGAAAATTTTACATTGGAAGTCCCATGATTCCCAAATGGGAATCTGAGTTAAAAGTTAAACAAATCCTGCAGAATTTTCAAAAGAAGTAAACAATTGTGTGCTTTATGTTACACGACCTATAAACGTATAGCAAAAATAAAGTCCTACAATAAAATGAAAATTGAAATATAAAAAACTTAAATTGAACGTATTGACATTCCTTCAACTAACCTGGCACTGTTTGTTTTGACGCTTTTCAAGAAAGTAGAATCTCAAT
This sequence comes from Magicicada septendecula, assembly GCA_034769895.1. Taxonomy (NCBI): domain Eukaryota; kingdom Metazoa; phylum Arthropoda; class Insecta; order Hemiptera; family Cicadidae; genus Magicicada; species Magicicada septendecula. The sequence continues at coordinate 406,934,152 of CM068373.1, forward strand.
AGAAATCTCAGCTTTAGCACATGAAAACGCTCACAACAAAAGAAGTAATGATTCTGTGTAGTCATCTGGTGCTTAAAAGTCAGTACTGTTAACTTACATTGTAGAGAACGAAATATCCCCAAATGGGAATCGTGGTACTCAATGGGTTAAAGTTAATTTACAAGAACCTGAATATACAGAAAGAAATGTAAAATTTTAGTTCTGTTGGGTCGCAGGAATTTTCTTGACTAATTAAATTAAGTTTATCGACTAAATAATGAAAATAATTAAATAACGAATTCTAATGTTAAATGTGATTTGAAATTTTTTGTTACGTACTCCTTAAGCTTTACACTTTAAGCGCACCTTGAGACAAAATTTTCAAAAAACTAATTGAAAAACATTATTAGGTAAATCATATAAAGTAAGTACATATAACAACCTGAAATAAGTGTGGTGTGTAATGCTTTCATAAACAAGTCCTATTATGTTGAGAAAAAGAGACATATTAAAAGAAACTTATATTTTTCAGAAAACGTAACTCAAAAATATGATGTACCATGACATTTTTGTATCACTACTTTTATAGGCTTAAAACTTGCCAACAGTAACAATTTAAACCAGACGGTTTGTTTAAACTAGCGCAAAAACAGAAGTATTCTACCCTCCGGAAAATACAGTTCATCTGATGACAAGATTCAGAAAGGTTACACCCTTAAAAAGTCTTTGGTAACACAAGAAACACGTAGACTTTAGGATCCGAGGTATCCCATAGGATATGTAACTGACGACTTTAGTTACCGGTATAAATAATGGCTCCCATGTGTACCACCGAAGTAGCCTATGAGAAGGCAGGGTAGGCTGCCTTATGTGATACAAGGAAGGCAGTGTGGCAAGCACTACGCTTCAGCCGCCCATTATTATCCCCAGGATTTTATCCCAGGTTACCGCTATAAGCTTTACATTAATTAATGGAGCCTAGTTATAAAATTACAAATTTATATATCCTGTATTACTTTTTAAAATTAAATAAAGGGGGAATTCTTTGCGAGTAATGAAGATGTTACAGTATCGTAAAATACTATATTTGTGCTGAATTCGTTACTAAAACTTAAACAGGCGGTAGGAGTTCAACGTTGTTATAAATAGTAGTCTTTCTTCAGAAGTTTATTCTCCTGACACGATTTAGAAAGAACATGCACTCCAACATACATATATGCACTTTGTATTTCAATTCGTGTGGGCAGATCCGTCCATGAAATATTAAATAGCAGGTTGGATTAATATTACAGGTACATTAAAGCTAGTTTCCCCTGGCCATATCTGTTGTAGAACTATTTGTGTTGAAAATAATGTGTGTGGTTTAGCTTTTCATCGTTATTCGAAATGCTGGAAATGCATTATGAAATAGCAGGTTGGATTAATATTACAGGTACATTAAAGCTTGTTTCCCTTGGCCATATCTGTTGTAGAACTATTTGTGTTGAAAATAATGTGTGTGGTTTAGCTTTTCATCGTTATTCGAAATGCTGGAAATGCATTATGAAATAGCAGGTTGGATTAATATTACAGGTACATTAAAGCTTGTTTCCCCTGGCCATATCTGTTGTAGAACTATTTGTGTTGAAAATAATGTGTGTGGTTTAGCTTTTCATCGTTATTCGAAATGCTGGAAATGCATTATGAAATAGAATGTTTGGTTAATATTACAGGTACGTTAAAGCTAGTTTCCCCTAGCAATATCTGTTGTAGAACTATTTGTGTTGAAAATAATGTGTGTGGTTTAGCTTTTCATCGTTATTCGAAATGCTGGAAATGCATTATGAAATAGCAGGTTGGATTAATATTACAGGTACATTAAAGCTAGTTTCCCCTGGCCATATCTGTTGTAGAACTATTTGTGTTGAAAATAATGTGTGTGGTTTAGCTTTTCATCGTTATTCGAAATGCTGGAAATGCATTATGAAATAGCAGGTTGGATTAATATTACAGGTACATTAAAGCTAGTTTCCCCTGGCCATATCTGTTGTAGAACTATCTGTGTTGAAAATAATGTGTGCGGTTTAGCTTTTCATCGTTATTCGAAATGCTGGAAATGCATTATGAAATAGAATGTTGGGTTAATATTACAGGTACATTAAAGCTAGTTTCCCCTGGCCATATCTGTTGTAGAACTATTTGTGTTGAAAATAATGTGTGCGGTTTAGCTTTTCATCGTTATTCGAAATGACGTAGCCGGCAATTAACTAGCTTTACTTTCTTGATCCTTTAGTAACATATTTGAAGGGTTTTTAAGGCAATATAAGAAATTTCAACGCAAATGTTTTCTTTAGACGATAAGAAATTCTTTTTCAAAAGTAAGCGGTTTGGTGGTATGACGTTGAATACGTAGGCCTGCTATTTACATTTTAATTTTAAGACAATTATGTTTCTCTTTACAAATTCGCATCCGGCATACACTAGTAGTTCCGGCATAACAAGTCTAAAATTTTGTTAATGGAACATATTGTTAACTACTTTAACAGGCATATATAACATTAACAGACTCTTAAGTTATCGAACACAAAATTACTTCTGCATTGTCAACAAAATAAATTAAGGATTAACAAATAGCATGAATAATTATTAAAAAGATCGTATTTTACGTCTTTAATAAAAATGCGTTTAAAACTGTCAGTAACAAATTATTTTGCTTTAGCAGAGGAATAAGTTTCTACGTCATAGCTTATGTTCTTTGCGAATGTAGTGCTTGTTTGAAACTAATATACTTGGATAGGAATTGTATTACGTAATGCAATCCCACAGGGCCGTAGGTTACCTGTTATTGCATTTCTTGATTGCTTGGTTTATTCAAGAAACTACATCATTCTCTTGACCTCGAGCAGTTCTGCCCTTAACCTGATTAAAGTGATCTCGGATGGTGATTATGTAACATGGACGGAACGGATGTACGTGAATGACGAAACGATAAACCGAGATATAATGCGTCCTACTGCTTTGAAGTAAAGGTTACTTTGCCAGCCGACGACTTCAAATTAACACAAAATAAATACACAAGTTTACTTTTGTATTGATTATTCTTTACCGGAGTAAAGAATTACTCGCACTGTTAAATGTAAAACCAGTTTCTAAAGAAGTATGTTTTTTATTCCATTAGCCATATTAAATTTTGGCATGGAATATAGATTTAAGAATAACCTTTCGACAGCCACATAAATAATAATCTACGCTTTGCAATTTAATTTAGGTAATTGTGAACACATTACTTTTCTATTTTTAATAGTAAAATTTTGTAAGAACAAACAACAAAAAGTATACTTAAAAAGAATTTCGACGAAACCGAAACATCGAAGCATGATAATGTTTTTAGGCTTTTGAAACGTATAATGTGCATAAACTGCAGACTCTCCTGTTCAGCGATGTTCGTACGGATTTCTGACCGATTTCTATATAACTATATAACAAATATTTACTATATAACAAATATATTTACTATATAGCAAACATTACCATGTTAAGACGACAGAGACCGAAGATTTCTAAACTGTGGGGAATCGAAAGTGTGGAAAAAATATAGTGTTAACATCACCTGGAGCGTTAAAGTTTTCGATGACGTTACACATTTTGCATCACTCATTTTGTGGAATGACCCCCAGCCTAAAAACATTATCATGTTAAACTAATATTGAATTTAGTCTTACTGTTCATGTCAGCCTATGATATTGTTTAAAGTAAAAGAAATAACAATTTGTTTTACCTTTTTCTGTATTTTTATTTTCGTTTTATTCTGTCCCGAAAGTATATATATGTGTATAACAGGTTACTGGTATAATGCATTATCAGAGGCACATATCATGATAGTACGTCTGCCCGAAAAATAAATGTGTGTACTTTAACTCTTAAATCACATGTTTAAAAGCTATTCTTACGAAAGTCATCTATTTAGCTTTAACACACATACAAATAAGTCGTGATTTAAAGGTGCTTCTAGAGTGCAACCGTACTTCAGAATTATTTAATTATTATTTCAGTTTAGCCAAGAGTGAGAATCGTATTATGTTTTGTCAGATTTACATTTCTTAGGAAAAGTTAATGAATATTCTACTATTGTGAAAAACGAATACCAAAACCGTTTGGACTTTCTGCTGAAATAAACATTCCCAAGGCGGTTGAGTTAATAAATTTTGCAGCCACTTTTAACTTTATGGGTACGCTTGTAAATGTACTTCATCGCTCCTTATTGTAACGTTGCAGCGTTGTAACTCTGCACGTAGCTGCTCTCAAGTACACATAAACCATCTAGGCACAGCTGAGACCAGTGTGGCGTTTCTTTCATAATCCTACATATTTTGTCTTTTAGTACGCTGTACTTCATTGGCAAATCATCCTCTTGTATCAATCGTTGCTTACGACAAAACTAGAAGACGTTATGAGAAGTTAAATTCTGTACAGCTGCCATTTATACATAGGCCTACAGTTTTTATACACGTATATATTTTATACATACTGATTATTTTCCTTACTTCTAGTAGTAAAATAAATTTTTATTAATTACATTATTACATTATTTTTATTACATTTTTATTTATTAGGTAATTTCAACTACTTGATAGGAAATTATGTTATAATATTTTAAGCTTAAACTTATGCTTGGACATTTGATAATTTTAATACAAAGCATACTGTGTTTTGTATTTTTTGTTACACATTTTGAGTAATTATGCAAGAATTTAAGTTTGTGTACTATTTTTACCTTCCACCCTAGAGTGTATTTACGGGTGGGGAACGACTGGGAACACCCCCAACAAGGGTCGAAGAAAGTTGAAGTATTTCCTTAATTTCTTAATTTTTAAGCTATTTTATTAATATTTTAGCTATGCAAACTAATATAATAGTAACTATTATGAAACATACAAACATGTTTATTACACAGCATATACGTATAAGCTTGAAATATAAAATATAGGAAAATGAGTTCAGTTAATAAGTGTCTTCTAAACAACGTTTCGTTAACATTTGTATTCCGTTATTACCATTTACTTTAATGAGATTGATACCAGGATCTTGCCACACGTTTTAACCACTTTAAAGATAGTAATGTTCATTAGTCATAGATTTTTTTTTCTGTTGTATACTCAACTAACTCAAACGGACTTTCCCCCAAAGGCCAAATTCTAGATACGCCACTGTTCCGTACTTTCTACAAGATAAGATAATTTGCTATTTTTGCTGTCGGAGAAGGTGAAACAATATTTTGTTTAATAAATTTTTGTGTATTATTATTAGTCTCATGTAACATACATTATAACTTAAAATTAAAACTAAATGGAAAAGGGGCAAAAAACGTGGTACTAAACACACTCTTCCAGGGCGCAAAGATGTGACGGCATGAAATTATTATTATTACATACCCCCGTTTTCAATAAAAGTTCCCTGAGCGTTCTGACTACGAACTTCCTGTGTCGTCGTCTTCAGCTGATAAAACTGAATAGTAAAACAGAGTTATTATCAGTAAGGAAAAATATTTTGGAAACAATTAACGTTAGTAATCGTGTGACAAATGACGACTTAGCTTAAATGTAAATTCAAATTAAATTATTATTACAATAAACTAAATTATCCGTCTATACGAATGAGGCTGTGCAAGTTAACGAGTCTTCTTCAGATAATCCCTGTATCTTGCATCATGCACACCAAAGGCTTATGTTGAACAAATCGACAAGACTTTCCCCCATTCTATCTTGTAGGTTTATTTTCCATAATCTCTTGGGTCCACCCCGTTTCCGGTCGTCTATATGCAACACATCACCTTTTTAGGGCAATGATCACCAGACGTCCCTTTCACGAGGCCTCACCATATGAGAAGCTCGGTATTTTACGAATTCATTACTAATTCCATTTCTACATTACTATGTGTTTTATTAATGAATTTTGTTTTATAGATTAGTTTTTAATTCTTCGCTTATTTTTGTTATTAGTTTAGTCCCTTTTATTGCCATTTTTATGGATTTTCAAGAATTCGGTATATTAATTTATGAAAATTTGCCATTTTAAAAGTCGATTTTTGTGTTTAGGGACTCGGTGTGTTTCACATACAGACCCTATTTGTAATTATATTGAGATGTATAAAGTGTCGTAATTGCATCTAAAGTCTTTTTTAACCGTCAGTTTATTTTATTATATTCCGTATCTGTGTGATAATTTTGTGTACAAATATTTCGATTAAATCGTTAGTAACTCCCATTGCAAGGCCCCTTTTTTAATGTTATGTTTTTTTATTGAATTAATTTAAAATGATTTGTAGTCTGTTAGATAAATGTACAGAATATGCGCTTATTATTACTTGCTTTCAAGTTATTGTTTTAATTTTTATCGTATTTTTACAGAAATATTTATTTATACATTCACAAAACCAAAATTGTGTACGTTTGAATTTTTATTTATATGCCTGTTTCTTTAGTTTTTCTGCGTCTTTGTACTATTCTATTTATGTGTTTGGTTGACAGTTCAGTGTGTGTTTAAAATTTTTGTTATTAATTTAAATATTTATTACTTTTTTGGCGTCCCTTCATTTGTTTAAGGTGTAGGCCTAAGATGTGTTTAGGTATTGTACTATTTTATTTACTAATTTGATCTTTTTAAAATTGGATTATCCATTTCATAATTGTACGGATCTCTGTTTTTTAAGTTGGGTTAACAATTTTTAACGTAATGAAAATCTAATTTTGAAATCTATATTATTATTTAATAAAATTTCATGGTTACCATCTACAAACATCCCTGATTTAAGGTCCAGTATTTTACTAGAATTTACTATTTTGACATTACTTTGGTTTTGTACCCTGTCAGCTTCTGATTTTGTAAAATTATTATTTGCTAATTTTTGTGCTCAATAGTTAACAGTTTGCTTTATAACATATTTTTTAATATGACGAGTTCCGTTGTGATATTTGTTTAAACGGTTACAATACTTGTACTGACGTACTGATCTTAATTTACTCTGATTTTTAATACAAATTATTAATTGAAATTTTTCTTTCTTCTATCTGGTTTCTTAGGACTTATATCATAGTTATACGATTTGTTTTGAGGGACTTGTGTAGAGTTTTTACCTCATTTTATTGAACTTAAATAAAATTTATTAAATCTACAACTTGGAAATGGAAACTATGAAAACCATTTAGTATGCGTGTATTTGGTGTATGCGCTTTAGGCCTCTTACAGGTTGTAAGGATACAACTATCTGTAACAGCTGAGAGCGTCGTTGTATCCGTTTCTCGGCTAGCTGAATAGGTGCGTGTTTCCGCTAAGGCCGCACTCAAGTATCCTTTAGAGTTTTCGAGTCCTTGTTAAGTACGAATCTTATGGAATCCTGCAGCCTATATATAGGTGACAGCTGCCGCTTAAAGGTCAACCAAGTGGTTCTTGTGTTATAATTAGTGCGGAATTCTTTATAGTTGACATTATTATTGCGTGTGGACAAATCTAGTTTGAATTGTTGTACGAGATATTGACAAAATGTTATTTGTGATTAATTACAGCTGGTAATTAGTGACTTCATTGGTGTCTGTATTTTGTTTCCGCTGTATCATATGACGATTCGTGGAGACCACCGTAGAAATACTATAAATTTATTAAAATTTTTATTTATGAGAGACAACACGTTCTATGACATTTGAATTCATATCCTTTTTTTCATGAGATTTTAAGTTTGTTGTAATTTTTACACATTACATTGTTACTTACTTTACTTACTTAATCCTTAGCTTTTCTACCTTTCGGTGTAAAGCTATGTTGGAGTTGAGTCCTCTGAGGTCGTCTTTTTCCACATATCCCTCCATTTCTTTATGTCTCCTGCGAGCTCCTTTATTTTCTCCCATTTTAATCCTCTTCTTTCTGCAGCTGTGCGGGCTTCATCCTTGCAGAGCTTTCTCGGTCGTCCTCTCTTTCTTTTACCTGTTTCTCTGGATTCGAACACTTGCTTTACCGGTCTTTCCTCCCCCGTCCTCAATACATGTCCCAGCCATCTAAGTTGTGCTTGTTCTACTGTTATTGCTACAGGAACAATATCTAACTTTTTCCTAAATATTTCATTTTGAATTCTATCTTCTTTTGTCTTTCCTTCTATTTTTTGAAGAAACCTCATTTCAATACTAGTTAGCTTGCTTTTTATTCTCTCATTTGTTGTCCATGTTTTGCTCCCGTAAGTTAATACTGGCTTCATGATTTTTCTGACTATTTCTGTTTTTACCCTAGTGGTTATTCCTTTTTTACCCAGGAAACTTGATTTAATACTATTGAATAATCTTCCTGTTTTAGCTACTCTTCCATTTATTTCTTCCTCTAAATTCCCTTTGCTGTTAATCACTACTCCCAGATATTTATAACATTTTATTTGTTCTAAATATTTTCCATCAAGTTCTATACTGTGTTCCTTTTCTGAATTTCCTATTACCATAGTTTTAGTCTTCTGTATACTAATATTGTAACATTACATTTGGAACCACTTAATATCGTACCCGATTTATTAAAGACAATGGATAAGAAGCTAAACAAGAAGAAGTATATCTTTCAGGATGATAGTGAAGAGGAACGAATAAATATTTCAGACTGACTAGTAATACAACTGACCGTACCTAAATTAATGATTCAGGCAAAGTGATGCAAAATACATCCAACCCCGATTAAGACATGAACTTTAAATAAGGATAAAATAAGTATTATAAAGACTGACGGATTATGTATCAATGCTATAAGGAAACAAATGGTTCCATTCAATGTATCATAATATCAAGGTAACCAAAATACAAATTGAGGGATAATAGGCCCAAACATACAATACTATGTAAAGAGAAATAGTAGTAAGTGATTGATTTGAATGATGTAATGAAAATATAACAAACCTTATTATAGATACAATGAACCATACCACTAATTGTAATAAATAATGATCATAAGGTTGTCTAGAAAACAACACATAATAATTTATTCACAGTAACATTTTATAACAAGAGTGCATAATAGTAGTTAGTAAGTGATTTACCAAGTGACAATTTAATAAGGGTGGGTACACCAAAGTGAAATGAGTAAAAGAAATAAATATTTTGAAATAACCACTATTAACACCAAAGTACAGTGAAAAGGTACAAAGTGCAAGTTTAACCCAAAATAGAGATAAACCACAAGAATTATAAATCAGAACTCATAGGCCTATAAAAGTGAGAGTGGACAATAAAATGTAAAAACCCATAAAAACCAATAAGAATAAATATAAAAACAAAACCATTCTAAAATGATACTGAAGTACAATACAGTTAATAAATAAACTAATGTACATTAATTTTAAGAAAATACTATATGTAAGATTACATGATAAAAGTGGAAATAATACTTACATGAGAAGGTAACAAATAATTAATCAAACAGTCAAAACTAGATGGATTAATTATTTATAAGTGTGACAAATAGAATCCAAACAGTGCAATACTAACCAGTGATAAAATAATAAACAAAGTGTTTTTTGAACAAGTATCACCAGTCAAGTGCTAGTATTAAGGATATACCTAGATGACAATTGAGAGAATATTTGTTTATATTCCCAATTCCTTAAACCTATAGGAATATGACTTTGTTTAAGGGTGAAAAGTACCAAAAAATAGGATAAACAAATGAAGTAGTAGTAAAAAATAGTAGTAAAAAATGAAGAGTAACCAAAATGTTGTTATTATAGTAAGAATTGATAGTAGCTTAATAGTATAGTTGTATTCAGGATAAAAATCCTCTAATGTTATTAAGGATGTTATTGTTATGAATGTTTAAATAGTAAGTTTATATAGTAAATGTTTATAAGCAATGTTATGATAGCATAAAGAAAGCAGAGGAGATGGTAATGTTAATGTTATAGAACGGTGCAAAAGGTTATAATTGTTAAAATAAGCACTAAGAGTAAGTCATATTCTGTTGAGTGGTGATGAAGCTTATATTAAAGTTATATTAAAGCTATGTTAAAGTTATGTTAAGGTTATAAATTTAAGAGTTAAACAATTGTATGGATTAAGTAAAAAGCAGTTTATTTGTTCAAATGTTCAGTAGAATCATAGCCATATGGGCATGAGATTAAACTAATAGGATAGTATATCCTTTTTGTTTTGTTAAGATAGTGTTATATGTTAAACAGTTTTTATGGTTGTTAAAAGTTAATTTAACTGTTAAAGGTTTACTAAGATATCAGTCATGGAAAATGACATTAAGGTAAAATGTTTGTAAACATGGTGATGAAGATAACACCAATACATAGGCCAGGTAAAACCAACTTTTGTAAATTTTAAATAATACTGTTAGGAATTTTATGAAACAAATATTGAAGGATGAACCGATTTAGAGTTAATAGCATACACTACAAATCTAGAAACAAAATAATTCGTTTTAAACTATCTATGAAAAATTCAAATAACAAAATTGTAACAGCTGTATTTCTCAAGTAAAGGTAGGCATGTTTAGTGTCTATGTGTGTCAAATGTAAAGACCAAAATAAGGTTGATAATAGTTTTAAATTCCCAATCAGTATAGAAAAGTTATACTAATTTAAAGGTTTTGAACAAATTCTGACATTGAAATAATGAAATTACATGACAATGTATATCCGAATCAACCAACCAGATTCCAAGTTTACCCATAGCAACCAGAAATTTCGGATAAATAAAAAGAGACTTCTTTAACAACGGTCATAGCGTACAGACGCGTTTGCAAAACGTCTTACATAATTAACTATAAATTGTAAAAACACGTTCCAGACATATTAATACCGATAGATACACATAATACGAGTTATTACAACCAAGTGAGGAACAACTAGCATTGGAAATAGAAGAATCAAGAACCAGGGAGGAGGATCGAAGCAGACGTGGGCCCTATCTTCGACCAAGAACGATAAAGAAGAGGATTTGGTGACTTTGACATTTTTATTATATTATGCATCAACACCAACTTTTGTATACACGACTTTTTAAAAATTAAGCAACTAAACTACAGACACCATATCACACCAACACTAAGAACACTCACTAATAACACGAATTGAGATTGACACCTTTTTTAAACACCACAAGAACCTTTGATTTCAATAATAATTAATAAACACATGAACTGGACATAACCTATAATAACTAGCAGCCACGATTCAACTGCATGTGTGCACATTACACTCCTTTGTAACTTTGTAATATCCTTGAACTGTAAAATTTGTACTTTGATTTGTAGAATAACGTTTTGTTTAATTGTAATCCCCGAACCATATACGCCCTGAGATGATCTATTTTAATAGAAACAATAACCAACGCTTTATTTTGGTCTGAATGCAATAAGAATTACAACTACAGTACCAACTGGTAAAGGAGACACATAATTTTTGCCACGATTGTGATTATCATAAAAGAAACGAGAAACAGTTAACCCATGTTTTATTGAATAAATAATTTCTATAAGGATATATGTTTGTTGTTATATTTGCGTCGTTATTATTGCTGTTCCATTTAAAAAATAAGTTCACAGAGCACAGCGGACACCACAACGGTTGGCAACGGTGGGTGACGTCATCGAAACGGTACGTATAGTGGGAGCGAGCGGCAGATTACAAAATCATTCGCCGTTCAACATATATTATTAACAGTAGCATTATTACAACAACAACAGTGTGGTTGAAGGTAGTTAATACATATACATTTGTTACTAATTGACGTTTCCAACGGGCGGCGTATATAATTTAAGTGCCCCGCAACACAAATAGAGTGTTACAAATTGACGAATCCAAAGTGAGACTTTAAGTAAATAAAGAAGTAACGAACAACAACGACATTTAGAATTAAAGTTCGTTACAATATTCATGTTTATCTTTCTAAGTTCTTCATTAAATACCTTTATGTTATTCTGTAACTGTTTTACTGTTTCTTCTATAATTATTAAATTGTCTGCGTAGCATACTTCTGTTATTGTTATTATCTTCATATTCCAGTATCCTATTCTATATTTACTCGTACTTTCTTTCCATTTATTGACAACATCATCCAACACCAGGTACATTACATTGTATAAGGCTAATTACAGTATTATTAAAGTTCTCCTACTGTACGAGCGATCAGATAATTCCAGTTAATTTAATAAACATTTGATTATAAATTTAAACATTTCAAAGTAAATATAAAATATTACGTATTTAAACATGTGAAGTGAATACGTGTGAACGGTGAAGTCAGCAAACACTTAGTGGTAAAGTTAATACTGGAATTCAGGTCACACAGCGCCACAGTAATAAAGTTAAAAAGCACCGAGTTCTAGCAAACAAAACACAGTTTTACGTTCAACAAACGTATACGGTAAATTATATTTTTCTTGCATTGCAATACAGTTAATTGCCTATTACGTTCATACTATACGTTATTAAATTTTAAACTATACGATTTACATTTAAAAGCGTCGATATATTCATAAATGTTATCTACATTCTAAACCCAGGGCCTTTCTGGTTCAAATGATAGGCAATAATCTTATGACATTAGCCTATTTTGATCTTCACAGGCATGGTTTGTATGATAGATGGTCTGAATAACACTTGTTAGGCTGGATATTACTTTCTCTTGAAAGTAATTTAACTTGAAGTGTTAACTAGAGTTAATAAAGTTAATTATGTTTATATGTATCCTTTGACAGTTAAGCTACTCATTGTTGTAAGTTCTCTTACGCCCAAAAGTAGAAATATTATTTACTAATATATTTTTTCTACTCCTTACAACCACTTGGCTTGTAGACTGAGGGCTTGAGACGTTTTGAGCGCCCTGGCACAAGGGTGTATATACATACAACACCCGTTCCGACACAGGCAAAGAGAAAGCACAGACAGACTTTTTGGAAGCACGTGTGGTGGCGAGCAGGATTGTGACACTACCTTGACCAAGATCCGGTGGCTGCAGCACAGCCGTTACCATTGTGAGTCGCAAAGAAAACCACTGTAACGGTCTGCGCTACAATAACATATCGACGTTTATTACATGTCGTCGATTGTACATCTCACCAGAATTTCAATTAATAAAGTTGGTTAGTGGTTGTAATTGGAAAAGACCTAAGGACAATAGCTACACTGTATTGGAACTAATCTGCAGTGGTCAGAGTAGATAAAGAGAAAACTGAAGAGGTACAGATTCTGCGTAGAGTAAGACAAGGATGTATACTATCTCCGCGTTTATTCAACATCTACTTGCAAGGTGTTCTTAGAAAAGCTTTAGATGAATGTAGTGGGGGAATCTCTCTGAACGGTGAAAGAATAAGTAACATACGTTATGCGGATGATACCGTCCTATTTGCAAAGCTTAGAGGGGCTGAAACAACTAATGAATAGAGTGAGAGAAAGCAGCCGTCGATATGGTCTAGACATGAATGTTAATAAAACGAAGCTAATGATTGTGTCCAAGAAGAAGTTCACAAACTGCACACTTAATATAAAACGTGTAAGCCAACTTACATATCTTGGTACTATAGTCAATGAGCAATGGGACCACTCTCAAGAAATAAAGAGCAGAATTGAAAAGGCAAGAACAGTTTATTCACTAGAATGAGCAGTTTATTCAAAAGTCACCATTTAACAATAAACACAAAGATGAGACTTCTACGCTACTACATATCCTCGGTCATTTTCTACGGTGTAGAATCTTGGAATTTGACTGAAGCCAAAACTAAGAAATTAGAATCTTTCGAAATGTTGCTTTACCGTAGAATACTGAGAATTTCGTGGGCGTCACATATAACTAATCTTGAAGTTCTTAGAAACATGAAGAAAGATAGGGGAAGTTATTAACACAGTCAAGACAAGAATCTTCAGTATCTGGGACATCTCATGAGAAATGAAAAGAGATTTTACTTATTGCAGTCCACAATACGGGGAAAAATTCTCGGAAAGAAAGGAGTTGGGCGACCGAGAATATCATGGCAGAAAAATCTAACGACTGGTTTGGCATGAATACAAATGACTTATTCCGTACAACAGTGCAGGAAGTTAAAATAGCCTGTATGATATCCAACATCCGAAACGGATAGGAACTATCAGAAGAAGACGAGTTGTTGTAATCAAAAACAGTATTAACTCTGTAGCACACCACTATAGAGAAATTATTCCGAATAGCGCTTTCAAGATTCACAGCTCATCATCAGATTGTGAACTGTGATGATTATGATGACGAAGATCTGATTATGAGCTGTGAAGCTTGAAAACGCTAATCGGAATAATTTTTCTATAGTGGTGTGCAACAGTTTTAAGTCTGTTTCTGATTATAACTACTAACATAACTGTATTAATTGAAATATCAACGTTTATTTAAAATATTTTCAATTGTTCTAATTACATTTAGTAGCTGGAAAATGATTCTATTTTTTTTATTGAGAATCAGAAAAGTATTGATAATTCTAGTATACTTTGAAAGACACATAAATTGAAAACTTTGAATTTGCTAAAATTAACAGACTATTGTACCCATACTTTAAAAATTAAATCTATTGCAAGCAATTTAACTTCCAACATGATCATAGTACACATTTTATATGAACGCGTAAACATATTAAGTTGTACAACTTTTATTTATTTTTATTACCTTCGTAAAATGTTTTATAATTGTCTGTATTACAAAGTTTAAAAATAATAAATTCTAAACATAATAACATGAAAACAACCAGTGTTTTTTGTTCAAAAATTACCCAGGATAGCTATAGAGAAATTTTTCTAACCAAAACAATTCGCGCACCTTTTAGCGAACGGTTTAATAAATCTGACTAAATAGAACTTTCAAAAAATGGTATCAAATGCTTCAATGGCAAACGCATAAAATAAAAAAGTCGTATTTACCTCTGGAAATTTATTCACGACAAACAAAATTGTACGTCAGAAGGAAAATGAAAAAGAAACGTAAATTTCTTTTTATAATTGTCCCAAAATTTTTTACTAGGAAATTTTATTGAATAGATTGTTACTGTTTTCCTACTCTTATAATCTTTTATATATTGAGATTTGTAAATAGGATAACAGTTACTCTGTCGAAACAAACGTAACATTTTTAAAATTTATGCAACGCAAGCATTTGTTTTGAAGTTATATTATAATAATATCTTTAATTAACTAATTTAAGTAAACTTTTACTTTAAAAAATTAAAAACATACGGCTGCTTTTTATTCCTTCTTATTTCAAATGACTCATTAAAATAGGGCAAGTGACTCTATTTCAAGAGAAAAATATGTATATGTTTTTTTAGATACTGCTAGCTTATTATCCACTTAATAGCATAGTATCCTATACAAAACTATTTGAAATATTAAAAATAATATAACTCCGAAACTTATATTTTTTACAAAACACGGTTTTGTAATGAAAAGCTTTTGTTGAATAAACTGCTGGTAAACTGATTGGGAGTGGTCACAGATAACAAGAGCTATGGGCGGGGGAAATAGAATTATAATTTATTATTAACCCGTAATATATGTTTAAATGTTTGAGTGTCGAGTACTCTGTACGTATCATACAGTGCAAAAAATTTGAAATGATGATCATACATACAAGACGTATATCCATTTACTTTAGCGTGTGAATTTACATGCTTAATTGCGATATTTATGCAAATCAAAGGTAAATGTACAAGACCAGTTTGAATTGGTTGTTAAATACAATGACACTTTCATCATAATATAGGAGTAATTAACAAGATACCAATTAAGGACTTGCAGAATAACCAGGATTAATTCAGGATAATTAACCAGGATAAATTAACCAGGATTTATTCAGGAAAGGTATTATAAACCAAACATATTTATGCAAATTAAAAACTATTGGGCTATTGGACCGCAGCCGGCTGCTAAATAGTCACTCATGCTTTTTTAAAACATTTCGGCCACTCCCGGAGGCTTTCTTTGGTAGCCTTTTAGCAGTCTACCGCGGTCCAAGAGCCAGTTGTTTTAATTTGCATAATATTGATTCCGGCCGTGATACCATTTGTAATAAGATACATTCATTTTGTGTAATCCTATAAGCGTAAACATAAAGAGTTTTATTACTACATGTTTGGAATCAGTTTTGTAAAATATAACTAGCTTGTTTTTTTTTTGTTTCAGGTAAGTTGGTGACTGAAGATTTGTAATTCTTCTACTACTAGACAATATTCACGGAGATTACTCATAGTAACTGCGTAGCATAAAGATAGCAACTATAATAATACGAAAATATGTGAATCAATTTATACTTAATCGATTTACTTTTTGTCGTACTTTTAATTGAAAACATTATACACAAATCAATGCAAATTTACATGTTTGTATTAAATAAGCTAAATGGTTGTACTATTACATAGAAGGTTATGTAAAATTTATGAAAAATTTTTGCAAATTTTATATCTGTTTCTATCTACAATGTAAGGTAAATTCTTTAAAATCTTTGATGTCGACACTACACAGTCTGAAATTTACCTTTAGTTTACTAATTTTAGTTCATCAATGTTTCAGTAAATAGGCCTATGTAAATTTAGTAGATTGCATATCACTTTAGTGAAACTGAAAATAACAATATACAAAAGTCTTCTGCGAGGTATGCAATCAACTCGTTGTTATTAGTATTCTGTAATTATATAGACACTGGCTCGTAAGGAACCCACAACACCATGTGCTGCACAGGTTGTTTTCTTTGAGGTGTAACTAATTTGTTTCTATATTGTCTCCAGGGTAAACTACATATACGTAATTAATATGGAAATACCTTGGCAAGGATTTTGGTTGTAGCCCGCAACAAGGCGTGCTTGTAATTCAAACCGCGATAGATAAACACGTTTTCGAATTCAAACGGAAGCGTTATTGTAGGGTACACAAGCTTTTAATTAAGTTTGTGATAGTCTTAACAAAATATACAGACATTAATTAAAGCCAAATTCATTTTATAAATAAATATTTGAATTTTGATCGTTGATAGCTCAATTGTAACGAGAACCGTATTGAACAGCCTAGAACGCCCTCCACCCGTCCCCCCAATAGTCAAACAGGTGTGTTTCAGTCAAGGATGCGCTAAAGTACGTTCCAGAGTACTTTGGATAAGACTTGAAATACGCATTAGCTGACACACAACATTAGGGAAGGAAAATTTTAGAAAACATTCGCTACCTATAAAAAGTTATAGCAGCCGGCTTGTCAGTTAGTTACGACCAGTAATTTTCCTTATTGCGGATCGAGTGGAGATTTACCTTAATTGCGGCGAAGTGTTATTGTGTTACAGTTAGTGTGAAATTCTAATAGTTGATATTATTATTACGTGTGTACAAATATAACATGTATTATTGTACGAGACTAATCTTGTTGAACAACTTGTTGATTACAAGTTATTAATTGTGATAATTAAAGTTGGTGATTAGTGTCTTTGCTGTCTGTAATTTTGTTTTCCACTGTGCCATACCACAATCAGTGAGAAGTTTTATTATAAATATATATTTAAATTTTAAATATTGTTTTGAATACGTTACCAAAATGTTATAATATTTTTAATATATCTTTAATAACTAGTTTCTAGTACACGTTAAAACAATTAAACAACTTACGTTGTTTTAATTTAAATCAGCTGAATCTGACACATACTGCATAAAAGTATAAATACTTTCTTATTCGTTGTAGTTTACGCTTACACGTTATTTTTTACATTTAATAAAATATTTGTTTCAATATTTATTTAATTCACGCTATAACTAGTTACAAATGCTGACATATTAAAAATGTTTTCCCTTTCTTATTAAAAATAATCAGACGGGTTTCAGTTGATTTGAATATATTCCCTAAAATATTTAAATTAATCAATCTTACTGAACATTGTGAATCAAAAATACTTAATTTAATTCTCTACAATTCCATCGAAACAAATCTAAACGTAGAATTATCATGATAACCTGTGTGCAGAATTTTATACTCCCCGTTGCCGGAGTAATGCCGATCGACCTCCTCACCAAGGAGCTTAAGATCATCTTCCAAAGGAAGAAGGATGTAGGTAGCCAAACTCCAAGCCGAGGGGCACGAAGCTATGTAATGAAGAACCGGCAAAGAGCTTGGGAGCGTGAAGAACGAGGTTCAGCAAGAAGCCTCATCAAGCAGATGCATCGAGGGGAAGCATGAAAGGATCGACTATTATCTAACCGACTTTCTAACTGGACACATGTATTGTCAATCTTACATGAAGAAAGTTTGAAAGGTGAAGTCACCAGTACTGCTGGGGCGCTGTGGACGCCGTCAGAGAGACGCGACAGATAGGAGCGACACAGTAAATTGTTATGAGAGGATATCAGGCAAGAGATCTTCCTGGATAACATCGTCTAAGCCGTGCTATGAGTCGAAGCCCGAAGTAATATGTCAAACAGTTCCAGATTAGTGTCCTAGAAGACGAAATGGTGTAGTTTCTACCAAGCCGGATGTATTACCAAAAGCCACGGGCCCCAGAAAAGTGCATCCTCCCGGACACCTTTACACCAAATTTTTCCACGTACCCTCGTAAAAACAGTTACTTTTCAGTTACGGGGAGTTAATACACCTATAATTTGTCCATCGGTTACATTCTCTTCAGTTAAATGTGTAACATTCTCTTCTGTCTGCAGGCAATTTACCTACTTGGTTTGTTTATTCACGTATTTTGTGATAATACATATACGAACAATCAAATTTTATGATTATCTATTATTACCGTCATTAATCAAAGTGTTGTCTTCATCTTTATTTTACGTTCTTATTTATGTAGTTAATATTAAACAAAGTAATTTAGTTGTGTTTTGATTATCTTTAAAATTGTTGTTATCTTTACAATGTCCTTACAGATTTGTGTTCAATGTCTTCGCTTTTCAATAGTAAAACATTACACGAAGTACATGTTTCTACTTTTCGAAACACAGAAAAACCTTTTGTTACTCATAATTTGCGTACATTAAATAATTCCGTTGAAATTCTAGGATAACAGTGGTACTCTGAGATTATCAAAAATAATGTTTCCAACTTATAAAAATATTTGAAATACACAATATATTTACTGTTAATACAAAATAATGGAAATATTACTGTACACTTCCGACGGCATTTTGGCAAAAATTTTAAATTAATTAAATTTAACTAAATTCGGCATAATAAACTAAATTCATTTTTTAAATTCGATCATAAAAAATTTCTGAACACAATTTATATTGGCCAAATATAAATTTACCTAATCTGAACTGAAATCAGTAATTTATATTTACCATATTTATATTTCTGTTAATTCCATTAAACCAAAGTTTAAAAATGTACAAACATTAACTTCTTAATTCCCTCTTCAAAAAATATATGGTTACTGTTTGAAACGTAAACTGGTAAAATTGCTAAAGTTTCTTTGATATCAAAAATAGTGTATTACGAGATTTAGTTAGAGTTATCGCTACAGTGGGTAGACGCTTGCGTATTCAGAATATACACTACTTTTATGGGCTACATAAATGTTATATCACGTACCGTTTTATAGAGCAATTATGTTCAGTAGAATTGGCTTTATATCACACCTGAGATATTTGATTCGCATTTTTCACACATAGCAGCCAGCGTTGTCATACAATAAAAAATTTATGATCGGACTTACAACTGTTGACATAGCTTCTGAAAAACGTATCAGGTGCCTTACCATCACATTTTCTTTTAAATATTCTGCTAGACATGAAAAATCTTTTATCATACTGTGATATTGTATTGCTTTCTGAATGTTTATTCCTTACAGGATTCTTTTCAGTTAATCCACTGTCAAATCATCGCCATTACGTCATAGGTAATGTTACAATTACTGCTGCTAATATTGTTACACTGAACAGAGTTTACTGTATGATTCTCTATTTAGTCACTATCAGTAATAAACTAACTGAGGAATTCGGAACAATCATTTGCTGATAATTATAAGGAATATAAAATTTTCCGAACTAAATAGCAATTAAGTAATTACTTTGAAACGTGAGTAATCAACAAGCTCAATCAATCAAGTTTTTTGAAAACTTCGGAAACCAAACATGGAAAGTATTATAGCCTAATCACATTTCATAATATAATTGAAAAGAAATTATTGTGTTATTACATTCAGATTAAATGGTTTGAAATAATTTAGACGAGACAAAAGTTTCAACCAAGTGACGAAAAGCACATCGAGCTGTACCGAAAATGACCGCAATTGTAGTTTGTTTGCCAAATTTTCGCCTACAACATTTTTTCGGTTTACTTGTGACTGAACACATTTACGCTGATCGCAGCTGACTGTAATCTTAATTTAACTGAACGACACTTTAGAGCACACTTTTGTTAATGTAATTTTATCATGTGTTAAAGTTTTATTGTTTTGCTAAAACTAATACTATTTCAATTACAGTCGTTGTATCTTTGCTTCGACAATTGTACCAGAAATACATTATTATTTGATATCACCTTTTACGAGTTAATTCCCTTGCAGGATTTGCCTTAAAAAATTGATTTTATTCCTAAAACTAATTTTTGTTTGAATTTGCTTAGTTTCCTTTCTTACTTCCTTTATTTTTGATTTTGTAAAAAAGTACGTTTAAAACCTACTTAACCAAAACAGTAATTTCAAACCCTGTGGACTGTCACTAGTTGTCTTTTATTCTTTGTTGTTTGTAGCAACAAATTACCAGACTAAATGGCATGATTACGAGAAATATTTTAGCAGATATTTTAAAAAAGTAACCTGTAAAAGCTATGTGTGAAGTTTTACGACATTTTTATTTACGAGTGACTTAATGTGTTCTCTGATAATTTTAACACACAAAGGTTTTTCTGCTTTTGTCCAGGTAAATTTTGTAAAAAATGGCTTAGTAGCGATTTATTTCTTTTAGTATTAATTTATAGTCAACATTTTAACAGTTTTCTCTCATATTTGATTATTTGACATGGCACTTTTTAATTTTCAACATGCGTTGAATACTGTCCGATAACGAAAAGAGTTTTTTGTATGAGAATTTTAAATTAAATAAATATATTAACAGAAACAGAACGAGATTAGTTAACGAGACAGCGCTAAAATTAAAATACACGTAACAAACGGCTAGTAACTTACATTATTAATGATGTTGAAAGCATCTTAAATTACATTGAGAGGTATGCGTCTGCAAGAAGTATTCAGTATACCGACAAGTAAATATAAATAAGTGTGTATAATGTTTGTTTGTTCCTCAACCTGACATGTTTCCAGCCTTCTACACGTATGTAGGTCAATGTTAATTGGTCCTCTGGTTTTCTCAAACTCAACTCCCTGTCTGCTTGGAGTTAAAAGTTTACTACTGTAACTTCTATCAATGCATTAATAATATATGACTTATTCATGCTCTGTAGCAAACTTGGGGAAACGTACTTAATAACTTAATAATTCACTTAATATACCTCTGTCTGTACACGTTTTGAGTTTCAAAAGAAGTTTCAAAGTTGGTTACTTTTAGATTATATGATATTATATGATTATAAGTCCCCCACCCTTATGGACTTTTGTTTTATAAATGTACTATGCGAAAGCATCTATAAATACATACACAAACATCCCTTGTCCTCAGCAAAATATTACCAGTTAGAAAGGCTGATCTCTCGCTTTGTCTGTCTATTATTTTGGTTTTAAGCGTTTCGTGGCGATCGATAATGTTCCGAAAACCTTTACTTATGCGTTTAATTAATTCTACTCTGCGCCTCTCTCTCTACCGTGCAGTTATATTTAATAGAGAAATATCCCGGTTTTTTGTCTTCTGCCCATAACATAACCTTACCGCTAGAGATTCATATTGTTGGGACGGTCTCACTGATCGTCGTATGCCACAGTGGAAACAAAATACAGACACCAATGAAATCACCACTTCAAAAGTTTAGTGAGTCGCAAATAACAATTTGTAATCAACAGCATACTATCATACAGTAATTCAAGTTAAATTTGTGTACATTCAATAATAATGTCTACTATTAAGAGTTACGCACTAACTATAACACAATAGTCACTTTACACAATAACCACTTGATCCCCACTGAATGAATCGCCACTATCTGACAAAGCCAGCTGATGTTGCATAAATAAGTAGCCCAGGTGTGCCAGAGTAATCCATAATTTGCGTCGTTAACAAGCACCCGAAAAGCCTGGAGCGTCCCTTTCTGCGGCCTTGACAGAGACGCACCTGCTCCGCTAGCCGAGACATGTTTAGAATGACACTCTCGACTGTTGGAGAGCGTTTCGTCGTTACAATATGTTAAAGTTTAAAACTTTAATGACATCATTATATTAAAGGTAATAACGTTATAATATTCCTTCACTGGAGTATAATCCAGCCTGAATTTGAGCTAGCATAATTAACAGAGGTTATGGACCTAGGAGACATTATGAACCTAGTGTTCTTAAAGAATATTTGTTGTTATTTTCAATAAGTTAGTTATTATATTATTACTATTTATGAACCCTTAATTTTGTAGTGACCGTCAATCAATAAATTTTAACGATGAAGTGTTTGCGACGATCGATCAAAAAAAGTATAACACAAATTTTAAATTATTTTTGTCGACGTTTCGACAATATTTATTGTCATCATCAAGACCATTATTGGTGAGATGTTAAGACGCCAACACACAATTGTCAGCAACAACTGTTCTGATGGTGCCAATAAATATTGTCGAAACGTCGATACAAATAATTTAAAAGTTGTGTTATAATGTTTTTACCGATCCTCGCAAACCCTTCATCGATAAAAAAAAATTATTATTTATATTTTCTAGAATTAATAATAATAGTGTTTTTATTAATGTTGTTACTTTTTAATAAATTTATTATTATTTATGTCTTTATTATTTAGTGTCTTTATGTATTTATTGGTTTTTATTATTGAGATTTAAATATGTCAGTATAACTCTTTCACCTTTCGCACATTTTTTTTGTGGTTTCGCCCACCGGAGAAGATATTATGTGGTTTCGCCTTGTAGATAACAAGCAGTTTCAAACAACTGTAAATTCTCAGCTTTGCCATTGATTATACCAAATTACAGAATAGGATAAAATTTTGGTACAAATTATGTTGCCAATAAAACATGTTGCGAACTGATACAAATAAAATTATTACATGAAAAGTAAATATATTTTAATACAGAAATCCATCACGACATTTGCAAAATGATATTTAATATACAGAGAAAATAAAATAAAATTATAAAATGCTAACTTATTGCAGGAATGTAGAATGTTCCAAAATATACACAATTAGAGTAAAATAATTATTATTTTGAAATAATATTCATGTAGGCTACATATTATGTATCTGTAAACAAACATACCACCATTTTTAGATCAATAAATATCATAAGGTCTTAAAATAATAAAACGTTTTTGTTCTAAAATAATTAAAACAAAACCGATATATGAAGTACCGAAACCATAAAATAATATGAACTAAACCAGACTGTTTACGTTAAATGTTACATCCAATTGAACATAACAATACTGTGTCGAATCTAGTTATATTTTGTTTTCACTTATTTTAATTTTAATGTCCGAATTACTGTTGTAAACTATTAACCACAGCGTCAACACTCCTTAAGATATGTCTACATTAATTAGTGGAATAAGTAACAGTGTCAACTAAATTTCAATTCAGTTTGGTTAAAATGCAATACACAATCTGCGCTTAAAAAAGGTTTGATGCTTGTTTATATTTGGCGTAACTTAAAAAAAAGTAATCACTTCATAAGACGTGTTACTTGGTTCGTAATACGTTCAAATGTGTTTAAAATATTAACGTGTACACAACAAACACAAACGCACACATGGTGCTTATTTGAAAAAGAATTAAGCGTTTACAGACCTTTACAAAGGTGACTACCTCTGTGTATGTGACAAACGTAATTGTAAGAACTTGCTAAATATTATTATTTAATTATTATTTTTATCTTTACTGCATTGAAACCATATTACAATGACGTCGAACAACTGTTGTTTGAAGTATCCGTACGGTAGAAGTATTTAAGCCCAGGAGCACAGTGCATGGTACAGACAACAGACTTAACGTCGACTGAATAAGCAAGTAAATTCACTGTCGACTTTTATAATATAAAAGTCAAGTAAAGAGTGTTATGTAAGATGCCAAGTGTCGCAAGTTGTAAGTTTTAAATTGTTTTGTAAAGTATATAAACTGTTTACGTAAATCATACAGTTACGTCTACACCTTGTGACGTCACTAAATAAATTTTTATTCTAGGAAGACGTTCTGTTAAATATTTCCACTTTACAGTTACGTTTAATCGCCATTCTTCATCGTCACCCATTTGTCATACACCTAATGGCGCCTAACAATTATAATTTTAAATTTGCTGTAAAGTCACTCTGTTGTAAAACATTTAAAAAACTTAAATTTGTACAACAGCGTCTTACGTCTGCACACTGAGATTCTGACGTGTCATTAAAGTCATATAAATTTAATGTTTTAGTGGACGGTTAGTGAGGATCGGTCAATAATACAAATTTTAGCTATTTTGCGTCGACGTTTCGACAATATTTATTGTCATCTTCAGGACCTGTGTATGAAATACAATAGAAATATCAAACATAACGAAACAAATAAATATTTGGGTGAACGTGTTGGTGATGTGAGTGTGTGCGTGCGTATGTATGTATCATTTTATATGTGAAGAGTGATGATAGTTTGTTTACATCTTCAAATTATCTTTAAGAAAACGAGCAAGTTATAGTATGAGAGAACTTAATTTATACAGTATTACAATTTAAATTACTAAATGTAATGTTATTTTAATTAATTAAACAAACAGTAATCAACAATTGGATATTAGATTGGTACATAAATACAACAGTCAACATATAGCAAAGTAATATATTACCTATAACTAAAACAGATTAGGGGATGTTCACTACGTAATTATTAAAAGTTATTTTTACCATGTTTCACTCCCTACTGGTGTTAACAAACAATCGTAATTTAGAAACATACAATTTACACAATTGTGGTGAAACATGGTAAAAATAACAATTGTCTCGTAATGTTTGATATTTCTATTGTATTTCGTACACAGGTCCTGAAGATGACAGTAAATATTGTCGAAACGTCGACGCAAAATAGCTAAAATTTGTATTATTGACCGATCCTCACTAACCATCCACTAAAACATTCATTGATTGACGGTCACTAAAAATTTAAGGATTTAAGCATATAAATTTAGTTACACATAAACTATTAAAAATGTGCTTCATCAAAGTTTAACATAGCATTACAGAATTTCAAATTCGATGAAATTCAGTTGAAATATGTAAACTTTAATTTTATATTAAATATGAATTTTAAGTTGGAAATATGACAGTGCAGTACATACTATACACAGTAATACTGAATTCGATTTTAATTGATGTATAATATTGTATATTTTCTTTTATACAATATCGTATTTGTTCGTATTGTATTTATTTTAATGTCGTATTTGTTCTTTTATCCTATTACTGTTGACGATATGGATAACTGGAAGATTCTTTGTGTGAAATAGACCTGACCTACAATTTTTTATTCTGGGATGTTTTGATATAGATTGTCATCTTTGAAATCACGTATATTGGAGATTTACAGTCATACGAACGGATGAGTAAATGTGATGCACCGCGGTACGAGGTGCGATATATATAACTCTCGGTGCTAGAGGTAAATAGATTGAATATGAAACTATTGTGAAAAATTGTATTTCACAATTTTAAAAAACTGTTTAAATTTTTAGACGTTGTTCAAAACAGTCGCAATTTATACCACACCTACTATTTAAACATATTGCACTACAGGGACAGAGCAATTATTTTCGAACGATGATGTTATTTGACCAACAGAACGGACAGCACTCCTAGCGACAGTTTACAATAGGTAAAAGCTATATCAGCCAATAAAGTAATTTTCTTTTAATTTTATTTAAAATACATATATTTTGCGTTGGATTGTGTTTATTAGTTCTCACTTTTTATAAGTTTTTTTTTTTGAATTTGATATGTAAATTATATTATATTAATTACTGTAAAACAGTTTCCATATACGAGGGATATCCACAAAGTAACTTTCGTTCGTAAATGTTGCTGCGATATCGACAACGTTATCCTGTTGCCCATGCTCGGTGAGTTTGTTGATTCGTTCCCAAGGCAACGATGGCATTTGTAAAGAGCTGTGCGCTGAGTAAGCTTCGTTGGACGTCTTTATATTGTGTAAGAAAATCGAGACGCCCGCTGCGTGAGAAAGCATTAAACCATTAAACCAACTGAAGTTCGCCGTCAACTTTGCGATGTTTATGGAGAAGAAGCAATGGTTGAGTCGGTCGTAGGAAGGACTCGATAATGTTCACAACGATTAACAGAGCGGGCGGCCGTCTTTAGAAAATCACCACATGATACGGTCCGTTGAAGAGAAGATTACAGAGAAGATTACGATTCACTATGACGTAACTTCCCGTTCATTTTCTAAACTTTTACGTTCAATTGTTTATGAAATCGTGTCTGAAAAACTCAACTGCCGGAATCTGTGCGCACTTTAGGTTCCAAAAATGCTTGCGGAGTAACACTAAATGAAATGGTGGGACAATGGATTGGTTTTTTCTGACACGATGCAGGCAGCAAAGGGATGTCTTCCTGTGCCGTATAGTCACCGGGAACGAGACATGCGTGTCACACGCAACCTCTGTATGGAAACAATAACCAATGGCGTAGAGGCACAGTTCAATGCCCGAAAAGAAAAAAAATCAAGTGAATTTTTTCTACTCAGAAGTCAGTGCATAGTATTTTGAGTTTTGTTTGTGGACGTCTTGCCTCAAGGCTCGACAGTAAACTCGGATGTCTATATTTAAACTCTTGTGAAATTGCGTTGTGCGATTCAAAAAAAGCAACGTAGGATGGTCACCCTGGGCTTTGTGTTGATTCACGACAATTCCCCTCCACATATTGCTACTGCAACAAAACGTCTCACAGCCTTCGAGAGGGAACATTGTGATAATACGCCATACAGCCGAGACCTCAAGTCAATCGAATTTTTAAAGTCAAGTACTTTTCAATTTTTAAAATCTTTCCTTGGTGGCCAGCGGTTGCATACCGACGGCAGTACCAAATAAGCTGTTAATGCGTGGTTCAAACCGCAGGCGGGAAATTTCTACTATGAACATATACAACACCTGATGATCCGTTATAAAAAGTGCTTCGACAATGACGAAAATTGTGTAGAAAATTAGTTTAAGGTGTGTGTTTCAAGTAGCAATAAAAATGTTTTGCAAGTTCATTTTTGGTTTGTTTTAATAACCTATCAGAACTTACTGTCTGATTATCCTTTGTACTTCTCAAAAACCTACCTAAATATCTGCATTACTCGCTTTAATATTTTTAAAGGTTTTCAGAAAGTTTTATTCAAATAGCAGATTTAAGTAGGTTGGTGGTTCTGTGCTATTGTTTGTAAAACGTCTAAAGTATCACCCAAGCGTCAAGATCAGCTGAAGTATGAGGCCTCAAGATGCCTCGTGTTCTCCAAGTTATTCTACTGTCTAACTCAGTTATCACAGCAAATAATAAAATTCATCATCATCTTCAAGGATTAAATCAAGGATGGCTTGTTTTGGTTTCAAATAGGCTAAGGTTAGAGCTGGTCATTCCAGCGCTTCCTCTGTCGTCCCACACCTCTCCGTCCCCTTGGCTTATAGTTCCATAGTTGTTTAGGGATTCGGCAGTCATCCATTAGGCAAAGATGTTGCCACCAGTTCAGCCGATACTGGGCGATCCTGTCGAGTATAATCTTAATATCCGGTTCCTGCTGTATATCTGTGTTCCTTCTATGATCACGTATACCCTGCTACATGTCTGAGAAATCTTATTGCCGCTTGGATGTGAGCCTCGCCTTTCGTTAAAGTCAAATAAATAACATAATTACTTAATTAATTATATTACACACTAAAATAACTACACTGTGTAACATTGAATTAGCTTACACAGAAATAACTAACTTAATTTGTATTAAATAACACTGAAAATAACATCTTTTAAATCGTCAACCGATAAGTTTGTCAGCTTATTTCCAAACATCGCTAATATAATCGGCAAAGTTTGCCTTTGTGACGTATAATAACGGTCATCAAAAGAATTCTAGGATGTTATAAGTACCCGGTGAAGAGTCGTAATGAGGACTTCTCTTGGAAGTCGCAGAGCACACGAAAATGTGGTAGGCATTACGCGAGCCTTGCGCTTTATCGTGGCTAGAACCTAGTAGGCTTTTCAGGTTGCCTATCTAAGGCGTAACATTGTTTAAAACTGAATTTGTAATTCCAAAATTTGAGCTCTTTCAAAACTCATTTTTTGATAGGGAATAATTTTGTTTCGATCTACTGTCAAATGCGTAAAAAATCATACCTGTGTTGTGATTATATTAGGAATTTTTAAAACACAATTCAATACCAAGCACATTAGCCATACCAATCTGCACTAGGATGGCGACTGATATGTTATCAGCACAACGCGTATCTGCTCCTTAGCTCTTGCTGTTGATTACTAGTAGCGGCAGCAAATCAGAGAATAATATTCGCCTCACACTTAGTACATAATCGAAGATAATAGCCACCTTATATATATATATATATATGTCATTAAAATATATTTTTGTCATAATACTAGAATGTGTGTGTGTGTGTGTGTGTGTGTGTGTGTGTGTGTGTGTGTGTGTGTGTGTGTGTGTGTGTGTGTGTGTGTGTGTGTGTGTGTGTGTGTGTGTGTGTACATATTGTAAAAGATACATGTTTGCATATCCGCCCAGGGTAATATACTTGTATATGTCATATAAAGATAAAGAGTTGTAAATAGTTTCAAATGGTGCATACGGGAAGAGACAAGAATTGGACAATTCGTAACTTGTTTTGAACAACAAGTTACGTGTATTACTAAGGGGAAGGTGCGTATGTGTTGTCCCTGCCCTCGCATCATCTGACCTACAGGAGGAAATCTGTGTTTCTATGTACAGTGTATTTAACTAGTGGTAGTGAGTTCAAATTCAGACAGACATAACATACAAATAATTAAATATGTTCATTTAATACAAATTATCTCATTCACAATACCTACATCAAAGTGAATGATGGCATTTCAAGTGACGTGATAGTAACACATGTGTGGTTACACTTTGAAGGTGATTGGTAGAATTATAACCGAACTATAAACAAATTAATTCATAATTCAGCTAGTAATGTGACAAGCAATTAATTAGTATGTACTCATAGACAAAAGTATCATGAATCTAATGATTCTATTAGTTTTCACTAATTATGAGTGTAAAGATACGAAAAAGTGGTGTGTAAAAACCGGCTCAAAGAACTAGCCAAAAAAAATCTGACATGTTTAAAATGTACTGTTAAGTAATCTTGGATCTATCAGCGTGCTTTGAGTATAAAACCTCGGACTATTCTGAACGACGGGGTAAACGCTAAGACTCATGGGGACACTATGCCAGTTTACGACATAGTGACAGACTCATCATCAGAATCACCATCAAGTCGTAAACAAAACATACTACAATAATTGACGAAGGAGCACCAGGACCATCATCTTTCGGTCATTAATTATTTATCAAAACGTAATTCTCGGTTACATGGAGTGCATCTGTACAGCTTGAGTTTTAACAATAGACTAAAGAATTCTTTCGTTTAAAAACGGCTATGACCCGGCTTCTGTGGGCTCTGATTGGTTCATTTTCCCCTGACCCTAGTCACGTGGTTTTAATTATTCGAACTTTGTAAATTTTAAATCTGTCACCTCAAATTACTCGTTATTTATTTTTAAATTAAGTTAAATTTGAGTTATACGATGTTATTGTTTGAAAAAATAGAATTATTTTGATACCGAATGTGGCCCATTTTGGCCCAGTATCACTTATTTTAACACATTTACAAATTTTAAGTTTTTAGGCTTTTACATATTTTTTCTTAACACTTCTTATTTCCTCCTTTGTTATCTAAATTTGTCCTAATAGGGTTGTACTGATTACTAACAATAATGTCTGCTACTTCTACATTATATATAACATTACAATTTTAAATACCTATTCTTCATTTTCTTATAATAACAATGATATTGACAGCATGTCAGTTCAATGGCTTACCTTATGTGTTAATATTACCTTCCCTATTCATCTGATTATTACAATTATGAATTTTTATATATAATTTTGTTAATACCTTCCCTGTTTCATTAAGGTCAGGCTTCTATTTGATTTTATCTGGTTTAGTTAAGACTATTTTGGACATTTTACTGTTTAAGCTCAGCTCATCTCTTTTGGCCTATAGGTTTAGCATTTTGCCATTGCTTTACAATGATGTGTTACATAATATGAGGTTTTACCATGTACCTGATTTTGATATTGCTAAACAGCTCTTATAACTACTGTTCTTGAAAAATTAGTAAATCTTTTAACAAACAAATCTAACATAAGAAACTTATGGGTATCCAAAACCCCTTAAACACATAATTATAAAACAATATCCTGTGGGGATACAAAATCCTTCCAACAGTTAATTGTAACACTACATAATCCTGTGGCTATACATAAGACCTTTAAATAACTAATTCTAACATAATATATCATGGGTACACAAAAACCCTCTAAATAATTAACTATAACATGATACATCCTGTGGATATACAAAACCCTTTAAATACCTAAATATAACATAATAAAGTCTGTGGGTATACAAACCCATTTAACTAATTAATTGTAACATGATAGATCCTGGGTATACAGAACCCTTTAAACACATCCTACTTTTATTTTACTGGTTCTTAATGTATGTTATTCCATACATAAGACCATTAACTCACTTTCTCCCTCACCACTGGTTTATAACATGATCTTTGATCATCGCTATCTCCTACCTTGTACACTAATCACTGCACTTCCTTAGAATATAAGTGTTATTGCAGATTCTGATTGTACTACACTCAAACAAGAAAAAAAGTCATTTTTCGAAAAGTGTCTGTGTGTCTGTCTGTCTGTCTGTCTGTCTGTCTGTCTGTGTCTATAGATTTTTTTTTTTTGGCAAACGATAACAGCCGCAAATTCAAACACAATCAAATAATTTATTGCATGCAGCCCTGACATGTAGAGTACTCAAGCCTTTTGTTTTTGGTGCAGATCGGTTAAGGGAAAGGGCTAGTTTACCGGCAACGTTTTTTTTTTTAATCAAGGGTAATTATTTTCTATGGCAAACGATAACAGCCGCAAATTCAAACAAAATCAAATAATATTTTGTATGCAGCCCTGATTTGTAAAGTGCTCAAGATCTGTTGTTTTTGGTGGAGATCGGTTAAGGGAAAGGGGTAGTTTACCAGCAACGTTTTTTGTTTTGACAAGGGTATTTTCTGTGGCAAACGATAACAGCCGCAATTTCAAACAGAATCAAATGATTATTTGCATATAGGCCTGAATTGTAGAGTTCACAAGATCTTTTGTTTTTGGTGAAGATCGGTTATGGGAAAGTGGTAGTTTACCGGCAACGTTTTATGTTTTAACAAGGGTATTGTATTTGGCAAACGATAACAGCCGCCAATTCAAACAGAATCAAATAATTTTTAGCATACAGCACTGATTTGTAGAGTACACAAGACCTATTGTTTTTGGTGAAGATCGGTTAAGGGAAAGGGGTAGTTTACCTGCTACGTTTTTTTATCAAGGGCAATTTTTTCTATGGTAAACGATAACAGCCGCAAATTCAAACAGAATCAAATAATGTTTTGCATACAGCCCAGAATTGTAGAGTTCTCAATACCTGTTGGTCTTAGTGAAGATCAGTTAAGGGAATAGGGTAGTTTACCAGCAACATTTTATGTTTTATCGAGGGTAATTTTTTCTATGACGAACGATAACTGCCGTAAATTAAAACAGAATCAACTACTCTTTTGCATACCCTTTTTGAATTGTACAGAACTCAAGGTCTGTTGATTTTGTTGAAGATCGGTTAAGGGAAAGGGGTAGTTTACCGGCAACGTTTTATGTTTTAACAAGGGTATTTTCTATGGCAAACGATAAGAGCCGCAAATTCAAACAGAATCAAATAATGTTTTGCAT
Source organism: Magicicada septendecula (assembly GCA_034769895.1). Taxonomy (NCBI): domain Eukaryota; kingdom Metazoa; phylum Arthropoda; class Insecta; order Hemiptera; family Cicadidae; genus Magicicada; species Magicicada septendecula. The sequence goes on from CM068373.1 coordinate 406,966,288, forward strand.
ACAGCCCTGAACTATAGAGTTCTCAAGATCTATTGTTTTTGGTGAAGATCGGTTAAGGGAAAGGAGTAGTTTACCTGCAACGTGTTTTTATCAGGGGTAATTTTTTTCTATGGCAAACGATAACAGCCGTAAACTCAAACAGAATCAAATAATGTTTTGTATACAGCTCGGAATTGTAGAGTTCTCAAGACTTGTTGGTTTTGGTGAAGATCGGTTAAGGGAAAGGGGTAGTTTACATGCAACGTTTTTTGTCAAGGGTAATTTGTTTCTATGGCAAACGATAACAGCCGAAATTTCAAACAGAATCAAATAATGTTTTGCATACATTTTTGAATTAAAGAGACCTCAAGGTCTGTTGATTTTGTTGAAGATCGGTTAAGGGAAAGGGGTAGTTTACCAGCAACATTTTATGTTTTAAGAAGGGTAATTTTTCTTTGACGAAAGGTAACTGCCGTAAATTCAAAGAGAATCAAATACTTTTTTCATACTTTCCTGAGTTGTAGAGATCTCAACGGCTGCTGATTTTGGTGACGATCGGTTAAGGGAAAGGGGTAGTTTACCTGCAACATTTTATGTTGTAACAAGAGAAATGTTTCCATGACGAACGATAACTGCCGCACATTCAAACAGAATCAAATATTTTTTTGCATGCATCCCTGCATTGTAGAGGATTGAAGGTCTATTGATTTTGGTGAAGATCGGTTAAGAGATAGGGGTACTTTACCAGCAAGGTTTTATGTTTTAACAAGAGTAAAGTACCTACTTAATTTTGATAAATAAAGTATCCTCATAAGAAGCTCATAATAATCCACTGTAGAAACGTAGATGAAATATCTATAAATGAAGAGGTTAGGTGAACGGGGTGGGTGTAATTTTCTATAAATGAAAATTATAGTTGGTTGGAGAGGGGAGAATTTTGTATATGTGTACTACGTTATCGGCAACAAAGAAGTAGTTCTTTGTTAAAATTCCTTCCCGGGCTGTTTAGCTTTAGTCCAATGTTTTCTGTAAAACCAGACTTTTCGGCAGTGCCATCGACTGCCATCATCAGTGAAAATCGAGTGCGAAAACGTGTGGTGGTATACGTTAGTGACCACAGTACTGTGGTTAAGGCTGAAGCAATAAGTAGAAGGAAGTAGTTTCTATGGAAATATTTCATTTCGAAAATGATTTTAAATATAAATCTTAGAACATGGAAGTCGTGTATGGTTCTCCATACCGATATTTTATTTACATTTTACTTGGTCATTAACATGTTTTAGTTTATTTTCTTTTGTTATTTGTTATCTTTTTAGTTCTTTATTCCTTCGTGTTGTCTTGTCATTAATGTGGTCCTCACTGTTTTGTTGCTTGTTGCATGTCTCTATTCCAGTTAGTTGTTTCATCGTTGGGCCTGTCCATACCTCTCACTTACCATATCTATTGGGTTTATCACGTTATGGGGTACTATTCGTCTAATTTTCATTATAATTACAATATTACCTTCCTTTAATATTTATTTTGCTTCATCCCTTGTTTTGTTTTGGGTTGGAACCTGAATACACTGCTTAACACTCCCTTATTAGTAAGTTTCCTTTCATTTATTATTTATTCTAGTACTTAGTCACTTATGATTTCTTTATCTCAACAGTTTTTCTATGCATGGTGGTGATATGTATCGCCACAATATATGTTTCATGTTTGTTATTTATATCAGTGTCTTTTGTTGTCCGTATTATCGTACTATAATTTATGTGTAATTTATAATGTGAATGGTACGACTAATGCTTTTAAAACAGCTTCTTTCAAAGGCGATATTTAAAACATATTTATTTTCAAATTTTGAAGAATTAATTTTTTTGTAAATAAATGTTTTATAAATCTTCCTCATCTCTTCGTGCATAAAAATATATAGTGCAACAAAAGAGTTTTAACGTAACGAACACAAAAATCTTATGACCTAGCTGGTAGTCAATTCAATAGTTGCGTTGAGTACTCTTCACAATATACAAAGATTGTAATGTTGTAATATATATAATTGTGTGTGTGTGTGTGTGTGTGTGTGTTTATGTGTGTTTTAATACCTCTCTGCAATTTATTCAAGAAAACTTTCTCAAAAATATAAACTTATCGCTTTACTTATCAAATTGTTTATTGCTGCCTCCACTAAGCACAGTTCACGTTGGTTTCCAGTTTGCAGTTGATTTATCTTGTTTTTTTCGATTCATAGAACGTTATGCTGTAATAAATTTACAGACAGAACACCCATAAGTTTCTGAAGAAGGCAAGAAATATACTTTGCAGAACGAAACTACTACTTCTAAGAAAAAGAGGACTTAATGTTTGTTTTTGTTTCTAAAGCTGGTTGTCTACACGTCGCCTTCAAAATAGATATAATCAACACATAGGAGTAGTAGTTAGTTTTACATGATACAAATTATAATAAAAATATACATCAGCATATTTTTGTTTGTGGACTTTGGATATTCCCATTGGCCCCAAAACTCGCTGATTTGTCTTTAATTTAAAATATTTTTGAGAATACTCTGTAGCATTTATATATTCGAAATTAACGTATACATTAAAATTGTAAATCAACCTATAACAGTGTAATAGGTTACAAATGAATCTAAATTGTTATAGTTTCTTTAGACGAGTTTTACTTTGCTTCTTACTACTCTATAATAGTGAAATCATGTTTAGATAATGTTAAATATCTAATTCGTTGCTAGTTATATTAATAGAAAATACCGTGTGTTACTTTTATTTCAATACGATTCGCGTACTCAGTATGTGTCCGAAATGTGCAGTGATTTTTTTTCAATTTTAGGTAAATGTTTATAGCATCCGTTTCCCATTTTACTATTTTAGTCATTTCATTGTGTTACTTCCATATTGTTTCTTGGAACATACCTCGTGCCTTGTGAAATGTTATAAACTGTCCTAGGGAAGTGAATTCTCGGTTATATCTCCAGTGTTTAGCATTTATCTGTCTGCTTGGTTCAGGTATGTTTTATAATAACATTTGAATGCATCAACCAATTTTCTGTAAGCCTCTCATTCTTGTCCATACCTTTACCGAACAGACGTCTTTTGTTTTTACATTGATAACCCCCCAAAAAAAAAAATTAAACAGGAAGCGCAGCTCTAATGTGCCCATTTTTAATAAAATTTCAATAATTCATGCAGAGTCTAGAATTAAAAATAATTTAAACTAAATATATTTTTCAATTTTGTGAAGTTTCAAAATTTTGGAAATGTCTGGGCCTAAAAACGTTGATTAAAATGTTGTTAAATTCACAAAAAGCTTACATCTGTTAAACTATAAGAAATTTGACGAAAAATCTAAATTTAGATTTTAGTTCCTTAAATTTAAAAGTTTATGACATCAGGATAGACAAGAACATTGAAAATGTGAAAAATTGTGAATACATAAGCATAATGTTAGACTAAAGGGAATTTCAACCCAAAACCCAGGGTATTGTCTAATTTGAAATTTTTATAACTGAGCGTCAAAAACGGATACAAACTTTATAGAAAATTCCAAGTGTCTATGGTGAATCAAGTTACGAGTAGTTTACTGAAAACGCAAACTCTGTACTTTTAGTAGTTTGACAAAACGAATATACCTAAAATCCCCCTGGAAATTTTCGATCTTTTTCAAAAGGTTTTAAGTTGTATTTGGAAAAATGTTGATATATTTTTAGCAGTTATTTATATTTTGAAAAATTGTCGTGTATATATATATATATATATATATGTTTACAGGTAACTAAAAAACCATACATAAAGGATAAAGCTGAAACTAAGATGTTATTTATGCTTTATGATTATAAATTTAAGTTAAAGCCATTGCAGTGGTTAGGTACATTTAATGTAAATTGTATGACTACATTTGTAATTTTCCGATTTACTAAAAGGAAAGTAGTATAATGTATATTTTATTTTGTTATTAATTTAAAAATGACTTAATATTATAAATTTATATATTTATTTATGTATTCGGTTGAAAAAATGAGCACGTTCTAGTTTTCTAGTGTCTATGCCTAGAGCCATCGTTCTTTGGGGTTTGGCGAATTTCATGTTTATTCTTATCTTCTGTTGATGTTTCAGTATTCAATATAGTATCTTCTAATTGCAACATTCCTATTTCTCTTTTCTTAATTTTGACTCAAACGAACGTCTCAGATGTAATTTTACAATTTTGTTGGTGTCAAACTTTAGCTACTTTTCTCAGTATCGCTACTAGAAAGTTTGTCATGGAAAGTTTCTTTCTATTTTGATAAATTGCTTCTCAATTTTACTGTGTAATTCACATTATCAAGTGTACTGTGTTGAAATGTATTAACGTTCTAGTGGTTCTTGTATCATCTTGAATTAAATTCCTTCTTTGCTTTTAGGAATTTAATAAGTCACGTGCTCTGTACGTTTATCTTCACTAACCGTTTATTATTTATAAGTCGCGTCTTTTGCAAGGCTTCATTCTCTCCAATAATAAATTACGTCTCATTCGTAGGAATTACGTTTTCACTTATTCGATTGGGTATTTTGGTCTACTGATATGTGATCTTTAATTTGCTAACATTACCACGCTTCTGTTTTGTTTTTAATTTTTTTTGTGAAACAAAAACTTTGCTCATAGGTTCCTTAACATTTTCTTTCCATTTCGGTTTCTTCCTTCCATGATTATTTTGCAATTTTTCTTTTCATTTTTCAACCAAAATTGTATATGTCGCTCTACCTTCTCACACGGCTGTCTCTGTTACATTAACCTGTTACTTCTATTTTTGTATATATTTCTAACCATATTTATACCTATTTAATATATAATTGTGTATATATGTGTGACTATAAATACAATCATTTCCATTGGTTTTTAATTCCATAACGCTCTATTTTACATTGTTATCCTATACGAAACGTATACATCACCATCATTACATATAGTTTTCCTCATAGGATTTTTTTCACTCTGCGCTATTTTGTAGAGCAAATTATTTTTTAAAAACTTGCAGAGGTCACAACGGCAAAAGCTTAGTGTAGAGTAATTGTGAACGATGATCGCTCTGAGGTATTTCAGCCTTAAAACCTTGTCGCTAACAGGACTAAGATATTTAAGGTATCCCCCCGTCACTGAGGTCTCTGATAGGGAGATGTTATGTATCCTGATAGGGAGATATATGTCGTGTATCCTGTTCACCCTAGTATAAGACAAGGTGATAAGAGTGTTACGTATCAGTATAACAGGGACTATATGTACAAATTCCGTGCAAATCCTTGCCTACTGATAAAATAAACATTAATAATAGTAGATCAGAACAGAATGTTAGAAAGGCTTTCGGAGAACTAAAAATCGCAGCTAGTATATTTGCATTGGTAATAAGTACCGATGAAACAATATCACATTGGCAATCCCGACCAGACGACCAGCCAAGCATAGGCATCAAGTTATTAACGTTGATGATGAAATGATAGAGTCTCTTAATTGAGTTTGCTTATCTCGGATCACTGGTCACTAGTGACAACTACACATCAACAAAAACAAAGCATAGAATGATACCTGCGAATAGATACTAAATTTCTCTACTGCCCCAGCTAAGAAATATTTGACCTTATTTCAACGAAATGCAAATTGTATTACACAATAATGAGTACAATATTTAGACTTGGTTGTCAGACATCGTCGTTCACGGAAAAAGATGAATCCGTGCTGGGATATTTCGAAAATGAAAGTTTTAAGTAATACTTTGGGGGTATTATGGAAAGACATCTTGGGTAGTTCCAAGGCCCCGATTTTTGAAAACAGCGTAAGTAGACTCCGAAAAGTTAGCCATTTTCTTAGAATGAACGAAGACGAACTTACAAGAAAAAGATTGTTAGGGATTCCGACATCAAGGCTCCTGGATAATATAGAACAGGGCCTACAAACTATTGGAATGAGATAACGGTGGCGTGCAATGGATGTTTGTCTATTATCGACTGAACTGAAGGAGGCTATTACTCACCAACATATGATGCGTCGTGATAATGAAAGATGATGATGACTGTTTCTGTAGAGCTTTTCCGCTCCTTTAATTTCTTTTCAAATAGGTTTCAATAGTCTTCTTATACTATTTCCATCATTTTTCTTCTATTCCTGTAGCCAATTTTCTCAGTAAATCCTGATGTTTCAAGTACGTATATAAAAAAATTGAATTGGGAAATATAACTTATATTTCAGTAGCGATCACTATCATCTTTTGTTTTAAGTTTGCTTTTATATTTGGTTGAAAAGAGATTAGTTTATTTTGTTAACAAACAAAACTTTTTATGTAATCGTAATGGGAGAATGTGGATATTTTCTTTGCATGTCGGAAGTGTAGCCCATATAACTATTTAGGAACCTGGTCTAACTAGCAGCCAACAGAAAACGGGCTGTTTATGTTACTTGAGACATACTAGATGACCTGAAGGTTGACATTTTAGGATTTCAGTAAAGACTATAGAACTTTTAGTTGAAGAAGATCTTTCCAGTTTTACAACTAAAAATAACTCCGTTGTCACAGTCTAAGCATTGGTTCTTGATCTGGCATCACACTAGTATTAAAGTCATGTTTCATCCGGACTGCTAAGCGTAAGATTACTACCATTAAAAGTTGTTGAAAAATTGGTAAGTTATAAGCTTGGTGTGTAAGTAAAGGTAGCTGATGATTTAGTATTACAAATATTTTAGTAAAATATACGGAATTAAATTTCATAAAATAGTTTGTGTTCTAGTTACAAACATTCATATAAAGTAGGTTATCAGTTAACTAATGAAATAATCGAATTATGAGTTTGCCACACGTAGTACATTATAATATGTAACAAATAATTAAGTAACAATTATTTTACCACACTACAGAAATAATGTTAGATAACAGTGCGCCCATCTGCTGAGCGAAATTATTGATGGTATTAGATTATCTGTCAAACAATAATGTCAAACCCACACAAGAGAATAGCTTTAAAATATATATATGTATATAACCATTTCCACTTCACCTACTTTTCTACTACAATGGCAGTGATAAGAAAAAAAGCATTGTACATACCGTATGTGTTTATAACATTGATATATGTAATCCTTATTAACCATAATTTTGAAATTACAATAAATATTTCTTAAAAACATGTTTAATTAACTAAAATGATTTTCATTTTCACACAAAATTGAATTATTAAAGATAATGTTTACGTTCTTCATATTAACACTACATAAAACTTTGACCATGAAGTAAATAAAAAATGTGGGGGCACACATGAACAACTTCAAATTTTTTTAGAGACCTTTGCGTAGTCACCATTATAGCGGCGTTCACACTGTGCAAGTTCTCGTTCGAGAATCGACTCGTGCGTGTAACCATGTGTGAACACTCGACGTGCGTGCTCGTACTCGCCACTCACTCGTCTCGCATGGACTCGAATGATTTCAAACATGCTTGAAATTTTGTAGTGCGGGTTAAGAACTCGAACGACAGCTCTGTATTTGTATGACGCGTTTAAACTGTGAAAGCTGCTGAGTTGTTACTATGGTTATATTCGTCTCTTGGTGTCGTAGTCTTTCTTCGTTTATAGTGTGTATAGTTCAGTTGTACTTAGTGTGTATAATTAGTGTTTATATTTTACAGTGGTAAGTTAGTGTATATAGTTAGTGCAAATAATTAGTGTATATAGTTAGTTTATAGTGTGATCGTCAAAATGACTTGTAAAATGACGGACACCCAAATGTCACGTTTGTCTATCTGTATCAATCTCATCTCATTTTATGGGATACAATATCTATAGAGTATAAAAATAAAAATCGCAGGCAAGAGGCCTTGGAGGATATAGTTAAACAGATGAATATACCTGGATTTGATGTCCCACAGTGGAAACTTAAAATAAAGAACATGAAATCACATTACTAGTAGGAATTAAACAAAAATTAAGGAGTCGATGAGCACTACTGGATCAGCAGCTGATAACATATATGTTCTAAGCCTACCGTGGTTTGAAATATTGGATGGTTTTTTGAGGAAGTACGTACAACAGAATACGACTTCAAATTTAAAGGAAAGTTTACTTTTATTTTCATAGAACATATTTAACTATAAGAAATCTAATTGTCAACATATTATAACGTTGCAGAACTCAGGCCCTATAAGGGCTCCACAAATATAATATAGCTGTAAGAGAAGCAAACTAATTTGAAGCATAATGATCAATAACTATACAAAGGTAATGAGAGAATAAAAAGAAAAATAATAGACAAAGATAATAAATGAGTGAATAGACTAGACTGACAGACAAATGACTTGGACCCAACCCCAGTGATTGGCCAGATAAAGGCTATAAAATAAAAAGTAAACGAATAAAAAGCTAACTAATATTTCATTTTGTAGCATGTATTACCCAAGTTATGTAAAAGAAAGTACACCACCAGTAATAAACATGTAAACCCATTGTTATTATATTATGATGATAAAAGTACTACCAAGAAAGTGTAGAATAGAATCGAATTGTAAAGACTTGATGAAGGAATTATAGGGACTAATGTTAATAGCCCAAAAAACTAACTTTACACAACGTTGTATGACTAACTTTGTGATTTAGAATGTTGTGTTTTAAAATAACATTATTAATATGAAAACAAACACATGAGGTTTTAAAAACTGACTTTAAAATTAGATTTGTCAGAACTAATTTAAACCAAGAGTGAGAGGTAGGTAGTGAGTGTTAATGATAACCAGTGAACCAAACTAATATATGATAGCAACAGTGATTGTAAAACTTAAAGAATTTGAAGATAAATCACTACTGTGAATTTACACAGAGTGTATTACAAATATTACAATTTTTTATAATAACAAATATTTTGTACTTAACTTATAAATAATCAGCGAATCTGGACACTAATAAATTAGTACTGAACACTAATAATCGTTCCTTGTTTTATTTGGTATATATGTCTTAATAATTGTGTACTTTAGCAGTGAAGAAGATTTTTTACCAGATTATAGGTTGGCAACACTTCCGACTACAGTCGAGATTTGAATTCGCGCCAGTCCGTTTGGGTAAATTTAAATTATTATCGAAGAAAAAGAAGACGACGCAGGAAGAAACTTTTAATTGTTTTTAGTAAAAAAAATTGGCGCCTATCGGGAATTAAGGTACATTAATATAAGGACAGGTAAGGAGAAGAAAGATACACATTCGTTACTGGTTATTAGTGCGTTCGCAATCGTCACCGTTAGCGATAGACTGAAAATCAACGCCGAGGCGAGAAACGTTACAAAATCAATTACTGATCAAACAAAATATAGAAGGAGGCTATCGGCTTCTTTATAAATTGACGCCAACAACTTGGGGCCTTTAAAAAAACTACAAAAGACGTTATAATTTGTAATAGCATATTATGCCCTATAAATTTAAATCTGCTACTATTATTCTTAATCATGCCACGAAACCGACCCTTCATTATTCAAGAATCTGCAGTATTCTTGACAAATGGACATTTCCTCTATTGTTGGATTGGCTCCTCCCTTTCTTCTACAATCGCTTGCAATTCCACTGGAGAAGTACGCTTCTTCTAAGTTCCATGTATAATACCTGTTTCTAAGTCCTCGCTGTCTGCTGTTCCGGGACTCTAGTATCGACCGCTGTTTATAGTTCGTAGCCAATTGTGCAGGGCACATGTAGAGAAAATTATTTTCTCCTCTTTCTTTCGATGCAAGCATGTTTTCATAAATCCTAAATCAAGATGACATAATGCCAAAGGCATTCTCTACAACGCCTCGTGCTTTTGAAAAACGGTAATTAAATACCCTTTCTGCAATAGAAAGTGTTCTATTTTTAAACGGTTTCACGATATTTTTGTTAGAGAAAATGCGTCCTCTACTGGAATGGTTCTATCCTCGTGAAAATAAAGCAGATTGTTTTTAATGATTTTAAAATCCTACCGTCTGAGAAACCGTCTTTCGCTCCGACATCTGTGTACCAAAAGTAGTAGTTATGATCAACCAGAGCAAGAAGTACAAAACTGAACCCACCTCCCTTATAATTATAGTAGTCAGTTCCTGAGATTAGAGGTGTTCCTATGCTGTAGTGTTTCCTATCGAGAGTACCAGACATTCTGATAAATCTATTGGGTCTAGGTCCAGGTCCAGGTGTGCGGAGCAGCAGCTTGACATGCTCCGGTGGTCGCAGTGTCCGATCAAACCCGATGAGTGCCTGATGCCTGCTGCCATTGGGTGGCGAAGGAATGAAACTTCCATTCGTCCTCAGTGGTTGAGATCCGGAATGAAACCTAATTTTTCGATTTCACAAGGCGTACTCTTAAAAGTTTTACATTTTATTTTAGAAACTACTGTAAATGTAGTTTATAGTAACCATTAACCAGTTCCATACAATTACAAAATTTTGCTCCTACTATTTAGTTGTTTTAGAAAAAAACCATAAAAAATAATTAGGGTTTTCCTAAAAAAAACTTATGTAATTTCTAGTTTTATTTTGGCGATATGGCCTCTCTCTCATGTTCGTTTTTTGCTTTCTTAATGAGAGATCTACCGCTCTAAGCAAAAAACTAAATTCATCTTTCTCTAAACTAAACAAGTTTTTAAAAGGCATCGGATCTTCTGATCTTAGTCCTTGGCACAGACTACTAGACCCACCTTTCTCATTATGTCTGGCAATCCACGGTCTAGTCCATAGTCTTTTCTACCAATTCTTTCTACCACTTCCGTCTTCTGTACCAGGTTTTTCCTTCTCTATTAGTTTTTCAGCTATTGACCCGCACACAACAACGACACCTTTGCTAACGGGATCCATTTTCACATTGTCTCGTTCAAGCCTACTGAAAGTGTGAACGCACGAGGCAATTCAAGAGGCTTTTCGTCTATTTCGGAGGGCGTGAACTTGTACGAGAACTCGCACCGTGAACGCCGCTTATCGGTTTCCTATAAACAACGTTCTGACAAAGCTTTGACAAATCTGTTTTCTTCTATGGTTAAATGGGTTTTCGGTAGTTCATTGTATTACGTGTTCGCTTTTCTGTTTTAGAGTGTTTTCTTTCGAGGCGAGTACAGAGTACTACACAAGTGAAATGGTTGTGTTTTTAGTGTTTCAGAACCGTAAATGTTTTAACAAGTTCATTGCAGTATTACGTATTTTGTTAAAGATTATAATTAAAACTATTAATTGATAAAATATTATTAATTATCAATTATTATTATTAAAAGCTTATAAAATACTCAAAAATATATCCAGAACTTATTAATTGGTATTAAAATGTTCAAAACTTATAAACATCAAGCTACTGTGTTTTATACACTATTTAATTGCCTTTTACTTAAGCCTATACCACATTTAGGATAGTACAGTGAAAATATTCTTTCCAGTAAAACTAATGTTCCTAATCTCACTTGAAGCATTAAGTCCTATTGTGCTCTCTAACTGGAGCACAGAGCACACCACACTATTGCCAAGCAAAACAAATTGCATTTAACCATAGGCAGCGACGAGCTGCTCGCTGGAGTGAACTGTTGTGTCTGTTCACATGTAGATGACACATTGTTACTGACTCTGATTCGCTTATGTCTGCCATACTGTTGTATTTCTCCATAATAATGGCAGTCTGTGTTGAACTGATTCTATGTTAATAGCAAATCCATAGCATCAAATGCTAATAAACTCAAATAAAATAAGTTCTTTTACATTAAGCTAACTCACCATTGCAATCGCAGTTACTACGCTTGTTAGTTACACAACTTAATCCTACCGAGAAACCTTAGAGATAAGAAAAATGAATTATTAGAATTCTGTAGAGAATTAAATCTGCAAGCATAACAACGTTAATGAGCTGTCGCTCTAATTGACTGTAATTAATTACAGGATTGAAATATTCAACTTTTACATTTATTGTATTATACTGTAATTGGATAACTACGATTGTGAATGAAATGTTTTGAAAACGTGGTTAAACAAAATATTTGATTCAGTTATAAAGGAATTCTAACTGACTAACTATTCTTCTAGGAGGTCTAAACTCTACCCAGAATTCCATAAAATATAACTGTTTGGCTAATATAGTAAAAAATAAAAGTTGTGAAGTGTAAACTTACCCAGAATTTTAGACAATATAACTGTCTGGCTAATACAGTAAAAATAAAATTAATTTCCTTCGTTTTCAATGGAACTTTTATACAGATGTTTTAATACGACCCACATTGTGTGGCTGCACAAGGTTTATTCTGGTCAGAGAATTAAGCAACAAAATTTATGCTAAGAAATTTTTTATGAACATCTGCCGATATGATATCATTGTTGCCTGTAAAATTTTCAACTAAAGATGGGACTGAAAATAGGTCGGTGACAGGTGTTACGCAATCGTCGTGCTGTCTATGTACAAACAAAAATATTCATGTACCAAAAAAACTTATACATTTTTATATTTATCCAATTTTGCTGTTTTTCTAAGCAGTTTATTAGTAAGAAAATTATTAGAATAAATATTAGAAAAAATATTTACTAGTATTAGAAGAAAATTAGTAATTTTTTTTTTTAATACAGTAAGAAGGGCGAATCCATCTATTAAAGAGAAATGTTTTAGCATTTAAACAGACGCTAACTATACATGAGTTTACCATAACCATTTACAACATTAACCATTTTTTACAAGGAGATACATATTGTGACGTGAAAATTCCCTTCACATAAAAATAATCTAATAAAAGAAACATTGAAATACAAAACCATAAAAGACTAGGAACTTAGTTAAGAGAATCTTATTTTATACCTGAGTAGTAGGTAAAACAAGATTATTATTGTATAAAAATTTATGCTAAAGCTTGTTATACATTATAATAAATATATTTTATTTTTGAGTATTTTACAATCAATTATAAGTGTTTATAATTGATCGTTTTATAATGTAAATAAGAATGTGTTTGCTATAGACACGAAAATCTTACATCTACATAGGAATGTAGAAAGTATTATTGTAGTATACTAAAAGTTGTTAAAACTATAAAATATATAAGAATAGATAGTGTGATTAATTAGATTTAATTAATAAATGTAAAATTATAAAAGAAATAAGAAAATTTATGATATAAATGAATTCTAACTTGAGTAACATTAGGCATTATAAGGCCTACAGTTTAATCAAAAGATTTTGTAGAAATTAATAATATTATTATGAATCATAAATAACTAAATGTATAAATGTTAACAAGAATTTACTTTTACAACTACAGTAATAAATTAGGTACAACAAGATTACTGAAAACCTAATTTATTGAAGTAGTCAAAATTTTATAAAATGTAAATTTGTAATTAATGAATAGATACTGATCATGTAAGATATCTAAATAATCAGTAAGAAAAAATCTGTTCAAAGGTAGACTACTAATAATTGCAAGCTAGTACTTAGTACAAGAAAGTTAGATCAGTTATAAATAATTTTGTAATTTTAATCTTAGAAAATGTCATCAGTAACAATGTTTTGGAATAACCATTGGAAATATTACACTTTTGTCTCTTGACAACCTAATATTTAAACAAAAATTATTTAGTCCTTTGTTAGATTTCATAGTGTACACTTGAATAAAAATTGTAATCCTCTCAAGGAAGAAATTGACCTGAAATAAAACCTAAGATAAGGTATATGAAGGAAGACATAATGAAGAATAATTGAAGATAGAAGATTATATGAAAGCAGCTTAACAGAGAAGAAACATTTAAAGTGATTAAAAAGTGTCTAAAACCAATTTAAAAGGGAAGTATTGTGGATAGGTATTAAATTAGAAAACGATTAAATAACAGTTACCTACAATTCACTATTATACTTTCTACATACTCAAACAAGATTGAATACACTATCACTGCACTAAGACACTTATATTTTATAAATATGTCATTTATTTGTAATTGAGAATTATTGGAGAAAATTCATTTTATGAAACCTAACTAACCTAGAAACTAACACTGTTAACTTATTAACCATTTAAAACACTATATGTGATTTACTGTTGTATAATATTATAATTGATTTATATTTGTGAGGTTTTGTACTTCATAAGTGATATTTTCGTTAATTGTTTGTAGTCTAAAAGAATCCACGACATTACAAATAATTACTTATTTTTATGTCAACATAAAGCCTGATTTAAGAAGTCACACCAACCGCTGAGCGAAAAAATATCATTAGCCAGGACAAATGTATTTATAATAAAGATTATTTAATTTGACTAAAAAAAATAGTAGGAATTGAAAGCAAATAAAAGAGTATTAATTAATATAATTTGTATGGACAAATATTCTTTTTAATAATTAACAATTTTACTATATAACGAAAGTTAGTTTTTTCTTTAACCAGAGAAGAAAGATTGGCAAGCCCTATTTTTTGGCACTAGACTTGAATTTGAATAAACTAACAAGGTAAGTTCAAATAAACAAGGAAAGGAAGAAAAATGCAATTTAATAATTTTTTAATTGTTTATTTTAAAAAAATTTGGCGCTCAACACCTGAAAAAGTAATTTATAATAATTATTTACTTTGAAGAAATAAAAATTATCCAAACAAAAAGCATTACAAATAGAAGACGAATTCCGTCATATTATAGAATTGGCACACCAACGTAGGGCTTTAAGGAAAATATTTAAGCATAATAAAACCACAAAAAGATCGAGATTAACTAGACGTTATAGAATTGGCACCAGCAAGTTGGGGCTTTATAGACGATAAATCCCATCTAGTTACAATATAATCAGTTTCTAAGAATCACATTTTAAAACACATTTTATCTTTAAAATAAAAACATTAATTTAAAAATATTTAATTTTTAACGTAAAATATTTTATTTCTATATTTTTGATATAAGAAGGATAAAGTGTATTTAAAATATTTTACATAGCATATCAGTGCAATGAAATCCCAAATGTCTTACGTATTTCACCTTAAAGTCTCTATCTGCTGAAAGAAGGTGATAATAATTTACAAATAAAATAAACAAGCTACATAAGTTCAACAATTTATGGAAGACTGTCAGGAGAATAGTATAAAATAAAATAAACACGTCTGAGTTTCTACAAGGTGACAACCTTCTCCGTAGTTCTGTATGGGTTTAAGAAGTCGACTGTAACGAAATCCTACGCAAATATTATTGAAGCGGCCAATATAAGATTTATCAAACACGCGGCAGGCAATTCTCCCAAGATCGTAGAGAATATGAAGAGATACTACAGGAACCGAATATTATGAGCATATTCGATGGATTTGCATAATGTCGTCTAAAGTGATTGCAATATTTCTGCTGCAGCATATTCAGAAAACTCTTGTTTTATACGCCGACGAGACAAAGAAGAGTAGACAATCCGAAAAAGCTCTAGCCTATCTGCTTGGGACGGGTACAAAATATGTTTGGTTTAGTCCTTGTAGAAGACAACGATGACGAAGCTGAAAATAGACGAGTGTTCGAAGTATGGCGTATATAATCGTGTTATCTGAGCTGCACGTCATTTGTATGCATGAGTGAATACATTACGTATGCACTCGTGGAATGTGATCACAACCGCTATCGGGTGCAATAACACGGAACCAATCGTACATGAAGCACGTACTCAGTGCACTGTGTGAATGGTGAAGTCGACAAACACGTAATGGTGAAGTTAATATTGGAATTCGGGATGCAGAACGTAGGACTGATGCGGTGAAACAAACCCGATGTTACAGGAAATAGAACACAGTTTGTGTTACGCAGACTTGTAACACGAAACCAGGTTTCCTCGTGTTGCATCTACACTATACAATGAAACGCACTGACTACTAGTCTTGTTGAAACTGACAGACTGGAATGGATTGTACTAGATGCTTATGCTACAATAATTACATTACCGTTTTCAAATAATCCTGAAAAAAATTGTGTCAATAAAACGGATATATATATATGAGCTCTTTGGTAGACACAAACACTTACGGACATATGAGAGACGAGAATGTGGAACGTTTGCTTTTTTTGAAGTGAAACTTTTTTTGGCACGAAAAAAACTTCTTTTGGTTGGTAGGAAAAATTTTCGCAACGCGTTACGCGTTATGCGTTATATGCATGAAACTTCTTTGTGCACGGTAGGAAAAAAGTTCTTTACGCATTACGCGTTACCCGTTATGCGTTATATGCATGCATGTGTGTGTATATGTGTTTAGTAGTATACCAAAATGAGGAAATGTACAGTTATATATAATTATTGTTACGAATATTTTAAGTTAACGATATGTAAAAAATAATCTACCTAGTCCTACATAATTTAATGACATATATGTTAAAAATTTATTGTGAATACGAACGACGTCATTCTTAATCATTATTATACGTTGCTTTATCACGTGTGACGAGTATTGAAGGATTACATATTACGACACAGAACAACGAGAAGATATTCTACCATGGCCGAAGACGATCATCTTCAACAATTGATTTGCAAGAGGAATTTAAACGACTTTCACTAAACAAACTAGAAACTATAAATGGAAGTTTAGTTAATTTCATCAATAACAGAAAAGGTTTATCAATATTCACTTTTAATTGCCAAAGTCTTACAGCTCATGCTGTTGATCTAAAAGATATAGCTGTGAAAAATTGAAATGTCATAGTTTTATCAGAAACTTGGCTAGCCAATGAAGATGACGTATCTGTTCTTAATTTCAAGTGCATTGTGAAATATAAGCGGCCAAATATTAGAGCGGGAGGTGTCGGGATATTTCAAAATTCTGACGATATTATTAACATTATAACTCCGTCCATGGATTTTCCGTTACTCAATCTGATGTCTATGGTTCAATGGCATCTACAGTTGGCGATTTGTGTATGGCTGAATGTAAAATCGAAAATGGGCAAAACGTTGTGATTGTAGCAGTGTATATTTCTCCTAATAAAACATTAGATGATATTGATTTTCTCCATTGTTCATTACTATCGTATAGATCACAAGGTGCCGCCATACTTCGTAAAGATTATCACAAAATACCTACGATTTTAAGTGGAGATTTCAATGTCTATTTTGCATTAGAAAAATCTATAAAACAGGTTGAATTTTTAAAAGATAATTTAAACCTGTGTATACAAAATGATAAAAAAATATCTACGACAAAATCGAATACGACAATTGATGCAGTATTCACAATGTTTCTGGATAATCTTGAATGTAAAACATACATTTCTTATTTTAGTTACCATAAACCTTTGGTTACAAAAGTGTATGATGAAATATCACTAAATATTAACGAAATAGATTAATAATTTCTGTAAATGTATATAATAAAATATTTTTAATTTACTAAAAATGAAAATTTTTCTTATACTAATACCTCTCCTATCCTATTAAATTTTAAGTATATAGTTAAAAATAATAATAATAATAATAATGGATAAACAAAAAATAATGGATATAACCCAAAGAAGTTTCACTTCTTCCGCGTGTACACACTTACTGATACACGCACCCAAACTTTTTTTTTTTTAGTTGTTGAATGGTTTACGTGCTTAATGTTTAGTATAATATGGAAATTTTCTGTTTTGATTTGTATACGAATATAATCGCTTTTGAGAAACGTAGAAATTTGGTTAGCATATTTACTGATTTTACACAAGTAATTAAAATATTATGTTTTGATTGCTGCTTATTCAGGTCTAGGGCATAACAAGTTTAAGCAATAAATATACGTAATGAAATATAATCTATAATTTTTAAAGTAACTAAATGTATTTGAATGTTTTAAAACAAGCGATTAGCTTTCACTGTTAAAAGATATTGTAAATAACAACAAGTTATAAAATAAAAACCATTAACTATCACGGTATAAATAAAATTGTAAATGTGGTAAAATAAAATTCTTAATTCACATGTTCATGATTGATATTCATCAGTGTGTCGGAGTTTATTATTTTCAATTTGTTAATGTGTCAGTTATGGATGACACCTTCCAGTATATAGGCCATTAAAAATCCTGTTTTGCAATATCGTATCACTGGTCCCACACAAGGTCATGTACACCTTCACAATTCTAATTGAAAAATCTCTCCTCAAGTCACTATTCATAGGGCAAAACTGTAGTATCTCCTGTGTACTAATGTGAGTATGCTTACAGATATCCGCTGCTTGTTGTGAGATGAAATTACCTTAAATATCTCCTGAAAATCATTTTATTTTGCTCTTCGTAATACACAGTTGTAGGGAGTTGTAATACAATTCAAACAACTAATTAAACAGTTTTATCTATCTCTGCTCGTCAGGGTGCGTCTTTGACTCTGTGACACGTTGACTTTGAGTGTTGATGTATTTAGTGTTTGACTCTGTGACACTGAGTGTCGATGTATTTAGTGTCGCTACATTTAGAGCAGGTATTGGAAAATCTTGAACACGATGTGGTCAACAGACAGGAAGATTTTAGTTTTGTCTTTGTTAGGTCAGATTTGATTGGGCTTCTACAACTTTCGTATAACACACCTATACCTGTGTATATTTTGACAGCACTTGTTTATACACACCGTATTGTTTACGGATTAAAACTATCAAGTGCGTGTATGTTTGTCTACGCTAGCGCATATGCATATGGTTAATTGAGAATTATTTATGTTTGTAGCAAATTCTCAAGGATTTGTCGGTACGAGTGTGTTAGTAGAATTATCTTCCGGCTTGTGAGCCGTGGTCCACAGTTCAGCTAACGGGGAAGCAGCACTGCGAACAGAAACCAATAAAAATGACTGCACCTGGTGCTAGGAGTTTGTGCATGCGAATGCCGGACAAACTCATCTTCTTGTGTTAAAGCTGCAGTGGTTAGTGTATGATCGCCCTTTCACGTTCACCTCTCTATGTAATATTCGTGTAATCGATAATTTTTGTAGATGACTGACCAGCCTATTTAACTATCCTACAGTCACCATGTAGCCTGTGGTGTGTGTGTGTGTGTGTGTGTAGGGGTTGGATAGAATGTGTTGTACAGGAAAGATTAGCCTGTTTAAGTTTAAGTTAACAAACTAAATTTTTTTAACCTATGTTATTCACCATTTAAACGTTGTATTTTAAAAGTTTAACGTTTTTACTGTTCCTTTAATGTTAGAAATTTTCTCACTCTATTTCATTCCTTTATTCTAACCAGCTTTCATAAAGTTTACGTTATCATAAATAGTAAAAAAAAACTGTTCAACATACAAAATGTTATTCCAAATGGAGATGTTGCTTTTAACGTTTTGATATTTATCTTTATCAATAAACATTGTGAGCGTCGTAATTTCACAACGTTAATCATTCACTAAAATGTAACACAATTTTATATGAACAGTTAACATAATTTTTGTTTCAGCAATACTTTATACTACGCTCTAATTGTACTGTGTTTTTATGAAACGATTATGTTTGTCTGTCACACGTACTCACCTTTGGGTCTATTCTTCTGGTCGGCCAATGTGTTTCTCCTTCAGTTAATGTGTGTGCTGAAGTAGATAAACGTGTTATATATAAAGTACAAAGGGTGAAGTAAATATAAATAAATAAGTAAATAAATAACCAAGACAAACGTAAAATATTTTCTTAGTTAAAATTTAGTGGAACAACGTTATCGGAAAAACTCCTGTCCAAGCCAACTGACAATAAGTTATTGCGATGTTTCAGCAAATTGCGGTCGGTATAAACGCTCACCGTTGTCCGTTGCTTTCACTAACGTCTACAGCCAATGAATGTAATCTTCCAGCTTTTTTGTGTAATAAAATTTTCTGTGCAGTAACACAACATTCCTTGTCAGCAATTTGTTGGTTTTCTAAATTCCATGTCAATATTTTTATTGAAATATTCTTAAAACCTGATACATTAGTCAATGCAAATCCGGATTTCTACATGATAATATGTAATGTTGTGAAGGAGTACGCGTTTTTAAATAAGTTGCCTTATAAACAGGTGGAAACATGTCTTATTTGTAAACGTGTTTATTTGGCTCGAACGAACGCCATAAACGTTATATTTACTTACTTTTGTGCACACTTTGTGTTATCTTTCTTTCTTTATTTTTGACTCACTTTCTTTTTTGATCACTAATATTTCTCCCTATTCTTTGCTGTTTCTGACCCCTCTGCATTAAGATTCAAGAAAGGAAATAAAACACATTTTTTATTGAGTGAGTGTGAAAGGCTTTTAAAAATTACAGAAAAAGTATCCTGAATGTTTCAAAAGAATTGCATGTACACTAGTTGTTAAAAAACACTCGTGGTAGGGATATTAGCCCGGACAAACACCAACGCTGGGAACATTCTTGTTTTACATTCACCAGTAGTACTAATTAAAATGAACGAAATTGTGTTTTACGCCCGATCTATTAAATTCAAAGACATGTTTCTTATCATTTTGTGTAAATTGTGTGTAAATTTAATGTATGTAGAAAAACTTTTAAGTTAACTGTAAACTGTATAAAAATATGATGAATATTGTGACTGTAGAGCTTTAGTTTTCAATTGATGTTTCACTTATAAATTAGCTGCTCATTCAAAATACATTGCTCCCGATAAATGTTCTTAAGGATTTACTTGTTAGTTGCTCCCATTGGCTTTTCTCGAATATTTGTTCTTCATTAATCTTTAACTACTTTTGTAACCAAATTTTATTGGACACTTTCTGGTATCGGAACAGCCTGGATGATCGCTCACTGCAATAATTCCTTTCATTCTTTTATCAGTATTAAGATACGGTTTTCCCTTTGCGACCAAATAATTTTTTTTCTAATTTTTTGAATAAAAAATGGACTTTTATTTGTTTTTGACTTTTATTTGCTTTTAAAACAAAATTTCAATACTGGATCATTTAAATTAAGTTTAATTTCCCCTTTGAGTTCAATGTTAATCTGTGCTAGCGTTTGTTTACTGTACCATGAGGAGACAAAATTAAAAACAAATTACGTAACGTGACGTTTCTTTATATATAAGTAAACCTCTCTGCAGTAGACAAACAACGAGGACGCAAATATGTGTCTAATGTTATAGCAAAAATTATTTTAAATTAGATAACTAGAAAGTTACCTAATAATTATAGTTATTCATGAAATTATACCTAATACAATTCATAAAAATATAAACAAATTAAAGTGTTCAAAAACATCATGAAACTCGCAATCTCATTTAGTTAAACACACGTACCTAGTGTTTATTTAGTGACCACGTGTTTATTTCTTGAGGAACTTTATTTGGAATGCCGGATCATAAATCGTGTTTATAAAAATAAAAATGAACATGAATGACAATGTGAAAAAAATGTTAAGAGATTAACAGACATATACTACAAAATATTTGCGTTCTGTGACTTTACTAGTCTTTCATACACTTACATATTTTTTTATGAAACGTATACCAGTATTCAACAAATTAAGCATTATTTTGCGTAAACCCTTTTATTCTCTTTAGCGGCCGTTTTATTAATATCAAGTATTAGAATTCTCATCTTCATAGTCTTTTTAGGTTAACGATAGAATTTACTGTGTGATATATTTTCTTCTTTTTGTAACAACAGAAGGCAGCACTAACTAGGTCAGAACAATTAAAATTGCTTTTAATTGCGTTTCATGGTTATTTAAAATCTTATTAGTGAAAAAATACTTTTAATACTTGTACATACTTCAACTCGAGTATTATGAGTAATGCAAAACACATTAAAATGAGACACTACTTAAAAATGATATTAAAATTCTTGCATTGGCCTCAATTGCTGCTAACAATATACAGCAGACATGTAAGATCATACTGTAGAATGTAAAATTTACTAATGAATTTACTCCTTTGTCAACAGTGACACATAAAACTACACAATTTGCATTCTGTACTACATTTCTAACTAGAAAAATATGAAACATTTCCATTGTCTTGGAATTAGAAAAACAGTACAGTATTACTATCTGCTTTAAGTAGAAAATTATATGTGAAATAAAAGAAAGTGTGTAGTCTCCCAAAGTACTACTCTTTGTTCTATATTAAGGATTCATTTATATTGTTATAGAACCCATAGAATACTGTCCGTTAACATAAAATTTATTAGCATACTTGTACGTTGAATGTAGCCTTCTTATTAAATTATGTTCTAAAATCATTCATTACTATTATATTTATGAGCCACGCAGAGGACGTTGTGTCATAGACTTTGTATTTTAGACCATAAATCAGTACTTTAAGTTTCCACAGATCCACAGATGTAGTGTGATTGATCAAAGTGTGTAAACTTATCGTAAGACAGTGTTTGTAAAAGTCAATTGCGTGAATAAGTGTGTTGTGTAGACTCTAATTAAAAAGCCAGTATAACGATCTTATTAATAAAGAATTATAATTGAGTCTTAGTTGATAAGAAGTTTATATAATAGCAATTTGTTGTCACTAAATGTACTTTCAGTAGCTGTAAATGTGTCTTCTTTAATAACTTGTTCTACAATTCATATTTCTACAGCGATGAAAACATATTATCGTTGATAATTTTGGCTGAAAGTGTAGAACATTCATCACATTCTTAAACAATTCACAGTCAAATTAATCGACGTTAAAAACGATAGTATATGCTTCTGATTCCCTCACTTAAAATACATTTCTGTAGAGAAGGTATACACATTTGATCAATCAAACGTTTACAGTTTAAAGTAATCTGAAACTGTTGCGTTGGATATGAGTTTGTCACAGCTGGTCAATCGTGCCACACAAGAATCTGTCTACAAATTAGTTACACTTTGGACAAGACAGGCATGATTTTACAAATTTATTCCAACTGAATGCTACCAAATTAGAAAAGGCACCCTGTTAAATACATATAATATTTTAACATATTTAACATGAACATTTTGAAACCAAATGCTTTCATTTTGAGCGGAAGATTATGCCCATAGACTGTTTAGAAAAACACACCTTACGTATTACCCTAACACACCACAGTTATAGATGCAGTTGTTACTAACGGGGTATAAAATTAATATCAAGCCGAAAAAAATATAAGAAAATCTATATTCTACTAATACACAACACTGGTAAAAGAAGGGTCAACTAGTGATCGCAAATCATCGCATTTCTGCTACGATATCGCTCATTGAGTGTACGTACCAAAATTTAAAATTATATTTCATGATTCATAATATTAAAACAATAAATTTTATAAATTTTAAATTCTGAAATTTGTGTAAACTCAAACAATTAGAATATCTTTAACATCGGTTAGATTTGATTGATCAGACTAATTTATAAATTTAATCAAAAGTTGAAAATTTAAGATTTTAACTATTGTTTAGTTAATGTTAAATAACCCATCATCATAACACATTATATATGTTTGTCTCGGCAACATTAATTTATTCATTCTTATTTATGACATCTCGTTCTTATCCTTGACACTTAAATTATTTTAACTATTTTCTTATTAACTTTACTCAAGTTAAACTAGGCCTATAAACACTATTTTAGACAATGGTTTTGATATATACGAGTTTTCGAAGACTTTTAAAGTATATCACTTTAAAAGTATACAGAAATAAAAAAAAAACACTACATGGAACGTGCTGATTTAAAACTATATTTACTCACAGCAACTTATTTTACTTTGAAATAAAGTGTTACTGGACCACTAAAACTGTGCTAGGTAAAACATAATTTAATGAAACATACTTAAGCATGGATATTGGGGAACATTTTCTACAGTTTCAAATTTCTAAAGATTACATTGTTCTAACCTTATTACTCAGGTATTAATACGTTTTATGCTGTTTTAGTTAAATAATTATGTGAATTTGTTTAAAAATTGCGATATTAGATCTTTTCCATAATTAATTTTATTTAGACTGAACGAGTGTAAATTATGCTGCCCTTCAGGAAAATGAAGGGCAATATAAAGAAATTCATATAAAATTTTATATATTTCTTTTTATACAAATTTAAATAATAGGCCTATGTGTATTTTCTACGTACTTACGTTATGTAGTACACATGTATAAGTATTTGTCTAGTTACGTAGTAAAATGAACTATCATATGATATAAAAGGATACACATATTATGTTAACGTTTTCAGATCATAATTGGCCAGTATAGTATTTCTACATTTTGGTGGACTGTTATTTGGTTTTTATTACTAAATTTTTATTTGTATTACCACAGAAGAAATAATAAGAAACAAGAGTTGTTAAAGTAGTCAGATTTTCATGAAAACAATTGAAAAGTCAAAATATTTAAATCCCCTGTGTCTCAGAATTCGAGAACTCTTTTATTAAAGAGAGTGTTAGTGAATGAATTAGAATGTTAGGTACGGTTAAATTATAGTGCAATGTTACGTCAAAATTAAATCGTATTCCTTTTAATTAACCTTATTATCACGTTAGCGTACTTGTTCAGTGGAACGACCAAAGTGATTGTTCTCGACATTGGCAATAAGAGAAACTTGGAAAATCCAGGGAGAAGCGGAAATGTATAAACAACATTCTCATGCGGAGCCGAGTGGACGTTGCGTGTAGTTGTGCCTTGAACAAGAGGATTTATGAATCCCAAAGCAACATGAATCACATTTGTGAAGCCTTTGTCTGGCAGATTAATACTGAATAATTGAGCAGCGTTCCAGTGCCTTTGTACAGTGCGCCCCGTGACTCACTTTAATACAATCTCACACAGCGTACTGTTTTGTCTTCCTGAAAATCTGTATCGTCGACCTCATTGTATATACTTCCTCAGCTTTCTGATCATTTTACTTCTTTGAGAATTACAAGGATTCTAATAAGCTCTTTACGCACTAACTGCCATTGTATATACAAAAGGACATTTATTGCTCCCTTATTACTTTACAAAGACACGTATTTATTTGGTAAGCATACTTAAATAAAATATAACTGATAGATAAATGATAATACACAATATATATAGGTAAGAAATAAATAATTTTTTACTCCTTCATTGTCTTGTGGCCTTGGTAATTTGTGCAGAAAGCACAGATGTACCTAACGCACAGACGGTCGAAGAGGTTTGCGCTGCAAACAGATTAGCGAAGGAAAACCTTAGAGTACCATCGGCGATGTTAAGCAAGATGCTGGAAATACGAATTCTTATGGCAGAAGAGCCTTTCGCAAGTGCTAAAGAACGCCTATCGTCTATAGAACAAAGCGTTTTCAAAGTCACAGAGACAGTGAACCATTAGTATGGAATCCGCCAGTCTGAGTCATACAGTATTAAAAAGTATGATTTAATAAGGTAATATGTAATAGAACCGTGTTCCCTGGCTTTTTATATAACGTGCTTTTAAAGACTCATCACATTACAAGTGTCACGTAAATTAATCGTTATAAAATAATCAGGCTTAGGAAAACACGTTGAGAAATCTCCCAAGGTTCACGGATAAAAATGTACGTTACGCTGTAGCCTCCATTTAGAATTAGTAGAATTAGATCCATTTTACACACAGGGGGGATGTACATGCCTAGTAAACAAGGTTTTCGGCAGTTGCACAGATTTTGTTACAAAGTTTTGCATACATTTTATTAATATAAATATTTATTGGTGTAATGATTTGTATATTATTGTATCTGTAGGAAGGTAAAAGCAAAATATGCAAACGTGTTGATTTCTGTAATTTTTCATTATTCACAATATTTAATTATTGTCAATGTAATGTGGTTACAATTACGGTGATATATAAATGTTGGTAGTATAAAAATCGCTGGCCACGGAAAGATTTTTTTATTAATTGAACATTAAACAAGATACTTTACAGGTGACATCTGAACTTTAGGAAAAAAATGTTTGTGTTGTAAGATGACTAGACTTTATTGATTATGTAGGCAACCAAATGGATTACATTAAGCTTCGTCCTTTAAAACTAATTAAATGAACATCGCTGCAAGCAAATTGTGTACTTCAGATCAATTCGGCATTCAAGTTTGTCATACATTATGGAAAGTAATTTAACTTTCCAGACACCGGCCTAAAACTTTAGTTAGAAAACAAAAACTACATATTTTCTTAATGGAATCAACTTCCCTCCGTAAAAACATAATTAATATGAAAATGTGTGTATCACCAGGCAAAAATACAAATGGCATACGTAGTTTGTAAAAATGTATTAATTTTATAAAATTTTGTCTAAAATGTAAAATTTATAGCTTCTTATTGGATTTCATTTTTATTTCTGTGTCCTTAGGATAAAGTTCTACACAAGCAAAGGCAAGGACGATTGGTATATTCATTGTTTAGTTCTATCTAATTTGTACATTCTTTAACGTTTGAGCAACAGCACAATAGTAGGCGGTAAGGACTGACCGAGAATGAAATGTCCTTGACATCTTCTTTTTCTTTAACAATCTTGCTAGAACTGTTCTGTTCTATAACAACGATGCTACACGCTGTAGCTCTACCTCTTCCCTGGTCGACCAATGCTACTCTTGGTGTTGTCCTTGATGTGTTCTATAAAATTATAATTGACATTTTCTTGAACTAGAAAATATCTGATACGTTTCTTGATGCCGATCTGGTACTTAATCGTATGTAAAGTAACGTTGAAATGATATGTTCTTATTTCCAGATTTATAAACTTTTAAGCAAATGCTAGCTGATTTCAAGTATTACTAAAATACCTACGGCATCAATGACAGTAGTATTATGATCCACCTCTCTTGCTTGTATGTGAACATTTGTATAGTAATTTGGCAAAAAAAAAAAAAAAAACGGTTTAAAAGATTAAATCAAATGTTGTATTATACCCCTGTTTGTATCTCTGAGATGTCAGATTAGGTAAATATCTATTCTAAAATTCTGAACTTATGATACTTAATGTACATTCTATTAAAATAAAATACACAAAATAAATTTAATGTTATGAAGAAATTCAAATTGTCTTTATAGCAATCTGCAACCTTCTTTATATTAACGCCATTTGAAACATTAACAAACGCGCGGAATCCAGCTTTAAGAGTTGATAAATATAGGAATATTAACATCCAACTTTTCAAGACGAAACGCTAAAGAAAAAGTACAATGAAATTCGATTAATCAAGAAGAGTCACCACTACAATGAGATGGAGTGACTGTCGATCCCAAACATATTAAAAGTTTGGAATGAGCAGGAAGAAAATCCTAAACGATACAACGAGATTTCCAGTTGATGTAAATGGATTGAAAGCAGTGTTTGGAAAAAACAGATAAAATGAATAAGGTATTAAATGTCAAAGTCTATCAGTACTATATAACAAACAATATGAGAAAAAATGTAATATTTGCCTTTGATAAATACAGTTAATGGCAACGGGAGGAAAATATTTAGGTTAAATATGATTTCAGTTTATCTTCACAAATTGTATCAAGGTTGCCCTTATGCAACAGCAAAACAAACGCTGTTTACTAGATGCTTACTTTTAATTATTTATCTTTTGGCTTAACGACGATATACTCAAGGCGAGAGATCGTTAGGCATTTAACGTTACTCGACTTTAAACGTTATAAGGTTTTATAACTGTACTAATTTACTGGAAAATTATTATTCTCTACGTTGAGGCTGATTTTGGAACGTCACGGTATGACTGACGCATGTCACTAGTAACCACATTTGTGCTCTCTTGTTTGGTACCATCCTAGACACTTCCTGTCCACTGTTACATGTTCCTACTCAAGCTCTGGCATCATTCATTTTGCATTTGATATGTGGCTGATAATTTAGTTAAGCGTATTTTGCTGTTCTCTGTCAAGTAAAATAACACGTACCTTCACCTCCACGTTATTAGTATTCACCCTTTCGTTTCTCTAATACGCTAAATAAACGAAAAAGGGTTTTTAAAGGGTAGACGTTTGTATTTTCGCGTAGGAGAAAATATAGGCGTATTTCATCTGCCTCAGGTTACTCCGCTTATCAACTTATTCCCTTTATGAAGTTTTTTCATGGTTACAAAAAAATTGTGGAATTCTAGAATTTCTTACTACACATAAAAGATTTCAATCAGAAATCTAAAACCCAAATTAGCTTAAGATAAGGAAATGATTGTTGAAAATTTTAATAACAATAGATTAACGCTTTACTACCGTTTTCAATAATTGATATTATTCTCTTGGTTATCTATTTGACACCATTATAATAATGCGTATGGTACTACTAATATTTTACGGATATACGCGTGTACTTTTAAGCAAAAAATTATTTACATACAGTAAGCTCTATATTAAAAATTTGGATATCAATTTATATGCAGGGTAACCGCAAAATTGACAGACAACAGCGAAACCTATTTAACAAAATTATCCGCCTCTGATCAAACGCAAAATGAATCATGCCACAACTACGGCAGGAATAGAACGTGGTTAAATGTAACCTCTGTGCCAAAACTATACAAACTTATCTAACCTAATTTATGTTAATTTATATTAGGCTTTACAAAATTCAGTATTAGTGTATATCCAAACATATTTGTATTTATTTCTGTGGCTTTCAAAGCACGAATCACTGATTCAATGATTTAAAAAAAATGTGTTCACACCAACTGAACAGTAAATTTACAACTAACGGAAAATTGTTTGTTATACTATGAGCTATCCTATACTAATAGCTATACTATTTTGCTTAAAGTCACCTATCACAATTTAAATTAGATGGGGCGCTATTATTCTTTACCTAATTATTGTTTACGCACAACACCCACACGCGTTACTGTTGTAACACAAATTTACGATACTTATCAAGGTTTTTCATAGATCAGGCTGCATGTTTGTGCTTACTGTGACTCATTTGTAAGTGTAAATTACAGTTTCCCTTACATGCTAGTATTGTTCTAAATGCAACCTCTACACATTTTGTACATTCTCATATCATCGTCATTGCTTATTTTGAGCACAAGCACATACCACTACAATACATGAAATAGGTTTGACCAAAACGTTCGTGCAATTTTATAATTTCCTCCGCTACAAGAATCAGATTTCCACCGCTGAAAAACTGTTTTATGTGATATAGGTACACATGTTTGTGACAATCGTGTAAAATTGTAGCCCTATTTGACGTATAGTTTATATTTCACAGTTTATTAATTAAATATTCCTTAGATGTACTCATAATTTATTTGTCATTCTACAATGCAAGCTTGAAGAACGTATTAAATTTTTGTGTAAACTGTGAGAAAAATGCTCTGCACTGGAAAACGTGTTCACATGGCTTCTGGAGTGACTGCTGTGCGTGAACAAGCGGTTTACAAGCTTTGAAGACTGCCGTATGTGATTTGAAGACTGTTGTTGTCAGATAAGGACTATGTTTTAGTGTTCCATGAAATTTCATCGCTAGGCGCTGTGGTAAATACAGAGAACTATTCGGACATTTTGCGGCATTTGTATGAAGCTGTTTGCAGAAAAACGGAAAAATGTACGAAAAAATAATTTATGAAAATTTCAGCCCGATAAGGCGCCTGGTCGCACGTCATTGTTTGTTAAGAATTTTGTCAGGCTGCTAGGCAAAAGTAAACGTCGTAATGATGACACGTCATCTGCCGTATTCACCATATGTGTCCCAACGCGATCTTTCCTCCTCCCAGTAATGATACTTTACAAGAAAGGACAAGGTTTCGCGACAGTTGAACTCGTAAGAAGAAAATCGCTAAGCGAACTCAAGGCTGTACAAAAAGCGCATAATAAGTGATTACCTGTATGCGGTCCGCCGTGTGACTTCTCAAACTTGGTTACGTTACGCGTTTCAAGGCGTATGCCTCATCATCAGACGTTTAAAAACCAAAAACACACATATCACACAAAATTGCGTTTGTCAAAAAATAAAATTGCAGAAACAAGCATATTATGTGCACGTGATGTAGGGTGCGCACCCGTTCAAGTGTTGTCTGCTACTTGAAGGAGTGCGCACACAACACTTGAACGGGTGCGCACCCTACATCACGTGCACATAATATGCTTGTTTCTGCAATTTTATTTTTTGACAAACGCAATTTTGTGTGATATGTGTGTTTTTGGCTTTTAAACGTCTGATGATGAGGCATCGCCTTGAAACGCGTAACGTAACCAAGTTTGAGAAGTCACACGGCGGACCGTATACAGGTAATCACTTATTATTATAAAAGTGACTTGGATACCATACGAAACAGGAATGTTAAAAAGCGCATGCTTGAAATATTTAGAAGACTGAAAGATGGTTGGTTTAATCCTGATATATTCGACTGAGATTAATTTGAATTGGGCAGTACACGTGTCGATGAATGAAGGCATAATTTTTAAAATAAGGGCTTAATTTATACTCGAACCCTTAATTTATACCCTCTCGAGATTCCGCACCTGTTGGTTCCGAAATTGTCCTGTCGAGACCTGCAGATCACATGATAGCACCCACTCCAGAACCTTTTCATATATTTGCAATTTTTTGCAAATGGCAATGTTTTGTACGGAAGTGAGATAGCGCAAATCATAGATAATTTGCTTAAGCACTGTATTAATTTGAGCGTCTTCGTGTAATTTGCGTATTTTTGGCACACTTATTTCGCACTGACTTCGCGTAGTGTCTCCTACTAACGTCATTTTCTTACTGTGCATAACTATAAAATTTACGCACACTTTGGTGCCTTTTGTTTGTTTATACACCAATTAGTTTTCACACAGTGAAAAATAATAATTTTAGTAATTACTTGGGAGGGTTGCTGGGATTCCTGTCTGTACAAGCATCACCAACGCACACGAGATACGCGTAACACACATACAATCGAGCAGGTGTTCCTTGCCTGTTGGAACAGGTTAATTTCTCTCCTAGTATAACAATGAAACAGTTTTACAATCCCAGACATGTCCATTTACCCCAAACTTATAATAATTTTACAAATTTTACATTTATTTAAATCAGTGCTCAATACAGCATATGGCTGTATCGTTGCATTATATACACATATAAAGATATTTATCAAAAGTTTTATTTCGTCTTTTACGTTTATTTTAAGGGTCGGGAAAAGAAGTAAGATATAACTTAAATAGCCTAGACCATGACAGCGTTAGGACGTTATATGGAACTCGGTTGGACGGAAAACTGGAAAACAAGCAATTTAGTAGTGTTGAAGAACATTATACGCATATTCAAAATTGCATGCACGAAGC
This sequence comes from Magicicada septendecula, assembly GCA_034769895.1. Taxonomy (NCBI): domain Eukaryota; kingdom Metazoa; phylum Arthropoda; class Insecta; order Hemiptera; family Cicadidae; genus Magicicada; species Magicicada septendecula. Next base: position 406,997,372 of record CM068373.1, read on the forward strand.
CGCAAAGAAAGCATTGGGATGTTATGAAAAAGGAAGCAAGACAACGCCTTACAAACGTTAGGAACAAAGAAGTAAAATTACTAGTCAAAAACAAGGAAGTTAAATACGAAAAACGTCTAACAACTAAAACAGTGGTGCGAAGAGTGATAACCCAAAGGAAAAATGAAACATGGGATAAGAATTGCTCCCGACTGAATACTTATATAGGAGGCAGGCAATGCACTGAAAGTTAAAAATTCCTAAAGTGGATAAGACGAGAAAAAAAGAAAGATTTAATATCGCCAATACCTCTACAGAAATGGGACGAATATTTTAGTAACCTCCTAGGAGACAGCAGACCACAATGTCAAAGTAACACCGATTATGAATTCGACAATATTAGAACGACTTCCTCACCTGTAAGGTTAACCACGGAAGAGATAAAGGAAATATGTCGACATCTGAAAAATGGTAAAGCCCCCACACCTGGCAACATCCCAGCGGAAGTGCTCAAATATGGCACAACAAAATCATATGAGCATCTCAGGAAACTCTTCCATAGATTCATAAATGATAAACAAATACCCCAAGAAGGGAAACATCTATTGTATCAACCATTCACACAAAAAGTAAAATAACTGACTTCGAGAATTACCGTGGAATTGGGGTGACGAGTTCAATCAGTAGAGTGTATGGAAAACTTCTGAAGTAAAAAATTGAACATCAATACTCGGACATGCAAGCAGAGGAACAAGCTGGTTTTCGGGCGGGGAGATCAACCATAGATCATTTATTTTGCTTGACGCAAATCATAGAAGTGAAAACTGCTGTAAACCAGGAAGTGCACTGCTTATATGTTGAACTTAAGAAAGCGTATGATAGTATTCCGCACACCAAACTTTAGCTGGCACTTCAACGAACAAACATCGCCTCCACTTTAATCGAAGCGGTTAAGACTTTATATAACGGATTGAAAGCGCACGTAAAAATTGGAAGTAAAGTCTCAAAAGGATTTAATGTTAGTAATGGCCTGAAGCAGGGATGTTGTCTCTCACCGACGCTTTTTAAGATATACTTGGAACAAGCCCTCAAAACTTGGAAAAAGAAATGCCACAAACTGGGGATACCTCTAATTGACAACACAGTGTACACACTGTGTTTCGCTGACGACCAAGTCGTGGTAGCGCAGGACTATCACGACATGGAATACATGTCACGAAAACTTATAGAGGAATAACTTATAAACTATGCGGCCTTGAAGTTAACACAAAAAAACGGAGTGTATGTGCATTGGTGGGAAACAGAAGAATTTAATTTTAGAAAACGGACAAGAAATAATAAATTGCAGTAGCTATAAATATCTAGGAACAGCAGTTACACAAGATGGTAGTCTAGATAAAGCGATATGAGAAAGAAATAACTTGGGAAGAAAATCAATAGCATTGCTGAACAACATATTGTGGGACCAACAAATATCAAAACAAAATATACATCGTATATACAATGCAATTGTGAAACCTATTACGTCATACGGGTGTGAAATATGGCCAATAACACAAAGAACACAAAAGTTGTTGGAAGCTACTGAAATGGATTATTGGCGAAGAGCGGCAGGGAGGTCAAAACTGGAAAAGGTAAGAAACGTCAGAATCCGGGAGATAATGGAGGTACAGTGCTCTATTGTTGCCGACATAATAACAAAACAGCTAAGATGTTTTGGGCATGTGCAAAGAATGTCGGATAAACAACTCTCCAAGCAAATTTTGAGATGGACACCATATGGTCTAAGGCAAAGAGGAAGACCTAGATTGAGTTGGAGAGAAGGTCAGAATCCGGGAGATAATGGGGGTACAGTGCTCTATTGTCGACGACATAATAACAAAACAGCTAAGATGTTTTGGGCATGTGCAAAGAATGCCGGATAAACAACTCTCCAAGCAAATTTTGAGATGGACACCATATGGTCGTAGGCGAAGAGGAAGACCTAGGTTGAGTTGGAGAGAAGGCATCAATCGGGCAAAGAGAGACCGGGAATTTGAAGAAGAATCTTGGTTAGATCGAGACCAATGGAGACTAGGGATCAGAAGACGTAGGATAACGATATGAACCGATTTATATTTATTTAAAGACAACACGTATATACATTTATTTAAGCAATAATTTTTTCTTTTTTGAATTTTTAAATTTAATTACATTATACTCTGTCTCCTCTGTCTTATAATTGTTATATAATGGGCGTAACTCAAATTAACTGAAATCCTAGAACCTTGTTGGTATGTTAGGGATGCAACATGTGTAGTATACTCACACTGGAACTTAACGTCAAAATATACACACGCGCGCGTGGGTGTATATTTTTTAATGTATACAAGTACCAATCCCAAACATTTACGAATCCATAATAACCACACATTCAACAAACACGGAACATGAAATCCTAAATTTTAATAACATGACTCTACTTAACCTTTGTCGTAGTCGATTGCTTAAAGTTTGGTTTAATTTTTGTCCCTAAACGTTCGGGTAACCACCAGACGCCTTCTTCAGTACCAACACGTCGACAAAGGATGGCAGGCCGAACGCACCTCATGCAGAACTATAATGCCTGAGGCGCGTTCGGCCTGCAAACCTTTGTCGACGCGTTGGTATTGCAAAACGCCTCTGGTGGGTAGCAGAAACTTTTATCAAAAAAAAATTAAACAATCTTTTAGCAATCGAGAACGGCCCAATATACCGTAGTTTTTATTTTAGAAATGTAGATACGTTTTGAATTTTATGTGCTTTTGCGCGACCGTGTGTGTGTGTGTGTGTGTGTGTGTGTGTGTGGTCGCGGATTTTCTACATAGTCGACGACTTTTGCATACCAGGTGACATCGCCTTGTGTGTACAGTCTGTTTCTGGCAGGATTGCTCGTTATGGTTTTTACGTATAGGCTTATGTGTCCCTATGTTTCTTAGTATTGGCATGTCATCGATTTTGAAGGTCACACTGTTTCTGCCTTTGTGTGAACGAACGAATGATTGTACTTACTTTATCTACTGTGACATCTATAGTAACTATATCCATCCTACTTGTCTCTTTGACTCATCTCCTTCCATTTCTTTTAATTTTCCTATGTACATTTCCATACCTTCAATATGAACAAAACTGTTGAACTACCTTACTTTTACACACAGACTGGTGGAAAAGTTACTTGACACTAGAATTCAAAAAAGCGTACTGAATTTATTTATATTCAGTACAGCCAACTTACAGTTATAATTACTTACAATTATTTTTTATGTTCAAACTGCTTTCTACCTTCAGAAATATATTTTTTAAGTCTTTCTGAAACATTATTACACACCCTACGGCATAGTCTTAGATCACTGTCCAAATTATGGAATGCTTCCTCTATGTAATATTTCAGTTGTTCAATGATTTGAAGCTTTTTGGAATAAACAACCTTGACGATACCCCATACAAAATAATTTATTGGCATAATATCTAGAGAACGTGGAGCCATGGCAATATCTGCCCGTCCACCAATCACTGGTCTGCCGAAAATTTCGTTCAAATATTTGCGGACTACAGTGGCGTGATACGGTGGAGCGCCTCACGTTGAAAGTAAATTTTTTGAAAGTTTTCAACATGCGCCGTAAGTTCTGGTACCACATAATTTTTAAGTTTCTACAAATAATTATCTCCCGTCACTGTTCCTTCAAAAAAGTACGGCTCGAGTACGCCGAAAGACGATATTGTCCCTCAGACACTCATATCTGGTTGATTGAGATGTTTCTCTAACGAAAGATGTTGTTTATCAGTATACCAGTAAGTTCGGTTATGTCTATTAACTTGCCCATTCAACTTAAAATTCGCCTCGTCAGACCACACAATTTTACTGAATAACTGCGGATCATGTTTATGTTGGTCGAGCACCAACTGAAGCCGTCGGTTCACAAAACTGAAGTCGTCGATATGCGTCATCTACGAGTAACCCACGATTTAAACGTGTAACGTAAACTTTAATTTTTTGCGAATGCAAAATTCTTTGCGCTGATCTTCGTAAAATATCCTGCAGCTCATAAGCTAATCTTCTTGTTTGTGTACTTTGAGTCCCAGCTAAACAAACGCGCAATTTATTTTCCTATGTTTGGGCTGTTCTTGGGCGCCCAGATCTTGGTGCATTCATAACAGATAAATGTTGTTCAGATTTGTTTCGTAAGTCGTACAAAGCTTGCCCAGACAGTGTGTTTGAATTAAACTGTTCATTTCACTAATTATTAACTGCGGTATCACCACTTTTATAAAAGGTTTTTAGAGCGAAAATCATTTCTTCTATGGTTAACGTCGTAATTACGTATCACAGATAATTAACTCGCACGTAGTAGAATTACTATGCAACTGACAAACAGGTCTAGACAGGTGCGTTATATTGCCAACCTGTCAAAACAAAATTATCGGTTTTGGGCAAAAATTATTGTATCCCATTTTGTTGGTGTAAATAAATTCAGTAGGGTTTTATTTAAACGAGTGTCAAATAACTTTTGCGCGACCCTTTATATTAACCGTTTTGGCATCTTAAATCTGGTTTGATTATAAACAACTGGATTAGGTCTCCTTACCGCTGGTTTTCTTTTTCCTGTTTGTGTTCGCATTTCTTCTTGGCAAACTGTTGTTACTGTTTATAGATACAAAATTTTAAGTAACACATAATTTGGTTAATATCTAAAAGACGTCAAAAGATTTATGCACTTAGAGATGACATTATTAAGATCATGTGTGGTTGGCAGATATTGATCCTTTTGCGTAAAATAAGTGCAATAAAGTTCACGTAAAACAATAATATACGTATGTAACGTGGTTATGATTGCATTTTCCCACAGTTCGTAATAAAAATTGTTGTTGTGATTTATTTTACTTAGAATGTCTGATTACGAATATTATTGAAATATGAACTCCTAAGGTTTAAAATAATTTGTGTGACATATCAAAATATTTTGGGTTGTCCATTTGCAAGATAAACTTTAAAGTACACTCAGTGGTTTAATTATAATGCAATTTGTTATATAAACAAATATTCATTGGATCAATAAATCGAAACTTGAATATGGTAACAAGTAGGTATATATAGATTGAAAACACGTGCAAGGAATATTAAGCACAAAACGAAACGTTATTTATCCTAAATAGGCTACATTAATAGTACATACTATTTTATATTTTTAATTACAACGTTTCAACAGTTTATTTAACATTACTGTCATCTTCAAGTAAAAAAGTATTATAAAAATATAAATTAAATAAAACCTTGACTAAACTCTTGATTAAACTTTTTTCTGAGGACAAATTAGAAAAAAAGGGAAATGAAAGGAAGACGTGAGCTTTGCTTTTATTTGCCTTTAATTATACAAAAAAAAATGTTGGTAAATGTTGTATTTGCATGCGTCAATCAGGATACTCTCTTCCTTGGGGATAAAAAGAGAAGTGAACTGATTAATTTTAAAATGAGAAATAAACAATTTTTGTGTTTTCTTGGGTTGGCTACAATATGAAAGCTACGCTTTGAAACCAGAGAACTGACTTTTATTCAAAGAAAAAGCGCATGCAGAGCTAATTATTTTTTGCTGGCGCACACACACCCTTCAGCTGTTGGAACGCGAGTAGTGAGAGTAGTGCCGTAAGATGTGCTTACGTGTAGCGCGTTAGTAAACATGATAATTAAATTTGAATACGTGTTGATATCGGATTTCAAGAGGCATATTACAAATACGAGTACAATAAAACAACAGCAGTTAGTGTTGGAGAAAATAGTTTATCAATTATTAACGTACTCATACCTGAAGAGTTCTGCAGTCTAGAAGAAAACATTAAGATTCTTAGCTTAAGTAATGTGATAAAGCTATTTCCTATTTTGTTGATAATATTTTGAAATAGTGTTAATATTAAGCCATCTTTGGATTTGCTAGTGCTACAGCCGTATCCGTGTTATAGTTTGGCAAGTTTAACCTTAAACCTTGGCAAGGTTCCCTTTAAGATTTTGTTTCCAACAAAAGTATGTAACGTTTTTGACGGTCCGAAACAGAAAAAGCATATAAGTAACTGAAAAAAAAAACTGATGTATAATTTTGACGAACCTTTGTACTTTAAACAAATTTTGATATAAACATTTCATGGTTAGCTGCTGTTTTGAGAACCAGTTGTAAATAACATATGTAAGCATAATTATGTTTTAACGCTGACAACATTTAACCATGTCTGTATTGCACTTGAAATTCCACAAGGAGATAAACTACAAAACAATGACATAAGGGAAGACCTGAAGTTACAGTCGGTTCTAGAGAGAATAAAGGAATATAGAGAGAATTGGAAGTCCCATGTGGAACACATGGTAAAAACGCGTATTCCAAAACAAGTGTTTGAATAGAGGGCAGTGGAGATGAGAGATTGTGGAAGACCCGGGGAAAATGGTCACGGACTCTGTGAAGTCGGAACGACCTATAGCTCAAGCCATATAGTGAAGAAGAAGAAATTCCACAAGGCTTTAGGAAGATTAAGTGAAACGTCTTGGACTTAAGTGAAACTATAACTACGGTGACCATACGTCTCGGTTTTTCCGGGACAATCTCGGATTTCGGACTATGACCCTGTGTCCCGAAATATCGTTATAAAGTTCAGGACTTAGACGTTAAAATATTTTATAGTTTTAAAGAAAAAATTGTTCGTAATTTATGCAAAAAATTTACGGACCAGGCATGCTCCACAGTATGGTGAAATGTACTCTTCGTACGTTAATACACAGGTACAAGTTCGTACATGCAAGAATATACTCCCTTAACTTTTAGAATCTATCGGCAATATACTTGTATTAACAATTTTAGTTGAAAAATTGTGTTTTCTCAAAATATCTTTGCTGGTAATAATCGGATCAAAGATGTTTTAATTACAAATTTGTTCAAGCTAAAATTTCAAATAGCCTAATACAGAACTTATAAAAAGTGTATAGAACAAATAGTTTTTGTGCAGATCGCTCGTAAATTTATCAACACACGACGTAAATAAAATTAATGATATTTTGAAAGTAAAAGATATATGTGAATGACATTTTACACATTTGTATTACGAAAATACCACGAACCTACATACTAAACTTTAAATCACTTTGTTAAAATTTAATGCCAAATATAACTTCCATTTGGTGGGTGGTCCGTAGGTGGGAAATAAAGTACCACCCGCGGACCAACAGGTGGGGCAGAAGGGGCTCCTTAGCTGTATAGAAACCAACCCTTCTAGGAGAAGGTACTCTGAAATAAAACCCTTAAAACCCTGGTAATCCAGGTTGGGGGTTGAGGCATTGGGCTATCACCCCTATACTCGGAAAAACATTTATTGTTAAAAATCCTAGTAAACAGCCTCGGAAGGATTGGATATTCACAAAAAAGGTAAAACAACTGAATGCGACAATTACCGTCGAATTGCGGTGACGAGTTCAATAAGTAGAGTGTATGGAAAACGTCTGAAAAAAATATGAACATCAATACTCGGACATGGAAGCAGAGGAACAAGCTGGTTTTTGGGCGGGGAGATCAACCATAGATCATTTATATTGCTTGACACAAATCATATAAAAGAAAACTGCTGTAAACCAAGAAGTGCACTGCCTATATGTTGACCTTAAGAAAGCGTATGATAGTATTCCGCACACCAAACTTTAGCTGGCACTTCAACGAACAAACATCGACTCCACTTTAATCTAAGCGGTTAAGACTTTATATAACGGATTTAAAGCGCACGTAAAAATTGGAAATAAAGTCTCAAAAGGATTTAATGTTAGTAAGGGCCTGAAGCAGGGATGTTGTCTCTCACCGACGCTTTTTAAGATATACTTGGAACAAGCCCTCAAAACCTGGAAAAAGAAATGCCACAAACTGGGGATACCTCTAATTGACAACACAGTGTACACACTGTGTTTCGCTGACGACCAAGTCGTGGTAGCGCAGGACTGTCAAGACATGGAATACATGACACGAAAACTTATAGAGGAATAACTTATAAACTATGCGGCCTTGAAGTAAACACAAAGAAAACGGAGTGTACGTGCATTGGTAGGAAACAGAAGAATTTAAATTTAGAAGACGAACAAGAAATAATAAATTGCAGTAGCTATAAATATCTAGGAACAGCAGTTACACAAGATGGTAGTCTAGATAAAGCGATATGAGAAAGAAATAACTTGGGAAGAAAATCAATAGCATTGCTGAACAACATATTGTGGGACCAACAAATATCAAAACAAAATACACATCGTATATACAATGCAATTGTGAAACCAATTACGTCATACGGGTGTGAAATATGGCCAATAACACAAAGAACAGACAAGTTGTTGGAAGCTACTGAGATGGATTATTGGTGAAGAGCGGCAGGGAGGTCAAAATTGGAAAAAGTAAGAAACGTCAGAATCCGGGAGATAATGGGGGTACAGAGCTCTATTGTCGACGACATTAAAACAAAACAGCTAAGATGGTTTGGACATGTGCAAAGAATGCAGGTTAATCCACTCCCCAAGCAAATTTTGAGATGGACACCATATGGTCGTAGGCAAAGAGGAAGACCTAGGTTGAGTTGCAGAGAAGGCATCAATCGGGCAATGAGAGACCGGGAATTGGAAGAAGAATCTTGGTTGGATTGAGACCAATGGAGACTGGGGATCGGAAGAATGACAGCCTCATACGTACTAACGTCAACAGTATGATTGCAACATCTGCAATCGTCTGCAGCAACAAGACGAATCGGTCCTTTGTCTTACAGGCCGAATAAGTTAAGTTTCATCAATACTTACTGTGACGCCGGATGTCACAGACTTAAGTCTTGTAGAACAAAGTGAAACCTACTTACCTCAGACTGTTCGTCGCGACCTCCTTCTCCTTCCTCAATCGATACTTTTACAAAGGTTGTAACCGATGACTTAGGAATTGCCGCTAAAGAGGTGTAATGTTTCGTCAGTAGTTCCTGTCTTTAAGTAGTCTCTTCACTTAGTTAACTCCCTTTGTCAATAATTGTACTGGTCGACCTGTCTCTTTTCAGGACGATTACTTCATTTGTGAATACCATTTGTCAAATAATAAGTTCAACAAACTTATCTTTGGAGGGGGAATATATCACATATAGATGTCGTAAATAATGTTCCTAAGAATGTTGTCTGCTTATACAAGGCAATCTGATATTTTGCTTCAACAGTAAGTCAACCGGGTTGAATGAACTTGACCTCAAAACGAAGCCACAGCACACCATGAAAACGAACCGAGTTCAAAGGGAACTCCAACTTACTAAATTATATTTACTCGCAGACTTGTTAAGAAACGTATATAAACAAAGTAGTTATTAACAAACAAAAGACACGAATAAAATATATTAATGTGATTTTTCTTATCACCCTAATTGTATTAAATTTTGTCTCGTCTAATTCTGATTTTTAATCGACAGTAGACATCAGTAGACAAAAATGTGGTAAGAGAATAGTATGATGTGTTTATGAATTATCGCACTTTGTTGAGAAATTGATAGGAGTAGTTCATTAAATAAAACGGTTAATTAACAGCAAAGTAGCACATTTGTTGTACACTACAAATTGTGGTTAAAAATGAAATTAAGCAGAGTTGTGCATTGACTATCTATAAACTGAGGGTCAGAGCCATCGTTTCACATACATAAATTATACTTTCAAAGACGTGTCATATAATCATATAAATATACTACATACAAATATAAGGTCAAATGTTGGATCAGGGCTGCAGATTTCAACGGAAAAATATGTTAAAGAAATCAACGTACTGCAATTTAGTGTTTCATAAATAAAATCAATGTTGATGGTTATAAACACTGTTTAAAAAACCTAATTATTATTGGAGAAATATATACTGTGTCTTATTATAGAAATTCGTTACACAATCAATTTTTAATGAGATTATCGTTATTTTATGATTTTGTTTTATGATAACGTAATGTAAATGTGATGCTTAAATTGGAAGGATAATACGCTCAATAGTACATACAGTTTTTACAAAACGACAACGAGTCATCTGTGTAAATTCTAGATACTAAAACACAAAGGATCATATGGGAACAATAATTATATAAGGCAATGGCTTTTTGTCTTTTTGGAGAGTACACAATCAAATAATATTGGACACTTTCGTTTCCAAACTTTAATTAGTGTCTGTCTGAGTGACAGCTGACGCTTCGAGTTTGATGCGAGAATGCAAATATTTTCATGACACCAACCAAATACGAGTTCAAACTTTCTCCATATGAAACTAATACATTTACATACTACTGCAAAAGTTGGAGTAAGTAAATATAATTTAAATTATATTCTGTGTTTTCCTTGTGCTAGTCAGCACTTTATATGCGATCACGTTTTCTTCGTCAGTTGTTTGGCGAAATCCTTAAGAAATTATGCAAACTAAATTTAATTACTGGTTAAAGTTAATTACTAAATTAATTAGTTTTATTTAATTACAAAAATTAAACTAAGTTTAATTTTATTTTAGAAGTATACTTTCAAACATAGAAACTTAAATGTTTTAGACTAATGTATTGGTCTATTGAAATTTTTACAAAAAAAATTGAAAGTTTCTAATGAAAGAGACTCCTTGAATTCTGGGAAATTATACTATTCTCTGGCTGAAATAGTGTTTGTATAACTGCGATTAGACAACTATAGGTTTACTTCGTATGTAAGTTTAAGGCAGTGACACGTCTTAATTAGATTTCTATGATAGAGTCAACACATATACACACTCGCGCGCGCGTGCGCGAGTACATCGCATAGGATACTAAACCTGACGTCACCATAAATAACGTTTCTGCTAACGTCCACATGAATAAATTGGAAAATCAAAATTACTTAATTATTTCAACCTATAATCTAGTTTTAATTTGGACTGCAAAAAAAGATAACAGTTTTGGAACCACTGAATCGAAGAGAGGCAACCGTGCAAGTGGAATACGAGTATCCAGAATATGTTAATGTTTTAAGCACGCATTTAAAAACTGCTATTTTGTTGTCTTCATGCCTCTAAATAACATTTAAGCTCAATCGTTTTAATTTAGATTCAATTGGATAGTATTAATGGTCCTTGCATATGACGAAACTATTTCATATGGAATTCGGTCCACATCCCCGGCAACTGGATTGATCAGTTGGCTCTCTCTTCAAGGGTATTCAGGTATGGTTAAGTATAGCCCGGGGATAGGCTCCTTGTTACTACGTGCTAGACTCAATAACAATAAAGGATGCCTTTAGTGATAGACACAGAAAGCAATATTGATTTGCTATCTACTCAGTTCTGTTGTTAACTTTATAGAAACTTCTAGATTTATTGTACCGTCTTCCACGTGTACAATTCGGGATCATATCTCGTTACGTTGTTTAGATTTCTTTAGTGAAAAATAATATTCCAATATTTAAAGGCTGTGGTCAGATAAAAATCGAATATTATCTAAAGCTAAAATAAAATAAATAATAAAATGGTATACATTATACCAATATTATGCACACACACACACACACACACACACACACACACACACACACACACACACACACACACACACACACACACACACACACACACACACACACACACACACACACACACACACACACACACACACACACACACACACACACACACACACACACACACACACACACACACACACACACACACACACACACACACACACACTATTAACATGAAAAAAAGGTATTTCTGAAAAAAAAAAGCTCTAAACCCAACGAACGTTCTCGCAGCATGGGGTGCAACAGATCGGAGCTACAACATGGTTTGTCAATATTCTGATGTAATCAGCCTATTGGTGTTATTTGTTTTAGCGGCATGAGATGCAAGATTTACTTACTTCACTAATGCTGTAGTAGATGTATCCACTGTTAACACATTCAGTTAATATTTCTGTTGTGTTCCATAGTAAATAAAGAACCGTGTCCACGGATAGAGCACATCCGCTTTGTACAGTATACTTTCCAGTGCCTTTTGTCAAGTTTCATATTTTCTATCTGTTGCACTTACCGCATCTTAATATTTTATAAAGGCAAATATTTATAGATTTTTTAAGAGCGTAACGTATACACTTAACCAACAAATGGTAGCCTACATTTACAATTACAAAAATAGTAATTAACAGATTTCCACTATGTGGAAAATTTGAATATGAAAAATACTACACTTGTCGAAAAAATTATATTCAAACTGTTATAAGCTTATATTCGTGACAGTAAGTGGTACTATACTATACTAAAATACCATAGACGTATTCGACTTTAACAGAAATTTATTTAGACTATTATTTATTTGGCATGTATCTAAATTTGTTTTTTATGCCACAATTTACAACTGGTTGAAACATTTATCCTGATAGTAACATAACTAAGTCGTTCCTTGTAAGCAGTAATGCAAAAAAATATAATCAACTTTTATTAACTTACTTTCCATTATCCAGCCTGCAATACCCATTACTTGTAGGCCCTTAATAATTAATATCAGACATTTGATTTATAAAAGAGAAAATGCTCTGCACCTATCTGAAATGATTTTGGCAACATTTAGAATATGGCCGATAAGATTTTATTTCGAAGTTACATTGTTTTGTTTAGAATATGGATCACATTTAAACTCTACACAATTTGCTTTTTGTAACACTTTCTAGAAAGATTCCATACTGTTTAAATGGCTTGTGTGGGCTATACTGTGAAGGAATTGACTGACGTCTCTGAGAACATATTCATTTTAAACTAACATCAGGAAATCAGCTATATGCTTCAATATTTTATAATATTGTTACAACATCACAGAACAATCTACGTGTTTATCGAATGTTTCAGATGAATCCAGTGGAATCTGTGTGGTGTACGTGATTCTCGACGCATTCGCGAGATTTTTCTGGAAGCTGCCAGCCGCGCGGTCTGTGCCAAGGCTGCAATTAATTGCGTCGTACACACTGGCGCTAACGCGCAGTTTGGAATCTTCTGGTGTGTGGGCGCTGTATAAATACTAGGCGGCAGCGGCCTTAGTTTTCAGTTATAGTCGCGATAAATTACAGTGCGTTCCGAGAGTTATTGTCGGGCGATTACAAGCGATATTACTCTGTACGTCCAAGTGGATAATAGTGAAGTGTTGTGATTTATAATCGGGCGGTATGTTGTAATACAATTGTGTTTTAATATTAGTTGACATTTTATAGCGTGTGAACAATTTTTATTTGATTTGTTGTAAGAGACTGTGTTGTTATTTACGAACTGTTTAACTGTGAAAATTAAAGCTGGTGATTAGTGACTTAATTGGTGTCTTGTATTTTGTTTCCACTGTACCTACGACGATCAAGTAGACCGCCGCAACAATATTGTTACTTTTAATTACTTAATGTTGCTCAAACCTTGAAGCTGGAAGGACAAGTAAAGTAAATAATGTACCTTAATTGAAACCGTCCAGTGACTTCAAGGATGATATATTCGTTACGCGTTTCAAGTCATATGACCCTTCATCAGACAATAATCACTCACATGGAGATCATCAAATATTAAAATTCATACAAAACACACATATGTATAATTGCAAAAAGTATAAGAGCGTCCAACACAGTGCACTACGCGAGGCTTACCGGATACTCTATGTTGGACGCTCTTATACTTTTTGCAATTATACATATGTGTGTTTTGTATGAATTTTAATATTTGATGATCTCCATGTGAGTGATTATTGTCTGATGAAGGGTCATATGACTTGAAACGCGTAACGAATATATCACCCTTGAAGTCACTGGACGGTTTCAATTAAGGTAAATTATTTACTATATAAAGTGACTTGGACCGTATAAATAACAATGTTTAAAAAAGGACAAGTAAAGCTAAACAAGAAAATACATTTTAAATTTGATTTGTGTATTCGTGTATAACTGAAACTTTTGCTATACAACGTATCTTTTCCTGAATTTAAGATAGCATTCTTGCTTCTTGATTTCCTACGTTTTCTTTACAAGTTTGCCGTAGCTGTAGATTTATGCTTGCATAAATATTTTGCTAGATTTATAGAGGTAATCACATCGTTGTGTTTGTAAAATTTACATAAAGCCTGCTAGCGTTTCGTCATTTACGGCGATTCTCCACACTTTTATGAAGCAATAGATGATGTTTGTGGCTGAGTGCAATCTGTCTGTTGCTTCATTCACTTTTACTCCATTTGTAAATGTTGCAGTGTCAACATTTCAACAGAAGTTGCAAGCACTCTCACATCTCATGTCTGGCATGGTGGTATGTTATCTGTGTGAAGTAAATATACGGTACTCGTCCCAACACGCTTCTCTATAGCATAGAGCTTTCAAAGCTCAGAAGAGTTACTTCAGTTTAATATGAAAAACTCTTGATTATGTTATAAAGATATAGAAATTGACGGTCATCATATTTAAGGTATGGAGTTTACATAATTGTTCTTTAATTAGTATAGAAGCCTCATATACGTCCGTAGCCAAATTTAGTTTAAACCCCCTTTCTCTATAATTAACTTAACTGTTTCTGGAAGACTTATTTCACCCTTCAATATGAATATTGTCTTATTAGAGGAAGCGTAATAGATTTTTGAGATAATCTCTTAAGCTGTACAGTTATATTTTGTTAGATCCTTCTTCATGTTTAGTGTATTTATTTGTTGTTTAGGTATTCAGTCTCTACACATACATCCAATTACTATTATAAGACTTTACCTGTAATTACACATTTTCAATTACTGAATCCAATTACTAAATCCTCTTCAGTTGTATACACTGCGTAAGACTTTCCATAACTTGTAAACAATATGACTTACATTATTATTGCGCAGATACACTTCTGAACAAATTGTGTCATTGTGTAAAGCTACTTCGGCAAGCGTTTTCCTGAAATAATATAAGCGTTGAAATTGGGTCTTTTATATATTTACAACTAGCCTGTTTGTAGCAATACCTTCAACGTAGATCGGACTGCTAAGCTAACAAATCGTCAAGATACGATAATTATACGTGCCATGATTCATGAAAATTAAAGTGAGTTAAGGAAATAGACTTAACTTTGATTTACTCAGTTTAAAAGTTTTCGATTTACTATTGTGTCCGCTAGTCTCATTCCGTTTTTGCATTTCAAATAAGGTTATATTATTTTTTCTTAATTATTCCACGTTTCTCCGCCAGCTAAGAATAATGGTCAACTGTAGTAGTTATGCGGCTTTTATGAAACCAATATCTCTGCTTTTCATCCGTTATGATTTTGTGGTTTTGCACAATGAGTTATTTTGCGCTTTAAATACTTTGCGTTTTAGTATTTGTAGTAGGCTAATATTTACTGCATTGATTGTTTTTCTTACTAAAAATTGCTTTTACACATTGTACTAAGTTGCCTATTTCACAGTTTTGGTCTCCGAGTTATTTTTTACTCATTTATGTATTCTTTATTATATGCACAATTTGGCACACTTTAACAGTTCATATATTATAAGAGAATATACACTATTAACAGTTGTTAACACAGTGAAGATAAGGAAGCTTCAGTATCTGGGATATCTCATAAGAAATGAACGGAGATTTTATTTATGACAGTCAATACTACGGGGAAAAGTACTTGGAAAGAGAGGAGTTGGGCGACCGAGAATATCATGGCTGACAAATTTAAAGACCTGCTGTAGTATGAATACAACCAACTTATTCCGTACAGCAGTTCAGAAAGTTGAAATAGCCTGTATGATAACCAACATCCGAAACGGATAGGAACTATCAGAAGAAGAAAAATACACTATTAACTTATATTATATAGGCTATGCTTAAATATAGCCTACACTATGTACTTACTATATGATACTATAAGAGTGTATTTTATACTTTAGAACTATACGAAGTTACGTGATATATTTAGTACACTAAACGTATTGTAAAGTGATAACGTGAAAACACGTTGAAGTGATAAATAACATGAGTGGCTTGGAGACAGTTTGCATGTAAGAGGCTCAATTACACAATAATTTTGCATGTTTCCATCTTGCTACATGCGCCTTCTAAACGTTTGTCAATTATACAACAGGAATCTCGTCATGTAGCAGACTAAACAAACTGAGTATAAAACCCTGTTCCCAAAGTGTCGAATCAGTAGACTGTAAATCAAATCAACAAGAAGTATAATTTGTTGAGTTGCAGTGTGAGCTACGTGTTAGTTAGTAAGCGAGGTCGTAAGGACGTGTTATTAGTAGTTGTTAATTGCAACTTTCTATTCAGTGTTTTCTTTTCACCAGTTTAGTGAAAAATTATTATTGGGAATTATTACATGCGGTCAACTCTAGTGATTTCCTTGATTTATTGCAACGGTATTATTCAGATGATACTTACTGTTTTGTTACTCTAACGTTTATGAAATAATCGTAATATTCAAGAATTATTCCGCACAATTTTTGTTAATTTTCATTTAAACTTCATTAAAGTTGTAACTAACACTTTCTCTTGTGTTAAATTTTTTATTCCACTGTTTAAGGCAACGATCCGTGCGACGTTCGTAACGCTATTTTAACAAGTTCACTCAATTTCCTTCAGAACTTTACGTCGTGTGTTAGTAAAAATATTGCTCTAGTAGACAATACAAGTACACTAAAATTCTCTAGGGCTCCACTACACTCTAGCAGTTGCCTTAAGTTACAAACATCTGTGCAAGTTGAGAATTCCCAACGGGTATTGTTAACACCACATGCCACACAAAAGAAACCAACATACGTGCATCGGTGTTTAGATTAACATATTTGTCCTGTGACATCTCAAGCGTACACTAAGGTCAACAAATTGTGTTTATACGTTTCTGGTGACATGTGTGTTGTTACAGATTACGTGTACGCTTGTAATTACTTTTACGAGAAAAACACATACGCTGATAATGTTGGCACATTCCTATCAATATCTTCGTATTTACTTATAAGTTGCAGGGTCATTATCGATTGTGTATGCTCAAAAGAAACAGTAAAATTGTGACATTCTAAACAGATTGTTTATGTCTACAAAAGTATACACTAGCTTTGCAAAAATACTTAATAACCAAATTTCTTTGCTCGTATTCCAAGTAGTGGTGAAGATTTGTTGTGCTTCAATTGAGTATCTTAATGGAACAGGAAAATGTAAGTTTGTATTACTTATTGAATTATAAACATCCTTATTAATGACTCACGTATTTCAATCAAATTTATACGATTGCAATCTCCATTAAATTTAAAAACCTTCTGTTTTCTTCGTTACTGTGCCGCTGTTCATTAAATATTGCATGTCTCTCACTCAATTCATCACAAAAACGTAACAATCAATTATTATTGAGTAATTTACTTATGTCGCCTAATGTGACAAGTGGTTTATCTATTTCGTGCACATTGTTTTTCTAAATTTCTGTTGTCTAATTCTTGAAATGTAAACAACTAAGTGATTTTAAATAATCTTTTACTTATATTCTAACAGTTTTCTACTCCGCTTGTGTGAATGTCACCAAGTACTTAAATGGAGAAACAGGAAAAATAAAGCATTTTAGTTATTATAATGCATTAGCTATACCTCAGTTACTGTATGTAGTGATACTTGGATTTAAAAGCAAAAATATATGTCTAGAATATAAGGTAAATAAATCATGTTCTCGAGAGCTGAAAAAGTTGTACCAAGAGAGACCTTATCAGGAGATCATATTAGAATGTAGCTAGGCCTAGCTGAAGACTTAAATAATAAAATCTATTGGTACAAAACTGGTTAGCGGTTACAGGTAGGGAGAAGGATTTCAACCAGGCATAGTCTAAGAGGAGCCATTGACTATCGTCAAAGCCACTTAAACGATGGTTGGTGAAATTCCATTGAGGCTGGAAGAGGCTATTGTCCTAAGCCGTAAAGGACGACGACTATTTGCTCCTGATCAGTTTGCCGCTCAATACATCATTACACTACACAAGTACACACCATGGTATTAATTACCATTGCTTTTGTATGTTTCGTAATATGTCTATCCCGAAGTATAGAATTAAGTTTTCCAATGCACCTCCTTGTTTGTTGTAATCTGTTTAATTTTTGTTAATTTTTAATCTGCATAGCCTCTTAGGTTATACACCTAAGAACCTAAGTATCGCTGTTCCCTAAGAACCCAGGTGTATCAAAATTCATTTATACATTTTTTTGTACATTCCTGTTGCAGTCACTTTAATATAACATTAAGATCTTTGCCATTCCGTTCGATGGCCACCTGATCATCTGTAAACCTTATAGCGTAAAGATAGCTGCCTCCTGTTTGTTTTTCCACTCCTTCACAATTCCATTTCCTTTTTCTTTTTTGTCTAAAAATTTCCTAAAGCAGTATGCTTTATTTAAGCATATAATTTATTCTTTTAGTACACACACAAACACCTTTAATATTTTTAAAGAATGCTTACTTCTCTTAAAAACAGATATAAACGTTTCTAACAAATCGTATATATTCTTAAAATCTTCAAACGTTATCTGATTTTTCATGATCTGTTAGCTGTTTTATACTGCAAACAAATAAAATTATTTTCTACGTTCAGGAATTAAGTTTTTTTTTCACATTAAATAGCATACGTTAACAAAGAAATTTCTAAAGTAAAAAAATTTACAAATTTAATTTTCTTAGACTTCATCTTTTTATTTTACTTATTACCTCATACTTTCATGTACAAATTATTTGTAGGTACCGTAGCTGTTATAGTAAGAATCAAATTAATTTATTTTTAAAGTTCTTAATTGATGTAGGTAAAGTGTGTACCAAACATATTCTGTAATATTTTTTGTCCATATAAATTTTCAAAAGTCAAGACCAAATTTTATACGACAATTAGTTATTTCCTCTTATATTTTATAGACGTTTTTCTTGTTAAAAGTTACTAAACTGGTTTGATGAGATTTTAAGCAGTCTACATCCTGTACAAAATTGGTAATGCTGTAAAATTTAGTATATGTTTAAAATTAAATCTGCATATCATATAAACATATGTACGTATATCTGAGTTTTTTCTTATTTCAGAATTTAATTTAAATTTAAATTGCATTGTATAAATGTAATGTCTGCTTTATTAATAACTGTTATTTGCTCTGTAATTATTATTTAATAGACTATGTATTAATTCCTTTATGTCTGTAACATGTGTTGCACAAATTGTCTTTACTGTCGGAAGTATAACCGCTATACGAAGTGATATTTGATTTTACTTTTTATTTTTACCTTCTATTTCGCCACCGTAATATCGCTTTGACACAGGCTTTAATACGAATTTTTTATAATAATAAAATGTAAATATTCAACACAGTTGACATTTTCATGTATTAAGAGATTTTTATGTGTGTTTATTTTTCTATGGTAGTAAAGTGGTTTTTTTTTTGTAGTAATACTTAATTTTCATTACCTACAAGTGGTATATCTTCTTGACCTATATTAAAAGAAAATTGGATAACACAGAAAAGATAAAGTTAATTTAAATTAAATATAATGAAACAGTATGTGAGCTACTGTTAAAAATCGTAAAATAATGTGATTTTCCTATGTTATTTTAATTAAAAACAAACTTAAACAGGAGACATACACTGAAAGTAATCAGATGTAAAACACGTTTCAACATACTGCAATAAATTTTTCTGTCTACGTGTTCTATATGAAATGGAGAACCCTGTACGCTGACAGATCATGCGACACTAAACTCACATTTTTAAATTATTAAAAACTGTGAACATTATGTTACTAAGTTTTATTTATTTATTAGCATTTTAACAAATTTAATTTACGGCAATACGTACAAAATTTTGTTTTCAACTCAAATTATTTCAGCTTTACGACAGTATTCTTAAACTTTTGTTTAATACTATTCTGGACAGCATTTTCATAAATTTTAGAGTTCAAAAATATAGTTTAATTGAAAATGTGCATCCTACGATTTTGCGTTACTTCACTGGCTGAAGGAAAGGAGATATTTTTTTAACCGCAAATTGAAACAAAGAATTTTTTGACACACACGTACATACATGAGTATACGTAAAAACAGATTTTTTTCTAAATTTTTTTCTTATTATACAAAAAACTTAAGCCTATTCTCAAATACTATTACTAATATAGTGTCAATATATTTTTCCCTTACTTTATGGCTCTTTCAACACTCATAATATACTTATTGTTATATGCTTATTGTTAGCCATTTCAGTTTTCTCTCTGTTAAAGTGTTTTGATGGCTGCTGAATTTGACTACAGTTGATTTAGGGCTTTTGTTGTTTGATGTATTTTACTTTTATAGTGATTGGATAGACCTATATTGTGTAAGTGTGCTCTGTAATTATTTTTAACGTTTACTATTCTAATAATTTTGATGTTTCCTATGATTTTAGATTATTTAACGTATTAGTTCGGTGCATTTTTTACGTTTATTTTGTATGTTTTCTCAAAATATTCATTGTAGTCCCTTTCGTCGTATGTGGCTTGGCAATGCTATGTTGTCGATGTCTGGGATTCTATTATTTTCTGTGTAACTAAGCTGGGCTTAAAATATTTCTTCTTTTAGTATCATTTAGATTTCTGAAGTATCAAAGCTTTAATTATTCAACGGTTTTATTATATAAAAAATTTCTTGTGGTATTTTCATTCTATATTTGAAATTTTATTAGTCATTGGATACTTTTTTCTTTTTGAGTTATTACGGTACAATAGATTTTAAGTTATTAAAAGTACATATACTAATATATATTGTAATAGGGTAATAGAATATTACTAAAGTATCTTAAACTAATCAGTATTATATAATAATATTTAATATAAGTTAGTATATACTGTTTAAGGCGTCCGACAATGTTGATTGGAAGCTGTTGTTTCAAACTATGAGGAAGTCAGAACTTGACTGGAAAGTTAGAAGGGTAATCTTCAATATTTATAGGTTGCAAAGTACTGAAATAGACATAAATGGATGTAAAAAGGAAGCAATAATAAGAAGAGGGGTAAGACAAGGTTGCCCACTGTCACCGTACTTGTTTAATTTGTTTATAGAAGATGTTGTAACTCAGATGAAAAGGAGTTCTAGGGGAATTAAAATAAATGGGGAACGGATACACAGTATTCGCTTCGCAGATGATATTGTACTGATGGCTGACTCAGAAAAGGATATGGCCCGAATGTTAGGTACGTTCAACAAAATTCTTCACGCTTGGAGATTGAGGATAAATGTTGAGAAAACTAAAATAATGGTTGTAAGTAAAAAAAGAGAAGACATTAAATCAACCATTATGTTGAACAACACAATATTGGAGCACGTTACTGAATTTTGTTACCTGGGTAGCATAGTTACAAGTGGGAATAAGTGTCCGGCAGAGATTAAGAGGAGAGTAGCTCTGGCAAAACAAGCATTCCAGAGCAAAAGGAACTTATTAACAAACAACCATATTAGTATTGAAACAAGGAAAAAGTTTGTTAAGGTATTTGTATGGAGTGTTTTAACTTACGGGTGTGAATCGTGGACCTTAGGGAAGGTGGAGAGTAACAGACTTCAGGCAATGGAGATGTGGATTTGGCGGAGAATGACAAAAACTAGTTGGACAGATAGGAAGACGAATGAACAGATCTTAGAGGAAATAAATGAGAATTGAACACTGCTTAGGAGTATAGAGGTGAGGAAGATTAAGTTGATAGGGCATGTCATCAGACAGGTGCTTTTTTAACTAACATCTTTGAGGGCAAAGTAGTGGGGAAGAAGCCCAAAGGAAGACCAAGAACTGCATACTTCCGCAGCACAATGAGTGTCGTGAATAGTGGGTCCTATGGAGAAATGAAGAATATCGCAAGGGATAGAGTGACGTGGCTACAGCGACAAGGCATTGCCTTTAGGAGTTAAATATACTGTTTATGTTTGTTTAGTTTGATATTACAACGCCTAGATTTATAAAGAGTTTAGTGAGTCCCGTTATGATACTTTTATGTACACTGAATAAATAGACACTACTTTTTCCGGTATTATTATTATAAGGAGAAGTAGCCATACCAGAATGCATTTTCTGTAACCGAGAACTAGACGATGTGCATGACACGTTTTACCTGTGACAGATGGGAGAGGAGAGGCAATGAGACAGACCACGCTCAAAAATATCATCCGACTGAAACAGCAGAGCAAACATCACTGGGATCAAATAGTATCCTACACAAAAGAAGGTTCTAAGGCAAAAGAAGGAAGCAGTAAATTATCTTGATAAAGCTGCTGACAGAATAGCAGAAAACAACTAATTTGTACCCACTGAAATTTTAAAACACATGTAAGTCTACGAAGAGAAAATGGCACCACCCAGAAGTATTAGGAAAGCTGAATCCCGCGGTGGATCCATGCCGTCGAGAAAAGGGTTTGTGGTTTTGGTGGGTGCGAGTCCCACACACACCGTAGGAGTGCTGACACGTTATCTTCAACAGTGAAGATGGGAACATATATGCCAACAGTTTTTCTATATGTTCCTTTAACGTTTGTTATCCAATATTCTGATTTTATTTACATTTTATTACGTATTTTGCATATAGTGTTTTAATCGTAAACGAAATTTAAGTAGGCCTATTATACCTTTATGTCATTTTCTGTGCAATTACGATAATTTTATGCACTCTATTAATTGCTGCGTGGAAGCTGCTATTTAATGTTATTGTTTACGTTTTAATTTTTTCTGAGTTCAGAGTAGACCTGGTAGGTGTTCTGTATGTATTCCTGAGTGTAAGTAGGTTTGTGTCTAGAAACAGTTGAATGTAAATAAATGATTTTGTTAAACATTTATTTTATTTCCTAAAACTGTAGGTTTTGGTGCATGTTTCTATAGGTATATAGAAACTTATAGAAATTTATATTCATGTGTCTATATATATAGAGTTTTTAATCTCATGACATTTATTACAATTTCTCTCTGCATATACTTAGGTACTCAATGTTGTTGGTGGTTTAGAAGGGCCTTGTTTATAAAAGTCGGTTTTAATTTTGTAGTAGGTACTTTTACGACTTCCATGTTATGTGGTGTGATGAACGTACATTTTCACTACAGAATAGGCCTACCATTATCACTCTGCATTACACTATTAACGCAATTACGTCGTGTCTTTAAGGAATTAGTGTGCTACACAAATAATGTTCTAGAATTATTTAAGAAGCACGTTCAAATTTATTAAATTATTTTTACATCTCATTACAATAGAAATATTAAATTTACAATATTAATGGAAACATGCTCAATATCCCGAGAGTTTTACGAAAATGTAGTTGTTGCGTTAAAATAAAAAAAAAAAAACGGATAAGGCGAGAATTCCCTGCAGATGTTGCCAACAACTCTTACCAGAGAGAGAAAACAAAGAGAACGACACACGTAGTATATCATTTTGTAGATTAAAATATTTAATTTGTAAAGTCTCAAATGTAAGATAAAATTATAAATTTACATTTAAAATTTTGTTGTGCGCGCAAAACTACACACACACACACACACACACACACACACACACACACACACACACACACACACACACACACACACACACACACACACACACACACACACACACACACACACAATTGTTTTATGTTTTTTTCCTACGTTTAACAGTGTAACGAGACGTTTTATGTTGCCGATATAGATAAGAATATTCCTGTTTATAGTCTAGAATTTATTTCTATCTTCCTTCTTGGTAGCGGGTTCCTTCAAAATGATGTCCCACGTTTGGACGCCACTTTGTACCGAAACCTTCTTATCTGATCAATTAAAGATAATTTTTTTTTTTTCGGCAGGGCAGGTGAAAATCTCTATAGACACACTGGAGCCCCGTAGCTCCAGGTAGTGTGGGACTCTAACCCACTAAAAACCCTTTGCAACAACTGAGCGAGCCCAACAAGTTGCTTTTCTTTAATATAGTCACGGTTTATGGGGTAGAAGCCCACTGGCTGTTCCCCGGGTTGAGATTATTGCCTTTCTCTCTTTTAGAGTTTTACAGATTTAAATGCACTAGTGTGTTACCAAATCTTGGGGCTTCAATCTTTTAACCATTCTTAACGTGTGCGGAGCTTCTTCCACCACGCAAAGCATTTCTGGATTTATATGAGTCTGAATTCTCCTGTCATGGTTAACTGCATATTTTGTTACGATTTCACTGACATATTCTACTTTGAGATCTTTGTGCAGATTGTCATTCCTAATATACCAGGGGGCATCAACGATGCTCCTAAGTACTTTGTTTTGAAAAGTTTGGATCATTTGAATGTTAGATTTCTTGGTGCATCCCCAGAGTTGTACACCATAAGTCCACACAGGTCTCAGCACTTGTTTATACAACAGCAATTTGTTTTCAACTGTTAGTTGTGAATTCCTACCTAACAGCCAGTACAATTTCCTGAATTTTATGTTGAGTTCCTCTTTCTTTTTTTTCACATGCTCCTTCCTTTAAGTTTTGCGTCCAGAGTCATACCCAAATACTTAGCAGTGTTAGAGTATAGCACTTCTTGTTCATTAATGTAGATCTTTTGTATTTCTATTTTTCTGTTGGTAAAATTGGTGTGTATTGATTTCGTTTCATTGAGTTTGATCCTCCAGCGTCGAGTCCAATCCCATACCTCTGCGATTGAAGTTTGCAGTTTATTGGCCGCTGTCTCGGCATCATTACCTACGGCCAGAACAGCAGTATCATCCGCAAAAGTCGCAACGGTAGTTTCCTCACTGTTTGGTAAATCTCTCGTGTATAACAAATACAAAATTGGACCCAATACGCTCCCTTGGGGAACTCCCGCGGATATTTTATTTAAAGTTGAATATTAATCCTCATGCTACACCCTAAAGTATCTTTCTGAGATGTAAGACTTTAGTATCAGATAGAATTCCTCTGGGAGATCCCTATGTAACTTGTACTCAAGCCCATGATGCCAGACCTTATCAAAAGCCTGCGCTACATCCAGGAAGACGGCTGAGCAAATGTTCTTCCCTTCAAGAGCCTTTTCAATAACATGGGTGATTCTTTGTACCTGGTCAATAGTGGAGTGCTTTTCTCTGAATCCGAATTGATGATCCGGCAACAGGGTTCTTTCCTCTAACAAAGGCTTTAATCTCTTCAAAAACAGTTTTTCAAATAGTTTTGAGATCACCGGTAGCAGGGAGATTGGCCTGTAGGACTTTTTATCTGTTGGTGCTTTGTCAGGTTTTAGAATCATGATAACCTCAGCCACCTTCCACAGACTAGGCACATACTTCAGCCTGAAGGCAGCGTTGATCAAATGGAGTAGTTTTCTCATGGCTTTTCCAGGCAGTTCCTTTAGTATATGGCCTGTTATCAGGTCAAAACCCGGGGCTTTTTTTGCGCTTAGATTGCTCTTAATTTCTTCTCTCAATTCCTGTAGCGTTACTTTCTGTATGTTTTTCCTATCTACTTTCGGCTCAAAGTTAGTGTTTTCCTCTGCTGTTTGTCTAGGTAACGGCTGGAAGATTTCCTCAAGGTGTCTGGCAAAGAGAACGGCTTTCTCCGCCGCACTTTTCGCCCATGTCCCGTGTTCCCGGCTGATGGGCGACTGGTAGATAGTAGTGAATAGTCTGTATCCTTCTGAGCTGTTAGCTTGCTTAAATATTTTCCAATCCCCTCATTTTTAACCTTCTTTATCAGTTCCTCCAGCTCATTACAGAGCAAGTTCAAGGCTCTTTTATTTTCTGGTGTGCGAACTCGCTGCCAGGTTTTCCTGGCCTTCCTCTTTTTCCTGACAAGTTCATTCACCTCTGGAGGAGGGCAGATTATTCTCTGTTTCAGTTTTCTGTTGATCTGGGGAGTGCTTTCCCATGCTGCTTTCTGAATATTAGTATTAAATCTCTCGACTTCTTCATCTAACTGGTAAATATCATTCAAAGGGACATGAAGGTCTATGCTTTCTTCCAGTAGTTGCCTGAATAGGGTCCAATTCGTCTTGTTACTCGAAAGCTGGCACGGATATGACCGAGAAATAACCTCATCATTTATTGTCATGACAACCGGTGAGTGGTCCGATGAGAGATCCTCACAGTTTTTAACATCTATGTACCTGCTGGATAACCCTTTAACAACGTAAAAGTCAATCAAATCAGGTAATTTGTTGCCATCTGCAGGCCAATAAGTTGGGGTAGCGCTTGAGTGAAAATCAAGTTTTACTTCAATCCCAGCTTTGTATAGTTCCCTGCCTTTGGTGGTCGATAACCTAGAACCCCAAAAGGTGTTTTTGGCTTTAAAATCACCTCCAACAATGAAGTGATTCCCCAGCATCTTGAATAACTTAACATAATCTTCTTTTTTCAGATTTTGCCTTGGTGGGCAGTATATTGCAGAAATTTTAAAGTTTCCTTTGCCAAGCAGCTGCACTTTGGCAGTTGCCACTTGAAACGAATCCTCCTCTATTTTCAGGTCTTCATAATATTTGATAGTGCTTTTCAGCAACAAGGCCGTGCCTCCTCTGGCTCTATCCGCTGGATGAGCCGCATGATAGCAGCTATATCCTCTTATATTAACAATCGCATTTCTGGTAAGGTGGCTTTCCGTGATTAGGCAGATGTCATTGCTTTCCATATTTAGAAAAAAATTCAAGCTCCGTTATCCGTTGCAGAAGTCCATTTGCATTCCACGTTGCAATTCTTACGGTGTTATACATTGTTTTGGCTTAGAGGGGCAGCAGTTACTTGTGCGCCCACCTGCGCAATTTTTTTCGACAATTTGTTGTTTATTTGCTGTTGCTCAGCGAGTTTCTCGAGAATTTTGTCAGTAGAATCCTTTTGTTTTTCCATCGCCTTATTCAGGACGTCAAGTCTTTCAATGACCTCCCTAAGCACTTGATCCATTTTCCCAGCGTTTCCTGCGGACTTGAGTTGTTGTTGTTTCACTGCTCTTGCATAGCTGTTCGTCCCTGTATCCCTACCTCTCGCTGCTAGAGGAGCTTGTTTGCCCTTCGAAGTCACAGTAGGTAGATATAACGGGATTTTTTCCCCGGAAGCCATAATCCCGTCTTTGATTCTTCATTTGCTGTAGTTGCTTGGCCACCTCACATCCTCTGTAGCTGGCAGGATGTTGCTCCCGACAGTTAACACAAGTGGGCGGCGTGTTATGATTTATCGTGCAATCGCTAGTATAATGTTTGCCTAGGCATTTTACACACCTAGGCTCCCGATGGCAAAATTTCTGCGAATGGTTGAAACCTTGGCATTTTTTACATTGTGGTATAAGGCCCGAGTTTTTCCGAAGCGGTTCGATTTTAACCCTCATGTTGAGAATTGATCTTATGTTATATATATTATCTACATTTTCCTCATGATCGAACGTGAGCATGAACAGAGGAAGCCTTACCCTACTAATCTCCTCCTTCCCCTGTTCATCCTTTTTCCTTTCTTTTTTAATGATGTTCACAGCATCAATTATTTTGAATCCCCTCTGCTGGAGATCAACCTTGATCTCCTGGTTTTCGCACGTTGGGTGGAGACCTCTAGCCATAACCTTAGTGGGCCTACGGCTTTTGTCCTCGTACGTATACCACTGCTTATTTTCATCACTCAGTTTTTTTGCCAAAGCTCTATATGCGTCCGAGTTCAATGTTAGGATTTTCCATATATTGTTATTCATCGCCACAATTTTGTATTCATTGTCTGCAACTGATGCCATCAGTGATTTAATATCTGCATATTTGGTTATCCCAACTACATGGATTGGTGGAGGAGGTGTAGTTTTTTCCCTTTTCCACACTTATCTAGTCCTAACCTTCCTTGAGTTACCTCATCCTTATTAGGGTTGCCCTTATTAGCAGCAGTCCCTTCCCTACTAAGGTTGAGGAAGTTTCCTGCTTCTGCCTCTGGAGAGGATTCAGCTTTTCGCTTTCTTCTGCGTTTCTTGGTTTGCTTGACTAACCAGTCAGTTTCTCTTTCTAGTTCTTCTTCGTCTGTATGATAACTAACTGGAGTTTTAGCGCCAGTATCGTGTTCAGGCAGTTTACCCTGTAATATCATTATTTTTTTAAGCTGTTCATTTTCCTCTGTCAGCTTATGTAGCTGCTTATTCAGTTGATTCATGGTTTTTTCCATTTCACGTAATCTATTTTGCAATTCAGCTTTCTCTTTATCCACTTCTGTCGTATTATCGATCCCGCGCGTACCTGCTTGAGTCGTGTGTTCTGGTGGTGATCTTGATATTGTTGATCTCCTTTCAAATGGGTTTATATGCGAAAGTTGGCCCTCCCCAGAATCCATAGGGCCGACCTCCATAAAGGAGTGTGGATTTTCCAGATTACCTGGTCTGCCACCTGGGGTAGTTAATCCGTTTGTTTTATACATCGCATAATTTCTAGGTGATTTTTGATCAAGGTTTTCTTCCTCTAGCCTTTGATAATCCAATATCTTACTGCAAGGCAACAGTGCTAGTTTGGTCCGCCCCGGGTATTTTATTTCCCCGGTACCCACCATATCTGGTGAGCATTCCCCTATCCGCCACCTGGGGAGGCACCCGATGGGAGACTAGGACTCCACACGGGATTAAAGATAATGAAAAGTTTTGTTTAAATTTAATGTATTGAGAAAATATATATATATTTTTTAAATTTATTTATTTATTATTTATTAATTATTTATTAGTTTATTATTTGTTGCATTAATCCTCGTTGTTCTATTAATTCCTTTTTTATTTTACTTATTTTGGTTGGTGATGAATAATTTGTTCAAAGCGTTAAATAGATTATGTGATTTGAATAATCGATTTATTGTATTTGTATAGTTGGTGTTTTTACTGCTTTTCGATGTCGTTCTCTTCTTCCTTGACATCCAGGTTTCAATTAATATCTGAAATTCTTTAATTATATACTTTGCAAAGAAAAAAACTCAAATATGGAATATTTAATTTACAATCAGAATGATCACAGTTGCACACCACTATATAAAAATTATCCCGATTAGCGCTTTCAAGCCTGACAGCCCATCGTCAGATCGGAATAGCTATATGAGGCTTGAAAGCGCTAATCGGGATAATTTTTATATAGTGGTGTGCAACTGTGATCATTCTGTTTGTGATTTCAACCACTAACACAAATTTCTTCATTAAATATTTAATTTAATTTATTGATCTCGTTGCGATTAGTCGACTTTGAGTCGAAATAATTATTCACAGCTCGAAACTCTTATCTCAGGCCGATTTGGTTTCTTTTTTAAATTAATAACATTTTAAAATTAATAGTTTCTTTTAACTGTTATCAGAAGTCATAAAAGGGCAATGCTGAAAAGTACAATACTTACAACTAAAAGTTCTTTCTTAATAAAATAGAAATAATATTTATCATAAAAATGTTAGTAAAAATGAAATGTTCGAACCACAGGCTAAGCTTGGGCTGACGTCATCACAGCTAATTGAATTCGTTCACCAGATTATCACATCAAAGGTGGTCGATTCCTTCACTTCTGATTTACACCAAGATCTTCTCAACGATATTCCTCCAAATAAATGTTTATTCTTTAAGTGTCCTCATCAGAGCAGTAGTCATTAATTTTCTTCGTTGTAGTGTGATGATTCAGTGTTCGGAATCCGTTTTAGTTTCGGTAATAGGTGTTGGTTAAAAGTGCCTTCGTTTCAAATAGTTCATCCAGAATGTCGTTGTAATATTCACATCGGAAACTTCTCGATTAGTGCTTGCACTGTTCCTATATCTGGTTTATAATTGACAATCTTTCTTAAAAGTAATGGTTTGATTTCTTTTATTTGACTTTAGTATGAACAACTCATATTTTAAATTTCCTTTCCTTAGGCTTAGTTCATGCAAACAATTTTTTATCTTTTTTAGCTATATCATTCTGATGTGTTCACCTTGACGTTTAACAATCAACTCCCAGTTTTTTCTTCATCATACAAAAGGTCCTGGTTGATTTATTAGTAAATTTACATTGTTTTCAGTCAGCTGATACTTGAGTCTCAAGTTTGATTTTATTCAAAAGAATGGAATTTTACATTATATTAAAAAACAAATTTTGATTATTATCTATTGTTATTAAATTCTAATTACATAATCAAATTCTTTATTTAATTCTGCATAATTTAATACCATACATGATATATTTTATAGCATTTTGTAACTCAAAAGTCACATTTACATAATATTTGCTTGTAGGCCTTACGTACTTTACTTCCTTACAAATTAAATGGTTTAAAGTATATGTTAGATTCCAATTATCATTAAACAAGATCATTAATTGAATTATTATAATTTGGTTCCTTTAATTCTCAGTAATTTGATGATTTACTTAGCTAATTTGAACCCTACCTTCAATTTAGGCTTTTCTCTAGGCCCTAGTGTTAGTACACTTGTCTTTTTATAATAATATCCTATACTTTCCTTAATTACTTTCAGAAAGTGTTGTTACATTTATAATAAATTGTTATTGTGTTAGATTTCACAATTTTCATTCATTTAATTTGTTTCATTAACTTATTTATTATTAATTTATAATGTTGGTGAGATTTTCGATTTGGTCTATGTATTGCTGTTAATTCTATCACTAAGTTTACAATTATTTCATATTTCTATTACCCTTTATGACATACATCCAATAAAATCCTAACAACTAAATTTCCCTTACTTAATTACAACATAGTTTATGATTAATTGACATTCTTGAAACATAATAAAGATATTCCCTTAAAATAAATTTAATCCCAAGCATTCAATGCTATGGGGTCAATGAAATTTTAACACAACAAAACAAATCTGTTTTCATTTAAACAGTTTATTAAAGTTAACTTTTATTCAGTCTATTGCTGTTTTTATTTTGATTTAGGGATTTACCCTGTTTCCCCTCATTATTCACTATATTCCCTAATCTTTTCTCTAGTAATTTTATCTAGTCTTGGGGAATAAGGAACATCACTTCATTTGCATTATTAGTAGTCACTTTTCACAATAAAAATAAATTACACTTGTCCACCTTTAGTCATGTATCTAATATCTTTACTTACACCTAATTTACATTTATTCTTATTTTATTGTATTGTACTTTTCTTATGTTATCTTTTGGGTTTTTATTTTTATAATTTGGTATTGTTTTTTAATAGTTATTTTTCTATTCAGTGGGTTGGTTTATCCATGGTTTTCTTTACCTGATCCTATTCTACCTGGGTATATCTACACTATAAGTTGTACTATCATCATCTTCCTATTATTTATTATAGATTGTATGTTTGGTTTAATGAACTTGATTTCTTTGGATCTAGAATTTCAGTTTACTGTTGTTCTTGATTAATTATTATAGTAATTGTTCTCTATGCCAGTTTGTTTTTTTTATATTTGCTTATTTTTGGAAATATAATAAGGTAAATTTTCTGTCATGCTACAACAGGTATATTTTAATTTGAGAATAAATCTCAATTCTGATATTATTCTGCAGCCAAATTTATTATTAAGTTAATGCACACAAATTTTACAAAAGTCAAACACGTTGTATTATGTATAGTTGCAATTTAAGTGATTCCTACAATGGAAAATCTCCATCACTCGTGACGTTTTGCACCTACAATTCTTAGCCTAAATTTCCCATTTAATTTCTAATTTGGTTTATTTATCTTATGGTTTCATGCATTACAGATCACCCCATCGATTGTGTCCTCTAATATTTTAACTCTTACGTGTCTCATGTGTTCATCCAACCACTGTTTCTTATTGTGTCCGCGTACTACCTTAAACTCGTTTGTTTAATTATGCATCCTATAGTTTATGTTTTCCTCTATTCTACACTGGTTAATTCCAGCCTTTTCTCCTCCGGATAGACTAACCGCTACTCTGCACACACACACACACACACACACACACACACACACACACACACACACACACACACACACACACACACACACACACACACACACACACACACACACACACACACACACACACACACACACACACACACACACACACACACACACACACACACACACACACACACACACACACACACACACACACACACACACACACTTAAACTGCAGAATACAGTATATACATACATACATACTATGTACTCCTGTGTTTATTGTTCATTGTCCAGACTTTTGTTTCACACAGAACTATATTTCTATCCTAATGAATGATTTTAATGTTTTCTAAAAGTCCAGGTTGCTGTTATTCTTTTCATTCTTTGGGTTTTCTTCTTTCAACTTTCTATGCTATTTTATGAGGTCCTTATTTTTTAATTTACTTTCCATTTAAGTTTACTTACTTGATCGTAACTTATCATAGAAACCGTAAATTGATTACGCATAACATTTCTCATAGCACACGCCTATTCGTTGTAATATTCTGTGAATAAACAATTTTACTACAATATTTATTAAATGTAGCTATATCCAAGACAAACACGTTGAGATTTGTTTCGTTTAAGTTGTCAGATACACAAATCTATAATTTATCTTAAAATATACAATAATGTTAGGCTATGAATTAGATGGTATCATATCGGTGAGTGCATACTGAATTCTGGGCACACGGTGCGCGAGACTATTCCAGCCGTTTGCAGATCATTAGAAACACGGCAGAATTATAAACCTAAGTTACAGATCTTACTTTCTATCTTACAGATCTAAGTCACGCGAGATGTCATTCACCTTCATCTACTCTGGCAGCGTCCACGCTCGCTACCTTACTTACCATACAAGGCTTAGGAAGTGTAAATACTGGATTCAAAGCGGCCCAGTTTTAGTTTAAACCGGCCGATATTCAAGTGCGGATCAAAGTGTTTGTTGCGGAGAAAAGTGATAAAAGTGTTAATTTTTACACAAAAGTAACAAAGTAATTGTTGCTGGACAAATGTAACTCCAATTATTGTATAAAACTGATTTGTTGATTTAAAGAAAATGCTGTTTTTTACTTATTAAAATTTGTAATTAGTGATGTAATTGGTGTCAGTTATTCTGTTTCCACCGAAAGACACGACGATCGTAGTAATCGCCGTAACTATATCTATTTCTGTTATATATTTATCCCTTTACATTATTCCTGATTTGTGTTTTATCAAAGTACTTTATACAGTTCAGGCAAGTTAGGATGCCAACCTGAAGCGGACGGCATACGTGGAAGGTAGTGTGAAAAACATTACGCTTAAACCGCTTTTATTTTCTTAGGATGTTGCCTAGTCTAATGTGTAGGAGGTAGACGTCTCAACACCCAGTATCGATATTAGAACAAAAAAACGTTTCGTGATTTAATAGTTTGCAAGACAAAATACATGGTCACGGAACAGGAAGCTAGAGAAGGATAGCATGTCCAAAATAGCATCTATTCCTTCCAAAAAAATTCAACAACTTTGTTTATTTAGGATGCCAAATTAACTCTGATGGCGAAATGACAGAAGAAATAAAGAGAAGAATCACCAAAGCTAATAGGTGCTCCTTTAGTCTCAGACTCCTGTTTCAAAGCAGAATAATTGCCAGAAGCATCAAGCTGCTTCTGTATAAAACACTGATCCGCCAGTTCTCACCTATAGTTCTGAGACATGGACCATTTCTAGAAAGTCTGAGTCAAGCCTGCTGGTTCATAAACGCAAAATCATCCGCAGTATTTTTGGTCCAATATGTGTAGGAGGTGAATGGAGGAAAAGGACCAACTAAGAACTGAACACTCTTCTGAACGAACCAGATATTGTGAAAGTTATAAAACTTGATAGATTCAGGTGGGCTGGATGTGTGATCGGAACAGGGGAGAAAGAAATACCCAGAAATGAACTCACAAAACAGATCTATAGCACCAGGAAAGTTGGTAGACCCAAAAATTCGTTGGGAAGACGATGTGAATTAAGATGCGCGCCATATTCTTGGGACCCGTAACTGGAGAGCAGCTGCACTTGACCGAAATAATTGGCGGAGGCTGTTAAAGGAGTCGTTGACTCAGTAATGAATTCTCGCGCCGCTGTAAGTAAAGAAATAAGTAATAAGTAAATAAATAAGTAAGTAAGTAAATAAGTAAGATTTAATAGTGTTGTGATTAAATGGAACTCGGTTATAATTTAATAGCTCGGTGCTACACTCACCGATCTACTGGTCCTTGTTTATTTATTTTTTGTTCTCTTATATCAGGCATAAAAGGTAATTTTACCGTAATAGAAGTCTGTTATACACTTTAACGTTTTAATATTAATAATACATGGAGGCAGGTGCCTTTATTTTCCCAATCTGTCTAACAACACGATTACACATTGGTTTGATACACGATTTTAGTGTAATCAGGTGTATAATTAAGCAAGTGTAGGAAAAGTGAATGTACACCACAGTGCCTCGCTGTTCCTGTCCAAGTGTCACAGAAGTTTAGAAATAGTATAAATTCAATGCTCTAGGGAAAACGCAGACCTCGTGTAGTTTATGCAGAAACTAAACTGCGTAATGCCATGTAGTTTCGGAGCCAGCTGGTAGTTTCCCTGTTTAGTGTGACATGGGAAAATTTTCACTACATTTATATGTAGCTATTGTTTATACATAATGTCTATACATATTCTATCAGGTTATTTGGGTTATAATCATACAAGATTACACTTTTCTGTTTTAATTACGTGAATAAGGGCGTGTGCTTATAAACGTTTGAGTACTCTCTCATGTGTTATGGTTATTGTGATATACGAGGTGTATTACAAAAATTATGGGTGTGTCATGGGACACTAGCCAGAACTGGAAACTTGAGTGTCGTGTTGCGAGTGAACTGATTTAACGTGTAAAAGGCTGCACATATGAATTTCTAGTAAATGAGATTCGATATGAAACAAGATTCTTATAAAAGAACGGATAATTAAAAAACAGCAGTAGTGTTAATATGTATTTTAGTATAAGAAATCGATATTTAAAATGAAGATAAATTAGAACCATATCACACGTTATATTATTTCCAGTATACATAATTTTACAAACAATATGTAGCAAAATATTTTTCAATGTAACCTTATGGTTTACGAAATATTCAGTTGAAAAGTAGAATGTGATATGCGCAGTACAATAAATAACTCTTTTACAAAAAACATTAAAAATATTATTGTTTAAATTAAGTCGATTGTATATTCATCGAATCTTGTTTTGTGCTGCTCTCTGTTGGCGGCCCTGAATTAAACGGCAAAGATTTCATCATCATTATTGTTAATGCCAAACATTATTTCTTAATTAAGTCGATTGTGTAATAATCAAATCTTTTTGGTGCTGCTCTCGGTTGGCGGCCCTGAAGTAAGCGCCAAGCAGTTTGTCATCATTATTGTCAACGACAAACTTTATTGTTTTAAGTTGAATGAAGAAAGTTGTGTTAGTGGTTAAAATCAGAAACAGAATTATCACTGTTGCACACCACTATAGAAAAATTGTTCCGATTAGCGCTTTCAAGCTTCTCAGCTCATCGTTAGATCGGAAATGAGCTGAGAAGCTTGATAGCGCTAATCGGAATAATTGTTGTATAGTGGTGTGCAACAGTGATAATTCTGTTTATTGTTTTAATTAAGTCGATTGTGTAATCATAAAATATTTTTGGTGCTGCTCTCTGGTAGCGGACCTGAATTAAACCTCAAACACTTAGAAAATAGATGTTTCATTCACCTATCGTTTCAGGTGGCAACACTGCTTATCGTTTCAGTTATTCCGTGACTCCTTCAATCAGTTTACTGCACTAGGAACGCGATGTGTATGGGAGCGACACATACGACGATCCGATTTCAAAAGGCCAAACTTTGTGATTAGTGCGTGCGCCAGTAGCAAAATTAAGTGCCTGTGACAGTCCTTGATGAAAGAAAGCCCTTATCGATGTCCCGTCATGATCACCAGTTTTCGAGCTACACACGCTGTAGTGAGCACGTAGAAACGTCGCCCACTAACGAAGAGGGGATAAACAAAGCGGAGTGCGTGTGTGAAACTTTCCTGCAGATTTAGTAAAATATTTAGAGAGAAATTATCTATAGATTCCGAAGTTGGCATTACTATTTTGTATTAATACGCAGTTGCTGATCGATTTCAAAACGGGTCTGTCTCTAATCGTGTGTCAACGAATACAGGAAGAAATGTTTAGCTGTACGACGCATTTGAGAATTTTTTCAAAATTTGATTTTACTATCGTATACTGATTGCCACTCTCTCACAAATTCTCGGAAATCAAGTGATAATTTTACAATTACTACATTACAAGCGTTTTAACCATGAAGCCTTTGACATTGTTTTATTCTAAAACGACCAATGATTTTCGTTCTTGGAAAACGGTTAAAATAATCGTTAGGCCCATGATTGAACAACCGAAATGTCTCGGTAAAAATTTTAACCTAGTTTTGCTGCTAAGTTTCATACGCACCCGTTGATCTTCGAAGCCTTTCTTAGTCATTTTGACTCTAAACTGACGGACAGCGTACCCACTCATTCTGATATAGCAGAATGACTAATGCTTATAGGGCAACAGAATAAATTGCAGGTTGTTGTAAAAAGCTGTCGATAGACTTGCTTAATACTCAAAGTGCGTTATTTGTGCGGGTACTTATATCTCTTCTTATTTCAGAATTAAGTACTATTTATTAATTGTTTTATTAGACAGTGTCTATCTCTTTATCTCTTTATCTTGTTTCCATTGCAATGAGCACCGGCTAATCCTACCAACCTACATTAGTGTCTGTTCATATTAATCGCCAACAAATATACACGTAAACGTATCAAATAACACATAGTGTGAAAGAAAGGAGTAGGGGAAAGTCATGTTGAGATCTTCAAGTAACACAACATGGCTTCATCTTAATTTATTATTAAAAAAAAAAATCGGAAATTTAAAAAGATTGAAAGTATTTAAAGATAACTTAATTATCAGTAAAACGTTATGCTAATGACATTATTGTAAGAACATTAGATTGAATATAATTTATATTACACGTGTAATTCGAATAATAAGCTAAATGTTTTTGGCGATTAATTTGTTTAGCCGTGATTTTGTAAGAAGATTTACAATCAAGTAGGCTAAATTATGTTCAACAAGGCAGAAATTTACAGTTTTCAACATATTTAAAGAGTTTTAAACAAAATTTTAATTATTCAACATACTTCTTGGACACAACTCAACAGCATCTTCATTTATTTGAATTTTAGAAAATCAACAAGAAAGCAGTAAATACCTTTTAGGTGTAAACATTTTATTTCTTAGTGAAACATTATACACTCGTGTGAATAATTTATTTCCCAGGCATTTTATATGCCTTTTAAAAATGTATTTACAAATCCAAACACTCTCTCACTCTATCTCTGACTCTCCTCTTTCTCTATCATAATTACACACTCTCTCTCTCTCTCTCTCTCTCTCTCGCTCTCTCTTTCTCTCTCTGTATACAAATATGCATGGGTACGCGTCTGTGAACATTATGTAATACTGTTGTATGACTTCATACATAGTTTTGCAAATGCTTGTTAATTAATGTATCACATAATTACTAATACAATTCTGTTATTTGTACATTATTACATTTACTAAGAACACTATTATATTACTTAGTACAGTATTACATTATATAGAAAAATTTAGAGATCTGGAACATTGTTAGCTGGTACAACGCAGTATAAGCTTCAACTGTCGACGATTAATGTAAACTGTACATTGACATTACAAATTATGCGTCAGATAATGTATTGTTTCTAGTTATAACTAAAGTTTTGATTAACGCTTCACTGTAATGCTGACAACATAACTACACCTATGTATGCTCGTTTTGTTACTAATGATGTAGAGTACATAATGGAAACAAACGTTTACTGAACTTGGCTTATGTTACATCCCTGTCATCATATCTATCAACTGCTATTAATCATAACTAGAGAATTTGTTTTTGCTTTTAACTAATTAAAGTGTCAATGCGATTTTTTTTTAATTTTGTGCTTCTTTAATTTAATAAGTTTTATACCTTGACTCTTTTATAAAAAACAGCTTGTATTAGTTAAGTATATTTCAGATTCTTTCTCTTCAGCCATTCTGCCATCTAATAGCCTCGTGAGAGTACGGTGGCATTATGGTGTTGCCGCCTTAATGGTGTCAATCTCAAGTCTCCTCTGTCTTGAACCATTTATACAACTTCATGTAGAACAGCCAGTTACCCCGTTTGATCTAGCCATTGAGAAAGTCGCCTGTTGTTCAGCTACGGTTTTCCACTAACTAATTTAAGCGTTTCTAAGTAATTTATTTGGTTTGTAACGTGACCAAAGTATTCCAGATAACGTCTACGAATTCTGTAGGAAACGAAAGACTATTTCTAACTCGTTGCTGTTCTAAAATTTGATTCAATTGTACGATGTTCTGTCCAGGATGTTCTTAACATCCTTCTGTCTGCTCTTATTTTGAAGTAATATGTCCTAAATTATTTTAGCGTCTTGAATTTAAACTCAATTTCTTGTTGGCATATATTGGGAAAGCAGACTTCGCATTACCACGTGAAATTTGAAGTGAGTATCTTTCCGCATATTGTTTTTTAGTGTTTTCCTTATGGTTCCGCATATCATTTGAAACTTAAATCACTAGATCCGTCCAGATTTTTTTCCTATGAAACGTATAAGTACTGTAGTTCATAAGCTGGAAGAAGAAGCGTAGGGAGACTAAGGGAAAGATTGGGAACAAATCCTATGAAGTCGTGACAGGTCACCAAGGTCTAATCCTTGTTAGGGAAGTAGAAGACAGACTTTGAATTCACTTGACTTTAAGAGTTATGGGTTATGATTAGGGTCCAGATCTTTGCTGAGCAGAAATGCAATAGGGAAAGGTTTTTGTTTGTATCAAGTAACTGCTTTGCCGTTACAATGAGATATGATTCGTGTGCGGCTTATTATTAAAACGTCTGTGCGCAAAAGAAACCTGTGGTCTCAATTTTATACTTTGAATAAGATTTTCTATACTGTATTTATGTCCCATATTAGACATTTCGCTACAAGCATTGCACATTATACCCGCTACTTACAACTAATGTCCGCAAATGCAATGTAAATGTATTAACATCAATTTAAATACATTAAACTACTTGGTAACCCTCCGCACGAATTACACACTCTAATCGCTTAACAATTAATAACTGACTGATTGAACTGGGGCTGCCCTCATTCACGTGGGACGTCATCAGTAAAAGCAGCAAGGCATCAGCATGAGGAACGTAATGTCAAAATATGTTAACGTTGGGAGTTTCTGGTCGTTAGTACATCACTACACGACCAGTCGTAGCAATACGCAGTAGGCTTACATTGCACACATAATTCACAAGTCATCAAAATATAGTGAAAAACGTTTAATACAAAAACGGATAACAAGAATATCGGTTAACACGAACTATGACTAAAGTCCCGATTGCTGCTTATATTTTACAATTACAGTTTGTACGGTTAACATAAAAATTTTACCTTAAAAACATCGTTTAACACCTGCCATTTCAACAGCTGCATAATAAATAAATAGATGTACACACAAAAAACATGTTTTTAACGCAAATGAAACAAGACTACTTCCCTGTTACATGCCAAAACTGTTTCACTCGTGCTCGATTCATTTTGAATTCAGAGGTTAAACAAACCGAATTCGAAGAAAACAAAATTGTCCCTACGCTATCTGATATGTTTAATCGCAAATCATCAGTACTGAATAATTCAGTTCCTCTAAACGTGTCTGTCGACGAGAACGTAACTACGGTTCCTGATAAAACCTGTGAAAGCGAAGACGGACATTGAAAATGAAAGTAAAAATAAACGAGTTCCTACAGCTAGGCATATGCTTTCGTTTCGGAGCCGTGTTCGTCGGTATTTAGAAGCCGACTTGGAAGGTAAAATTATTGACCACATTGGTTTATTAGAACGATTTGTTAAAAATAGAGCAAAATTGTTTGCAAAAGAACATAACGGTTAATTTTAAAAATAATTGAACTTTGTCACTATAGAAACTTTAAAAGACATACTACGTTACGGTAAAAGACAATGTTAATCGGAAGACTAAGTTAAGTGCAGATGTATACTTAAGATATTTGAGATATTTAGCCATACTTTTTCCAAACGTTGACCAGAAATTACCTAGGAACATTTATATGTAGCCACCTTCTATTCTTTATTGGTTTGTTTTACTACACAATACAGTAAGTAAGATATGCACTATTTGTTTATTTATCTTTCTGTGTTTCACTTATTTTCGTTTAAGACGAGATCGATTAACACGCAACAACAGCTAGTCCCACCCCCATGCCTCGTGAAACGTTTACAACTGTATATCAACGTGGACATAACAATTTCCTCTATATTAAATTTACTCTGTTTCTGAAATTTTATAATTTTTTTAGATGCGGTGCATTCAGTTCCCTAACTTTTTAAATTCTATTAGCTCATATTTACTCAAGTTTCAAAGGCAATTTAGTTTGTTGTCGCATACAATATTTTTAGAATTCTGGATGCAAATACTTGGAAATTTTTTCTTAGCGTTTATATACTCATATATTATGTACTATACGTAGTGTTTATATACATAAATATACATTCATTATAGAGAAGAATGCAAATTTTGAATTTTAAGAATGAACTTTTAAGAAAGTTTTCTTAAACAGTATGCCCAACTTTGGAATTAACTTCCGTACAAATGTCAACTATTTGCAAAAAATATTCTGGAATTTACAGTGTGTGTGTGCGCGCGCGCTCGCGCGCGTGAACACTTGTTTCATATCATATTAATTTTTGAATGAAGTAAGTAGAATTGTTTCCCTTAAACCAAATTTACCATTTATTTTAAAACATGTTTATCCAGTAATGAACGGTTTCCTGGAATTATTAAATTTTACTCAAAATTGAGCAATTCACATGGTGTATTTTAAATTGAACTGACTTATACCAATCTTGATTATCATTTTAATAACTACAATCACAAGCGCCTGTTACACGACGTTTATAATTACATACCGTACGAACATTCTCTGAGATCCAAGTGACATATCAAGTAATTGCAATGTCAAGACCTTTAGAGAAACAAGTCAGTTGAGCAATCTTGTTTCGTATGTCACACGTTACGGGTTGATTACACACAAGTTCCACTTAAATATTAAATGTCGCCGTTTTGCTTGTAAAATGCTATCTAAATATGTCTAACAAACCTTAACTGAGAAGATTTGTTTTGCTTTCAAGATCGTGTTTTCCATTTAAGGAGTATGTAACCTTATCTATTTCAGTTTTCAAAATACAGCTATTCTTCTTCTTGTTCTTCTTCTTGACTGCTTAGACTGTTTAGTATGTTCCAGCTCCAAACTGGTCGGACCATCTCTTCTTGGGTTTTCCCAGGCTGATACAGTAAGGCTACTTTGGGGAATCTGTTACTGCCCTTTCTTGTTTCCAGATTTCTCTATTCTTATTGATGATTCCGTTTACCTCTTCAACTTTCTGTTTGTCTCTTATCTGATGGTTTTTTTTCATATCTAATTTTGTGTACTAAGTATAAAAAAATAACTATTTTTTCGTGGAATTCCAAAATTACTGTCTCCTTTGCGAGTGTTTGCAGAAACGTTTTGTGCAGTGTGTTTTCTAGGCAAATACTGAAAACCCTTTCGATGTCCACATTTTGAAGAACATCTTTCTTCGCTATCATTCCTTTACAATACCAAACAAAGTACGTTATAGTTGTGCTTAAACTGTGCTAAGGTAAAACGCTTATATTTTACGCGTATACATTTCCTATAAGGTAGACTTGTTTAAATTCAAAAGAGTCAGTATCATTATTGTTTAAAAATTGTTCTATTTTCACCTTCCCTTAGTAACATATATTTTATTGTTTAAATCTTAATTAGAATTAAAGTAATAAGAAAATATTTGTTAAAAATTTATTATGCCTTTGCCTAGTTGGGATTAATATACGCTAAACAGAAGGCTAGAAGGTTCATTCACGTGCATCATTGGAAGCCAAAAGGCTCTTCACTTCTTTTCCACCTCAATAATTCTCAGCTGGTATACTGTATGTGTCTATGATGTGCAAAATATTGTACATGGAAATCAGTACAGTGGTTAGAAAATTCTAAAGCAATTAAACGTAATTTTTTTAAGCTTTCATGTTAGGCTTTCTCTGTAACAACTATGAAACTATAAGCCGAAGAGATGGACAGGGGTGTTGGGACGTCCAAGGAAGAGGTGTAGTGGCCAGCTCTAGACTCTCAGACTGTGACCGCAACAAACCATCCTTGGTTTAATACTTGCAGGTGATGATGATGATGATGACAACGTGAAAGAAAAAATGTAGTTTTTAATAGGAGAATCTTATTTGCTATTTTGTACACTGACAATCATGTGCTAATCTCAAGGTTTGGAATCATTTTATAATTAGGACAGTATTACTAGACAGTAAAACCAAATTGATTATATATAGGAAAACGTTTTTCTTATTACTACACTAAAGTACTAATTCAACAATTAGTTATTTAGGGTGTCCAGAAAATATTAGTGTTTTAGGCTATAATATTTTGTCTAGAGCATAAGACATTACACAAAAGTTTTGATTTATTTAAGGACGGGGAAGGAGCAGATGAGCTGGCCAGAATAT
Organism: Magicicada septendecula; assembly: GCA_034769895.1. Classification (NCBI taxonomy): domain Eukaryota; kingdom Metazoa; phylum Arthropoda; class Insecta; order Hemiptera; family Cicadidae; genus Magicicada; species Magicicada septendecula. The sequence goes on from CM068373.1 coordinate 407,039,938, forward strand.
ATGACACCTGTAGGGCCAGGATAGGCATTGGTTCCTAATCGATTTGTACCATTTGGTAATGATTTATCGTTGAATTAAATAAATTATTTTATAATATCGCTAATAGTGTACACGACAATATATTTTTTACCTCCTGAATGTCTTTAAGTTAAGGCGATATTGATTTTTGTTGAGAATTATTCTCGTCTTGTTCACGTTTCGATAATTACTAGCGACAGGTTTATGCCAACAGACTGTGCAAAGTTATTAATATAGAGAGACTTTCGTTCTATATTAATATTATTAACTTGTCGTTCCAAATTCTTAGCGTGTGTATCAAATGTCTTACGCTTACAGAGAGAAACGGGATAGAATAGAACAAGCAAACAAAGAGTCAGATGGAAGAAGACAGAATTACTGTCCTAATAAGCGAAGCAGTAAATCAGAGTAACCCATTGTGATGTTGGATAGAAAATCGTACAAAAGATTCTCCTTAGCCACCCGGCGTGATACAAATAGATTTTCTGCCAACATGATTTAGTTTCTGACGCCCAGTTACATGTTTTGCTATACAACACCTGTCGTCAGGAGATATTAATCATCCGCTTGAATAATTCATCTTTGTGATTATAAAAAGTATTTTATAAAAAGATACTTTTTTATAGTTATTTTCTTACAATACGTTATAAGCAATAAGCTTATACAAATTATTACTTAACTTTATATTTGTTATAAAGGGAAAATACTTTTTTTCTAAAAAGAAAGAGCTTTGGAAAGACTCGCTTAATTTCGTTCTACAAAAGTTCAATTACCAATTTTTCATTCTTGTTCTACAGACGACATTTGCTACTCTAAAACAGTAACCTTTTTATCTTATTACCATGTCTACTCAAAAATGAATCGACAGTGCTGTCACTGATATGACCGTTTTGTTATGCTTGAAATTTTTTGCTTAGTATGAACACAATATAATTGAAGACGGAAGACATATTTTTTTACTAGTGAAATAAACAAAAATTTATAAAATTTATGACACCCCACTTAAAGGACTTATCGATAAAACTTTGTATACTTTGTAATGATATAACTGTTAATAAGTAAAAGCTATCAATAAGTTATTGTTTTTGTTTATATTGATTTTACATTATCAAAATAGGAACACGAAAGCTTACATACTTCTAATGTCACGTAACTAAATTTAATTCAATGTTACGTTTGTTGTTTTACTATTACGCTTACTATGACTGATTATATACAATACAATTGTTAAAATAATTTACATTAATACGTAATACGTTATATCAATCTCCACCTAAAATTATTATCTGCAGGTGTGTGTTTGATAATATAACTCAAGAATTTAAATAATAATTTTAATTTAATAAAATAGAGGGAATCATTGGCAGTACCATGTAGTGTATTCTTGTGTTTTTTCTTTGTTATATTTTGAAGACTACGTTTGCGCCTCTGAACATTATGTTGTATTGTTGTATGGCTTCATACATACAGTTGTCAATGCATGTTAATGCATAACATAATCACTAATACAATTCTGTCTCTTACACATTAAAAGATCATTACTCTATTTAAGTAGTCAGAGATCTCGAACGTTGTTTAAAGAGCCGTATAATCTTTACCTGTCCAAGTTTAACGAAACGTTTACACTGACATTACAAATTATGCGTCAGGTAATGTATTGTTTCTAATAATAACTAAAGTTTTGATTCACTTTTGCATTGCAATGCTGACAACATAACTATGTACGCTTGTTTTGTTACTAATGATGTAAACTAATGGAAACAAAAGTACATAATGGAAACAAAAGTTTACATAACGTGGCTCATATTACAGCACTCTCGTCATATCTATGAACTGTTATTCATGATACCTAGAGGATCTGTTTTTCGCATTTCACTAATTAAAATGTCAAAGAAATTTTCCTTCCAATCTTATGTTTAACATTTTATACATTGCTTTTTTTTTACAAGTAACAGCTTCTATTTATCAAGTAAACACACTTTTTTCGAAGCCCTTATATCCGCCAAAGGAGCAGGATAGACATATTCAAGTAACATAGATATGGTCGGTCAAATATTTTTCATAATTACATAGTATAATACAGTACAAATACATAATATTTTTTATACAACTCGACTCATTTGTGTATGAAAGCACATCCTGTAGCGTGGATAAAGCACTAATTATTGTCATTATTGAAGTTTGTATAAAGTTTTTATTCTTTGATTCAGGTACTTGATACGCCAGCTTGCGTTTACAGAGTTCTGCTTGCTGAATCTCACAGTTAACAGTTCACATGTTACAGGATACCATTGCAAACCCAGTATTCATTTCATTTAAGTTTTACTCTAAGCACTAGCTTCTGAAACCGAGTCTCTTCAAAGCTATCAGTCTTATAAATACTTGTTGGTTTTTAGCGATAATGCGTAATTGCTACTTTAAGTTCTCTAGTAACTAGTTCACTTCTGTAGTGCATTCTAATGATAACTGAGCTTTGATGGTTTTATTTGTAGAATCTACTCAATGAAACTCTTAACTTTATCTATATGCAGCTCTAGGAAAGCTGAGGTGTCACCGTTATGTTTATTAGAAGAAGTAAGACTTACTTACATTACTTACATACTGTTTCTATATGAAGTATCCTTTCTTAGACTTCGTCAATTCACTACATCCTCTGAAGGTGTCCTAGAGTCGACATTTTTAGTTTTCTTATAAGTGTCAGATATAAAGTTATCCCAAGACATTTTAAATTGTATCGGTAGAGCTTTTAGTAACAAGGTCATGAATATGCTTTGGATCCTTTACTTTTAGGCTTGTCGTTTTAGAAGATGTCTAGTTCAGTCTATTAATAAACTGCTGTCTACAAAAGTGTTTTTTAGGTATCCTACAGATAGCTTATTGGCAAATTCTTTTAGCTTTATCACGTTTGTATAACAGACGTAGTCTATAATTTAAGTGTAGTCGTTTTTTCTACTAATAATGAAGATACTGTTACGACATCACAGAACAATCTACGTGTTTGTCGAATGTGCCAGAAGAATCTCGCTCTAATGTGTGTGGCATACGTGACTGTAGACGCATTTGCGAGAATCATCTCGAAGCCGCCAGCCGCGCGGACTGTGTCAAGGCCGTAAATAATTACGTAGTTCACACTGGAGCTAAAACGCAATTTGGAACGTTCTGGTATGTGAGCAGAGGTATAAATACATGGCGGTAGCGGCCTTAGTTTCCAGTTATTATCGGGCGATATTACTGTGCGCGTTCAAGTGGTTTTTAGGGAAGTGTTGTATTTTATAATCGGGAGGTATATTGTATTACAATTCTGTTTAATATTAGTTAACAAATATTGCGAGTGAACAATTTATTATTTGATTTGTTGTAAGAGACTGTGTTGTCAATTACGAACTGTTTAACTGTGAAATTAAAGCTGGTGATTAGTGACTTAATTGGTGTATTTTATTTTGTTTTCCACTGTACCTACGACGATCAAGTAGAGCGTCGTAACAATACTGTGATTTCCATGAATCGACAGTTAAACTTACGAAACCGCAATGGGCTGGTAAAGGGGTAAGACGTGTCTACGGTAGAATACGTCCTCATAGGAAATGTAAAGTGTAAAGATAAAAAGCACGTTTAAGGAAAAGGTGGGATGAGGGTGTTACCGTGGATACAAAAGAGATGTAAGGATAAAGATGTGTGTTACCGATAAGGTGAAGTACATAAAGCAAAAGGCTAATTTATGACTGCAGCATTTTAGGAGAAGTATGATACCTGTTCACGTTTTTCTAGCATTTATTTATTAACGTTTGATATACTAGGATTAGAAAATTATATTTCTCTACCTATTACGAAATACGAGGGTCATTCAATAAGTAAATAGACAAACAGTTTTAAAAAGGAATTAATTGTAGCAGCTGATTGAAACTTTCAGGAGTGTTCCTGGCAACTTCGTTGTGAGTTTTGATCAGCTGTTCAATAATATATTGGATAAACATAACCAATACAGTTTTATTTACGATTGCATCTCCTCTTGAGGACACTACTTTCGAAGAACAGCGTTCTGTTATAAGATTTTTGGATTTGGAACCACTATAACCACTAACTTGGATTCACTATTTTGAACCTGAGTCGAAGCGACAAGGCATGGAGTGGAAGCATCCCAGTTCACCCGCCAAAAAATAATTCAAAACCCAGCCATCGGCTGGTAAGGTGATGATAACCATCTTTTGGAGCTCCCAAGGCCCAACTTTCTGTGATTACCTAGAAGACCAGCGCACCGTCAATAGTCAGTACTATTCTGACATGACTGTAAACAAAGTTAAGCCTGCATTGAAGAAGAAATGTCCGGGATGGCAGAGGAAAGGTGTGATTGTTCTTCACGATAATGCCCGCCCACACACGGCAAAACTGACGCTCGAAACAATAAAAAATGGGATATCCTGCCTCATCCCCCTTATAACCCTGACCTTGCCCCATCTGTCTTTTTCTTTTTGGCCCACTCAAGGGGACTTTGCGTGGTGTCAAGTTCAACAGCAACGAAGAAGTGAAGGAAAAAGTCCAAAACTGGTTTCGACATTAAGGTAAAGAATTCTTTGCTGAGGGAATAAAAAAGCTTGTAAAGAGATGGGACAAGTGCATAAACGTTGCTGGAGATTACGTTGAAAAGTAAAAAAAAAATTGTATTGATTGAATAAAAAGTTTTTGCTCCACAGCTGTTTGTTTGTTTACTTATTGAATGGCCCTCGTAAAATTGTCGCGTTTTGGGACACTGTAAAAAAGCAAAACATTTATAAAAGCTCCCCTGTATATATTGTTCACATTATTGGACTATTTCTGCATAACATGAACACTTACTAAACGCGTTAAGATTACGAAGTCTACATAAAAACGAAAACATAATTCTGCACGAGTTACGCAACGGACAAATTAAACCGTTACAGGCTGTTACAGTCACCTCCACGTTCCTGTAATAGCCACCGACGTTTATTTTGACTATCGTATAATATGTAGAAGAATTATATGTTGTTATATCTATTGGGTTCTTTAACTATGTTTTACTTCCATATTCCTTAAGGAATGGAAGTATGGTGATGGCAAAAAAAATCGTGTTCGAGATTATTGCAGACTCTGATTCTACTACACTCAAAACATGAAAAAAAGTCGTTTTCCGAAAAGTGTCTGTGTGTGTGTCTGTGTGTCTTTCTGTCTGTGTGTCTATCTGTAGATTTTTTTTCTATGGCAAACGATAACTGCCGCAAATTCAAACAGAATCAAATAATTTTTTGCATACAGCCCTGATTTGTAGACTACTCGCGACCTATTGTTTTTGGTGAAGATCGGTTGAGGGAAAGGGGTAGTTTACCTGCAACGGTTTTTTTTTATCAAGGGAAATTTTTTTTTTGGCAAACGATAACAGCCGCAAATTCAAACAGAATCAAATAATTTTTCGCATACAGCCCTGAATTGTAGAGTTCACAAGACCTATTGTTTTTGGTGAAGATCGGTTAAGGGAAAGGGGTAGTTTACCTGTAACATTTTATGTTTTAACAAGGGTATTTCCTATGGCAAACGATAACAGCCGCAAATTCAAACAGAATCAAAAGATTATTTGCATACAGCCCTAACTTGTAGAGGTCACAACACCTATTGTTTTTGGTGAAGATCGGTTAAGGGAAAGGGGTAGTTTACCTACAACGTTTTTTTAACAAGGGTATTTTCTATGGCAAACGATAACAGCCGCAAGTTCAAACAGAATCAAATAATTTTCTGCATACAGCCCTGATTTGTAGAGTACTCAAGACCTATTGTTTTTGGTGAAGATCGGTTGAGGGGAAGGGTTAGTTTACCTGCAACGTTTTTTTTTCTATGGCAAACGATAACTGCCGCAAATTCAAACAGAATCAAATAATTTTTTGCATACGTCCCTGAATTGTAGAGGTCTCAAGGACTTTCGATTTTGGTGAAGATCGGTTAAGGGGAAGGGGTAGTTTACCAGCAACCTTTTACGTTTTAACAAGAGTAAAGTACTTGAAAATTTATTTAAACTTTTTGAAACAATGGTAATTGTTGAAAATAAAATAATTTTAATGAAGAAATTTTAATGAAGAAGAGCTATTCCAATCTGACGATGGGCTGTGAAGCTTGAAAGCGCTAATTGGGATAATTTTTACATAGTGGTGTGCAACTGTGATCATTCTGATTAAAATAATTTTGTTGCCAGGTAACAAAAATAAAGTCATTTTGATTATAAAATATAAATATTTACAAGAAAAGAATTTTCAGTTTTCAAAATTTAAATATATTTTTATAAAACAATGGGTTCTTCATTGAGGTGGGGACTTGACGACAGTGACAGGGCTTTCCACCAAATTCAGAGAGTGACAGGTAGGCCCAACTCTGATTGGCTCCTCAGATTTCCCCAGCGTTAGTAGGTTCTATGAAAATATTTTATTTCAAAAATGATTTTAAATATAAATCTTAGATATGTTTTATAAATCTCATGTTTTATGTTTTAGCATGGGTAATTTTTTATATGACGAACCATAACTGCCGTAAATTCAAACAGAATCAAATAATTTTTTACATATGTGCCTGAGCTATAGAGAACTCAATGTCTGTTGATTTTGGTGAAGATCGGTTACGGGGAAAGGGCAGTTTACCTGAAACATTTTTTGTTGTAACATGTAACATGAGTAAAGTACTTAATTTTGATAAAGTATCCTGATAAGATCTTAATAATCCACTGTAGAAACGTAGATGAAATATCTATAAATGAAGAGGCTAGTTGAACGGGCTGGGGGTAATTTTCTATAAATCAAAATTATAGTTGAAGGGGGAGGGGATAATTTTTTTGTATATGTGTACTACGTTATTGGCAACAAAGAAGTATTTTTTTGTTAAAATTCCTTCCCTGGCTGTTTGGCTGAAAATGATTTTAAATATAAATCTTAGAATATGGAAGTCATGTATGGTTCTCCATACCGATATTTTAAATTTTCTGTATTTTTTCAATGCTGTGTTGCCCCAGTTACACGGACTACGTTAGTCTTATTAACTGTTTCAAGTACTACAAAAATGATACAACTAATGCCACAGAATTTTGATTAAATGTAATGTTAATAACATCTAATATAACTGTAAAAAACATTAATTTTTAGACACTCAACTCAAGTATAACGTGTGTGATGTAAGTAATTTTTTGCTGGAAACTACGAAGTTTTCTTTATTTATTGCTGCTTGTGTTACAAAATCTACATATACGTGTATGGAGCGACAAGAATAACCACATTTTCTTCTTTGTTTCTGTTGAGTGATTGTTACAATATTAGTATATAAGAAAGTACATTTATTGAGAAAATAATGCAATATATTTCATCCTTATTTAAATATCTACACGTACTCGGAGTAAATAAAGGTAAATAGATGTGGCGATGGTATAGCAAGTAAGTAAACAATAGTTGTATGTTTTAGCCTCGACCAGTAATCCATCAATGCCCCAAGGCTGACTGCGTTTGATATATTCTGTGTGAAGGGTTGTTTACTTGGAAAAAACAAAAGAGCCAGACTGGGTTTTGTGAGGCAACGTATAGAGTTTGCTTGCGACACTCGCTTTGCCATTGTTCAGTTAGAGAACTACGTAGCCGTGCTGCTGGAGTATAATACCTACTTTTGATTTGCACTTTTGTCAAGCACATTCTGTGTAAGTAAAGTGACATGACTCGAAAATGTATGTACAAAGTGTAAATTAATTAGTAAATGAGGTAAATTATAATAAAGACATAAATAATTTTACGATAAATAAAGAAAGCAGTATAAATTACAATAGACAATTATTCTTATCTAACAAAGGTTTTTTTGTAAGTTTTTTTGTTAGTGGAATCTTGATAAGTTATAATAAAAACGTTGTATTCTTAAACTTATTTAGTATAAAAATGTAAAACAAAAGTGTAAAAAAGGGAACCCACAAAAGTGTGACATCTTATTTTACCCACTATTCCAAAAGTAATGCGTAACATATAAACACATAATGAGCCTATTTTATTTTTGTTGATTCTTGTAAACGTGTAATAATCCTGAAGTAACAAATGTACTTTATTAGTACTTTGTGAAGTATATCTTAGCTCTTGGTTCAAACAAATTTTTATTTAATATTTAGTAACGGATTAAGTAACTTAGCAGATTACTATTTAATAAATGCTAGCGTACAATTATTTTCGCCTTCATAGAGTACTGTGACAGACAGTTGACGTGTGAAAGAGGACAACATGGTTTAAGGCCATAAATAAAGCCTGGCCATAATACAGAAAATGGCTAAAAAAATTATACGAAAAATTACTAAGTTAAATGTACAATAAAGCTTTATTATCTTGAGCGTGTAATTAGTAATCTCAGTTTGTAATTAGTAGATACTCTCGCATCATGGTTATACCGTATTAGCTTACCAATTAATAGTTGCATTCTTTGTAATTGCTAGTACAAATTAATTCCTGAATACTTAATATAATCTAGTGTTATTTAAAATCATTCTTTTCAAGCGACGATGATATATTCTGAATGCAATATGGTCAGGATACAAAAATGTATTTTATTTATAATTGTAAGCTCAGTTCTATTTCTGTCTATCTGAAGAAGTCCTACCAATACTTGTGAATAGTTTATTTTTAAAATGCATGAATATCATCAAATTTCATTGATATATTTAATCGATAGAAGATCTCATCAATCACTGTCACATAAAATTATTTCACTTTGTACCAGAAAACTGGCAACATGGAATTATAAAAGTTTCATACGAAGTAAAAAGTTCCTTTTTTAATTTAAATAAATCATTTTCTTATACCGTGATTAATTAAATAAGTTTTGTTTCTGCCGTAAAAAGATTTTCTGACGTTATAGTTGTTTTAATGACAATTGTATTTTTTGAAACTACTCATCAATTAAGAAATAATTAGGGGAAGAAAATAATAATTGCTGTTATTTGTTATGTGCCCTTTCTTTTAATACCATAACGACATTGCACATTAATTAATCTTTACAGCAAAGAAGATTCAACCAATTAGTTTCTGCAACGGAAAAAAGTGTTATACTCTTTAAATGTTATTCAAATTATATTAAGCTTAGTGGATAAACTTTAACAATGAAGGTGAAATTCGTAACCACCAATACAGCAATTTAATTACTGTACAATGTAAATGGTATTGTACGGAAATTAGAAATAGAGTATTTGATTAAAAACTATAACGTGTTATGTTGGGCAATTAAAGGCACACGGGAAGTAATGAGATAGTCACAGAAACAATAGCAATGCAGATTTTCAAATAAAAATAAAGTTAGCTGGATATATTTAATACGTATCTAGTTACCATTAATATTCTATTAATGTTACAATATTGTTTTGGTATTGATGTCTCTTATTAAAAATTTCCTTTAGTATAGTATGTATTATTATTATTATATTTTATTACATTGTACTAGTATAATTCAAAATTTCCAACAAACGTGTAAAAGGTTTGTTTTTTCTAAGTTAATTGAAAGCGGTTTATCTTGGAAACAATTTCTAAAATATTCGTATTAAAACTGAAGAAAGTCCTTCTTCGCTTCTTCTTTTTCTTCTTCGTTTCAAGGATTAGCTTATATAAACCTGTTCCGGCACCCACCTCATCCTCAGACGACCCACGTCTGTTCAACGTATTGCTTTATAGTTCAGTGCCGTTTTCGGTAATCGATCCTCTGTCATCCTTTGGAGATGACCTCCTCTAAGCTGACGTAATTTCATTTATGTCCTTTACTTTACGTTTTGCTCCGATATCTTCATTAGTTTACCTATCTTTGCAATGTATAGTTTAAAGTACTTCGAACGAAATGCATTTCAACAATCTGAATCTTGCTCTATTCTTTTTGTCATGACCCACGCCTCAATCGCGTACGTCAATGTGAGTATTGCAATAATTGTCTTATAAAATTTAATTCTTATGCTGTGTCTGAAAAAATTTATTTTTACTAAATTTTTAAATTTTATTGTACCAAAGGTTTGCACAAACATACAAACATTTAAAATTGTCAAAATGGCTGTTTTCGAGTGCGTACAAAAAAATTCCTATTCCTAAATTTTATATGTAATTTACAAAATAACAGAAGAAAGTAAACTACACTGCACGGAATTTGGTTTACATAACTTTAATATTAGTTAAAAAAATGTTTTGAAATAATAAATAATACTGCAAATATATTTTACAGTTAGAATAATTTACAAATATTTAATAGTGTGTTATACTAAAGAAGACATACCAGAGAATAATAATAAATAATAATTACATACGTAGATAACAATAATAAATGTGTATTATACTTTTTACCCTTTACACTGTCCTTAAATTATAAAACATGTAGCTAGTATATTGAATACAAAATTTATTTCCATTTCTTGTAAGTTCTACTTCTTTGTTATTTTAAATTGTTCTTACTTTTCCAAGTATTATTTATACGCCCGTATTAAAACTTTTCTTCTTGACCTAGATTCATATTTATTAATAATTTATAATACGTTGTGAACTGCAAGTAATATATAACAAAATATTTTTATAAGGTAAGTTTATGATATTAGAATTTATTTTAAAACAATAACTGATATTAAAGAAAGTAAAATGATTACTTTTTAATCAATTTTCTTATACCCTATATATGGGTAATATATATTAATATATATGGCTTAAGGAATATTGTTCATTTAGTCACAAAAAGCCTTATTGTTTTTAGAGATTCGTATTTAATGTACTATTCTAAATACGTTGTAGAAGTTAGAATAAAACAAAATTTCAGAATTCATATTGTGGTAGGAGTATAAAAACTGCATAATAATACAAAGAAATATTCTGATACCAGGTTATGTAGTTTTATTAACACTAGGAAAATAATAAAAGAAGCATTTAAAAGAATTCTGTGTTTTGAAACAGAAATTTTACTTTTTAAAAATTAAAATTACATACACTTTCTACAAAAACAGATTTCGTGGAGTATCTGCTTACGGATATAAACTAATTAGTTCATGCATAAAATTAAAAAAAAAACATAAGGGATCTTTACATTTTATAGTCACAAAAAACGGGATAGCGGAATACGTACGTTTAAAATTAGTCATTACTTACGAAGGTGCAATGGTAAAACATAAAATATACTTGTATCTTTACAAGTACCGTACACAACGATGGATATTGCTTCTTGTGCCAGATAGTATACATTGTGGAGTAACTTTTCTTTTCTGTTACAACTCTAAACGTCTATGTTTTTTGTTAGAAACTATAAACATAAAGTCAATAACTGTGGCTACTGAAAAACTCTTATGATACACGGTCTTAAAAAACACATTCATAATACCAAATTCAAAACGACTGATGTAAACTTGTGGGTATACAATAAACAAAAATATACACTTTAAGCGCAATATGCAGCTGAATATTTAGCATAACACAGACATACGTGTTATTACCTACAAATTTCTTATGGAAGCCTAATGTCACGTTATTGTCAAAATAAAAATGCATTTTTGATAAATTCCCCTTTCGGGCAACCCTCGTAGTTAATCACACAAAATGCATATTGAATATTACAAATGCTATTTAATAATATTACAGTAGAAAGGCTTGTGTAATTTATTTGTGTTTGCTCTACGTCATAAGATGTCTCGCATGCATAATACAGAACGTATCCCACGATGAACGCATATTTACTAAAGGAAAATCACGATCCATAAAAAATTGAGTCGTCTTTGGACAAGAAGTTATCGGATGTAATTTCAGATAATCATGCAGAAATCTGTATGACATGTTACTCAGCTAAAATTATGAGTTAAGCAATTATCAGCTACATAAATCTAAATATAAAAATACCGTATGAAGTCAATGACGCCTTATGGCTTTTAAACTATGAGCTCAATTCAATGTCTTTTTGAATTTGTATTTAACTACACAGTGTTCATAGAGAGGACAATAAAAACCAGGGGTACCATGTACTTACTAAAGAACTTCACTTAATATCAGTTAACAAGAGTTATCCAATAGATCACAAAGCAGATCACAACAAACAGAACTAGTAGTTCTATATATCTTCTACAAATTTAGTTTACAATCCTAATTGATTTAAATTCACAAGTACGCGTTACTACTCAGTTCACAAGTGAAAGCAAGTTGTGCCTTGATAATAGCGTACAAGAAAGTTCTACAATGTGCATTAATACTCACAACACTAACCATGTACTATAAAGCGCTTACAGGATAGACGTTTTAGTATTAAGAAAAATAGTAATTAACAATATATTAATTGTTGCGTCTTAGATGCTCTCGATGTAATCTTGAGTTAGTCTTAGGAACGCTTATTGAGGTGCTGGTGTGAATGAAATGATGAAGCGGACTGTATATTCTTGAAATAATGTTTTATTGAAAATTAACTAGAATTGATTGCTTATTGAAAGGTAAGAGACATAATTGCTGGCGCGTGCAGTTTTTAACGCGGCATAAGTGCCTTAGAATTAGGATAGAAATAAAATATTGGCGTACATGACAGTATGTATAAGCCGAGATCGTCTAAATAAAATTAGTGCATGATGATCGTGCTGTAGTATTAAATATTGAAAAACTTTATGTAGCAGCGGCTGGCGAACAAGGCGTGTTGCCTGAACGGAGTCTTGCAAGGAACTAACTTAATTTTGACTGCGGTCAGCCTGTCTCAAGACCGACAGCAGATAAGATAGAAAAACGTGACGTCACTACACGCACCGCAATGCAGTATTTTTACAATACAAAGTTCACATAGGTTCAAAGTTTGACCATTAATATTTTTGAGAAAGTTAAGAGCCTGCAACGACCGGCTGTTGCCGCAACTATTCAGGGAGAAAATGTTAGGCTGCTTATACTATTTCACGATGTACCAGAAATAAACAAGTTAAAGGAGGAAAAATAATATAAATCACAATTTGCCAAATTCTGCAACTAAGTAATATCAATAGAATGATCCTTTCTCAAATCTGGAAGAACTCAGAAGCTATCATATCATTGCCATGAGCCAGTAGACACAAGGCGGAAATAACACTAGCAGAGACAAAAAGACATGAAATTACTTGTATGTCACTATCACAATTCGTTAGATAATAAATGTCAGTAGATGTGACGATATGTCATATTCTTATATCTATGTTTTGTGCTATCGTTTCTTTTTCTTTTCACTTGTAGTAATGTGTTTATAAATTACGAACTAAATATGTGTTAGATACATTATATTAAAATATGACTATCGATTTACGAATCTATCATTATTACGCCAAAACCACAAGTTTAAACAGGAACGTCTACAAATTACTAGCCAGTCTATATAGTAAGCTCATTATTCATTATATATTATTTGGAAATATTTGTTGAACTGTTTATGAAAAACATGTAATCATGTAACTGTAACATGTAAGACATGGTTCACACACAAATGCGTTTTTTTGCCGCTGTCTGTTCGTGAATCATGGTTGTATTCGAACGTGTCTATTGTAGAAATGTACACAGTAACGTGACAGGATAAGAAATTTATGCTCACTCGGAAAAATAACCATGCTGATGCATTCAGCACTCAGGTGTACTTACTCGGATGTTGACAGGCATACACTGGCCAAATAACGGTCAGTGTCCAGTAGTTACTCATCTGGCCTATTTCGTCGATTAGCTCTGTACGTTTAATAAACAGTGGTTCCATCTGGGCAAGTGCTCAACTCTAATACAACAGGTAACGCGAACCAATTCCATTAAATGGTATTGTGTAACGTCATTGGAGTTGTCTGTTTGCTATTGAACTGCCTATACTGGATTACATTATTGTCTACGCTCCTTACACAAATTATGTAAATATCAAGTTTCGGTGTGTGTACTGTTATTGCAAATTGAATTGCTGTCATTTAATTCTGTTTCTATATCGTTACAATCTTACTAATTGAATCCGGTTGTATTACTTAGTCGTCGACGCAAATTACTATCAAATATTGATAATAATATCTTTCCCAATTAATTAATACATTTGCAGACAGGGTTTATATTTCGTAAGAAATATCAAACAGTTGAGTAAGTTAAGGTCAGAGTTGTAAAACATACGTATTATGTATCGAAGTGAATGCACAAAAACTGAACAACATTTAGCTCAAATATAAAAATGTTTTATAATACTATGATTTAATGTGTGTTTTGGTGGGAAGGGGTTATGGGTGCGATGCCACACATACTACATGAAACATACTACAAAACACACAATATTTACAGGCCTACATGTACTGCATTAAACACAGTCTTAGTTATTAATATATATGAAGAAAAAAGGCACGTTAAATATATATTTTCAGATATTACGCAGATAATTAATTTTAGCTAGGTAAATGTTGATAACATGCGACATTTGCTTACGGCACATAGAAGCAGTCAGACAAGAATCGATATAACCTAACAATGAAGTAACGTAAAAATGTGAGAATGTTATGTGACAACTACATTGGAGAAAAACTGTAATATACTGGGTACAAGTTACAAGCTCTGACAAAATCGTATGTTTTTAGTCTATGAATATTGCTTTAGGAATTTGAACAACACAAGGAAGAGATTAGGCGTAAGTGTGTTTCTTTATATTTGCGTGACCGTTTCACATTACCTTGTGACAAACATGGTAAGTACACTATTGGTTAGTACACTATTATCGTAAAGTTGATAATGCTCTCAAACATTCATAAAAAATAAAAACATATACACTTTTCTGTGGAAAAGTATAATATTTTATGTTGTCTACCACTAACAGTAGCCTACTAACTACAATATTGTTAACGACATCCAATTATGGCAAACTGCTTTGGATTTGATATTACATATTCTTCTTCTGATAGTGCCTATCCGTTTCGGATGTTGGATATCATACAGGCTATTTTAACTTTCGGCACCGCTGTACGGAATAAGTCAATTGTATTCATACCAAATCGTTAAATTTCTCATCCATGATATTCTCGGTCGCCCAACTCCTCTATTTCCAAGTACGTTTCCCTGTAGTATGGACTGAAATAAGTAAACTCTCTGTTCATTTCTCATGATAAGTCCCAGATACTGAAGCTTTCTTATCTTTACTGTCTTAATAACTTCCTTATCTTTCTGCATCTTTCTAAAAACTTTAATATTAGTTATACGTGCTGTCTATGAAATGCTCAGTATTCTACGGTAGAGCCACATTTCGTACTGGATGAACTGGTAAGCGATAGGGCACCTCATTGTCCTGGGGTTGAGAAATCGTCACCGAAGGAGGATGAACTAGTTACTAGTCAACGACATTGGGATGTAGAAGGCAACGGAAAACCACTACATTAAATATTGTTTAGATATCTCTAGTAATATCATAATGGCTATGTTCAAAGCAAAATCATCCGTAGTTTCAGGTTCCCCTATCGGACTCCGCGGGGGGGGGGGACAGTTTTGAACAGCTATTAAATAAAAAAAAGAAAATTTAATATAAACACAGACGTGAAATTATGCACTTGGAATATTACATATTGGTACACAAAAATGCTTTAAATAATTGTGTCACAAAATACTGCATTAGATGTTTTTTCATTATAAACTTCATCACTTGCAACAGAAATCTGTTAAAAACCCTAAATGCGGCATAGAAATGTAACTCTGGGAGCCACATATGTACCTTTCGGTTCAATCTATAATTGTCCACTGATTAATGTGTTTAAAGCTTACAAAATAATACTACCGCACATTGTAGTTTTCCTACAGAGCAATATTCAATGAAAGCGAATGCCTGCATTTTAAGACGGCAATTTAAAAACCTTAGGAATAATAGTACAAACAGGAAAATATACACACCTAATGAATACAAGTACTATTGTTACACTTATTTTATTACAATTATATTATGTCCTGTCTACACAGACATTCACGTATTGTCAGCAATATGATTTTGATTACGGGTTCGCAGAAAGGTAACAGTGTTGACAAACGTAAGAGTAACATTTTGTAACACGTCTTTTTGTACAAAACCCGTGCTAAATAACAATAATTTTATTGCGTTCATATGAAAACCTGATAATAACACGAAAACAAGAATAAATGGTAAATTTAATAACTGTATTGTGATGTGTGTTCATAAACAGTTAGAATTTACATACTATGACCCGTATCATTCAAGTAATGTTAACCTGTTACAAGTATTTTACAAAAAAGTCTAAAGTATTGTAACAGCACAAATTCAATGTAATTTAATTTGGGTAGCCCCACGCTTTTGGAGCGCCAAATTATGTAACGTAACAACCCCAAATTTATTTAATTTGGGAAGCCCCAATCTTTTGGAGCGATACGTTATATAACATAACAACTTTTACTTGCTTGGTTTGGGTGTAATTGTAATAGCAATACAATGTTATAACGTTTTTTTTAAAGGTTTACATTATTTCATTATCAACCTCTTTACTTATTTCGGTAATACAAAAAAATATTCATTATTCCTCGCTTGTGCGATATTATGTATGTGATTTATGTGAACAACTTACGTCTAAACAGTTTATAGGCCTACACAAATCTTATTATCTTTTTTTCTTAATTATTTATTTCTGCTCTAGGCTCACTCATTTAGTGTGGCCATCTTTTGTAATTGCTTATCAATTCACTATGAATTTACTTTTGTTTCAAATATTTCTTTAAATTTTCACTTGGCTTTAATTCTCTTTTAAATTTATAGCATATGCATTATTCTTTTAGCAATTAAAGACTCTACTAATTATTCTACTTTACTTCAATTAAAAAATTCAAGCATTGCTCTCTCATAGCATTTACGTTATTCCAATATTATTGTCTCAACATGAGACATTATTCTAAATTACAATAAGACTTTACTTTATATGTACAATTTAAATTCTGTTAGCAACAGTTGGAATGTCTTTCATTCTAGTTTGAATATTATCTTTCAATTGTCTATTTATTATTATGGTTTATTATCACCTCGTTTGATGTAGCAACTTTAGTGTGTCCTCTTCCGGTCCTCGGGTCCCGTCCTTCGTGTCCTTGGATCCTCTTCGCGTCCTTGCTCCAGTCTTTCATGTCCTCGCGTCCTCTGGTCCTCTTCCAGGTTTCCACTGCTTGTCTTTCTTAGTTGTTGTTGGCTCTGCTCACATCATGGGTTGTAGGTGTGTCCACCGAACCTCTGTTCTGCCTCACAAGTCGTCAGGTGACGCTTACTGTAGATTTACGATCACGTAGTTGACGGACATAGCCCCCTACGGCAACGGTTGAATATCGAAGGAGAAACTTTATTAGCGCGACCTAGTATTTATAGCCAGGTCGCGAAAAAGCTCAAGTCTGAACAATTTTCATCTTGTCAGAGTTTGTCGAAGCGTCTTTACCCCCACTCTGGTTCAAATTACTAATTTCGCCTATCTTCGCGAATTACGAAGTCTGTTTCACATTACACGATGCTCAATGGATCGATAATTTTTATATGTTTACTACGTAAATTACACTTCTTTATTGTAATTATAAAAAGAGCTATTCACTTTTTACTTATAGTAATTGCACTTTCTGTCACTTTGTCACGGTCTTTTAACGCTTTGTTCACTTTTATTTTCTACACCCTCTGGTGTCTTTCGTTTTACAATATCGTACATATTTTTCTTATAATTAAAATAAAACATAAAATCTACCAATATTTGAAAAGGAATGGTTACTGTTCAGGAACGGACAGGCTTCACACACACAAACAAAATACACATGTACACAACGCTAGCGACAGGTGGGCCAGATATGCGTGTACATGTCTGAACGGTGCGTTCCCTATATTTTAAACAATCCAGCTTGCAATCGGAATCATGTTTATCAATCAATATTTATTTATTTTTATTATTTATTTAAATTATTTTGGCAATGCACAGTACCGTAAATGGTTGTACTGTCGCAGTATACAGTTTTTGAAGTCTACAGGAGTCGGGGTATTTAAGCTGTACGATTAACCAAGTAGGGAGGGCACAAACGTCTATTAGCAAAGACCGAGAAGGTTAAAGTGGTTTTTTTATAACAAATTCTGCTATTAATTAGTAAATTTGAGTTCAAGACGTTAGTCAAAAGTAAATATAGATAATCTAAGTGAATGCCAGATATATTTGATTGTAATTAGTAGATGTATAAATATAATGGCAATAACAAGGGTAACCGCAACAGCATAGGAGAATCAGCCAAGGCAGTCTCCCACCTTATAGATAGGCATCACTTAATGAATGCTTGTCAATAGTTATGTGTTTTGTAATTTATGGTTTTACACATTCTACTTGGTAAATCTGGGACTTTAAAGTCCTTAAGTATGTGTGGTGTCCTTTTACCATTTCGATGAGATAATCCGAATTTACTTTGCTGACTGCTTGATCTTGCATTATATTCTGTTCTATGCCATCCGATCTTTTCTTGTTTAGTTTTTACGTGGACGTTCTTGTGTAAAATAATATGGCATTGTTAGTTGTGACCCAGACAAATTAGTTTTAAAAATGCTGAATCTTCGGGTATGAGTTACTGGCTGTTCCTTATACCCGCAAAGTATACCCGCAGTTTGGTTACAACAGTCTACTACAAAACAGCAGCAAGTTATCTTGAGACAATTTAGATTTATGTTAAACGATTTGTATAGTTACTTTAGTTTTTCTTCAAGCTATTTTTTCCGTTGTGTGTTGTGTTTGGCATCGGTTGTCCAAATATATTGCCTGTAAAGTTACGTTTAGGGCTTATATTTAATCACTAATCGTTATCACGGTAGGTTTCTATTTTTAATTTTAATGTGATAGAGAGAGATTCTTCTTTGCAGTGTCGCATAACTTATAGTTTAAAATTTTCATCAAACGGTTAAAAAAAGTAAGGAGACTTTTTATTGAGCATCCTCAGTAAATTGGACAATCTAAGTAAGCAGCAGACTATAACACCAACAATAGTTAGCGCGGTAGGCGTATTGAGACAACAATACAATATAGAGAACATTTTGCGTAAAATTTATAGTAGTGATTTATCGTAGTCCGCCGTCTGAGTAGGGTGACGTTCTTAGCGCTAAGCAACATTGCACAGAATGTCCAGACGAAGCCAATATTAAGTTTCTGCAACTAAGCTACTAGGGTTTTCTCAGGCAAAGTTATTTATTATAACAAGCTGTTTCTTCAAACAGTATTTGATAAGTTAATATTTACTGTTTATGATTGTACTTATAGACAGCGCTGATTGCAATTACAAAACCTAAATTGCTTTGCCTAATACTGCCTAATATAATCAGAGGACATATGTTGTATCTTTCCAGTGTAGGGATGGTATATTACACAATGTCATTTGTAAGTGACTAAGGGGAAGTGACATTATTTCTGATGTACAAGATCATTTGAAACTTGTGGCATATTTCTGCAATATAACAGCGGCAATTACTTGTTATATTCCAATAAAAGTAAACGCATGTCGTCTACAACTTTTTCTTACCACATACTATGATATATTTGTATGAGTTTATTGCTCTACAGTTTATAAAACTGAAAACTTATATTTATCATCGTGTTACCCTAACTCACGCTCTGTATGGCAAAGTTTATGCGACTTTTACAAAATTTAAAGGTGAGCAAACCCAATTTGATACTTGTACCACGTTAAAAGTAACTAACAGGTTAACATAAATTTATACACATAATAAATAAAATGGGAAAACTAGTTGGTTATTGTTTTAGTTACTTAATAATAATTAGAGTGGTTCTCATAAAGACCTTGGTAAGCAATTTTTAAATTACCGGTATTTAAAATTTTAAAAATTTAGTCGAGATGACACAGCTTATTTAATACATGGCAGTTTTTATAAATCAGAATATTTTCTACCTATTTTTTAGATCATATTTTCCAAAAACATCTTAAACAATTTGCTACCAGTTTTAACAAAATTATTATCTTTGTCATTTTAATTTATGCTCTCTGACGATTGATGATTTTATTTTCCAATTCATTAAAAGAACTGAAACTACACTTGAATTTCTCTTACCGCCGAAAGTGTACTTATTTTATTAATAGCCAGAAACAAAGCAAAACTTCAGAAAAATTTTAAATACTGGACTAACTATTAAATTGTACAAATAACTTAAATTTGTACACACAAATAGTAATTTAATACTCTCTTTGAATGCAGAGAACGTTTAATGCCTTAATTAATTATCATTTTAATAAATATTTACTTATATTAAATTAATATACTAAAAAAATTTTACTGTTTTATATTTATTTAGTAACAATATTGTTAGTTACTAAACATAGATTATATACCACATAATTAAAGGTGTTAAACCTATTTAATATTCTTCTTGCTAGCGGCTGAAATAAATTGTTTAGTTACCAAAAATGGTGCATAAATTATAAAAAAATATGTATTATGTCTTCCAAGTCAAAGCAAATTTATGTACTCACTCTACGTGTATTTGAAATGTTCTGTACTTATAATGGTATGTTACAAATATAGATAAATTTTAAATGATTTTGGAAGGATAATACGTAATCCCTTCAAATTCAATAACAACATAATTTAGATTATTGCAAGGATAATCGTATAATGTTTGTATGTGAGAATGAAAATACAATGTGTAATATGCCTGACAAATATCTTTACAGAAGCTTGAATAAATTTCAATATTTAAGCAACTAAATTTTAGCTGTTTTTTGAAAAAGCTGAGACGTAATATTCTTTATAAATTAGGCGGCGTTAAAATACATTTTCTGTTAGCGAGAAAAGGCTCTGCATTAATTGCATGTATTATTATCTGGAATGAATCTAATCCTCTCGTCCTGAATACACAAAGCACTAAAACGCTCGCACGCACGTGCATGGGGCCCAAGCAGCGTACGCAATGCATATGTTGCTGTCAAACGTACGGCTGTTACACTATAACAATCATGAGATAAATATTTATTTATATATCTTCCAAATTTTTACATAATTTTAAATATTTTTATAGAAAACATTTAAAACTGACTGTTTTTTATTTAATATTATAAGGTGTTCTTCAACGTTACAAATAAATTGCCTTCACTGCATTCATTATATAAATCGATTGACAATATCCATTATCATTATATCACGACATTCACGATACAGTTCAAAACAATTATTTGTTATTAATGATAAGGTTTTGCTTCAGAATCAATACAAAATGCTAATGTCAGAAAAGAATTCTCTATTATGGTAACTTTTTTATTTTATATTTATATTTTAATTGTTTCTATATTATAATTAATAGAAATTGTATTTATGTTTAAACTAGTAATTAGTTATTTTATGCCATCAACGACTCACTTGAGAAAGAAAAGTATATTGTGGTACACACAAAAATCCTTCCACCTAGTCAGTGGTTTACTCAATGTAGTTGCAGTAGGTATATAAAGACAGAATTGTATTAATTTATAACATTATTTGAAAAGGTAGAAATGTATGTATAGCGTGTGCACATGTATGCACACGTTTTCACTATGGTTTTCATTATTTTTGTTATAAACTACCATGTAAATTTAGTCAAGATATTTTACTTAAAAACATAATTAGTCCTCCTAATTTTTCAGAATAAATGAAAATAAATTAAAACTTTTTCAATTTATGTTTGTTTTAAACTCTCAAAAAGTACTAATATTGTGCTTATTTACGAAAACACAAACCTGTAAATACTTATTTATGTAAAGGAATATGTTTTATCACGTATATATCACAAGATAAAAGTCATTTGCAACAACTTTGAGCTCACGGATTTATATGATTTTTGTGTTTCTGTGTGTGGGGGCGTGCTTGTATGTTAGTAGAGAAATACGCAGGAGCAGACAAACACAAGTGACGTTATTAATTTTTCAACTAAAATTTAGTTTGTCTTTATTTACTACAACATGACAATAGTAGAACCATTTCATAAGCTAGACACCTACAATTCTTGTTTTACCTGAAACATGAAATTCCGTTTCATAGGCTTCATAGTGTCAGCAAGAAAACGTTATTATAAAAATATTTAAATAAAATTGTAATCTTCAGGTTAGTATTAAAAAGTGAGTTCCTTAATGTATATAACATAATTTCAAAATTCATAGGATCCTAAGATATTGAAATGATAAAACTTTACAATTTTGTTAAAAATATAAATTTTAACGTTAATACTTATGAAGAAGTGTACCTTTTGCAATACTATGACAGACTAAAACTCAAATTATAGTTTATAGTAATTTCTGTTTAATATCCAGATAACTTGTAACAACGCTTTTGTAAAATATAGCTGATTTTGCTAATTAAGTGATACAAGGAAAAACCTTGTCTCCTTTGAGGTCTTCAGATGAGGAAAAGAAAATGAATCTAAAAGAGTAAATTTTTAAAGCTTACAATAATTCCTTACATGAAACAAGTACGTGTCTCTGTTTTCTCCTCTAATGCCCGTTAAAAATAGGTTATTACGTCTGATGTGCGTAGAATATATAAATGATATTTAAACAGAGTACAGGGTTTAGTGTTTATATAATAATACCACTTAACGAAAATAGAGAAAAACAAAATGTATGCTCCGAGTCCTGAGTGAAAGGTGATTTGGTTGGCTTTGTGTGAATGAAGTTTGTTTTACACCTTACAAACTTAAAAGACTAGTGTAATAAGCCATAGACGGTACAACCTAAACAAGTTAATTTTTCTCTGAATTCCAACGTTGTACTTTTTTCACAAACAATAGCTAGAAATTAACCGTTAATTTTTTGTCCAATTTACAGAGCGTAATATATAATGCCTTAATGAATCGGTTATATATATTGTCTAACACACTGTGTGTTCGACATAAGCGTCGTGTGGATATAACATTATAGCTCTACATAAACTATCGTACTACTATTACTTGGGTAAAATTAATCGTCACGAACATCAATATACATAGTGGATTGAATATAGTCTACAGTTCTAGTCTAGTCTATACACACAGTGATAGTAACAGTTTCATTGTGCATGTTTGTATTACGCAAACAGACACACTGTCGGGGTCCCAGCTCAACTCATTTCCTTAATAAACCTAACCCACTCGGTGCCAAAATCGCTTTGCTAGTTTTGACACTTCTCGCCTGTCTTTTTCCAATATCCCTAAGAGACAGTTATTACACCACTCTCTCATTTCAGTCTGTTTGTTATACTGTTGTCTGCATTGTTCAAGTTCTTTATTGTAGTACGTTTTACACTATATTGAATATACTATAGCACTTCTAAATACTTTCATAAAACCAAGATATATTGGAACAAATCTGATTAGTTCTATACTGCTATATTCTTAAACTGATAGTATTTAATAGCAATAATACTATAATAGTACAATAGCTCAATAATCCTATACAAGAATATTGACTGTACATTTTTATTCACTGTCTTAAGATTTTATATTTGACATTATTATAACAAAATAAACCGAAAACAGGAAAAAACTGAACTCAAACAATTGTATACATACTGAAACATATAGACTGACGCTCTGCAGAAAAAAGAATTTGATGAGTTCTTCCAAGAGCAAATATATTTCTGTAGCAATTCGGACAGAAATATTACAACAACATGTCTGTTTCAGCCAAGTCACGTAGTTCTTTAATTTCCCGTACCAGCTGAGTGACGAGAGATTCTGTTAACGACATATCCCAAGTGTGTAGTTGTTAATTAAGCGTTAGTTGATATTTCTGAGTGCTTCAAGCCAAAGATTATACTGTCACAGTTTACCAATATTTAATATTCCACATATCTTTTTACTTTAAAAGTAACCCGTTAATGCTACTTTTGGAAAATATGAAACAAAATTTATGCTATGAGTCCTGAACAAAATATGGTTTGGTTGTTTTTTAAGAATAACATTTGTAATATACATTACTAATTCAAAAGACTAATGTATTTTAATGAGCCACAGACATATCACGGTCGGCACTGACAGGTAGCCTAACCTCTTCTTGAAGTGTTCACTGGTTATTCTTACAATAACACAATTTCTACTTTTGTAAGGGTTATCTTGTACTGAAACAGGAATTTTCAATTTTTATTTATGTATTTCAAATTGTTTCTTCTCGTTATTTATATTTTTATTGCTTTTAATCAGAAATACAAATGTTGTTTAACAAAATTAAAACAATTAGATGTTTTCTCTGTATCTCAATGTCCTTTATATTGTTACGACGGTCTACTGATCGTCGTATGGTACAGTGGAAAACTAAATACAAAACATCAATTAAGACATTAATCACCAGCTTTAATTATCACAATTAAACATTTTGCAATAAAAAAACAGTCTTTTGCAACAAATCGAATACAAACTGTTAACAGTAATAATACTGTCAACTAATTATAGTCTCCCTCAATAGCTATAGTCAGACTATAGTCTCGCTCAATTATAAAACACAGAACACTTCGCCATAACACTACGTACCGCACTGGAATAAATTGCCATTAAAACTGAACTAAGCGTCGCTGAGTACTTGTATTTATACCCCGTTGAAATTCCAGAATAGTCCATACTACGGTTCAGCGCTACTAGAAAACACCGGAACGTAATTGATTGTGCGTGCTTGCACACAGCGCGCGCGGACTGGTGAAACTGGATCAACCTTGGCTACGGACGCATGACATGTGTCACGTAATTGTCCTTCATCTCAAAGAAGCAGCAGAATTTACGCGCACACACATTATAGCCGCGCTCCGCCGGAATAGCCGAGAAACAAGTAGCATGTTCTGTAATATCGTAAAAATATTATTTATTTAGAGACTTGAAGTTTTGAAGTCAATTCAAATGTTTGTTTAAATTGTAGGTTGTTCGGTTATTCAATTTTCTGTCCAAATTCGTTTTATATAATCTGCAAATAATATAAATATTTGATGAATGTGTTACCATCCTTTTCAACAACATCTAACCTGGAAGAAGGAAGTGCATTCATTTTGGTTACAAAATTCCTACACCGTTCTGCAGTTTTATTGCTAATCAGCTAGATTTGTACGTTTCCAACTTACGGTTTGAAATATTAGTTTATTTCACCGGTACTCCGCAGACCGTGAGGAAGCGACGATAATTTTATTTATCCGGTCCCTGGCGAACTAACAGACTCGTCTAGATGCAGAACCACAGCAAACCAAAACACCCATGTTCCAACGTAGCTCAACGCTATTCTGACACTGCTCCGACAGAACGAGACACACCCATCACTAACCAAACACCCACCCACCCCCAAACCAACCACACACAGAAATGTGTGCCTCCGGAAACCCGCAGCCCAGCAAAACAAGAGCGATTTAGGGCTCGCTGTAGGGTTCAGTACGGTAGATAAATCATGGCGTGATTTCATTAGCGTCACTGCAGCTGAGATATATTTCTTTGATGTGCGCTGCGGTATTCAGACAGAACGGAGTAAGGAATCAAGATACATGAAATGATTAGGGCACGTGCTGAATAATATAACTAAAGGAAGCAGAAAGTAAATCGAAATAGGTTGTGTTAATGATGGAGAGGGAAATTGCCAATAAAAGATTTCAATAGTCCCCGAGACAATAATATTGTTTGTAGGCAGTGGATGAAAGTTCTGGCATGAAGAAACCGAATTTCAAAGAACCGAAGGACCCTTACAGCCTAGTCCAAAAAGGTAAAAGACGAAAAAGAAAAATCTACTAATTTTATTTTTATTAAGTAGAAAAATATAAATTTTTAAACATGAGTCAATACGAGTTATTACATTTACGATAGTACTTGCACAAATCAAATTGCAAGCTGATTTTCCCTATTATCTTATTTATTTTTAAATTTAAATTACTTGTAGGCCTATGATTTATTTACGATAAACTCATTACAGTTTACATCTAGTATCCGTAGTATTTTAGGCCTATACGTACTGTATGAATACTTTATAGGACTATACTTTCGGCAACCGGTTATGAAAAAGTCGTTTAAATACTGAGGTTACTTATAACGTTCATAAGTCAGATTGCTGTGCAAAGCTCGATTTCTTTGATTCTATCAAACTGCACATAGATTTATTTGTTATTTGCGGGAGTAAGCAATAGAGCTAGTTGATTCTCACTGAAGTAGATTACGAAAACCAAATTTTCAAAACCATTTAGTTATCCTGATTGTGCACGACAAAAGGATTCAATTAGTCTGTCAACGTACATCAAAGGACACAACAAATTGATATCAATTTTCTCCCTGTTACGGACGGACAATTAATTGAATGTGTGATGTCCTTTTTTATGCAAACCTATAACTCTGTTTTAGCTTTCTAATTCATGATTGTGCGTTTGAAACCCAATCGTAACTATCATTACTATTTTTTTTTAAATGAATTATATTATTTAAATACTATGCTTCTAAAATCATACGTTTCTCACTATTTGCACTTCTCCTGTGTGAGTGTGTGTGTGCGTGAGTTTGTGTTTGTATACTAATATACATTTCTTCCATTTTTTTATAATAAAGCGAAAACGTCTTAGATGGAAATGTCAGTATGCAATTTTTATACTATTATAATATTTTACCACATATTGCTATGTAAAATTATGTCTCCCTATTAGTAATAGAACAAGGGCGCAATTGCAGAATGACTATTATCAAATATTATTGCAATTTTTGTTTATATAGAAATTATCTTTTTAATAATATTCTATTTTTTACTGCTCTAAAGATAATATCGTAGCCTGTACAAAGACTTTTTAAGTTAAAGACTTATATTATTTTGATAATTTAGGAACACTTACGTCAAAGAGGAAAGCGTTTGTTTTATACAAAATGAATTTCCTCTTTTATTTTTAGAAAATTTAATATAATTTAATGTTCTTTAATAAATTTATTTCTTCAATTTTGCTGTAAAATAAGTAAGAAAACAGTAAATAAGTTGTAAGTATAAACAATCTCCACTTAATTTTTAAAATTAAATGTTAATTAAAAACCACATTTTATAATAAATATATACTTATAAGGAATTACGAATTATTATTAGTATGAAATACTTATTTTACTTATTTTATTACGCGTTTAAATTGATATTCCTTGATAAATCCAGGAATGATTATTACAGTAAAACTTTGTGAGTTTATGATTGTTTTTGATGTGTATTTGATAACTTATACTCTCTATCATATTTAGAAATATATAAAATATCGAAAACGTAAATATATTTTATTCAGAATTTCAGATCCATTAACTCCGCCCGGCTGTTTATTTAGAAGATTCTGAGAACGTTAATTCTCCATTAAAGGCTACCAGCCAATACATGAATACGTCGTGTGGAGGGGTTAGCTCCTTACGGGCCGTGATGTCCGGTAATGCTTGTTTTCAGGGTTGCTCTCTCCTAGCCTTTGAAGTTCCAACAGCCAACTGCAACGTAGCAGCAGCATATAATACTATAACAATAGAAGTCGTACTACAGTCGACTGAATCAGCCGACTAGGTGTTCACGCCTGTAATATTTCGAAGATAAGTCGGTCCAGGATTGTATTTCTTTACGACTTATCTTAATACTGCTGCCGTCCACCTAATATTTAGCGACCTTCCGGTCTAGATCCATACTCTTCTGCATCAACAGGGTCATCAATAAATTTTGTATTTCGTCGAGAGGCAAAATTGAAGTTTTACAAATTTACGGCGGTCCCTGTACTGTCCTACGGGTGTGAATTATGGACGACAACCGAAAAACAAGAAAGTAAACTACAAGCGTCGGAAATGGCGAGATTAATAGTACTTTAAAAATATCCTAGACTTAGTCGTATAAACAATGAAGACGTAAGAGAAGAATTACAAGATTTCAACTTGACTGAAATATCAAAAGATAATAAACAACGGTGGTAAGAACACTTAGAAAGAGTAGCGGATTCAAGGCTGGCCAAACAAGGATACAGGTATGTGGGTAGACCCAGGTAGAATATGGCTGGGGGATCTATGAAGGCGGGACAAACAACATCTTGCCTATGCCGTAATGTAAAAATGTTGGTGACGATGGGATTTTAAAAGTAAAAGCTGCAAAGACAAAGAACAATAATTCTGTTATCAGTCAATAATAATAGTTGTTATGAGTATAGTAAAACCGTAAGTTTCTATCCTATTATAAAACTATGTGAACAGTTCAGTTTTAGATACGAAACAAACAAAACACTTTAACCTGGAAAATAGAGACTTTAGGGTATAGTATATAAATATAGTCTACTTTTATCAGAAGTAAACTAGTACAGATTTCCACTATTCAAAACAAGGCTTAAGGTTATATTTGCTAATGTTCCATTACAACAGATAGGGTATTAAACACAAACCCTTCATACTAAAATTATCAGTCATAGACGGAAAGCTGTCAGCCTCAATAGATTGCAGGAACGATATAACAGTTTGTCAATTTTAGTTTACTAATAATGTAACGATTATCAAAGAGATTAGCTACAGCTGTAATATAGAAAAAGAAATGTTAGCCCAAAATAATTTTGACGGTAGGAATTATTTAAAAAGTTAGGGCTAAAAGACGAAGGTAGTTATAACGGCAAACCTAAATGTTATAACTATAATAAAACCGGTCATAAAGTAAAAGATTTTTATGCTAAACCAAAACTAAGGAACGCTAAAATACATATAATAAAATGTTTTAATTGTAGTAAGATTAGGCACATTGCAAAAGACTGTCGCGTTAAAACAGATAAACCATTTAATTTTGGACAGCGAGATAACTAAGTCAATCAAGAAACCATAGAGCCTACCTACTAGCGCCTACCTTTGGAAAGCCGTACGGTAGGCAAGCAAACCAATTAAAATCGGCTCAATAGAATGGCCAGGAATGAATGTACTATGGTTAAGACGGAAGAAACAATATACATTTAGGAAACAACATAAAATATAATGTAAAGTAGAAAGTTATCTTCAAATTTGTTGTTTCGGAAACACATTTTTTACAGTAAAAACCCTATGGCTGAAAATAGATTCCCATGGAGAGAATGGGTGGAGAAGACTGAGCGAGTAGTAGCAGCCGTAGTGACATGCTGCACTAATGTTTGCCGGCTAACGGTAATTGTCACGTTATATCACGTTAGTCTGCCTATCTGCTTAACTAATCGTCACTACACATCACACTACATCATCCAATAATATCATCACTACACAGCGATCAGGGATAAGTATTATGTGCATAGTAGCTTATTTAATAATTAATATCGGGGGACCAAGCTTTGCTCGGTTTTAATATTTATATACAGATTCTTTTTACATTAAATTATCTAGGATTTGTAAACATCAACAGAAATTCATAAAGTAAGTAAATTTTATGCTTATATTATATAAAAATTTTAATTAATGGTAATTGTATTATACAAATGATACAAATTATTAAGCTGGAAATATACTTTATAAGTAAACGTAATGCGTAAAAGTATGTAAATAGAATCATAAAGAAAGTTATATTAAAGTCTTCTAGGTTGTGTGAAAAAAACCATGTTAATATCGTCTGCATTGAAGATATTTAGCGGTGTAATATTGTGATTAACATTAACTTGTAAGTTATGTAGTATTTCTTTACATAAAAGATTTCGTGTATGGAGAGGATTTTCTGGTTCCAAAAGAACTTTTAAGCTGCTTCGAATTTTTACTCTAGAAAATGCTACGTACAACATTCCATGCATAAAATTAATATAAGTAGATACCAACGAATTCAAATGTTTGTCCTTGAGCTATGTGGATGGTCATACCAAAAGCAGGTCTTACGGGGAACTGATGCCTTTGCATAGTACATCGAAGTTGATTTTTGCTAGAATCTAATGAGATTCTTGAGATATAGACTTCTCGGTCTGCATCCTCTCCAGTGATAATCTTTTACTTTAATAATATTGTTACAGAACTCAGTAACTATTAGCCTTGTTCCATTGCATAGTCCTTCGGAGACATCCAAGTTTCGCAAGACAAATCTGCATAAAAATCAACAAAACCAGGCGACGTAATTTGAAACTCGTCAGCTGATTAGTGCCGAAGTCGTCTAGCCGGTCGGCCTGTAGGCACTGGGGAGAAATCGTTGCTCATAAACACAAAACAATGACGGCACGCATTACCTCTGACCTACGATTTTACACAATAACGAATTTTTACAAAGATTGGACTTAGTCTACTCGATTCCTCGTGCCCAAAAACCCTTAAATACCAACTTTTGAGAAAATCGTTAGAGAATTTTTCGAGAAGAACCTAACATATATACAATTATTGCTCACTTAATATAACAGGATTTATAACAATACAACGATTTTCTGAAAGCAAGCTTTCCTATAAAATACACATGTCTATGGGTCTCCTATATGTGTGTATGCGTATGTGACAAAGTTTATCGTTACATCATTAAAAGCGTAATGTAATTTTACCTTAAGAGTACTGTCACTACTGTCACAGAAACAAACAGCACACACAAACATGTATACAGTCACACACACTTGGAAATTGTGGGTGTCCCTCTACATTTATTTACAGCTCTCTTTCTCACCCTCTTTTTGAGACATGAATAATCTCCATTTCCTTCTAATTCTGTCGCTCCCTCTTTTTCTCTCTCTAGCTCTCGCTCTCACCATCTTTCTCTTCTTTTTCCTTTCTCTCGTTGTATGTATTACCCTTTTTCCCTCTTTCTAAGTATCGTAGTTCATGTTTATGGTACGGTGAAATCCTACCTAAATAATACAACAACTATACGTGTGTACTTGTTAAACATGTAACATAGAAAACTAACATAATAATTCAAAATAACTTTCATTAATCATTTCCATTACGCACTGTTTATTATTTTGATCCATTAACTTTACCACAAATGGTTTAGCCCGATTGACATAAAATTATTGATTTCCATTTTCTTAAACTTACTACATAAATTTAACATCTCTACATAAATTTCTAATTAATTTATATAAAATATTAAAAGTTATTCAATATTGTTTATTGTATCATAAGATATAAAAATTGTTTTTGTTACCATTACAAATTTTATGTTGAATATGGCAACATATTTACTATAAGTTAGAAAAAATAAAAATGATTCAGTTTCTGTAAAAATAAAATAAAATACTTTGGTATTCAGTACTTGGTTTCAGTACTTTGAAAATAAAATGTAATTATTTAATACTACAGATGATAATAAAAATGCATAACAACCAGAAACATCCTAATAATTTAATCATTTTATACGAAGAATAAAAGAACATAAAATATATTAGGAAGCTAATACGAACGAACAGAATTAAAGCAAATTCCAAAGTCACAACAGATCAAAATAAAGTATTCCTCAGGCTATACCACAGTACTGTGGGCCTGTACGTAAACACCCGGCGTGCAGGATTTTTATACCACTGATGATGGCAGCCAGTGGAGCTGCCGAAACGTTTGGTTTTGTTATAAACCATGGACCACGGCCAAACAGCCCGGATATCATGAACAATTCAGATCAAAATAAATTTATTTTTTTGAAAAAATATAGGTTTTTTGTTTCCCACCTTAAGTAAACTGATACTTCAAACGTCTGAGGGCAATATAGGCTTACTACTGAAAACAATTAAAGGAATTTTATCAAATTTTAATGTTACAATTTGGAAAAACAAAAGCTATATTTTGCTCATTACCCACCCACCTGAAATACATGCGTCTTATGTTCCGCTAGAACCTGCTGAAGGCTGCAAGTACATGAGTTACTCCTGTGCTTGTAACGCTGATGAACGTCTTACTATTATGTCATATCGCAGAATGTAATGTTTGTAGTGTGTAACGAAATCCAGTTACACGAGAAGCACAAATATAAAAACAAAACGTAAATATAGAAATATTATAATCCCTGCTTTTTTTTTGGCTCGTAATTATTCTGAACTCTCGGCAAATGTATTGTAATCTACTTGGCATCTAAATTCTTCATATTCTATACCTAATGGGGTATCCACTTTGTCTGTTCCGTCTTCATAGAGTATCTCTCTATCTCATCATCGGTCTTCCTACAACTCTTGTACCAAAGGGTCTATATCGAAAAGCAACCTTAGGTGACTGTCATCCATTCTCTATTCTGTCCAGATGCTGTAACAATTCCCTGCGATATGTCTGGATTTTATCATTTATGGAGAATACCTTTAGCCGCATATCTTCTCTAATATCGTCATTGCGCAAACGACCCTGTTCTGTGCAACCCTTTGGTCTTCTCAGAAACGTCTTTCCTAGTTAGAATACGGTTTTTATTCTCCTTTGTTGGAACCCATGTTTCACACCCATGTAATAAAACAGGCACTGTCGTTGTTTTATAAAATTTAAGCCTTGTCTCTTTTCTTGTACCTTTTTCTCAACGTTCTATGTATGACGCCACACATCATCTGAACTTCGGCATTTTGGCATGTAAATTATGGCTGAACAAATTGCAGACTGAGTAACGTGCGATGACACGCCCACGCCTACCAGAGGTGAGAACGTCAGAGCGTAGAGGACACCGTTTGTGTAAACAACGTAATCTGCTACGTATAGTCTTGTTGTAAAAATGCAAAACATACATTTGTAATAGATTATTGCAAATCACATAAAAGGATAACAATGATAAAAGTTGTTACTCGAAATTTTGCCATTCATCTTGTTGACAGAAATATACTTAATTACTCCTACCAAAAGTACCAAGAAACATGATAGTTTGGTGTCAAGAACTAATTATTTAACTACTTAGTTAAATAATATTTATTTCTTTTGTTATTTAATTCATGTTAACTAAGGCTCTAATAATTATGTGTAGTAAAATTAAAGGAATATGAATAATAATTATGTTAACTATTAAAATTAATAAGTAAGGAGGACAATGTTTTGGAAACTTACAGTGTTTTGTTGTATTTATAAAAACTGTGTTGTATACAGAAAGTTAAGAAGAATTGTCATCTATTACTAATAGTTATTTGTAATTAGTTTGGTTATATTGATTAATATTACATATAATACTAATATTAATAACACAAATGTTAATACTAATAGGAAAGTACCAAAATAATAATAATAGAGGTTTGTAAAACTAGGCATGTTAAGCTTAGATAGTTAAGGGATTTAGAATAAGAATTTTTATTAAAATTTGGAATAAACAATGTCAGGTTAAGTTATATTATTACTAATTGTGTCCAAAAGTGTTAATAAAGTGAAGAGTACAAGAAGAACTAATAATAAATAATTTTGGGACAAATAAATGAAAGTGTAAAATGGTAACTCAAGAAATATGTAATAGAAGATAATAAAAAGTGGTATCAAAATAATCAGTGTTCCATCAGAAACTCAAAAATACTAACAAATTGAAGATCAAAGATCTTATAAAAATGTTATGACAATTTAAAGAAAATGGAAGGTAAAATATTAGAAGTTTGTTTATGTTGAGGCTCAAATAGCACCATAGTAACATAAAATGTTAGAATTCACACCAATAAAAGCTAAGATAGGCCTTACCAACTGAGATGTTATAAATTAAATAAAAGGAGTACATTATTGGATCTAATCGAGAAAGGTTGATATTAAAATAAGAGTGACTAATTCAAGATATTGTAAATTTCATATCTGTGAACTTAAAGAAAAGTTAAATATTACTACTAAATAAAAATAAATAGAAGAAAGAAGTACAGTATCATTCTAAAGAAGTAAACGAAGGAACCTATGAAGAAATACCATCAACCTATCCAGGAAGAGAAGTATTTTTTGATAAATAACTAAACTGAAGCAATTCCATTCGCGGCCTAGGCCTTATTTATCAAAGACACTGTTTACACTTTTAATCAAAACAATTTTGAACTTTCACTGTGAAAATAATCAATGAATAATATTATTTTCAGTATAAAAAACTATAAATATATAGTAATAGTATTATTTAAAGTGAATTAGACCTTAAAAACACTTAAATCAACATAACCTAGACACTGAACATTGTAAAACTATTAATATAATCTTGTTAAGACACTTTGTAATTTATTGTAATCCCATGTATTCTGGTACTTTTCCTAACATATCTGTCGTTTATATCGTAGTCAAAAGGACTTAACGTAAAAACATACTATTTGTATTTTATTTAGTAATTATACAAAATAAAGCAAATGTATGGTCCCTGGGAGAGCTACTGCTGCCACTCTGAGCATATTTAAAGAACAGCCAGTCAGACTTTGTTAATAATTATGTTTGTCTTTTAAAACAATTTAAAAAAAGATAATAAAGGATTTGAGTTTAATAACTATAGATAAAAGGTTTCCGTTTCTTTATTTAATGGATACATAAATGTGTATGATATTATAAACACCATATCAGTGAATGTTAATTTGCTTCATCAACTAGCTTAAGTTGGCAACACTCCCAACCAGGAAGTATGGCAGCCGATTTGAATCTGTTTTGCTGAGCTTTAGTTATCACAATCGTCTATTAAATAAAAGGCAAAAAAGAGATTGAATTATAGCTGAAAAAGAAACCTTTATGATATTTCGAAATAATACTTACTAATTTATAAAATATATTTTATTTGCAACATTTGATTGCAAATTGGCGCTCAACTAATATTACCCTGACAACATACTCATCCTCAAAGCACACATCAAAATAACCAGAAAGTAGGCCTACTTATTAAGACCATACAGAGTCTTCCCGTTACAAAGTAAAATAGAATAGAAATGTGGCAGTAAAATCTTACAAGGATTAAACTAAAACTTATATTAATGATTTAGCTTATTTTTCCAGTCAATATTTTTAATATGTATATAAGTTTCATTTGCGATACTTTTACAAAATTTAGTCTTTATTTTTGTTTAGATGTTTAAGTTGACTGATGCCAGCGATGAACTTCGATGAGAAAACTGTGCAACCAGTTTTAGTGGCATAAAAACTGAATTATTTCTTTGCCTACGAGGAACAAGTACTACAATATCTGTCCACTGGCAATGCGTAATGGAGAAAAAGAAATACCAGAACGCCTTGTCTACTGTAAATGTATATACTTCAAGCTAATATTTGTGTTATGTATATTATATAAATACTTTTACACACACATTCATTGCTTTCAGGGGAACATTTACTTACATGTACACAATATTATCTACTTACTTATAATTCGTGTATGTGCATAAGGTACTATCTCTTAGAGTATGCTGGCAAAATAAAGCCAAATTGTCTGTAATGTTTGTTAAATAACAATTTTGTAAAAGAAAATCAAATTCTGTAGAGGATAAAATACCTCTCATAATTAAAATAAATTAATTGAAATTATAGTTTGTATTATTAACTATATTAATATTTTGTAAGATATATACAGAGCTTTGTAGTTTATAATGGTGACAGGTATCTAAGATACCCAATGTACATATATAAGACACGTATGAAACGTATCTAGGTGACTCAATATTTAATTAAAATATAATTACAATATAGAATGTCGCCTTTAAACTGAGTCCCTTTATTATACTTACATACTTTTATAAAACTCTAATAAATGTGTGTTAAATAATCTCTAAACACCTCTAATCAGTTTTGCAGGTTATAGAATTATTGTACATGGTCAGTAATGCTGACGGGATAAATTACACGATACGATAGCTTTACTGAACGCTGTGAGACAAAGGATGTACCCTGTTGATACTTATATTGCCAGTAGTACATAGACAGTAGGGAACAACGGTCGTCCTGTTTTTGCTATCCTTGTAATTAGTTTTCACTAATGACAAACGTCCGGCTACCAGTCTCTAAATCGGAATTAATTAAGGTAACTTATAACTTCGTACAGTAGTCTCAACTCAGCTACCTCAAACCTAAGAAACTTAACTGATCCCCTTACTTGTCAACGGTTCGCAGAGGACTTATTAAGAGAATAGATAGCATAACATTTATTGCTGATGAATATATAACTAGAAATAAGTGTCTACAACTTGGAAAAGTGAACACCAAATAAACTGAAACATGGAACTTGTTGGACCAGAGCCAATAATAAATAAATAATTTTAATCATAAATAACACTTAGATCTAACAATCAAGTAGCAAACACAAATTCGAACATAAAGTGATATTGCATGAATATTAATCGTGAAATATAATTTATAGAGATATCGAATTTTGTTAGTAATTTAAATTTAAAACGATAAAAGTTCAGACGTAGTTTGTTTTATGTAATCGCTTTACTATCCTATACAGAATAAATCTTCAATTACAAAAACTGAACAAACACTAATAAAGGATAATTACTCTTGCATCATGGAGTCTCTTCAAAAGAATTGTTCTCAAGAGGAGAGAAATTATGAAATAAGATTTTTAATAACCTACAAAAACTATAAAACGTATAACCAAGGATGAGAAATGTTCTTTAACCTATGGCAATGCTCATTTCTTCTTATTTGCTCCACCGATTAGGCTCTAGTTGACCTGTTGACCTAATAACCCTAGGTATACTCACCCAACACTCATTTTCCCATCAGATTTATAAGTTGAGGCTGCCATAGGTAAACTTATATTATTAGACACTCATCGTTCCTTACCTTATGGTCTTTTTATACATAGTGTATCTACACTTTTCATAAACACTCATTCTGCTATTTTACCATTGTCTATTTTCACGAGATGGGAACCCTGTTGCAGTTCCAGTATTTTGTCTACATTTCTGCTTTGATCCCGAAAGATTTCAATTGTTGGCACCATCTCCTCTTTTTGCCTTTAAACTTCTTGTGTAAAGATTCGTCTTTCAGTTTTTGTCTAGTACTTATATTTATCTTTTTAACGAGGAAATATACCTGTGTGGTTCCTAAAATTGTCTCAAGAACATGATAAGTACATTAATTACTGACATAACTAAAAACTTTTTTTCTGTTATATACAACATCATTGATTTGAGATTAATGTACAACTACTGTTAACTCGGAAGTTTTCTCTGGGAGTTCTATATCACATATGGTAGGGACAACTACACTTTACACTAAAATAAATTAAACGTATACATACCTTCTATTAGTTCAGACCTGATGACTAGTAGAAACATAGTACTGACAAAACGTAAGTTCCCTAACCTTCTACAATGAAATATTAACATTGCTCAGAAGCCATGTTACAAATTCCCCTCCCGCAATCATCCTCGCCTGGTGCTACACCTGGAAACCGGAATTGGCCTAG
The DNA here is from genome assembly GCA_034769895.1 of Magicicada septendecula. Lineage (NCBI taxonomy): Eukaryota > Metazoa > Arthropoda > Insecta > Hemiptera > Cicadidae > Magicicada > Magicicada septendecula. The sequence continues at coordinate 407,077,098 of CM068373.1, forward strand.
ATGTATCTTGTCTCTCAAACACACTCCATTTGGTAGTGTAGAATGACTTCTATCCTGGTATCCCCAGTATCTCTCCCACAACAGCGGCATCACACACCCATCATTTCCCACCTTATGGTATCTTGCTTTCTGCATTTCCCATAAACACTCTTTCTCCTATTCTACCATTGTCTATGTTTACAAGATGGTCAACCCATTGCAGTCTCCACAATTGTATCTAAATTTCGGTTTTGATCTTGTCAAAATGTCAATATAGACCTTGGGTTTATTGTATTCTCTATTCCCCAGTAGGTCTAAGACTGATTCAACTGCTTCTGAAATATCTTTCTAGCACTTCACTCCTATTTGATTTAATATCTAGTTTTCATTATTCTAGAATAAAATGTGTAATCTAATAATTTTAAATATTTCTATTTTTGTCTAGCTATGGGTCCTTTTTTGAGCCTCCAGGTGGTCTAGTGGCTAACGCGGGCGATTGATGCGCTCGTGGTCCCGGGTTCAATTCCCGGCGGAGGCTCCGTACGGCGTGCACTCAGCGTCGTGAGACAAACTGAGTAGGCGCTGAGATAACAGCGCCGCCTCCTGGCTGTGAATACCGCAACTAGCGGCTGGTGGCGCGTAGTACTAGCCATACACCGTCACACTAACACAAAAGCCGTGCGGTACGCCTTGGTCCTTAACGGACTGTTGAGCGGAGGTTTAATTTTTAATGAGTCCTTTTTTAATTTAAAACTGATGATAAGCGCAAAATATGCCTTATTGCATACAGTATAATCATAACATAAAAGCAGAACTCTTTATGTAATTCTCCTAAAGTAAAAGTCTAAACCAAATTACTGGTGACATTTGCGACTTTCTATCAATAAACCATAATCAGAATAAAAAGTTTTGCTATGGCAATAAGACAGAATATTACAATACGGGAAGCAATTACAGACGCCTCGGGCAGCCGCCTATCCTGGAGATACAATTTATACTCAACAGTAGTTAATCAGCTGTCTGTAAGTAGTTAAACACATAGCCTATCCCGTTATATGCTCTCTCCCTTGTAGACAACGTAGTTTAAATATGTCAATAACTTCCCAGAGGTATGATGCACTACCTAACCTTACTAATAAACTCTTTTGAATTTTGTAACAAATGCAAAACCACATAAAACCTTGCGGCGCAGATTTCGTGTCAATTCTTTCCAGCAATAAATGATACCAAATCGATTACACTTTACCTCCATGCGTATTTAATCTTTAGATTTTGTGTTTATAGTTCTAGTCAGTATGAAACTTTGTATAAATTAAAATTTCTATCAAATGATTATACTACGGAATATAGTTTTACTCCTTAACGAAAACAAAAAAAATTAAGAATATTCTTTTGTACGTAAAATTTGTATTTTTCCTGCAGTTTTAAATATATATTTATTGTTGTGAAGTGTGTAAATATAAATATATAAAACATTTTTTAAGGTTTTAACCTAATGTTACCCTTTCTCTGTGAATCTATTTCTCATATAATGAAAACGTTACGACAATTTTAGTAGCTTGGATTTATTTAACTGTTTTAATTTATATAAACAATTAGTTTCATTTATAACTTTTCACTAGTTTGATAGCCGTCTCTAACGACAGTATGAGAGATTAAACTATCTCATGTTATTGCTTTCAACAATTTGTCCATTTACTTTTTTATTCCCTATACACTACTGCGATATCTCAAGCAATATGTGTGTTATAAAAAAATGAAACAGTGTATAAGAGTAATAAAATTATTTATCTTGAAGATAAACGCAGTTTCCTTTGTTGGAAAAACTGGAGAAGAATAACTGGGGGAAATAAAATTGTAACACTTCCTGTGACTTATAACACTTCATCCTACTTTGTATAAACGCTTCAATTCCTTCTGCTTAACTAATAACTACAGCTGAGACTAATAAAGTTACTATATAAAGATTATTATGTAATTTAAAGCAATAAGATTATTTATCATAAGAAGGCAATACCTTACTTATAATAGAATACACGAAATATTAAATGTGCCGTAAGCCACTTGGCACTACACACTAGACTTTCGTTAGTATAGATCATGAACTAATAGTAAATAGAAAGTCATTAATTAAACACAATTTTGAACATTTGTGGTAACGCCTTGACAAAAATATTAGCATTACAGAGATCCATATGGAGGTAGATGACAAATAATTCACATATATTGTGATTATGTTAGCTTTTTGTGAATGTGTGTGCATATGTGCCACTTAAAGAATATAAATTATTATTACAAAAATATTATTGTTGCAATATGAGCAACAAAAATTTCAATATTCCATAAATATTAGCATTAATATTACTTCTATATTGCCAGTTTACACGTCCTGATAGTAACAATTAAAATTTACCTTTAAGAATAACGTGCTGGAATTTATTGAAATGTTTAAATTGTACGTACTAAATTTTCAAATCCTACAAAATTTTCAATAAAAAACTTAATAAAAAACTGTATTTCTTTTCGGTTGTTTTTGAAATTCTTAAATATTTATAATTTTTAACATTAGGGCTTGTCGTTTACGCCGGCTAGTTCATAAACCCATCTAAGAAGACACAGAAGGTTATTTATTGTTCATCGACTTTCTGAGGCTGAGAGAACGTTAGCATGCTGTTTAAAATATTTGTATACTTTTCCTACCATTTACTTTGTTCAGCATTGTCACGAGGTGGCAATTTGTATTAATATATAATCTATTTAATATTTAATACAAAATATTTAATAAATATTTAAAATACGTATTTTCGGAAAGTATATTAAATATAAGATATTTACGTGCGATTATGACGATGATTGACTTACACAGTTATATAGTTATCATTATAGGCAAAATAGAAAATAATAATGATAAAACAAAGATTAACTAGTTTCACAGCACAAGTTGAGGGAGTTAGGAAGTTAGGGAGCACAAGTAATTGTCATTAGTGTAAAAAGGAAATATATAATTTGTGTAAAACTAAACGTACTCGTTTATTATGTAAGGCCTCATTTAAAGGAACATTGAACAGAACAGAACAGAAACATTTATTTAAGAAATAAGTAAACACTATTATTTTATTTTTAGAGAAATTGGTAAATTATTGATCAGCACACACCTTATTTTGATATTCGAGGAAGTCAAAATTGTTTATTCTTCAAAAAGTATAAAAATTACATTTATCTACTTGTCGTCAATAGAATAAAGTATGCAACATATCTTCAAGTGGAATTTTTTAATTTAAATTTTTGTACGTGCTAATAATATACAGGAACGTTTTATGTTGTGAAGACATTTTTCCTTTACGTAACAGACAGAAAAGAATGTGAACTCATTTTATACATCTCTTAAAAAAACGTAATAGTTTTCTTATATTAAAAAGTGTTGGTTTGGTTTTTGTATTGAAATGGGTTGCTTTTGTGCCTTTACTTAGAAGTATCATGAATACATTGTATGTTAATTATGTATATTTAATGTAATTTGGATTCATATTGATTTATCACCACATATCTCTACAAACGTGAGGAGGGACGGATAAAAAATAATTGAAGATTTGTTAATATCTTAATAACAATATAACTAATCTGATTAACGCGTAATTGAAATTTTTTACGTGCGTTACTGCTAAGGTAAGACCACTGAGTTTTCAACATCGCTGCCACCATCGACTTAAAAATTTTAATTTCTGTTGCATCCTAAGTTTTTACAGTTATATGATAATTGAATACAAGCATTTTCTACACAAGTATTATTTCTAAGTACAAATCAAAATTGTTAGTGATAATGCATTTATTACTTTGCATAAGTTGTGACATTCAGATAGTAAAACCGAACTGAGAAAATTTTTTGTTTCGGTATAACCTAGAATAACACAGAACATAGAGCACATAAACCACAGTTGTAAGCTCTACTAAGAGACAGACGTATCTATTTATTTAAGAAATATTTATGTATGATCAGTAAATGTGGTGGTGTTATGTTGACACTAGGTGTTTATTTTAACAAGGACAACATATTCCAGTGAGATGAGTTTGAACACGTATATGTAACATTACAGGAATACAGGATATCCTAAGGTAAAGATAATATTGTGCATTTTCTATTTGCTTTCTGTATACAGGCACTGAAATAACCGTTTCTCGTCTTCACAGGAGGAATAGACTTAAATACTTCACAAGATAAACTATTGTTAATACGAATGTAATATATAATGTTATAAACTTTTGGATGACAACGAATTTTTCGCATTGAATTATGTATCGATTGTTATTGCTCTAAAAAAGTTAAATAATCAATAATTTAAACTGACAGTTTACATGACATACGTGTGAATATGTAGCATTTTCAATTAATGATTTATGTATTTGATATATATAGGGAAATAGCAAACGATACAGAATACAATGACGAAAAATGCAATGGTTTTCCAAAAAAAGTTTTTCTAATATTATTCATTAAAAAAAAAATATAAGACTGTGTTTATATAAAATATACGGGAATGCATACTCACTCTCTGTTATGTGTATGTGTGTGTGTTGTGTTTAGGGCGTGAGTGAGTGTGTGTGTGCTCTGTGCATTGTCCCAGTATGTATAGCGCATAGTCATTTGTTGCAAAATCATTTATTCTGGTTTAATACTTACACCAGAACCATTATAAACATATGAACCAAATATGGTAAGTTATTGTTTTCTCTTCACCTAAACCGTTCACAGTAACGTTTACATCTGTCAAACTATTTCTTCAAATGTGCACTGAGCATATTGCATATAATGAATGTTGCAAAATGTAATAACGTAAATAAAGATATAAATAAATAAATACGTAGAAAGATAGATTAAATGGATATAAATACTACTGCTATGCGGAAAGTCAGAAATTTGGGTAGTAGAGCTGTGTGACGTTGAATACATATCCAGTAAACCGTACGGCATTGCAACGCGGAATTATCTCGTTTCTTTCAAGAGTTGACGTGTCTCTGCATTTACATGATTATTCTACAACTTTGTGGAACTTCTAATTCTGCCCTATACATATCCTCTCGCTGTAATCAATTGTATCATATATTGCGAATCAAGCGACACATGTGACTCCTGTTACTGGTGAATTTTTTTTTATTCCAACACTGTTAGGAATGTGAAATTACATTTTTGTTACAGTTTCGATACTTAAAGTCCAGTTATGTACGTTAGTCTAAAGATTAAACTGATAGTCTACCGAGTACAAAATTTTCGTTTTCCTTTTAAATATAAACACATTATACATTTATTTTTAACAGGAAATTATAGATAAACCTTCTTAATCTTAAATTAATGTTTATTTCAAAATTACAAACTCTTTAACTAGAACGACCTCGGGTCGTCTACTAGTAGCCCTTTGTATTTCGAGAAACACCTGTTTACATAACGGAACGGGAACGAACCTGAAAAATATTAAATCAGTAGAAGGGAAGTTCTGGATTATTTTCGTTCTATCGGTTCTTTCCACTAATAAGGTCAAGTAGTTTTACACGTGTTAAACATAAGGGATTTCGTTTAAAATTACTTGTAACTTAACCCTCATTTTTTAAGCTACTTTATGCAGTTCTTGCGATAAATCACTTTCAGTACCATTCAGAATTGCTAACGCATCACAGCTGCATATGTTAGTTATAACTACGTAACCCATTTTGATAAGGCACAAAAATGTAATGTTCCAGTAACAGTAAAACATAATCACAAATGACTAAAAATATTATTTTACACAAGTTTTGTCTAATCATCATACTAATATATAAATCTCTTTGATTGTTTGTTAATTAATAACTCGACACCTATATTCATGAATCTTTCGTCATTTTATTTCTTTTGCTTCAGAGAATAACATAGGATACAAAAACGTCCAGGAAATCATTATATTTTTAATGTCTTTTTGAGTTTTTATCATATTTGTCGATTTCATCAAAAATCAAATATTATGTTGTTTACTTAATAACTGTATACCTAATGCATATATCTTCATGAATCTTTCATCATTTTATACTTTTTGCTTCAGAAAAAAACGTAGGATACAAAAAAACCATGAAATTATTATGTTGTTAATGTTTTCATGAGTATTTATCATATTTCTCGATTTTAACAAAAATCAAATAATATGTTGTTTCTCTTTCTTAATCATTTTGTTCATTTCACTCCATATTAAAAAAAAAAAAAGAACAAATTCGTATAGTTATGAACTTATTTCAAAATTGTATGACCTTTCATAATATTTTAACAAAACAATTACATAATTAAGGAAATATTTTTGACACAAAAAGCAAAATACTTCGTGGCGAATCGAACCGTCGAACTTCAGCGTTGTAGAATAAAGGGTTACCCACTACGCTATCGAGCATATTTGACTGTTTACACTCAAGATACATACATATAGTGCCGTATCACATTGTTTACACATCCCCCCTCTATCCAACCTTTATCACCTATGTATCTTTACATTATATTATACTAAGCCTAACATTCATTCGTGCATCGAGTCGTGGCACCGAGTGGACGTCGAATTTTCTGCGCAAGAGCAATTTTTAACAATCGTTGGGTTTTACTTTGTTATTCTCCATAATTCATTGTATTCTGTACATTCTATAAATCGGTAACTAAGACATATTGTTAGTTACATTTTTAATATTATTTCATTCATGTAATATTTGATTATCTATGATAATTTTATATTATAATACAAGATCACAGGTTCAAATCCCATTCCATGAAAAACATTTTTCCCCCACAAAAGCTTTTTCTAAATTTATAATTTTTTCTCGCATACAAAGCATACTACGCTTTTAAAAAGTCAATATACATTTTTATTTATACATTGATAAATATTACAATCAGTACCACACGCACCACGGGTATATGCGGGGAGGGTACTAACCAGTCGAAAGGCTGAAGGACTACGAACGAAATATTACAATAAAATAAGTACCTTCACATTTATTTTAGAAACTTCTGTTTCCATAAACAAACCTAAACTTTCATTGGGCCTAATCAGCATTAGGAACAAGAACTAATGACCAGCGTTTTTCCTAATATACAACATAATTATACATCTCAGCAATGGTTATGCGAAAGAGCATTATTGGCTCCAACCAACGAATTTGTTGATATGATGAATAATGTTATTTTAGCAAGATACCTGGTAATTCTATCACATTAAAATCGTTAGGTACTGTGATTAATGACGATGACTCCACATCATATCCTACAGAATTCTTGAATTCAATAAATGTGTCAGGTATACCAGCGCATGTAATCCATTTAAATGATGGAGCACCCACCATTTAGTGCACAATTTAAATGCACCCAAACTATGTAATGGAACAAGATTACGTATAACAAACATTGGCAGCAATCTTCTCACTGCTGAAGTATTAACAGGATCGGCTACAGGACAACAAGTTATGTTACCAAGGATCCCAATCATACCAACAGATTTACCTTTCCAATTTAAAAGGGAACAGTTCCCAATAAAGTTAGCATTCGCTATCAGTATTAATAAATCGCAGGGACAAACTCTCAAAGTTGTTGTTGTTAATTTATTAAAATCATGTTTTTCACACGGACAATTATACGTCGCATGCTCAAGAATAACGAATTATTCGAATTTGTATATATTGGCACCAGATGGAACTCATAATATTGTTTATGAAAGAGAATTAAAATAATGCATACTTATTTTATAAATACTTCATTATGGCTATGTTCAGTTTAATAAAGATATACTACGACAGTACAAAAACATACGGTACTGTGCATTGCAAAAGTAAATAAATAATTAATACAAATAAATAAAGCTATGGAATAGACATTATTCAGATTGCAAGCTGGGTTGTTTAAAAAAAATAGGGAATGCACAATTCATGGACGTACACACATATCTGGCCCACCTGTCGCTAGCGTTGTGTACACGTGTATGTTGTTTGTGTGTGTGAAGCCTGTCCGTTCCTGAACAGTAGCCATTCCTTTTCAAATATTGATAGATTTTATGTTTTATTTTAATTATAAGAAAAATGTGTATGATATTGTAAAACGAAAGACACCAGAGGGTGTAGAAAATAAAGGTGAACAAAGGGTTAAAAGACCGTGACAAAGTGACAGAAAGTGCAATTACTATAAGTAAAAAGTGAATAGCTCTTTTTTTAATTACTATTAAGAAGTGTAATTTGCGTATAGTAAACATATAAAAATTAGCGATCGATTGAGCACCGATTAGTGTGAAACAGACCTCGTAATTCGCGAAGATAGGCGAAATTAGTGAATTGATCCAGAGTGGGGGTAAAGACGCTTCGATAAACTCTGACAAGATGAAAATTGTTCAGACCTGAGCTTTTGCACGACCTGGCTCTAAATACCAGGTCGCGCTAATAAAGTTCCTTCTTATATTTTCAACCGTTGCCGTAGGAGGCTATGTCAGTCGACGACGCTATGCTAAATCTACAGTGAGAGTCACGGGACGAACTGGAAGTCCAACTAGAACAGCAGAGCACCTACGAAGAGGTTCGATGGACTCACGTACGATCCATGAGATGATACGAGACAACTAGTAAACAGCACTAGCAGTGGAATTCTGGAAGAGGACCAGAAGAACGGGGAGGACAACATACCGAAGACCCGAGGAGGACACACTGATAGTATCGCATCAAATGAGGTGATGAGAAACCATTTTTGTTAATTACAGACAATTGAAAGACTCTAATTAACATAGAATGAAAAACATTCGAACAGTAATCAAAAGCAGATTGTAATGTAGAATAATAGCACATGTATAGGAATTAGTAGTTGAATCAAACATAAATGCTAAGATAGAAATATTTGAATTTAAATTTAAATAAATTAAATTGTTGATAAACTGTATGTTTGATATGTTTTTAAATTAAAATAAATGAGAGTAATTGACAAAATCTTTGTTCGATAAAGTAAAATGCATATGCAAAATAAAGAATGAATGAAATAATAAGATTAAATAAACTAAAATAACAGTAAATTCAGAATTACAGAAAATAATATGAAATTGCAAAGATCACACACACAATGAGTAAGCAGAGAGCAAAATATTTAATTAATCAAGATTAGATGATAAGGTTTATGGATACCATGTTATATATAACTTGTTAGCCATAATTCATGTGCGAATAGTTCCAAAGTAAAGACAGAAATGCGTGTACAATAAATAACGCAAGTGGTCGTGTATCAAGTGGAAACAAACTTTTAACTGCTAATTACTACAGTAGTGTTTTACCATAATCAATAATTCATTACACACCGTTTTCATGTTACGTATATTTTGTAATGCATCGTGTAACATTTTTCAAAGAGTAAAGAGGTCAATTTGTTAAGACTGTAACAAGTCTAGTGTAGTGATTACATTATATGTAGTTTATTGTTACCCTGTGAAAAGGTCAATAGCTGAGTGCAGTCTTTGGCTGGGGTACGTACAAATAAAAAACGCAATGTTTTACGTTCACAGACTTTTTAATGTAATTCAGATTAAAAAGACATAATTTACTTTCAAATTGAATCAATGTAAAAACACACCCGTTTTAATAATAATTAGACTGCATTAGTCTGAAGACTGTATAATGAATAAATCTGAGACATCCTCGTATATCAATAGTAGATTCTTATACAAGGTTGAGTGGAGATGAGTTAGTATGTGTAAATATAGTAAAATAAACAATCGTTTGAATGCTGCGTTATTGAATTGGTTAAAAACCAGGTTATTAGGCCGTGTTCTCATGTTTGAAGAATCAGACTTCTCGGCCTGACCAGCGGAGCCATCTTTAGTGGTCAAGAGTACCAGCAGATGTTCGCCGTAAACACCTCAGCACAGAGGCAAAGCTATCATGCTGCTACGCCGAACATGCATTACGGCAAACATCAGCTGGTACTCTTGACCACTAAAGATGGCTACCGCTGGTGAGGCCGAAACGTTTAGTTCTTCAGGCACGAGACCGCGGCCTAATAACCCAGAGTTCAAACGTCTCAATAATGTTGAAGCCAACCGTAAAGCTTAAGAACTCAATTTCAATTCTGTGTTCCAATTGATATTTTTGCAAGTTTTTTAAATTTAAATGTGTGTGAGCAAAAAAAAATCTTTAAAGAACAATATTGTTTCTGATTAGTTTATGTAACTTGTGACGGCAGTGGTATGCGAACATCTGGTCTCCGTTACCAGTGGCGGACACAGCGAGCCAATCAGGGATCAGCAGCCGAGACGTGACCATCTAACGTGCTCGGAGCGAGTCAATCACGGGCCGGCAGAAAATTTTGGCGCGTCTACCTAGAGCTGTTGCCAGGGTAGGCTGCGTCACTCTGTATCGCAATTTTGCAGGTGAATTTTACCGTTGTTTATTAATCTTTCAAAGTGATTTCTTCAACACATCATCATCAGTGTTCATCTTCATCATTGTGCATCATTTTACCAGTGTATTGTGTCGTGCGCGTGTGTTTTTGTGACTCGTGTGCAGTGCGCGTCTGGTGTTCGTGTTCTTTGTCTGTCAGTGTAGTGATTCAGTGCTGGTGAAAGTTACTCTTTCCTAGCCCTTTTTGCGTCTTCGACGTTCATTTCGGTTAATCCCGGGATGGCGTCGAACGCAACGCCCGTTCCTTTACCGGCACCGCTGGTAACCTTAATGGAAACCTGCGGTACTGGTCCTCGTTCTACCCCGTTACCTTCCCATACAGTTAGTGATAGTGAAAGTGAAAGTGATTGTGCGTCGATGTGTAGTGTGGGGACGAGGGAAGGTGCATTTTCGCTTGTGGAGGGCAAGTCTGCCAAACGCAAGCGAAAATTGGTCGCCAGCCCGCCACCGGCCGCTGCTACGCATCGGGTATCTAGTCCCGGTAACAGCGCCAGCCATCCGACTCAGTCTCCCTCTCAATCTGTGTCCAAGCCTAAAATTCTTCCGATTGTCATTCCCGACAATCGCAATTATAGGGAAATTATCCGTTCCCTGCAGAATCTGCTTCCTTCGGCCAAACTCGAGCCCAGGTGCCAAGGCTCCTCGCTTCGAATTGCGGCCACAACAGTCCCGGACTTCCGATCGGTCCAACAGTTTCTTACCGATCGGAAGATCTCCTTCCATACTTTCGCGCTTCCTTCAGAGCGCGAAATTAAAGTTGTTGTTTCCGGACTTCCTTCCTGGACCGCCCCCGATACCATCAGGCAGGAGCTTGTCGCTTTAGGCTATTCGCCGACGGCGGTAAGTGTACTGCATGCTGGCAAGGGGGAAGATCGCCGTCCTGTGAATAGTTTCCTCGTGAAACTACTCAAAGTAGGCCAGTTCGAGGAGGTCTATGGCCTCCAAAACTTCCTGCACCTTCGGGTGCAAGTTCGTACTTTTGACCCGCGGCCAGGCCCCTCGCAGTGTTTTAACTGTCAGAGGTTTGGCCACTCCAGCTTATTCTGTAATCACCCTCCGCGTTGCGTGCGATGTACTGAGCCTCATCGTGGGTGTGATAAGCCCAAGACGGGGTTCACGGCCATTTGCTGCAACTGCGGCGGGGACCATCCGGCTAGTTATAGAGGATGTAGGGACTTTATATCAGCCATGAAGCTGCAGCGGACTCCTGCTCGCCCTGGCGCGCAAACAGGCCGTGTTGCAGGTCCCCTCCCTAACCGCAGAGAGGCCTTCCCACCTCTCTCCGGAGCATCATCTCAGGCCCCGGCAGCAGTTCCGGCTGCTCCCAGGGCCCCAGTTCCGCCTGCAGTCGACGTTTCGGCGCCGCCTGCAGTCCCTTCTGTCCCGGCGCCTGCCGGAGCGCCCGGTCCTTCATACGCGGCTGTGGCCGCTACATCAGTCCCGCCTTCCGCTCCTCGGAGCTCCAAACAGAAGCGCACTCGTCGCCGTCAGCGACAAGTTCCACAGGCCTTGCCTGTAAAACCTCAGCGGGCCCCGCCCGCCCCCAGCCATCGACCTAAGCTCCCAACTGAGCAGACCCCACGTCCGTCCCCGAGCCCTACGCCATCTGCAACACCGGCCGAGGCCAGCCAGGTCCGTCTTCCGGAATCTCGGGAATCTTCCCGGGCCCCGGTGGACCCCCTGACTGCCTGGGCTGAAACTTTGGTAAACAACATCAGGTCTGCTCCAGATACAACCACGGTTCTCGCCCTGGTGTTTCAATCACTGTCTCCCTCTTTCCTCTTCTTCCTTTGAATGGCTAGGAGTCTTAGGATCGTTGCGTGGAATGCCCATGGGGTAGTCCCTCGACGATCTGAACTGATGACTTTCGTAACGGAGTACGACGCTGATGTCGTCCTCCTTTGCGAGACTCATCTGGCTCGCTACCATACCTTCAACCTGCCATCTTACATCTGTTTTCGTCAGGATCGTCCCCAACGGCCTGGCTGTCGCCCCTCGGGGGGGACAGCCGTCTTAGTCCACAGGCGGATATCCCACAGGCCACTACCCCCTTTAGATACATCTCTAGTTGAAGGTTGTGCGGTGGCGATAGATGCTGGCGGATCGGAGTTGCGCGTTTTTGCGGCGTATCTCCGGCCCGGCCTGCGGCTACCTCCACCGCCCGAGGAGTGGGACGCTCTCCTCGATCATCCCCTGCCAACCATTGTAGCCGGCGACTTAAATGCCAAGCATCCCTCCTGGAACAGCAGAGTAGCCACCGCCTACGGAAAATCTCTGTATCGGTTCGTCTCCGACGACCCGGTACTTCAAGTCATCGGCCCAGAAGACCCTACTCACTTCCCCTTTTCCGGTCATCGACCGGACGTCCTTGACATTGTCATAGCCAAGGACGTGACCCATCACATCCAGGTCTCGTCAGTGTCGGATCTCTCATCCGATTACAATCCCCTTTTTATAACTGCCCGTGAGCTGTCGGCCTCACCCCGACCTCCCGCTCAGATTGTTAGGAGAGTCAACTGGCGCTCCTATCATGATGAGCTCTCACGGCGGTTACCATCACTCCCCGCGGACCCGATCGTCACTTGTGACGATTTGGATCTCCGAGCCACTCATCTTCAGGAGTTGGTCCAAGGTGTCATGGATCGACACACATATACTCTCGAGGTGAATCATCGTAAATCGGCCTTACCTGCGGAAGTACTCCACGCCATCTGGCTACGGCGCAATCTCCGCCGCAGATGGCAAAGAACCCGTGATCCCGGCGTCAAAAGGCGCTTTCAGGCCCAGTCTCTTTACGTCCAGCAGCTACTGCGGGACGTAAACTCTGATCGATGGGACTCATACCTTGAGTCTCTTGAAGTCGACCACGCCTCCGTCTGGAGAGCGGCGAGTAGACTGACCCGCGAGAAGAGAACTCGCAACCCACTTGCAACTCCGAACGGGGTTGTATCTTCATCAGAAGGCAAGGCCGAGGTCTTCGCCGACTGCATGGAGGTGCAATTTACTGTTCACCAAGGCGTCTCGGACCCTGCCCACTCGGCAGAAGTCCGTGACTTCCTATCTGGACATTTTTCCCGCCCTCCCGAAATCCCAGCCCTCCCGTTCGACAGGGATGAACTAGTTTCATCTATCTGCCGACTAAATCGCCGTCGCGCCCCCGGTCCTGACCGGATCGGGGCCGCTGCTCTACAAAATCTCCCGGCCTCAGGCGTTGACCTCGTTCTTGAGCTGTTTAACTCCTGTCTCCGGCTACAGTACTTTCCCCGCCTGTGGAAATCACCCAACATCGTAATGATTCCGAAACCTCGCAAGCCGCGCATGCTTCCTGAAAGCTATCGCCCAATCTCTCTCTTGCCAGTCATCTCGAAGGTGTTCGAGCGTCTCCTGCTGGCTCGCATCTCGCCGCTGCTAGATGGTTTCATCCGCAGCGAACAGTTCGGGTTTCGCAGAGAGCACTCGACCACGCTTCAATTGGTCCGCGTTGTTACGCACTTGTCAGACGCCACCAACAGGCGAGCGGCTACGGCCGCCGTACTGTTGGACGTGAGCAAGGCCTTCGATAAAGTCTGGCACGAAGGTCTTCTCTTCAAACTTGCCAATTCCCCTCTACCATCGGCCATAGTGTTTTTCCTCCGGTCGTACCTCAGCGACCGAACCTTCAGGGTGAGCGTCGACGGGTCCTGTTCTACAGTTCGACCCGTCGCCGCCGGCGTTCCTCAGGGATCTGTCCTCGGCCCCGTTCTGTACCTTGTGTACACGAACGATCTGCCTGTCTTGCCCAGAGTCACGTTGTCTTTGTTCGCTGACGATGCTATGTATCACTGCAGCTCCCTGTCCCCGCGATTTGCGAATACAAAGCTGCAGCGTCAGTTGAACCAGCTTCCGGACTGGCTACTAAAATGGCGGGTGACGATCAACACGGAGAAATCCGAGGCGATCTGCTTCACCCGTAAGTCCATCTCCCGATGCCAGCCCCTCTCCCTAGCAGGGAGACCCATCGCCTACAAAGAATCGGTGAAGTATTTAGGCGTTCGGCTAGATCGTCGCCTTTGCTTCAACGCCCACGTGACGGAAACCCTTGCCAAGGCTCGCGGCGTCCGAGCCAAATTATCTCCTTTCCTCTCGTGTCGCAGCCGCCTGGCCATGCGCACGAAACTTACCATCTATCTACTATTTCTCAGGTCTGTATTGACCTATGCGGCACCCGCCTGGTGGTCTCTTTTATCCACCACCAACAGATGTAGGCTGGAAGCTTTCCAGTCCCGAACACTCCGATCCTTGACGGGGTCCCCTTGGTTTGTAAGGAACGACGTGATTCGAAGGGGTCTCCGTGTTCCTATCTTGACTTCCTTTGTCCGGTCGCTGGCTTTAACTCTCTTTGCTAAAGCCTCGACCTCCACCTTCCCGTACCTACGAACCATCAGTGCATCAGAACCACCACCGCCCCTTCGGGTCAAGCGCCCTCGGGCGCTTCTTGATGACCCGCCATAACGCCATCCTCTTTAAATTAAACAAAAACAAGTAATCATCAGTCCTAGACCAGAGTATTTCACCAAACTGTCCTTCTTTCCTTCCTGTCCACCTCCTAGCACGCTGAGCCGGCTGCTTGTCGCTGTCATCACTCACTGGCACGGAGGCTCTCCGCCTCGCGGGGAGCGACCGACGCCCTCAGGGCGTCTGCTGACTGGACTTGAAACGGGCAACATCTGTTGCTCGAATCGGTACCAGCGGCAGTGCATTACAAAAATAAAAGTTATACTCCCCCGCCTTCTCAGTTAACTGGTTGGCGGTTTCCTTTTCCAGTTTTAGGTAACCAGTCGACATGTACCAGCACTATGTTTACTTCTGGCAGCCATTGGACTCGATCCAGATGCTGCAATCAAGCCACGGGTACAAAGACACCCCGCATCCATAATGCAATGCAATGCAATTTTGGCGCACTTCATCGCCACGCCATCGGATCCACTTCATCTCCTCTCCTCTCTCGGACGACATCGGCGCGGAGTCAGCCGGAAGGAACGACCGAAGAATAGAACCGGCGTTCTTGCGTCTTCGCCCTCCAGTTCCGCGTCAGCGATGGACGTCGCTGGGCCAGCAGCCGACTCTACAACCGATGCCGAAAGAAGAGGAGGACTGCAGTACGCCACGAACAGCGGGCGCTGCCGCCGAACATCTCAGCGCGGCACGACCAACATGAGCTTTCTCGCCACCCGGTCCTTTTTAGGGCCACCAAAAGCAATAGTGTGCGAATGGCGCCATTTGTCATGCGGCAAGCCTTTTGTCCGGTGAAAAACTACATAATAACTGATATATTTACATCAGTTGTAGTTTATACATAATCAAATGTTGAAACAAACTGAGCCTTCGGTATTTTGATGTAATTATGTATAAAACATAATTGCAAAGTATATTCATCTAAATGGGTAAACAATTGCGAAGCGTTAAGTTATGAGTAAGTAAGAGGTTTTAATGCAATCAAATTTTAAAAATTACTTTATAATTACGTACTACGTATTGAATAATTTGGACCGAGTTTCCTATATTCGATGTAACTGTTTAATTCCCTGAAACATCATACGTCACCGGCTTCTCTGGAGACGCTCCCAATGACACCACGTCACTGACATTTATGCAACGTTGACGGAACTTTAGGTATATTCGAATCGTAATTGTAAACATTTACAACTGAGTACAATACAAATTCAAATACATTTTGTGTACAGCAGGTACAGTAGAAAACACTGTAACCCCTTACTGTATTTGCAAAACAAAAATTTGTAATCAGATAAGTTAACTATTGTTAACCTAGTATTGCTACCGTATCAAGTATGGTGCATTGCAATAAAGATTACAACAATTCATGTAAAATACATGCTCAATATTAAGTACTTACATGCTCAATATACAGATAAAGTGTTATGTACTCTCTGAGAGACCGCTGTCTCTACTGGCACACTGATTTTATAAAACCAGATATATGTGTTCAATATAAATATTTTATATTGTGCACGACGGTCACACGGATCGATTTGTACCGATTTGTACAGTGGAAACAGAATAACGGACACCATACGGAACAGCTAATTACAAGTTTAGTTAGAGTTAATAATAAGTACACTCGTATACAACGATTGTTCAAGCTAAATGATCTTCAAAACACAACTAATGTAATACATATATGCATACAAATAATACATAATGCAATACTAATAAAATACATTTATTATTTTTTTAATAAGTCCTGTCAGCGTCCTTTTTCAGCTACAAAATTTTATTTCATAAAACGTTAAGAAAAATTAATAAATTAATTTTATATATCAATAAAGCCTATACTTACACTATTCTCATTATTAGTAAGTCGGATATAACGGAAAGTAAAATCTGAATCAAAGTTCAGAGTACTTACCTAAATCAAATCTTATTGGGATTTCAATTGTTTCTAATCAGCAATATGCTTTTGTTAGTTTCACAATGGAGCTTTAAAAACAATTTCTGTCTAGTTACCAGTAAATTGTATAATGCTATTTGTTGGGGTTTTCAAATTTATTACAGTTATCAATACGCTGTTGGGAAAAAATGTAATGTAGTTTTTATGCAATTCTTAAATAAAATGTACGCAAATAAAACAAGAATACAGTGTTGTTTGTTTTTATAAAAAGTATAGACTAACGATTGTTTCAATCAGATGCTAATGACAATTAATGAACACCATTTGTTCTAATCGTTGAGTTCTCCGCAGAAATGGAAAGGAAGGTATGACAGACAGACAGACGTAAGTCTAGAGACAAACAGAGAGGGAGGCGGTCAGTCGTGTAGTGCAACAAGGAATGAATGAGAATGACACATCTGAACAAGACTGTGACACCTGAAGTGATTTACCATACTGCAGACTTACTCGCAGGCTACTCTCTGTAATTGTTGCATTAGCACTCAGTCTGCACGAGTAGATTGTAACCCAAAAATGTATTACGACGCCTCCTACGTACCATTGTTGTTTCTGTAGTAAAGTAGTTAATACATTTTTCTGTGAGTGTCTTTGTATATGTGTTTGTATTCCACGCAGACACCGTGTCCATCTTATATTTTTTGTTCAATAAATATGATATAAAAATTGTTTATGTTGTTGCTATCAGTTATTATAATGAATCAAGTGTATTCATAATTAAATTGCTATTATTTGTAAAGTTAAGCTTTTTTTCAAAGTTTATTATAATTTGTTACTATAACTATAGCTACATAGTTAAAACGAAATAACTATAGTTTCTAATAATTTATATTACCTTAATATACTTTAGTATTTATTTTAATATATTTCATTTAGTTTTATTTATTACATTGTATTTATTCTAATATGTTTTAAGTTTACTTAAAATAATTGAAAAGCTCTTTTGTTACACTAGAAAATTGTGTTCACTAAAAATTATTATAATGCTAATAATTTAAACGTTTATCACTTTTCAATCAAAATATGAGAAAAAATAATAACGAATTTGAAACAAAACAGTGGTGATTTTGCAACTGGAAACATATACAGGCTTTCGAATACGTACGCTATTCCTGAAGACGGGTACGATAACATTAAAACGTTATTACAAATGTAAATGTAAAACCCAGTAGGCACTTAACCTGTCCTCCTCAACTCAGTGTTTTTCTGAGATAAGATGAGAGTCAAAAAATAATGAATAAAATAAAATTCTGTTACTTCTGTACTTCTGAGTTTGGCGGAAACTCGATTATTTCTTCAATTTCTCGGGGAGTTGGCTTCTCATACATGGCGGAGTAAGCCGTAATTCCTATAGCTGGATGGTGGGCGAAATTTAGGAATTTCTCTGTTGCTGCTAAGTACTCTTGCCACTTTTTCTCTTGGTTGTGACAGTACGTCCGCAAGATCCTACCCACTTCTCTCAGTACCCTCTCAGCCGGATTACTACTTGGGTGGTAGACTGACGTCTTATAGGTTTTGATCCCAAGTGATAATAATGTGTCTCGCCATCTCCTCCCCTTAAATTGAGTACCATGGTCGGTAATAATTGAAGATGGTCTACCGATCTCTG
Organism: Magicicada septendecula; assembly: GCA_034769895.1. Lineage (NCBI taxonomy): Eukaryota > Metazoa > Arthropoda > Insecta > Hemiptera > Cicadidae > Magicicada > Magicicada septendecula. Next base: position 407,095,559 of record CM068373.1, read on the forward strand.
GCACATACAAATCTATGATTACCGCAAGAACTTTCGCTGTTGTTGCCCGATTAACCGGATATAGCTTTATGTACTTCGTATAATGGTCCATGATTATTATTAGGTACTTATACCTGTGTCGACCGCCGCTACGGGGAAATGGCCCGCAGATATCTAAGAATACTTTTTCTAGTTTTGTATTTGAGGGGATAGGTATCATTATACCCTCTTTCTTCTCATTGTTTACCTTGACACACTGACAAATATTGCAAGACTTTAGGTAATTTCTCACCTTTCGGTTGATATCATTTATTTTGCAGTTTTCTTCTAAAGCCTGTATCACTTTTAGCGCTCCCATATGGCCATACCTGATAAGATAATCTACGATGACTTCCTTTTCGATTTGGTGTGGAATTATCACCTTCCATGTCTCTTCATCCAATGCCGTTTTTACGAATAATATTCCTTTGTTTAGATGGTAGTATTTGGAAACGGTGTCATCGTCGGCTTCCAAACGACTGATAATATTTTTCAGTTTAGGGTCAGACTGTTGGTGGATACGGATGTTTATTAATAGAGCTTGTAGATCGGATCTGGTTTTAAATAGGTTGTAAATTTTAACCAAGCTCTCCTTCTCTCCCTCGAGGGTCTGATCTTCCAGATTTATCCATGATAAATGATAATACATCTGCTACCACATTCTTTTTTCCCGGAATATACTCCCATTTTAAATCATATTCTTGTAGGGCGAGTACCCATCTAGCCAATCGGCCGTGACTCAGTTTACACCTACGTCGAAACGAGATGGATTTATGATCAGTACGAACAGTGACTTGATACCCGAGAATGTATGTTCGGAACTTGCTGCATGCGACACCACGCTAAGCAATTCCTTTTCGGTTACATTATAATTCTTTTCGCATTGATTCAGCGTGCGACTAGCGAAGCTTATTACCAGATGTTGACCCTCCTCATCTTCCTGGTATAGAGTTGTTCCTAAGCTTATGTCGCTAGCATCGCAATTTAAAAAGAATGGTTTCTTAAAATCCGGGTGACGAAGTATAACGCTCTCCAGAAACTTTTCTTTTATCAAGCGGAAGGTAATATTTTGTTCCTCACCCCAGGTTCATTTGTTTTTAGCAGATAATTTTGGTTGAAACTTGGCTGTCAACTCGGAATATCTGTTCTGAAACTTTCTGTAATAGTTACAGAGTCCGAGGAAAGATTGTAACTGTTTCCTGTTTCTTGGTTGCGGGAACTTCTGAATTGCCTCCACTTTCTCTGCTGAAGTACAATTCTTAGGTTTCAATCTAGACGATAGAGGTATTAACCTCTATCGTCTAGATTGAAACCTAAGAATTGTACTTCGCGCGCAATGAACTTGGATTTCTCCAACTTCAAAGTTATGTTGTTTTGCGCTAACTTGCTTAGTACATATTCTACTTTATAACAGTGTTCCTCCCAGGTTTCTGACGTAATGAGTAAATCGTCTACATAGACTGTGGTAAATTGGAGTGCTTCTTGTCCAAGTATTTGGTCCATACATGCCACAAAGATGGCGACAGAATTTACAAGTCCGAAGGGCAGTCTCTTGAACTGGTAATTGCGCCCTTCGAAAATGAACGCCACGTACTGACGGCTTTGTGGATGCAACTCCACGTGCCAATAACCACATACAGTGTCCCAGGTACTGATAAACTTAGTGCCATGAAAACGTTTTAGTATCTCCTCTATTTCACCGGGTGAGGTTCGTTCATTCACTATTGTTTTGTTCAGTTCGCGCGCATCTAAACAGAGCCGGACCTGTCCGTCTTTCTTTGGAACAGCAATAATTGGACTAGTGTAAGGAGATTGACTAATCTCAATTATGTCATTTTCAATCATTTTATTAATTTCTGGTCTCACGGCCTCTTTAAGCGAATGCGCGATTGGATATGACCTCCGGTTAAACTCCACGTTTTCTTTGAATTCAAGTTTGCACTGATAGTTTTTAACCTTACCTGGTTCGTCTGAAAACACTGCTTTGTACTTCTCATATACACTGACTAAACGATCTGCTGGATGTACAGGTATTTTTTCGTTATTGGTTCCGCACTGGAAGTCCCGTATCTCTTGTATCTTTACTGACCATAAATCCTCTCCTCCATTGTTGTATACAATTGGTTTATGAAGGGGGCTGTTCCTTATGAGATTTATTTTACGAAGTTGTTGGTGTATAGGGCTGGGAAGTATATTTGCGCCTCCTACCAAATTTGCGGTCCATGTTATTCCGTCTGGAAAAAGTGATACTCTCTCTAGGTTAAGGTCGATAATGGCGGAGTACCTTCTTAGAATATCGCAACCTACCAGTATGTCAAATGGTAATCCGGTGGCGATCAAAAATTCCATGTCCAAAGCTATATCACGGCTAACGACACTTACGGAAACTTGCTTCCTAATGGTTTTGTTCTGGCGGCCAGTTGCACCTATTAATACAATGTTATTCACTGGTAACATTGGCAAAGTTTTCCCACATTCTCTCTGTATCCTTTCCAGTTCATTGGCATTTATAATGGAAATATTGGCACCTGTGTCAATCATGATTTTTGCGGGAATTCCTTCTACCTCCGCTGTTATATATAATATTTCGTTATTATTATTATTGAGGTTCTTTTCGTTCTCCTCTAAAAGTCCGGTTCTAATATCTTTCAGGTAATGGTTACTAATTATCTTGATGTTCTTTGCACTGGTTGCTTGTTGCAACTCATCTTTATTTAACCCAGGAAGTTGAAGCAGTAACGGGTCGTAATCGTTAATTACTGCCTCCTCCCGTTTAAAGTATTGTGGTCATCGTTTGGACTAGGATTGACCGAGGCATCGTTCGGGAAACTCTGTGTCGTTTCCTGCCGCTCTGTACCCTGTTCGAGGTTTATTTCCCTGTTTTGTTGTCGGCCAAGATCCTCCAGGCTGGTACTTCTTCTTCCCTGTTCGTAGCGTGGACCGTCCCGTTCCGCACTTCTCCATCTTCTGTCTCCACCGTGGAAACTGTTCCTCCGTGGTTGGTAGTACCTTCTCGGACCGCGATCTTCCGCTCTTATAAAATTAACCCTCGGGCGTGACACTATAGTATTATTATTATTATAATTATTGCAATAATAATTTCTATTTGGTTGGTACTGTCTATCATTATTACCGGGGTATGGATTTCTCTGACTATACGGGTTGTTAGTGGGCTGAGAATAATTGTTCCGGTTATTAGGATAGGTATTGTTGTTCCTAATACCGTTTGCGTTGCCATTAAAATTGTGGTTATTACGCGGCTGGTTATTATTGCCGTCGTAATTACTGGGCTGGTTTCGGTTTCCGGGATGGTTATTGCCGTTATTAGGGCACTGATTCGTTCTCGCCTCCGGTCGTTCATTCCTCCTCCTGCTCTGGCGGTAGTATTCTTCATTTTCGTACCCTTCCAGTAATTCCGTCATGGCCTGTACCGTCTTGATCTGGCTACCTCTCCTTGCCCTGACAATATATTCATCGTAATGATAGGAGAGTTTATTTACCAGGCACTCTTCGGGTATAGCCGGCTCGAGGTGTTTCGCCATGCACACCTTCCCTAAGAAATAGGCTGTCATGCTACTGCCTATTTGTGCCCTGTATCGTCCGTTGCATATGTTATCTCGGATCAGGTTCTGGGTTGTTTCAGACCAGTATTTTGATTTGAACATTCTCCTGAACTGCTGGTAGTCGGCAATCTCGCTACGGTTAGCCATCCACCAATTATCAGTCATCTCCCTGAACGACTCGTCCAATATTTCCCGGTTATGGCTCCATTGAGTTACTCTATGTTTGGCGAAGTACTCATCTACCCTCGCCAGCAACTCCATCGGTTTTCGCTTGTACTGCCGGAAGTTGAGCCATTCTCGGCTTTCGTTGATGGGCAATCCGGTGAAATGAGTTGGTCTATTTCTTAAAGCTTCCATCTCTTCTTGGCTTTGCCGTACCTGACCCGTGATATTGGTCATAGCCTCTTGCATCCCATCACACCGTTCCGCGACTTGGTTCCGTACTCTCCCGAATTCTTCTTGAGTCTCCTTCCGCTGTTCTTCCACTTTCCGGCGGCTGTGCTCTTCTATATTTGTAAACTTGATGTTTACTACTTCCTTAAATGTTTTCACTTCCTTTTCAGTCTGGTTGCATTTCCCGTCAATCTCTCGGATCTGTCGATTCACCATTATGTTTTCTTCTTCCAACTTTTTATTCATCGCTTTCTTGTTCACGTTGATTTCCTTGTTCAGTTCTTCTCTTAATAATTCCATTCTTTCGTCAAGTTTGTCCAGATTCTCCTGATTGACCTCTCTTAATTCTTCTCTTAACATTTGGTTGTCCTGTCTCAATTCTTCCAATTTCTCCCCCATCTTCTCTTCCAATTTCTTGTTATCTTCCTTCATCTCTTCCTTCAACTGCCGGTTGTCATTTTCCATCTTTTTACTATTTTCTTGAATTCTCTTATTGGTATTCTCAATTTTGTTAATCAATTCTTCCTTAGTCGCTTTAAATTCTTCCTTAAAAGATTGGTTGTCTTCCTTCAATTCTTCTAACTTCTTCCCCATTTCTTCTTCCATCTTCTTATTTGTTTCATCAATCTTCTTACTCAGGGACTGATTGTCTTCCTTCAAATCTTCCATGTTCTTGTTCATCCCACTCAATTCTTCTTTTGTTTTTCTATTTTATTTCCCAATTCTTCTTTCAAGGACTGGTTATCACTTCCCATTTTCTTACTACTTTCGTCCATTTTCTTGTCCATTCCTTCCATCTTTTTATTTAACTCTTCATTTGTAGAATCCATTTTTGCCATTATTAGTCGGAACATTTCTTGCGTGTCCTCTTTCTCTTTTCGTGTGGATTTTTCTAACCGTCTTTCCTGGACATCGACTTCCCCTGTTTGTGTGGGCATCTCAGGTTGTTCCTCTGGTTGTGCAGGTTGTTTCGACAATACTGGTGGCAATGACCTTTCCACATCTACTGGCGTCGCCTCTTTATTTTCCATGTCCATTTCCACTTCCTTTTCGGCCTCCGCCGCCCGTTTCTAATATGTTGCACGTCGTTGCATTTTTCCGTCAATTTCTCTGTCTTTATAGCTGCTGCCGAACTCCAATTAGTGATTGGGCAGATTGTAGTGGCCTTTCAAACGCTAATTAAAGCCCCTCAGTTGTGCGCCACTTTGTAAAAGAACTCAATGCTGTGGTTACAAATTCTTCTATCTGGTCTCGTCTTCCTTTTCTTTTTAATTTAAGCCCCAATGTTGAGCTGTCCAAATTGTAACTAAACCTGTGTTATCGTGTTAAAGTTGTATTGGTGTAGTGTTACAAAAAATATTGAATATGTGTTCTTGAAAGAAATTAAAATTGTTTGTTTAAAATTTTTTTCTAATTAAATTTTTTTTTTATTGGTTAATTAATTAGAAACATTTAATTAATTGATGTTCGTAAAGTTCCAAAACGTCTCTCACTTGTTTAAAAAATTTTATAAGCTTTTCTGTATTTTTTAAGAAACTCCAACCACTTATAAGATTGTTTCCAGATACAATCGATCTTTGTTTACTTTCAGTTTTGGAGGTTATCTTCCTTCAATGTGGTGAAATTCTCGTAGTAGATTTATTTAAATTATAGTATGTGTAAATTGCTATGTTTAGAAAAGAAAGAACTGTTTTAAGATGAAAAGTATAAATTATTTATTTAACAATTGTTTAAAAAGTCTCTTGTCGATTTCAAAATCGAATCTCAGGGTATCGAATGTTACAAGTTTTTATATGAAATACAATAAGGTTCTTTTAACAGCTATTTATGGGAAAAGTCAGAGACATCGGGCAAAGGTTAAAAAAGTATAACGTTACAATAATAATTCTTAATACTAAAGTACATATATTCAATTGAAAAGATTAAAATAAAGAAATATTTTGCGAACCGTGTCGCCGACAAACTAGGAGGCGCTGTTCATTTGAGCGGTGACGAAAAGCAAATGGCCGCTGTCAAAGTTGTCAATCGTCCCTTCGTAGATTCGGCGTTCCAATAAAGATATTTTCTTGTCGAATTCACGTCCTGGTGTCTGCAAATCTTCCTTCTGATGTTGGTGTAGTGTCTCTGGTTAAGTTTCTGTGTTGTATTTTGAATAGTGGTGTATTTATAAGTCAGTTCACTTTTTGTCGATCAGGCACAATCGATGGTTATGTTTTATACTGTTTTATGGTGTTTAAAATGTTATTTCACTGTCGTTTTGATGCTATATAATGTTAGTTAGTCCTTTGTAAGTGTTTATGTCACTGTGTCGAAGTAGTGAAATGTTTTTTTGTCGCCACTCGCGATTTTCAAATTCGTATCATACATTGACTCGCCATTACGGTACTAGAAACTAGGTTAAATCGTTTTAATTTCTCGTGTCAAGTGTCCCGTAGAACGTTCAATAATCAACTCCCTACTTCCTTCACTTTCGACGAAAATCTTAGCCAAAGCAATATTATTCCTTACATTGTTCGAATTTTACTTTGCATCCTGTGCATGTATTAAAGTTACATTATATAACTGCTTAAACTTTGGTTATTATTCAAATTTATTAGCTAGTTGTTACTTATTTTTATCCTTCAGTTCATTCGGCGTATTTTGATATCGAATAATGCCGTTTTATTAAGTTTTTTATCTAAAATCGGTAATTTTACCTTCATTTTGTATCTTGTAAATTTTCAAAATCAGCTTCCTGTCATTATGCAAATTCTGCCATTTTTAAGTTATATTTATGATTATTAATCTCATATTGTAACAAAAGGTTTATATTCCCTTAGTTTCTTGCAATTACATGAATTGGTTAAGTTTTAAAATATTATGTTGGAATATATGACTCCCCTCTCCAAATTTTTGAGTTCTGTCATCATTTTTTTATTTTATAGTCCTGGCTATAATTTTACAAAATCTTTTGAAGTTATATTTCTAATTATATGGCTTCATTTCTGGTTTATGTTATCTAAATCCCTTCAGTTTAAATGCATTTAAGTACTTAATTTCTCAGTTTTGATGAGGTACAGTTTTCATCATTTTGCCTAGATTCTTAACAATTTTTTCATACAAATTTTTATATAAACAATGCATACTGTGTTATACCCTCTCTGACTTTTTAACATTGTAATATATATTAAACATTTTTTCTATTAAACATAATAACAATTAGTATCTGTTTCAATACTATAAACAGATAAGAAATAATTTTAAATAATGGATGTCTTCAAACTAATTAGACATTTTTCATAAACAAAGTTTAATACTAATACTGAAATATTATTTACAAAGAATGTTTTTTCCCATCTAACATCTTATTTAATTATTACTATCAATACAAGTAATAAACGTTTTTACAGTGGGATGTTAGTAGTTCTAAACTTGTTTAACTGTCCTTATCACTAATACATTTTTAAAATTCTTATTTCAAATAAACAAAACCTTATTTTCTACATTCTTATTCTATTTCTTATATTAAATTTAATTATGCAGTTTTTAACGGTTTTTAATATGGTTTTGGGTAATTGTACCCTGTCACTTTATGTCTGCATCTGTTTTTGTTCATTTTTGAAGAAATGTCATTTCAAACAGATTGACAGCTTGATATTATTACATGTATTATATCCACTCTGTACAAATCATAAGTCATTAAAAAGTTGTATTTTTCATAATTTACACAGTTTGTGGATGCCAAGGTTGAAACATAAGGTTTATTTTTTATAATACACAAACTAGCACTGGTTCACTTTACACTTCTTCATGCTATTTCTAAATGGTTGTTTAGTCTTATTAACATCAAGAAATTGGTTTGTGGGTTACAATGAAGATTTGTTCTTTGGGTATTATATTATTGTTTCACCTTGGTCCACTGGCAACTCTTACTCTATACACTTTTATTCTTAATTTTATTGTACATATGGTTTCTTTTCATGAATACTTTGTTATACTTTTATTATTATGGTTTTTATTTATTTTGGGATATGGGGATATGGGTGTTTTTTATAAGAGCATTCCTTCTTCTTCTGGATGCTGTCTTCTTCTTCTTTCTTCAATGATGTCTTCTTTTCTTCTGGCTTCTTTGAATTGTATGTTCTTTATCTTCTTCTGGATGTCATCGGGTTTCTTGGGGTTACTTCTTCATCTGCTCTTCTGGTTAATTTAAATGTATTACTTTTTATGGTGGATCTTGCCTTGTTTTGGGTTTCTTTTTCATATATTCCTCATACTCGTTGTGGGTTTAGTAATACTCTGTGTTGCTTCCTTATTTACTCCTTACTTCCTGGGTTATATTTTAAAACCTTGAGTTATTAAACTGGTTTTGATGATTCATCACTAGTAACATTGCTTTTATTCGAACTTAAACTTTTAATATCAACGATTGATCTGCATGGTTGCTCTGAATTAATTCTTTATATTATAATGCTTTCTTCTGATTTAATGTTATTATCTTATATTATTCTAATGATCAATGCCATTCATTATTATGTGTTTATCTGTCACGCTACAGATTGCTCTCCTCCAGAAGTGATTATTTCAGATATGTTTATGGATGAAATAATTTCTTATGATAATTTCATTATTTTTTATATTTCATTTTCCTCTCCATTTCTATATCGACTTTTTATATTTGAGTTTAATAAATTTTATATATATAGTTACTTATTTTACTTTTGATCCTTCTTGGATAGTTAGTGTCTTCTGAGATATATTATTATTATTATTATTATTATTATACATTTTCTTTCCTTATAAACTTCGTGTTGCATCCTTGGGATATTAATTCCCTAACATTCCCTATCACGTGGGCTGGGGCAGTTCAGAGGGGCACTGTAGGCTACACAAACTCTGCTGGCCATACACCACTTCTACAATTTGAGTCCAGAGGCACATTCATCTCTGCTCAAAAAACATAATGCTGCTGGAATTATCTTCAGTCAGTCATCGAATAAATAAATAAAAAGTAGTCTCATTTTCGACTAATAAAATTATCTTTGGATTCTTCACTTCGTAGTTTCTCAGATTATCTCACATTTGCTATCGTTATAAATCTTCTTAATTCTTATTATACTCATTATATATATATTTTTCTGAACTCTTAACTTGTCTGATATATTTATTTTTATTATAATTGAAAACTTTTCTTAATAATTCTTGTTACTAGTTATTTTAACTCTTTTCTTTCTCCATCTGAATTCTGTTTATACTTCCTTCTGGTTAATTACAGTGTTAGCATGGTCTTTATATATAGTTTTTCCTTATTCATTATTTGAATGGTCTTATTTTATTATATTTAAATTTTAATTTTGTATCTTTATCTTAGATATTCAGGTTGTTATTTTGATCATTTTATTTAAACATTTTGTTCTTTCCTTTCTCTTAGAAAGTTATTAATCCGCCTTCGCATTCATTAACATTAATTCATTTATATTATATTTCATGTGGTACTTCTTCTCTTTGCATTTCATATAGGTTTTATTATTATCATTTGTTCAAAATCATCTTCTCCATATGTTTGGTATTAGTTGTTCTTCTTTGCTTCTTCAGAACTGAGTAATATCGTATTCCTTTTTCTTGATTAACTGTTTCCATTATCGTTTCATAAGTAATTAGTCATAGGTTGTCCTCATTATTATTTTATTGTTTTTCTTTCTTGGATTTTTTTATAATTTTATTATAATAACAGATTCTTCTCTTTGTTTCCAAATTTTTGCCTTCTCTTGTATATCACACTCTTTTTTTGTTTTTCTTCTCTACTCCTTCAAATGCTAGATATTCACATTTATTCTGGATTATATTTAATTCTTTTTTCTGAATTAATCATATTATTTTCTTCTAAATTTAATTATAAATGGAACATATTTATTTTTAGAACTTTGTCAGTTTTATGCAAAATTCAAACTTTTCTTTTTATTTAATTCCATAACATTTCTCATAAATCATTGTAATAAGTTTATCTTATTTTGTTTCAAAGTTTTGACGTTTTATCAAAATTCAAATTCTGTTTAATTCATTTATTCCCAAAATTGTTTCCTTCAAAATTGTTTATAGTAAGATGTGCTTACTTAATTTTTAATTTTTTGTTATATATAATTCTAAATTCTAATTCTTCCTTTTTAATTATTCCAAATGGTTTCTCTTCAAAATTGTGTTTAGTAAGGTGATCTTACAATTATCTCTGAATTTTTTGGTATTTCTCTAAATTCAAATTCTTCTTAATTATTTACCATAAAGTTTTTTCGCAAAATTAGTTATAGTAAGTTGGTCTTACTTCATTTTTAAGTTTTTTGTATATTAAATTCCAAAATCTTTCTTTTATTTCGCCATAAAGTTTTTTCTCAAAAATATTTGGTAGTAAGATATTCTTACAATTATTTTAGAATTTTGTTGTTTTTAAAATTCAAAATTCCTTTCTTTTAAATTGCCATAATGTTTTTTCTCAAAAATATTTGGTAGTAAGATGTTCTTACAATTAATTTAGAATTTGTATGTATTAAAATTTCTTTCTTTTATTTTGCCATAAAGTTTTTTCTCAAAAATATTTGGCAGTAAGATGTTCTTACATTTGTTTTAGAATTTTTAGTATTAAAAATTCTTTCTTTTATTTTGCCAAAAAGGTTTTTTTTCAAAAATCTTTGGTAGTAACCTGTTCTTACATTTATTTTCGAATTTTGTTGTGTTAAATTCAAAATTCCTTTCTTTTATTTTATTTTGCCATAAAGTGTTTTCTCAAAAATATTTGGTAGTAAGATGTTCTTACAATTATTTTTGAATTTTCTGTATTAAAAATTCTTTCTTTTATTTTGCCAAAAAGTTTTTTCTCAAAAATATTTGGTAGTAAGATGTTCTTACAACAATTTTCGAATTTTTCTGTATTAAAAATTCTTTCTTTTATTTTGCCAAAAAGTTTTTTCTCAAAAATATTTGGTAGTAAGATGTTCTTACATTTGTTTTCGAATTTTGTTGTGTTAAAATTCAAATTTATTCTTCATAGTACTTTTTCATAGATGCTTGATTGTACTCACCTTTAACTCTTCCGGAAACTATTTCTCTCAGTTCATACGTATTATTATGATTATCCTTTACCACAACATATGGGCCTGTATAGAGCAATAATAACTTTTTGGTTATCCCTTCTAGGGTGCTGGGCAGTCCTCGATTTTTTGAAAGAAATTTCTCGCCCTCTTTGTAAGTTATTATACGCCCTATTGCCTTTTGATAATTGGCTTGCCGTTTCTCTTGGTCTTCAGCCACCTTGTTATAGAATTTCAACTGGTTAAATTTGCGATCATTGTTTGGTGGAAACTCGATTATTTCTTCAATTTCTCGGGGAGTTGGCTTCTCATACATGGCGGAGTAAAGGGTAATTCCTATAGGTGGGCGAAATTCAGGAATTTCTCTGTTGCTGCTAAGTACTCTTGCCACTTTTTCTCTTGGTTGTGACAGTACGTCCGCAAGATCCTACCCACTTCTCTCAGTACCCTCTCAGCCGGATTACTACTTGGGTGGTAGACTGACGTCTTATAGGTTTTGATCCCAAGTGATAATAATGTGTCTCGCCATCTCCTCCCCTTAAATTGAGTACCATGGTCGGTAATAATTGAAGATGGTCTACCGATCTCTGGCACATACAAATCTATGATTACCGCAAGAACTTTCGCTGTTGTTGCCCGATTAACCGGATATAGCTTTATGTACTTCGTATAATGGTCCATGATTATTATTAGGTACTTATACCTGTGTCGACCGCCGCTACGGGGAAATGGCCCGCAGATATCTAAGAATACTTTTTCTAGTTTTGTATTTGAGGTGATAGGTATCATTATACCCTCTTTCTTCTCATTGTTTACCTTGACACACTGACAAATATTGCAAGACTTTAGGTAATTTCTCACCTTTCGGTTGATATCATTTATTTTGCAGTTTTCTTCTAAAGCCTGTATCACTTTTAGCGCTCCCATATGGCCATACCTGATATGATAATCTACGATGACTTCCTTTTCGATTTGGTGTGGAATTATCACCTTCCATGTCTCTTCATCCAATGCCGTTTTTACGAATAATATTCCTTTGTTTAGATGGTAGTATTTGGAAACGGTGTCATCGTCGGCTTCCAATCGACTGATAATATTTTTCAGTTTAGGGTCAGACTGTTGGTGGATACGGATGTTTATTAATAGAGCTTGTAGATCGGATCTGGTTTTAAATAGGTTGTAAATTTTAACCAAGCTCTCCTTCTCTCCCTCGAGGGTCTGATCTTCCAGATTTATCCATGATAAATGATAATACATCTGCTACCACATTCTTTTTTCCCGGAATATACTCCCATTTTAAATCATATTCTTGTAGGGCGAGTACCCATCTATCCAATCGGCCGTGACTCAGTTTGCACCTACGTCGAAACGAGATGGATTTATGATCAGTACGAACAGTGACTTGATACCCGAGAATGTATGTTCGGAACTTGCTGCATGCGACACCACGCTAAGCAATTCCTTTTCGGTTACATTATAATTCTTTTCGCATTGATTCAGCGTGCGACTAGCGAAGCTTATTACCAGATGTTGACCCTCCTCATCTTCCTGATATAGAGTTGTTCCTAAGCTTATGTCGCTAGCATCGCAATTTAAAAAGAATGGTTTCTTAAAATCCGGGTGACGAAGTATAACGCTCTCCAGAAACTTTTCTTTTATCAAGCGGAAGGTAATATTTTGTTCCTCACCCCAGGTTCATTTGTTTTTAGCAGATAATTTTGGTTGAAACTTGGCTGTCAACTCGGAATATCTGTTCTGAAACTTTCTGTAATAGTTACAGAGTCCGAGGAAAGATTGTAACTGTTTCCTGTTTCTTGGTTGCGGGAACTTCTGAATTGCCTCCACTTTCTCTGCTGACGGGGTAATACCTCTATCGTCTAGATTGAAACCTAAGAATTGTACTTCGCGCGCAATGAACTTGGATTTCTCCAACTTCAAAGTTATGTTGTTTTGCGCTAACTTGCTTAGTACATATTCTACTTTATAACAGTGTTCCTCCCAGGTTTCTGACGTAATGAGTAAATCGTCTACATAGACTGTGGTAAATTGGAGTGCTTCTTGTCCAAGTATTTGGTCCATACATGCCACAAAGATGGCGACAGAATTTACAAGTCCGAAGGGCAGTCTCTTGAACTGGTAATTGCGCCCTTCGAAAATGAACGCCACGTACTGACGGCTTTGTGGATGCAACTCCACGTGCCAATAACCACATACAGTGTCCCAGGTACTGATAAACTTAGTGCCATGAAAACGTTTTAGTATCTCCTCTATTTCACCGGGTGAGGTTCGTTCATTCACTATTGTTTTGTTCAGTTCGCGCGCATCTAAACAGAGCCGGACCTGTCCGTCTTTCTTTGGAACAGCAATAATTGGACTAGTGTAAGGAGATTGACTAATCTCAATTATGTCATTTTCAATCATTTTATTAATTTCTGGTCTCACGGCCTCTTTAAGCGAATGCGCGATTGGATATGACCTCCGGTTAAACTCCACGTTTTCTTTGAATTCAAGTTTGCACTGATAGTTTTTAACCTTACCTGGTTCGTCTGAAAACACTGCTTTGTACTTCTCATATACACTGACTAAACGATCTGCTGGATGTACAGGTATTTTTTCGTTATTGGTTCCGCACTGGAAGTCCCGTATCTCTTGTATCTTTACTGACCATAAATCCTCTCCTCCATTGTTGTATACAATTGGTTTATGAAGGGGGCTGTTCCTTATGAGATTTATTTTACGAAGTTGTTGGTGTATAGGGCTGGGAAGTATATTTGCGCCTCCTACCAAATTTGCGGTCCATGTTATTCCGTCTGGAAAAAGTGATACTCTCTCTAGGTTAAGGTCGATAATGGCGGAGTACCTTCTTAGAATATCGCAACCTACCAGTATGTCAAATGGTAATCCGGTGGCGATCAAAAATTCCATGTCCAAAGCTATATCACGGCTAACGACACTTACGGAAACTTGCTTCCTAATGGTTTTGTTCTGGCGGCCAGTTGCACCTATTAATACAATGTTATTCACTGGTAACATTGGCAAAGTTTTCCCACATTCTCTCTGTATCCTTTCCAGTTCATTGGCATTTATAATGGAAATATTGGCACCTGTGTCAATCATGATTTTTGCGGGAATTCCTTCTACCTCCGCTGTTATATATAATATTTCGTTATTATTATTATTGAGGTTCTTTTCGTTCTCCTCTAAAAGTCCGGTTCTAATATCTTTCAGGTAATGGTTACTAATTATCTTGATGTTCTTTGCACTGGTTGCTTGTTGCAACTCATCTTTATTTAACCCAGGAAGTTGAAGCAGTAACGGGTCGTAATCGTTAATTACTGCCTCCTCCCGTTTAAAGTATTGTGGTCATCGTTTGGACTAGGATTGACCGAGGCATCGTTCGGGAAACTCTGTGTCGTTTCCTGCCGCTCTGTACCCTGTTCGAGGTTTATTTCCCTGTTTTGTTGTCGGCCAAGATCCTCCAGGCTGGTACTTCTTCTTCCCTGTTCGTAGCGTGGACCGTCCCGTTCCGCACTTCTCCATCTTCTGTCTCCACCGTGGAAACTGTTCCTCCGTGGTTGGTAGTACCTTCTCGGACCGCGATCTTCCGCTCTTATAAAATTAACCCTCGGGCGTGACACTATAGTATTATTATTATTATAATTATTGCAATAATAATTTCTATTTGGTTGGTACTGTCTATCATTATTACCGGGGTATGGATTTCTCTGACTATACGGGTTGTTAGTGGGCTGAGAATAATTGTTCCGGTTATTAGGATAGGTATTGTTGTTCCTAATACCGTTTGCGTTGCCATTAAAATTGTGGTTATTACGCGGCTGGTTATTATTGCCGTCGTAATTACTGGGCTGGTTTCGGTTTCCGGGATGGTTATTGCCGTTATTAGGGCACTGATTCGTTCTCGCCTCCGGTCGTTCATTCCTCCTCCTGCTCTGGCGGTAGTATTCTTCATTTTCGTACCCTTCCAGTAATTCCGTCATGGCCTGTACCGTCTTGATCTGGCTACCTCTCCTTGCCCTGACAATATATTCATCGTAATGATAGGAGAGTTTATTTACCAGGCACTCTTCGGGTATAGCCGGCTCGAGGTGTTTCGCCATGCACACCTTCCCTAAGAAATAGGCTGTCATGCTACTGCCTATTTGTGCCCTGTATCGTCCGTTGCATATGTTATCTCGGATCAGGTTCTGGGTTGTTTCAGACCAGTATTTTGATTTGAACATTCTCCTGAACTGCTGGTAGTCGGCAATCTCGCTACGGTTAGCCATCCACCAATTATCAGTCATCTCCCTGAACGACTCGTCCAATATTTCCCGGTTATGGCTCCATTGAGTTACTCTATGTTTGGCGAAGTACTCATCTACCCTCGCCAGCAACTCCATCGGTTTTCGCTTGTACTGCCGGAAGTTGAGCCATTCTCGGCTTTCGTTGATGGGCAATCCGGTGAAATGAGTTGGTCTATTTCTTAAAGCTTCCATCTCTTCTTGGCTTTGCCGTACCTGACCCGTGATATTGGTCATAGCCTCTTGCATCCCATCACACCGTTCCGCGACTTGGTTCCGTACTCTCCCGAATTCTTCTTGAGTCTCCTTCCGCTGTTCTTCCACTTTCCGGCGGCTGTGCTCTTCTATATTTGTAAACTTGATGTTTACTACTTCCTTAAATGTTTTCACTTCCTTTTCAGTCTGGTTGCATTTCCCGTCAATCTCTCGGATCTGTCGATTCACCATTATGTTTTCTTCTTCCAACTTTTTATTCATCGCTTTCTTGTTCACGTTGATTTCCTTGTTCAGTTCTTCTCTTAATAATTCCATTCTTTCGTCAAGTTTGTCCAGATTCTCCTGATTGACCTCTCTTAATTCTTCTCTTAACATTTGGTTGTCCTGTCTCAATTCTTCCAATTTCTCCCCCATCTTCTCTTCCAATTTCTTGTTATCTTCCTTCATCTCTTCCTTCAACTGCCGGTTGTCATTTTCCATCTTTTTACTATTTTCTTGAATTCTCTTATTGGTATTCTCAATTTTGTTAATCAATTCTTCCTTAGTCGCTTTAAATTCTTCCTTAAAAGATTGGTTGTCTTCCTTCAATTCTTCTAACTTCTTCCCCATTTCTTCTTCCATCTTCTTATTTGTTTCATCAATCTTCTTACTCAGGGACTGATTGTCTTCCTTCAAATCTTCCATGTTCTTGTTCATCCCACTCAATTCTTCTTTTGTTTTTCTATTTTATTTCCCAATTCTTCTTTCAAGGACTGGTTATCACTTCCCATTTTCTTACTACTTTCGTCCATTTTCTTGTCCATTCCTTCCATCTTTTTATTTAACTCTTCATTTGTAGAATCCATTTTTGCCATTATTAGTCGGAACATTTCTTGCGTGTCCTCTTTCTCTTTTCGTGTGGATTTTTCTAACCGTCTTTCCTGGACATCGACTTCCCCTGTTTGTGTGGGCATCTCAGGTTGTTCCTCTGGTTGTGCAGGTTGTTTCGACAATACTGGTGGCAATGACCTTTCCACATCTACTGGCGTCGCCTCTTTATTTTCCATGTCCATTTCCACTTCCTTTTCGGCCTCCGCCGCCCGTTTCTAATATGTTGCACGTCGTTGCATTTTTCCGTCAATTTCTCTGTCTTTATAGCTGCTGCCGAACTCCAATTAGTGATTGGGCAGATTGTAGTGGCCTTTCAAACGCTAATTAAAGCCCCTCAGTTGTGCGCCACTTTGTAAAAGAACTCAATGCTGTGGTTACAAATTCTTCTATCTGGTCTCGTCTTCCTTTTCTTTTTAATTTAAGCCCCAATGTTGAGCTGTCCAAATTGTAACTAAACCTGTGTTATCGTGTTAAAGTTGTATTGGTGTAGTGTTACAAAAAATATTGAATATGTGTTCTTGAAAGAAATTAAAATTGTTTGTTTAAAATTTTTTTCTAATTAAATTTTTTTTTTTATTGGTTAATTAATTAGAAACATTTAATTAATTGATGTTCGTAAAGTTCCAAAACGTCTCTCACTTGTTTAAAAAATTTTATAAGCTTTTCTGTATTTTTTAAGAAACTCCAACCACTTATAAGATTGTTTCCAGATACAATCGATCTTTGTTTACTTTCAGTTTTGGAGGTTATCTTCCTTCAATGTGGTGAAATTCTCGTAGTAGATTTATTTAAATTATAGTATGTGTAAATTGCTATGTTTAGAAAAGAAAGAACTGTTTTAAGATGAAAAGTATAAATTATTTATTTAACAATTGTTTAAAAAGTCTCTTGTCGATTTCAAAATCGAATCTCAGGGTATCGAATGTTACAAGTTTTTATATGAAATACAATAAGGTTCTTTTAACAGCTATTTATGGGAAAAGTCAGAGACATCGGGCAAAGGTTAAAAAAGTATAACGTTACAATAATAATTCTTAATACTAAAGTACATATATTCAATTGAAAAGATTAAAATAAAGAAATATTTTGCGAACCGTGTCGCCGACAAACTAGGAGGCGCTGTTCATTTGAGCGGTGACGAAAAGCAAATGGCCGCTGTCAAAGTTGTCAATCGTCCCTTCGTAGATTCGGCGTTCCAATAAAGATATTTTCTTGTCGAATTCACGTCCTGGTGTCTGCAAATCTTCCTTCTGATGTTGGTGTAGTGTCTCTGGTTAAGTTTCTGTGTTGTATTTTGAATAGTGGTGTATTTATAAGTCAGTTCACTTTTTGTCGATCAGGCACAATCGATGGTTATGTTTTATACTGTTTTATGGTGTTTAAAATGTTATTTCACTGTCGTTTTGATGCTATATAATGTTAGTTAGTCCTTTGTAAGTGTTTATGTCACTGTGTCGAAGTAGTGAAATGTTTTTTTGTCGCCACTCGCGATTTTCAAATTCGTATCATACATTGACTCGCCATTACGGCACTAGAAACTAGGTTAAATCGTTTTAATTTCTCGTGTCAAGTGTCCCGTAGAACGTTCAATAATCAACTCCCTACTTCCTTCACTTTCGACGAAAATCTTAGCCAAAGCAATATTATTCCTTACATTGTTCGAATTTTACTTTGCATCCTGTGCATGTATTAAAGTTACATTATATAACTGCTTAAACTTTGGTTATTATTCAAATTTATTAGCTAGTTGTTGCTTATTTTTATCCTTCAGTTCATTCGGCGTATTTTGATATAAAAACGCCGTATGTCGTTTGTCGTATTTTAATAATGCCGTTTTATTAAGTTTTTTATCTAAAATCGGTAATTTTACCTTCATTTTGTATCTTGTAAATTTTCAAAATCAGCTTCCTGTCATTATGCAAATTCTGCCATTTTTAAGTTATATTTATGATTATTAATCTCATATTGTAACAAAAGGTTTATATTCCCTTAGTTTCTTGCAATTACATGAATTGGTTAAGTTTTAAAATATTATGTTGGAATATATGACTCCCCTCTCCAAATTTTTGAGTTCTGTCATCATTTTTTTATTTTATAGTCCTGGCTATAATTTTACAAAATCTTTTGAAGTTATATTTCTAATTATATGGCTTCATTTCTGGTTTATGTTATCTAAATCCCTTCAGTTTAAATGCATTTAAGTACTTAATTTCTCAGTTTTGATGAGGTACAGTTTTCATCATTTTGCCTAGATTCTTAACAATTTTTTCATACAAATTTTTATATAAACAATGCATACTGTGTTATACCCTCTCTGACTTTTTAACATTGTAATATATATTAAACATTTTTTCTATTAAACATAATAACAATTAGTATCTGTTTCAATACTATAAACAGATAAGAAATAATTTTAAATAATGGATGTCTTCAAACTAATTAGACATTTTTCATAAACAAAGTTTAATACTAATACTGAAATATTATTTACAAAGAATGTTTTTTCCCATCTAACATCTTATTTAATTATTACTATCAATACAAGTAATAAACGTTTTTACAGTGGGATGTTAGTAGTTCTAAACTTGTTTAACTGTCCTTATCACTAATACATTTTTAAAATTCTTATTTCAAATAAACAAAACCTTATTTTCTACATTCTTATTCTATTTCTTATATTAAATTTAATTATGCAGTTTTTAACGGTTTTTAATATGGTTTTGGGTAATTGTACCCTGTCACTTTATGTCTGCATCTGTTTTTGTTCATTTTTGAAGAAATGTCATTTCAAACAGATTGACAGCTTGATATTATTACATGTATTATATCCACTCTGTACAAATCATAAGTCATTAAAAAGTTGTATTTTTCATAATTTACACAGTTTGTGGATGCCAAGGTTGAAACATAAGGTTTATTTTTTATAATACACAAACTAGCACTGGTTCACTTTACACTTCTTCATGCTATTTCTAAATGGTTGTTTAGTCTTATTAACATCAAGAAATTGGTTTGTGGGTTACAATGAAGATTTGTTCTTTGGGTATTATATTATTGTTTCACCTTGGTCCACTGGCAACTCTTACTCTATACACTTTTATTCTTAATTTTATTGTACATATGGTTTCTTTTCATGAATACTTTGTTATACTTTTATTATTATGGTTTTTATTTATTTTGGGATATGGGGATATGGGTGTTTTTTATAAGAGCATTCCTTCTTCTTCTGGATGCTGTCTTCTTCTTCTTTCTTCAATGATGTCTTCTTTTCTTCTGGCTTCTTTGAATTGTATGTTCTTTATCTTCTTCTGGATGTCATCGGGTTTCTTGGGGTTACTTCTTCATCTGCTCTTCTGGTTAATTTAAATGTATTACTTTTTATGGTGGATCTTGCCTTGTTTTGGGTTTCTTTTTCATATATTCCTCATACTCGTTGTGGGTTTAGTAATACTCTGTGTTGCTTCCTTATTTACTCCTTACTTCCTGGGTTATATTTTAAAACCTTGAGTTATTAAACTGGTTTTGATGATTCATCACTAGTAACATTGCTTTTATTCGAACTTAAACTTTTAATATCAACGATTGATCTGCATGGTTGCTCTGAATTAATTCTTTATATTATAATGCTTTCTTCTGATTTAATGTTATTATCTTATATTATTCTAATGATCAATGCCATTCATTATTATGTGTTTATCTGTCACGCTACAGATTGCTCTCCTCCAGAAGTGATTATTTCAGATATGTTTATGGATGAAATAATTTCTTATGATAATTTCATTATTTTTTATATTTCATTTTCCTCTCCATTTCTATATCGACTTTTTATATTTGAGTTTAATAAATTTTATATATATAGTTACTTATTTTACTTTTGATCCTTCTTGGATAGTTAGTGTCTTCTGAGATATATTATTATTATTATTATTATTATTATACATTTTCTTTCCTTATAAACTTCGTGTTGCATCCTTGGGATATTAATTCCCTAACATTCCCTATCACGTGGGCTGGGGCAGTTCAGAGGGGCACTGTAGGCTACACAAACTCTGCTGGCCATACACCACTTCTACAATTTGAGTCCAGAGGCACATTCATCTCTGCTCAAAAAACATAATGCTGCTGGAATTATCTTCAGTCAGTCATCGAATAAATAAATAAAAAGTAGTCTCATTTTCGACTAATAAAATTATCTTTGGATTCTTCACTTCGTAGTTTCTCAGATTATCTCACATTTGCTA
This sequence comes from Magicicada septendecula, assembly GCA_034769895.1. Lineage (NCBI taxonomy): Eukaryota > Metazoa > Arthropoda > Insecta > Hemiptera > Cicadidae > Magicicada > Magicicada septendecula. The sequence goes on from CM068373.1 coordinate 407,116,222, forward strand.
TCGTTATAAATCTTCTTAATTCTTATTATACTCATTATATATATATTTTTCTGAACTCTTAACTTGTCTGATATATTTATTTTTATTATAATTGAAAACTTTTCTTAATAATTCTTGTTACTAGTTATTTTAACTCTTTTCTTTCTCCATCTGAATTCTGTTTATACTTCCTTCTGGTTAATTACAGTGTTAGCATGGTCTTTATATATAGTTTTTCCTTATTCATTATTTGAATGGTCTTATTTTATTATATTTAAATTTTAATTTTGTATCTTTATCTTAGATATTCAGGTTGTTATTTTGATCATTTTATTTAAACATTTTGTTCTTTCCTTTCTCTTAGAAAGTTATTAATCCGCCTTCGCATTCATTAACATTAATTCATTTATATTATATTTCATGTGGTACTTCTTCTCTTTGCATTTCATATAGGTTTTATTATTATCATTTGTTCAAAATCATCTTCTCCATATGTTTGGTATTAGTTGTTCTTCTTTGCTTCTTCAGAACTGAGTAATATCGTATTCCTTTTTCTTGATTAACTGTTTCCATTATCGTTTCATAAGTAATTAGTCATAGGTTGTCCTCATTATTATTTTATTGTTTTTCTTTCTTGGATTTTTTTATAATTTTATTATAATAACAGATTCTTCTCTTTGTTTCCAAATTTTTGCCTTCTCTTGTATATCACACTCTTTTTTTGTTTTTCTTCTCTACTCCTTCAAATGCTAGATATTCACATTTATTCTGGATTATATTTAATTCTTTTTTCTGAATTAATCATATTATTTTCTTCTAAATTTAATTATAAATGGAACATATTTATTTTTAGAACTTTGTCAGTTTTATGCAAAATTCAAACTTTTCTTTTTATTTAATTCCATAACATTTCTCATAAATCATTGTAATAAGTTTATCTTATTTTGTTTCAAAGTTTTGACGTTTTATCAAAATTCAAATTCTGTTTAATTCATTTATTCCCAAAATTGTTTCCTTCAAAATTGTTTATAGTAAGATGTGCTTACTTAATTTTTAATTTTTTGTTATATATAATTCTAAATTCTAATTCTTCCTTTTTAATTATTCCAAATGGTTTCTCTTCAAAATTGTGTTTAGTAAGGTGATCTTACAATTATCTCTGAATTTTTTGGTATTTCTCTAAATTCAAATTCTTCTTAATTATTTACCATAAAGTTTTTTCGCAAAATTAGTTATAGTAAGTTGGTCTTACTTCATTTTTAAGTTTTTTGTATATTAAATTCCAAAATCTTTCTTTTATTTCGCCATAAAGTTTTTTCTCAAAAATATTTGGTAGTAAGATATTCTTACAATTATTTTAGAATTTTGTTGTTTTTAAAATTCAAAATTCCTTTCTTTTAAATTGCCATAATGTTTTTTCTCAAAAATATTTGGTAGTAAGATGTTCTTACAATTAATTTAGAATTTGTATGTATTAAAATTTCTTTCTTTTATTTTGCCATAAAGTTTTTTCTCAAAAATATTTGGCAGTAAGATGTTCTTACATTTGTTTTAGAATTTTTAGTATTAAAAATTCTTTCTTTTATTTTGCCAAAAAGGTTTTTTTTCAAAAATCTTTGGTAGTAACCTGTTCTTACATTTATTTTCGAATTTTGTTGTGTTAAATTCAAAATTCCTTTCTTTTATTTTATTTTGCCATAAAGTGTTTTCTCAAAAATATTTGGTAGTAAGATGTTCTTACAATTATTTTTGAATTTTCTGTATTAAAAATTCTTTCTTTTATTTTGCCAAAAAGTTTTTTCTCAAAAATATTTGGTAGTAAGATGTTCTTACAACAATTTTCGAATTTTTCTGTATTAAAAATTCTTTCTTTTATTTTGCCAAAAAGTTTTTTCTCAAAAATATTTGGTAGTAAGATGTTCTTACATTTGTTTTCGAATTTTGTTGTGTTAAAATTCAAATTTATTCTTCATAGTACTTTTTCATAGATGCTTGATTGTACTCACCTTTAACTCTTCCGGAAACTATTTCTCTCAGTTCATACGTATTATTATGATTATCCTTTACCACAACATATGGGCCTGTATAGAGCAATAATAACTTTTTGGTTATCCCTTCTAGGGTGCTGGGCAGTCCTCGATTTTTTGAAAGAAATTTCTCGCCCTCTTTGTAAGTTATTATACGCCCTATTGCCTTTTGATAATTGGCTTGCCGTTTCTCTTGGTCTTCAGCCACCTTGTTATAGAATTTCAACTGGTTAAATTTGCGATCATTGTTTGGTGGAAACTCGATTATTTCTTCAATTTCTCGGGGAGTTGGCTTCTCATACATGGCGGAGTAAAGGGTAATTCCTATAGGTGGGCGAAATTCAGGAATTTCTCTGTTGCTGCTAAGTACTCTTGCCACTTTTTCTCTTGGTTGTGACAGTACGTCCGCAAGATCCTACCCACTTCTCTCAGTACCCTCTCAGCCGGATTACTACTTGGGTGGTAGACTGACGTCTTATAGGTTTTGATCCCAAGTGATAATAATGTGTCTCGCCATCTCCTCCCCTTAAATTGAGTACCATGGTCGGTAATAATTGAAGATGGTCTACCGATCTCTGGCACATACAAATCTATGATTACCGCAAGAACTTTCGCTGTTGTTGCCCGATTAACCGGATATAGCTTTATGTACTTCGTATAATGGTCCATGATTATTATTAGGTACTTATACCTGTGTCGACCGCCGCTACGGGGAAATGGCCCGCAGATATCTAAGAATACTTTTTCTAGTTTTGTATTTGAGGTGATAGGTATCATTATACCCTCTTTCTTCTCATTGTTTACCTTGACACACTGACAAATATTGCAAGACTTTAGGTAATTTCTCACCTTTCGGTTGATATCATTTATTTTGCAGTTTTCTTCTAAAGCCTGTATCACTTTTAGCGCTCCCATATGGCCATACCTGATATGATAATCTACGATGACTTCCTTTTCGATTTGGTGTGGAATTATCACCTTCCATGTCTCTTCATCCAATGCCGTTTTTACGAATAATATTCCTTTGTTTAGATGGTAGTATTTGGAAACGGTGTCATCGTCGGCTTCCAATCGACTGATAATATTTTTCAGTTTAGGGTCAGACTGTTGGTGGATACGGATGTTTATTAATAGAGCTTGTAGATCGGATCTGGTTTTAAATAGGTTGTAAATTTTAACCAAGCTCTCCTTCTCTCCCTCGAGGGTCTGATCTTCCAGATTTATCCATGATAAATGATAATACATCTGCTACCACATTCTTTTTTCCCGGAATATACTCCCATTTTAAATCATATTCTTGTAGGGCGAGTACCCATCATGGGCGGCCCATCTATCCAATCGGCCGTGACTCAGTTTGCACCTACGTCGAAACGAGATGGATTTATGATCAGTACGAACAGTGACTTGATACCCGAGAATGTATGTTCGGAACTTGCTGCATGCGACACCACGCTAAGCAATTCCTTTTCGGTTACATTATAATTCTTTTCGCATTGATTCAGCGTGCGACTAGCGAAGCTTATTACCAGATGTTGACCCTCCTCATCTTCCTGATATAGAGTTGTTCCTAAGCTTATGTCGCTAGCATCGCAATTTAAAAAGAATGGTTTCTTAAAATCCGGGTGACGAAGTATAACGCTCTCCAGAAACTTTTCTTTTATCAAGCGGAAGGTAATATTTTGTTCCTCACCCCAGGTTCATTTGTTTTTAGCAGATAATTTTGGTTGAAACTTGGCTGTCAACTCGGAATATCTGTTCTGAAACTTTCTGTAATAGTTACAGAGTCCGAGGAAAGATTGTAACTGTTTCCTGTTTCTTGGTTGCGGGAACTTCTGAATTGCCTCCACTTTCTCTGCTGACGGGGTAATACCTCAATCGTCTAGATTGAAACCTAAGAATTGTACTTCGCGCGCAATGAACTTGGATTTCTCCAACTTCAAAGTTATGTTGTTTTGCGCTAACTTGCTTAGTACATATTCTACTCTATAACAGTGTTCCTCCCAGGTTTCTGACGTAATGAGTAAATCGTCTACATAGACTGTGGTAAATTGGAGTGCTTCTTGTCCAAGTATTTGGTCCATACATGCCACAAAGATGGCGACAGAATTTACAAGTCCGAAGGGCAGTCTCTTGAACTGGTAATTGCGCCCTTCGAAAATGAACGCCACGTACTGACGGCTTTGTGGATGCAACTCCACGTGCCAATAACCACATACAGTGTCCCAGGTACTGATAAACTTAGTGCCATGAAAACGTTTTAGTATCTCCTCTATTTCACCGGGTGAGGTTCGTTCATTCACTATTGTTTTGTTCAGTTCGCGCGCATCTAAACAGAGCCGGACCTGTCCGTCTTTCTTTGGAACAACAATAATTGGACTAGTGTAAGGAGATTGACTAATCTCAATTATGTCATTTTCAATCATTTTATTAATTTCTGGTCTCACGGCCTCTTTAAGCGAATGCGCGATTGGATATGACCTCCGGTTAAACTCCACGTTTTCTTTGAATTCAAGTTTGCACTGATAGTTTTTAACCTTACCTGGTTCGTCTGAAAACACTGCTTTGTACTTCTCATATACACTGACTAAACGATCTGCTGGATGTACAGGTATTTTTTCGTTATTGGTTCCGCACTGGAAGTCCCGTATCTCTTGTATCTTTACTGACCATAAATCCTCTCCTCCATTGTTGTATACAATTGGTTTATGAAGGGGGCTGTTCCTTATGAGATTTATTTTACGAAGTTGTTGGTGTATAGGGCTGGGAAGTATATTTGCGCCTCCTACCAAATTTGCGGTCCATGTTATTCCGTCTGGAAAAAGTGATACTCTCTCTAGGTTAAGGTCGATAATGGCGGAGTACCTTCTTAGAATATCGCAACCTACCAGTATGTCAAATGGTAATCCGGTGGCGATCAAAAATTCCATGTCCAAAGCTATATCACGGCTAACGACACTTACGGAAACTTGCTTCCTAATGGTTTTGTTCTGGCGGCCAGTTGCACCTATTAATACAATGTTATTCACTAGTAACATTGGCAAAGTTTTCCCACATTCTCTCTGTATCCTTTCCAGTTCATTGGCATTTATAATGGAAATATTGGCACCTGTGTCAATCATGATTTTCGCGGGAACTCCTTCTACCTCCGCTGTTATATATAATATTTCGTTATTATTATTATTGAGGTTCTTTTCGTTCTCCTCTAAAAGTCCGGTTCTAATATCTTTCAGGTAATGGTTACTAATTATCTTGATGTTCTTTGCACTGGTTGCTTGTTGCAACTCATCTTTATTTAACCCAGGAAGTTGAAGCAGTAACGGGTCGTAATCGTTAATTACTGCCTCCTCCCGTTTAAAGTATTGTGGTCATCGTTTGGACTAGGATTGACCGAGGCATCGTTCGGGAAACTCTGTGTCGTTTCCTGCCGCTCTGTACCCTGTTCGAGGTTTATTTCCCTGTTTTGTTGTCGGCCAAGATCCTCCAGGCTGGTACTTCTTCTTCCCTGTTCGTAGCGTGGACCGTCCCGTTCCGCATTTCTCCTACTTCTGTCTCCACCGTGGAAACTTTTCCTCCGTGGTTGGTAGTACCTTCTCGGACCGCGATCTTCCGCTCTTATAAAATTAACCCTCGGGCGTGACACTCTAGTATTATTATTATTATAATTATTGCAATAATAATTTCTATTTGGTTGGTACTGTCTATCATTATTACCGGGGTATGGATTTCTCTGACTATACGGGTTGTTAGTGGGCTGAGAATAATTGTTCCGGTTATTAGGATAGGTATTGTTGTTCCTAATACCGTTTGCGTTGCCATTAAAATTGTGGTTATTACGCGGCGGGTTATTATTGCCGTCGTAATTACTGGGCTGGTTTCGGTTTCCGGGATGGTTATTGCCGTTATTAGGGTACTGATTCGTTCTCGCCTCCGGTCGTTCATTCCTCCTCCTCCTCTGGCGGTAGTATTCTTCATTTTCGAACCCTTCCAGTAATTCCGCCATGGCCTGTACCGTCTTGATCTGGCTACCTCTCCTTGCCCTGACAATATCTTCATCGTAATGATAGGAGAGTTTATTTACCAGGCACTCTTCGGGCATAGCCGGCTCGAGGTGTTTCGTCATGCACACCTTCCCTAAGAAATAGGCTGTCATGCTACTCCCTATTTGTGCCCTGTATCGTCCGTTGCATATGTTATCTCGGATCAGGTTCTGGGTTGTTTCAGACCAGTACTTTGATTTGAACATTCTCCTGAACTGCTGGTAGTCGGCAATCTCACTACGGTTAGCCATCCACCAATTATCAGTCATCTCCCTGAATGACTCGTCCAATATTTCCCGGTTATGGCTCCATTGAGTTACTCTATGTTTGGCGAAGTACTCATCTACCCTCGCCAGGAACTCCATCGGTTTCCGCTTGTACTGCCGGAAGTTGAGCCATCCGGTGAAATGAGTTGGTCTTTTTCTTAAAGCTTCCATCTCTTCTTGGCTTTGCCGTACCTGACCCGTGATATTGGTCATAGCCTCTTGCATCCCATCACACCGTTCCGCGACTTGGTTCCGTACTCTCCCGAATTCTTCTTGAGTCTCCTTCCGCTGTTCTTCCACTTTCCGGCGGCTGTGCTCTTCTATATTTGTAAACTTGATGTTTACTACTTCCTTAAATGTTTTCACTTCCTTTTCAGTCTGGTTGCATTTCCCGTCAATCTCTCGGATCTGTCGATTCACCATTATGTTTTCTTCTTCCAACTTTTTATTCATCGCTTTCTTGTTCACGTTGATTTCCTTGTTCAGTTCTTCTCTTAATAATTCCATTCTTTCGTCAAGTTTGTCCAGATTCTCCTGATTGACCTCTCTTAATTCTTCTCTTAACATTTGGTTGTCCTGTCTCAATTCTTCCAATTTCTCCCCCATCTTCTCTTCCAATTTCTTGTTATCTTCCTTCATCTCTTCCTTCAACTGCCGGTTGTCATTTTCCATCTTTTTACTATTTTCTTGAATTCTCTTATTGGTATTCTCAATTTTGTTAATCAATTCTTCCTTAGTCGCTTTAAATTCTTCCTTAAAAGATTGGTTGTCTTCCTTCAATTCTTCTAACTTCTTCCCCATTTCTTCTTCCATATTCTTATTTGTTTCATCAATCTTCTTACTCAGGGACTGATTGTCTTCCTTCAAATCTTCCATGTTCTTGTTCATCCCACTCAATTCTTCTTTTGTTTTTTCTATTTTATTTCCCAATTCTTCTTTCAAAGACTGGTTATCACTTCCCATTTCCTTACTACTTTCGTCCATTTTCTTGTCCGTTCCTTCCATCTTTTTATTTAACTCTTCATTTGTAGAATCCATTTTTGCCATTATTAGTCGGAACATTTGTTGCGTTTCCTCTTTCTCTTTCCGTGTAGATTTTTCTAACCGTCTTTCCTGGACATCGACTTCCCCTGTTTGTGTGGGCATTTCAGGTTGTTCCTCTGTTTGTGCAGGTTGTTTCGACAATACTGGTGGCAATGACCTTTCCACATCTACTGGCGTCGCCTCTTTATTTTCCATGTCATTTCTACTTCCTTTTCGGCCTCCGCCGCCCGTTTCTTTGATGTTGCACGTCTTTGCATTTTTCCGTCAATTTCTCTGTATTTATAGCTGCTGCCGAACTCCAATTAGTGATTGGGCAGATTGTAGTGGCCTTTCAATCGCTAATTAAAGCCCCTCAGTTGTGCGCCACTTTGTAAAAGAACTCAATGCTGTGTTTACAAATTCTTCTATCTGGTCTCGTCTTCCTTTTCTTTTTAATTTAAGCCCCAATGTTGAGCTGTCGAAATTGTAACTAAACCTGTGTTATCGTGTTAAAGTTGTATTGGTGTAGTGTTACAAAATATATTGAATATGTGTTCTTGAAAGAAATTAAAATTGTTTGTTTAAAAATTTTTTCTAATTAATAATTTTTTTTTATGGATTAATTAATTAGAAACAATTAATTAATTGATGTTCGTAAAGTTCCAAAACGTCTCTCACTTGTTTAAAAAATTGTATAAGCTTTTCTGTATTTTTTAAGAAACTCCAACCACTTATAAGATTGTCTCCAGATACAATCGATCTTTGTTTACTTTCAGTTTTGGAGGTTATCTTCCTTCAATGTGGTGAAATTCTCGTAGTAGATGTATTTAAATTATAGTATGTGTAAATTGCTATGTTTAGAAAAGAAAGAACTTTTTAAGATGAAAAGTATAAATTATTTATTTAACAATTGTTTAAAAAGACTCTTGTCGATTTTAAAATCGACTCTCAGGGTATCGAATGTTACAAGTTTTTATATAAAATACAATAAGGTTCTTTTAACAGCTATTTATGGGAAAAGTCAGAGACATCGGGCAAAGATTAAAAAAGTATAACGTTAAAATAATAATTCTTAATACTAAAGTACATATATTCAATTGAAAAGATTAAAATAAAAAAATATTTTGCGAACCGTGTCGCCGACAAACTAGGAGGCGCTGTTCAGTTGAGCGGTGACGAAAACCAAATGGCCGCTGTCGAAGTTGTCAATCGTCCCTTCGTAGATTCGGCGTTCCAATAAAGATATTTTCTTGTCGAATTCACGTCCTGGTGTCTGCAAATCTTCCTTCTGATGTTGGTGTAGTGTCTCTGGTTAAGTTTCTGTGTTGTATTTTGAATAGTGGTGTATTTATAAGTCAGTTCACTATTTGTCGATCAGGCACAATTGATGGTTATGTTTTATACTGTTTTATGGTGTTTAAAATGTTATTTCACTGTCGTTTTGATGCTATATAATGTTATTTAGTCCTTTGTAAGTGTTTATGTCACTGTGTCGATGTTGTGAAATGTTTTCTTGTCGCCACTCGCGATTTTCAAATTCGTATCATACATTGACTCGCCATTACGGCACTAGAAACTAGGTTAAATCGTTTTAATTTCTCGTGTCAAGTGTCCCGTAGAACGTTCAATAATCAACTCCCTACTTCCTTCACTTTCGACGAAAATCTTAGCCAAAGCAATATTATTCCTTACATTGTTCGAATTTTACTTTGCATCCTGTGCATGTATTAAAGTTACATTATATAACTGCTTAAACTTTGGTTATTATTCAAATTTATTAGCTAGTTGTTGCTTATTTTTATCCTTCAGTTCATTCGGCGTATTTTGATATCGAATAATGCCGTTTTATTAAGTTTTTTATCTAAAATCGGTAATTTTACCTTCATTTTGTATCTTGTAAATTTTCAAAATCAGCTTCCTGTCATTATGCAAATTCTGCCATTTTTAAGTTATATTTATGATTATTAATCTCATATTGTAACAAAAGGTTTATATTCCCTTAGTTTCTTGCAATTACATGAATTGGTTAAGTTTTAAAATATTATGTTGGAATATATGACTCCCCTCTCCAAATTTTTGAGTTCTGTCATCATTTTTTTATTTTATAGTCCTGGCTATAATTTTACAAAATCTTTTGAAGTTATATTTCTAATTATATGGCTTCATTTCTGGTTTATGTTATCTAAATCCCTTCAGTTTAAATGCATTTAAGTACTTAATTTCTCAGTTTTGATGAGGTACAGTTTTCATCATTTTGCCTAGATTCTTAACAATTTTTTCATACAAATTTTTATATAAACAATGCATACTGTGTTATACCCTCTCTGACTTTTTAACATTGTAATATATATTAAACATTTTTTCTATTAAACATAATAACAATTAGTATCTGTTTCAATACTATAAACAGATAAGAAATAATTTTAAATAATGGATGTCTTCAAACTAATTAGACATTTTTCATAAACAAAGTTTAATACTAATACTGAAATATTATTTACAAAGAATGTTTTTTCCCATCTAACATCTTATTTAATTATTACTATCAATACAAGTAATAAACGTTTTTACAGTGGGATGTTAGTAGTTCTAAACTTGTTTAACTGTCCTTATCACTAATACATTTTTAAAATTCTTATTTCAAATAAACAAAACCTTATTTTCTACATTCTTATTCTATTTCTTATATTAAATTTAATTATGCAGTTTTTAACGGTTTTTAATATGGTTTTGGGTAATTGTACCCTGTCACTTTATGTCTGCATCTGTTTTTGTTCATTTTTGAAGAAATGTCATTTCAAACAGATTGACAGCTTGATATTATTACATGTATTATATCCACTCTGTACAAATCATAAGTCATTAAAAAGTTGTATTTTTCATAATTTACACAGTTTGTGGATGCCAAGGTTGAAACATAAGGTTTATTTTTTATAATACACAAACTAGCACTGGTTCACTTTACACTTCTTCATGCTATTTCTAAATGGTTGTTTAGTCTTATTAACATCAAGAAATTGGTTTGTGGGTTACAATGAAGATTTGTTCTTTGGGTATTATATTATTGTTTCACCTTGGTCCACTGGCAACTCTTACTCTATACACTTTTATTCTTAATTTTATTGTACATATGGTTTCTTTTCATGAATACTTTGTTATACTTTTATTATTATGGTTTTTATTTATTTTGGGATATGGGGATATGGGTGTTTTTTATAAGAGCATTCCTTCTTCTTCTGGATGCTGTCTTCTTCTTCTTTCTTCAATGATGTCTTCTTTTCTTCTGGCTTCTTTGAATTGTATGTTCTTTATCTTCTTCTGGATGTCATCGGGTTTCTTGGGGTTACTTCTTCATCTGCTCTTCTGGTTAATTTAAATGTATTACTTTTTATGGTGGATCTTGCCTTGTTTTGGGTTTCTTTTTCATATATTCCTCATACTCGTTGTGGGTTTAGTAATACTCTGTGTTGCTTCCTTATTTACTCCTTACTTCCTGGATATATTTTAAAACCTTGAGTTATTAAACTGGTTTTGATGATTCATCACTAGTAACATTGCTTTTATTCGAACTTAAACTTTTAATATCAACGATTGATCTGCACGGTTGCTCTGAATTAATTCTTTATATTATAATGCTTTCTTCTGATTTAATGTTATTATCTTATATTATTCTAATGATCAATGCCATTCATTATTATGTGTTTATCTGTCACGCTACAGATTGCTCTCCTCCAGAAGTGATTATTTCAGATATGTTTATGGATGAAATAATTTCTTATGATAATTTCATTATTTTTTATATTTCATTTTCCTCTCCATTTCTATATCGACTTTTTATATTTGAGTTTAATAAATTTTATATATATAGTTACTTATTTTACTTTTGATCCTTCTTGGATAGTTAGTGTCTTCTGAGATATATTATTATTATTATTATTATTATTATACATTTTCTTTCCTTATAAACTTCGTGTTGCATCCTTGGGATATTAATTCCCTAACATTCCCTATCACGTGGGCTGGGGCAGTTCAGAGGGGCACTGTAGGCTACACAAACTCTGCTGGCCATACACCACTTCTACAATTTGAGTCCAGAGGCACATTCATCTCTGCTCAAAAAACATAATGCTGCTGGAATTATCTTCAGTCAGTCATCGAATAAATAAATAAAAAGTAGTCTCATTTTCGACTAATAAAATTATCTTTGGATTCTTCACTTCGTAGTTTCTCAGATTATCTCACATTTGCTATCGTTATAAATCTTCTTAATTCTTATTATACTCATTATATATATATTTTTCTGAACTCTTAACTTGTCTGATATATTTATTTTTATTATAATTGAAAACTTTTCTTAATAATTCTTGTTACTAGTTATTTTAACTCTTTTTTTTCTCCATCTGAATTCTGTTTATACTTCCTTCTGGTTAATTACATGGTCTTTATATATAGTTTTTCCTTATTCATTATTTGAATGGTCTTATTTTATTATATTTAAATTTTAATTTTGTATCTTTATCTTAGATATTCAGGTTGTTATTTTGATCATTTTATTTAAACATTTTGTTCTTTCCTTTCTCTTAGAAAGTTATTAATCCGCCTTCGCATTCATTAACATTAATTCATTTATATTATATTTCATGTGGTACTTCTTCTCTTTGCATTTCATATAGGTTTTATTATTATCATTTGTTCAAAATCATCTTCTCCATATGTTTGGTATTAGTTGTTCTTCTTTGCTTCTTCAGAACTGAGTAATATCGTATTCCTTTTTCTTGATTAACTGTTTCCATTATCGTTTCATAAGTAATTAGTCATAGGTTGTCCTCATTATTATTTTATTGTTTTTCTTTCTTGGATTTTTTTATAATTTTATTATAATAACAGATTCTTCTCTTTGTTTCCAAATTTTTGCCTTCTCTTGTATATCACACTCTTTTTTTGTTTTTCTTCTCTACTCCTTCAAATGCTAGATATTCACATTTATTCTGGATTATATTTAATTCTTTTTTCTGAATTAATCATATTATTTTCTTCTAAATTTAATTATAAATGGAACATATTTATTTTTAGAACTTTGTTAGTTTTATGCAAAATTCAAACTTTTCTTTTTATTTAATTCCATAACATTTCTCATAAATCATTGTAATAAGTTTATCTTATTTTGTTTCAAAGTTTTGACGTTTTATCAAAATTCAAATTCTGTTTAATTCATTTATTCCCAAAATTGTTTCCTTCAAAATTGTTTATAGTAAGATGTGCTTACTTAATTTTTAATTTTTTGTTATATATAATTCTAAATTCTAATTCTTCCTTTTTAATTATTCCAAATGGTTTCTCTTCAAAATTGTGTTTAGTAAGGTGATCTTACAATTATCTCTGAATTTTTTGGTATTTCTCTAAATTCAAATTCTTCTTAATTATTTACCATAAAGTTTTTTCGCAAAATTAGTTATAGTAAGTTGGTCTTACTTCATTTTTAAGTTTTTTGTATATTAAATTCCAAAATCTTTCTTTTATTTCGCCATAAAGTTTTTTCTCAAAAATATTTGGTAGTAAGATATTCTTACAATTATTTTAGAATTTTGTTGTTTTTAAAATTCAAAATTCCTTTCTTTTAAATTGCCATAATGTTTTTTCTCAAAAATATTTGGTAGTAAGATGTTCTTACAATTAATTTAGAATTTGTATGTATTAAAATTTCTTTCTTTTATTTTGCCATAAAGTTTTTTCTCAAAAATATTTGGCAGTAAGATGTTCTTACATTTGTTTTAGAATTTTTAGTATTAAAAATTCTTTCTTTTATTTTGCCAAAAAGGTTTTTTTTCAAAAATCTTTGGTAGTAACCTGTTCTTACATTTATTTTCGAATTTTGTTGTGTTAAATTCAAAATTCCTTTCTTTTATTTTATTTTGCCATAAAGTGTTTTCTCAAAAATATTTGGTAGTAAGATGTTCTTACAATTATTTTTGAATTTTCTGTATTAAAAATTCTTTCTTTTATTTTGCCAAAAAGTTTTTTCTCAAAAATATTTGGTAGTAAGATGTTCTTACAACAATTTTCGAATTTTTCTGTATTAAAAATTCTTTCTTTTATTTTGCCAAAAAGTTTTTTCTCAAAAATATTTGGTAGTAAGATGTTCTTACATTTGTTTTCGAATTTTGTTGTGTTAAAATTCAAATTTATTCTTCATAGTACTTTTTCATAGATGCTTGATTGTACACACCTTTAACTCTTCCGGAAACTATTTCTCTCAGTTCATACGTATTATTATGATTATCCTTTACCACAACATATGGGCCTGTATAGAGCAATAATAACTTTTTGGTTATCCCTTCTAGGGTGCTGGGCAGTCCTCGATTTTTTGAAAGAAATTTCTCGCCCTCTTTGTAAGTTATTATACGCCCTATTGCCTTTTGATAATTGGCTTGCCGTTTCTCTTGGTCTTCAGCCACCTTGTTATAGAATTTCAACTGGTTAAATTTGCGATCATTGTTTGGTGGAAACTCGATTATTTCTTCAATTTCTCGGGGAGTTGGCTTCTCATACATGGCGGAGTAAAGGGTAATTCCTATAGGTGGGCGAAATTTAGGAATTTCTCTGTTGCTGCTAAGTACTCTTGCCACTTTTTCTTTTGGTTGTGACAGTACGTCCGCAAGATCCTACCCACTTCTCTCAGTACCCTCTCAGCCGGATTACTACTTGGGTGGTAGACTGACGTCTTATAGGTTTTGATCCCAAGTGATAATAATGTGTCTCGCCATCTCCTCCCCTTAAATTGAGTACCATGGTCGGTAATAATTGAAGATGGTCTACCGATCTCTGGCACATACAAATCTATGATTACCGCAAGAACTTTCGCTGTTGTTGCCCGATTAACCGGATATAGCTTTATGTACTTCGTATAATGGTCCATGATTATTATTAGGTACTTATACCTGTGTCGACCGCCGCTACGGGGAAATGGCCCGCAGATATCTAAGAATACTTTTTCTAGTTTTGTATTTGAGGTGATAGGTATCATTATACCCTCTTTCTTCTCATTGTTTACCTTGACACACTGACAAATATTGCAAGACTTTAGGTAATTTCTCACCTTTCGGTTGATATCATTTATTTTGCAGTTTTCTTCTAAAGCCTGTATCACTTTTAGCGCTCCCATATGGCCATACCTGATATGATAATCTACGATGACTTCCTTTTCGATTTGGTGTGGAATTATCACCTTCCATGTCTCTTCATCCAATGCCGTTTTTACGAATAATATTCCTTTGTTTAGATGTTAGTATTTGGAAACGGTGTCATCGTCGGCTTCCAATCGACTGATAATATTTTTCAGTTTAGGGTCAGACTGTTGGTGGATACGGATGTTTATTAATAGAGCTTGTAGATCGGATCTGGTTTTAAATAGGTTGTAAATTTTAACCAAGCTCTCCTTCTCTCCCTCGAGGGTCTGATCTTCCATATTTATCCATGATAAATGATAATACATCTGCTACCACATTCTTTTTTCCCGGAATATACTCCCATTTTAAATCATATTCTTGTAGGGCGAGTACCCATCTAGCCAATCGGCCGTGACTCAGTTTGCACCTACGTCGAAACGAGATGGATTTATGATCAGTACGAACAGTGACTTGATACCCGAGAATGTATGTTCGGAACTTGCTGCATGCGACACCACGCTAAGTAATTCCTTTTCGGTTACATTATAATTCTTTTCGCATTGATTCAGCGTGCGACTAGCGAAGCTTATTACCAGATGTTGACCCTCCTCATCTTCCTGATATAGAGTTGTTCCTAAGCTTATGTCGCTAGCATCGCAATTTAAAAAGAATGGTTTCTTAAAATCCGGGTGACGAAGTATAACGCTCTCCAGAAACTTTTCTTTTATCAAGCGGAAGGTAATATTTTGTTCCTCACCACAGGTTCATTTGTTTTTAGCAGATAATTTTGGTTGAAACTTGGCTGTCAACTCGGAATATCTGTTCTGAAACTTTCTGTAATAGTTACAGAGTCCGAGGAAAGATTGTAACTGTTTCCTGTTTCTTGGTTGCGGGAACTTCTGAATTGCCTCCACTTTCTCTGCTGACGGGGTAATACCTCTATCGTCTAGATTGAAACCTAAGAATTGTACTTCGCGCGCAATGAACTTGGATTTCTCCAACTTCAAAGTTATGTTGTTTTGCGCTAACTTGCTTAGTACATATTCTACTCTATAACAGTGTTCCTCCCAGGTTTCTGACGTAATGAGTAAATCGTCTACATAGACTGTGGTAAATTGGAGTGCTTCTTGTCCAAGTATTTGGTCCATACATGCCACAAAGATGGCGACAGAATTTACAAGTCCGAAGGGCAGTCTCTTGAACTGGTAATTGCGCCCTTCGAAAATGAACGCCACGTACTGACGGCTTTGTGGATGCAACTCCACGTGCCAATAACCACATACAGTGTCCCAGGTACTGATAAACTTAGTGCCATGAAAACGTTTTAGTATCTCCTCTATTTCACCGGGTGAGGTTCGTTCATTCACTATTGTTTTGTTCAGTTCGCGCGCATCTAAACAGAGCCGGACCTGTCCGTCTTTCTTTGGAACAACAATAATTGGACTAGTGTAAGGAGATTGACTAATCTCAATTATGTCATTTTCAATCATTTTATTAATTTCTGGTCTCACGGCCTCTTTAAGCGAATGCGCGATTGGATATGACCTCCGGTTAAACTCCACGTTTTCTTTGAATTCAAGTTTGCACTGATAGTTTTTAACCTTACCTGGTTCGTCTGAAAACACTGCTTTGTACTTCTCATATACACTGACTAAACGATCTGCTGGATGTACAGGTATTTTTTCGTTATTGGTTCCGCACTGGAAGTCCCGTATCTCTTGTATCTTTACTGACCATAAATCCTCTCCTCCATTGTTGTATACAATTGGTTTATGAAGGGGGCTGTTCCTTATGAGATTTATTTTACGAAGTTGTTGGTGTATAGGGCTGGGAAGTATATTTGCGCCTCCTACCAAATTTGCGGTCCATGTTATTCCGTCTGGAAAAAGTGATACTCTCTCTAGGTTAAGGTCGATAATGGCGGAGTACCTTCTTAGAATATCGCAACCTACCAGTATGTCAAATGGTAATCCGGTGGCGATCAAAAATTCCATGTCCAAAGCTATATCACGGCTAACGACACTTACGGAAACTTGCTTCCTAATTGTTTTGTTCTGGCGGCCAGTTGCACCTATTAATACAATGTTATTCACTGGTAACATTGGCAAAGTTTTCCCACATTCTCTCTGTATCCTTTCCAGTTCATTGGCATTTATAATGGAAATATTGGCACCTGTGTCAATCATGATTTTTGCGGGAACTCCTTCTACCTCCGCTGTTATATATAATATTTCGTTATTATTATTATTGAGGTTCTTTTCGTTCTCCTCTAAAAGTCCGGTTCTAATATCTTTCAGGTAATGGTTACTAATTATCTTGATGTTCTTTGCACTGGTTGCTTGTTGCAACTCATCTTTATTTAACCCAGGAAGTTGAAGCAGTAACGGGTCGTAATCGTTAATTACTGCCTCCTCCCGTTTAAAGTATTGTGGTCATCGTTTGGACTAGGATTGACCGAGGCATCGTTCGGGAAACTCTGTGTCGTTTCCTGCCGCTCTGTACCCTGTTCGAGGTTTATTTCCCTGTTTTGTTGTCGGCCAAGATCCTCCAGGCTGGTACTTCTTCTTCCCTGTTCGTAGCGTGGACCGTCCCGTTCCGCATTTCTCCTACTTCTGTCTCCACCGTGGAAACTTTTCCTCCGTGGTTGGTAGTACCTTCTCGGACCGCGATCTTCCGCTCTTATAAAATTAACCCTCGGGCGTGACACTCTAGTATTATTATTATTATAATTATTGCAATAATAATTTCTATTTGGTTGGTACTGTCTATCATTATTACCGGGGTATGGATTTCTCTGACTATACGGGTTGTTAGTGGGCTGAGAATAATTGTTCCGGTTATTAGGATAGGTATTGTTGTTCCTAATACCGTTTGCGTTGCCATTAAAATTGTGGTTATTACGCGGCGGGTTATTATTGCCGTCGTAATTACTGGGCTGGTTTCGGTTTCCGGGATGGTTATTGCCGTTATTAGGGTACTGATTCGTTCTCGCCTCCGGTCGTTCATTCCTCCTCCTGCTCTGGCGGTAGTATTCTTCATTTTCGAACCCTTCCAGTAATTCCGCCATGACCTGTACCGTCTTGATCTGGCTACCTCTCCTTGCCCTGACAATATCTTCATCGTAATGATAGGAGAGTTTATTTGCCAGGCGCTCTTCGGGTATAGCCGGCTCGAGGTGTTTCGCCATGCACACCTTCCCTAAGAAATAGGCTGTCATGCTACTGCCTATTTTTGCCCTGTATCGTCCGTTGCATATGTTATCTCGGATCAGGTTCTGGGTTGTTTCAGACCAGTATTTTGATTTGAACATTCTCCTGAACTGCTGGTAGTCGGCAATCTCGCTACGGTTAGCCATCCACCAATTATCAGTCATCTCCCTGAACTACTCGTCCAATATTTCCCGGTTATGGCTCCATTGAGTTACTCTATGTTTGGCGAAGTACTCATCTACCCTCGCCAGGAACTCCATCGGTTTCCGCTTGTACTGCCGGAAGTTGAGCCATTCTCGGCTTTCGTTGATGAGCAATCCGGTGAAATGAGTTGGTCTATTTCTTAAAGCTTCCATCTCTTCTTGGCTTTGCCGTACATCCCATCACACCGTTCCGCGACTTGGTTCCGTACTCTCCCGAATTCTTCTTGAGTCTCCTTCCGCTGTTCTTCCACTTTCCGGCGGCTATGCTCTTCTATATTTGTAAACTTGATGTTTACTACTTCCTTAAATTTTTTCACTTCCTTTTCAGTCTGGTTGCATTTCCCGTCAATCTCTCCGATCTGTCGATTCACCATTATGTTTTCTTCTTCCAACTTTTTATTCATCGCTTTCTTGTTCACGTTGATTTCCTTGTTCAGTTCTTCTCTTAATAATTCCATTCTTTCTTCAAGTTTGTCCAGATTCTCCTGATTGACCTCTCTTAATTCTTCTCTTAACATTTGTTTGTCCTCTCTCAATTCTTCCAATTTCTCCCCCATCTTCTCTTCCAATTTCTTGTTATCTTCCTTCAACTCTTCCTTCAACTGCCGGTTGTCATTTTCCATCTTTTTACTATTTTCTTGAATTCTCTTATTGGTATTCTCAATTTTGTTAAACAATTCTTCCTTAGTCGCTTTAAATTCTTCCTGAAAAGATTGGTTGTCTTCCTTCAATTCTTCTAACTTCTTCCCCATTTCTTCTTCCATCTTCTTATTTGTTTGATCAATCTTCTTACTCAGGGACTGATTGTCTTCCTTCAAATCTTCCATGTTCTTGTTCATCCCACTCAATTCTTCTTTTGTTTTTTCTATTTTATTTCCCAATTCTTCTTTCAAAGACTGGTTATCACTTCCCATTTTCTTACTACTTTCGTCCATTTTCTTGGGCATTCCTTCCATCTTTTTATTTAACTCTTCATTTGTAGAATCCATTTTTGCCATTATTAGTCGGAACATTTCTTGCGTGTCCTCTTTCTCTTTTCGTGTGGATTTTTCTAACCGTCTTCCCTGGACATCGACTTCCCCTGTTTGTGTGGGCATCTCAGGATTTTCCTCTGGTTGTGCAGGTTGTTTCGACAATACTGGTGGCAATGACCTTTCCACATCTACTGGCGTCGCCTCTTTATTTTCCATGTACATTTCTACTTCCTTTCTTTGATGTTGCACGTCGTTGCATTTTTCCGTCTATTTCTCTGTCTTTATAGCTGCTGCCGAACTCCAATTAGTGATTGGGCAGATTGTAGTGGCCTTTCAATCGCTAATTAAAGCCCCTCAGTTGTGCGCCACTTTGTAAAAGAACTCAATGCTGTGTTTACAAATTCTTCTATCTGGTCTCGTCTTCCTTTTCTTTTTAATTTAAGCCCCAATGTTGAGCTGTCGAAATTGTAACTAAACCTGTGTTATCGTGTTAAAGTTGTATTGGTGTAGTGTTACAAAATATATTGAATATGTGTTCTTGAAAGAAATTAAAATTGTTTGTTTAAAAATTTTTTCTAATAAAATTTTTTTTATTGATTAATTAATTAGAAACAATTAATTAATAGATGTTCGTGAAGTTCCAAAACGTCTCTCACTTGTTTAAAAAATGTTATAAGCTTTTCTGTATTTTTTAAGAAACTCCAACCACTTATAAGATTGTCTCCAGATACAATCGATCTTTGTTTACTTTCAGTTTTGGAGGTTATCTTCCTTCAATGTGGTGAAATTCTCGTAGTAGATGTATTTAAATTGTAGTATGTGTAAATTGCTATGTTTAGAAAGGAAAGAACTGTTTTAAGATGAAAAGTATAAATTATTTATTTAACAATTGTTTAAAAAGACTCTTGTCGATTTTAAAATCGACTCTCAGGGTATCGAATGTTACAAGTTTTTATATAAAATACAATAAGGTTCTTTTAACAGCTATTTATGGGAAAAAGTCAGAGACATCGGGCAAAGATTAAAAAAGTATAACGTTACAATAATAATTCTTAATACGAAAGTACATATATTCAATTGAAAAGATTAAAATAAAGAAAAATTTTGCGAACCGTGTCGCCGACAAACTAGGAGGCGCTGTTCAGTTGAGAGGTGACGAAAAGCAAATGGCCGCTGTCGAAGTTGTCAATCGTCCCTTCGTAGATTCGGCGTTCCAATAAAGATATTTTCTTGTCGAATTCACGTCCTGGTGTCTGCAAATCTTCCTTCTGATGTTGGTGTAGTGTCTCTGGTTAAGTTTCTGTGTTGTATTTTGAATAGTGGTGTATTTATAAGTCAGTTCACTTTTTGTCGATCAGGCACAATTGATGGTTATGTTTTATACTGTTTTATGGTGTTTAAAATGTTATTTCACTGTCGTTTTGATGTTATATAATGTTAGTTAGTCCTTTGTAAGTGTTTATGTCACTGTGTCGATGTTGTGAAATGTTTTTTTGTCGCCACTCGCGATTTTCAAATTCGTATCATACACTGACTCGCCATTACGGTACTAGAAACTAGGTTAAATCGTTTTAATTTCTCGTGTCAAGTGTCCCGTACAACGTTCAATAATCAACTCCCTACTTCCTTCACTTTCGACTACAATCTTAGCCAAAGCAATATTATTCCTTACATTGTTCGAATTTTACTTTGCATCCTGTGCATGTATTAAAGTTACATTATATAACTGCTTAAACTTTGGTTATTATTCAAATTTATTAGCTAGTTGTTACTTATTTTTATCCTTCAGTTCATTCGGCGTATTTTGATATCGAATAATGCCGTTTTATTAAGTTTTTTATCTAAAATCGGTAATTTTACCTTCATTTTGTATCTTGTAAATTTTCAAAATCAGCTTCCTGTCATTATGCAAATTCTGCCATTTTTAAGTTATATTTATGATTATTAATCTCATATTGTAATAAAAGGTTTATATTCCCTTAGTTTCTTGCAATTATATGAATTGGTTAAGTTTTAAAATATTATGTTGGAATATATGACTCCCCTCTCCAAATTTTAGAGTTCTGTCATCTCTATTTTATTTAATAATCCTGGCTATAATTTTACAAAATCTTTCGAAGTTATATTTCTAATTATATGGCTTCATTTCTGGTTTATGTTATCTAAATCCCTTCAGTTTAAATGCATTTAAGTACTTAATTTCTCAGTTTTGATGAGGTATAGTTTTCATCATTTTGCCTAGATTCTTAACAATTTTTTCATACAAATTTTTATATAAACAATACATACTGTGTTATACCCTCTCTGACTTTTTAACATTGTAATATAAATTAAACATTTTTTCTATTAAACATAATAACAATTAGTATCTGTTTCAATATTATAAACAGATAAGAAATAATTTTAAATAATTGATGTCTTCAAACTAATTAGATATTTTTCATAAACAAAGCTTAATACTAATACTGAAATATTATTTACAAAGAATGTTTTTTCCCATCTAACATCTTATTTAATTATTACTATCAATACAAGTAATAAACGTTTTTACAATGGGATGTTAGTGGTTCTAAACTTGTTTAACTGTCCTTATCACTAATACATTTTTAAAATTCTTATTTCAAATAAACAAAACCTTATTTTCTACATTCTTATTCTATTTCTTATATTAAATTTAATTATGCAGTTTTTAACGGTTTTTAATATGGTTTTGGGTAATTGTACCCTGTCACTTTATGTCTGCATCTGTTTTTGTTCATTTTTAAAGAAATGTTATTTCAAACAGATTAACAGCTTCATATTATTACATGTATTATATCCACTCTGTACAAATCATAAGTCACTAAAAAGTTGTATTTTTCATTATTTACACAGTTTGTGGATGCCAAGGTTGAAACATAAGGTTTATTTTTTATAATACACAAACTAGCACTGGTTCACTTTACACTTCTTGATGCTATTTCTAAATGGTTGTTTAGTCTTATTAACATCAAGAAATTGGTTTGTGGGTTACAATGAAGATTTGTTCTTTGGGTATTATATTATTGTTTCACCTTGGTCCACTGGCAACTCTTACTCTATACACTTTTATTCTTAATTTTATTGTACATATGGTTTCTTTTCATAAATACTTCGTTATACTTTTATTATTATGGTTTTTATTTATTTTGGGATATGGGGATATGGGTGTTTTTTATAAGAGCATTCCTTCTTCTTCTGGATGCTGTCTTCTTCTTCTTTCTTCAATGATGTCTTCTTTTCTTCTGGCTTCTTTGAATTGTATGTTCTTCATCTTCATCCGGACGTCATCGGGTTTCTTGAGGTTACTTCTTCATCTACTCTTCTGGTTAATTTAAATGTATTACCTTTTATGGTGGATCTTGCCTTGTTTTGGGTTTCGTTTTCATTTATTCCTCATACTCGTTGTGGGTTTAGTAATACTCTGTGTTGCTTCCTTATTTACTCCTTACCTTCCTGGGTTATATTTTAAAACCTTGCGTTATTAAACTGATTTTGATGATTCATCACTAGTAACATTGCTTTTATTCGAACTTAAACTTTTAATATCAACGATTGATCTGCACGGTTGCTCTGAATTAATTCTTTATATTATAATGCTTTCTTCGGATTTAATGTTATTATCTTATATTATTCTAATGATCAATGCCATTCATTATTATGTGTTTATCTGTCACGCTACAACGTACACAGTAATATCGCCCGATAATAACTCAAACCACACTGTAAATATAACGCAACGGTACTGGAAACTAAGGTCGATGCAGCCTTGTATTTATAAATCCGCGCACAGACCAGAATATTCCAAACTGCGTCTTAGCGCCAGTGTGTAAACGTACACCACCGCATTACATTCTGGACCCCTCTGCAACGTTCGATAAACACGTAGATGGTTCTGTGATGTTGTAACACTGCCCCCTCATTAAGCCTGTTCGTCTCGACCTGGCAAACCGTCTCTGACGTAGTACTTAGGCAGGCGATCTAGGTGGACGACCTTGAACTTTCGCTGTCCTTCCTGTTGAATCCGATAAACAACAACGTTTACTCTTTTTTTCAGAGTATGGGGTCCTTCCCAGTTAGACTGAAGCTTAGGTGAGTGACCACTATGGCGTTTTGGATTGAACAACCAGACCTGATCTCCTTCTAGGAAACCCACACTATTGCTGCGTATGTCATAACGAGTTTTCATTTTATCACTGGGAATCTTAAGCCGTCCTCTTACCAAGCGATTCATTTCTCGCAGTTGGTTTTCTAATTGCAAGGAATAGTTCTGTGGCTCTTGTGACTGAGTCTCAGGTGATCCGAACATTAAGTCCCCAGGAAGACGAATCTCCCGCCCAAACACCAATTTTGCTGGAGTCACGCCGGTTGTGTCGTATAGTATCTATACGACATGAGGAATAGTGGTATACGTTGGTCCCAGTCTGTTTGGTTCTCGTAAACAACCTTCGAAAGATGCTGCTCAAGTGCCCTATTGAATCTCTCAAACATCCCCTTCGACTGAGGATGCACAGGCGTTGTTGTCCTGGTCTTTCGAATTCCGAGTAGACGGGATTATTCTTTAAGCACTCCTCATTCGAAATTCCTCCCTTGATCCGTATGGATTTCCACAGGGGCTCCATAACAGCAACAGAAGCTGTGAACTAACTGCTTTGCCACATTGGTAACCTCCTGATTTGGAATTGCGTAGGCTTCCATCCACTTAGTAAAGTAGTCTCCTACAACCATGATGTACCGGTTTCCATCGTCAGTAACTGGGAATGGTCCAGCAATGTCTATGGCAATTCTCTCGAAAGGCAGTCCAACGTTATACTGTCTCATTTTCCCCTGCTTCTGGTTTGTGATGACCTTGATGGCTGCACATATTTCACACGTCCATACCCATCCCTCTACGTCGAGGCGAAGATGAAGCCAATAGAATTGCTTCCGTATTTTGTCAAGCGTTTTGTTAACGCCAAGATGGCCTCCAGATGTTCCATCATGCATCTACTTCAAAACAGACTGCACTTTATTTCGGGGAACTATCTACTGCATGACCAAGTCTCGTCCACCTGCACTCTCCCAAGCCCTTTTTAGCAATCCGTTTTCTAAGGTGAGAGATTCCCATTGTGCCCAGTAGGCCTTCAGTATTTCGGAACCATGGCAGATATCTTACCAATCCGGGCGGTGACCTTCCTCTTTTGCAATCAAGATCGGTCCAATGTCTTCATCAGTCATCTGCTCTTGTCGACAGTCTTGTGTTATCCAGCCGTCTGCTAGGAAATCTACAGTGATGGCTTGAACATGTTCGCTTGAGTTTTGTTCTTCCTTTCTGTAGGAATGTCGGCAGTCTTCCGGGCACGGTGTTCGTGATAAACTATCTGCATTACCATGCAGGGGCCCCCGTCGATTTTGTACTTTGAAGTTGTACTCTTGCAGACCTTCAAGCCACCTTGCGAACTGTCCTTCCGGATTTTTAAATCTCAAGAGCCATGCAAGCGCAGCATGGTCTGTACGTAGTGAAAACTCTCTTCCATAGAGGTATTTATAGAAGTGCTCCAACGCTCGGACGATCGCCAGCAACTCTCTCCTTGTAACGGAAAAAGTTCTCTCTGGTTTAGAAAGTGTCTTGCTGTATTACGCTATTACTCGTTCTTCACCGTTTTGCACTTGAGACAAAACTGCTTCTAGACCAGTATTAGTTGCGTCTGTGTCCACAATGTACTTCCCTTGGGAAGCTGGAAAAGTAAGAATTGGCTGCGAACTTAATGCAATTATCAAAGTCCTAAATGCTTGGTCACAATCCCTCGACCACTAGAAGTTTCGTGTATTTTCCGTTAGCTCATCTAGTGGTTTAGCAATAGTAACGAAGCCTTTCACAAAACATTTGTAATATGAGCATAACCCCAGGAAACTCCGAACTTTGTGTTTACTCTTCGGCACTGGCCAGTCTCTTACGGTGTCTTCTTTATTAGCATCCATGCGAACACCCGCTGCCGAAACCAGATGGCCCAGATACTGTACTTCCTTCTGGAATAGAGAACACTTCTTCGGGCTCAGCTTCAGTTGGCACCGTGAATTCTAGTTAGAACCTTCTTAAGGTTTTCCGAATGGTCTTTGAAATTCTTCCTGATGACTATGACATCGTCCAAATAAACAAGGCAAGTTTTCCACGTCAGGCCTCGGATTACCAGGTCCATCAATCTTTCAAAATTTGCCGGTGTATTACAGAGTCCAAATGACATGACGTTAAATTGGAATAAGCCACTTGGGGTCGAGAAAGCTGTCTTTTCCTTGTCTTCTTGATGAGGACCCACTTGCCAATATCCACTCTTCAGATCAAATGTTGAAAACCACTGTGATCCGGACAACGTGTCGAGTGTATCGTCAACGCGAGATAATGGATAGCAGTCTTTCTTTGTAACGTCATTTAACCTCCGGTAGTCTACGCAGAAACGCAATCCACCATCCTTCTTCGCTACCAGCACTACAGGAGAAGACCAAGCTCTTGACGAAGGTTCGATTAGTCCCTCTGTCAACATGTCCTTTACTAACTGAGACATTTCCTCTTGCTTAGATAATGGAGGCCTTCGAGGAGGTTGGCGTATCGGTGGTGTATCCCAGTATTGATGCGATGTTGCACAAGAGAGGTTCTTCCCAGTGACTGTCCCCGAACTGCAAAACGATCTTTAAATTTATGTAAAAACTGTCTGAGTTCTTTTACCTCACCACTTGAGAGGTCGTTAGAAGATCTGTTCAATAATTTCTGCAGTGCTTCTGGTAATTTGGAAGTATCCGAAGCACTGGATCTTCGTTGAGCCATTCCGGCTACCCAGGCCACAGGAGTCAATTTGCCTAGGAGCGTATTGCTTTGCAAAGTGACAGCTTGATCCAAAATATTCGCCACTCTAATAGGTACATTTCCGATTTCGTTAGGTTTTACTAAACTTCTGGCAATTAGTATTCCCGGTGTGCTGACTATCTGGGGTTCGAATATAGAGCACTGGTTGCCCCTAATATCTACCTCGGTTCTAACCATGATCATCTTTTCGGATTTTTGCGAAACAGTTACGGCCAGTTGGTTTATGACTTCCATCGATTTTTCTGCTGTCATCATTGTTAATAGCATTACTTCTTCACCTCCGATTCTCAAGACAGTGTTTTTGAAGTCGACTATAAATCCGTATGCGTTCATAACGTCCACACCAAGAATTGCTTCATCCACAATGTCTGTAACAAGTACTTGATGATTAAACTCAAGTCGGCCGAGGCGTACGTGTATCTCCACTTTTCCAAATACTTTGAAGCCGTCCAGGAGCTGCTCGCAAGCTGCAAGAGCACCAGATTGGCTTGAGGTCTTTCACCACGTCGGCCCGCACCATAGAAACTCTTGCACCTGTGTCAACTGTAATCGATGTTGGCCTTTCTTGAACGAATCAGGTAACCACCAAGCTCCCGCTGTTTTTCTGAAGTGTAGAAATTACGTATTGTCTAGGGGCTTCGTTCCTGCAGTTAGTCCCCGTTGTACCGACTACTGCTCGTTTGCCTGCTGCTGAATTCTAATTCGACAATCTCGTTGTAGATGTCCAGGTTTCCCACATCTATAACACTTCGGTCTTCCATCCTTTCTTACTTTATTCTGTGGCTCCTACCGTCGAGTCTCTGTTCCTCGTTCTTCTTCCTCGTCGTCTGTGCCGTCGCGATCTTTTAGCGCGCACTATTTTGACTTGTCCAACCAGACGCTGATTTGTGGCCTCAAATTTTAAAGCATGTACCAGGGCGTCCGCACTGTTCTGTTGTCTTGCCATTCGTGACACTTGCTCTAGTTCGTTACCTCGGACACCAGCAGTAAATGTCTGCAACGCAAAACTCTTTCGAAAATCTTCTGGTGTCTCAGGACAGGCCAGTTTAATTAGTCGGCCGATTCTTGTTTCAAATTCTTGAAGGCTCTCCCCGGAATGCTGTCGCCTTGCTCTGAACTGGGTACAGTACACATCTCGCAAATATTTATCACCATACCGTAATTCTAGAGCTTTTATCAACACGGCATAGATGTTCTGGCTGTCAGGTGGGACTTTCTGTAGTAGGTCTCCCGCGGGTCCTTTTAATGCGAGAACGATCGGGACTGCCTTTCTTTCTCTGTCCAATTATTTGCGCGTGCAGCAGCTTCAAATTGGCGGAGGTACGTTGCCCAGTGACTGCTTCTGTCAAAGGTTGGAGCTTTGACATGAACTGTCCCTACTGCAGGCAAAGTGACTTTCTCTATTAACTTATTTTCTGCGTCTTTCTCTGTCTTTATCATTGGTACAGTCTGTTTACAAAGTTGTTTTGGTTGTACCTTCAGGCACTACTCGACTTCATTTTTAATCTGCTCTTTTATATTTGTAATCCAGTCTTCTAATTTTGTTGACATAGCTTTTTCCACACTCGTGACTGATTTTTCTACTTCAGCTATTTTATTAGACATCGATTCTTCAACACTTGTGACAGATTTTTCTATTTCAGCTATTTTTAAAGTCATTGATTTCTGTACCTCTGACATTTTAGTAACTTGTTTATTAAGCTCACCTCGTAGGAGACACAATTTTGCGGTTCTATGTTCTTGTATCTGTTTCTGCTCCTGTATTAATGCCTTGATGTCTTCTGTTTCACGCTTCCGTTCCTCTGCCTCCTGTCGTCGTCGTCGTCGATCCTCTGTCTCTTCTCTTTCCTGCCTACGTTTTTCATCCTGTCGTTTTTCTGCTTCTTCCGCCTCCTGCCTGCGTTTTCCATCCTGTCGTTTTTCTGCTTCTTATGCCTCCTGCCTGCGTTTTGTATCCTGTCGTTTTTCTGCATCTTCCACCTTCTGCCTGCGTTTCTCATCTTGTCTTCCTCCGTTTGTAACAGCAGCGCATGTAAATTTTCCATCATCTGACTGGCATCCATTGTTTTCGATTAATTACGAAATACACTCGTTTTGTACAAAGTGTCCACTGTTTCAACTGTTAACTTTTCTATCCCAGTTCTGACACCACTGTTATGACGGCCTACTTGACCGTCGTAGGTACAGTGGAAACAAAATACATGACACCAATTAAGTCACTAATGACCGGCTTTAATTTTTACAGTTAAACAGTTCGTAATTATCAACACAGTCACTTACAACAAATCAAATAAAAATTGTTCACACGCAATAAAATGTCTACTAATATTAAACACAATTGTATTACAATTATTCCGCCCGATTATAAAACGCAACACTTCACTAATAAACACTTAAACGTACACAGTAATATTGCCCGATAATAACTCGAACGGCACTGTAAATATATCGCAACTATACTGAAAACTAAGGTCGCTGCCGCCTTGTATTTATACATCCGCGCACAGACCAGAAGATTCCAAACTGCGTCTTATCTCCAGTGTGTACTACGTAATTAATTGGGGCCTTGACACTGTCCGCGCGGCTGGCGGCTTCGAGAAAAGTCTCGCAAACGCGTCGGGAGTCACGTACACCACTCCGTTACATTCTGTATCCCTCTGGAACGTTCGATAAACACGTAGATTGTTCTGTGATGTCATAACAAAATGTAACAGCATACACATAATTGCATTTGATGGTAATTACTGTCATTAACTTTACCTAAAATTTCTGATTATGATTTGTGGTAACCATTTCCTTGACAGCATGAGTTTTATGGTAGATATAAATAATCAAAGTAAAATATTTTGCCACATTTTTGCGAACAAGTTACTTTGTTAGACTGTGGTGTCATAAACACACATTTATTCACAAGGCCATAAAATACGAGAACATATACTCATACAAAACTTTCAGAAATTGTTAATAAATGCATTGTTTTAATGTTCATCAAAAGACTTTTAAAACGTTTGTAGAAATACAATCGTGTAAGTGGAAATTTGTACTTACCTTATGACTACTGTACAATGTTATAAATGTACTAAAACAGCATATAACTAAGATATAGGGAGGAGTCAAAACTAAGATACTATTTCCTACATTTTGTTTAACCAAATACAACTGAGGCACAGATTTGACTAATTCTTGTTCTTTACATTAGTCAATTATGTTGTTTTTATAACATATTATGTTGTTTTGTATGACATGGTATGCAGTATGTTGACTTATCGCTGGTATGAGTAAAATAAAACGTTTTTGTTATTACTTTTCAATTTTTGTTTCGAAACCGTAAATTAATATCCCTTCAAATTTTTATGTTGTAACAGTTGTACAAGGTGACAACAGTTGCTGGAAAAATTAATCTGAAATAAAGCAATATTTTTCGGTAATTGTATGTCAGAAGCCTAATGTCACCCTCAAAGAGATGATTACGTTTGTGATAAAGTGATTAAACTATATTCTGAACCCAATGTCCCGGTTACAGAATAGTCTACCACAGCAAAATAAGGGTAGACTGTACTAAACTGTACGCACCGATACAAACATGATGTAAATACTAATCGAGTAGTGAATATTTATTAGTAGGTAACTAATTAGTCAAATCTGTTAGTCACCTCATTGCTGCAAGCAGACACGTATTCCGTGTTGTTGAATTCATTGTTTCAGTTCAGGTAAATAGAACCGAATACACGAATCACCATTTGGAGAGCCATTCTTGAATAAAGCTTGCAACAGAGTAGTACAAACACATAAATAACTTGGAGAACATTTTATCCTAATTTGGGCTCAGCGTGTTTAATGGTGATTGCATATTCAGTGTGCATAAATTACAACCAGCACGTTACGTGTGCATGCCTAAGCGATGCATGCAAATGTTTGCTACTCCTGCGATCACAGATAACACGGACGTTTTTGTTCTTTGCTTTGAATTTGTAATGTTGTTTGTGTTAGTTTCACTGCGTCAGAATATGTATAGAGACGTGTTAACAAGAATTTACTCTCTATTGATTACATTCCTTTTTACTACAATACAACATTAACGAATTCTTAGCGCAGAGGGCTACATATAATCGTTATAAGTCATTTACACGTAATATTATCACAGCTATTCTCCGAGTTTTAGAATTGTAGGTTTCAATGTTGTGCAATTATTTATTAATGGAAATCTCTTTTTACTGATACATTCTAACATTCATTATCACACACACACACACACACACACACACACACACACACACACACACACACACACACACACACACACACACACACACACACACACACACACACAAACACACACTTATGAAATGCATATAAAAGCATCTACAATTTTAATTACCTTGTATCCGTCAGTGACTTCGTTCTAGCGTTTTTTGTATAGACGCGTTTCGTGACATGTGTCACATCATCAGTAATCTTCGTCAAATGTTAAAATTTACATAAAACACATAAAAACACATTTGCACATATTGACTAAATCACAATAACGACATACACATAACACGATGTAACTTCGGCTTCGTTGGACCGGTCCGACCGCGCGTGTAGTTTCCGAGCCACTAATTAAACTAAGTCAATCCTTATCACCAGTCATTACCTTCATGCGCGACTATATTTAGGGCTGTATCATATAGTGAGTGAGATTGAAACCTTAGTTGTTCGTTTAATATACTGTTATTGTTGATATTATTGTCTTTAAATGATTTATAAATCTCAAACTCCTCGAGAGCGTCCATTAACCTACCCTTACCGCATACATGGATTGCTTTGAAATTAGTATTGAAATCTGTGTAATTATGGTTATGCATCATTAGATGGCGCGCATAATTAGATTTGGTCTTGTCTAAATCATTCCTTGGTAGATGTTCTTTGTATCTTTTCAAGAAAGACCTGCCAGTTTGACCCAGATAGAAACAATCACAATCATCACATGACATCCTGTAAACACCTGTTTTCTCTTCTAACGGGAATGATTGTTTTATGCGTAACAAATTAGAAATATTATTATTTGTTTTAAACGCGACTTTTATATTAAATTTAGAAGACACATTGGATATAATGTTAGGTAAAAGGCTACCGTATACTGTCGTTATATACTTTTTATTATTATTTTTATTTTTGTTAACTTTATTATCATCGATGGTATTATGGTGGGATGTTGTTTTATATAAGTGTCGCTTAAGAAGTCTATCTATCATAGAACTCTTGTACCCATTCGCTATTGCTATGTGCCTTATTATATCCAATTCATCCTGAAAGTCCTTTTGGTTAAGTGGAATCGTTACCAACCTATGAACAAAACTGTTGTAAGCCGTGAATTTTGACATTTGACGAGGATTACTGATGATGTGACACATGTCACGAAACGCGTCTATATAAAAAACGGTAGAACGAAGTCACTGACGGATACAAGGTAATTAAATTATTGTGAAAAAGTGACTTGGATACTATATAAAAACAAAATAAAATCTACAATTTGTTGTAAGACATTATGTTTTTTCACAGAAAAATTTTAATTTTTATAATTTTCTTTTAGGTGAGTACTTGCTACATTCCTTAATCCACATACGTCACTTTATTCAACTTGAGACTTGCAGACATTCTACTTGTATCAGTTTTACGTAAGTATTTAAAATGTACTTTATTCGTTTTGTGTACAATGTTTAGTACTCTTGACGTAGTTTGTAGTGATCGCTCGCAACTTTTAAAACATACTGCTCTCAACCAATTGTATAAAGATATTACACGAATTTGTATAACTACTTGCTCAAGGATTATAAAAACTAATCTCATAATCGACAAAATAGTCTTAAACAGAAGCATTAAAACAGATTTGGTAGACATCTGCTTGAGTAGTTAATATTAAATTTATGTATATTTAAAAAGTCAACGTTTATTTACATATTAAAATAGCATAATAGGGGAAAACGTCATCGCATATGGTAGTTGAGCTGCAATATTTAAAGCAATCTTTGAATCTAATTTTGTAGGCAGTAAAGTTTTGAACATTAACTTAAACGCTCTCATAGCCCCTGCACCACGTTAACAACGTGTCTTGATTGAACAAAAATATCTCAAACCGAACAAGATATGTCTGTTACAATTGGAAAACCAATAAGTACAGCTGTAGAGGAAAATGAAGATTAGTACAAAGCCCTGCTGCCTTAGGTATCGTTAAGGGTAAAATAGGTTTTCAGTGAACCTCGCAAGTGAGAACTGTTTTCTCTTAAATGAATCCAATCTCTTCTACTACCATTATGGCTGTTTAGTGCCGTTCCGTGCAACTGCTTCTATACTCTATAATGTACGCTTAAATCAAAGATTATTATAAAAATATACGAGTAATTTTTTAATGACCAACACATATTTAAATGAATTTAGTTTAACATTACACACAACATAATTTTAAATATTGTTAAAAATATTTTTTTAACCGTGTTTACAAAAAGTCTGTAAATAGCAATTTCAGTGCTCGTGTTTATATTTAGTACCTAATGTCTGTGCTTTATTGTTTTTTTTTTTACCACGATTCGACTCCCTTCGGTCGTAAACCGTGTTGTTATTCATCATCACTATATGATTGGAAATAAGTTGCCCATACATTGTTGTCCATCGTGGTTTCTAAATTACTATTACCACTTCTTATAGCCAATCTATAATATAATTACAATTTGTCTATTTCATCATCTGCGAGACGATATCTGCCTCCCACTGGTTAGTCATTTTTCAATTACTTCAATTACTTGCTTGTCATATTGTACGCCGCAACCGACTACCAATTCTTTTCTAAATGTGTCTTCTGCAGAACAACAGATTCACCAACACTGATATAGAAAAATTTTCCAACTCTGACATAATAAAATTTCCTTACTAAATATGAAAAAATTAGTAAGTAAAACCTTTTTCCATAAGGTCAAGCAAGAAACCTAATTTTGCGGTTGACCCATTCTAATAAAAGACATATTTTTTGTGCCTTAACGTTCTTTTAGAACGAGATAATAAATGAATATATTCATAAACAGAATTGAGTAAAGAATAAGAAACAAGTAATAAAAATCTTGATTCTTAACGGACGTTACTTCCGTTGACAGTAGTAACAAGATGCACATCCTTCTGAGAGTATATTGTAAAACATGAATAGCTGTATAAAGTTATTTAACGATACTGTATCGAAAATTTTATTTTATCAAGTGCTTGCACCCCATGTGACCTGTCCAGAAATAATTTTATTTCATGCGTTAACATAATTTTCTTTTTTTGACATTTAAATCATTCTTAATTTACTTCTTTATTATCTAATGTACGTGTACTGTATAAAACTAACAATTTGTTCTCGAAGTTATTGATTGGAACGGTGTTCACGATGTCTGTAGTATATGATACAACAATTTAAAAAATTGACACATTTATTTAAATGTTTAGAAGAATTTACGTCTTCTGTTTACAGAAAGTACGTAATATTTTTACAACGACACATTTTGTGTATACAAATTTAAATTAATTTAATTTGTGTAGCCCGACGATATTGGGAGACAAAATTACACAACAATTTAACGTATTAATTAAATGTAATCTAATTTGTGTAGTGGTATAACTCATACAACAATTTTTTATAACGTGTTAAATATAAATAGAGTTTGGGTTGTAATCATAATAAGAGTAGTCCTTTTATAAATCGTAATATGTTTTAATTACTTTATTCAAACGAAATTGTAAGTGAAAAAATAATAATAATAATATTTACTTCGACATAAAATATTCATTATCAACTGTTTCAATGTTTCTTTGTTGCCGTACATTCATCATAAAATAAATCTTATATCTTATATTAGCAAAACTCTATGTTAAACAAATCTTTGTTACACTATAAATTCTCGACTGCTCAGTCTAACTGTGTGCTTTATAAGTTTGTTCTTATTTACATTATTATTCTATGCTTGGCATACATTTTAATGCTTTATAAAAAATTTAAATGTACTAATCGAATCGTTAGTCTTCTTCTATATATCCAATTACTTTACTTTATACATTTCGTGTGACATTACACTCTGATTACTTTACACACTTTAAATGAAAATTTAAAATTATTAAATCAATTGTTAATCATCCAAGCAATGATTGAAGTTATCTTTAAATTAATTGGTCATCATTAAAGAAAATTCTTACTAAAGATAAATTACATTCTCTTATCTCTATTTACATATGACATAAATTTTCTTTACTTTTTAAATTTAAAAAATGTCTTTTCAATTACTTTACTTTTTTATAATTATAAATTGTTTATTTGTCACCTCAATTCTGCAGATCGTACCCATGTCCTCCGGTGATCTGTCGGTTCTCTCCTACTGGATTTCCTCTTGCGTTTTCCGGTTCCACTGGTCGTCCTCCAGTCACTCGTCCTTTTTGGTTCCATCTGCTGGCTGTGAAATGAAAAGAGATGTTGCTCTGCATTAGCTGCTGTTGTTCTAGTAACCGTCTCTATTGCTCTGCATATCGTTCCTCTGCTCGATGTGCTCTCGCCATTTGTCTAGGGTGTTGACGTTTGTGGTTGTAGACGTCCGATAATTGTAGTTAAAAATAACCTAACTAATAGTTACTGTTTTTGATTACTTGAATTAACGTATTGTCCAATAGACTTTACAGTTTATAAACAAAAATCTCGTCGATACTGGACATAGCGCCCAGCTATGTCTGAAGACTGATTGAAAGTAATTAAAATTCGCGTCGCGGACGGACAGAGCTTACCGCCGCAACTGAAAACTGATTGAAGAGTAAATTTGGCTCTCCTGGGCTCGTATTTATATTTTAACAAGATATATGAACCCAATATTTCAGTAAGCCAAAATATTAACACATGTCATAATAACTGAGTCAACAAGACGCACCAAGAGTTTAATCCAAAATGCCAAGAATGAAACTACATGAGCAACTCATCAAGAAGAGTAAACTCACAACACAAGAGTTAGTAAAAAACTAATGGTAACTAACAATATAATAACATTACAAGAAGAAAGAAGATACAGCAAACAATGATTGTACCACAGGAACCAACAACCCAATAGTTTCGGTCAGTAAGGAACCAATGAAAACAAGGAAGAAACATACTACGAGAAAGACACCTAACAACCATGGCACAAAATATAGATTCCAAGAGCCAGTCAACTATAGATTAACATTTTACCCGTATAAACAATAACTGAAGAACGTACAGATTGAAAAGATAGACAATAGCTGACTAAATGAGATGACCCATACAGTATACATTTAATAATATTTTAAATGAGTAGGAC
Organism: Magicicada septendecula; assembly: GCA_034769895.1. Classification (NCBI taxonomy): domain Eukaryota; kingdom Metazoa; phylum Arthropoda; class Insecta; order Hemiptera; family Cicadidae; genus Magicicada; species Magicicada septendecula. Next base: position 407,151,294 of record CM068373.1, read on the forward strand.
ATTCTATAGTAGACAAAAAGTGAAAATGACAATAATGTTAATATAAAAGAAGCTGTAAATAAAAGCATAATGACATGTTATGCACAGCATCAATGTAATGTAAAGGAGTATTAAAATTGTCTCATAATTACAATAATTGTTAGTCAAATAATAAAAAATTCATGTAAGATAAGAAAAGTAATAAATAATGAATTACCAGTTGGCATTAATAAAACTAGACTTGAAAGAACAAGGTTAAGAGATGTAAATATGTATCAACTTAATACACCCATTGTTGCTACAAATAAAAAAATCACATAAACTAAGATACAGGTACTGTTCACCTAAATTCATATTTAGTAGTAGGTAAAACCTACCTAAACTAAAATGTTTTGTACCTTAAATCAAGTAGAAGTAATAAGCTTTCTACCAATACCAATATAAGACAGCAAAAGTAATTTTTATATAAGAATTTAAGTAAAGAAAGTGAACAAAACCAGCCAAAATGAGATTCACTAGGTGAAATATAAACAAAGCAACATTGTAATGCCAAACAGAAATAACAGACTAATACCTATGTCATAAGTAAGATATAATACCACTATTATAATAGCATAAGAGTATTATAAGCAAGGACATAACGTATAATAAGAATAATTAAGCACACCTGTCATGTGACACCAGGTGTAATTAATATTATCCAATGCCCTATGCTAAGGAACAAACTAGTGTGTTAAAAAACACAAGACTAGCTATCAAGATACAACTACTAGTAAACTATTCTAACTGAATAATAGTCTGAAAAGACAATAGAATACCAAATAAGGTTTAAAATAAATGTACACTTCATAGTACCATATAGAGGTCATATTAATAACAGAAATACCAAGGAATAAAAATACATTTCAACAAACAAAGACTCACAGTAGTTGAAACAACTTAATGTTTACAACTGGTAATACAGAAGGTACCCAAATACCTTTTATTATATATAATATGTAAATACAATTAATAGACACATAGGCTAAGGCAATGTTAACATAAGCACTATGTTTTGTCATTAGATTTAAGTAACAAGTAAGTAAGAAGTGCGGGAGGACTTGGAAGGCATGCACACAAGGAGGTATGAGTGCCATTAAATAGTTTTAATTTAAGAATAAATACAATTAATAGTGAATAGTGAAATTTGATAATCTCAAACATTAACTCCCTTAATAATGGACCAAAGCACATCATGAGTGGACTCAAAATAAAGAGCCAAGTTTTACCAATACAGTGATGAGTTTAGATTGGAAATCTATGCCTTAATAAGAAAGTTATTGCAATTATAAGATATTTGTGTCAAATCGAGCAAATGTTTATAATCTCCACACCAGACACCCCACGCTAATAACAACAATTAAAATATTGCGCGGCGGGTGTATGTGCAACAAATTAAAGATCGTCAACCAATCAGATCCAAGAAATTAGCCAAATTTACAACGATCACAAGACGGAACGGCAGAGTGAGATGCCATTTCCAGACACTTTATAATCAACTTCAGAGGAAGGCAGACGGCTACTCGTCACCGTAAAGAAACAGCTGTTCATATGATTTGTGCGCGTCACCGTTGTAAACAAAGCAACCTAACCTCAATTTGTGCCAACATAAGTACATTAGTATCGAAGGTGTTTTAAGTATAACAGTGCGTAATAAGGATTGCTCAGTGTATAATCCAGAGCAATTCCGGGATATAAGTTAAAAAAAGGGAGTACAGTGATTTTTACAATATTAATTAAGAATTTTAAAAACGATATAATCGAACCACATTCCAATGATGTGCGTAAATAAAGAATGTAGATTAAGGTGTATTCTTAATATTATTCAATCAACATTACTAATGACAATCCTCAACTTAATTTGAGTATTCTATTTTTAACTATTTTTCAAACAATCAATCAATTATTATGTATGAATACTTAATGTGATATAACCACACCTAATTAAAGTTGTTGTTTATTAAACATAGATCCAACAAACCAGCATTCACAAACGATTGATAATTGTCAAATGTATGAAACAATTAACGAAAGTTAATAAAACATTTCAATGCTATTTATGTTTTGTAATTTAGGAAGATTCTACTACTATTATTATTTAAATGTTTATGTTTATTATGAATAAGAAACTAAGGTTGTCAAGCTATATAATTACTTACAACTATTCGATTACCTTTTTGTAGAGTCAAATAATGATTCAGATGTTCCATTCAATAACACTGTTTCAAATTATTATTTTATTGTTCACTTTTTAAATGTTTTATCAAGAGTTATTTTAACGTTAATTTAAATTATTTATTGTCAATTGACTAATAAATCTGTTAACCTAAAATGTCCAAGGCAGGCATGGTTATAACTTTGAATGTTAATTATTAAGAGATGATTGAATTGTAATCGTCTTCAAACTGCCTAATAACGGTAGAATAAGTGTTCTAGTGAATAATTTGGTATTCTGTAAGTTCAAAGAACCCACACACAAATGTGAATTAAATGGTTTTAACCAAACAGCATTTAGCCATACACTGATATTGTAAATCAGTTTTACCACCCTGAGACAAATTTTATAAAACAAACAACTCATGTTATTTAAAGTTGAATTGAAATAATGAATGATACGTTAGATCATTAAAAAGCATATTAAACTGAATAAATTATTATTTTACACGAGCAACGGAGTCAGTTAGTTCATTTCATAGACTAGATTTCAGAAAATGTGAACGACTCTTATTGGATAGCTCGACACGCACCGGCGAATTTAAATACGGTAAGTCAATCTACAGATTAGATTGCTACATCGGCCCTGCAAGATCGGCAAGACTCACCACAAGTAAGTGATTGTTCTTACGAAATATTTCTGCTTTCAGTGAGGAATTGACGTCACCATTTCGTCTAGTCGACGGAAGAATAACCATTTAAAATAAATTAACAGAAGTTGAAAACACTTCGCTAACTAACTTCCAGTGCATTCATCGGATTTATTTACGTTGGATTCAATTCTAGATTGAATTGAAATAAATAAATCAATAAAAATAATATACTAAACTAAAAGTTATTGAAATATAAAACAAAAATAAACGGTCAGTTAGCACCCCCGTAAACGGTTCTTATACAATATTCACCAAAAAAACCACACCTGTCGGCTCAGGACTCTGCAGGTCAGAAACTGTCAGTGGCGTCAGTTCCCCCACTACCGTCCAATTTCACATATTCGCACATTTTTGCCAATTGCAATGTCTAATGCGGATTTCAAAGTGACCTAACATTGTCTGATTTAATTAAACATATTATACGTAATTATCATAACGGTAGCCTCATTAGTGTATTTACTATGCTCTTAAAATCGCACAGATTTCGCACTGAACATCATAATCACACCATTTTCGCACTGCACATGTGTCTAATTTTTATGTATATTTGGAAGTCTTTGCTATCTTTCTAACATTTATGGTTTACTTATAATTAAATAAAATTCTAATTTAGTATCTAATTGGGGTGCGATTGCAAACTTGCAGGCTTGAACAGGCTTCACGCACACACACTATTTACTACTGTACACTCTCTCAGCAATAATCGCGTGACCATGCATGTTCATATCTGCGTCTATCTCAGCTTTCAACTTCACACCTACTCGTCTACTACATATTACCAAAATCAATCCAAGTATTTATTTTATTTAATACATGCACATTACAGCATATGCTTGTATTGTCGCAATATGCTAATCTACGATTATTTTGTAAAATTAAAATTTCCAATTTGAAGCTTAAGTTTAAAAATAAAGTTTATTTTTAAGATTACCTTTGTATAGCAGCAGGTTTTCACTTCTTTGGAGAGATGAAAATACAGGTTTTCATGATTATTAAGTAAAATTTAATTTTTGGTTGTCATGTTTGATTAAAAGGATGTCTATTTTGATAATAGAAAGGGACAAAATAATAATAAGCGCAATCTAACATTAACTAAATTTACATTAATTTACATTCAGCAAGACAAACGATGTAATTTTTTTAAGTATATTGTGTAAGTACTAACGTTAAAAATTTGTTCCGTTATAATAATCTCTATGTAATTCTATACTCTAACAAAATTCTTACATTAATATTAAGCTACAAAAAGCTGAAGAATCTAATGTGTCCAAAGAGTGTATACAATAACGAAGGAGGATATATTTTATAAGTAAGGCTTTTCTTACACATCCTCAACAGTTTTCTTTAATGAAACTAACAGTCCTTAACTTTCAGTCGTTAGCTTGTTACTGTAATACTCCAAAAACCCTAAAACCCTAACATATATATTTATGAAACCTCTTTCGATTTTTCTATTTTTCAGTTACCGTGGTTTTTTTTTAACTTTAATAGTTATTTAGACCACATGTGTTGATGTATTCCTCGACATGCCCATATCACTAAAGAGTTTTGTCAGCCAGCATCTAAAGTGTGCCGTGTTATTTCCAACTCCCTCTATATATAAAAAGAAAGAACTTTCAAATGTCTAGTCTCAGTGGCGTACCTAGGTTACCTTCGGCGGGTTTGTTTCTGAGCCCCTCTCCCATAAGACGAGTGCTTACAATCCAATTTATCTTTAATTGGATAAATGTTTAAAGTAAAAATACACTTTCATACTCTAAATACAAAGTTTAAAGAAATAACAAAATTAGTACTGTATTATTTATAGAATGCATTAATTACAATACTTTATAATATGTATACAGTTGTACGTGCCGTTGTCTTCGATGTCACTCACGGTTTTGCTCACTCACACAATATGTGATGCTCTTTTCTGTAAATTCGTTCGTTCGAATAACTGGCCCGATTTCTGCATTCCTAATTATCCACTGTTCGGTAAATATTCTGATGAGAGATTTAAATAAATTTTTGGTGTCCTGAAATATCAAATATTTTTCACTGGTAAAATTCTAGCGTAAGCTTACATGTTATCGCCCTTCATTTCACTTCGCCGTTTACATTTTCGGACCGAGGCACGGCCTTCGTAAGTCGCTGCAGCTGCCGGTGCCGTGGTGCTGTTTGGGGTTCAATTTACGACTTCTTACAGCGTGGTAAGGCATTGACGCCACCTACAACTGACGCTACATTTTTAGTATGAATGTACTTCTAATAATAAACTTACCTTTATAAGATTTTTTAATATCTGTATACACTTTACGAGGTAGGGTTGTGAGGTAGATTTAAAAGATAATATGAAGAAATCTTTGGAATCGATCGATTAAATACTGGACGCACAGTGTTCCGTTTCAGGTGAAGATTTGCAAATAAATTTTAAAATTACCCCAAAAAATTAATTTACCAAAATTTTCAAGCCCTTTACTAAGTGGAGCTGATGGCGGTCCGCCCCACGCCTCCCTTTAGTCCGCTACAGTCTAGGGTATGTTTTTTTTTAATATTGATACGCTAATACAGTACCATTTACTCAAAGTGTAGCCTACGTGATTACCAGATGAGGTCGGGCCGTTAGATGAGGAATACCAGTCTATTTCCACGTCGTATACAGTGAACATGGAAGTTTCTGGAGTGGTATTTGTTATTATATATTATAACATAACAAATTCAATTTCTCTAATTTGTGTAGTCTCACGATTCTGGAGCGCCAATTTATATAACATAACAAATTATATAATGTATTGACTTCATGGGTGTAATCGTAATAAGAAAATGATGCGTTATTTAAGTTTAAAATTGTTCCATTATTTATTTTTTTATTAAACAAAATCTTTCATTTCGCATATTGAAATAGTACTCATTATTATATCGTTTGTACGACTCTTTCGTACACAACTTATAGCTAACAAATTACATACAACAGGTTATACATAAATCTTATTATCTAATTTTAATCAATTAAATATTATTGCTCTCGGCTTACTCATTGTGTGGTTCATCTTTTTGCAATTGCTGATTAATTTACAGTATTTCAATAATGAATTTACTTGCATTCCAATTTCTTTAATATTAATTGGTTTTAAAACTCTCTGCTGCATATGCATTCTCCTTTACCAAAAAAGACTTTATTAATTACGTTAACTCAAAAATCAAATATTTCTCTTATCATTTATGTTACTCTCAATTACTAAATTTTATACAAGGGATATTATTCTAAATTTCACTCTGCTTTTCCATTTATGTGCAATTAGTTATTTTAATACAGGTTGAATGTTTTTCATTCTAATTTTAATTAGTGTCTTTCAAATCTCTATAATTACAATGGTTTTTCATCACCTCGTTTGACGTGGTTAATCATCCGTACGTCCTCCTTTGGTCCTCAGTCTGTGTCCTCCTGGTCCTCTGGTCGTGTCCTCCGTGTCCTCCTGGTCTCTGGTCGGATTCCACTGCATGTGCTGTTTAATAGTCGTCACGCCTCACATTATATGCTGCAGGCGTGTCCATAGACCTCCTCGTATGTACTCTGCTGCTCTGGTTGGACTTCTAGTTTGTCCTGTGACTCTTACTATAGATTTAACATAGCGTCGTCGACTGACATAGCCTCCAGTGGCAACGGTTGAATCGAGAAGAAGAAGCTTTATTAGCGCGACCTGGTATTTGTAGCCAGGTCGTCCAAAAGCTCAGGTCTGAACAATTTTTGACTTGTCAGATTTTGTCGAAGCGTCTTTCCCCCACTCTGGTTCAATTCACTATTTTCGCCTATCTTCGCGAATTACGAAGTCTGTTTCACACTACACGATGTTCAATCGATCGCTAATTTTTCTATGTTTACTATACGTAAATTACATTTCTTTATTGTAATTACAAAAAGAACTATTCACTTTTTACGTATAGTAATTGCACTTTTCGTCACATTGGCATGGTCTTTTAACCCTTTGTTCGTCTTTAATTTCTATACACTTTGGTGTCTTTGGTTTTACCATATCGTACAATTTTTTCTTATAATTAAAGTAAATCATAAAAACTATCCTACTTGAAAAGGATTGGTTACATTTCTGGAACGGACAGGCTTCGCACACACAAACAAAATACGCGTGTACACAACTCTAGCGACAGGTGTGCCAGGAATGCGTGTCCATGCATGAATTCTGCGCTCCCTATTTTTAACTACGATACAGCTTATGCAATCTGAATCATCTTTATTAATCCATATTTATTTATTTTTGTTATTTATTTTATTTATTTTGGCAATGCACAGTACCGTTAATGGTTGTACCGTTGCAATATATTTATATTTTCTTATTGTTTTGTACATGCACATGACATATTTCAATCCTATATATATTTAGTAATTTTACATACACTCACATATATCTGTAGTGTATTCAGAGAGAATATATTGCATTGCGACTACTGTTAAGCACTTTATATTCTGTAAAGATTATATATTGACATGAAATGAGAGAAAATAAAACACACCAATCAGTGTCATAAATGACGTTTTTCTTGAATAAAACACGGTAATTACGTCCAATGTATAGCTCGTCATACAGATATGAGTTATTTATGTCCAATATATTGCATGTTCAAACATTATCCAGAACGTTGCTAACCTTCCTACCGTTTTGCTAGGAAGTTTGCGATCTTGGTTGTGACTAATCTACTTTCCCCTATTCTGTACTCCACATATTAGGGCTAGCCTCTTACGGTATCTAACGCCTTCTCATCCGATCAACCATGTCTTTCATTTTTAACTATTTTTTTTATTTTTAATGGTAGACGAGTACCGCCCATTGTCAGTACACAGTGGAGTAGAGTAGTAATGGGCTACATGATTTCATTACCTTCATGGGGGAATGCTGGAACCATTTAGTAGTCCCTTGAATATGGTACTAAATATAGCGCAGCTGGTCGAACAAGCCTGCGAGTAATTTTGTAGTTGCACACTATCAAAATTACTATCCATGTAGCTCACAAAATTAATTCATGATTACGCTAACTAAATTTTTAAAATGATTTCCACAAACTACAAAGGAGACAGGAGTCAGATCTGGATAAAGATAATCCTGGTGACCGGATGGTGTTCTTAAAAAGATAAAACACTAACCGTTTCCATACTACCTAAGGCACCAAAATTCAAATGTCCGTTACAAATATCAACAAACTGCGTACCAAAATCTGTAATTATTCAAGTTTTGAAGCCATCACCCAAAACAATTACAATCACATTACAAAATTCAATATCGATTTCGTTAAGTAAAGCAAAGATTTTCAAATTAATATGAATGCCCCAAACGGTTCTCTTAAAGGACTTACTCAACAACAAGCAACAGCAAGGTTTAATATTTAAGAAAATCTAAATATTCATTAATATTAGTGAACAAAACATACAATGAACTAGACACCATGAACGATGAAAAGGTTTCTATCATCGTGGCAAATAGAATAAAATTTATAAACTTTATTTTGGCTATCTGCGAATTGTGATCGATAACAGTCGAATAAATTTTCGAACATCAAGAAAATCCATTTTCAAAACGTATTTACAAGTTTAGTAAAGAAAACTTCTACCGTACAAATGTTTTAATTACGAAGTGGTTTAACATACAGTATCAACGCAAACAATAAATAAGACATAGTAACAAATAACGAGGTGAAGTAACCGCTTTACAATATGTACCACTACCTAGCACTGATTCCTTGTGAGTTCAATTACTGTCTCAATAACACGTCACATTGATTCGGTTGTAATATAGAACTTGTCTGGTTGTGCGGTGTTGCTGCATTTAAATCGATAGTTACAATAGTGCGGCGTAACATTTACGAGAGAATTCTGCGATTCCCCACACCCGTGGAGAATAATTTGGGCGCGGCTACATCTACAGAGCCCCAGAGAGCTGATCCAGTTGAGACTCACAGCCACTTACACAATATTTAATTTGTCTTGTACGTCAGCTACCCTTGTTCCTTATTGCGTTTCCTAACACAAAATTTCGATTATATCGAACCTTTGCAGCATACAACAAAAGAAGAGGCGACGGAACTAACAAGAACTAATATCACGGAACAAGTCTAGGTACCGTGTGAATGCGAATTATGTGTTACACAAAATTATCACATAATTAGTTATCAGACAGTAAAAATATAATTCACTTTACGATAACTAACGATATGCACTAGGGAAGACATACAAACTAACAGATTCCTTATTCATAATTGAATTCTATAATTGTTACGTAAAGAGGCACCGGTAAATACTAGTGAATAAAAATTAGTAGTGCAGAAGTAGAAACTTTTTTTTTCATATTATTTAAATTAGCAGCCGTTCTTACTATTTCTTTTATAAAGTTGCTAAACTGCTACAATTTTTGTTTAGACAAAGCTTTTCGTCATCTCTGACATCATCAGGTCTTGAACAACCTAGTTCGTGAACATCATCGTTGTTCAAGACCTGATGATGTCAGAGATGACGAAAAGCTTTGTCTAAACAAAAATCGTAGCGGTTTAGCAACTTTATAAAAGAAATTGAAACTTTTTGGTACAAGATTATTTGCACGTAGTTTACAAAATTCATAAAAACAAAATATGTACTGCAGTTTTACAATTACATCTACTTCGGCTTTAAAATTAACTACAAAGTAATTCTACAAAATAGTATTCCAAAGTATTTAGCTTGCAGCTTATACTTCTAACAAAAATGGTAGAACTTTTATTTTGTGTTGAAATTCCTATCTTGGTTCAAGACAATTATTTCAAACAGTTTAAAAGCTCTTTAGAAGATTTATTTTGATTTAGCTGTTTGTTCCTAATTCCACAAAAATTTAGATCTAAGAATGTAAACGTTGTTTTATATAAATGCAATGCGTTCCAAAGTCACAAGTAAAATACGACAACACTTTTAGCGTGCTTGCCAAACTGATCTACTCTTCAGCGATACTATGAATAAAAGTACAATCAGTTTCCAATTTTGGCACGATTTGTAGATTCCTTATCAAAATACAACACTTTGAAGGTATGTTTATGTGTACGTGTTCGTAAACGTTCCTTGAATACAGTATTTTCTACTAGAAAAACAAGATATTTCATTTTACATTTCTCATGCTTGTACAAGTAGGAGAAGCCAAATACGAATTAGCAAAGACTACTTTAGGTTGCCTCCGTCACACTCTACAGTTATTACTGTTATGCTTGTGCGTAGAAAAGTAAAAACACTTAATTGTAATTTGATTTAAATTTGAACTGTCAAATATTGATATTAGTACAAAAAAAAAACAAATAGTTACAGATTTGTGTGAGAGACTCCTATTAGAAAATTTCAGAACCGTAAGCTTCATAAACACTGAAAGCAAGTGTATTATCTTCCAAAGTCATATATACTTTACCTGTAGTGCTCTGACATATGTATGTGCTAACGGGATATATTACCCAAATATATCACAATATTAAATGCCTCATACATCAGCATTCTGTCTTCCTGACGCATGATGTAATACAGCCGTTTATATTAGAGTTCTACCACCTTTCTTTCAATTTCAATTTATAAATTCCATTTAGAAAAGTTCTTCATAAAAATTGAAATATTCAATTTCATTAGAAGGATTGGACATGCATAAACCATACAAATTTTTTATAGAAAAATAAACATATATCACGCTATGTAGTCGAGCGTATTTTCAGCAACTTTTACAATCTAGAAGAGTAAAGTAATTACAACTAAGTAAATCTCATATACCGGCATTATGTACCTTTTACAGATATGATAATAACATACAAATATTCTTAGAAATTGTTTTATTAAAAGCACGCGAAAAATCTTATTAATTGATCAGTTACTATTAAAGTTACTAATTTCAAAAAATTCAAGTTATTTCTTTATTTGTTTGTTGGGATTAATAAAGGGTATTTAGAGCTATTAGAGCTTAAAGGGTTGGTTAAGCTGTTGGAGATTGGATATATAATGTAAATTAATATAGCTGTCGTAGTTAATAGGAGCACGCTGTAAAGCTTACCTCCAAAATGTTCTTTCCTATACCATACAGGAAAGTATCAAGCAACAACGTGGGTGTGTATTAAATGAAGCACATTAATTTGTTTAACAGGATAATCTTCTTACTTTAAAGTGACAATAAGAAAAGTTGTGTAAAATGAAATTTTCCACCACTCAGATTTATGTATCTTAAAATAACTTGGGTACGTCGCGAGAGATTAAGCTACTTCTCTGCATAATATAACGATGTCGTAAAGGGATATTCTTAACATTTTCCATTTACTCTTCCCTGCACTACTAAGCATTTATTTTAATTAATTTTCTAGTCTCTACTGTGTCTCAAACACTACAAAGGAAACAAGTTTTCTTTTACTCATTCTTGATTTTTCACAGATTATCTGAAGTTAGTTCTTAAATTAAAGAAGAGGTTTACTTGTCCATAAATAAAACATTATCACTTTCTTTGTAAAAATGTTACACAGTTTTTACAATGGCCTTTAACAAAATACTTTCTTGTCAGATGATTAATCAATATACAATCGAGGGTATTCTACTCTTTTACTGTTTACTGTGTATATTTGTAGATCAGTTTCAATATACGTAAAGTGGCACACGTATTAAGAGTTAACTTTAAATACAACTTTGTCAAAAAGCTATAATTGGCATTTAAATCAACAATGTATTTTTCAAGTATACATACAACTATAATTTTAAAACGCGATTGTTCATTTTAATGGCTGTTTTAAGTTTGATTGTCTCAAGTAAACACAACTGTTTTCTTTATATTACTGAATATTAAACACAGTAATTTAGACTAGTGAATCCTGATTTGTTATGCGTGTTTATCCAATAAACTATTTGTTTTTATGCTTGTATTTAATTTCGTATAATTTGAGGGAGTCTCATTTGACAGGGATGCATTGCACTACAACATTAAAAAATGATTAAGAGTTTACGCTATGCGCTTGCTCGTTTCATAGAAATTTGAAATGCTAAACGAGACATTAATAATACATTAGACTTTTCCTCACAAGCTTTGTGTCCTTGAAACATACCAAGTGTAATATGAAAGTTTACCAATATGTAAAACATACCAATATACATAAGAAAGCTTATGCTTCTTTATGTCAGATGAGAAAGAAGTTTACATAAATTTAAGTAAACTATTAATAATCATGTAGGTGACAGTACTATAATAATTACTAAAAGTGTACAGTATTTTTAGATTCTAAACTATGAACCATGAAACCCTCAAACAAAGTTTACTATTCTTTTGAATTTCCATATATGACTTGTTTATTACGTTCATTATGTAAGGAATGTTTATCTTGAAGTTGCTTTAACCACCACACACTTCAGGATAATACTTTATTATGCTTTTTACTAAAATTCCTCGGTGTAAGTTTATGTTATCAGTTGATCTAACCAATCATTGGAGTACTCGGAGTTTCACAGAATTATTGAAAATCAGTTAAGAAGCATTTATTCCTTGTAATAATTCTCAAGTTATCCTGTATCTGATCGCCAATTCAAATATTTTAGACATGAAATATGAAATAGTTTAGTCATTATATTATTAGTTTTTTATAAAGTTGTAAATTTACTTAAAGTTATTAATGTATTGCCGCGTTCAGGACACTGACGAGCTCTAAGGTTGATTTTGTAATACTAAGAGTAGGTAGTGAGCACTTCAACTATTTAGGCTATTCAAGAGAAGTTGTTAATTTGGTTGTGAGGAAAAAATTTTGTAAAGGTTTAGGAGAGAATACAACGGGCTTTAATAAAGTTTGAGATCCGTGTTCCGAAAATAATTACAAATCATCTTTGGCAGAAATTATTTTTCCAGCACTGTGTTGCCTTAAAAGATAGGAAACGTAGTTTACAATTTTTTCGTTTAGTGATGTATTTCTGAAATAACAATTCCTTCAAAATTACAGACGTCGTGTCTTTAAAAAAGTTGTAGAAACTTCTTCGTTTTGAAAATTAAATTGAACTTTATAGTGTATGTTGTCGGCCTTTATTGACTGCTGGAAACCAATAAATTACACCAAGATACAGACATATTAGTAGATAATAATTACGTCTATACTCTGAATTAAACTCCTCTTAAAAATGTTTTGTGTGTGGTCAAATAAGTGTTAGTAATCTATCTTAATTTGCCTGATGTACAATATTTTTCTTAATAACATAAACATGGTTTCATTAGCTAATTATGCTTCTTAATTTTATGATCACCGGCCTTGTAATCGCCACAATAACATGCCACGCTAATTCTTGTTTAACTTCAAGTAAAATTTAGAGGCTCGCTTTACATATGTTAGAAACGTTGTTACATTTATATTGCACTTCTTTGAATTTATTGCACAACTTTGATTTGTGTTGTTACATGATAAGTGAACAACTAACATAGCGACATACATTTAAAAACAAAAAATTATTATGTACTATGTATTATTGTCTACTTAAAATTTACAGCATTGAAAGGAGGTAAAAAATGTAAATTTTAATTTTGAAATAAAAACAAATTTTAGTTTTATTAGGTGGTAAAAATTATGATATATTGACTTTTATGGGACTCATACAGTAACGGTTTCCGAGCACTAACTACATAGGTGGGTAATAAAGGCAGTAAAATACCTGTTTATAATTTTAATTCTGGCTCTCGTGTATTCCTTACTGACGCAAAGTTGGTGCTAAATAAAGTTTATATTATGCTTAGAACGATTTCAGAGAGTTCCACGGAACTAGTGTTCATGGAACTACACTCAAATTAGCTCCAAGGTACTTAGTGTAGTTTGTTGTGTCATTTCGTTATCATGCACTACTCCCGAAGAAGTCGTCAATCACTCAACATGTTGGTATGAATTTCAACTTTTTATCAGTGGATCTGGTGTTCAACATGATTTATGATTCAGAAAATCGTAACTCTCAAAACAATTTTTATTTTGACTGTGAATTATATTCAATAACTTTCCTGTAAATATATTAGTTACAAACATTTTACTTCTTAATTAATACTATGTTTTTATAAACTGAAGTATTGCTACTATTTTGTAATATCAGTATTTCTTAAAATGAAAATGGCTGTGTTGTTTCTGATCAAAGTATCAACAAGTTCAATAAGCTGGATATATGTTGCTATAAATCATCAGGCTGTCCGTAGACGAATGTTACACTTAGCTTCAATAGTTTGAGTCAAAGCAGTAAATTACCGGCTTTACTAACTTTGTGCCCAAGTTTATACGTATAATCTTCTGACGATTCTGAATTTCATGATACAATTTCACTGCAATTGAAATGCTGATGACTATATATATTATAACAACACAAATTATATAATGTAATATAATACATTTATAATATATTATAATTTATATTTATATATTAGTATAATTTGTGGAGCCCCTTCGTTCGTGGGGTGCAACCATTATACTACGTTACAACTTTATGTGTTATATAACGATACCTTTTATGTATGCAGGTTGTATAGTGATACCAGGTGTAACTATAATAAGAGTAGTAGATTTATGAGTAATTAAAATTTCATGTTTATTGTTTTAAGAAGCATTATAAATAATAACCAATGTTAATAATCTCCGATCAAGATATCACTCATTATTAAGTGTTCATCTCTTAAGCTATACGGGGTTACACACATTTAAAACACTCTTACATCTAGACATGTTAATAATCTTAATCTAGACATTTATTCAATGTGATTTACTAAAACAAAATAAAATTTAAATGTAATTTTAATTGAATTCATTTACTCAGATCTGACCTCAGCTTGCTCAGTCTATACCAATGTTTTTTAAAAATTAAATTCAAAATTATATTATTTACTCTTAGAGTGGCATTTGTTTCATATTAAAAATTTAAATTATTCTTTTCTACAAAATGCAAATATTAAATCATTTCAATTATTTTACTTTCATAAAAAATATACTATCTCAAAATGAAACTCTTTTTTTTCTATATTTCTCTATATGTGATCGCTCATTCTTACGATTAAAACATTTATCTAAGACTCTATTACATTATTTCTAATTATATACCTTTTTTGTTTTAATTCATTGTCTCTTTACATAGTCTTTATGAGCTCTTTTAAAAGAATCATTTATAAATGCATTATGCATTGTAACAACCAAAAAATTAAAAACTTTTTTTAGTATGACCGAAAAGACGTTACATACAGCAAGACACACCTACGCAGGCCACGAGCAATAAATAAAGAAACTGTGTGACGAGGTGTCAACTGAACGTTTGCTTCGGAAAATACAAATACGCTTCACGTAGCTTTACAATAGGGAACAAGGTTGGCCGTGACAGACTCGACTCAAACACGAGATTTACAGCCTGCAAATGTAAGATAAAAGAAACTGTGTCAAGTACCAATTAGGGTGAAACTGTGACGGACACACTGCCAGGATAATTTGAAGTGTACCAGTAATAAGAAAAGGGTGTAAGACACACAATAGTATGTACCCTATATGAGAACGGACATCGATACCTAAAAGAATAGAATCGAACTCGTACACAGCAGGGGAACGTCTTACTGGCGACAACGGATATTTACGACAGGGAGAAGGAGTGCCGTTTTGGAAACGACGACACGCTGCGCCAGGACAGCGTTCGGAAAAGGGGGTCGAGCACAGCGAAACAATAACAAAATACGACACATTGTTTGCGTGAGAACTGCAGCGAGATCCGGAGTACGCTTAGACAAAGACTTGATGGACACCCATGAAAATTGCTCCTGTTCTAGGAATAGAGTACGGAGGCTTTCGACGCGAACTCGTGGGGAGACAGGATACCCAATCACAACCCAGCATCTACCCAGAGAACAGGTGGAGAGGACCGTCGCCAGCATGGCAACGGGAACGTCGAATGAGAAGTGAAGAACGATGGTCTGGCAGAAGGGTAGGAAATCTTCCGTCCTATCATGTTCGACTTGAGGCGTGTTTTCCAGAAGGGTGCATTATGGTAAACGATGCTTGATAAAAACTGTTTGCAGAGCACGCGGGAGGACAGTCTTTCATAAATTTTCAATCACATACTTTAAGCAGTCTTCACGTACTTTTAACAGTCTATTTATAACTTTCAACAGTCGGTCGTCAAAGTTCGATTAACACACGGACAGCAGTGGGACTTTGAAATTTTGCTACGCGACATATAACTAAGTGACTTAGACATTTCGATATTGGCGCGTATCCGGTAATAGTGTACCTACAGTGTCTAAAAACATGCGACATACGCCAGTGCTTAACAATTATAGAGTTCTTTATTATACTCGAATTCAGAACTGAACTAACCAGTCACACTTTCATCAACAACCGACGCGTAGAACTATCGTTGATGTAATACCGGACGACGAAATCGTAACGTTATACAGTGCGGCGGAGCGATACAATATCATTTGGAACAATTACACCACGGCATCAAAAACACTAAACATTAATGTACATACCAGAAGTTCTACAATAGACAGACAGACATATACACCATAGTTAACGATGAACTCATATTCACGACACATAATTTCATGACTCGAACAGTAACAGCCGAATCAACAAAATACACACACAACGCGAGTGAATCTGTTCCGCGTGTGTTGAGTGTCAGTGACATCACAGCGACGCAGCTTCCCACACATGGACCAGCAGAGAGGAGGAGTTACGCCGATGGAAATATCGGATTATTCACCTAACAAGTAATCTTTATGCTATTCTTATCATAAGAACTCTACTGTCCTGTCTCTTTTTCAAGAAACACCCCTTGAGTATTTAAATTAAACATGATAAACATAATTAACGCCATCTATCTGAGGCAAACGATGAACGCATTAGTTTGACTATTTGTGTTTCTATATATCGATTGCATTATATATGTATGTGTATGTTTTCCAGCAAACAACGTATTGGATTCAGCTTGTAATTTGATGTATATACATGTGTTCTTTTATGTTCTTTTTATGAGTTTATGAATGTATTTACAGGGAATCATCCATATTTTATATATATTGAAGTCTCTTTATTTAATGATATGATGTTAAATAAATAAGTGTTTATTTTATCCAGAATATATGCGTTCATTATTGTCAAATTACCTCAGAACAAGGAAGCAATGGCATTTGAGTGATTTATAGTAGTTTTTATTAACACAACAATTAGAGTCTCCATGCAATAATTGTCCTAACATAAGGAAATTAACGTGTTATTAAGCTTCAATCAGTTCAGTTGATATGAGTACTCTAATCGAGT
Organism: Magicicada septendecula; assembly: GCA_034769895.1. Taxonomy (NCBI): domain Eukaryota; kingdom Metazoa; phylum Arthropoda; class Insecta; order Hemiptera; family Cicadidae; genus Magicicada; species Magicicada septendecula. The sequence continues at coordinate 407,168,456 of CM068373.1, forward strand.
GCTTACACGAGCTCATTATGCAAATTAGTATATTTACATAATTAATTAATCACAGATTAATTAATTCATTATTGTTAGCATAATTGCTTATCGTTGTAATTGGCTGCCCAACGCGTGGCAGATCGTTGTAGCATGTCACCTCGAGTTTTGACGACCTTACGACTTATTGACGGGGTTCAGCGTTGTCCAGAGTTGAGTTTCCGTTACTCCTAGCTTGGCGTGGTCCTGGATATGTCCAGAGTCCAGCGTCGTTCTTTAGTAGTGTGTGGTCCGTCCCAAAGAATTACTATCTGCCACGAGGTGGATCTCGTACGGCTGTTAGGCGTTTCAAAAGCATCTCCTAACGTCTAGCATCTTGCGTCGCTCTTGTAGCTTCTCTGTTGGTACTCTTGCTGACTTAAACGGTCCCGGTACTCTACGTTTCCCGTAATATTGTAAACATAATTACTGAACGTCTTTATTCGTTCATAGCTGAGACTTAAAACTAAATAAACTGTTCTGCCGACGGACAGCGTGTCCGACTGCAACTGTGTTTTGAAAAGAAGAGAAGGGTTTCCAGTCGAACCCTTTATTTATACCCTCTCGAGATTCCGCACCTGTTGGTTCTGAAACTATCCTGTCGAGACCTGCATATCACATGATAGCCCCCACTCCCGAACCTTTTCATATATTTGCAATTTTTTGCAAATGGCAATGTTTTGTACGGAATCGAGATAGCACAAATCATAGCTAATTTGATTAAGCACTCACTGTATTAATTTGAGCGTCTTAGTGTAATTTGCATATTTTTGGCACATTTATTTCGCACTGACTTCGCGTAGTGTGTCCTATTAACGTAATTTTCTTACTGTGGATAACTATAAAATTTACACACACTTTGGTGCCTTTGGTTTGTTTATACAATAATTAGTTTTCACACAGTGAATTAAAATAATTATTTTAGTAATTACTTGGGGCGGGTAGCTGAGATTCCTGTCTGTACATGCATCACTAACAAGATACACGCGTAACACACATACTGTACAATCGAGCAGGTGTTCTTTGCCTGTTGGAACAGGTTAATTTCTCCCCTAGTGTAACAATGAAACATCTTTACAATCCCAGACCTGTCCATTTACCCCAAACTTATAATAATTTTACAAATTTTATATTTATTTAAATTAATGCTTAATACAGCATATGGCTGTATCGTTGCAATATATTAAAACGGTATACTCGACTTATGGGAGTGATAATGTATTAAATTTTATTTTATTATTAATACTCAACAAATAATTTATAGAAACCAAAAATATGTATTTTTATAATAAGTGTTCCACTGCTTAGGACTACGAAAAACCAAGATTAAAATAGTCATAAAATATTTGATTTATCTTTATTAATCATGGTTTCGTAAAAAAATGTCCTTATTTCATTGCACTACCAAAACAACGTAAAAACCTAATCAACTAGTCTGTACACAGTTGACTCATTCCCGACTAAAAATAATTTTGTAGATTATTTAACAAATATATAGTTTTTTAAGTAACAGATAATGATGTAACATGAATACGTAACGCAATTAGCAGAACAAAATGATAATGGTAACCATCCACGTTAGAAGGCCAGTGAGTAAAGTACAATGGGAAAATTTTTACATTTCTAACGTTGTGCCAAATAAAATTTAAGTTATTGATAAATTATTAAATGATTTACCAGTTATGTAATTTATGTACTGAATTTTGAAATGTAAAATTCATTTGCGTTAAACGGAAAAGAAACACTTTTACAAAATATGTTGTATCCAATACTGGCATAGATTCCGTTTACGTTATTTAGAAACATTTAAGTTACCAATAATAATTCATTAATTAATTAATAAAGTTGTGTCAGTGGTTATAATCACAAATAGAATTATCACTGTTACACACCACAATAGAAAAATTATCCCGATTAGCGCTGTTCTGATATTTCCGTTCTGATGATAAGCTGTGAAGTTTGAAAGCGCTAATCGGAATAAATTTTCTATAGTGGTGTGCAACATTGTTAATTCTCTTAATAATAATTTTATAAGACAACAATTGTATTAAGCTTGATGAGCTAATAAAGTCAAATTTACTATTTACCAGGAATTCTTTAAAAAATTATGACATCAGCTTACATACATGAACAGCATGTAGAATAACGTCTCATAAAAACAGATACAGGAACTAAAAATGTGGTTAACAATTTCTTGTTGTACCCACCCAATGTTTCGTCAACTAATGCAGTAATAATAGGCAAATCTAGACTTTCCCTGTTTTAAAACGAACTATCCTTGGTTTTATCCTTGCAGATGATGATAACGGTGGTGATGATGATGATGATGTACTAGCGTCGTAAAGGGATCAGCTTCAGTTGTGCACCGTGAATTCTAGTTAGATCCTCCTTAAGTATTTTCTAAGTGGTATTTGGAAGCCTTACCAATGTCTATGACATCGTCTTGATAAACAAGGCAAGTTTTCAGTGTCAGGCCTTGGAGAACCAGATCCATCAATCTTTCAAGTGTTGCCGGTGCATTGCAGAGACCATGTGTCATGACGTTAAATTGGAATAGGCCACTTAGGGTCGAGAAAGCCGGCTTTTTTTTCTTTTCGATAGAGACTCACTTGCCAATATCCACTCTTCAGGTGCAGTGTGGTAAACGACTGTGCTCCAGACAGCAGTTGTCGAGTGAATCGTCAAAGCAAGGTAATGGATAGCAGTCTTTCTTTGAAAAGTCATTCAAAGTCTAGCAGAAACGTAATCCACGGTCCTTCTTCACTACCAACACAACCGGAGGAGACCAAGCACATGACGACGGCTTGATTATTCCTTCTATCAACATGTCCTGTACCAACCAAGACATTCCCTCTTAGCTACTGGAAGCTTTCGAGGAGTTTGGCGTATGTGTTGTGTCCTCGGTATTGATGCGATGTTATACAAGAGAGGTTCTTCCCAATGTCAGGCCCCGAACTGCAAAAGAATCTTTCAATTCATGTAAAAACCGTCAGAGTTCTTCTACCTCACAAACTGAGAGGTAACTAGAAGATCTGTTCAGCAATTCCTGCAGTTCCTCTGGTAATTGGGAAGTGTCCGAACCACTGGACATTCGTTGTGTCATTCCAGCTACCAGCTTTTCTGATTGTTTAACAAGTGTAACAAATTTTATACGATTCATTATTCTTTGTTCTTTGCATACACTTGCCCTAGAAATTCCTTAATGATTATTTAAAAATTAAAACTTTATCACGTTTTTTATATCAAGTTGATAGAAAACAGGTGAGGCTGAAGTGAGGCTTTGCGCGCGTTGCTAACACCAGGTTACGGAACCCTCTCGCATGATCTCAATTGTCTGCATCTTACAGATCCTAAGTGATTATTCTACCAGCCACTGTAAACTTTGAAAACCTTATGCTGTAACTGACAGTTCCAGTTATAAGTACAGCATTCCACACCACAGTTATCTGATTATAATGTAATATTTCTTATGTAAAAATCAAGTCTACACAGATCGGTATAATTTTTACCATAAGATAAATTAAACCTTGATTTGATCTGTTGGATTATGTAAAATAATGAAAGTTATTCCACACACCTATGAACTTAACTCCATAACACCTAAATTCGGTTTCATTAGTGAATTGTGAGTAGTCAATTAGTGCATGTTATTTAATAGCCGTATTTAGTTTTCATTTTGGTGTGCGGACATTAGTGATTGGTGACTTTTATTCTTTGTTGACAATCCCAGTTTTGGAAAAATTTTGTATGTTTATGTTTTCATTTTTTTAGTAATGTCGGTTATTAAATAGGTCAGTTGCGATGAACTGTGTATTCCATCATTATAACACTTCAATTAATGTTACCGTCGTGCCATTGTTTACAGTTTGCAGATTAATATTTTGTTCCTTTCAAAGGAATAACGTAATTATTTAAACCTTGAAAAAACTTCAGTTTACATAATTGTTTGTATCATAGTATAACGTCTAACATTATGGTTTAACCAAGTAAACTGTAAATCTGCGGGCATAATAAATGTGCTAAATGTAACATTTTTTAAATTGCAAAATGCAAATGTGAAATATTTTATTAAATTATACTGTTCGACTTTAATAAAGATTTTCATTTATTTTATGTACTATTGGTAACAATAATATTCTCTAACGCAAATAATTATAACAATATCATATTATGTATCCTAATATTATATATTATTGTATCAAATACACTTCTTTCATTTAATGATTGTGTTCTCAATAAGGAACTCAATGCTGCAGGTAACAGATAAAGGTGTATAATCACATATAAAATATCACAATATGTTTGTAATTATAACAATAAATTTTATTAAGCTGAATCTAAAAATTCCAAAAATTTAAAGCAAATCTTGATGGCACGACGTCCATATTTAAGAAAGCACAGTATTCAATATATAGCTCATGATTTTGTGGAGGTACAAAATTCTAATATTTGTATTAAATCAGGACTTTGTTTACTGTCAAGTTTTTAATTATTTGATTTTAATTCTTTGCATCACGGTTTCGTCACGTATCAAAATCAAATAAACCGTTACGTGCTGTCGCGTTTCGTGACACTCAGAAAATCAAACAGAATTTATTGTTTATATTTTCCAATATTCAAGTAAAAAAGTGTGCTTCTAAAGCAAATTATACAAAGCAAGTTTTTAATGTGTCGTAACCAGTAATATTTATACATTTAGTCTAATCGAATACAGTTTGCAAAGTAACATAAAATTATTGAAGTTATCCTGTATAATTTTATAAAATACACAGAAATTATGATTATGTTGGACATTTTAGTAACGTGTTAATATTTCTTTTAAAATTTCAAAAATATCTACATTCAGAACAATCCACGGCTCCTATTTTTAATAAGTTAGCACTTATTGTAACACAATATGTCAACAAGGAAACAAAAGATCTATTCACTAACACAGAGAAATTTATTTATAATTAAAAAATTAATTGTATATGATTTTTAAGAAATATATTTTTCTTAGAACAACATTCATTGGTATGTCAACAGCATTATCAATTTAGTAGTGTTTAAAATATTTGTTTCCGTAGTAGCTGATTATGTTAGCTGTCCAATTCCTGCCAGTTTCATATATTCCTACCATATAATGAGTCCGATAAGTTGAAACACTTATTTCTAAATAGAAAGTTTTTTACAGAAATGTAGTCAACTTTCTGTAAAAAACTTTCTATTTAGAAATAAGTGTTTCATCTTACTATATTATTATATACTAATAACAGAAGTACACAATTAATAAAGACAGAATGGTATGGTACATTGTCGTAAGTAATACTTGACACCATACATGTTAACACTCCATATATATATTATTCTATTTCAGTATGTACATTCATCAAACCTTCTCATCATCTATATAAATATCAAAATAGAAACAACTTAAAAATTTATTAAATGAAAACTGTTAATTTATCTTTTATTTGTGCACTCCGAATCATATCAAGTTTTGTATATCCCATCACACTTCTCAAGAACACGGACACAGACTCGCCATATCCAACAGTTCGCTGTCTGGTTTGACTACGTTCCTGACTTATAAACTAAGCCCTGAAAAAGACGTGTCTAATTTAGATCCGTTAAAACATATTATTTAGTATAACGTTTACCAGTAAACATTGTTATTGTAGTATCAGAAGAGTCACGAGTTATAATTTTTTTTATACTGTTTAACAAAATTTTAGAATTTGTGATGTTTCAAAGTGATATGTGTTTTAATCAGTTCCAGTATAAACCTATATAAATTGTCATATTCTAGCTCTTTATGTCTAAGGTATTAAGAATTAAGCCAACGTAGCGTGCTCATGCACAACATTTTCAGTTGCCGTTATATTTAATTTGAAAACCGTCAGACACTGTAGAACCATTTTACACATTGACACACACCAAAGACAATCAATCTAAACACAAAAAAAACGTCGTGGGGTGTGTGGATATACAGATTATTAGTTTCATAGAAAGAAATTCATGAGAAGTCATTCATTACGTATCCGTCCATGTTCGCGCCAGACACATAGATATTACAATTATGAATTCCATACGAGTTTCATAAAAATATACCTGTTGAAACCTGATTAAAAATTTAATATCACGTTTATCATCAGACAGACTCATCATTAAATTAATTCAACATCTATTAACGGTGCCATTGCATGGAAAACAATATAGTTCCAAAACAGACTGTGATACAAAAAATTTTTGCAAGCCGGAAGCGTTCATCGACAGGTATTTACCAAACTATTTCACTAAAAATAGAGAATAGACTGAATTTATAGTACGTGATATAAATGGTAATGTAAAAGTTTAAACCAAATCTATTTAGCCTTTAAGTTAAGAAAATTAAGAAACGTTTCATTACAGTTAAGGAGGCAACTTGTCACGTAACGAGAAAATAAGTGATAACAAATCACTACACAGAAGGAGACCTTAGATCAAAGTGTATAAAACTGTAGTCAGATAACAGCGGAATATAGTAGCTAATTGAATTGTTGCTAGCCTATGTGCGTGAGTTAGAATTGCAGCGACATTGGCCAATCAGATTAAGTGCAGGTTAAGTAAGTTTCAAACACTAGTGTAACCAAACACATAATTACCTAGAAACGTAATTACAATTGAATACTTGCGCAATATTGGAGTAGGAACTTCCGACGTAGGAGTCCAGTATTCAAACATGCCACAAGTAAATTGCTTCAGGCAGGTGTTACGAATTTAGCTATTCTCCTACTGGTTTTATTTGTAAGATAAAGGTCAGAGGTATTGAGTTCTACATTTATAGTAGCCAAATGAGTTTCTTTACTGTTACGTAAGATGTTAATAACATTGTCAGTCGATAATTGATATTGAATGACCGTATTGGTGTAGTTTCCGTGTCTTTTTAATTAGGACTCATAGTTACCTTGGACAAATACGCTTTCCAAACATATGATAAAAATAATTTGTTTTCAAATAATTTTACTATTATATCCGGGAAGGACAGAACATCAGCAATTATATAAAATATCAGCTCTTTTAAAATTAAAAAATTCCTGGCCCAAACCGGTACTCGTAGTATGCTTAAGAGTCTTGTTATATAGGATATTACGTACTTGTGGTAAACTGTAATATCATGTAAGCTTATGGACAATATTCTGCAGATAATAAAAAGGCTAAGTGAGTTCGACAAAACTGACACTGGTTGACAGGCGCCTAGTATTTACGAGACAAGAAATACAGGGTTTTATCTATCAAAAACTTTAAAAGCCCAAACCCAGCTATCGTTTGTATGGAGTCAACAAACCAGAGGCAATAATTAAAGAATTATTTGTAGAAATGTAAATTAAAAAATAGGCAATATAAATAGCTAATAAAAATTATTACAAATGATTGAAGTGTAATTTAATATAAAGTGTTAGGTGAACCTAAAACCATAAGGCAACTAGATACTTTTGTGTTTGTACATTGTTTTCAACAATATATGGTTTTATTATTTAAACCTGATGTACTGTAATTGTTTTCAGTTGCATGATTTAATAATTTTTCAAGCTGCTCAACGTAAAGATGTATTTAATTTTATTAGTATACTATATGATGTTCTTACTTGCAAATTGAATCATTAAAGGACGTTAATGTGATGATTATTTTATATACATGCACACTTGTATGACGAGGCGTATTTTTAAATTTAATTTTGTGTACAATTTTATCTATTTTTTGAAATCAAAGCAGTTATTTCACTTAACGATTATTTCTCCTCTTTGAAAATTTATGTTGTTAATGTGACGCAGGGCTTGAACGTAATAAAATAAACTCAAATTTTAGGATCTCTTTAGATATGTAAATGTAGTCGTACGTTCAAACCACACTTGCGTGGTTACGTGAATATAACGTGTTTTACGTATACACGTATTGGTTTAAATATAATTAAAGGCTTGTATCACAATATGCACACAACAGTGTCACTGTTATGTTGTGTCATTATTTTAAACGCTGTCGATCTGAAACGTATATTTTGAATGCTGACACAACACTGTTATAGGATAAGGCTGTGGAGATCACACATATTAATTAGCAGCTATTTACAAAGCTACACAACTGAAATTGCAACCGTCACATTGCACCATTGCACACACCAGCCGCCCGGTACGCCTTGGTCCTTTCAGGGACTGTTGAGAGGAGGTTTGACTTGACTTGACACAACTGAAATATATAAATTGCTTTGAATATTGTACATACTATATAAGACTATTAAAACGCTGCAAAACTGACCCATTTACTTATAAATTTCATCATCATCATCATCATCGTCGTCGTCCTCGTCGTCATCATCATCATCAGTAACTCTACAGCCCACCGTGGGACTCAGATTCCCTCAGGATTTTTCTCCAGACTTCCCTATCCTTAGCCAATGTCTACCAATTGTGTACGCCAAACACTTTCACAACCTCTAGAATTCCATCAGTCCATCGCAGTCCGGGTCTTCCACGTCCTCTCTTTCCTTCTGGTTCCTTCCTACACAAGGTTACTGCAACACTGCAAAAAAACCTACTTGCGTCAAAATGTAAAAATAATATACCTATATATTACATTATGGTTAACGACAATCATTAACAGGCAGTTATAAAGTAATTACACTTAAGCCCTACAGAAAAGGAAGTTTCAAATCTAAAATCTCTTACAAAACAGTCAGATAGGAACGGAATTTATGACTTCAGTGAATCACTCTGTGCCTGTATTATTATATTGAACTCTAGGAACACTGGCCAATCAGGGTTAATCCAAGTTACGTGAGTGATGGAAAAATGTTTAATTACCGAGGCAACATTCCAACATTTAGACAACAAACTTGTCACGTGTAAAGATTACAGAGCACATATTTACTACCATTCAGAACAAGAAAATTTCGTGTTTGTAAAACGACACTAGATTTATAGTAGCTATTTAATTCCAAGGAGTTTGCAGAATAATTAATAATTTATTTTGTTGGTTTACCAACTTTTACAAAAATAAAATTTTTAGAGTCGTCAGGAGAAGCGATATCGCTATACACTTACATTGAACTAATCGTTTTTTCTGTGAAAATTAAACTAGAATTCTTAAGATTTATGGAACCATTCTAGACCCTAAGTTTGATTAATAAAGGTTCACTATTAAAGTTTCAAAATAAATTTATATACTGAGCCGTAATATGTTTGGTTTATATGGATTTAAAACGATATGGTTCCTGCCTATCGGTTATCGTAATCTAAGAAATTTATTCTTCATTAAAATTAATTATTTTAGAAAAATTATTTGTATTCAATAAGTTATCGTATTAAGTTAACTAGTATAGTACTAGTGTTGTATTAAGTTAGTTACTTAGTGTAGGCTAAAACGTTTTTATAAGATAGTTCTTGCCCTTCATTAAATTAAATTAATTCACCTATTAAATATATTTGGGTGTTGTCCTATTTTTACACAAAATATCAAGTAGGGAGTATTACTTTCTTTTCATTTAAGAAAAGGAGACAACAAATGAAAACAAACAAACTGTGAAGTACAAAATTTGTAATAATAACAGGATAGCTTATATAACAAACATTTTATTATTATTATTATTATTATTATTATATTATTTTTATTATTTGTTTATTATTTTCTTATAATTGTAAGTTTAAAATCATTAAATTCTTTTGCTTTATGATTGGAGTAAATAACACTATACAAAATTTTCATGTAGTATATCCTATCAAAAATAGTTTATAATTTAAAACGTTTTAAAAGATAAATCTTAAAATGTTTAAGATATTTTAAATTTCAAATTTTTGAATCACATTTTAACTTTCTATTGGGTTAATCATTAGAAAATGGAGCTGGTAAACTGTTAAGGCTTATTCAGTCTAAAATTTTCGACTATACTGGTTTAGTAGTATTTAGTAACTTTAAATTTATTGAAATATTTGTCAGCTTGGTAAATAGTGATAGAGAATACTAGTTACATTGGTCATTATTTTGTTTAACTCTACAGAATTTTAAAAAATTGTGAACAGAATATATTAAATTTTTTCGTTATTCATAACTCCTGAGGAAGTAGAAAACTTCAGATTTATATTGTTATATACTTACATGCAGGAGTGAAACTTGGGATATGACTAGAAAAATCTATTAAACAATGGAAACGGATTACTTGAAGTTAACTTGCTAACCTATGAGTACCACTAAACAAATAAAAGGAGACTATGGAATAATAATTAGAATGTTTTGGATACATGGAAACAGATTGCGAGACTAGAACATGCTACAGAGACAGTAGGCCTATCGGTAAACGTATTGTAGCGAGTAATGTAAAAGGAATCATTTGGTAAAGATAAGAAAAATCAACAGCGGATAAACAAGAGCGGTTACTACTTGCTAACTGACAACAATGTATTATAGCCTGCAACCTATTTTCATTTTTACAGTGCTAGCAGACGGCTTTAAACACGAGCAACCTTACAGTAATTAAGTAATTATCAGATTACTCTTTCAGTTGACACAGGCTTATTCATAGAACACTGATTAATTCAAATCATGAAACTACATCAGTGAGTATGCACTGTTATAATTCTGAAACACTACAAATCTATTATTGTGTTATTCAATTCAATCTACAATTTTAACAGCTGGAAGTGACAATATTAAATGGAATTGCGGCTTTATCAAAGTTATGACCGGCTGCAAATGGAAATATGCTTGATTGCCATTACGTGTTCATTTTGTTTTAATTGTCTCCAAGTCACGTTACTAACTATTTAGAATTAATATTAGGCAATTACATGTATTAACTTCCCTCTTGTGACTTATTTGGTTTTTTTCCTTAAAACGACGCGTTCGAGGATAAATCCTCATCATCAGGTTTCAATACTATAAACACATTACGTTTTGTTTGTATAAGGAACTATACTGGTGATGCGATCGTATTTATTACAAATGAGACAATGTGCCGATTACATTCTATCGGAAAAAGAAGCAAAAACTACATTCTACTAATTGTACAATGAATTCTGTATTTCTAATAAAACTGTCGCATATAGACAATTTGTATTTTGAAAAAATTATACTCCAAATAACGCGAAATAACTCATTGTTTCTTTAAAAAGTAATGTACGCGTTCATGTTTTGGTTAATTCCTTATATAAAATTAAAGTTTACAGTTACTATAAAGTGTATACAGTACAGTATACAGTTTAAAGTTTAAAGTGTATAGTAGAAACTATTGGGTTTTAGAAAAAACCTAAAGGTATGTACGGTACGTCATATAAAACACTTATCTCATTTTGGTTGAAGTGATAATAATTAAAATATAAAAGTTAAGGTAATTAGATTTTATTTTTTAGGCTTACTGGAATACATCAGGGTGTAAAGTAAATTATTAACAGCAACCAACAAACAAACACATTTATATTTCCGTTTAAATGTTCTTGACGCATCATTATTAACTATTGTTTCATATTTTCAAATATTGTTAAACAAAAAAAATGTCAGTCCATGAGAAGTTTTCTACATTCTAAGTGTCTTAATATTGTTTATTGACATAAAGTTAAATAACATTAAACTCGTATTTTATAATCAGTAAAAGTACTTAATAAAGAAATGTGTCTGTAAAAATCTACTTAGCTTTTTAACATAAATCACAAAGCAATAATTTAAAGATGTAAAATAATAACAATCATTTTTATAAGTAATAAATCGATTGTACCTTTCTGCTTTACCGCTTAATATAAGGCATTTAAGTTGACTTACCGCTGCACGTCGTCACTAAAGTTGACTGGTATGAAATTTTGGCATGCAGTGTAAAAGATTACCTTCTGGTGATAGGCTCTGAAACAAGAGAGTTTGTAGAGAATTCTAGGTGACATAATATAACATCATTTTAGAAGTGCATGATTGCCTAAAGCGAACTGGAGAACACGTGCACTAATGGAATTACGGACGGATAACATTTCACGTCAACTAGAAAGTAAAAAGAAGGACTGGGCGATATAGCTGAGATGGACTGATGATGATTTCCCAAAGATGTAAACGAGCTGAAGATTAATCCTTGCTTATGAGAACAGAAAGCTAGTATACTCTTAATACTAGAAAGCTATTCAGTCTAGAAATCTTAATAGACGAAGATATATTCTTATTAATGTAACTTATTGACACCTAACAAATGTGTCTAAAAACAAACATAAAAACATGACTTAGAACAGAGTTTTCAAAGAAATTAAAGCATCTATAATCATATAAGTTGGTGTAAGTATTGTGTAATATAGAATTATAAATATCCAAAGTATCTATAATTTAAAGTACCTAAATAGATAAAGTATCTATAATAATAGTATCTGTAGGCTATATAACCTTGTCTTATTATTGTTATACATAAAATTTATTTATAAAAAATAAATTTTACTTGGTTTGATGAAAAATATTATAAAAACAAACAAAGTCTCTAAGTTAGTAACGGAGAATATGCAATCTTTGACTGTGCTAATAATATTGCCAAGTAATAAATAAACTGATAGAAAAGAAGTCTTCCTTAACATACTTACCTTCATAGTAAAGCTTGTACTATGGTAATAACCTATATATTTGTATTTCGCATGTTTTCATGAGTCGCCAATTATTTGAAAATTGTGCGACTAAAAGTAATGAGTACTTTTGTGAAAATAACGTAATATGTTTTAAGACTTTTCAAGTATGCTTACAAATATTAACTTTAAACGATTACAACTGAGTTTCGTAGATTCTGTTAAGTATTTTGTGTAATTTCGTCAGCTCTTTCTTTCTTTATACCAAATCGATTTGTCAGTATTTACTTTGGGCTGAGAAGGGAGAGCTTTATTGGCTTCAAGGGGTGTGTTTAGCTATCGTTAGCTAAGTAAATATTGCCGTCTAACCCTCGCTTTGAAAGTACTGGTTGGTTTGTGATAAAGTCGTCTTAACACTACAAAACAGAAGGTTTTCTTAGTCATGAATAATACAAATAACAACAAACATGTTACATTTTTTACTACTTCTATTCAAACTTTGTCTTTTGGTTGAGTATAATGAAAAATAAAAAAAAACCTCACATTCGTTATAATAAAAAGTTATCTACAATCCAAAGCGAAAAGGGTTTAATAACAAACATAAACCATCATTGAATTTAAGAAAATATTCAGATAAAATTCATAAATGTAATTTAATAATTGTAAGCAGATGTACATGTTAATTTACATGAAGAACGGATATTTTAATAAAAAAATATGTTAAAGAGCATAATCATTTATTTGCTTCTTGCGGATGGCTTGTCACTAATTTATTAAGGGACTGTAAATTTAGGTACACTTTACCAAGAATATTTTTAAAAAAATTTCCTAACTATAATTTTCTTTCATATTTTGAAATGTTACTTTACTCTTTAAGGTTTTTGCATATGATGCTAATCGCATCAATGAAAATTGCGACGTAATATAACGTGATAAGAAAAAGCCGTGTTTCTAGAAAATAAAGACTGTACTTCCTTGAAACGTTTTCTCCATCGAACAGTGTGGACGGTAGCGCGATGATTTTATTTTTCTAGGTTGGCTAATCTGATTTATATATCGCATCAACGTTCGCGTGATTGTACCTTGCCCAGTGCACATTCAGCTTTCTCGGCGTTCGGTTCGCCGAACTTTCTCTGTCAAGTTAGTGTCGACATTAAACGTAGGCTTTAGGCCTTACTATTTTCTATTATGGCCGACTAGGCCCTCTTCATGAGTAACTAAATTTATATTAATTCAATATGCAGCATTAGCCAGCCTACTTCAATTTTTACAGCTGTAATGTAATCAGTCAATATTAAACCTATTCGTATACAGTCCACTTCTTTTTATTTCTTAATGTAATTTTTAATTCATTCTACACATCATCTTCAATCACCATGGAAGACCAGCCAACAGAATATTTAATTCAAGAAACATCATTTTCGCCCACTTGGGCCCAACTAATTAATTCTTCCTGTCCACACTTGTGGAACATTACTTTTATTCATCAGTTTCGGTCCACTCGGACCGGGACCATCCATTTTTTGGTCCTCCGGGCCGGATTATAATCAGCATTTTAGTCCTCACGGTGCGCATCATCCATTTTTTTGGTCCTCCGGGCCGGATTTCCATTTAACATCTTTTACATCTTTTTCTGGCCATCACGGGCGGATTAGCACGTCAGATAATGTGACCGTGGCGTGATTTGCGTCGCCATTTCGCTCGTCATCTTCGGGCAACGTAATAGCAAGTTCCTGCCGGCTGCAGTGCCTCAAAGTGGTCATCTTTGCCAGCTGTTCACCATCATCACCAAGGAGCCGACGCTGCGGGAAGTCGCCAACCAGGTACCACCAGCAACAGTAAAAAGGTGCGTAAAAAAATGTCTGAAGAAGGCCTCAAGGTGCTGACCAGAAAGAGAGGCGGATTAAAGTCCGCGATAGTGCGGATACAATCCGCGGTAAATTCTTTGATATTAATTTAACTACAAAACATTTTCTGACTGTAAGATTAGAAAGTCTTAAGAGCTTAGCCTCGAAGTACGACGAAGTACAGTCTGAGATAGAGCTTATCAGTAAAGACGCGAGCACTGCTCAGGCAGACCGAGTCGAGGTTGAGGAAACGATATACTCAACTGAGGCAAACATTTTACAACTCTTTGACACTTTTAATACTCAGACTGTGCCTCCTGTACTATCGACGCCTGTGCATTTAAAGCCGATAAGTTTGCCCTGCTTCTCAGGCAACATACTTGAGTGGCAACATTTCTATTCAATTTTCAATGATCTAGTGCACTCAAGGTCAGATTTAACGCCAGTACAGAAACTGCATTATTTGCATTCATCGGTGAAGTGTGAACCATTAGACTTAATTAAATCATTACCAATTTGTCAAGAAAATTATGTAATAGCGTTGAACTTGCTGTCCGAGAGGTACAATAATCCATTTATATTAGCCAAATATTATGTACAGAACCTACTTCAGGTTAAGTCCACAATAAAGGACTCAGTTCAAAGCTTGGCGGAGTTTACGAATACTATAACGTCTTCAGTTAATTCACTGGCGGCAATGAAGCTGTCCGTAAACCTATTTGAGTTTATTACCATACAGTTGCTCTCCACCAAACTTGACCCTATTACTTTAAAACGTTGGAAGGAGTCCATAGACCCTGACAACTTGCCCAGTTTTCAAGACTTTACGCATTTTTTGAATTTGCGCCGACAACTTTTAGAAAATACAATGCGGACAGCAATTCAACAAACCTAGTGTAAAACCAAACAATAAATTTGAGAAATGTAGCTTAAGAAATACTGCTGGCAGCAGTACCTTTAAGAGTTATCACACAGCGGCAAGGCATTATTCATGTGTGTGCTGTAAATCTAACCACCCGCTTTACATGTGTAATAATTTTCGCATATTAAGTGCCGCTGAGCGGGGGCAATTGGTTGCAAATCATAAATGTTGTATTAACTGCCTTAGAGCAGGTCATCTGATAACAAATTGTAAAAGTAAACAGGTTTGTAAAATTTGTTCAAAGGGTCACCACACCTTGCTGCACGCTAATTACGTGCCGAAATCAGCAGCTGCCAGCAGTAACTATTGCTCATTTAAATTACAGTGTAAAAACAATGTACTTTTATCCACTGCGGTTGTATATGTCATTGATCAGGCTGGCAATAGGTATAAGGCTCGGGCACTTCTTGACGCCGGGTCCCAGATCAATTTTTGTACGAAATCATTTGCGAAAAAGTTGCACCTTAAACTAACCAGATCTAATATTCCAATTACAGGAATAAGCAACACAGCGTGTTGCGCTACTGACATTGTTTCTGTGCGTATTATGTCTCGCTATCAGAGACATAGTTTCGAGGCCAAATGTGCCGTCCTATCTAATTTAACTCATAATCTGCCTTCAATCTCGTTTGACATCAACCGGTTCCACATTCCAAATAAAATTTTTCTCGCCGACCCAGATTTTAATATATCTTCACAGATCGACATACTATTGGGGGCACAATTTTATCTAGATTTAATATTAGCTAATAAGTACACACGCGGACTCAACTTCCCTATCATTCAGGAGACAAAACTGGGTTACATTTTGGCCGGCAATCTGCCCAAACACTGCCACACCCAGGGTCCTGCTGTTTCGTTCTTGGCAAGGAACAATGACAGCCAAATCCTGCAATCTCTCGAGAGATTTTGGGAGGCAGAAACGATCCCCGGCGATACCCCTAATAGCGAGTCGGCTTGCGAAGAGCATTTTGTGCGCTCAACTCAGCGCAACCCCGAGGGTAGATTTATAGTGTCGCTCCCATTCAAATCTGATAAGCCCCACTTGGGGGAATCTTACACAAGTGCCGAATCAAGATTTTTAAGCTTGGAGCGTCGATTCAGGCGCGATTCCAAGCTTGCTCGCGACTACGCAGACTTTATCAGGGAATACATGAATCTTGGGCACATGACACTCATTGATCATGGCGCTATCAATTTAGGATCGTCAAATATTTATTACTTGCCTCACCATGCCGTGTTTAAACATTCTAGCTTGACCACAAAATTGCGCGTTGTTTTTGATGGTTCGTCCAAGACTACTAATGGTCTTTCATTAAATGATATATTTAATATATATCATTGGTAGGTCCCAATGTTCAGCAAGATCTCTTCTCTATTCTGTTGCGGTTTCGCACACATAAGTATGTCCTGATTGCCGACATCGAAAAAATGTATCGTCAGATTCGCGTTGCTGAAGGGGACTGTCACTATCAACGTATTTTGTGGCGTGACTCTCCCCTCGAACCACTTAAGCATTTCGCGCTACGAACAGTAACCTACGGCACGGCTAGCGCCTCCTTTTTGGCCACTCGGTGCCTTCTACAAATTGCTAGAGACAATCAAACTTCCTTTCCCCAAGCGGCTTTAGCCATAACTAACGATTTCTATGTAGACGATCTACTTACCGGTGCGGACACTATCCCCGATCTGACCAATCTGAAATCCGACCTAGGTGCGTTACTTGCTCAATATGGTTTCACGTTGCACAAATGGGCATCAAATGAACCCACAGCGGTCGCAAATCATCACAACCTTTCACGACCCCTAAATAAACAGGACAACGTGCGTACCCTGGGCATTCTTTGGAACAACACTGCCGATTCATTTTTGTTTGACGTCAAACTATCTCCGGTCGATCATAGCATATCCAAGAGGAAGATTCTCTCAATTATCGCCGGAATATATGATCCGCTGGGTTTAATCGGACCAGTTATCTTTTTGTATAAACACTTTATGCAGCGACTTTGGCTTTGTAAGCTTGGTTGGGATGAACCGATTTCCGGTCAGTCACTTTCGGATTGGCATTCTTTGTGTAACAAATTAAGTCTGATTGGTAAAATAGTGGTCCGGCGATCTATTCGTTGCAACCGTGAGGCGGTTACAGTTCAGTTGCATGGTTTTTCGGATGCGTCCGAGAGAGGGTTCGGCTGTTGTGTGTATATTCGAGTCATTCATCAAGATGCTACTGCTTCCTGTCGTCTCTTGTGTTCAAAATCTCGCGTGGCTCCCCTACGCCAAGTGTCATTACCTCGCATCGAGCTCTGCGCTTGTTTGTTATTGTCGCGACTCGTATCTAAAATTATTCCTGCTCTTCATTCGTTTATTGATGATGTACATTTGTATTCCGATTCTATGGTGGCTCTTTACTGGATTCATGCGCAGTCTACGCGTTGGAAAACATACGTCGCTAATCGGGTTGCTGAAATTCAGCGTCGCACGCAAACTTATATCTGGCATCACATTGATTCGCGACGCAATCCTGCTGATATTATATCTAGGGGGTGTTTCCCGGACGCTTTGGGCGATTGCTCGCTTTGGTGGCACGGTCCTGGCTGTCTGTCTCAATCGTCAGATTCTAATCCTTTCCCATCTTTCGTACCGGCCACTCCATCATCTTCGGAAGTCACCGCGGAAGAGAAAACTACACATAACCGTTCGCTAATGTCTACCCTGGCAGTTGACTTATCGTTGGACTTTTCCTCGTTACACCGGCTGACACGTGTATACGCTTACTGTTTTCGTTTCATCAGAAATGTTAGACACTCATCTGCGGACAAACGTTCGGGCGATCTGACCCCTGCAGAAATTCATCAGTCTCTCAATTTCTTCATAAAACAATCTCAATCGATCCACTACCCAGGCGAAATTAGTTGTCTTCGGAACGGATCTTCTGTTTCCATCAGAAGCAAGTTGGCTTCTCTCGACCCGTTTCTTGACGACTCTGGAGTGATACGCGTGGGCGGACGATTGCAGCATTCCCAGTTACCTTACGATTCGAAACATCCTATCGTACTACCCCCTTCGGCGCATGTCACACGCCTTATCATCGAACGCGAACACATTCGCTTACTTCACGCTGGTGCTCAGCTCGTGCATCATTCTCTGCGTCAGCGTTGGTGGATTGTTAATGCCCGGCTAGTCATCCGTTCCATTATTCGTAAGTGTCTCAAGTGTATCCGGTTCAGCGCCACACAGCAGGTCCAGAGGCTTGGCATTTTGCCATCCCCTAGAGTAACTCCTTCAAGGCCGTTTCTATTTTGCGCGGTTGATTATGGTGGTCCCTTCATGATTCGTCATGGCGGGCAGAAGTCTAGAACTCTTACTAAGGCGTACGTGTCTCTGTTTGTTTGCTTGGCAACTAGGGCCACTCACCTGGAATTGGTGTCCGACCTTACTGCCAGCGCATTTGTAGCTGCTTTACGTCGTTTTATGGCACGTCGGGGTATACCCAGTCAGCTGTACTCCGACAACGGCACGAACTTCAGGAAGGCCCGCACCATCTTACATGACATTTACAACTTTTGGCACAATAAGGATGCCATCACCTCGATTAAGTCATTCACATCCTCTCAGGGGATATCATGGTCATTTATTCCGCCCTCCCCACCTCATTTCGGTGGCCTTTGGGAGAGCGGCATCAAGAGTTTGAAATTTCATCTGCGGCGCGTGGTAGGCAAATGTATATTAAACTTCGAAGAGTTCACGACCGTTTTGTCTCAGATTGAGGCATGTCTGAACTCTCGACCTTTATTTGCTATTTCCTCGGATGTTAACGACCCGGTGCCACTTACACCTGGCCATTTTTTGATTTGCGCGCCCCTAACTGCGATTCCTGACCCAGACCTTTCTCACGTTCCTGTTTCTCGTCTTGGTCGTTGGCAGCTGATTCAGAGGTTTGTCCGGGACATTTGGAAGGCGTGGTCTCGCGATTATTTGCACCAGCTGCAACAGCGTCACAAGTGGAGATTTGCCAAAGATAATGTTTCCATTGGTGACTTAGCCTTGATCATTGAGGATAACTTGCCTCCATTAGCCTGGAAATTTGGCATGATCATCGCCACATTTCCCGGCCCAGATAACTTGGTTCGCGTCGTAGACCTTCGCACGCCTACGGGTGTTTTGCGGAGACCAATACATAAATTATGTCTATTGCCAGCGCGAGACGAGATTTGACATTATGGTTATAGCGCAATGCGGCTTTATTCCGCCATTGGCTTATTATTTATTACGACCATTTGGTCAACATAATTGTGATAGATTGTCACAATATTTTTGTCAACTTTGCGTCATGGCACGCTTTTGATTATTACAGTTCTGGTGATATCTTAATATTTGTATTGTATGTTAATTTTTGTGGCATACTATGTCACACATTTTCATTGATGTTATGGGGTGTATTGCATGTCTTTGGGTGGTCTTATTTATGAAATGTTATTGCATAATATTCGCATGTTTTGCTGTTAAGTAACCATGCATTCATTTCTTTATATGGTTTCTGATAAATATGTACTATTTTGGGAATGTCTTAAATTGTTAAATTGTTTCTGTAATTTCGGTATTCTATTGTTGTTTGACATTACAATTATTTATCTTGTAATTATTCAAGTTATTGTTGTTGTATTCACATAAATTGTGTCGATGTAAAAACTATTGTAAGCGTCTGCCGTCTGTAACTGTCTCGTCTAATTTATTCACATTGTACTTCATATTTTATTCATTTTTGTAGGTAAGCATGCATAATTCTTTATTTAAAATTATGACATACATGTCATATCTGGGCTACATTCAGCATCTAGCTTGCCCACACATTGTTACATATTGTAAATTCCTGAAACTTCAGGAATATCATGTCTAGGTCGACACATGTCGCCCTCCTGAATATACAATAAAAACATGCGACTGCAGCATGTTCAACAACAATTTTGTTCATGTAATGAACTCTCTGTACAGGTCTACGGACCTTAGCTAGCATTAAGGTAACTCTATGACTTGCATATTATGTATTTTCCTTTCATGTTTTATAATGTTACATACTGTGCACACTTGTGTCAGTAATAGTGGTTAACCAGACTTATTGGGTCATGAAACAGCTGTTTGCCCAACCTTGGCCTACAGTCGCTTATCTGCATGCTTATCTCTAAACAAGCGGCCGATTGCCGTTATCTAATCTCAACTCAAGGTTCAACTTAGCCTTGAAGCTGATTCTCGTTACTAAGAACTGCACTATGTTGAACTAAATTGTAAATGTATTCTAATTTATTAAAAATGTATTAAAAAAATCTTTTTGATTTTTGACGGGCAGTTTATGGACGGTAGCGCGATGATTTTATATTTCTAGGTTGGCTAATCTGATTTATATATCGCATCAACGTTCGCGTGATTGTACCTTGCCCAGTGCACATTCAGCTTTCTCGGCGTTCGGTTCGCCGAACTTTCTCTGTCAAGTTAGTGTCGACATTAAACGTAGGCTTTAGGCCTTACTATTTTCTATTATGGCCGACTAGGCCCTCTTCATGAGTAACTAAATTTATATTAATTCAATATGCAGCATTAGCCAGCCTACTTCAATTTTTACAGCTGTAATGTAATCAGTCAATATTAAACCTATTCGTATACAGTCCACTTCTTTTTATTTCTTAATGTAATTTTTAATTCATTCTACACATCATCTTCAATCACCATGGAAGACCAGCCAACAGAATATTTAATTCAAGAAACATCATTTTCGCCCACTTGGGCCCAACTAATTAATTCTTCCTGTCCACACTTGTGGAACATTACTTTTATTCATCAGTTTCGGTCCACTCGGACCGGGACCATCCACAGTGTAAAAACTAACTTCAGTTGGTTAAAAAGATACTATTTACTAATTTTGCGTCTACAGTGCCTCAGTGTCTATATTGCTATTACATAAGCTAGCAATAAACGAAATAATGTTGGTAAGTAGTGCTTTACATGGTAATTGCTTTAGCTACAATTTTTGTGGTTTATGGGAGAAAATTTTGAACATGTGTGTTGCAGTTATGGCTGCTTCTCCGGCTTAAGACGATGGAGCTATTCCACAGATGCATTGAGACCACCTGTTTTGCTGTACTCACCGAGAGCCATATACGAATATATTTTTTTTCTAGCTGCTACAATATTCATAAGAATACTGTTTGTAGGCCTTTACACATCAGATTGTTGTTTTATGAGTTGCCAGTGTCTCGACATCAACGAAAAGATTCAAGAATCAAGATTGCAATGTTTTCTTGACTTTAACGAATTCATGTTCGTGCGCATGTGCTTGTTTTCTTTTAGTGTTGTATGTTTTTTACAGTAGTTATTAATTTCTATCATTTTATCTTCTGATAATATATTATGTAAATGTTTGTTATTATGATTTTATTGATTCTCTTTCGCTGGTTGAAAAAGTATTACTTTTTTAATTAAATGTACTGGTTTATAATCAGCCGATTGCTTGCGTTGCCGAAACGTGGCATTTATATATTTTCTGTGACGGCAAATGTTAGTCAGTTAAATTCAAATTTAATTTATGTACAATACTATATCATTTATACATATTATTACGACGGTCTAATTAATCGTAGTATTGTACAGTGGAAAACATAATACAAGACGCCAATTAAATCACTAATCACCAGCTTTAATTATCACAATTGAAGAGTTTGTAATGAAAAAGACAATCTCTTGCAAACAAATCAAATAAAAATTGCTCACACGCAATAATAATGTCTACTAACAGAGTCTTGCACAATTATAAAACACATAACAGAATAATTCTTCACTTCGACAAGCATTCGATCCTCGCTAACGAAAATCGCTCACGTAACTCGCAACTCAAACTGAAACTGAACGTCGTTGAGTACTTGTATTTATACCTCGCTGAGGTTCCAGAATATTCGCTAACAGCACGTGAAGGAAGCTGCTATAAAACACCGGAACATAATCGGTTGCAGCCTTACACGCAGCAGGCGCAGACCGGTTGCTCCGATATGGACCCGATAGTTGACGCGAAATTGTCTTTCACCGCAAAGTAGCAGCATTATGTACGCACACACACATTACAGCTGGAATCCGCTGGAACATTCGATAAACACGTAGATTGTGCTGTAATGTTGTAACAATATTATATATTCATCACCAGCGGAGGCCATCTTTAGTGGTAACACACGCGGCCGATATTCACCTAAAAAACATTAGTACCAAGGTCGGTTTGCCGCAGTACTGAGACTTTTTAGGCGATCATCAACCGCAAAAGTTACCACTAAACATTTGCCTCCGTTGGTTTTAAAACTTTTTTTTTAATTACCTTAGTCTCCAGCCTAATAGTCCAGCACAGAATTATATAAATAATATTGATGCCGGCTACTATATCATTGAGAAATTTACCACTATATTTCATTTTCTGCATCGATGAGGCTATATGTATGTCAATTTACTCACATCCAATTAATATTCATTACATTTTATTGGATCGTAGTTAACAAATACTTGTAATAATAGTTGCTAAATTTTTGTGTGCTTAGTTAGACTTTCACTAATTTTTACTTATAATGTGACAGAATTTATTGGGTAGGACACTTAGCCGTGGGCAGCCCCCTTAGTAACTACGATGGGGAAATCGAAGCAGTTCACGCTGGCGTTGATGAACTGGAAAAAATCACTCCCCCCTTCAAAAGCCGTGCTCCTAGTCGACTCGCAGGCCGCAATACGCAGTCTATCACGGAACTCTCAAACCGACTGCCAAACCGACTATAGACTATAGAAGGAAACTGGAGACCCTGGCGAGCCGAGGGTGGATCCTAAAACTCCAATGGATACCCAGTCATGTCAACATCTGGGGCAACGAGGAGGCGGATAAACTGGCCGAGCAAGGCACAACCCTACCCCAGCCTACCCGCCCGCAGTCCCTACAATCTTCCAAAGCTCAAATAAACTCCGCCGTCAGCATATGGAATAAGCGAAGACTGTCTGAGGCGGCCGCCGGTAAAAAATGGGAAAGCCTCGTCACCGACGGTCCAATCAACCCCAACCTCCCTCGTGCAGTGTGTGTCGCCAACTTCCGACTAAACACCGGACACGACTACCTCGCTTCACATCTGCACCGCCTCCACGCGCTGCCAACCCCTGAGTGCCAGCTGTGCGGCCACGCGACGATGGACGCCGACCATCTGAGAGACTGCCCGGCCTTGGACCACACCCCGTCCAACGAGGACACCGAGATTGCCGAAGCTCGACGCTACTGGTCGGCGCGTCGCCTAATGGCTTAACAGCCAAGGGTGGGCGTTGGCTAGTAAGTAAGTAAGTAAGTAATTTATTGGGTAGAATAACCTGTTTCGATATTAAGTAAGCTCAAGTAAGTAACTCATTTATTTGTTTAAATCGTAAATGTAAGAATTGGTAGTAAAATTAAGTGCAGAACAGAAAGTGAAACGACGTATACGTGGCACTGTGAACGCTGTAACCCGTTTTTACTTTTCCTAATGTCACTCAATGCAGCACAGTGTTTTACCGTGATTACAATTCTGGAACTAGCTTATGTGTGCACACACGACTTGAAGGAAAAGTAAACACATTTTACTGTATTGCTTCATGGTATGATACAACCTGCGTACACTATTGATTCATGTTCATTAAAACAACTGTTAATATAACCTCATACTAATATTAAAAACATGTACAACTGGTATATATAAAGGCTCGCTTAAGCATGTTATAAACAGTGCAGGCTTAAAGAATCTGAAGATCTGGGCTTAAATAAAATGTGTTTTATTGTTGAGGAATAAAAAAAATAGTTTAAAAATGCAAGTAAAATGTTTGATATGGGGGAAATGTGCATTCTACAGAGTGAGGGATTTTGGAACTTGTATTATGCAAGATAAACTTCCTCAACGCAAGGCCACTTCGAATAAATTATGAATCTTAAATTCATATTAACTTAGTATGTAAGTAAGAGGTCTAATGATGCTGATATAGAGTAATACAATTTTGCTATTATATTTACACTCTTCCTTTCTGTACACTTTTCCTGTAATTCTTAGTAATACCAGATCAGAACCAAAATAATGCTTTTCTAAATTTATTAAAAAATGTTAATTTCATTGAAGCATCCATTCTTATTGAGAAAAAAGCGTAAAATTGCCTACAAAAGCAAGAAATACATCAGATATTTTATAATCATGTGTCGGGCATGTTGGTGTGATTTACACTCTGAAATAGGTTTTTGTAAGGTTTAGACATCGATTTTTCCATGTTTGAATCACAAGTAGTATAAGCATTAATGAATACGTATGGTAGACAACAAGACAGTTGAGTAGTGATAACAATGAAAATCTATAGATAGGAATTATTCACACACACACACACACACACACACACACACACACACACACACACACACACACACACACACACACACACACACACACACACACACACACACACACACACACACACACACACACACACACACACACACACACACACACACACACACACACAAAAAGCTACCAAATATCGTTCTCCCCCTTGCCCTATGACCACTCTTATTCCACCTCGTCTTCCTCCTCCACTTACTGCAGATGTTTCATTCAATTATCTATTTTAATTATTCTTATATTTTAAATAAATACACAAAACCAATTGCAAAATATTACTGACATTTTATGAAACAATATTTTTACATTTATAACATTAAAATAGACAATTTTTTACAGTGCAAACTCATTTTCCTAACAGCTAATAAAGAATATAAATATAATTATAAAATTTCTTACTTTAAAAATGCTAATTAGAAATTTTAGTTAATATGCAAATAAAATATATTCTTACATACATAAAAGTAATAAAAACATAACGAAAACGTATACATTTTATTAATTGGACACTAACTGATTTTTACGATTTTTGTTAATCGTATAAAACATTAATCCTTTGAATAATTTAAATCTGTTTTATTTTATCTATAATGGTTATATTATGTATGTTTTATACAGTTTACAATATACTGAGAACTTCATATTGTTCTACTGTCAATCAAACACTAAAGCTTATTGCACGGTAGAGCTATTTTAAGGCATGTATCACCTTCGTCCCATACATATTTTAAACTTATATTAGTTTAAGTGGCAAGTTGTTATTTTCTTCACACAACAGTGTATTTGTATACGATTGATAATTAGCCAATAGATTAACAACAGTAGAACATGCAACTTTCTGAAATGTCTTAGCTCGGGCTTTCCAATGCACCCTTGGTCATACGCTAACTCTAATCCTCCCACGCCTAACTTACACTTCAAGTATGTCAGTGCAAATCCAACCTCTAAAACTGCCACAACTGAAAAAACAATTGTCTGGAAAATAAAATTGTCTGTAAAACTTACCAAGCGCTTATTTGTTAAAACCGTGTAGTAGACATTTTTAGTGACTAGGCTACTGGGTGAAACGGATTTGGCAATAAACTGTGTTTCCTTAGTTGCCCCAGAAAGTAAAACCCTCTGTTTTTGGTTTACAAATTTCAGCAGCCCTAGGTTGAAATTTAATTTTGTATTATTTTAGTAAGTAGGCTTTCACGGCCGGTGTCACTATAATTATTTAAAACTTCCGGGCTGAAAGGCCGTGGTCGAATACTTGATGTTCTGCAGCTAGACGTTTCGGCCACACCACCGGTGGGCATCTTCAGTAGCAAAAATGTTCGTAATAGGTGGTATGCCGAACAAGTCGCCCAATGAACTGGGAACAAGCAACCAATTGCTTGTTCCCAGTCCATTGGGAGACGTGTTCGGCGTGTCATCTATTCGAACACATTTTTTGCTACTGAAGATGGCCACCGGTGGTGTGGCCGAAACGTTTAGGTACAGTAGATCAAGCATTCGACCACGGCCTTTCAGCCCGGAAGTTTTAGAAAATAATCATAAACTTAAAGTTAGTTTTACAGACTTGCAAATTATTGCATACTAGTGACAGATAAACATTATTCTGGGGCGTAGTAACTAATAATACAAGAATACAACGTGTGTAACAAAATGAGACTATTTTTGTCGTTTTCAACACTTTCGTTTTCTTACATTTATTTTCTTTTGCTTTGGATGCGTATGTGAAACATTTTTAAGCACTTTGTTGCAAAAGATATAATTTATATTTTATAGAACTAATGTTTATAAAAGCTCTACTTTCCTGGGAATAGTGGCACAACTGTGTTTTACTGCCACAGAATAAAATAGTAACAGCTATATTTTGTAAAATTTACGCTCTTATTGTTGAGATGACTCAGTTGTACGTTAAATGTTTACGTCAAACCATTTTATAATGCTCTTTCAATAACAGATTTTTAATACTAATCAATGACTGATCAATCACCTCTTGACTCTATGTTGGTTTAAGGAAAGTTTGTTTTTAAAAATGAGTTTATTAATTCCAAATATTTACTTGAACACCACGGTGCTTTAGTAATTTCTAATAATATAGTCTACTCAATACATATCAAGTATTTGCAGATCAGCACCTCTTTCAAATCAAGCACTCAAAGTTATAGTTTGATATGTGGTGATCCTTTTTGTTATGTTCTTTTTCCAGTCACTGATATTATTTTTGTAAGTGGTCTGTCATTTTACATGTATTTATTTAGTTAAATGTCATTCTTCCATGTCAACCGTACACCATCATTCATCTTGTGTAAAAGTACGTATATATACATTTTATTATCCCCTTTGGTATTAACGAATAAAAATATAAGCTTTTGAAAAACTGTACTGACCACAGTACCTAGGTTACTTGCCCCCGGGATCCCATTGGCAGCCTGACGTACCTGTCTTATACAGTTTCCGTACGTAAGAATGAACTTAACAATAGCAAAAGTAACAATAAAAGTATAATAACTGTTATTATAACTGTTTATATTATATTAGTAATGATGATGTTAATAATTACATTTATGATTAATTCAATGTCTAAAATGAAAAGAATTATAACAATTTCATTTGCGCAGGCCGTTCGTGTGTCCCTATTCCCTGCGCTATCCACCAACTCGGACAGAAGAGAAAAGAGAAAAAAATAATAAAATGTTTGTTGTCCAACTCTGGTATATCAAGCTTGTTGAAATTATGAATACCAAAGAAATTATTGCAGAGTGATACGCATTGTGGGGCTGCTACCTTCAGGCTTAACGTCCAGGCCGATTTTCTGTCTTGGTGTTTTACCATAAACTAGCTGTCTTACCAGACTAAGGAGATCAATTTTCCCTGTTGAGATATCCATAAGGATCTTTAATGTGGTGGTTTCTTCTTGCCTCCCATATCCTACGTCGTTGACCAATGAAAGGTAATCCGTCTCTAGGGACAATTTCTCATCCCAAGGGCAAGAGAGTGCCCTAACCTCCACTTGACAATTAGAAGTAGAGGTGGTACAGCCAATACCGGCTGTCAATCGGTATCCAGATTCAAAGGTTTTTTTTGAGTCAGATATATAAGAAAGTGTGACATTGGAAAACTGAATTCTCAAGTTCACAGAATAAATCAACAACGGGATGTCAACGTCGTAGGTCAATGAAACACGTTTCAGCGAATGTCATTTTTTATTATAATGTAAAATTTCTTGTATAAGTAGACGACGCTGTCTTTAAAGGCATTGGAAATCTAAATGCAGCTGGTTATCGCACTAGATAAACCTGTCCGTGTACATACGAATCTAGGCTTTCCATTTATTGAGCAGCTAAAATAAACAGAGTCATGGATATGGCAAAAACATATTATTAATTTCGGTACAATAGATGTATCTGTATGCATCCAGTTGATGTCGATAAACATCGAAAATATTTTGAAAAAATTAACTTATGTATAATACGGCCATGTAGTTACATTGAGATATTATCATATAGTACGGTGACGAACCATGTTTTGTTTTTAAGTTTACTCGGTCAGGTGTGTTGCTTGTACTACAGACTTTGAAATCTAAATATTTTTATTGTAATTTTCCTGCTATCTAACCTAGCAAGTTTTAAAATCTTTTTTGCACTGTTGATCTTCATCCTATATCTTAGGCGACAGAAGTTATGAAATTTCAATATCCAGACAAGGAGAAACTATGGTTTTTAACAAGGTTAACTCCACTCTGTATTCTTTTTACACGGTTTGTGGATTGTGAGCACAGACTTGTGACTAATGTAGCTCAATGTACTAAACACTAAAGTACTATAAAGTTTTGTGTTTTCTATTTATAAAAATCTGAAGTGTGTTATTAATGCAGACCTTCATAATTCTACTTACTTAAATGTAGATTGGGGACGTTTGGTTATCAGTAAAACTTTATTAATGCGTTTTTTTTTTTTAGTAACTTCATCTTTTAAGTTGAATTTACGTGCGTTTAGCTAAAATAATTAGAATAAGGATTTTCTGATTGAGTCATATCTCTTGCAATCTCTTACGTCATACGTATCTAGAGAAAATTTCATATATGAGTGTAATTTCTGATTAACTTTTCTTAGAAATTCTATACTGAAAATCGCTTACAATCTCTTCTAGGCAACACTTGTTATCACTTTTGCCAAAATACTTTATATGTGAACAGTAAACTTTATATATAAAGCCTCAGGCAATGCTCGCAAGTTGAGAGATTTGTCTCTGAAGTTATATTTTCAACATTAGGTTTTACCAACTTTATAAGCCACAAGGGTTTCTTACGAATTTAATTTTCTCTATCTGCTCGTACGTCACACACAACAGTGGAACTAAATGCAGTGATGTATATACATTTTAAACATATTTTATACGTGGTGTATACTAAATATTCTGTATGCTTATGGTAAAGTGGACGTAATTTTAAAAGTCTGGGAATGGTGCAATTTTGCATTAAAACCGTGTTCTGCGAACAATTATTACTGACATAGCTGTTTTTGCTAGAAACAAGCCTTCCTTATGCAAGACTACAAAAACAAAGCTAATATTTTGGTAACTTTGTTTGTCCTATACTTTCATCAGTAATATTAATACTAGTAATAATAATTTTGTAGTTAATAATAATGTACGAACAAGAAACAAAATTTTCCTCTCCGTATTTTCTTTTCTGTGTTCTTCTGCAGAACAAAAATTAGTCCTTAATAATACGGCCTCATTAATGACAATTTAAAATGTCAAATTTGGTTATTTAAATAATTTAACATTAAGATAACATGATAAATGCTAAATGGTTTCCCTTATTGAGTATATGCTTTGTTTATAATGTAATATAATTTTATTAATAGTGGTGAGTGTGTATCTAGAGTATGTATCGGATATATTGTCCTTCACTTCAAGCCCCGCGATGGGCGCCACGTTGTAATATACTTATTATTAATTTAGTAAAGTGAGTTGTTATTGTTTCTATCTTCTCTCGATTTAGACAAACACCACGTTGGGTTCGTCACGTTGTAATATAATTAAAATAATAATGTTTTTATACGTGTTGTTTAAAAGATTCCGAATTAGTATAGGTTGTTTAAAAGGACTGTAAAAGCTGTTCTCTTGATGCTTTCTGAAATGTTTACCTTCCCACTTACCATCGGTGAATGTCCTCACTCTTCTCACATAGGCTCTATATTACTGAAAAGTCATAACATAATTCACAAAATATTTCACTTTGTCATTAGTATGCAGACAGTAAATAAAATGATACTTGTATTTAATATTGAATTAAAATTTAAATACTGGCCGCTCGATTACAATGCTGCCACATTGGGAAACAATTGAATGTACTTTCCTTGTGCCTATTTTAAGAAAAATAAATACGACTGATTCACAAGTGAGATAACTATTACTTTATTAACATCAAATTGATTTGAATTAAATTCCTTTTAAAACAATGAATAATTTTTTAAACAACAAAAAAGTTAATTATTGTATGAGAATCTTTCAGCTCAGGGCTGGTAACACTGATACGATATACAATATTATTGTGAACCTTGTTTGGTTAATTTTGGTTATTATTACCAAAGTTCATGAGTTCTTTTAATTGTCATGATACAAGTTACAAAGATGTTAATACTGAACAATATTACTTTATATAGAATAATTAAAAATCAAAATATTTAATCTCAAATACGATATCAAAACTATCGTATCATGGTACAACTGGTGTACAGTCGTCAGTTATATAGACAGGTGTAATACGCGTTCATAAACGCTGCGTATTAAAATAATATTATTTGGTTAATTATTACCAATGAAAGGTATCTTATTGAATAGATAAATTCTTATTACATGAGTCTCTTCAAAAGGATTATAAATTTACGGTAGGACTCTTTGTTGACATTGAACGTTCGTTCTTTATAAGTTAACTCTACCTGTAGTTCAGAGTGAGTTATTAAAATAATTTAATTCATAGTATATAAACCTTAAAACTATTTTCAACACATATTTAGAATGATAGTATTGTTTATTAATGGCAATGATAGTTCTCGGAGGTTATTTTACAATTAACTTGGATCAACGTTAGAGGTAGTCAAGTAAGCGTCTATATTTATTCTGGTTATTCTCGATATTTGATATTATCTTGACTCCACGTATTATTTTCTTTAAACTATTAAAAATATTTTATTTAACCAACATAATTAATCAAATCGAGAACTTTTACTCATGTGCCTGTCAATTTACAATTATTTACTAATTTAGCCATGTACAGTGCGTACTTGACTAGAGTAGTTCGATATAATTTTTACCAATCGGTAATTATTATATTTCATTTTATAAAATATCGTTAATAAATAGTACTCCCTGTAATTAACACTTCTCATCGCCCTTATTATACACTAGCGATATTAATCGTTTCTCACAATCACTCGTTGCACTGTCACACGTAAAAGGTTAGCTACTCTGTTGAGGTTAGTTTACTAAGATATACTGGGTGACGCGCACAAATTTGAAAATCTTGTTGCTGACTGCCGCACGCTCCGCTCGCCTTGATGGTTACAATACAATTAATCCTTCTCGTCGAAGTCGCCTCTGGCGTCTAGTAAAATCAGGTCATCTCATTGGTTGAAAAGTCTTTAATCTCAACCCCAAACGCCTTAGTAACATTAAAACTTTTAATTTTTGGCGTCCGTTTTTTGGTCAGAGATTATACTGTGGCGCGTTCATTTCTTTTCGGAAATGATAGAAACTTTTATATTGTAAAACTTTCTTATGATTTGTCTGATCAATAAATGAATGGTCTCATTGTTTTGCGGATACTTGGGTCTTTCTATTAAGTCCAAACAAGCTACAAATCCGTTCATAAACAATTTAATTCACTTTACACAATTCACTTATAGTGGTTCTTAATAAAAAATAAGTCTTTTCCACTATATTTCTGTGTAATCTTATTCTAATATTTATAATTAAGTGTTTAGAGTCCATATCTCTCACTAATTAATACGAAATATTAAGATATCTATGGTTTTAGCAAAATGCATTCTTGGCGTGCAAGCCATATATGTCCTAGCATTTGTATTTGCTTATTTTAACATTATGTCTTATCCTAATATACCCTTATGGTATTCAAATGGTACTTAACATCTTTTTACACCTTTGTTGATACTTTATTCCAGTAAATGGTGTCCCATTTAATCATATAGCATTGTTTAAATACACCATGCTATAATTTCGTCATTTTGACACTCTTATTTAGTCATTGTTAGTATTAGTTACATGTATAATTATTTATTAAAATGTATCTAGACATTGAACATTGTCTGTCTAGTGTCTTTACTAACTTCTTAAATTGCAGTAGAATGGTTATTTGCATCCAGCCCTACTGGTCAAGTATATTCGTTTATCATTTATTTGTTATTAATTTACTCATCTAATGATTGCTGAGTATACCCATAGAGGAATTGAGTATGCTTCTTACTACTGGTAACCTATTTTCTTCTCTATTAATAAGTTTTATTAGTGTTTTTTGTGTAACTCTGTAGTCACTTGGTATTTTGTCTGATTTGGTTATTGTTTGTATTAATAATTTGACTTATATAGTTATGTTCCTCAGCTTATACTGTATTCATTATCTTATACATTTGTTCTTATTTGGTTCCTGCTTTGAACAATTATCTTAAATTACTTTATCTAATTATTTTGTCTGATTTTATGTTGTAGGTCCCGCTCAAATGAGGTTATGTGTTACTGGTTTGACAACAATATGCATCCTATTTTATTCAACATTCTGCCTATATATTGTAATCTTATTATGACATGTTATTACTATCGTCTATTACAATGTTCTACATATTTTGTACACATTTTATACTATCTGTTTATACAACAATACTTAACTTTTTACTTATTTATGTTAGACACTTTATGGGTTTGTATCTTGGTTTGTATACATGGTTTTGTCTCTTTATAACAAATTGCCTTGTTTACAACACATTAGTTATTATATTTATTTACATTTTGTCCTGTGTTACTCTGACATTCAGGCATATTTCATATCAAGGATTTTATATTTTGTTTTATTGGTCTTTTGAGCAATTATTTCTCTTTTCAATTTCAATACATTGGTGGTCTTACTAAGTATGTCTGTGTTACAATCTTGGATTACAATTCGTACACTGAATGTTTGTGTA
Organism: Magicicada septendecula; assembly: GCA_034769895.1. Taxonomy (NCBI): domain Eukaryota; kingdom Metazoa; phylum Arthropoda; class Insecta; order Hemiptera; family Cicadidae; genus Magicicada; species Magicicada septendecula. The sequence continues at coordinate 407,201,393 of CM068373.1, forward strand.
TTTTACTTGATAATCACTGATTCCATTTCTTAACACTTTTTATATCTCCCTTATTATAAACATTTCACTTATATTGTCTGTGGTTTATCTGGGGTAGTGTCATTATATTATGTATCGTTGCACTCATATAAGGTATTCACTATTATTGTCTGTGACTACTTATTAAGTTTTCAACACTTTATTCTTATCATATTGTTTTCATTATATCCTTCCTTGTTGGATAATTTTACAACTATTAATCTGGTAGTCATTATACTTATCTTATCACTTTTTCTGGTCGTGGTGCCTTCCTTATTTTGGGAATGCTGGTGTCTTGTTCTTGTTACATATTCTTCATTTTTAATGATACATTTCTTCTTCTTCTTCTTCTTCTTCTTCTTCTTCTTCTTCTTCTTCTTCTTCTTCTTCTTCTTCTTCTTCTTCTTCTAGTTATTTGGTTTCTTCTTCTTCATTTTTAATTTTTATCACTTACAGGGTATCTTTTGTTCCCTCATTATGTATGATAACTCATATCATATTTATAACATAATTATTTACATCATATTCATAGTTATTTGTCACAATTCACATTTATCTTGTTTACATATTATGTTCACTCACTATGTTTGATAATTTATTTTCCTTAGTTGATATGTCCCATCACTTTTATGATAATATTTAATATGTCCCATCACTATTGTGATAGTTCTTAATATGTCCCCTCAGTATTATGATCTTATTGTTGCTAACGTATTACTTTGATCCTTTATCTTCTCTTTTCCTCCTCTCACTTTGATGATACTTTTATTATGGTTCTTCTTTCTTCTTCGTTGGCTTGCTTTGACATTATTCATATATAGATACACATTTGGCTTTTATACTTCCGTTATTCCTTCTCATGTTTGATTAAATATTTCCGTGGTACACTGTTATTCGACGTAATATATTATTTATATGTAACTATTATTTTGTTACGTTACAATAATAACATAGAAATTGTATTGTATTGTATTGTTAATATTTTTGTTTGTTGCAGGTGAGTATCTGTTGTTCTTATCAGGTAAAATAATAAAGTACTCGTATCAAACTTGAAGATTAAAGTGAGTAGCATAAAATTAAAAATTTATGATTGTATTATACTATACATGGCACAAATGATATAAATTTTAATATGTTAGCATAAACGAGAATAACATATTATTTATCACCTTACATAAGCTTCCTAGCGACTATAAAGCAAACAGATAAGCAACCCCATGCACGTTCATGTGTTTAGGATTTTATATTTTCTTAAAGAAATCTTCAAACGCTATACACTTTGTTCATGTTCTATTTGAAGTACCTATCGGGGTGTTTGGCAGTGGTCCAGGGTTTACAATCAAACCAAACGTTTCAGCAGCACTACTGGCTGCCATCTTCAGTGGAATTCGAGTCTACCAAACGCGGGGTGTCATACGTCAGACGCCGGGGTGTGGTGAAGGCTGTCACCCCACGTTAGGTAGATTCGAATTCCACTGAAGATAGCAGCCAGTAGTGCTGCTGAAACGTTTGGTGTGATTGTAAACCCTGGACCACAGCCGATCAGCCCGCCAGTTTCTTCAAATTTAACTGACACCGGCCGTCAAAGCCTTAGAACAATGTTTTGTTCATGTTGTCTTTACTATATGGTCAATATTACGTAGTATTTTTCACAATTTTTTTTGAAACTATTTAAAATTGTAAACGTCTAAAAAACGTATAAAGGTAATATGGATTCTCAAATAATTAATAATTATTATTAATAGTTATTCTCAAATTAATAACAAAAGATTATACTCGTTTTTGATTTATTAGAAGTACATAGATTTCTGAGTTTCTTCATTAATGATTAGTTCTAAATTTGTGTAAAAAAAACATAGATTGTTACATATAATCATCATTTAGCCCCTTCGTTCGTTGCTGGATATAAGCTCAACTACGAGTTTTTATTCACTTCGGCTTTGTGCTGTCTGGCCCTATACAGATTCGAGTGATCCGTTTTGTATCATGTGTCAAAGCCGTTGGTGTTTTTAATCAATAATACGTTTGTCACTCCACTGCTTCTTTGCAGTAACTTATGTGCCAAACATTGTTCTGCATTTTGTCGACACGATTAATTAAATCCCATAATCATGGACTGAGTCCGGTCTCGCAAATCCCCATTTGTGACCCCCTTCAAAGTAACACCAAATGTCAATTTTTCTGTCACTTAAACCTAAACGCCCTACATCTGTTTAGAGATATTTTTTTACCTATTTCCCTGCAAGTAAATACATAGTCCCGCGCGCACGTGCGTGCCTGTATGCACACCTGTATATAATTTTTGGTAGGCGTGTCTCTTACGATAATTATAAAAAGACTCTGCTGCTTTGTAAAATATCCATTGTTTCATGACAACAAGCAACCATTGTTCTCTAACAAGAGTAGGTTTTGAATTAAATGACGGCTTTGAATTTGTATGTTAACGAGTACTGAATATCCTGTGGCCCTATAAAACTGAGTGGTTTTCTCCAAACGATTTATTTCTGCATATGATTAAGAGCTGGAGTGTGTAATGAAACACTTCAAATATACAAACATAATTTTCTATTGTAACAGAATTGGACATTTAATCGGAATATGGAATATACTATTATCTACTGACCAAGGTAATACAGTGCAAGTTTCAGACGTTTATTTTTAAAGAATTAGTAAAAAACAAGCAAAATATTGGAACATATTACACAAATGACATATGATAATCACATATCTCTTATATGCCTTTCATGAGGAAGGCTCATGTTTTATGAGACGTGCAGAGAACCTTCAAAGCTACGTCTAAATAGCAATAATTTTTATTTAATTTGTCTTAATCACTTATTATTATCTAAAGTCGAGAAATAAAAGCAGTAAAAATGTACTCACTCACTCGAATAAACTAAAATATTAATTTTTAGGCATATTTGCCATAACGGATCCAAACATATTTAAGTGATCTTAAAGCTTAATTGTGAAATAGTTCACTGCTAAAAAACTGTTGATGTATTATTACTCACGGAAAATAGTCAATAAGAGAAATCATAATTAGGGATTGAAGTAAAATTCCAGTAAAGGAAGAAGATATTGTTAACGGGTTTCGGATACTGCACTCTACCGGAAGTCACTCCCGCTAATCATTGCGTCACATACTTTAATATATTGTCAAACACAAGTTTACACAGATACGACACACACTCCAATTACTACACAACCGTCATCATTTAAAATTAATAGCAGTTTTTGTTTAGTAATATAGCTCTCCCAATAATCTGCATTTCCGATTAATCCATTCCCGGTTGGACGGGCATATACTGAAATAATAACAGTAAGAACAGAGTGAACAAAACTACAATAGCATCGAAAACGGAAAGAATTATAATAATAAATAATAATATTATACTAATAGTAACAAGAAGAAAATATAATAACAAAAAACACGTTGGCTATGTAATCCTTATTCAAGAGCAAATATTTGTAACTATACAATGAATGATAATAGTGTTCGGCGTTTTTGGCATGTTGTCTGTAATTATAATAGGGGTTTCCACAAGTTTATAATAATTTATTGTCTTTTAATTAACAAAATATATTTTTTATGTTTAATGTCTTAGGCTGAGTTATTTATGAACCAAACAAAACTCTCTATTCATGTAATGGAAAACAGTTATAGATATATTGTTCTTTATGTCACCAACAGTAAGCATCCCCATCTTAGTTGTTTGAAAAACAAAAATCACTTTTTTTGTTTAATTCCAGTCAGAAACGTTTCTATTTTCTAATCGTCTTTCCTATGTCTCTTGAATGAAAAGAAAAATCTAACTTTCTGTTAGCTGCGAAATATTTATGTGGATTACCCTTGTTGTTGAATGCACGTTGCCTAAAGAGTTGGAATGTTCGATTCACCTTTATAACACAGAAATTTCACATATTAAAATTAGAATAACAACTTTGTCACTACTTATTGCCATACCGCTAAATACTTCGCTCTTGTTTAGGCCTTTCGGTGTCTCCACCATCTTCAGATCCCCGTCAGGCCTCGTCAAGAACGAAGTATTTAGCAATGTGGCAATAAGTAGTTACAAAGTTGGTGTTATGATGGCTGCTAATAAAGCTAACAAAACTGGGAAATTAGAATGATTAAAATTAAAACTGAAGCTGTTAGCAGCGAAGCACGCTGCTATCGTGATGTCCTGGGACAATATCCAACCTACGATAATATTCGGTTTTAACAATTACCAGCTCAAGCGTAGTTGTGGCCATATAGCATTTCATATTATGGTATGTTTTTACGTTTGCAGCCTGCCTCGCTTGATACGTCTAAGATAGGCTATTCCGTTAATATAAGGAAGTAGAAATTTGCAGTAATATAATGCAGCGTTTAGTGTTAATTTACCTTTACTCTCCAGGTAACTAAGTTTTTAAAATACACTTCACAAAGTGGAGAACAAAATTAAAAACAATCTTGCAATATCACTGTAATACACGTTTTACACAGTGTCTGTAGCTCTGTAGTTGTCTAAAGGGATGGATATTACATAATTTATATTTAATACGATTACCATTCTTTAATATTTTTAAAATTCCAGGAAACACAAAAAGTATGTATAATCAATCTGTGCAGTTAGAAAATAATTATAGGAGTGAGTTTACCAAAGTTTTCTTTTAAAATTTGAAATAATAAATAAGGTTTTTTTATTAATAGAAATATAATGAAATAATTAACTATTAAAATGCAGTTCCATAACTAAACTAACAGCGATAGTTATATCTATTTCACAGTTTACTATAACCAACAGGTATTAATTGCTTGTAATAAAATGTATTTATCATAATTTGATAAATACTTAAATGACAAATATATTATTTACTTTGGCAACATTGCGGACATATACATTATTGATCAATGTGACAGGAACTTGTAATTACATAGAAATTATTGATAAACACGAGACAATTTATTTTTATAACATTTTAAGAAAACATAAACAGTAAGCCAGGCTAATAAAATGTCTTCATTGCAGTTTTGATTTTATTTCGTTTCATCTGGTATTATTAGCTATTTATTTTCATAGATGTACCTGATTTAAGGATACAATAATCCCTGTAAAACTTCCAGTGATTAAGAAAGTTTTCTTTTTATTACTTTGCATACGTACATATTACATAAAAAATTATAACTAATACGTATATATTAATAATATATATTCATCATAATCTAAATACAGTATTAACATACACTACGCATTTTATATAGGCTTTGTCTACTACAATCTACGCTATTTACGCTACAATCTAAATTCCACAGACATTTCCTTGATAATGTCACTGACTAATTTTTAGAAAATGTTGTTGTCAAATCATAATAGTTAATCCTCTTTAGCCGTTCAGTTTTTTATGTGTATCCATTCTATTGACCACGATCTTTTATAGGAGCATTTCAATTTGTATTTCCTGTATAGATAATTTTACTTTTTATCACACTTTATGCTTGAGTGTATTCACATCGCTTTATATTATTATATTTGTACGTATTTTGTACAAAGTAGATCAACATGCACACCAAGATATTCAGAATGCTGTGAGTGTTATTTTTTCTTTCAGAGTTTTGAGGCAAGGGGTCTGGCAGTTTACTAGTATTGAATATTATTGTTCAAACATTTTATTTTGAACTTCACTTTCACCTTTCAATTATGACTACATCGGCTCAGAGTTTATTAGTCTTTGTAGGCAAGCTTACGATCATTATAACAGGACTGAATAACTGAGACATCTAGAAATTTTGTCGAAGTTGGTTCATTACTTTGTGGAATGTCGCGTAGACACATATTAACACAACAATTAACTCCTGTATTATATCAATTATTGTAGATTTTAATATTTCTTGCACATCATGATGGTGCATAAAATACTGTCTGTCATGGAGTTGTGATTTGAGTAATTTATGATAGTTGTATAATATTCTTCTTAAGTTTGTAACAAATGCAGCATGGCAAAGTTTACCAAATGCCAGATTGAAAGCACTCAGGTGACTAGATTAATTTTGTTTAGAGATTAAATTTCTTTTTAATAGTATTAATGTACAATGTAAAATTTGTAGAGACACAATATTTGGGGTATAATTTTACTGATAGCGAAGCATTTGTTTTTTAAACTGTATACAGATTGGCGAATAATATTATTTAACAGCAATCAACTTTGTACCATATATACCTACATTAATTATTTAAACGAGATTTAGATCTATTAGACACAAGAACAAAATACAAGTTACAGGTAAAAATTTATTTTTATAAAATTTTGGGGTAGAAATAGCAGTTTGTCTGAGACAAGTAACTAATAGGGCATAAGTCAGTAATAACGTAATACGGACGAGTGTCCAGTATTATTAATCCAACAGACAATTCTATTGTGATGATCAAGAGTTAATGACGAAGATTATGATGGTTACAACGACTGACATGTAAACTATGACGATGACTTTCTGTCATAATATTCAATCCCTTAAATTCGTAGTGACCGTCAATCAATGTGAAGGGTGAAGGGTGAAGGGTTTGTGAGGACAGGTCAATAGATATAACACAAATTATAAATTAATTGTGTCGACGTTTCGACAATATTATTGTCATCATCAGGACCTGTGTATGAATACAAAAGAAATGTCAAATACAACAGAACAATTAATTATTTTAGTAAACGTGTTTGTGTATGTGTGTGCGCGCGCAAGCGCGTATGTGTCTATTCTTGTGTATGTGAAGGAGTTGAGACAGTTTGTTTTACATCATCAAATGTTTTCTTTAAATACAACGAGAAAATAGCATATTAAATTTATTGCATAATAAACCACATTAGCCTATACTAAATACTGATTATAAGAATGTTCAATTATGTAATTGTTAAAAATTATTTTTATCATGTTTTACTCACTACTGGTATTATTTGACTTCCTTCACAAGTAAAATAATGTACACATACAGACGCACGCGCACATGCGCACACTGTAATAAAATAAATAAGATTGATGTGTGAATCTGTAAGTTGATTGATGATATAAGCTATTGTGGATTATGTGACTCCGATGTAATCAAGTCCAATGTAATATGTTTAATTGGTGTGGCTCTCGACGTCTTACTGGCCTGAAACACTTCCTTAAGTTTCCCAGCTGGTCGAGTCCCAATGGTAGCAAGACCGGTCGAGTAGCATAAAGTTGATGAAGAAATATATATGCTCAGCTTCACCGAAAGTTTCAAAACAAAAATTATTGTTTTGAAGAAAATTAAAAAAAAAAATTATGTTTATAAAAAAAATAATAAAAAAAATTTTAATTTTATTAATTAATTAATTAGGATCAATTAATTAATATAGGGCTGTGAAGTTTTAAACAGTGTAATGCTCTTCTGAAAATTTTTATTAAAGTTTTAGTATAATTTAAATAATCTATCACCACTCATAAGACTGTCTGTAAACCAATCGATATTTGTTTACCTTTCTATTTTCTAGGTTATCTTCACTTACGGGTGGTAAAGTCCTTGTAGATTATCAATTAGAATTATATTATTGGTAATTAGTATTATTGAAGAAATAAAGAACTATTAAGTATTGAAAAGTATTAATGTTTTATTAAGTAACAGCAATATTGACTCTTATCGATTAGTATCGATTCTCAGGATATCGAAAAAAAAATTACAAGTATATGTTATAAAAATTATATAGGGTTCTTTAAACAGCCAGTTATTACCAAAATCAGAGAAATCGGGCTAATATTTAAAAAGTATAACGTTACAATCAAATTAATAGTTATTAATAAACACAGACATTGAATAATAATTTGTAAATATAATAATTGTTTTCACCCAACAGCTGTTGAACTAAGAGGACGGCGTTCTGGCAATGATGAGACCAATATTGCAAATGGCTGCCGTGAAGTTAGTGAGATGTCATTCGTATATTGGACGTTCCAAATAAAAGATTTTCCTGTAGTATTCCTGTTCTGATGTCTGCGAATCTCTTGTAAAATGTTGTGTAGTGTCTAGTGTACTGTTTCTGAGTTGTATTTAGTGTATCCGTATAATTATTAGTTCAAACACTTTCTCCGATTCCGTCACTAATTTGGGTTAGAGTATTATACAGTTTTCTAGTGTTTTGTGGTGTTTTTCGGAGTAGATTTATATTGTTCTGTGTTATGGAGTGTTACTTGATCGTTTCTGTTATAATATGATAGTTTTAGAAGTATTTTACAAGTCACTCGCGATTTCACAATAACTCACTATACACTCGCTTTGTATGTCTATTATAGGTTAGGTCATGCACGTTACCAAACGTATCTCATGTTAACCGTTCAAAAACCAATAATTAACTAACTGTTTCCTCCAGTTTCAATTAAACTCTTAGCCCATATAATATTATCCTTAACATTGTTCAAAAATATTTTCACATCCTGTGTACATTTTACTATTTCACTATATGAATGCCTAAACTTTGGTTATTTGTCAATTTTATTCACTAGATTTGATTTAAATTAATCTTTCAGTTCATTCTGGTTATTTTCAGATTAAATAATGCCATTTTATAGTGTTTTCTGTCCAAAAAATAGTAATTTTACTTTCAGTTTGGGTATACTCTGAAGAGTCCAAAACATCAAAATTTACTTCCTCTCATTATATAAATTCAGCCATTTTATCAGTTATATTTAATATTAATAATTCTATATTGTATTAAAAGGTTCCTATTCCCTTATTTTCTGGTAGTTAATTGAATTAGTTGTATTCTGACACAGTATTCTGGAATATATGACTCCCATGTCTAAATTTCTGAGTTTAGTCATTTTATTTTTATTTATAATTCTGAATATAATTTATTAAAATCTCTCTAAATGGTATGTGCAATTATATGGCATGATCTCAAGTTTATTTTGTCTAAACCCCTTTTGTTTATTTGCTTTTAAATGAGTAATTTCTCTGTTTTGATGAAGTTTGGTTTCCATTCTTTTGGCCTATGATTTTTTTTAACAATTTTTCTTACAAAATAATTTACAAACAATATATGATGTGTGATACCCTCTCTGACTTTTACAAATAGTATTATAAATTAAACATGTTTTTAAATTACACAAAAACAATTAGTATTGGTTACAATACAAACAATAGTTAAAACAAATAACGAATATTTTTTTTTTAAATAAATGGTTGTCTTCAAGTCAGACATTTTGCAACACAATCCTTATTTCTAAACATGGAAATATGGCTTAGAAAAAAGGTTTTTTACTAACTAACATCTTAATTACTCTCTACTATTTACAAGTGGTAACTATTTTTATAATTCTGATGTTAGTTGTTTCAGACCCAAACAAATGGCCTTATATCTAATACATTTTTAAACATTCTTGTACTATATACATAAAAACCTTATATTTATATTCTTATTTCTAAACATTATTATAAGTAGGATTCTACAGTTTTTATACTGTCTTTTACATTGTCTTTGGGGAATTGTACCCTGTCATTAACAAATAAATAGTATTAATTGTTCAAAAGGTATTATGAACTCTGTTTTTCTTTTTTCATGTAAAACAAAATGTTATTTTAAACAGATTCATGTCTTATGAACAACATATTGTCACAGTACATATTTTAATTCATTGAAAAATGCATATTTCATTGCATCCAATGTTTGTGATTGCCAAGAATGAAACACAAGGTTCATTTTTTATAATACCCAAAACTATCACTGGTTCACTTTGCACTTATTATTATGTTAATGCTAAATGGTCGTATAGTCTTATTAACATAATAAATTGGTTAGCGTTTTTTCAATGGAGATTTGTTCCATGGGTACTATATTATTGTTTCATCTTAGTTCACAGGAAACTTTTACTTTATACACTCCTCTCTCTTAAATTTATATACATGTGGTTTTTATTTCGTTATACTTTTGTTTTTAGATATTTATTTTGGGGATATAGGGATTTGGGTGTCTTTTATAAGAGCATGACATCTTCTTCAGGATGCTGCCCTCTTCTTCTTTCTTCAGTCTTCTTTTCTCCTGCCTTCTGGGACTGGTATCTTCTCCATCTTCTTCTTGTTGCCATCAGGTTTCTTGGGATCTTCTCCATCTTCTTCTTTATTTCAGAAATACACAACCTGTATTGGTTGATCTTGGCTTATTTTAGGGTTTCTCTTCTATTTATTCTTCCTCGTTGTGGGTTTGGTCATATTCAGTACTGCTTTGTTATTTACTATTTTACCTTCCTGGGTTATACCTTGAAAACCTTTGGTTATGAGACTGGTCTTGGATGACTCATCACTAGTAACTCCTTTTACTTGAACTTGGATTTTCATTATAATAATGATTTCTTTCCACAGTTGCTATGAATTAATCTATTTATATTAAACTTAATGCTTTCTTCCAACTTTAAATATTATAACTTCATTATTCTAATGATCAATTGCCATTCAATATTATGCATACATCTGTCACGCTACAGATTGCTCCCCTCCAGAAGTAATTATTTCAGACATGTTTATGGATGAAATAATTTCTTATGATAATTTCATCATTTCTTATAATTCATTTTCTTCTCCATTTGTATATCGACATTTTATAATTAGAGTTTAATTAATTTTCTATATATAATTATTTGTTTTACTACTGATCCTTTTCGGATAGTTAGTGTCTTCTGAGATATATTATTATTGTAATACATTTTCTTTCTATATCAACTCCGTGTTGTATCCTTGGAATATTAATTCCCTAACATTCCCTATCACGTGGGCTGGGGCAGATCAGAGGGGCACTGTACGCTACTTCTCTGCTGGCCATACACCACTTCTATAAATTGAGTACAGGGGCATATCCATCCCTGCTCAAAAAACATAATGCTGCTGGAATTATCTTCAGTCAGTCATCGAATAAATAAATAAAAAGTAGTCTCATTTTCGACTAATAAAAATATCTTTGGATTCTCCACTTCGTAGTCTCTCAGATTATCTCACGTTTTCTATCTTAATAAATCTTCATAATCATTATTATACTCATTACATATATATTTTTTCAAAACTCTTAACTTGTCTGATATATTTAATTTAATTATGGTTGAAAACCTTTCTTTTAATAATTCTGGTTACTGTTTACAGTGTAACTCTCTTTCTTCTCCATCTGAATTCTCTTTATACTTTCTTCTGGTTACTCATAGTATTAGCATGGTCTTTATAAATAGTCTTTCGTATTCATTATTTGAATGGTCTTAATATATTATATTTAATTTTTTTTAACATTGTATCTTTACATTAGATATACTGGTTGTTATATTGATCATTTTATTTAAACATTTTGGTTCTTTCCTTTCTCTTAGAAAGTTATTAATCCACCTTCGCATTCATTAACATTAATTCATTTATATCATATTTCATGTGGTATTTCTTCTCTTTGCATTTCATATAGGTCTTATTATTATCATTGGTTCAAAATCATCTTCTCCATCTTCTTGGTATGAGTTGTTCTTCTTTGCTCTTAATTAACTGTTTTCATTATCGTTTCATAGGTAATTAGTCTCTTTGCTTCCAAATTTTTTCCTTCTCTGGCATATTACACTCTTTCTTGTTATTCTTCTCTACTCCTTCAAATGCTATTGTGAATGTCTAGCATTTATTCTGGATTAACGTTAATTCTCTTTCCTGAATTAACCACTTTATTTTCTTCTCAATTCAATCATAATTGACACATAATTATTTTTTGGAACTTGGTTAGTTTTAATGTAAAATTCAAACTATTCTTTTTATTTAATAGAAAAATATTTCTCATAAATCCTTGTAATATGTTGATCTTATCTTGTTTCAAAGTACTGACGTTCTATCAACATTCAAATTCTGTTTAATTCATTTATTCCCAGAATTGTTTCATTCAGAATTGTTTATAGTACTGTTATCTTACTATCATTTCTGAATGTTTTGGTATTTTTCCAAATTCAAATTCTTCTTAATTATTTACCATAAAGTTTTCTCATAAACTTAGTTATAGTAAGTTGGTCTTACTTCATTTTTAAATTTTTCATATAATTAAGTTCAAAATTCTCTCTCTTTCTCTTTCTTCCATAAAGTTTTGTTCTAAATTATCAGGTTGTAGTAAGAAGTACTTACATATTTTAGAATAAGTTATATTCAAAATTCTTTCTTTTTCTTTCTTCCATAAAGTTTGTTCCAAAATTATTAGGTTGTAGTAAGATGTACTTACATTATTTTTGAATTTTTTTTTTTTTAAATTATTAAAAATTCTTTTTCTTTTAATTCTCCAGAATGTTCTCAAAATATTAGGTTGTAAGATGTACTTACATTATTTTTGAATTTTTAAAATAAAAATTCTAAATTCCTTCTTCTTATAATTCTCCAAAATGTTCTTCTCAAAATATTAGGTTGTAAGATGTACTTACATTATTTTAAAATTTTTTAAAATAAAAATTCTAAATTCCTTCTTCTTATAATTCTCCAGAATGTTCTTTTCAAAATATTAGGTTGTAAGATGTACTTACATTATTTTAGGATTTTTAAAATAAAATTCTAAATTCTAAAACTCACAACTCATTCTTCATAATATTTCTTCATAGAAGCTTGATTGTACACTCCTTTGATTCTTCCTGAAACGATTTCCCTCAACTCATATGTATTGTTATGCTTATCATTTACCACAACATATGGTCCAGTGTATAATAATAGTAGTTTTTTGGTTATGCCTTCTAAAGTGCTAGGCAGCTCTCTATTTTTTAGGAGGACTTTTTCACCCTCTTTATATGTTACAATTCGCCCTATTGCCTTCTGGTATTTGGCTTGCCGTTTTTCCTGATCTTCTGCTACCTTATTGTAAAACTTCAACTGGTTGAATTTCCTATTGTTGTTCGTTGGAAATTCAATGATTTGTTCAATGTCTCGGGGAGTCGGCTTCTCATACATGGCTGAGTACGGTGGAATTCCTATAGCTGGATGGTGGGCGTAATTTAGGAATGTTTCTGTCGCTGCTAGGTACTCTTGCCACTTTTTCTGTTGGTTGTGACAGTACGTGCGCAATATCCTACCCACTTCTCTTAGTACTCTCTCAGCCGGATTGCTACTTGGGTGGTAGACTGATGTCTTATATGTTTTGACCCCAAGTGCTAATAAAGTGTCTCGCCATCTCCTCCCCTTAAACTGTGTACCATGGTCGGTAATAATAGAAAATGGTCTACCGATCTCTGGGATATACAAATCAATAATCACCGCCAAAACCTTTGCTGTCGTTGCCCGATTAACCGGATATAGCTTTATATACTTGGTGTAGTGATCCATTATGATTACCAAGTATTTATATCTGTGCCGACCACCGCTACGGGGAAATGGCCCGCAGATATCCAAAAACACTTTTTCCAGTTTTGTGTTGGAAGTTATCGGTATCATGATACCCTCTGTCTTTTCATTGTTTACTTTTGCACATTGGCAGATCTTACAGGACTTGATGTATGTTCTCACCTTGCGGTTGATATTCTTGATCTTACAATTTTCCTCTAGAGCTTGTATCACTTTTAACGCTCCCATGTGACCATACCTGACATGGTAATCGATGATGACCTCCTTTTCTATTTGGTGCGGGATTATCACCTTCCATGTCTCATCGTCCAATGCGGTTTTTATGAATAAAATTCCCTTGTTAAAGTGGTAATATTTAGAAATGGTTTCATCATTGGCTTCCAAACGACTCACAATGTTTTTCAGCTTAGGATCAGACTGCTGATGGATTCTGATGTTTATTAACAAAGCTTGTAAATCGGCTCTGGTCGTGAATATGTTATAAATTTTTACTAAGCTCTCCTTCTCTCCCTCGAAAGTCTGATCTTCCAGATTTATACGTGACAACACATCTGCTACCACGTTCTTCTTCCCTGGAATGTATTCCCATTTCAGGTCATATTCTTGTAGGGCGAGTACCCACCTAGCCAATCGGCCGTGACTCAATTTGCACCTACGAAGGAACGAGATGGATTTATGATCAGTTCGTACCGTGACTTGATATCCGAGAATGTACGTCCGGAACTTGCTGCATGCGAACACCACGCTCAACAATTCCTTTTCTGTCACACTGTAGTTCTTTTCGCACTGGTTCAGTGTGCGACTAGCGAAGCTTATTACCAGATGTTGTCCCTCCTCATCTTCCTGGTATAATGTCGTTCCTAAGCTTAAGTCGCTAGCGTCACAGTTTAGAAAGAACGGTTTCTTAAAATCTGGGTGACGAAGTATGACACTCTCCAGAAACTTCTCTTTTATCAAGCGGAACGTAATATCTTGATCTTCACCCCAAGTCCATTTGTTTTTGGCAGATAACTGTGGTTGAAACTTGGCGGTCAACTCGGAATATCGGCTCTGAAACTTCCTGTAATAGTTACAGAGTCCGAGGAAAGATTGTAATTGTTTCCTGTTTCTCGGTTGCGGGAACCTCTGAATTGCCTCCACTTTCTCTGCTGATGGGGTAATACCTCTGTCGTCTAGGTTGAAACCTAAGAATTGTACCTCGCGCGCTATGAACTTGGATTTCTCCAACTTCAGTGTTATGTTATTCTGCGCTAGTTTGTTTAGTACAAATTCTACTCTGTAACAGTGCTCCTCCCAGGTTCCGGATGTAATTAGTAAATCGTCAACATAGACGGTGGTAAATTGGAGCGCTTCTGGTCCCAAAATCTGGTCCATGCATGCCACAAATATGGCGACAGAATTGACAAGTCCGAAGGGCAGTCTCTTGAACTGGTAATTGCGCCCTTCGAAAATGAACGCTACGTATTGGCGGCTTTGTGGATGCAGCTCTACCTGCCAATAACCACAGACCGTATCCCAGGTGCTAATAAAGTTAGTACCATGAAAACGTTTCAAAATCTCTTCTATTTCACCGGGAGAGGTTCTGTCATTCACAATTGTCTTGTTCAACTCACGCGCATCTAAACAGAGCCGGACTTGTCCGTCTTTCTTCGGAACAGCAATAATTGGACTAGTGTAAGGTGATTGACTAATCTCAATTATGTCATTATCTAACATCTTGTTTATCTCTGTTCTCACGGCTTCTTTGAGCGATTGCGCTATTGGATATGACCTCCGGTTAAACTCTACGTTTTCTTTGAAACGAAGTTGACACTGGTAGTTTTTTACCTTCCCTGGTTCATCAGAAAACACCGCCTTGTATTTCTCATATATAGCGATTAGACGATCAGCCAGATGTGTTGGTATTTTCTTGTTATCGCTTCCGCACTGGAAATTCCGTATTTCTTGGATCTTAACTGACCATAAATCCTCTCCTCCATGATTGTATATTATGGGTTTATAAAGAGGGCTGTTTCTAATAACATTTATCTTACGAAGTTGTTGATGTATAGGGCTGGGAAGTATAGTTGTGCCTCCTACCAGATCTGCGGTCCATGTTACTCCGTCTGGGAAAAGTGATACTTTATTTAAATTAAGATCGATTACTGCCGAATATCTACGAAGAATATCGCAACCGACTAAGATGTCAAATGGTAATCCGGTGGCGATTAAAAATTCCATGTCTAAAGCTATATCACGGCTAACGACACTTAAGGAAACTTGCTTCCTAATGGTTTTATTCTGGCGGCCAGTTGCACCTACCAACACAATGTTGTTGACTGGTAACATTGGCAAAGTTTTTCCACATGTACATTGTATTCTCTCCAACTCATTGGAGTTTATTATTGAAATATTAGCTCCTGTGTCTATCATTATTTTAGCGGGAACTCCTTCCACCTCCGCTGTTATATAAATTATCTCATTATTACTGTTGCTGAGACTCTTTTCGTTCTCTTCCAAAAGTTCAGTTCGTATGTCTTTCAAATAATGGTTACTGATAATAGTGATGTTTTTATCATTGTTTGCTTGTTGCAAATCATCCTTTTCTAACCCAGGAAGTATAAGCAGTAACGGGTCATCGTTGTTGATTACTGCCTCCTCTCGTTTAAAGCATTTTGGTCATTGTTTAAGTTATTGTTGACCGAGGCATCGTTCGGGAAACTCTGGTTTGTTTCCTGACGTTCTGTACCCTGGTTGATGTTTAACGCCCTGTTCGGTTGTCTGCCAAGATCTTCCAGGCTGGTACTTCGTCTTTCCTGTTCGTATCTTGGGCCGTCTCGTTCCTCACTCCGCCATCTTCGATCAGCGCCGTGGAAGCTGCTCCTCCTCGGTTGATAATATCTCCTGGGTCCGCGATCTTCTGCTCTTATAAAATTTACCCTAGGGCGCGACACTCGGTTATTACTATTGCTATTATTATTATTATTAATATTATCATTATAGTAATTTCGGTTAGGTGGGTAAGGCCTGTTACCATTATTGTTGGGATATGGATTTCTCTGACTGTATGGGACATTATTATGTTGGTAAAAATTGTTTCTATTGTTTGGGTAGGGGTTGTTATTCCTAACGCCGTTAAAATTTCCGTTAAACTGGTTATTACGCGGCTGGTTGTTAGGGCCGTCGTAATTACTGGGCTGGTTCCGGTTATTTGTATGGTTATTGCCGTTATTGGGGTAATTAGTCGGCCTTGCTTCTGGTCTCTCATTTCTCTTCCTGCTCTGCCGATAATACTCTTCATTCTCGTATCCCTCCAATAACTCAGTCATTCCCTGGATCGTCTTGATCTGACTACCTCTCCGGGCCCTGATAATGTCCTCATCATAGTGATAAGATATCTTATTCACTAAACATTCTTCTGGGATTGCTGGCTCAAGGTGCTTTGCCATACACACCTTCCCCAAGAAATATGCCGTCATACTGCTACCTAATTGTGACCTGTATCTTCCGTTACAAATATTGTCACGTATCAAGTTCTGGGTGGTCTCAGACCAGTATTTTGTCTTAAACATTTTCCGGAACTGTTGGTAGTCGGAAATTTCACTCCGGTTGGCCATCCACCAATTATCTGTTATGTCTCGGAAAGACTCGTCGAATATCTCCCTGCTATGGCTCCATTGAGTAATTTTATGCTTGGTCAAATATTCTTCTACCCTGGCCAGGAACTCCATCGGCTTTCGTTTGTATTGCCGGAAGTTGAGCCACTCTCGGCTTTCGTTGACGGGCAATCCGGTGAAATGAGTCGGTCTGTTTCTAATCGCTTCCATCTCCTCTCGGCTTTGTCGCACCTGACCGGTGATATTGGCCATGGTCTCTTGTATATCATTACATCGTTCTGTGACCTGGTTTCGTACTTTTCCGAATTCTTCTTGATTTTCCTTTCTCTGTTCTTCTACCTTCCTACGACTATGTTCTTCGATATTTGTGAACTTGATGTTCACCACTTCTTTAAACTCATTCACCTCCTTTTCGGTCTGGTTGCACTTTCCATCAATCTCCCGAATCTGTCGATTGACCATTATATTTTCTTCTTCCATCTTCTTATTCATCGCTTTTTTGTTAACAGTGATTTCTTTATTCAGTTCTTCTCGCAACAATTCCATCCTTTCGTCCAGTTTGTCCAAATTCTCCTGATTTACCTCCCTTAACTCTTCTCTTAGAATTTGATTGTCCTCTCTCAATTCTTCCAATTTCTCCCCCATCTTCTCTTCCAACTTCCTGTTGTCTTCCTTCAATTCTTCCTTCAACTGTCGGTTGTTCTTCTCTATCTTCTTCCTGGTTTCATCGATTTTCTGATTGGTGTTCTCAATTTTATTAATCAATTCTTCTTTAGTTGACTTGAATTCTTCCTTGAACGATTGGTTGTCTTCCTTCAATTCTTCTAACTTCTTCCCCATCTCTTCTTCCATCTTCTTGTTATCTTCCTTCAAATTTTCTATGTTCTTGTTCATCCCAGTCAACTCTTCTTTTGTGGATTGATTATCCTTCTTCAATTCTTCTAACTTTCCTTCCATCTTCTTGCTGTTTTCTTCCATCTTCTCTTCCATCTTCTTGCTGTTTTCTTCCATCTTCTTGCTGTTTTCTTCCATCTTCTTGTTTGTTGTTTCGATTTTATTTCCTAAATCTTCTTTCAAGGACTGGTTGTCTCCCTTCAACTCTTCCATGTTCTTGTTCATCCCACTCAATTCTTCTTTCAAGGACTGGTTATCACTCCCCATTTTCTTACTATTATCCTCCATTTCCTTCTTCAACTCTTCCTTGTTGGATTTGTTGCTCTCTTCTATTCTCTGACTCATTTGAAGGAACATTTCCATCATTCTCTCTAGAATTGGACCTTCTACTGTTTTGGATTTCTCGGGTCGTTCCTCTTGGATATTGACTTCCCCTGTCTGTGTGGGTATCTCCGGTTGTTCAGTTTGTTTGGACAACACCGATGGTAATACCTCTTCCGCCTCTACTGGCGTCGCCTCCTTGTTATCCATGTCAACTTCTATTTCTTTCTCGGCCTCCGCCGCCCGTTTCTTAGATGTCGCACGTCGTTGCATTTTCCCTTGAAATTCTCTGGCTTTGTAGCTGTTGCCTAGCTCCAACTAGTGATTGGGCAGAATTTATTGGCCTTCCAATCGATAATTAAAGCCCCTAAAGTTGTGCGCCAATTTGTAATAAAATAAATAAGATTGATGTGTGAATCTGTAAGTTGATTGATGATATAAGCTATTGTGGATTATGTGACTCCGATGTAATCAAGTCCAATGTAATATGTTTAATTGGTGTGGCTCTCGACGTCTTACTGGCCTGAAACACTTCCTTAAGTTTCCCAGCTGGTCGAGTCCCAATGGTAGCAAGACCGGTCGAGTAGCATAAAGTTGATGAAGAAATATATATGCTCAGCTTCACCGAAAGTTTCAAAACAAAAATTATTGTTTTGAAGAAAATTAAAAAAAAAAATTATGTTTATAAAAAAAATAATAAAAAAAATTTTAATTTTATTAATTAATTAATTAGGATCAATTAATTAATATAGGGCTGTGAAGTTTTAAACAGTGTAATGCTCTTCTGAAAATTTTTATTAAAGTTTTAGTATAATTTAAATAATCTATCACCACTCATAAGACTGTCTGTAAACCAATCGATATTTGTTTACCTTTCTATTTTCTAGGTTATCTTCACTTACGGGTGGTAAAGTCCTTGTAGATTATCAATTAGAATTATATTATTGGTAATTAGTATTATTGAAGAAATAAAGAACTATTAAGTATTGAAAAGTATTAATGTTTTATTAAGTAACAGCAATATTGACTCTTATCGATTAGTATCGATTCTCAGGATATCGAAAAAAAAATTACAAGTATATGTTATAAAAATTATATAGGGTTCTTTAAACAGCCAGTTATTACCAAAATCAGAGAAATCGGGCTAATATTTAAAAAGTATAACGTTACAATCAAATTAATAGTTATTAATAAACACAGACATTGAATAATAATTTGTAAATATAATAATTGTTTTCACCCAACAGCTGTTGAACTAAGAGGACGGCGTTCTGGCAATGATGAGACCAATATTGCAAATGGCTGCCGTGAAGTTAGTGAGATGTCATTCGTATATTGGACGTTCCAAATAAAAGATTTTCCTGTAGTATTCCTGTTCTGATGTCTGCGAATCTCTTGTAAAATGTTGTGTAGTGTCTAGTGTACTGTTTCTGAGTTGTATTTAGTGTATCCGTATAATTATTAGTTCAAACACTTTCTCCGATTCCGTCACTAATTTGGGTTAGAGTATTATACAGTTTTCTAGTGTTTTGTGGTGTTTTTCGGAGTAGATTTATATTGTTCTGTGTTATGGAGTGTTACTTGATCGTTTCTGTTATAATATGATAGTTTTAGAAGTATTTTACAAGTCACTCGCGATTTCACAATAACTCACTATACACTCGCTTTGTATGTCTATTATAGGTTAGGTCATGCACGTTACCAAACGTATCTCATGTTAACCGTTCAAAAACCAATAATTAACTAACTGTTTCCTCCAGTTTCAATTAAACTCTTAGCCCATATAATATTATCCTTAACATTGTTCAAAAATATTTTCACATCCTGTGTACATTTTACTATTTCACTATATGAATGCCTAAACTTTGGTTATTTGTCAATTTTATTCACTAGATTTGATTTAAATTAATCTTTCAGTTCATTCTGGTTATTTTCAGATTAAATAATGCCATTTTATAGTGTTTTCTGTCCAAAAAATAGTAATTTTACTTTCAGTTTGGGTATACTCTGAAGAGTCCAAAACATCAAAATTTACTTCCTCTCATTATATAAATTCAGCCATTTTATCAGTTATATTTAATATTAATAATTCTATATTGTATTAAAAGGTTCCTATTCCCTTATTTTCTGGTAGTTAATTGAATTAGTTGTATTCTGACACATTATTCTGGAATATATGACTCCCATGTCTAAATTTCTGAGTTTAGTCATTTTATTTTTATTTATAATTCTGAATATAATTTATTAAAATCTCTCTAAATGGTATGTGCAATTATATGGCATGATCTCAAGTTTATTTTGTCTAAACCCCTTTTGTTTATTTGCTTTTAAATGAGTAATTTCTCTGTTTTGATGAAGTTTGGTTTCCATTCTTTTGGCCTATGATTTTTTTTAACAATTTTTCTTACAAAATAATTTACAAACAATATATGATGTGTGATACCCTCTCTGACTTTTACAAATAGTATTATAAATTAAACATGTTTTTAAATTACACAAAAACAATTAGTATTGGTTACAATACAAACAATAGTTAAAACAAATAACGAATATTTTTTTTTTAAATAAATGGTTGTCTTCAAGTCAGACATTTTGCAACACAATCCTTATTTCTAAACATGGAAATATGGCTTAGAAAAAAGGTTTTTTACTAACTAACATCTTAATTACTCTCTACTATTTACAAGTGGTAACTATTTTTATAATTCTGATGTTAGTTGTTTCAGACCCAAACAAATGGCCTTATATCTAATACATTTTTAAACATTCTTGTACTATATACATAAAAACCTTATATTTATATTCTTATTTCTAAACATTATTATAAGTAGGATTCTACAGTTTTTATACTGTCTTTTACATTGTCTTTGGGGAATTGTACCCTGTCATTAACAAATAAATAGTATTAATTGTTCAAAAGGTATTATGAACTCTGTTTTTCTTTTTTCATGTAAAACAAAATGTTATTTTAAACAGATTCATGTCTTATGAACAACATATTGTCACAGTACATATTTTAATTCATTGAAAAATGCATATTTCATTGCATCCAATGTTTGTGATTGCCAAGAATGAAACACAAGGTTCATTTTTTATAATACCCAAAACTATCACTGGTTCACTTTGCACTTATTATTATGTTAATGCTAAATGGTCGTATAGTCTTATTAACATAATAAATTGGTTAGCGTTTTTTCAATGGAGATTTGTTCCATGGGTACTATATTATTGTTTCATCTTAGTTCACAGGAAACTTTTACTTTATACACTCCTCTCTCTTAAATTTATATACATGTGGTTTTTATTTCGTTATACTTTTGTTTTTAGATATTTATTTTGGGGATATAGGGATTTGGGTGTCTTTTATAAGAGCATGACATCTTCTTCAGGATGCTGCCCTCTTCTTCTTTCTTCAGTCTTCTTTTCTCCTGCCTTCTGGGACTGGTATCTTCTCCATCTTCTTCTTGTTGCCATCAGGTTTCTTGGGATCTTCTCCATCTTCTTCTTTATTTCAGAAATGCACAACCTGTATTGGTTGATCTTGGCTTATTTTAGGGTTTCTCTTCTATTTATTCTTCCTCGTTGTGGGTTTGGTCATATTCAGTACTGCTTTGTTATTTACTATTTTACCTTCCTGGGTTATACCTTGAAAACCTTTGGTTATGAGACTGGTCTTGGATGACTCATCACTAGTAACTCCTTTTACTTGAACTTGGATTTTCATTATAATAATGATTTCTTTCCACAGTTGCTATGAATTAATCTATTTATATTAAACTTAATGCTTTCTTCCAACTTTAAATATTATAACTTCATTATTCTAATGATCAATTGCCATTCAATATTATGCATACATCTGTCACGCTACAACACACATACACAAACACGTTCACTCAAGCAAGTGTTCTGTTGTGTTTGGCATTTCTTTTGTAATAATTTAAAATTTTGTGTTATATTTGTTGACCGATCCTCACAAACCCTTCACCAGAAAAATAATATTTAGTGTTTGTAGTAAAGTGGAATATTGACACAAAAATTAACTTTAACCAAATATTCGTTAGTTACTTATGTCAGCTGTATCTTAGAACTTATTCTTCTACTATTTTTTACATTTATCGAAAACGTCAGGTGACAGTAACTTGTTTATGTAGAGAATATAAATTTCTAATTACGCCACAACGGTTACTTTTAACTACATTCTAATCCACTAAGTAGTAAGCAAAGGCAAGTTGAAATACTAATATATTTATTTTTAAACTACTTATGGTACTAGCATCATGTCTTGTACATGCTTCATCTACTTGAACAACCATTTGGAGCACCTTAATTTGCAAAAATGATTAAAAAGTTGTTAAAATTTCAAATCATCTACTCTGTTAGTTCTTGTATTTGAAAAATACAAGTGATTAAAAAAGTTTACATTTATTTTAATGTAATGAAAACCAACAAAAGAATTGAAACCGATAAAAAATCTAGTGATAGGGATTATAAATAACTTACACCCCTGTTTGCTATACAATATATTGAAATTAGATACAAGGGTTTTGCACACTTAATTACTAAACTTCCTAAAAATGTAGTCTCAGCTCTCCAAACAATTATCATATTGTTAAAAAGTTTGCGACATCGAAAAATTACAACAATAGAACGTGTGTATATTGATGAATTTGATTAACACCTTCCAACGTTAACAACTCTCGTCTCCCAACAGTTTTCAAATCTGTGCAACTATTGAGTATACGCTATTCAAAGAAATAACTTTGGTAAAAAATAAATAAATAATTACGTCAGTTTTAAACAGAATTAAGTAACTAAACACACGTTATTTTTACTCCAGGTGTGTAATATTACACTGACATATTCGAAAAATTTGTTCATGTAACTCTAAAACTTCTCTGCATGCAGAACTGAACTGCCTAAATTTGTACTAAGGGTTTGACGTGTAACCAGGTCACCACACACGTTAAATATCGTTCATTGCCATTGTGTCAGATGCCAGAAGAATAATAGGGTAGCGTCTCAGAAGGCGCAACAAGAGCTGTCCTTTGTTGCCAGCATGATCTGTGTTGCGTCATCAAGCACACCTCGCTTTACGTGCCGAGAGTATGTAGACTTATTGAGATTAACTAATGCAAAGGCTCATCACTTTAAATGTGTTATGTAACAACTTGATAACTGATTATCTCTACAGTTTATAGTTCTTAACGTTTTCATTTCCAGTGTTAATATTGTTAAAAATGTATTATTAATAATAAGGAAGGAGGCCATCTTCAGTGCCAAAAAGCGTTTGGCAGTAGTTTTATAATCCACCCTAGTACTGAAGTAAACACTACTGGTAGATAGTCTCTACTGGTATATAGTCTCTACCTCAGCACTGGGGTGAATGGGCGGACCTCTGCCAAATATTTGTGTATTGAAGGTGGCACCCGATGGTAGGGCCGAAGTGTCTGTCACACACAAGAACAGTCGACCACGACCTAAAGCCCGGATAGTACTAGTAATCAATGTAATATTATGTCTACGGTTTTCTCTGACACCATACTTGTTAATATATCTGTCGTCAGGACAACAAAACGCTAGTTACTAGGAATGACTCACTAATAATATTACTGCACCGCACAACTAACAAGTACCTATTTTATAAACTATATGTAATATTATGATAAATATTAATATATTAATTGTAAAATAGCCTATGGAATTAATTAATTTTTAGTTTCAACAGGTGTTTATTTATGCTGGAGTCGGATAAATGTCTTTCATGTATGTAAAGACTGATACAAAACATGTCTCTGCTTGAATAAAATTTATCTAATTGTGGTAAAATATTCGAAATGGAGTACAGTGAGAATTGGAAAATCTTGTTAGCACAACTTTTATTGTCAGATTCAGAAAAGTTATTAGTTCTAAAAAAACTTGACAAAGGACAAAGCTGTCGATATTCTCGAGTGACCAGAAAAACATTTGTCGTTTTGTCCAATTACGTTAAATCTTATTCGTCTCTCTACAGATCCACAGCTTATAAAGCCATAAAGATAATTTTTGCAAAAAAAAATAATAAAAAACAACCGTACAAAACATTTATTTTTACGGTTAATTAAATGTACAGTGAAATATGTGAAAGTCCAATAATTAATCATTTTATTTCACAAAATTGGAAATTGTTTCATAACATTTATGTACTTTATATGTTACTGCGTAATTATTGTTAGCAATCTAAGAAAAAAGTGTAATATTATTGAAATACCAAAGTATTAAAAATGAGTATCGAAGTATAATAAATTAGATCAATGCATCATGGCTTACACCCGTTTATGGAAGTAGCTTGTATCATCCTCAAGCATTTCAATATAACAAATATTACTGTACTTCTAATATTTAATTCTTCTTATAATTCTTATAATATTCTGTACTTACCTCCACTGTTGATTAATTACCGTAGTTACTGAAATCTCTTAATTAGCAAACAACTGACAATGTTTAGAAAATCACAAAATGTATTAGTAATAGAAAACGTTTTACTTGTTCATAATCGCAGTCTCTTGGGCATCAAATTCTAAAACGTTGTTGTTATTTTAAAGAACTATAGTGTATATATTTCCCGTATTCTATACATTACTGCATAGTGTTTAATCACTTGTTGATATTGCTGTACTAAATATCCAGTATTTCATGTATCGATGTTGTAGAACTTTTTTATAAGCTGACAAATATGAAATTTTGTCGGCGTATAAAATACAAGTTACTTTGTCGCTATTTGAGAGAATACTATGATTATACTTTACTGACAACTGGCACTAATACTTTAGATATTAAAAAATTACAATAAACGAGTCAATCGTCGGCATTATTTGATACATTGTTTACCTGTAATATCTATAAATAAACCGTAGAAGAATGAAACATATAATAATTAAAAGGATAATTTAAAAAATCAGAGCTAATATATATAGATATATATGCATTTATTTACAAATAAGATTATGTAAAGAATATGTATAATTCATCAAATACAATTTTTATGTATTTAATGTTAATATTTATATAATTTTAACATGGGTGTTTGCACATAGGTTAACGTTCAAGGCCAAAAGAGAACAAACGATGTACGGTAAGTAATATACATAGGCAAGCGTGTTGAAATGCAAAACCCTCAGCGAAATGTAAAGTGGAAAGTTCTTTGTGAATCACAGCCAGGCATTTCTCTTTGATTGCTTGTGCCAAAGTATGTTTTCTCATATATTTGATTGTCACACCTACGTCAAGAAAAATGTATATCACTTCAAAAGTGCTTATAGTGTATACATTTTAAAACCTATTTTTTAAATTTTAATCAAGTCGTAAATAATTGCGTATGACCGTTTTATTATTAAGAAGAGGAGTAATGGTAATTGCTTTTAATGTTAGTTTCTTACTTGCATCAAAGAGACAAAACCATAATTATCTATAACAAGGAAGCTAAAGCCATATTTATTTAAAGGTATTTATCAATGACTAGAAGCCACTTTATTGTTAAAAGAAACATATAAAATATGTCTCTTTACAGTGATTCAATAGAGTAATCATATTAAACAAAAATAAATTTAAAAATTTTAACAAGTTTGATAATGTGGCGATTAACAAGGGCGATACAGTGAATACGCTCATCCAGACACACTTGCGTACGAAACCATAATAGACGGGCAGAAACATTAAGTGTATCTACTATGCATATAAACATTGCGACGAATATTACAAACCGAACGATTAATGTTGCTAATATTTTGCTGCACAAAAAAAGTTTGTAACATATAAGATTAGTGTTGCTATATATTTTGCTGCATAAAAAGTGTTTCACATTATCTAATAGAAACCATATTTTCCGTGACTTTTTAACAGGAATACCTTTAACAGACACTACTACTAACGTAAAAAAAATTTAGCAGTTTACTCATTAATACAGAAAAATAATATGGTGGATTCAGCAGCAAACTGTGAATTTCATCAATGTTCTAAGATATACAACAGCAAACACAATTACTTAATAATTGTTTTGCAACCAATGATATTCTGTGTCATGAGTATGCAAACACTTACTATTATGAGTACTATCAACACTAGTTTTGTTTTTTTTTACCTGCCTTTTAAAATGGTCCAGTGTGCTGCAAATGGAAAGCAGCATACCCTTATGATTTTGTTAATTTTCTTATTCCTAGTAAAACACTTCTACATGTAAATCTAGTTAAAACAATTCTGGAATTTGTTCTGCACTGAATGTCTTGCATGTCTTACATCCCCTTTTTATCAGCAAATGCTATTGTGATTTTTTTGTATAGTGGCTTTTGCAGAATTCTATGACATTGTGGAGCTTTATATCTATATTTTCGTGACCCTTTCAACAGTACAATAGCTTCACTTAAAAGGGTCATAGGATACTGTTTGAACCTTGTCAGCATCTAGATTTATAATTCAAAGCTAAATATTTTCTTCATTTTCATTGTCCCTTCTGTTTGTTTCTTGGAGAGCCTTTCAGAGGCTTTAAATTTACTTCACCGGAAGTTTTTCGGTGCAATACGTTTCACTGTTTTTTAAACTTGACCTCTAATTCCTACATTTAAAAAATCTGTTGGCAAAATAAGTATTGACTCTACATGTACGCGTACATTTATAAATGGCAATTATTTACCGTAATTAAGAATTACCAAATGCGTATTATCTCTAACATTTAGGAAAAATAATTTTCACTCTTCTGTCTGTAGTTGTTTTTATTCGATCTTGACATTTATTGCAAAATTGTCTTTTAACTAGGAGATCATATCAAACAGTATTAAAATGGTGTAAATACTATTTCCTTCTATGATGTTAGTTTCTCAAATAGGCATTTCAAGGGGATTGTTAGGTGAAACGTAACGTTTGCGTGAGAGCTACGTATACGAAAAACTACAACATCCACTATAACATAACCGTCTTCCGTGACAAGAAACCTATCCACATTCAACTCAGGTTTTCACGCAGCAATTTCTACTCTTTAAGTTGTATCTTCATTCTGTGTCTCACTTTAACTTGGATTATCGTCATCAAAACATCTGCCTTTGCTTGCCGTTTGGTTTAGCAAATCTTGGACATACTTTTTTGTCCGTAGTTTATTTGTATTATTTCGATGTATTAATTTAATTTTTTCCTCATCTCCCTAAGATTGCATAAAAGATACAAAACTATTTACTGGCAGTAAAGTATTTATATTTTTCTTTCTTCTCTTTACAGTGGATACAACATCAAAATCTCTAAAATTATGTTTTTCTCTTCTTAGTTTCAGACAGTGTTCGATCTACCTGCGACATTAGATAATTACATATTTCGATATTCTCAACTCCACACCATCTAAAATATTGTTTAACATCGATTACATTTTTTACTTTTCAGTTTATTTATCACATACTGAATTTTGCTATCTCCAGATATTTGTCAGCTTGAGTTTATAACCGCAGCAGGATTACAATTCTGTTATTGTTGTGCAATTTATACTCTCATTACTTTTCTGCATTCCTACATATTATATATATGGTTTCTGTCTAACTGCAGTGTGCAGTGTGTCACTGTAACTAGACCACTGAGTAGGCTGACTGCAATTGTACTGATGGCTCGCCACATTTCTACGCCCACTTTCGTACTGCGTAATCAGCTGGATAACGCAAACCAGAATGTTCTGTTTATTGCAATGCTTTCCTGATCTCTACCTGATTATTGTTTTGTGACAAACTTTTAGACATGTCGGAAACAATATTGTTACGAGAAGCGTACCGAACAATCCAGAACTTTCTCCACTCCCCCTGTCCAGTGTTGCTTGTGTTGCGTCATCCACGTAGGTGGTTCTAGTGAGTTCCAGTAACACTTACAGATACGCATTAAGCCGGTGGCGTGCAGTAGTGAGGCAAAGCTGTACTGCACCTCTGCGGGGACTATATAAAGCCATAGGAGCCGGATTGTCAGTTCAGATACGGGAGCGATTTTCGCTAGTACGGATTGAGTGTTGTCGAAGTGAAGTAGTATTGTGTTAATAACTGTGTGAAACTCTATTATTAGACATTGTTATTGCGTGTGGACTAATCTAACTGAAAGAATTGTACGAGTTAATTACAAATTGTGTAATTGTGAAAATTAAAGCTGGTGATTATTGACGTAATTGGTGTCTTGTATTTTGTTTTCCACTGTACCATACGACATTAGTAGGCCGTCGTAACAGTGGTGTCATAGCTGGGATAGAACGGTTGACAGTGGAAATTGAGGACACTTAGTAGAAGAGGTGTGTTAGTGGCAGTTGAAAAAAAAAGAATAATGGAAACCAGTCAGATGATAGAATCATTCAAAGGAATGCTACTGCAGATCGAGGAACGACGCCGCCAGGAGGCAGAAGAGGCAGAAGAAAGACACCAACCAGAGGCGACAGAAGTACAAAAACGACATGATGAGAAACGCAGACAGGAAAGATAAGCGGCAGATGAACGACAGAAAGCACTAATGTAAGAACGACTAAAAGAAAAACGTAAGCGTGAAAATGAAACACCAGAGAGACGACAGAAAGAAGAATTTAGTCGTCAAACAGACGACGTTAAGGCGTTTTTACAACATGATATCACTGCAAAATTCGTCCCGCTACGAGGTGAGCTGAACAAACAAGTTGACAAGGTTGAACAAAGAAGCTGAATCTGAGGTTGAAAAATCTGTGTCAACCATGAAAACAAGTATGTCAAGATTAGAAGATTCTATTAAAAATTCAATAAAACAAATTAAAAAGGAAGTCGAACATTTAGTAAAAGGAAAAGTTGATAATGAAAGACCGTTAATAAATGCTGAGAAGATTCACAATATCACAGAAATCTAACTGTAGTAGGGCCAGTTTACGCAAAGGCCCCAACATTTGATGGAAGCTCTCATTGGGCAATTTATGTTCGTCAATTTGAAGCTGCCGGTCGCTTAAATAAATAGACAGAAGAAGAGAAAGGACTTTCACTAATTTTTGCTTTAAAAGTGCCTGCCGCAGAACTAATACAGAAAGTGCTATCTGACAGTCAGAATATCTATGTCGAATTAACAAAAGCTCTGAAATTACGGTACTGTGACCACCATTTATGCGAAGTGTACCGTGTTCAACTTAAAGCGAGGCGACAGCGTTCAGGGGAGAGCCTTCAAGATTTTGAAGCGAATGTCGACCGACTGGCGAGATTGGTTTATCCCGAAAAAATCGGAGGATTTCCGGAAATGGATTTCTTTCATTATGTTTATTGATGGTATCAGAGATAGTAAATTACAACAAGTGTTAAGAATGGGACGGCAGAATAAATCAGACACTCTTGTTCATCCTCTCAGTTTCGAAGCTGCCAAGTCGGCGACCTACATTAATCAACGTATGCCATCACGTTGCAGTCAAATGGATCCAGTATCTCAGTATCGTCATAATGGACGTAATAAAGAGACGATTCAAGAACAACAGCTTAAGAACTCAGCAGCGCCACAACGATCTTTCGAATTAAGGATAAAGACAGAAAACCGAAGTATTACAACTGGGAAACGTGGTCATCTACAGGTAGACTGTTGGGAGAAGAAAATACCGAGGGAAGGGAGTGATCGCACCAATTGGAGAAGTAAAGCCTCAGAACAGCACACAGTTTCCACGCTACATAAGACTAGTGGATACCTGATTGTTACTGGATTTGCGGAAGGTAAATAAACATCATTTACAGTTGAAACGGGCGCTACAGTGTCTATTGTGCACCCTAACTTAATCAGGAACCGACGGCCTCAAATTAGGTCTTGTACATTACAGACTGTGCTGGAAGCCTCGTTAAAGTCAAGTAGACGTTAAAGTCGTTAGGTCAAGCAGACGTACGTGTACGCCTGGGTCTTCTCGAGTTTAGCCACCAAATTGTCGTTGCAGACATTGTCGATGAAGTGATTCTTGGCACAGACATTAAGAATTATTGCGGATTCGTTGTGGACTTAAGAGAAAACGTCATAAAAGTTGGCCAAGAGAAGATAAAGCTTCGCATGGCTAAAATGTCAGGGTTTGCCAACCATTCAATCAAGCAAGTGTCATTCGCCGAAGAAGAAGTCAACAAGTCTGATCAAGGGGAACCTTTCCTATTCCAGGCGGAAATGGAAGAAGAACTAACAGAGGAAGTACACATACATGAAACGGCAAAAGTAGTGACTGGAAAGCCAACTATGGGTGCGAAGGAAAACCCCTTGTTTGTTCGTGAGTTAATAGAAGCACCCGGGGGAAAAGTTGCTGAAGATGAAGTTACGCAAGAGGTTGTTGACGAGAACCAAACAGACTTGGATCAGCTAGTGGTGTTTAGGTCATCAATACATTACGCAACGGGAGTGATTCCAGCAAAACTAGCGGTTGCGTGAAAGACTCGTATTCCTGGGAACTTGATGTTCGGATCACACGAGACCGAATTCGAGAATAAGGACGTGCACCTAGATCGCCTGGCCAAGTGTCACTTCAGAGACGATTTGCCAGTTCTGGACGAACGTGCTTAAGGAGGAGGCAGTGATACGAGAAGCGTATCGAACAATCCAGAACGTTCTCCACTCCCCCTTCCTGTGTGGCTTGTGTTGCGTCCCTCACGTAGGTGGTTATAGTGAGTTCCAGGAACATTTAGAGATACGCATTAAGCCGTTGGCGTGCAGTAAGGAGGCAAAGCTGTACTGCACGTCTGCGGGGCCTATATAAAGCCATAGCAGCCGGATTGTCAGTTCAGTTACGTGAGCGATTTTCGCTAGGACAGATTGAGTGTTGTCGAAGTGAAGTAGTATTGTGTTAATAATTGTGTGAAACTCTATTATTATACATTGTTATTGCGTGTGGACTAATCTAACTGGAAGAATTGTACGAGTTAATTACAAACTGTGTAATTGTGAAAATTAAAGCTGGTGATTAGTAACGTAATTGGTGTCTTGTATTTTGTTTTCCATTGTAGGCTACCATCAACGATATTAGACCGTCGTAATAATATTATGCAATAACCTATTTGTATAAGTCGGGTCGCGACAATCCAGTTAGCTGAGTTCCGCGAACATTTGAGCTGTGAATTTGTAAATCCACAAATTCACAATTACTGAGTTCTGAGTTATTAGTAAAAGTAAATATCTTTAATAGCTGGTATATATAAAGAATACGTTTACGTGTCCGTGAATCTTTGTACCCCACACTGTAGCTGTATAAAACGCATTCCATTTGTATAATTTAATTGCAAATTATTGTAAAGTGTTAAAGTGATTACGGTTACAACATCGTACAATACCCAGATTCGATAGTAGAAGGTAGTACAATTTTGGAACTCTAATACCTAAAATCAATAATTGAGAATCTAGATTTCAAAACTGTATTGATATTTACAACAATTCTAGTTTCAAAACAATCATGAATATCAGATTTTTTACTTTGTTTTTACAAATTCGGTATTAAAATTTTATTGCTGAGTTTATTTAAATGATTTACTTCAATTCAAAATCCCATATCGTCTGTTTTTCCACCGTATTTACCAACTGTTCTGTGTTTGACATTTCGCTTACTGAATATTTCAATTAACTTGCAAATTAAATTCTACTCGTAGTTTTATTTAAATTGACTACTCACGTCGTCTGCAGTTACTCTCCGTTTTTACTGTCAACATGGTCGAATTATTGCATAATAATCAATAGGATCGACCAACATCATATGTATATTGTTCTTAAAGTATTTGATGCAAAAAAAATGAAAATGTTATGATAAATAACAAATAAAATGTTAAACGTCCCAATTTTTATAAAAACTGCTAATTCTAAACATGCAATACGATTTTATAGAAAAATTGATTTCAGTTATAAATGCACATTACCGGTTGAGTGGTATGAAGCATCCAGAGCAGACGTTTGTTCAGACATCGAAGGCAACGTTTGAATATTACCACTGCCAACTGCCAGCCAAGCAAACAAATCTTTACAAAGGTCGCCGATATATTGAAAACAAAACAAAAAAACATTTTATTGAAAAATAAACGAAATTAACCATACGAATTATCTCTTAATTTCACGAGCTGACACTATATAGGCTCTTATATAAGACAAAAGTTTTGCATGCCGACAATTCCACTGCACGCAAATTAACACAAATTCCATAACGTGGGACTGTTTAAGTCTTTTTTCTTCAAAATTGTCTAATTGTCGACTTAAATTTATGTCTAAAACCTTTTCATACCTAAAGAAAGACGATAAGGAAAACAATGTTTAAATCGGGTAGTAGTTTATGGGGTTAGTTAAGTCAACGAAACAAACAAACAGTCTTCACCTGTTTTGTAATAATAGTATATATGCAAGCGTCAGTTTGTATGATTTTGACTAAACTGTAAAATGCATAAAAGTTTTATGCAGATTTTTGATATGCATAAAAGGGAGGTGGGCGCATGTGCTGTTTCTAAATTAAAGCAATTTTTTTTGCTTGTTTTTACTGATATGACACCAACTTCATCAATAATCAAATACAAACAAAATGTGTTGCTGAGTATATGAATTTTGAATTACTTCAAAGTTGATGAAACACTAAGAGGCATCACGGCATTAAAAATGTCTCTATGATGTTAAACTGATGAAACGTATAATCTTCGAATAAATTAGGAAAGGAGGATAAACTAAATGTACAACGAATTCCTTTTTCTCGTTTGTTTGACTTGGTTGAAGAAATTTAAGTTTAACTTTCTTCCACTCTGTCTGTCGCTAATCCGTTTTACCAAATATATTTCCCAACTGGCGTCAAGATTAATACTATTCCATACCAAGATTAAACATTTACAAACTAATAATTGAGTTCCGTTTAATTACCACAAATACATCTGCTCCCTGAGTTATAATAATTTTATCTTCGTAATTTATAGCAATTACTAACTCAATTGTTAAAATAAATCTAAAGGTAATATAAGAAAACTGGGAAAATTAAACTTATAGATCATTTTAAAATTAAAATAACAGAGCTGTGAACTTCAAATCAAAATTTAATTTGGTTTTTATAAACATGTTCTGACATTTTTCACGTTTCTTTTTGGATGTTTTAATTTAATAAATAAAAACTTAGCATAGTTCTACAGATACTTTTTTCTGTCCTAACAATCGTTTCAACAGTTACAGAAACATCAGAGTTTAGACATGAATTGAGAGAATTAAGGGGTATATAATTTAAAGTTTGTATATAGATTTGAAGTTTTCCTATTTTGTTCCAAACAGTAGAACCCCACCATCGATAAACCGTTTCCCTGGGACTTACAATCGCCTCTTTTTGTCATACACTACCTCTGCCCCTAAGCCGCAATAAGTACATTTTGACTGTTTAATGTTAAATATAACCTCTGAAGCTGCCGGTGAAACAATTGTCAGGGAAATGAAAATAATTATACCGTGAATTATTTATGAAACTCAATTTGTAGTAAAATTTCTACCAGGTGCCAAGCAACCGTTTGATCAGTGTAACCTTCTTTTCGATTTTCAATTGCTGTTCCTTACGTTTAATTTGTTTCTGTGAAATTTACTGTCCAGAATATTTTCCTTTAATATTCGTTATAAGATGTAGGCCTACTGTAAGAAAAGTTGTTAAAGTCTATATTTGGTAATAACTTATAAAAGTTTAATACGTTCATACCTTATGAACGTGAGCTGTATTACAGTCCTAGATATGTTTTCTATTGCATTATTTGCATTAAAGGTGACTTTAATTTACTACATGCCCTAATTCTTAAAGTCCTAAAGTATACGTTTCCTGAACACTTACACAACGTAAAAATTTAAAATTTTATTTTCCATTTAGTTCAATTCAGGGTTTATTGATAACTTTTTACAAAATTATTATTCAGTTACATATACTAAACAAATTATTTTACTATACTTCATGACGATCTATATTTTGTTGTTACACAATTGTAAAGGGTTTGAAAAGATTTTAAATTAATTTTTAAAAACTCACATTTTTGCTTTTTGCTAATATCAATGAACGTACCTCACAGATCTCTGAACGGTCTAACAATTTTTCGTATTGTAGAGTGGAAACAGAATACCTGACACCAATGAATTCTCAATTAGAAGCAAACAACAATTAGAAATACACAAAGGCACTCTTTTACAATAATTCAAGTTACAATTGTCCAACAAACGACAATAAGTATCAGCCTTTTACTATTTGTTACAAATTAACACAACAATTCACACAATTAATCACTAAACCGCAACAATAACTAAGAATATAACCACAACAATAACTCACTTGTAATATATCCCGGTCTAACTGAAATCAGGCGCTTCTCAGTCCAGTATTTATATCTCAACTGCCTTGCATTGTACAAACGCAGCTGATCTGGATTCTTCTATATAATATTATTTAAATTTACTAACGACAAAATTTAAATTTATTTAAATTTAATATTATTTATATAACGACAAAAGTAAATTTTATCACTTATTTAACAAATAGATGTTGCCACATATGAGCACTGAATGAGTGACAATGAAACTAGCTTAGCACTCTTTTGGTAAATCCTGCCCCCCCCACACACACACACACACACACACACACACATTTTGGATATAATTTGTAATTACAATGCACACAAGTTTAGAGGATTTTATATATATTTTTTTCTGTAGTGTGTTTGGATTGGTGATACAATTTTTGCTATTGCAGATTATATTATACCAACACATTAAAAAAAAATTCTTGAGACAATAGTAATCTTACTCATTTTAGAATATACAGGATAAGAGAGTCCATGCCCGATATGCCAATAAAGGGATCAGACCTTTTAGTTATAAGTCTTATCAAAAATTAATATCAGGTGTTACTTCAATTTAAAAAACCATTACGAGAATTCTATAACTCAAAGTTTTAATTTGACGTCTAGGAAATATACTTTTACATTAACTCTCTTAAAGCTAATTCCTTCCGCAAAAATTTAAATTTCTTACAATTACTAAAGCTTTCCTGACACATTATTTTGACGTACGTGTGCGCAGAATAATGCCAACAAATTATACACGACAAAAGTAAATTTTATCACTTATTTAACAAATAGATGTTGCCACATATGAGCACTGAATGAGGGACAATGAAACTAGCTTAGCACTCTTTTGGTAAATCCTGCCCACACACACACACACACACACACACACACACACACACACACACACACACACACACACATTTTGGATATAATTTAGTGATGTTATTTACCCGCACATAAACTACTATATAATAACAATAAATAATATCAACATTAATATTATTGTAATAGTATAATGGTAGGAACAAATGTAACAAATATTTTAGTTATTGATTATAGCATGTCATTCATTATTTTATTTTTATTTTAACTATACATTCATGGTGATATTTGTTTAAAATGTATTGCACATTGTTAGCACACTTAAAAGAGTGGTTAGTATCGTCTCAAAATACTAATAAGTAACAATAGGTACAAACAAATTAATATAAACACGGTTCATAATTTCGAGACTATTACATGCAAAAATATTGAAAAATAATGAATAGTTTGAAAACTTTACGCTAACGAAACACCAGTATACTTAAAAGGAGCAATAGTAAATTTGCAAATCAACGATGGATTTGGCGTTGTGAATATTTATCTATCTGATTCAATGTAACTGTCCCTCAAATTTTGTTCCCATTACTTGAAATTATGTTATATGATTAACTCATATTTTCACCACTACGAAAAAAATATTTATAGCCAACTATAAACATCAAATAAAATTAATGAAAATTAAACACCAGAATTGGATTTATAAATAAATGTATATATAGGCCTACATCTAATAAGGATGCATATAAACATCAATAAAAATGAAGCGGTTTTTATAATTGCATAATGTGATATAAATAACATTGTTATAAGTATGTGTGAGTAACCACAATTTTTGAAAACATGTTATCAACACACTCGAGATTCCTACAAAGGTGTTTGCAGAAACAAAGACGTTCTAAGGCAAAAACGTTTACAAAAACTTCGTTACCTATGCCCAATTGCGTTAAACGTTTCTATTATTGCAAATTAATTAAAAAGAATTTACATATAAACGATTCAGATGTAAACTGTATAATGTTTGCAATAAAGAATCTGGGATCTCCATGACTTTTTTCCTTATCAAGGAATTTTAAATAGAAATTGTAGTCAAATAACTTTAAATATGACGTTGTCTTTTCTTCTTTGTAATGTACGTCTCTTCTGTATAATAGGATTTAACTCGATATTTGTTAAATATCTTACAAATATCTTACAAAATTTACAAACTCGACGCCAGTTCTTAACTTACTTGAAACCAAGTTATGCAACATTGAAAAATTTTCTAATATTTACATGTTTCCTTATTAGATGTATTTATAAATTCAATTACAAATCAAATTCACAATATTATTAAGTAAAATTGGTGCGTAACGTAACGTTACTAATAACAGACATTAGATATTTACTTTGTTCTAAACAAAAAAATTTAAATTCTTAATTAATTGAAGAAAGTATGAGGTTTACAGTTACCTATGTGATAAATAAATATAACGTTTATTCATGTAGGCTAAAAATTGGCATATTATATGTCGTAACGGCAAACGTTTGATTTTTTCGTAAGAAAACTATTGGTACTAAGTGTTTAAACATAAACTTAAAAATATAAGTGTGTATACCCGGCTGTAAATATAAAAGCCGGGTTTGATGTAGATAGTGCAGCGTTGTAAGAATCTTTACTTGTAATTATAGTTCAAAAATCTCTATTGTTCTATCTTAATATTTATTAGGGACCCTTAGGCTTTTAAAGACAATAGCATTGTTAACTCCCTGTCTACATCATCTTAATAATTACGGCCGCTCAATGTCTAACTAAACGAAGGCGGTGTAGGTACTGATGTTATAAAGTTTAATTAGTTGCTACGAAGATTACTGTAGATTTTCACTTACTGGCACGCACTTAATCCCTATACGTTGTGCAATGAATATAACCTTTGTAAAGCTCAGATAAAATTGCGTTTCATTAGAAATTAATTAAATTGAAAATTATTCGGTAAACGAAACTACTACATTAGTAATACTATGTAGTTTTTATTGCGTTTTCTTTGAGGGCATTTAGACTTAAATGTTTTAAATTCGTACCTTAACATAACTAATTCCAACAAAATCCTTGTGAGTAATGTATTAAATTATATGAATGTAATCACATTAGCACATTACATTATAGGATTAATATAATTTTAGGGCCAAATTTTTATTTTTTGCTTAATTATACCATTTTTGGTACAAAATGGGAAAAACTTTATATGCAGCCATAACCATAGCAAGTGGAGTCAATAGGTTTTTACAAAACGTTGAATTAAAAACAAATTTCTATTTTCTCTTAACCAATTATATAAGGTATTCAGGAATTCCTTTCATATATTTTCAAATATTTTTTATATGTCGTAAAACAATAAAAATTATTAACCTTACAAATAATCTGATAATGATTGTTCAAATGGATTTATAGAACAAAATTTAAAAGTTTCTGATGTTTTTGTAAATGAAAGTTTGTTCTGTCAGAACTACAAACAAAATTTATGTTGTTTTATCAGCTGTCCATCCATTGCTAGTTTTCTAAGTAGTACTGCCGTCTTCCGAATATAAATGTAAATCCGTATATGTAAATTTTGAATAAAGTACTATGGGACATTCTTGCCTTACCCTTCTTTGAATGCAATGAATTATGACACCCTATTCCCAGTACTGACATCCCTTCATAAAACTTAATTTTTGCCAAAATTGCTGATTGCATTGTACTGCTAAAATAGGCTTATAAGCAGTCCCAACACCAGCTTAATGTAAAAGGTATGATATACAACTTTCTTTTTACTTCCATCAACAAAATAATAAAGTAAAATTGTATACAAAAATTACAAATAGATGATGTAATCCAAAGGCTTCTGTGAGTATACTATATTCCTATGAATTTTTTTGCTTATATATCTCCTATATCGGGGTACAACAAAGACTCCTTATTTGCTAGTACAGTATCTTCTTCGAAGAAATTCTTTTGTTTACTAACACTTGTTGCTTTTATTTTTTCAACAAGGGCAATAGTATCTACCTTCAAACAGTTTTTAACTTTTTCTCTAATTGTCAACACGTTCTATTTTTAATTGTCTTTTTCCACAACCAGTATTTTATGATCTGAATTCCTAGGAATTTGTGCAAATATTTTAGAAAGCAGATTGTGTATTATCCTAAGTCTTAACTGGAGAACCAGGAATTGGTTAACTTTCCTAGACACGCTGCTATCTCTGCAGTCTTATATGCCTCAAGATTTGCAAAACAGCAAATAATCCACTATTCCCTAGGAACCTAATAGCACTGGGGTTGAAAGAGCAGAGGCGGAGAGGACAAATACAAGCCAGTAAACGTACTACAGTTGGTTCACTCCAGCTTAAGCTGGTGCCACTCTGACGCATAACAAGCCAACTCCTTTATGCATCGCCCCCCAGAGGCACCCGATTGGCGCCCACCAACCCTTCTCAGATATACACCGGTAAGCAACTGATATGAGCTGGTTTAACGAAAGGATGCTTCACTGCACGTCGTGTGGTGTTATTACAAGTTAAAATAGCATTAGTTTATAATATTGAATTTTATAACTGAGACGTTTTTTTCAGTAAGATTATCAATATTATTACTGTCACGTTCACCTTTAAATTTAAATATTGCTATTTTAATTTGGAAACATATTATTTATTATTGTTTTTAACAGTAGTATGATGTTTGGTTCTATCGACTTCTTGATCTTATTACTTGCATAAATTTCTTCCTCAAAAGTAATGTCTTTTGTTTCTACTACGAATAGTTGCATTACGTCAGTTTTGGTATTCCAAGTTAACGTAAAAATAAACAGGTTCTTTCATGTACAGATTTCTTAATTTTCTTTTCATATTAGTTTAAATATATTTTAAAGCTTTCCAGTTTTAAGGAAAATTATGCGTTTTAGAGTTAAGAGTAACACGCTGTAAATGGGGATGATTTGGGTACAGTTATATTCTTACCTGCTCCGCTTTTGTCAGAAATATTATCAGGCTAAGAAATTTATCAAAATTCTTTAATTTCTGAAATAGTGTTTTGCGGACAAATAAACTCTGAAATGCTAGTGTATTGTATTTTATTGCTTTCCTTATATTTATTTCTTAAACAAACATGTATCAAGGATTGTTTAAGTAACTTTATATTGTAAAAAACAGAGTGTATATTTTTTGTTTACAAACTGAAAGTCTAATGTAACATTGTTAGTTGCGTTCCGTTACATTTGTAAAAGACATATTATAAAAATCGGTATGGAGAACCATACATGACTTCCATATTCTAAGATTTATATTTAAATCTTAATATCGCCTGCCAAGCCCGATATATTTTCTCTTATACATGATTTACATTAAAATGAAAAAATTTTAATTTTATTGCCTGGCAACAAAATTATTTTATTTTTAACAATTACCATTGTTTGAAAAAGTTTAAATAAATTTTCAAGTACTTTTTACTCTTGTTAAAACGTAAAAGGTTGCAGGTAAACTACCCCTTCCCCTTAACCGATCTTCACCAAAATCGAAAGTCCTTGAGACCTCTACAATTGAGGGCCGTATGCAAAAAATTATTTAATTCTGTTTGAATTTGCGGCAGTTATCGTTTGCCATAGAAAATACGCTTGATAAAAAAACGTTGCAGGTAAACTACCCCTTCCCCTTTACCGATCTTCACCAAAAACAAAAGGTCTTGAGTACTCTACAAATCAGGGCTGTATGCAAAACATTATTTGATTCTGTTTGAATTTGCGGCTGTTATCGTTTGCCATAAGAAATACCCTTGTTAAAAAAACGTTGCTCGTAAACTACCCCTTTCCCTCAACCGATCTTCACCAAAAACAACAGATCTTGAGAACTCTACAATTTAGGGCTGTATGCAAATAATCTTTTGATTCTGTTTGAATTTGCGGCTGTTATCGTTTGCCATAGGAAATACCCTTGTTAAAACATAAAACGTTACAGGTAAACTACCCCTTTTCCTTAACCGATCTTCACCAAAAACGATAGGTCTTGAGAACTCTACAATTTAGGGCTGTATACGAAACATTATTTGATTCTGTTTGAATTTGCGGCTGTTATCGTTTGCAAAAAAAAAAAGTTTCCCTTGATTAAAAAAAACCGTTGCAGGCAAACTACCCCTTTCCCTCAACCGATGTTTACCAAAAACAATAAGTTGCGAGTACTCTACAAATCAGGGCTGTATGCAAAACATTATTTGATTCTGTTTGAATTTGCGGCAGTTATCGTTTGCCATAGAAAAAAAATCTACATACACAGACAGACACACACACAGACACTTTTCGGAAAACGACTTTTTTTCATGTTTTGGGTGTAGTAGAATCAGAATCTGCAATAATCTCGAACACGATTTTTTTTGCCATCACCATACTTCCATTCCTTAAGGAATATGGAAGTAAAATCAATTAAACATAGGCTATATTCATGATACACTTTGTATTCTTGTCCTTACAAAAACACAGGATTTAATGAGCTGTTATT
This sequence comes from Magicicada septendecula, assembly GCA_034769895.1. Taxonomy (NCBI): domain Eukaryota; kingdom Metazoa; phylum Arthropoda; class Insecta; order Hemiptera; family Cicadidae; genus Magicicada; species Magicicada septendecula. Next base: position 407,242,153 of record CM068373.1, read on the forward strand.
AGTAGTATATAAAACGTTATTCAAACACTGTTTTAAAGTAATTCAGTAAATGTTTAGCAACAGAGAAGGCAACACAAAAGCGAGTTTGGCACACCCGTGTAGCTGCTATATTATTCTAAGCACGTGCGAATAACAAATTGAACACACCATTGTGCTATGACATGTGGGTTTTGCTATACGAGATTATTATCATCAAATAGTGTCTCAGATGGTGAATTTGGTTAGAGATAGGCAAACGTTGTCTTCTGTGTGACATGATACATAATTCTTTTTAACTGCTTTGTATAGATTGTTATTTGATATTATTTTTATCTTTATAATTTTCTACATTGAAATAGCTGAGGCAAATGCATAGAAGCAGTATATATATATTTACTATTATATAAAAAAATGTATGTCTCCATAATTTAACATTAGCAAAGTAAATATATTACGTACGTTACATTAGCTACGTAGCTACATTACAATGTTAGCTACTACGTGCTAAAGCTATACGTAGTTAGCTACGTGCTAAATTACTACGTTAAGCAAACACAGAAGTTAGTAAGCTTGCAAAGCAGACGGTTATAAAGTAACTGTGATGTACTTTTGCCAATGTTTTACTTACTGTGCGGTATCTCTGTTTATCTGTGACGTTTAAAGAATTTTCAAGGTTTACTTGTTATTGGCAATAGTAGTATATTATGCAATTATTAAAAATGTGTACCGTTACTGTTTTTTATTTTTAGCTTTTGAGCTTTCATACGGAACAGACAGAAACACAAGATATACGCGTACATACTCAAAACTCACATGGCCTATGTAATGCTAAATATCTTAAAACTGTATTACTACAGATGTATAACTAGTAGAACAAATTCACACTGAATTTTGAAAAAAATTTAAAAAAATTTTGTACATTGCAATTTGTGCATATTGCAAATTATTTGTACACTAATTCCGCTGTTATAATTTAAATCGTCTTACTATTTAAAAAGTTTTAGTCCTTTGGAATCATTTAATTAGGTCGACCTTGTCACTGTTACTTGAAATCCGCGTAAGGATAATTTTTTCTCAGAGTTGGCTAAAGAGTTTGACTTCATCTATCATTGTAGACATCATCATATTCCTATCAATGTAACCACTTCGAATATTTCATACTGATTTTACAATATTTCTTAGAATGCTATTCATAACCGTCTAGTTTACAAAAAAAAATTAAATCCAGAAATAATAATTATTAATATATTACATAAATAAGTATATTTGAACACAGCAATTGTTCATTTTAATAGAATATAACTATTATTACAAACCTTGAATCCGTATGGTTTACCAGCCACACGTTGTTGGCGTCAATTTATTAGGACTCAAGTATGTAGATTATTAAGTTTATGAACAATAACCCCTATCCTGGATGTAGGTAGTTCTATCGTCTGTTAAGGGTTTTCCGCTATCTTACCTGCTGTGTGTATTCAGAAAAATCCCGATCTTTAGGCGCCAAATTGTTTTACATACAAAACAATTAAAAGAACTAATAATTGATTCTCTTAATCTTTCAATATTTTTTGCTACAATCGTATTTGCCGCCGCCTGACGTTCGAATTTAAACCACCTTCCTCAGCGTCAGGATCGCCAACTTCAGTGTTCTTGTGGCAGCGCTATACACTTAACTATATAAAAACGTTAACATGCATACAATTCTCTAAAATGAATACGCAAGGTTTTATTTTACTGCAGGTAATTTTAATAGCAGTTTTATTAATGATTCGATTCAAATTATATAAACAAAAATAATAATATAATAATTTGCCTCGGCGATAAAGCTTTACTGATTTAGCGGTTGGCAGGGTCGGTTGTAATCCAGTTTTCTTTATGGCTTCAATGTTGATTTTTATAAATATTTTGGATTACAGAGTTCTTTTGATTACAGATAAAGACAACAAGATGTTTTGAATGTACAAACCTTTACAATATACTTATTTCTAATTGCTGAAGTTTTTAGTTTTACAAAGTTCAGTTGTGAATCCTTTAAAATTGGTTAGATTCAACGTCTTACAGATAGGTTATAAATCTTTGTAACTAAGTAATAACAATTTTATTATTTAAAGTGTTGTGTTGTAAAAATTCTTACGTGATATATTGTAATTATTTAATTATTAATAATGTTCGAAAATATTGTGGTTGAAACCAAGTGAGGGGTCTTTGAAAGTTTCGTGTCTTTCAAACGTATGTTGTCTTGTAGTGAAAATATATTTTTAGTTATACTTTACAAAAATTCCTTTTCATCTGTTCCTCAGTATGGTTGATTTTGATATACTGGATGTCCGTGGTTATATTTCCTTCCTTCTGGATCGTGATTTTGTGCCTTTCGGAAATTTCGAATTTTCGTTTATAGTTTATTTTAATTTTTGATTTTAATTTGGTGGCATTCTTCTTTTGGCAGACATATGCTTTACTTGCAATGCTTTATATTATGTTTTTTCATTTATTTTAAGTTTTATACTGATTATTATTCGGGAGCAATTAATTTCTCATCCGTTCTCTTCAGAGTTCAATAATGAAAAGCTTGGTTGTTTGTAGCGTATTTTTCGTTACTAGGCGATGAATCTGTCCTCTCACTGGTTGTTAGTTTCCTTATTACATTGTTATATTCGACTTAATTTTCTTTAAAACTGTCGAAAATGTTTCTAATTTAAATATTGAGTTTATGATACATTTAATAAACTTGTTTTGATTATCTTTGGATTCCTTTCTTTCTATAAACTATTTTGAGACCAAACATGCTTAGTGTGTGATCTATAATTACTTAATTAACATTTTACTGTATAGGCCTTGTGTACCTTTTATACTTATTTCTTTTATTATTGAGTTTTGTTAGTGTTATTTGTGATTTTACTATTCCCTTATCTATTTATATTATGTTTACATGCCTTTTGTTTCACTTAAATCTATTTACTGGTTACAATTTGCAATAATCTTATCTTTGATCTAGGCTTACCTAGGTTTACAATTATTAGTAATTTATACAATTTAGTCACCTTTGAGTAGTTCAATTTTATATATTATTGCTCTATTATGTATACTTAATGAGAATTTCAACATTTTACTTTAGACCTATTCTTATTTTTTAACAATTTCTTAATTTTGATACCTAGTTTTGCTACCTTTTGTCTACAACATTCCTGCCCACTCATTATATAATCTACTGACTCATATTAATTAAACTTAGTTAACATTTGAACAAAATTTACTTAACTGTTAACATTCTTTATCACATAGTATAAATATAACTTAGATACTGAACTTTACTAAAATGAACATACATGTTAATATAATCACTTTGATAATGACTATCTTTTAAATTGGAACTTCTTGAAATTAATATTAATTACATATTTTTTCTTAACACAACCTTTGAAACATATTTATACATATAATAATATTATGGTACTGTTTGTATCAAGTCTTTTGATGATCATGTTATTTTTATCTATAGTCTTAAAATTTATCACACATTTGTTGAAAATATTTTTACAATGTATGTTAATTCACTCCATAAGTCTCCTCTTCCTTCATCAATTACAACTTTCAAATATATATCATCAGTTATCATATACAATACCAAATCATTGTTATTGTTTTATACTGATTATTGCCACTCCATGAGCCTTCTACTTATCCATCGTTTACAAAGTCAGACAAACATTATATTTTATATATATAACACAAAGTTGTTGTGGATATTTTATAATGATTGTTAATTCATTCTAAGAGTCTCCTCTTCCTTCATCAATTACAAAATATGAATAAAACATCATTCATCCCTTATGGGATGTAACGTTTGTTTTGTTTTCACATGTGATTATGGGTTACACTGGGTTTATTTCATGTATTTGAGTTAACTTGTACTGCATTGTTCAATACTTTTTGTCCTTTTAGTATACGCTGTGATTGAGTATTCTCAAATATATATTTATAACCACTCACTATTGTATATCACTTATCACAATGTTTTTGTTCATTCACTGTGTACCTACTTATCACTTGGTTTCATTGATTTGATTTATGTGAATTAATTTTATAATTAACACTTATTATTTTTTTGTTATTTAACAGTATCATATTGAAGTTATAGATACATTATTTTATTACATACTTAATTAAGGTAGGTATTGTACCTTCAATGCTTGTTATAAACAAACATGTTCTCATTTTTTCTATGAAGTTATTTGATGTTGATGGTCATTATGCATGCAAATAACTTGGGGTGGGGTCTTGTCTTTGTCATCATTTTGGTAATTGGTCATCACTATATTTTATTATTACTTTTTTATTATATAAAATGACTGTATTTTTCTCATCTTCTGCGTTACTAACTGCATAGTTGTTGTTAATTCTTAATGTTGTTTCATTTGTTATTCTGGTGGAGATGGACATTTTGTAGCGTAACACTATATATACTGTATAGGATATTTAAGATAACTGCGTTAATTATATATTAGTATTCAAATGTGTAATTATAAACATAGTCTGAAAAAAATTTGAAATGTAATTTCTACGTAACATTTTTGTAGTAAAGAGTTTAGAAACCAAACGAGATCAAAAGTTACAAAAGGAACTTGTCAACAGAATATAGACAAAGCGCCATGTTAAAGAACTAAATGTTTAGCTATCATGCGTTGTGCATAGATACAACAAAAAGATTTATTTGTAGGGAAAACTACTGTTGTCATCCCCCAAGAAAATTGTTTTGGTAGCCAAATATCCCCCCTAGTAATTCGCACAATGTCTAACAGGCTGTACTAACAGGCAACTGAACAAGTAAGATATTACATAAGTTAATATTATTTAACTCTCAGGAGATTTTCACTTAAAGTTATACCTTGTTATGCGCCCTTACAAGACATAATTTGACTCTACAATATTTAAAAATATCTAAGTTATATTACTTACCATATATATATATTTTACCATTCTACGTTTTACTCATAGTTTAGTGTAGTAGATAATTATATAAGTATGTTGTTTATCGCAGTAAGTGATAAACATAAGCTTGGGAGTGCTGTTGCACTTATACAGAATCACCTTCTTTTAAAAATAGAATATGGTTGCATAGCTTACCAAGCAAAAGCTACAGTAGAAGCAGTTGCGAGAAATCCCAAGCAAAAGCCATTTTATTTCTTACATAGTGCATCACACAAGTATGCCACCTGAGTACACAATTCTATATCCGACTGCCCCATCTAAACGTTCGTCCTCGCTGCTCAGGAAACCGGACTTCTGATTGCTTTTAATTAATTTCGAGCAGTCAGCAGTGCATACCACTTTGTTGGTGATTCAATTCCCGTTAGTGACAGCAAGTTGCATGGTGCTACATACTTAAGGGTCAAAGATGGGAAACAGAAAAGATGGTTGTCGACTTCCAGAATATTTCTTTCTCGTCTCATATCAATTTCTGAGGAGAAAAATAGCATACATAGGTAACGTACATGCTCTTGTGCAGGTTCTTTGGTGCACTGAACACCGAAACCTAGTGTGTTTTGCTATCTGCACGGACTTACAAAGTTATAGCCTCTTTGGACAACGTAAGCACAGACTAACCGTTAAAGGCTCTGCGGAATGTAATAGAAAGGTAAAGTTTACATTTATATGTGTTGTGAGCTATGCAAATTTCAAGGGCAATGAGGAAGCCGACTCTGTCACACGAATCGGTGCGCGCAGTCCAGAAGCAGGTATCGTCACAATAATACTTTAAAATGTAAAGGTACCCTATCTAGCATGTCATCAACACTTACCTCGTAACAGCACACATGGCAACTCTACGTGCCACACAGCATCGATGAAACATAGTACTGGTAGACGTCAGCATCCAGGAGAATATACTCACCATGACCAGGTTTGTCGCACAAGGCTTTGTATCTTATTAAGGCCAATATGTACATGTGGCTGAGTAATCATATTATCACATATAATAGATGAGAATTTGGTTCTTAGAGTTTCAAAACTGGGAAGCTAGCCATAAGAGTTGATTTAATATCCACTTCCGAGAGAGGCTTTAGCAATCTCGAGAACTATGTCATACTTACAGACTGCTGACTGACTTGTTGAAGTGGCTATACACATGGCTTTCTTAATCTATACTTTAAATAAAAGCCAGCCATTGTTTTCTAAGCAATGATGAAGCAGAAAGAACAAAAAATCTTTAGCTCTGAAGCTTATCCATTTAAAAGCATATACATAATATATTGCAACAGTACAAATGTATAGGGTACTGTGCATTGCACAATTAATTAAGATAATTAATATAATTAAATAAATAATACATATTGTTAGTAATAATAATTCATCCTTCAATATTAACTGTAAATAGAACGACCAATTTTATGCTGGGACAGGTTAATCACGCCACGCAGCTATGTCTGTGTGTACACATGTATTTTCCATGTGTGTGTGAGACCAGTTGATTCTTGTAAAGCGTCACCCCTAAATAAAAGCTATTAATTACATGAATGATTTAAATTGTAAAGACTGCGTGCATAATATCACAAAACCAAATACGGCACAGTGTGTATAAAATAAAGACTCACATGTGTTCAAAAAATAGTGCGAAAATAATAAAAAGTGCGATTATAGTGAAAATAAATATAAATAAAACTTATATTAATTAAGATAGGGAAAAACGTTTTATACACTGTGAACACATAAAAATTACCGACAAGTTGAATATCGGGTAATTTGGAAAAGACTTCGTATGTTGCGAAGACAAGTGAAATAATTGTGAAAATAATCGTGTTCAGAAAGGGACGCCAACGACAGACTGAGACCTGCAGAATATTGTCGAAACATGATTTTTGCGCCCTAGGGTATAAATACTCGAGACGCGCTAACTTATTTCTCTTTCCCGTTCAACTATCGTGGCAGCCGGAGGCTCTGCCCGACGACAAAAACTCTTTTTCTATCAACCACAGCAGCAACTGGAGGTTCTTCAAGACTACTCATCACTTTCGTGAGAGCACCTGCAACTTGATGCCATGACGGGATATGAGGGAGCAGCCAAGTACATGGAATAGAGTCCAGCGTACGGAACGAGCCAACGGACTGCGGAGAGGATCTGAAGGACGACGATCAAGGACTCCAGGACTACACGACTACAGAGGAGCATCCAGGATCGAGGACCTAGGACCGAAGAGGATACGCTGAGTATTACCAAGACAAATAAGGTGAAACAAAACCATGTGTTTGTAAAAACGAAAAGACTCACGTAAAGACAATTAACTATGTAAAAAAAGACAATATAATTCAAAGATTAGTTAATAATTTTTGGAAATGTAAATGATTATTTGTATAGTTGTTTTAGAGTAATGTTTAAACACATGCAAGTGTAATTTGGAGAAATAATTTAATCAATGATATTTAAAGTAACCACGAAAGTAAAGAGTAAATTTAATAAGCCTGAATAAATAATTTAGTCAATGATATTTAAATTAATATGAAAGCCAATAATAAATTTTTATTAGAAAACAAAGCAATGCATATGCAATACAATAAAAAGAAAATAGATTATTAAAAAGAAAGTAGATAATCTATTAGTTATCACAGTAATGAGCAAGTCGAGAGCAATATTATATAATAAGAAATGTTTATTGTAGTATAAGAGTGTATATTATGTTCAATGTGTAATATGAGATTATTACTTATATGTTAATAACTAGATGTGTGCTACAGCTACACACATGCGAATAATAATGATATTTTTAAATCGCAACAGAATAGAAAATTTTTAATTAATACAATTTTAAATGATTCTAAACCATTTCACTTTGTGTTATTATTATTACGATTACACCTGTCATAATTTTATAGCGTAAGTAATGTTGCAAAATAAATGGCTCACAAGAAGTTGGGGGCTTCACAAATACTTAACGTTGTAATATATTACATATACTTTTAGAATAAATATTATAATTGTTTTCTCTAACAAGTATTTTCTTATTAAAAGTTTATAATTCATAACTAGATAACTTGAAATATATTTTAGTCAATACAGAAAACATTTCTTTTTACCGTTTTACAAAATACGAATCGTTTAATTTTGTTCGCTTGGGAATAATCTAAATTAGTAATCTAAAGTTACTCGGATACCTTTACCGGTAAATAATTTGCAACTTATATACCTTGTAACATTTATATGCTGAAAGATACTTGTAAATACTGAAGGAACTATTTTCAAGCAGGTAGTTTTGCCTTTAAGCTTAAATTTATGTTTATATGGTTTGCTAATTAAAGAAACCACTAGAGATATATCATATTTAATTTTGATCGTTAAATTTACCGACGCCATCAACCGTGAAAAAAGAGAGAGGGCAGGATTTTTGGAAACAAATTCTTCTTAAGGAAGTTAGGATATACAGAAACTTAATAATAAATATATTTTTTCACAACTTAAGGGCAAATTTATACAATGTAAATAAAACTGATTTAAATCTCAAAATAAATGAAGAAGATAAAATACAATTTATTTACTATTTAGGAACTTGTTGGCTAGATATGTTGTACAGAAAACAGATATTAGAAAGAGACAAGAATATAAATTGAACTCACATTTAATGCCTACCTTCATTGCCATCCTTGTATCTGTTTTTAATACATCGGTTCAGAAAAACACTATAATGAACAGTAATGATATTTTAATAGAAAATACGTAAAATACATATAAGGACAATATTAAAAATAATAGAATTTTTACTAATTAGGTGGTTACTGATTATAATAAAATATTATCCTTATAATATATTTTTATAAGTGATGGAGAATTGTCCTCAAACTTCATAGTAGATAGGCTCCAATTATTATAATTTCCGTTTATAGGTTCCCTAAAGATATATTGAAATAAATAAATAGGATATTTTAAAATAGACGTTTAAAATAAAATATATGACTGTAGTCCTGTATAAATGCAACGTGTTACAGTTAACGTGTTAATGTTAATTATAACATTTAAATTTTCTAGCAAAAAGGTAGGAGCCTTATCACACGTGTCAGTCTGCAGAAAATTAAAAATATACTAACTAATAAAATTGTAACCTTTTAGAGCGATTAAGTCCACACTTCTTAAATTGCTCTCTAGTATGCTAAGTATAGGTCTATTTATTACTACGAAAATAACGATATTCCGTTACTAATATGTTGATAACGCAAAGTGTATGTAAAGTTATCAGAATCCTATTACCGAAGTAAATAAAGGGCTATATTATAGAGAAAACCATATTTTAGAAAAGTTGTTCAGAATATCTTACCGGCATCCGCAGGAAGCACATCGTAAGTCGCCTATTCAATAACAACTTTTTCGTATTGAAAATATCTCCTGGCTTGTCTGTCTGCCTCCTTCTTGAAGGTGATCTTGTTTAAGGACTTCCGTTTTATATTCAAAGTATAGTATTTAGTAATTTAGAATCTGATGAAAACTATTGTGTGCTGTAGAAATATTACAATAGCTACGTCATCTCCATTATTCTTTAGTGAAATCAAATTCTCGTAATTAATTTTGTTCGTGTTATGATACCTCACGGGCGTTTGGATTCAAAATGTGTAAACTGTAATCTATATTCACAGTGAATTTAAGGAACCGCTTTTTAATTAATAAAAATTTTGTTAAATAAGGTTTAAAAATGTTAATTTATGTAATAACTTATATGCTCAGTAATATTTATGATCTGATTTATTATTGCCGTATTTAAAATAGCAAAAGTTGCTTGTGTCGGAGGTAGAATTATTAATCATCTTAACTGAGTTAAGATGTTTTACCTGTCTACATTATTTCCATTATATTGTACATTTTACATACCATTCTTGTGGTTGAGAACTATTCTGTTATATCTGCATTAACTAAAACTAGAAGGAACTTTGTCAATTTGTCATATTTAATGACAAATTGTAGAGTTCCATATGTAACCAGTCTCGTCAGAAGTTTCTGTTTTCGTTCCCAATTAAAGTAGTCACTCGGAAAAATATCGTTCATTAGCACTGACGCGCATATTTTGGGTCAAATTAAGTGTGGTTACATGGGTCGAGATTTTACTTGTCTCAATGCAGGACTCCAGTATTTAAACTTTACTCGCCATTGAGATTACCGATAAGACCTACCTGAAATTACTATCAGAAAGTATCACATTTCATTCATTAGCCTCTGTGTTTAACAAAGGATCTTTATAGTACATTACTCCTTGAAGTAAATCAGTCATACCTACTGCTGCTGCAGAGTTCGTTGACGCCTCGTCATATAGAGTAACTGACGCTTTACCTAGAACTGTAGTTTTTCTGACGTTGCCCTGATCGAGGAATCTAAAGAAGACAATACAGGAATAGAAAGACCAAATAACGGATGGAGTGTAGTTCCTCCATCAAAAAATAGCGCAGCTAGCCTATGATAGCCAGTCTATGATGCGATATGAGCTTGTTACTTAACAAAATTCGGAAAGTTGCTTATACGAAAGTCTTTCCACTTTCAAGTTGTAGCTTCTTATAAAGAACAACTTCTCATTTGTCTCGCCCTCTACGGCGCACATAATTCTATTTAAAACTAATATCTGTTCTTTGTTTATTTTCCTATACATATTACCACCACGACCGGTCTCTTCATTCACATTGTATCCGGCCTTAATAAGCATTGGATCATTTCCTATTGGCAGACCTATGCTCTTTCAGTCCACACTATTACTTCTAAGAAAGTCATCTACAGCCTCTGATGCTGAAGCTTCAGCTGCATTTCCTTCAAGGGCTTGCATATCCTACATCACTGGCGTTTTAAGATTGTAGACATTTTGAATAATGATGTTAGTTTGCAGAAGCGGCAAATTAATGCGAACAACTCTCGAAGTTGACGCGTCATGTGTGTGCTTTCCATTTCCTCCAAACATTTGTGCAACTCTGTGTCACCTTCAAACATCGCACACCACGTGCAACTGCTGCTTCTTTTTACGGCTGATAAGATACACTGTTGTAGCTATGTAATACTTTGTTCCTTTAATACGACGCGTGTTAAATCTAGTACAATAGTTTGGTACGACAGCATACACCCTCTCTGTAACTTAGTCACCATCCATTTTTCTTGGTTCCGTTAATTGCCAGTAAATCTCCAACCCTTTTAGAATGCCAGTATACAGCTATTGGCGAGCACAGGCGTTACGCTAATTCAAATCAATCCACTTCGTAAATGGTGCGCGTTTTATTACAGATGCTTGAACTGCAGTCTGCATATCCCCTGCCAGAATATCATGTTATGACGCTATCACGTTACGATAACTACGACAAACGTGGTTCAGGACTTGATAATGGTAGACGCACCGAAAGGCCTCGTCCGGATTATGACAAGTAAAAAATTAACAAGTAAGCACAAAAAGTGGGAATTTTTCTGGTTGGCATAGGAGTCTGTAAAGTCTACGAAGTTTTATTATGGTGTAAGTATGTTGCATGGCGCATTCCATTTATTTTAAAGAAAATTGTTAGTCTTTGTAAGAGGTGTTTATAGCGACTGTTTTCTCCAAGCAATGTTGTTGTAATGCTAATCTCTTGTCGCTAATCTGTGAGTTTTTTCTTCTTACTCCCTACTTTTTAATTGATACAAGCAATCAAATACTCCACAAATGTTAAGATACTTTTAATGTTTTTGATGCAAACAATAAGATTTACACACAAATATAAACAAGCGAACATATCCATACAGTCTGTGTAGAATTCTTGACAACTGTATATCGACTGATGTTTCTCGATTTTAATAAAACTAATTGCCCAAACATTATATTTTTTAACGTAAATTTGTTATGCTTTGATTCAATTAAAAGAGTTAACATTAGGAGTTAAGAGAAATGAAACTATTTTACAAATCTATACAATTTACACACATGCAAAATTAAATAAATCTAAATACAGTAGATTTTACTGATTTTCCGACCTGCCCGCACTTAAACAATCTATTCTCTGTAATTTGTAATTTATTGTAAATTAAATCGTGCCTTGACTCTCGTCCTTCTTACTAGAATTAGGGATTTGGCCTAGGACATAAACTATAATATGTTTTTGTATAAGAAATTTTTTCTGTGCTGTTTTGCCGTTGTCTACGGTTTAATGACAAACCAAACGTTTCAACAGAACCACTGGCTGCCATGGTCAGTGGAATTCAAGAAAATCGAAGAACTTCTGAACGTAGGTTTTTATCGTCAGGCCCACAGTACTATGGTAAAAGCTGACACCTACGCGAGTGTTGTCACCTACAACCATTTATTTAGTTTTTCTTTGGTTTATAACCAAGCCCATAGCCTGACAACTCCAGTTCTTGAAAGGCTTCCTTTAAGCCAGATTCAGACCTACTTATAACGTCAATGTCATCGGCATATGCCAGAAGCTATACATCCTTGTGAAATATGTGTCCGCTAGTTTGAATTTCTGAATCACTGATTACCTTTTCTAGAGCTATGCTGAACAACAGACACGCTAAGGCATCTCCTTGTTTCAGCCCATTCAATGTTTTTAAGGAGTTAGATAGATTTTATTGTATTCTGATTTGGCACTTAGAATTGGACATAGCTACTCCAACCATACGCACCAACTTAGAGGGTATATTCAACTCCTTCATAGCTCAATATAGCATTTTCCGGTTGATTGCATCATATGTATGCCGACTGGAAATCCACAAAGAAATGGTGAGTGGTTACTCCATATTCCAACGTTTTTTCCAGGATTTGTCTTAGTGTAAATATTTGGTCTGTTGTTGACCTATTCCTAGTAAATCCACATTGATATTCTTTTATGTTTTCTTCAGCGTAGGGAAGCAGCCTAGAAAATATGATGTTAGACAATACCTTATATGCTGTATTAAGTAGAGAGATGCCCCTATAATTTTTACACTTGAGCGGATCACCCTTTTTACTTGCTTTTCTTTAACTCACAATCTTGTTTGTGTTGGAATCTTGCATCCTTCATTTAACACACTACCTGACATACCCTGTTGATGAAATTTTGCACAGTTACTAAGGTCGGATGACAATATAATATTCCACCGTAATTTTGCAAATATCCCCCCGTAGGGGGTACATTAAGGGTGGAAATTAAGGGTGCGGGGGTGAAAAGTGAAAAATCTGCAAAAACGGCTATGCGGGATTTTTAGTCATAATTAAAGTATGACTAAAAAGTATAAAATAAAAAAAAATAAAAAACAATTTTTAAAAACTTGCTTTTCTTAGAGAAAAAAAATAAAAAGTAAAAAATCAAAAATCAAACAAAAAATCGCATTAAAAGTAAAAAATAATTTCTTTGCCAAATAATTACTTTAAAACATTTTTTATTCATGTACGACTGCAAGAAAAGCAAGGCGTGCGCACTTACATACAATATGTATGCAAAGTATGTAAATATATTTACAATGTATAAATTGTAGTACAATGTGTTGTACACATTATACAGCCGTACAACATTCCTCGTTACGACATATATATATACATCCGTGGTTACATATAAATATAAATTGTACTTACATACAATCATGCGTATAATCATACAAAGTGCGCACGCCTTGCTTTTCTTGCAGTCGTACATGAATAAAAAATTTTTTTAAAGAAATTATTTGGCAAAGAAATTATTTTTTGTTTTTTAGTGCGACTTTTTTTGATTTTTGTTTTTTTACTTTTTATTTTTTAATTAAACACACCGCCCTATTGTTCCACTCATCAGGCATTACCTTTCTATCCATGGGCAAATTGAGTTGGGCAAATTCCTTTATGAAAGCTCCTCCTGCTCTCTTTAATAGTTCCCTGGTAAACCATCGGAACCTGCTACCTTGTTATTTTTAAGCTTTCCTAGAGATTCATACACCTCGTCAAAGGATGGCACGAACTCCTCTCCATCATCCTCGAATTCTCTTGATTCCTCTTCATTTTCAGGTGCCTCCATTGAAGCCTTTCTAACTGAGGCCAGCAGCTCTTCAGAAGTGTTCTGTCTATATCCTGATTACGCCAGCTGTATCACTCACAATGACACCATTATTATCCCTACAGGGATTTGTTCTAGGCTGAAATTTCTGTCTCATATCATTCACCTTCCTGTACATATCTCGGCTCAGCCTTTTACTCTAATATTCCTTAACCTTTTTTACCTGTTTCATAATATACTCCATCTTTTTTCCTGTATGAATCTTCTTTTCCATCCGCCTGGCCTTCCTGTATTCCTCTTGAACAGCCCTAGTGCATTTCTTTTTGATCATTAATTTGTATGTCTTGTTTTTGAATTTAGTTGCTACTTCACACTCCTTATCAAACCACTCATCTCGCTCATGTCTCTTCTTCAAACCAATGATTTCCTCTCCCGTGGTCACTAATGTGTTTTCAGATTACGCCAGTGGTTTTCTATATCTTATTCCTCACGGCCTTCAATTCTCCACTGTCTAAGTTTCTTATTAGTAACTTCCTCAGACCTCCGTTTTATTTCATCTTATTTTAGTATTTCTATTTTGCTTCTAACAGTCTTTATTCCTTTTTCATTTCTATTATTGGAGATTCTAGGTCTGAGTTTTGCAACTAGGAGATAGTGATTGCTGTCCATGTTGACACTTCTGTAAACTCTAACATCTTGTAAGTCTGACCTAAGTCATCCAATAGGACATGATCTATTTGATTGACCGTTCTCCCGTCTGGAGAGGACCATGTGCCCTTATGTATGTCTTTGTGATCGAAGAAAGTCCCTCCTATGATCATATTGTGACCAACTGCGAAGTTGAATAGTCTGAAACCATTGTCTGAGTGTACAGAGTGTAAACTATATGTAACCTATTCAGTAATAATACTGAATAAGGCGTAACTTATAAAATATATTAACGCACAGGTTTGTATTTATAACTCAAAGTTATAAATATAAGCATTACAAGGACATAAATAAATGTATATAATGAACACTAGCTGAATACTTTATTATAAACGTGCACTGACCAAATCGAATGCACGTGAATACAAGACAATAAACGAGAAATATCAGGTAAACCAATCATCAGGTAAAGGAAGGAAAACAATGGTTATATGTTAATTAAAGCAAATCCACTAAACCTACATCAGGATAGGCAATGAAATAATTGAAAATGTTGACAAATTTGCTATTTTGAAACTATAATAAAACACGACAAGAAAACAAAATGTGTAAGGTATTTAACTTTATAACTTTAGGTATTTAGGTTTATAACTTTTATGTTGATTTTGTTCCTCCCTCTAAGTATAGATAATTATAAATGTATAATTTATATACTATATTTATAAACGTGTAAACACATAAATTGCTTTGTAGTTACAACATTACGTAATATTTTTCTTAACTCTCTTATTTTTATATAATGTGTGTTTGCTAGGACCAACCATAAAATGCTATACAGCTTAATATTTATGAATGTAGTGAGTATAATTTCTTACTGGCTGATCACAGTACTCTATCAATTCTCTTTAAACGCGCTTATATAGGTTCTTTTAAGCGCATTCAGTAAAGAATATTACATTACCGGTTTTATTTATTTTCCGCATTCGTATTATTTTGATTTGTAACTATTAAAAGTTTTTACTTTTATATGAGAGCTTATTAAATGTTTTGTTACGTTAAAACAATTATTTTCATTATAATTAATTACAGTTGGTGACTTCATTTTACAACGAAACTATAATGTACAACTAAGGATTATTTGATGTAACGAATGTTTAATTACTACTTTAATTAAGAAGTAAATAAATGTTTTTATGTTAATTAGTGTACTGTTGATAACACTCATTGAATTTTATGTTTGCTACTACAACAAATTAATGAAGTCATTTTGTCTTTTTCCTGTGAGTATATATAAATTTTAAAAAATCATGTAAACTAAACATGTAGATAACAAAACTTAATAATTAAATAAAATTTATTGAAGGTCGTTTTGCAGATTTACGTCTTTTTGTTTAAAGGAATACTACCACTCGAATGTTGCTTTGTTGATACATCTGTATACAATATTGTTATTTAGAACTTGGAAACTAATGCTTTTAACCCAACAAAGTCGACCAGGAGCACTGACATTGATGATGGTTGTTTCCTACCTACATGAAGGCTTAAGAAATTTGAATGGAAATTTATAAGCCTATGGACGCAAAACAGTCTTGTCACAGTCGATACAGTAGAATTGCTGCTTTCAAGAAGGACAGAATTCTGCCTATACCTACTGTTCACTTCCGAGATCTTTTTTCAGGTTACCTTTTACTCCTTTCCTCTGAGTTTGGCATGAGCACTGCAGTGCTCAGTTATATATTTCATCGTAAGTGCATCTCTACAAATGGAAATCGTAATTGGCTTAGCAGGAGTTATAATTATATTTACATAATAATTTATTTATGGGTAAGCATATAATTGTTTACTTGCACACTTATAAATTATAGAAAATTACTGCACACAAATAGTGAATGTTTTTGAGAATGTAGGAGGCTCAGTAAACTTACAATATATTGTAACATTCAGTAACCTTTAGGAAAAATAACATTTTCTGCGTCATCATAAAAATATCGGTTCGCTAAAGACAATTCATACGTAAATAATGAAAGTTAAAACCATTAGTCATTAAATTATTTCGTAAATATAGTAAATCAGTATGGAGAGCCATACATGACTTCCATGTTATAATTAATTACAAACAGTATTTTTACTATGTAGGCGTATATTCAGAACACAACCCAATGTGTCAGCATAATTTCGGTAAAAACGCTAAGAAATATAACCAAAATAGGATATGTAGCTAATTGTTAATATTTTGAAAATAAAGAATTAATTAGATTAAAGTATCATTTATTTAAACAACGCGAAAGAAAGCGAAACATATGTTTGTGTGTTGAATTCGCAGTCTGATGATGGAAACTTGTTCGCGACGCCTACGATCACCTGCCCTTTGACATTTATGGGGGCTCTCCTTCACGCAGAAAGTTTACTGTGCATTCCTCGTCTTGTGGCACACAGTAATGGTGGTTATTGGAGCTAGTTTGCGTCGTCAGGTCGTGTGGCTGTTATATCGACTGTTGCCGCAACGTCAGCTTCTGCGTTGCCTTTAATAACTCGATCACTCTCTCAAAACTAAAAATGAAATATAAATTAAAAACAAACAAAAATAATAATTAAAAAATAAAAGTAAAAAAAATATAAAAAAAATTAACAAAACATACCTTTAATATATGTGGGGAAACTAGTCAACATCAATTTGGATTAAAGAAGTGAAAAAGGATTTAGAAAAAAGTAATATAATCCCAGCAGAACCAATTGAAACAAACGTTTTTTGGGCAAAAGTGTTAAAAATGGAAGGAGTCTACTGTAGGAGAGAGAAAAACGCAGGTTCAAAGTGGACTAAAGACAGGAAGAAGAGACATAGTGAAAAAATGAAAGAATATTGGGAAAAACGAAAGAACAGGGAATAAAGAATTGAAATTAGAATGTGGCCGATACAAATAGAAAAAATAAGTAAACAAAAAAAAACTTAAAAATGAACTAAGGTCGTCTAACGCATGGCGCTTGTTCATATTCTTTTGTTTACTTAAAGCAACTTCAAGACCTTTGCTTATTTTCATGACCCTCAGGCTTTATCTTTTCAGTAAACTTCATAACCGTTGTAGGCCTATTATTTTTAGTGAAGATCGGTTTAGGGAAAGGGGTAGTTAACCTGTAACGTTTTATGTTTTAACAAGGGTAATTTTTTCTATGACGAACGATAACTGCCGTAAATTCCAACAGAATCAAATAATATTCTGCATACATTACTAAATTGTAGAGGACTCAAGGCCTTTTGATTTTGGTGAAGATCGGTTAAGAGAAAGGGGTAGTTTACTGGAAACATTTTATGTTTTAACAAGAGTAATTGTTTCATGACGAACGATAATTGCCGTAAATTCAAACAGAATCAAATAATTTTTTTACATATGTGCCTGCGTTGTAGAGGATTCAAGGCCTATTGATTTTGGTGAAGATCAGTTATGGAGAAAGGGTAGTTTACCAGCAACGTTTTATGTTTTAACAAGAGTAAAGTACCTAATTTTGATAAATAAAGTATCCTGGTAAGAAGGTCATAATAATCCACTGTAGAAACGTAGATGAAATATCTATAAATGAAGAGGCTAGTTGAACGGGGTGGGGGTAATTTTCTATAAATGAAAATTATAGTTGAAGTGGGAGGGAATAATTTTTTATATTTGTACTACGTTATCGGCAACAAAAATGTATTTTGTTGTTAAAATTCTTTTCGGGGGTGTTTGGCTGTAGTCCAATGTTTTCTGCAAAACCAGATGTTTCGGCAGTGCCATCGACTTTTATAATCAGTGAAAATCAAGTGCGATAACGTGAGGTGGTATAGGGTAGTGACCACAGTACTGTGGTTAAGGTTGAAGCAGTAAGTTGAAAGAAGTAGTTTCTATGGAAATATTTCATTTCAAAAATGATTTTAAATATAAATCATAGAACATGGAAGTCATGAATGGTTCTCCATACCGATATTTTATCTTGTTTTTCTGTCGTTCTTGGGATTTAGATCACGTATATAATATTGTTTTATCACCAAACAAAAGCTCTGCCTTTGTTGCTAATACTACGATATGAGGCTTAATAAAATTGAAATTCGATGCTGAAATTTTAACAATATGTGTACTGACACAATGAAAACATTAAAGCTTAACTTTGTATGCGAGATTTCTACAAAGTAAAATAACTTTTCGTAAGAGATTAACTAGATAAAATGTTACATTATCAAGGGTCATAGAGAACCTTCAGTAAGTGTAATTTTTCACGTTGCCCATTTATACAAAACCGTCCAAGACATCGTGTGGTGTGAGCTTCCTTTGTATACATGTATTATTTGTAAGGGTAATGTTCATTTAGTAGCTGATAAAGTAATTATAGAATCACTGTTTAAAATGATCATAGACTTACCCAAAATCCGTCAAATTCTATACACATTTAAACAAAGTGAAACATTTTCTACATAGTTTAATGTTGTATAAGTGTCAGAGTAGCCATCGAATACCATTCGTTCGTGACAAAATTTAACAATATTGACAAACGTAAATATTAAATCGTTCATAATATCCAATAATGGCAATTTTATAAATAATGAACAGTTCAAAATTATGCTTTCAAATCCATTTCAGGGGATTTCTTCTAATATTTACAAGTTCATTCTACAGATAAAAGTAATGAAAAATTTTATGAAAGCTGAAGTCTGGAAATACTTTAGTTTTGAGTTACAGTCTGTCAAAAATTTACATCTTTTTATGCCGTATAAGTAAAAAAAATCAATAATACACTTTGCAACAAAATTAAAACTTTCTTAGGTTGAAAAATTTATTAAATTTAAATTTATTAAATAATTAATTAGATTATGACAGAACAGTTTTACATGATCTGTCAAATGATTTCTGATAAATCTTTAGAACACTTTTTGAAATCATGTTCTCCTGTTATTCTGAATTTTATCTTCTTTTACAAGAAGAAAAAACTGCTTTCACAAACATTAAAGTGTTTGTTAATAAAAAAAGTAACTATTTATTGGAAATGCTCGTACTAATATTTTTAAATTCTAAATATATATTTCTTAACGTAAAATTCTTTTAAATTTTCCTAAATGCTTTTACCACTATGCCTTCATAACAAACCATACAGTACCCTTATCCTTATAATATTAAATTGTAAATTATAAATACAACATTACTTTATTTTTATTTTTGAGGTCAAGAGAGGGAGGGAGAGAGAGAGAGAGAGAGAGAGAGAGAGAGGGAGAGAGAGTGAATATTTGGCTGTAACTAAAAAACAAATGTTTTAAGTCCATATTTACGTAAACCTTATTCATTAATTTGTCATCGGAATACGCCTGAAAAATTTAGCAGAAAATGTTCTAACACCCTGTATAATCTAAAGAGGGGTACAGGTCTGTACTGTTGTATACATGCAAAGGTCAGAATATAGAAGTGTATTTGTGCAGAGAAAATTGAATTTTCGTCCCCAATTTAAGCTACATTAGAGGAGGTTACGTTAGGTTAGATTAGGAAAAGTTACATGAGGTTATATGAAAAACAAATGCTTGAATAACCTCATCATATGTGTACCTAAAGAACAGTTTCATTTTCTTTTAAACTGCAATTTTAGGTGTTTCAAGAATTTGCTAAAATTTTTTAATTTAATAATGGTTAACAAAATTTAACAACATTTGCTTTTTAGCAAGGAGTCTGGGGTCATTGTCCTGCTCGCGTCCTATGTTCCGTAGCATGTCGGTTGCTTCCGGCGCGACAGTGTACTGCATGTTTAATACCCTCAACTCGTCGTCAGCTGCTTCGTATACCTCTTCTTTTTCTACAGGCGGATATCTGCTTAAGGTGTCGGCTGTGGTATTCTCTGATCCTTTGCAGTATTTAATTGTAAAAGAATACTCTTGAATAGCTAACACCCATCGTGTTAGTCTGGAATTGGCTAG
Organism: Magicicada septendecula; assembly: GCA_034769895.1. Classification (NCBI taxonomy): domain Eukaryota; kingdom Metazoa; phylum Arthropoda; class Insecta; order Hemiptera; family Cicadidae; genus Magicicada; species Magicicada septendecula. Next base: position 407,262,632 of record CM068373.1, read on the forward strand.
TCGGCATTTCAATATGAAGGATAATGCCTGATTATCGGTATGGATCTCAAAATGGGTACCATATAGGTAATGTCTGAATTTTCTGAGAGCGTTTATGATGGCGAGTATTTCTTTTTCAGATGTACAATAATGCAACTCAGTGCCTTTGAGCGTTCTATTAGCGTATGCAACAACATAAAGACTTCCTTGCTCGTCTTCCTGGTGCATCACGGCGCCAATAGCATACTCGCTAGCGTCAGTATACATTACATACTTCCTGCCCTGTTGTGGATGGAACAACTGTAGGTTGGTTTCAAATAAACGCTTAACCCTCTCAAACGCATCGTTTTGTTCGGAACCCCATTTCCACTTTATATTTTTGCGTACCAGCTGTAGCAAGGGGACTGTGTATTCGGAGTATTTGCTGGTGAATTTCCTGTAGTATCCCGTGAGTCCTAGGAATGCTCGTAATGGTTTGAGGTTCTTGGGCACCGGGAACTCCACGATACTCCTGAGCTTCTCTGGGTCTGTGCTGATGCCTGTGGTTGAGATTATGTGTCCCAGGAACTTCATTTGAGACTTAATGAACTCACACTTGTGTAGTTTGAGTTTGATGTTGGCTAGCCTCAGTTTCTGGAAGACGCTCCTCAGATGCTCAAAGTGTTCCTCCAGTGTGCGGGATATCACGAGGATGTCATCTACGAATATCACTGTGTAAGGGTCTACCTCGGGTCCTAGAGCTCTCTCGAGGCATCTTACAATAGCGGCGAAACTCGTGCTAAGGCCAAAAGGTACCACCTTGTGCTGGTAGCATTTATTGTTATAGATAAATGCTGTATACTTACGGTCTTGTTCGCTCAGCGGAACCTGCCAGAAACTCGCTGTCAGATCTAACTTCGTGAGGTATCTAGCTCTTTCACATTTTATGAAGAGGTCTTCCGCTGTTGGCGCGCAGTCGAATTCCTTTTCTACCAGGTTGTTTAGATTCCACATGTCCAGGCAGAGTCGTATTTCTCCAGACTTCTTGCGGACCACGAGCAGTGGATTGAGGAAGTTGCTATTAGATCTTTCTATAATGTCTTCCTCCAACATCCGCTGTATCTCCTGCTGGACCTCGGCTTGGTACTTTATAGGTACCTGGTAGATCCTTCTTATGAACTTCTGCGGTTCTACAAGGTTGATCTTATGTTCACAGACTGACATGATTGAATGTTCCTCACTGAAGATATCGCTGAACTCTTCTTGCAGCGATGACAATCTCCGTTCAGTTTGGGAATCTAAGGTCGTTTCCCCCTGTTCATCGTTTTCGTAATTATTTACATGTTTTGGTGGCCGCGTAATTTTAATTGGGTCACCGCGCTCTTGTATTTGTGTGTGTGTGTTCCATTTGAAGGTGTAACTAATGTTGTTAATATTACATTTTAACAGGTGTTCGCTAGTGTTAATCTCCACGCGTATTTGCTGCAATACGTCCACCCTCAATAATACATCGCATATCAAATTTTTTATACCTACTATGCACACCTCATATTGCACGTTTTGTACCATAATTGTTAGATAATATTGCGTGTCAATTTTTTCTTTAGTATCTGTAGCTGTACGTATATAGAATTGATTTATTGGAAGCGACGGGGCTGTACGAAAATACTTATTGTTTGCACGTAGGAATCTTTCACTTACGCCGGAAACAACGCTGCCTGTGTCCAACAACACTTGCGTGGTAACACCGTTTACAAAGGCGTGCAATACCGGACACGCCGCGCTCACTGGCCTTTGTTGCGTGGTACCGGATTCTAGCAACGGATCCCTGACGTCCGGTGGGAGCACGTTATTAACAGGCATATAAATTACATCACCAGAAGTACACTTTTCACACAACATATGGTCCTTATTTCTAACATGCTTACATCTACGTATTTTTGCCGGGCTTATTGCGCGTCCTTCCTGGAGGCGCATTTCGGCAAGTTTTTTGCAGATTGATGGCATTTTGATTTTTCGATAGGATCCCTAACGCTTTGTGTTTCGCTCTCTTGCGCGGTCGTATCGCTTTTCGATACATCGACTGTTTGAATTGTTCTGATTGGGGTCCCATCGTTGCCTTTACTTTGCATCTTCTGTCTACCAACATTAGGCTTACCTTTATAGTCAAAGGGTTTATTTGGTGGTTTTGGAGGTGTCTGGGGTGGAGTCGCGCTAGTGCTGGGTCTGTGATCAGGTTGGGTATGGTATTGGTGTATTTCGACCGTCGTTATTTCGGCGAAAGTCCGGGTTATATCGCCACCCGCCTAAATCTAAAACCGTTTCGCTTTGTGACACTAAAATAAGCAACTCGTCAACCGTGCGTATCCCTTGTGTAAACACGGCTACACGTATGTTATGATTGAAATGATATGCTAATTTAGTGACAATGTCGATTCGCTGGCGTTAATTGCTTAGCGCGCTCTACTTGCTGAATGATATATTTTTCGGGCGTTATTCCGTGCTTCCTCTCGTAACGTCCGTATTCGTGTTCGTTTCTTAGAAGTCTCTGTGTGTGTGAATTCCAATACCGGCTTTCGAACTTCTGTTTGAATTCCGCGTATGTGGTAATTTTATCACGTACAATATTATACCATTTTCGCGCAGAATCACGCATCGCGTTTACAATCCACTGAATGCGATCTTGATCATCTAACCGCGAGCCTACTCTCGCCATTTCCCTCTCACATTTTAAGAAGAATTCTATCGGGTTTTCATTATTTTCCCCCGTGAAATATACTCGAGTCTTTTCATCGGTTTGTCCCTGTACTAGGATATTAGGAGCAGATCTCCTACGTACTTACTGTCGTACTTTTAATAGCTCGTCATTAAGTGTTTGCAATACACTTTCTTTATTCGAATCTATATTAGAACGGGTCTCTACTATCGAAGCGTCAAGCCTATCAACACGCCGTTGTGTTTCCGTCACGTCTGCTTGAATTCTTACTTCAAGTGTATCTACTTTTTTCGCAACCTCGGCAGTTTGTTTCTCACACCTACAGATGTGTTCTTTGAATCGGACCTCCATACGCGTAACTTGTTCAATAAACGATTTCTGCATCGTGGTCTCAAAAACCTTGAACCGTTCGTTTATTTTCGTTTCTACCGTATGCACCTTTTCTCCGATTTCTGTGACTTTAGCGGTTAATTCTTTATTGCTTTGTCCGATTTCGGTGACTTTAGCATCTAAGTTCTTTACGCTTTCATCGATTTTCGCGGTCGTTTCTTTATTACTTTGTTTTATTTCGGCATTTATATCCGCGTTACTGTGTTCTAGTGCTTCGGTTAAACTTACTTTTTGCGCGTCTATTTTAGCCGTTAATTCCGCGATATTGAGTTCAGCTTTGGCTGTACTTTGTTCAAATTTCGCATCTATTTTGGCAGTTAACTCCGCGTTTGCTTTCTCAAATTTCGCGATCATTTCTGCCGCGTTTTGCTCAGCTTTAGCCGCGTTTTGTTTAATTTCTTGCAACATTTGTTTAAGCATTTTCTCGGTATCCATTTTTACACAATAGTTTCAAACACTTTACTGCTGTACCACTACCAATTCACAAAACTCTCTTTGAGGATTTTAGAGTTGGACGCCAGCTGTTTTACTAGTTAAACCAGCAAAATTTGTTTTAACGTAAAATGAATTTAATTTAAATTTACTATAATTTAAATTTAAATTTGTCGAATCTCGAGCCCCACGTTCAGGGCGACATTTTATAACAATATAAACGTGTGTTCGTGTTGCAATGTAATGTTTTCTATGTTTAATGAGCACCTACCTGCTGTCCGTTCTTGCGGATTCTTCCGACTATGGGCGTGTGGATTTTGGATTTGAATTCGCAAGTAGGTTAGCTCAAGTGTACAACAACGAAATACTAATCTTGATACAATTATTGTAAAGAGTTTTGTGAGGTTGGTAGGCTCCGTAGTACAGCAATAAAAATACAGTGTGGGGTAATAGAAATCGGGGTTTATTATACTAAACACACCTAAGAATGAAAAACTTACAGTTACAATAATTCTTACTAACTAAAACAGTAAATAAAATTTAGTATGATATTTTCTGACTGGTTAGTATTCTTCAGCAAAAGAGCTTGTTATTTCAAATTATATTACTTGTATTTTACTTGATTTCAGAGAAGTTAATTTTAAATAATTTAATTAATTAATTTAATTTAATTTAATTTAATTGGCCATGACTTTAAAATGATTTTAAATTACTCTAGAATTCTTGTAAATATTCTGAAATAAACTAGCAGTGAATCTAGTTCAACTTGGCTTTATTTCAAGTGATTTGACTCTTGTATACTGCAGTATAAGCAATCAATTAATTCTCTAATAAGATTTGTATAGCGCTTTTCTTTAAATCTATTATCTAATTTTTAGCTAGGGCTAAAAATTTACTCATACAGGCTATACAGATTATCACAATTAAATATTACTTATTAATTTAGAGTCTTTGATATAATGGCATCTGAATTATTTGTTTTACAATGATTAAAAAAAAAAGGAAGAATTGTTCTTTGGAGAAGTGAATAATTTGTTTTTGACTTCCCTGGTTCTGAAGAGGATTTAGAGATGCTCCGGGAATCCCTCGCTGTCCTGATCCAATCTGCTAGAGACTACGATCTACTGAGCGTCCTGGATTTTGGTGATGAGTTCGGGAATCAGCAACACTCTGCTCCTTCTGCAACTGGTGATGGTTTTACGTCTGTAGTTTTGGCTGCTACAACTGCGTCAGGCTCCTCGTTCGATTCACGTTCCACTTCGGCGTGTGTGTCTCGTCACGGGTTGTCGCTCTGCTCTCTGTTGTTCTGCTCGTACCACTGGATATAGACGGCCTCTTCTGTCGTACTCTTGAAGTAGTTTCTTGTAGTGTAGTTGATCTCTTGCGTGCGTACGCCAACAGTTAATGTAATGCGCGATACGCTTATTTGATGATCAGAAAGAGTATCTTGAATAGTCGCTATTATTACGAGTCGTTACAGTTGATCTGTTAAACTAGACGGTCGTAATAATGCGTGTTGACACTTCAAGTCTTCACAGATGTATCTTCACAAAATGTGTGTTACTGAGACCATTGAAGATGTACGTGTGCTCCTCTTGAGTACTGGCAGTCGAGTGTTTTAACAGCCGAAAAACTCAGCTTTCGTTCCAATTTCTTTGAATGATTTGATTGGCTGACACACTCTCCCTTCTACTCAAATTTTGTGGTCACCCCATTCCGTGTGAATAAAACTGATTCCCACAGTCTGAGAATTTATATTATTTTTAATATTCTTAACACACCGGATTTTCATTGCCAGTGCGGACGTCCGGCCGCAATTTATATTGCGATTATCTTGGCCGCAAGCCAATTTATGCTAATTCTAAAATATACAATTTATTGTTAATTGTTATGACTATTACATATTGAAAGCTCTTCTATGTAGCTCAATTACTAAGGAAGTTATTAACATAAAATCAATTATCTCCCTTAATGTTTAATTATATTAAATAAAATTGGCACACCCTATTATTAATATTTCGGCAAACATTTTGGCTATTTTAGATTTTTCCTAAATTTACCGGTTTCCGAAATATTAATACTTGAAAGTTTGGGCGTGGCCCTATTGGTTTATAGTGTGTGTGTGTTACGTAACAGCAGCTGGCATTGCCGTGTGGCTGTGTACCATGCGTTAAGATGCACGCTACATAATAAGAATTGAGTTTCAACGTTTTAAATTTGTTTAAACATTTATATAGTAACCCTTAACATAAAACTCCAAATCAATGAGATTTGGTGACATTATAATATATATTATAAGACAAATTTATGAAACTAGGTTATATAAATATAGATTGTATAACGTGATATATACCTTCGTGAATTTGCCTTTTAAGGTAATTATTTTCTTTTTAGCTCGTTTCTTACTCTTTTATAAAAGCAAACGCAACGGTAATATAAGACAAGTATCATGTGTAATAGTTATTTATATAGTAACCCAGTTTTTAATGCGAGATCACATTTCTGTGATGTTTTTATATTTTGATTAACTTTACGAAAATTTGAAAATTTTTAAGGTTCCAAAATAGGCTATTATGTACGTGACTCAAATACATAAAATATATCTATATCCATATTTATATTAAATATCCTTACTTAATGTTTTCCTTACACTATGGAACTTAAACAAAATATAATTAAGTGATAAGGGAAACAAAAATTGCTGTGAAATAATTGGTAAAGGCAGAGACGTTTATTAAAAGAACAAATAAATATCTGTGATAAAGTGCAGCATTGGCAGTGTTTAGTAAGTGCAGTCTAACATTAGAAAACAGATTCTCATGTCGTGCTAACAAAATTGGTATTTTACTAAACGAACTTTGGTCAATTTCAAGATTTGTAACTCGACATCGAATTTTGAGTGTTTTTCAGTTACCACTAGTCGCGTGATGTCTAGTCTCTGTTAAAAACGTACGTTTTTCTGATGTTTCTGACGTTCTGACGTTAACAAGATTCCTTAATAATATCTAGCGAATTGATAATATCTAGATGTGCAAAGGAAACACTTCAGTATTATTTGCATAATAATCAAATTTACTTGAAATTACATAATCAGCTTTTCAGACCTGTTTGTTAGGGATTATGAATCATGAACATGTTATGTTTTACATCGTTCGTATACATAATATACATGCAAAATATTTTAAAACTTGTAGGTTTCTCTCTCTCTCTCTCTCTCTCTCTCTCTCACACACACACACACACGGCGGGCACACACACACACACACACACACGCACATATATATATTGCACTGAATAAAAAATCGGGAATATGTTATTGAAATGAAGTGGATTTATTAATGATGACATTAATTTATAATATTCTACTGAGCTCTTAATACAGTTTATAAATAACAATCTGTCTCAGTTGACCTTAGTAACACAAAATAAAATTACATTTCTGTTCACTGAAATAAATTAAATTTTAAAGTTTTTTGTTTTACTTATACTATAACGTTTTTACTGATGTAATAGAGTCTTGCTTTCAATATTTTGTCGTATAATTATACGTAAATAACAAAAGTTGACTTCTCTTTAATGTCGATTGTAGAGTCTTCCGACAACGCGTTGATCCTGTCGGGATGAATACGAGTGTTGATATACGATGTCCGGCTTGAGGGTCGCTTCCGAGCGTGCAGACATTTCTCACAGAGATTATTACATACACTTTCACCCGAATCTGTACTCTTACTGCTTTTAGTGTATTGAACGTACACCTACAGTAAGCTTGAAGTGTCTATATACTCTAATCGGAATATCTTGAACTTTTGCAGAATAGCACAATTATAATAATTCTCGCAGTAATTTAACAGAAATTTTGTAACTTGCGTACGTTAATTATCAGATTAATTGTCTGTACCCAAGCGGCATTCACACGTTATCAGTTACGAAGGGAGACTGATTTCTCCATGCAATGTCATTTTCATCGACTGAATTGCTCGTAATCTCATTGGTTCTTCGGTAACCCATTTGTATTATTTTCTTGGTTTTCATACTTACGATAACAATTTTCTGTGCAAGAAGGCTTCAGAACAGAATAATTCTTGTTCAGAAGACCTGAAATAATTTAGGACCGATTTTATGGGCTACACAAACTTTTATTTAAAAACCGCATTCCTTTAGTTCTCAATTTTTAAAATAACTACTGTCATCAATTAGGTCTTTTATTACCAACATTTTGATGTAAGCTCTATTTCAAAAATGACCATATCTCAAAAGTTATTGAATATTCCTGTATACCGTGTAACGTAATTTTGTACCCTCGGAGATGCATATTACACTCGCGGCTGAGTATCCTTCAGCACCATTTCACTGCATTTAAAGTTGTTTTACTGGTATAAAAATAATTTATATTAAGTTAACATTTTTCACAATGCTCCTCATTAATTAATTTACAATGTTCAAACTTGCAATCTGTACTTATTCATACAGCGTTTTTATGTGCTATTATAATAAAACACAGTAACATTTTTATTTTTTGTAACACCAACTTACATTACGTCTTTTACTTTAAATATTTACACTATTTACATTTAAGTTTTTATAATTACTTTTTTATAACTTTCTTATATAAATACGATTCCTGAATGATAACAATGACGATTATGATGATGATGATGATGCTGACACTTTCTCGGTATTCTGTAGCCTGTTGTTGATGGTGGTCCTGTGCTCCTCCATCAATCGTGGTGTATTGCACATGATGGTGATGAGTTCAATTTGATTAACAGACGGACATAGTGGCCTTTGTGTGAAATTTCCATGAGTCCGTTTCTCGTCCAAAATTGCCGGAGGTATTTACAGTAGACAGCAATATTCTGACATGTCTGATATTGTTCATTTTGTTAATTCGTGTAGAGCGGCCCTTATTAAACTATCACTTTTTAGTCGGTTTTCGCGACCAAGTAAAGTTGATCTTCAGGCGAGCGGTTGCATTGTTTTTGTAATTTTCACTCGTCATTTATATATAACACACTTGTTAATTACTATCTAATTGCTGCAGCAATTAACTTTAATTAGTATGGCGTCTTCATTTTTGCAATAACTTTGCATCACCATTTGCGTTTAAACGACCTTATTTTAATGGCGTTTTTAGAATTTCTATATGTCTTTAGTAACATGTAAAAACATAATTGTTAATTTGCTTTAATCATGTCAATACCTGATTTAATAATAGAAATCAACAACTCGTTCGTCCCCTAACATAACCCCTACCGCAGCAACGCAGGTTCGAGCTGGTTCACACACACAGACACACATAAAATGACTTACAATGTAAACAATTCCGCCGGGCAAGTGTACCCTTTGGACAGGCCACCGCATGCATGTCCATCCCTGTACTTGCATGCACAAAATTTTTAAAACTACTTGTCATTCTCTCCTCACACTAATTACTTACAAAACACTGCCCTGAGTAAATATGCAAATATACTAATAAATTACATTAGATCCGAAGTGTGCCTTCTTTTTTAATTTGTATTGCTGTATTGTTTTAATATGTATATATGTATTGTTGCAATAAACATAATTATTACAATTTCTATTAAAAATCTGATAGGAAAACAGTGCGTTGCTCAATATTTAAACTTGTTGTTTTTTCTTGTTTCAAATTTTTGTTTTCCTTGTAAAAACGGTTTTAAAAATTATACACCTTACAGTACACGTGCGCGTAATAACCTAAGTGTAATCTGTCATTTGCAGTATATTAGTGTAACCTGTCTGTCAGTTTTAATTGAAAAGTGTCAAGGCAAGACGTGAACTCCTCTATTTTCTAAAATACAGTAATTTTAATTATGTAAGTTTCTACGTTCATATCATTATAAGAACTAGTGTCCGCCTACTATCAAACGCAGGCGACTTCAGTGTTTCAGCAATGTTTCCCTATTCACAGTACTTAAAGCCTCTATTTTATGTTAAACTGTATTCTACGAAGCTAGCTTTCCATCTCATCAAACGACGTCGGACTTTCTTGACAAGGTCTGTTTACGCCCTACGGCCTTCAATTTAGCAAAACTGAGGGTTCATTCCACTTCCTTGACTACCTAATTTTCATGCCACAACTGGCTTCTTTATCAGCAAACTCTGTACACAATGCTTCCATAAGCCTGCAGGACATGTTTAACTGCTCCAGTTTGTTCGGTATTTTATTCTTAATCCCCGACAGACGTGCGCCTGTATTATTTGATCTCCATCTTCTAAAAACAACGTCTGTAACTTTCGTTTAACTTACAGATTTGTAGCCATAGGCTAAACTATTCTCAACATCATATTTACATTTCTGTAATACAAAGTTAGTTGATATTTTTCCTTTACTTTTTTCAGAATATTTTTACAATAACTTATATTCTAAAAAACAACATATCTAAACATATAAAAGAAAACATATCACCCTGAATCTTTGGAATCATACAAGACGCAATTTCTACACCAGATTCTGTTACAACTTATCATCACAAAACCTTGATTCCGATGAGTTGCATCTCGTTGCTTCTCTGACTTCTATGCTCATGTCATTATATTGTCCATTGCCGGCTCTAGTAGAAGGCCCGAATATTAAACGTGAAAACTTTGCGTCTGATGCCTATAAGCACAGTGTAATAAAATAGCTAAAGTGAATATGTTATATTCTGATTTAATTTCATAGCATTACTAAAATAAAGAGTAAGCCTGTGTATAGATAAAATCTAAATTATAAGGCTGTACGCGCTTAGTACCACTTGTTTAAGTTAAAGAAATTAGTTAATTAAAAATAATTAAAAATAATGCGATTTGATTATTGAAATACATAAATTAAGAGACAGTCTGGTAGGCCTCAAATGTGGTTCCAGTGTTGCCACATTTAATATTCCGCCCTTCTACTAGAGCCGGCCATGATGTTGTCTCGTTAATGGAAACCATAAAAGTGTCAATGCATCTCTCTTCTTGTCGCTTCCTAACAACAAAATCAACTTACATGGTTCACTCCACAGTTGTTGGATCCCACATGTTATTTTTGGGCAGCATGTGTGTGCGAGTTACTTCTTTTTAGACATAGTATTCCAAAAATTCTTAATGATACTTTGTCTTAGAAAGTCTCGGACTGGCAGCCTTCTGGGCCCTCGGCAAAATTTAGCTGTGGGCCCCCTCCCCCATGTTTCATACTGAATGTACACCGTAGCAATTTTTTAGAGACTCAATAGTAAAAATATTAACTATGACCTCATATACTCACAATAGATTCTATTTTTTCTGAGAGGAAGGGGTCGTAATAATATTTAACACAAATATCTAGTTTTATAAAATTATTTTATTACATATTACTTTTTATTACTAAATACAAAATCAAACACAATATTGTACATAATACAATGAAATTGACTGTTGTTGAAATACAGTAGTTATTTTTAGAAAAATGTAACATTTCCTTGATATAGGAAGATGATTCAAACTGAACAGTAAAAATCACACCATTAATTTTTCCTAAGTTCGTCACTTGTACACGCAATGTCATCTATTATTTTACTTTTGTTAATATTTTGGAATAATTACCTCTCACAGTTCATAACATGAAATTACTTAAAAGTTCCTGACCTAGAGATTTCCTTAGTTTGTTTTTAACAAGTTTTAGTTTGGAAAAGACTCTTTAGCAAGAAACTTGAGGAGTATATGGAACTGTCATTAAATATTTATAAACTGAGTAAAAATTATTGAAAGGTCAGATTGAGAAGATAGAACATACAATACAGTAAATGCACATGATAAACTTTAGGAACACTTAACTTTAGGATTAATTCTACTCAAAGACTTATAATCTACGTTATCATCGCCTGATCCCCCTTCATCAGGTACAAGATCATCAGGGCATTCTCTTTCCAGGGACAGCTTGAAAACATCGTACTGCGCGGCAAACTGTTTCAGCTCATTAATTAGATCTGATCTGCTAATATTTGTAAAATTTGAACTGCTATCAACGAAGTCGCAGAAATTTCATTATCGAGGTAATTTAACATTTTTGCAACGTTTTGGGATCCTAAATAGCACAATCTTTTAATGAATCCTGATTTAGAACAAACCGTTCTTCAATGCTTTTCATAGCACAGTCGAAAATGTTAAAATACAACGCCTTAAATTTCTGGGTAGTAGTAACAGAGCATGACTCATCCTGTGCATGTTCTCCTGGCATTTTCATTATTTCGCTAATTCATTTTTCAGGAAAATCCACCTCCACTTCTAGTTCACTGTTTTCAAACTTTGTTTGTATGTGAACGGTGTACTTTTTACAACATTGCAGTAATTTATCAAAATGTGTCTCATGCCTCTTTTTTTGGATTTGTTTTAACAAATTTTGCACTAATTTCCATGCTTTTGAGTAATCCAGATTTTTACTTTGTAAAAAAACAGAAACTGGTGAAGTTACTATGAATAAATCCAAAATGATAAAAGCAGTAAATAAGTGTTCAAATTTAGTCCATTGGTTAATGAGTGTTCTAGCTGTAAACTTAGTTTTGCAATCGAAGTTACCTTTAGAAATATCTATTAATGAGATTCACCAACTTCCAAGAATCATTGGCACAGTCAAAATCATTTGAAAATGATGCATAGTCAATTATTGAAGTCAGGGCTTTGTGCTTGGTCTACCATCTAGTAGCGCCAATTTTTTTAAGTCTGTATAGTTTTTCTTGACCTTTGAAACGGCTTTTTCTGTGTTCTTCCCAAACAGTCATTCTTTTATAGGACTAACTGACGAAACAAGCCGTCTCCTCCACCAAACCAAATAAGCTTTCCGCCTGAAGGCAATTCACTGTAGAATCTGCCACAACCAGATTTAAAACATGTGCCATGCAGTGGATATATATTGTATTCGGGTTTTCTTTCTCCAGTTGAGCTTGTAGCCCGTTATAACAACCCTTTATATTGGCGGCTCCATCAAAAGAACAAGCTACTACATTTCTGAGAGATTTCCATATTTTGGAATTTTATTTTTTCAAATTGCACTTGGCCACTGGAGTCTTCTACTACACACAAGTCAAGAAGTCGCTCATACACCTTTCCTTGCACTACGTACCGAACACAGATTGCCAGTTGGTCCATGACTGCTATATCTTGTGTGGAATCAATCAACGTAACGGGGTCATTGATACTCGGGTTTATAAAAATTAGCTAAATAATGTGTGGAAATATTTTCATCAGTACTGTCCTCCACTTCAGATTCGGATGAACTAGAGCTACTGTTGTTCTCAGCAATCAAAGCGGTACCGGCATCTTTAGCTTCGGAATAAACATCTTCACCCACATCGGCCACATCAGAGAGTTTTGTATCTGAGGTAGATGGACAAACTGTTGGTCTAATTCTGATAGCATAGCACCGGAGGAGCCACGTACAATCAATCAGTTACCGTTACTTTACATTCCTGCCTAGACAGAGGAGAGACGACAGTCACAACTCACAAGTCGTGACAGGAAGTTCCCCGGTTGATTCGTGGCGCATGCGCTCAACGGCTCAACTGTCACGCACCCGCACGCAGCTGCAGATAACTTGTCGTCTCCATCCGGGTTCCATTCCAATCCATTTACGTACCAATAAACTATTGGCCAGTTTGTCTACACTATCTACTTCGATATTTATTACTCTCAAGTCTCAACTGAGTTATAAAACATTAGGATTAGGAGTATAAGACATTTTAAATTCTTTTATGTATACCATTATTTACTCCCACTGAATAAAAGTTACGGTATTGGAGTTATAATCAAAATCGATTATTAAAAAAATCCTGTCATTCGTGAGCCCCTTTGGGGCCCCTTGGGCCCATTGGCCCTAGGCAATTGCCGACCTGCCGACCTGGCCAGTCCGACACTGGTCGTAAGTTTTTGAAGATGAAAAAATAGCCTGCCACTAACACTTTTAGCGGCAAAATATTAATTAATGCAACAACGAGGGGCAGGAAGTTGGTCATTTAATTACACTATTTTTTCCTCAAGATGCTTCGTTCTTATAAAGTCGTCCCATGAGCATTCATCTCCTTCTGATTATTGCAGTCTCTTCTATTCTATTCCGTATAAATTCAGGACATGCATGCACTCCAACACTGTAAGGCGACTACTTCTCCTTCAAGATGTCTTGTAAAGTGTTTCGCTAACTGGTCGTATAAGACTGGCCGTGCCTATTTGATCAACTTTATCAGCACAGTAACTCTATCTGGCGCTTCTATTTTCCTCTCTATTTACTATTTCCTAGTCATCCGTTCTACGTAGTTCTTAGCTTCTACTGAAAGCTACTACAATATTTGTACACGTCACATCTGAATGTTTATTATCCATCGTTTGCGTTAAATTAAGTGGTTTAGTATATTTCTGGCAATCTGACAAGAACGATAATTTTTAATAGCCTATGTCAAGTTTTATTACAGTCACAGGATACAGATGTAATAGGCAGGAAGGAAAACCATTTGAAAAGTATGCTTGTTTGGAAAACCAACAGAGTTGGTTGGTTTTATCGGATTTATCTAAAAGCTCTGCATTTTGAATAGGCACAAACCCTGCATCAAATTAACATTAGGTATGGTCGAAAACAGGGAAACGTTAGTGTGCAGCATTCTTTAATGCAATTATATAGTTTTTAAAACAAAATTCATGAGAATCTGAGCTCTTGTGTTTTGGTGAAAATCATATGTCTACAACAGTGGTATAATCAGGGAAGCTCATGATATACTCAAGCATTTATTTCTACAATATCATGGTCGACCAGTAGCCCCGCAAGTAAGAAGCAGAAAGTGTCTGGCATAGAAATGATGTCACATTAGCTGCACGGGAAAGTAAAGTACTTTTAGTGTATGAAATAGACAGCACGAATTATTAAACATGTTTAATAGGCCGAAAATAACAAACACGAGTATAAATGAACGTGTCAGTTCTTTAGAGCATGTTGTACCGCTGAGTGAAATTAAAGAAGTAACCAATATAACAAAAATTAAATTACAGAAGTTTAGACAAAACTATATAGGTACCAAAGAAAAGTGAATTAACAACTCAATTATAGAATTGGTCGACAAAATTATGCCTATGAAAACCATACGTAAAATCATAAGTATCGAGTGTTCCGTAGTAATAAAATATTCAAAGTATTTATTTTTGTAAAATCAGCTTTCTTGAAGACTTGAAGAGGTTATGACTCACCTAGCCACCAGGGTAGCAGCCAAAACTAAACATAGGTTCTTAGAAACCATTTTTTATAGATTATTTAACCTACAGATTAAGTAAACATGTTATTTAAAATGTGTTATGTATAGTTTCTATAACATAGTGTTAATTATTGTAATGAAATTAAAAGAAATGTTAAATTCTTTTTATATTTATCATTATTTTATATTAGGCATAGTGGACATATTAGTGTCAATAAAAATTTATTCTTCAAGTGACAATACATTTTATCAAGTAAAACATGTTTAAGACACAGGTGCAAACATAACTGAACTAAAATAGCTTCACTATCTTGCTAAAAATATTCCATAAAAAACTACTAGCAATGTTTCGCGCTATGTATTAACGCTAATTTACTACCGGTAATATTATTTTACATTGCATACGTAACACTATTTAGTACATTTAATAGATATTTACGATACAAGTGGGATAACAGCATTATTAATATACGCGTGTGAAAGTTTGGACGACGAGTGTGTAGCACGAGTCATCTAATCACACAAGTATATTAATAATGCGTTATCACTCGTGGGTCGTAAAATATTTTATCTACACCCGCTGAAAAATAAAAAATGTGAGAATCAGAAAATTTAAGCTATCTACGTAGCAGTTGAAATAATGTATTGTGACGTATACGTTCCCATAGCAACCACGTTGTTATGATTAAAAATAGTTTGTTTTTGCTAAAAATTAGTAATTTGTAAGTTGTTTTAAAATGAGTGAATCTGAAAGTTTGCCTTCAGATATTGAAGAGGAAGCTTTAAAAACCATATTCAACTTAATAACAGAGAAGTCGAGATCAAAATATAAAATTGCATAATATGAAAAATGGTGCTCAGAGAAGAAGATTATAAACAATGCGAATGTTTATAATATCTATAATAAGTAGATAACATGTTTAGATTGTAATATTATGTTGTATTTTGTGTTATGTTTCAATAAATTTTAAAATACAAACGAGTGGGATAACAAAACCAGTGCGATAATGAACTTGTTATCCCACTCAAAATGAGTGGGATAACACGCTATTACGTTACGGGTGTAGATAAAAGAAATTACCACATTTTTGTAGCTAACTATAGTTGTCATCTAACTTTAAAGTTTTCACTCACGTTTGTATACAGTATGTAGTTGCACTTACAGCACGTAATTGAATCTTTACTTTGCTCTTTGTAGAAACACAATATTTTCATTAAATAAGTGTAACTATGTAACATCTTTGTTAACTACATGACTTCACACCGTTAAAATTCAAACAAAAATCAGAAGAGTTTTGTTGATTGTCTTTTAGCAAATTTTTTCATGATTGCTTTGTCTTCATAACCGTTAACAATAAAGAAAACTCATATGAACGAAAAAAGTAAAGGCATATCTGCAATGGATACATCATAGAATATTAAAATACAAGGAATAAAGACAATTTTGAATAAAGAAATGCTAAGAGATAATGAAAACAGAAGGAAAATATACAGTGAAATAGTTAAACCTTCAATATTTTGTTCACACACTGAGAGAAAAATTAGACGTATTGCTCCAAGTAGACTTCTGAGAAAGAAGCACAGAAAAAACGAATATACGAAAATTGGCAATTGCCGATTTTTTCCTGTACAGTGGTAAAGGCCCACCAACAGCATTGAAATATTCAGATCGACAGCTTCGAATATTCACACAGCTATAACTATTCCCAACCTTTGGAATGAAGACGGCACTCAGCCATATGCGTAAAATGATATGATAATACTCCATTTTTTCCATGTAAGTAAAATTTTAGTTCTGTATGCAGTGGGTATAAAATTCGTCGTAATTTATCTTTATGCATATTCTGTACTCTTCATGATTGAAGAAGCAAAATTACGGTGACTACAAACAAAATTTTTTCCTCTAACTAAAATTATCTCAATTGTAAACTAAATATCTATGCTAAATTTTACAACAGCTGTACTGGATTGCGACCATTACAGTATTACGACAAGAAAAACGATTGTGTTATTGAAAACAGCAGCATAGAATCGTTCGTGATTTTTCAATCCCTTACCCTTTTAGAATCAAAGTTACATTCTTCACAATCTAACTTAAACGCAATATGATTGATATCATAATAACCTCGTTGTCTAATCATTCTAGCAGACGTCAGAATGAGGTTTCGTAGGTTATTACTTTACGAGAAAAATGGTTCCAGCGCATAGAAAATAGAATTGGTGTTTATCCTCACAAAAAGTAAAATGCTATACGAGGACTTATGGTATACTCTCTTCTACTATGCTTAGCTAAGATATGATCTATGACTTATCCAAGACAAAGAGAAAACAACTACTTGCGTCAAATTCTTTACGATATAACATTTATAGTTATAAATACATCCTACGTATAGGCCTACAGCATTTGATATATTTTATATCTGAGGTGTTTTTCTCATAGGTCATATTTCGTAAAATCATACTGCTTTTTAGACAAACCGTAAATTGATTTCGCACAGTTTCATACAAGAATCATTTTATTATGACTTCAGACGCAGAGATTTTACGAATTAACCAATCAACGTACGAGAAATAGGGTAACTTTTCATTTGGATTCTGACTTCTTATTAGTCAGTCTAGTCTCTCTCTGAACTTGAAAACGTGCGGACGTATTACTCTAGTATAGACATTCGGTCTACTAAGACGTACGAACACAAGTTAGAAAGTTCGCTTGTTGATATGATATCGTAAATTTTTAAATAGTGCTAATCCGAGAAAGTGGAAGATGTTCGTATAGGGATTAAAGACACTTGAAGTCTGCTGAATTATGTGTGTTAGTTCAATACACAAATTTATAGAAAAAAGTAATGAAAAATTAATTAAGTGCATTTTATAGAATCTTTTAACCCGAGAACGACTCTGAACGTCGGACACCAAGAGGAGACTACACCTGTGTCCTAAGTAAAAGACCCACCCCTGTATTCCAGACTGGATCATCAATATCTACAGTCATCATAAAGGGGAGTAACTTTAATTCCTGTTATAAACTTTAATAAAACTGTAAACTAAAGAAATAAAAGAACTTTTAAATAAAAGATTTGACGTATTAGATTCAGGAGCTAAAAATAATTTTAAATTGTAGTCAGGTCAACCGAGACACAGAAATTATTTTTTTCCATAAACTGTATTAACTCAACATAGTGCAGTTTTGTAGTTATATCATTAATAAATCCGATAGCAATTCAATTTACAGGCTATTTATTCTATAGAACACCTGTGTATAGCAACACAAACACGCGCGCGCATATATATATATATTTCATATTTCCTTTATGAACAATGAACAAATCCTTGAAAATTACTTCTGGAACAATAGTAATCGTAAGCCATTAAATTTTCATGCTCCAAATACTCATGAATAATGTGGCTCTGATGTGAAGGTATATCCTCTTGTCTTAAAAATAAATGATCAATAATTGCTAAAAATTATGGAAAATATTTTACATCCATAGCTAAAATAAATGATTGAAGTTTGTGACGTGCTCAATTAACTATTTTTATCTAGATCTCATATCCAAGAAATATACGCACTGTTTAGGGATGCAAACATAATAAAATATATTAAATTATCAAGGTTGAAGTGGGCCGGGTATATAATGAGGATGATGGAGGTTGAAATATAGAGGAAAGTCTTGACAATGGATCAGGATGGATCAAGACCTTTGGAGAAGGCGACCTCTGGAGTAGTTGATGTCTCAGCGATGAGTTGTAGCATCAAGGATGATGACAACAATAAACTATTCCTGATCTTAACACTGAACATCGATTTAAATTATTTGTAAATCTATGTAACTTGTCACGATCACTACTGAAGAGTAATTAATGTTATATATTTATTTCTTCTAAAAGCCGTTGTATTAGTGACTTACTTATAATCCTCGGTATGTTTCTGCACCCGCGAACAATGTCTTTGTCTCTAATCTATTACTTTAGAACATGACTTATTGAATAATAAGGGTTTACTGATGAGACCTAAGTCTTACTACTTTATTCAGATTTTATGTAACAAAAATTCAGTGATTCATTTTTTATTGTACTTAACCAAGTGGAGACGTTGGCAAGCATGTGACGTAATATAATTGAAAAAACATTAAATACAGCAATGAGTTGTTGTAAATCCTGGTCTGCCTGCTCTGTTTTAATCAAATTGTTACACTGACCGACAAAATAAATTTTGTATGACAAAAATTAATTTACAACTAAGCCTATTTGTACATATATGCTTTTAGATAGCAGGTATAGTTACACGATGCTTTAATGTTTCAAGTAAATGAAGCTATTTCTTAACAGCGGAGTAACCCTAAGTTAACATCAACAATATTTTTAAATAAACCAATACATTCACCAATATTCAATATGTTCTTCATATGCCTCTCAAATCATATGCGGGGTAAATTTTAAACAGCTGTACTCACTTAGTAGTTAGGTACGTGTTCAAATTACTATAATTTCGATTGCACCTATATATAAAGTATTTTGTAAGTTGTCGAGAAATTGGTGTATTTCATATTAGCAAATGCAAAATTATTTTAACAAAATCGAAATATTTTAAAAACGTTTATATGTTTTTATTCTTTTACTGTTAAAGAGTAAAATAATATATGATTTTAATGTATGAAACTATATAGGGGAAGGTTGCTATCATTGGACCACATAAGAGTTTTTAATTTTTTTCATCACATTTTCAACTTAAATTTAACAGTATAACAAATCAAGTTAGTAATTAACCTAAATACGAACTAATAAAAATTACAACTTGAGATTCTAACGTATGGTAGCATTATGTGTTTTATGTGGAGAAATGTGTTTTATGTGGCTTGCAAGAGAGAAAATACAAAAGCCTCTCTAGTAAACTAGTCGGAGTTTTTTCTTGTTAGCGTGTCCCATGCATTTACATAATCGTGTTCTAAGGTACGGGTATCCGTAATGCTAGACGTAGGTTTGTAACGGTCTCCAGGGTTTACCGACTTTGTAAAAAATACAAATAAATATGTGTGGAAACTCCTCTCTTGAGTTTAAATTTCTTTAAAGGATCCCCTTAACGTATCTAATGAGATCCCGCTGTGCTATCGATTAACAGTTTTTCAATTTTATGTGTTCCCTAATGTCTGTGTACTTTACTGTACACTATTTTTTATGAGTTTGAAAATTTACCTCTGAAACCAACTAAATAAAACAGCTGGTCTAAATAAAATGTACGCGTCGATTATGTTGCTAAACTAAGTATTAAATAAAGAGTAATAAAGAAATTTTATGGACATAACGTTTCCTTCTTTTGTCAATTAAAGTATGGATGTGTATGTATCAGCACAACATTTTAGGAGAAATAATTATAAATTCAAATATGTTATAATACTTATTACACTTATTTTAACTATAAGCTTTTAATCTTTTTGCCTGAACTTTAGCTTCAATGTTGCATGCATAATATCGAACGCATTAGGTTTCATTATTGGTAAATTTCTACGAGTGCGAATGCCATGACAAAACTCTTCACATTGTCAGCAACGGGGTTGTCCAATAGCTTCCACACTTCGGTATATATAACTCATCGGACTTGTAACGTATGTTATAAGTATACGTTCCGCGTTCCATACACAGTTCTATGATAAATTATGAAAAGTTCATGTGATCATATTCCAATCAACATTCCAATCAAAATAAGCATATATGAGCAAATCGGCTCGCCTATGTAAATATGAGCAAGAATTTGCGTTTTATTTTAAATAAACGTCAACATACGTGTATTCCTTATTGAACTAATCTTAAATATTTTGTCGAGGGAGGCAGCTGTAAGTTATAATGGTAGTCTCAAAATGCTGAATAATTTATATAACAAATGTAGTGTAAGCCTATAATTTTTAATTTTTTACATCCTCTTTTATTAAACATAGTGTTATGTAATGCAGAAGAAGTGTTACGCCATTACGAAACGTTCGGGTACATTGGAGAACGTTGTTCTACTCTATTCCCGCAGCTGTAATGCGTACGTGACGCTTAACACGCGAGGCAGTGTTAATATAACGGAACAATCTCGTATATTCCATAGCGTTGTTCGAGAAGTTTCTCATTTAGCCCAACGGTGCGTGTTTCTGCGAAGGTCGCGCTGAAGTGTAATCTAAAATATTCGATGGCTTGTTAAGGACGCATATTATAGAACCCTGCAGACTATAAATAGCCCATACCTGCTGCTTAGTTTTCAGTTACTGTCGGACGATTACTCTGTGCGTTCTCGTGGTTATTAGTGAAAAGTAATTATTGTGGCAAAGTGTTATGTGTTTTATAATCGTGCGAGACAATTTTAATACAATTGTGTTTTGTATTAGTTGACATTTTATTGCGGGTGAACAATTTTTATTTGATTTGTTGTAAGAGCCTATCTTGTTGGTTACAAAATGTTTAATTATGATAATTAAAGCTGGTGTTAGTGACTTAATTGGTGGCTTGAGTTTTGTTTTCCACTATACCATACGACGATCAGTAATACCATCGTAAGAATAGTAACTAAAATAACGGTTAGTTTACTAATATAAGTATCATTGCATTTTCAGGAGACTTACAAAACATTCTATAAACTTATACAAATTCAGTGTTCTTAGAAATACTGTGTTCCCATATATTTTGAGCACCGTGAAAATCCCCTCTCAGGATGCAGGCATGTAGGACACGAGGTTAACAGACATCTACAGCAATAACACGTTTTACATTTTTCTTCTTAAAGTGTAAAATTAATTCTTGTATCTTAAGTTGTTTTTGTTTAAATTAAAAAAACATAGGCTACTGTGTCAGTTACTTAATTTTTCCTCAGAAGGATTGTACATCGTCGTCATTATTCATTTAGTACTTATTCAGTGTTCCTCCTACTTACATACCATACAACTCGTGATTTTATTGCCTTATCAAAATTAGGTGTATACATTATAAACGCTTGCCCCCTCCCCAACACACACACACACACACACACACACACACACACACACACACACACACACACACACACACACACACACAGAGAGGAGCTTTTGTTAGTCAACTCCTCCGTAAAATTTGTAGAATAAAACAAAAATTACGTTTTATTGTTAACTGAATAAAACCAAGAAAAAACAGATTAACATTGTAGTCTACAAAATACAGAAACATTGTTAACATTAACTGATATTTTTTATTTAATGTTTCAGGAGACACAACTCCCTATTTCTGATCATAATTTCTCTTGGCCGTTTTGAAGGCCTACACTATATATATATATATATATGAAATACACTTTCTGTCCCACTACTCTTCTTGCCGAAGCCCATAAATCTTATGAAGATTACAGACTTTGAATAAGAAAATAAATATTAAAATACCATAAAGTAAGCTTAACATAAGAAATAATTTAAATAAAACAACAATGCTAATATAAAAATATAACAAATACAAAGTTTAATACTAATGGTACATCGGCTAAGAAATACCTAATGCAATTTTAAATATACGGCAGTATAAATACAAAGGAAAGAAATTATATCACAAAGGAGAGAAATCTTACACAGACTAGCTAAATACAATTAAAGGATTGTACACAAATAATGTTTATCTTAACTCAGTGAATGCACTAAAATATAAACATTTCCGTGCCACAAGTGTATAACTGTTTTGAAATTTTTCAGAGGAAAGACGCAACAAACTACATTACCTTAAACCCACGCTTACATTTTCCAAGTAAATGAAAACAAAAGCTTTTAGAAGCATCCGTAAAATCTATCATGGTTATGTTTGTAACAATTAATCACTGCAAAGAATTGATGAATTAAAAAAAATTTAACGTGCGTCTGCAAAAATATAAATACATTTTCATCTTATATTTTATTAAAGAACACAATGATATACCTACTACAGATTACAATTATATATTTAAATTAAAAAGAAATGCATGCTGTTTTTCCAAGCTCATAAAACCATACCGCCTTAATGTGTTAAGGCGTTAAACAGAACCTTAAAGTTTCAAAACGTTACATAATTTTGAATTAAAACTAACTGTCGGGTTGCGTGGCCGTGATCCTCCAAGGTTTTCAATTAAACCAAACATTTCAGCAGCACCACTGGCTGCCAGCAGCAGGACCACAGTCATCCCCAACCACAGTACTGTGGTCCTAACGTACGACAACCACGTTAGTGTTGACTCTTTTCATCCACTGGAGATGGCAGCCAGTGGTGTTGCTGAAACGTCTGATTTAATCGGAAACCTTGGACCACGGCATAACAGCCCGGCAGTTTTAATTCACATGACACCGGCCGTGTAATCCTTCGAACAACTTTACATTATTTTATTTCTAGCATTTCACGGCTCTAGATCATTAAGCAGTGGAATAAGTTATTGAGTACTAGGGAAATTGATATTTAACCATTGTGACAAAAAAACTTTTGTCAGGATGGTCCTAGTCACAAAATTGTCAATACCAACTTTCTTGTGCTTACTTGCTAAACTCTGTCAGGCTCTGGCCGACGATGCCTTTCAGTGTTTTCGGCATTATCAAGTCCCGAACCACGACGATTTACAGAGGATGCTAATTGAAATAATAAGAGGAACAGTTGTCTATGACACACTCCAGGAAAAATAAATCGGTCTAGCAAGGTCAATAGCTACAACATACTGCATACAAATAAAGAGTTGAGCACTTGAAAAATATACAAATGGTACACTGATTTAATTTTGAAACATTTGCACTCGTACCGCTGGTGTATTTCGGCGAACTCTCAAAACCATTTGACTACGTGTCCACGTGACTAAACAATATTTTAAAGAAACTTCCAATTGTCTAGAAGGAAATATTTGGGAAGAGTTTGAGAAGGCGGAACTGTATCGATAAGAATTCGAAACTCGGCAGAAAATATCTTGTAGCAAATCGCGTTGTCTTTCCCATTGGATAGCCAATGTTGTTGCCAATTGGACTGCATACGTATTGCATTTCGCATGCTCTTACAACCATGAGATAGCCAATCCGCGTGGCGTGTGGTTCATTCGGGCTTTTGGGATGTCTAAATTAGGTGATATCGCTATATATTTTAGGCGTCTTCAACAACACGATTCTCCTCGTCGCATAATATAAAATGCGCTAGATTCATTTTTAACCTCTCAGCTAAGTATAAATAATAGGCCATCAGCCAGCTAATCAGTTTGAGTTGGCGCAGTGAAGCCACTGTGGAGTGCAGTACAATAATTACAGGACATAAGAATAATTTTTAAAAGTAATTTTAAAAATATCTTTTAATAGTATTTTCTTTAAAGAATACAGATGTATTCTTGTTAACGGGACTAGAGGTTTACATTACAGTTCAGGTTTATATGTTTACATGTTTATATTTTGTTAACATGTTCTATAATTAGGTAAACATTAAAAAAATATTCTACAGTATTAAAAGAAATACTTGCCTTATAATAACAGAGGGGTAATTTAGATTTGTATATAGATCAAATGATATAATTTCAAATGTGAATAAAAAATTCTAGAAAATTATTGGCGATTAGTAACTGACATTCTGTAAGCCACAAAAATGTCACACGTAGATTGTAGAAAATTCTGTTCTATTCAATAAAAAGAAAAACGCCTGTAAAAGGTTCTCTAGATTGTATTCCGTTATAATACACCGGTCACTGGAAATAAAGACTACATGCTGTAGGTTATTATGCATTCGCGGGTAAATTATATTAAAAATATAAAAGAATGGTTTATCTCAGAAAAACTAAGCTGTAACCATTTTTTTACAAAGAGGAAATAAAATATATTTTTCTGTTTACGTTGTATACAGACGCTTAAATTATATTATGAATTGTTCTGAATTGGCGACCGCATTAACTGTTTACAAGATAATGTCGTAGTTTACGAGATACACGAGTCATAGTTGTGTACGCGCCAGTTTACGCTGACAAAGCTGACGTGACATTACGCAATTAACTTAGTACTCAAGTTCGATAATAAACGTTAATTTACTGTGGTACAGAATTACATCAAATCCAGGTCACATAGATCTGCTGCACTGCAACGGAGGAAACCTGATACTGCCTTATACTATATTAAACGATTGTAAGTTAGTTTACACTGGCGTTGTAGGAAGGCGACAAACGCGTGTAAAGCGGAATCTCTGATTGAAGGAGACCAATTAGTTTTACTTTAACGTTAGGTACAAATCACCAGACAAGTCTCACAAAATCTACAAAATTATTGCCTTTTATCACTGTCACTGGCCACTTCATACTTTGTATTTGAACTATTGTTTTAAAAGATCTAGTCATTAACTTACACATTCAGATACCGAATTTAAAAACAAATTCGATGTTTCTGATAATTTGACAAATTTATCTGGATAACAGTAAAGCATGCAATGAGAAACGAACAATATAGTTAAACATTTTAGTAAATTCTAATGCCCCTTAACAGTACTGTACTTACAGACAGCATAGGTTACAATGCTTTGACGTGTGTAATATTATGCATCCAACTAACTACTCACGAGAAGAGTCCAGATTGGTACACGAGAAGTGGTAGTATATACCTTCATTTCAATAATAGCAAAAATCAGAGCAACAAAGCTTGGTGAGGCAGTATTCTACGTCATGTAATTGGTAACACCTGGCATATGATAATGTAGAAGTAGCATTAAATAAAAATTAATTAGAAAGTCTATTGCCTTAAAAATGTTACGGTGTACATTACTAAAAGTCGATAACATTTTCCAGTAAATAATTAGTTAGCAGGTAAATGTTTATTCTCTAAATTAGATATCCTTTAGTTTTCTTGTGTAATTTTATTACCTTTTATATAGATGTACCTGCAAATAAGAAATAGGAAGAGAAATGTAATACAGAAATATAATCAATAATATATAACAATATTTAATTGTTTTTAACTTACAATTGTGTCTGATTGATAAAATTTTCTTTATTTTCATGTTATATCATAAATATATTTTTATATTTTCAAGGATAACCTGTTTGTAGGAATGTGTCATGCTATATACCTGAAGATTTTATATGACTAAGTATGTAAAAGCAAATTATGAACCACTATCTGACTGCACTGTGTAATGAACACCTGTACATATAGAGAGCGAATAAATATGAAGAAAAAGAGGTGCAATCTTACTTTACAGGTTTTTTGTAGATGTTAATGAACTTTGTGTAGTAGTACTCTCCTATGTACATAATCGTCCCCAATTCATGTTCGCAATCTGAAGTTGAGTGTAAACGCTATTGGAATAAAGTAAATATAGTATATTAATTTATCACGTTTGTATAAGTTACAAGTTTCCAAGACAGAGGCGTTAAGGATAAAAAGTACTAACCTCGTAAATATAAAAAAACAATATACAATATAATTAATGTTTAAAGAACACATAAATGAAAACGCAGTACGAACTTTTGCTAAAAGTTGTGATAGCCATAAGAAATAATAATACATTTTAAATAAAGTTGCAAACAAAAGTAACACTGTTGCTCACCACTATAGAAACATTTTTCCGATTAGAAGCTTCACAGCTCATCATCAGATAATTATTGTTATTAACTTATTAGAAACGTCAGTCACTCGTATCGGTAATTTTAAATGTATTTCCAGTACATTCTATGTGTGTGTGTGTGTGTTTTTGTGTTTACATCCTTTTCTATACACAACGCTTTGAAACCTCTCTCATTCATTATTTTAAAGTATATTATATTGGTTCCTTTTTGGTATAGTTTTCGTACGTATCATATTGTCGAAACCTTCCCCCTTTCTTTCAGTAATTCTAACGTAAACAACAACGTATGTAAACACCCTTCTCATTTAGCCCTATTACCGCCTATGGGCGCGGTCACTCATCCTTTTCAGTTTTTACTCTTATTTCAAAAACATTGCATGTGTGCTATTTATGTTGTATTGTATTCGTTGTATTCAACAACCAATGGTACAGTATATACAAAATTGAATGCCAAGATTGAAATAAATGTTACATAGGACAAACAAATAGACAACTGATAAAAAGTTATTTTGAACATCGAAACGCATACAAAAACCCAGAAATACATAAATCTAATTTGGCCACACATGCAATAAACACTGGACATGAATTCCCAGACATAACCAACGTGACACTAATAAAACACATATCACACGAAGGGACCATAATGATCAATTGGGAAAATTTACAAATATACAGACATAAAACACAAGACAATCTAATACCTAAACAAATACAAATCAACATAATACATGACACAATTTTCAAAGCACTCAACATTGAAAATACACAAAATACTAATACAGACACCACAGTCACACACAATAATACCAATTTAAAGGACCAAAGGCCAACAGAAACCACAACAACAACCAACCAACACACAAGTACTTCACAAGTACTTCAAAATTATGAAGGTTGAGGATGGGAACATAAAGCGTCACAAAAACATGTTCCAAATAAGGAAAAAAACATCCTTGTGATAGTTATATCCTTAAAACTGATGGTGATAGTTAAATACTATTAAAACAGTGTAATATTCACAAAATAATATAAAATATATCTTTGTACAAAGTATTTTATTATTATTAATAAAAAACTTTGTACAAGGTTATATTTTATCACACACACACACACACGCGCGCGCGCGCGCGCGCGTAAGGATACACTACATGTAAGAAACTAAAATGTTACGTACTGAAAACCTTGCAAAATTGAAAATGTCGTCAAATATTTCCAATTCTTTGTGTTAGGCAGACAATTTTGGAGCAACACCAGAATAGCAATATTGCAGAGAAACAGAATAACGTAGTTCGGAACACGATTATGTAGATTGATGGGGCTCTAACAAGATGCTAACAAGAAGAAACGCTGAGTCGTCCTTGCCTCCTACCACGTATTTGACAATTTTCGTTGCATGCAGTCAACTCATGTAAATAGTTTTTCTATTTTGTTTAGAATTAAAATAAAATGTAACGTAGGAGGGGTTTTCAGTCAGGCAAACCTTTTTTTTAATTTTTAGTTTCCTTAGCAGAATTTTTATCATTACAAATTATAAATTATGTGTGCATTTCATCATAAATTTTAACATTTTATGTCATGTTTGGTTGTGTTCGTGCAAAGTGTTTGTAACTTTCGTACATAAAACTTGACACACAAAATAAATATAAAACACGAGATGTTTTAATTGTTTAAATAAATATTTGCTTCGATGGTATATTGAAACATCACAATAACAATTAGAAATAAATAAGTTGTTAAAAGTGAACGTGAGATTTCACAGCCGGTGTCAGGTTATTGCATTTTCCCACTTCATAGGCCGTGGTCTAGGTTTTTCATGTTTTTACCAGACGTTTCGTCCATACAGATAATGGACATCATCAGTGGTGCGGAAACATCAATCAAAAACACCTGCGAAAGGATATAAACAAAAAGTGTCCTGTCCTGTTGAAGCACACTTATTTTTATACACTTTTTTTCAAGAGACAGGATGGGTATTATTTGGTCGATCACATCGATCAAAGTGCCGTGATTCTCCGAAAAGTGTGTATCGTCACCACGAAACGCAACATCAACACCCGCGTAGGTGAACGGAGGCGACACTGCCGGCTGCGCCAAACACAGAAGTCTGCTGTAACGGAATATGAGCTTTCTAATGACGACCACACGATTTTGTTTGCAAAAACACAAGCCCTGTCCTCGATTCGGCGGTAATTTGCTCGGATGCAGAAAGATACAATAGAAATATACACCACTACGACCGCAGCATGAATACAAAAAAAGAATCTTTTGATGCAGCGGTACTTTGTCTTGTCTGCCACAGTGCAGGACTGCGTCGGATGACCCAGTGAGCACTGCGACAGACGCCGGTATGGTGGCCGAATCTCTGGCAGCGGTGGCACTGCGGCAATTTGCCCGGGGAACGACTGGATTCCACCATGACGCGGAAGCCAAACAGCCGCGTCAGATGGAAGATTTTGTCTGCTGCCTCGCCCTTCTCGAAGTGGAGACGTACTTCTGGAACCCGTGTTTCAGTATTACTAAACAGGCTGAAAATTGCCTGCACTGGGTACCCCAGGTCGCGGAGCTCTAAGAGAATCTCCTGTGGATCTGTATGCGCGACGAGCCCACGCAGAATTACTGACAAGGGCTTGACGAGGCGGGGAGAAAAGGTGCGATACTGCAGGTTGTTAGCCTACAAGAAGGCCTCGACTATGGAGTCCTCCAGCCGTTTGAAGACAACCTTCACCGTATCACGGGAATTTTTTACGCTGAATAAACACAGCTTATTAGCATTTAAGCTTGATGAAATATGTGAGGCAACAAAAAAGGAGTGATATACGATTGGACAAAAAATTACCAACCAGCGCCTTGAAAAGTTATAAATATAAGTGCCCAAACAAGACAGAACCGTCTTCGTTTACATTCGTTCGCGGGTGTTGATTCCGCAACACTGATAATGTCCATCATCGGTATGGACGAAACGTCTGCTAAAAAAAACAGGAAAAACCTAGACACGGTCTAACAACCCGGAAAATTGTAAAAATTAAATTGTTATTTTGAGAGATTATACGAAAATGGCGTTAGCATAAGTTAAATTTGGTACTGTAACGATTTATAAAAAAGAGTTTTGTGAAAAAATGTTACAAAGAGTAATGACAGTTATAACGGAATGAAATATGCTTGTGTTTTGTTTAATCGTGTTGTGTTATAAAATGTCGGGCGTTACCTCCGCGCACTTTTGTTACTTACTCTGTTGACTGGATCCTCTGCAGTGATGTAGTCCTGTAACACAACTTAATACTATGCTTTTTGTGGGCGCCACTTGGAAACGTTTGTTCCAAGAAAAAAATGTGATTGATAAAAATGTTTAAATCTACGAAAAAATTTAAACAAGTCAGTTTAGCTTGGAAAAATCAGTTAAGTTTAATGGTTCTTTAAAAAACAAACAAATTGTCTGAAGGACTAACATTCATAGAAAAAATTATAAAATTGCTGAGAAAAAATTTTACAAGTTATTATTGTTGACAAATTTTTTATATATATCCAATCAAGTATCGGCTATTATATTTCAGATTTTGACTCAGTTGAAAAGCATGAGTTTAATACATGAAAAATCTTTACTCTCAGGACGTGACTCCTTTGAACTACCAAGACATATCAATTAGATGCCTTACAAGAAAAAACTAAGTGATTTGAAGGTGTATGTGTGGCGTGTAAAGTACAACTGCGTGATAAAATGTAACCAGGTAACAAATGACTTAATTTTGGTAACTCACGTTCCAATGGTTATTTATTCTCGCACTGGACACTCCTTTCGGGTAGTTTCTCAATCTCGCCTCTTCGGGTGTACACTGAATCTATTTAAAGTCAAATTTTGCGATAATTTACTTTTTCCGCACTTTCGTAAAAACGTTTGGCAGTAGAATATCGTTCAAACGCCGCCAAAAGCTCGTCAGCTGCTCCGCGTTAATTCAGAAATCGGCCACCGCAGCGCTGATTCGCATGCAGTGTTGAGGAAGGCTTTGTGTATTGTATGTTTACGTTAGGGGGAATTATTGTCACGTTAGTCAGTCAATGCAAACACAGCAGAATTCGTTCTCTATTTAAATGTTTGGTCCCTCCTGGGCCGTGGACGTTCTGGCTGCGTGATTTCTATTAAAATTTGCCGTATCGCTGCTCTATTTCAGCGATACTTTTGGCGAAGATCCTAGTTGAGGTTAAGTCAGTCGGTACGTCTACGTACGGGAAAAGCCTTCCTGCCGTGTTTTGTCGATTTCTCGCCTCTTCGGTTTCGCCTTAGCTGCGTTGATCAGTGTTGTGTGAGATGCATCAGTTCTGGAGTTCAAGTTTCAAGTGTTTTTGGGTCGAATTTGGTCTCTCTTTTATACTAATTCAGGCTGACTGTTTTCATCGACTTCCGGTATATTTGTGTAAAAATTCTTTCTAGAATGTTCGAGAATAAACGAAATGGAATGTCATAGAACAATTTTCACTTCCGTAGAAGCTTTTAGAACGAATTTCTTATTCTTCATACAAAGGATATTTCAAAAATTACTCTGGTATTTATCAAACAGTTTTACATTAGTACTCACAATTTGTATGCCCATTAATACATTTAGATTCCCTGTTTTTAACTGAATCTAGCGATACTAAATATGATTGGTTTCTAATTAACTTAAGTCTAA
Source organism: Magicicada septendecula (assembly GCA_034769895.1). Classification (NCBI taxonomy): domain Eukaryota; kingdom Metazoa; phylum Arthropoda; class Insecta; order Hemiptera; family Cicadidae; genus Magicicada; species Magicicada septendecula. Next base: position 407,293,528 of record CM068373.1, read on the forward strand.
TAAACAATACAATATACAACCCTCACCTTGAGTTGTTGTCATTGAAAACTCATTTTTTATAACAAAAATTGGTGTGGAGTTACAAAGTTCCTTCCACAAGCTGAACATCTAATACTACTACTTTCCTACAACAAAATAAACAAATTTTAACATAGATAAAACACAAATAAATACAATTTTATATGGCCTCTGCTCATGGCCTAGATTCTTGTCAGTTTTCTAATACAATGATTAGTCTTTTTCTTTAATATATGCATTATTTCACTACTGTACACACAGAGTTTATTATTTTGTCTATCTTTTGTGATACTTGGTTACTTTGTACATATATTATATTTATCACAAGATGACATAGCATCATTGATTGGTCTTGAGATGTCCTTTTTTTATGGCGTGACAAATCTCACTCTAAATAGTTAAATTCTTTTAGAATTGACTTTACTTTCAACTGAGTTTGTTTCTTATTAAGGTATACTGATGTATTGTACCTTTCTATCTTATTTTTGTTAGTATTATGTAAGTATTTAGCCAGATATGACAATTTTTGTACTGGATGATTGTTTCCAGCCATACATGGTATAAGTAAATATTTTGCTAACTTGACTATTACAATGTTAAAGTTAGTCAGGTATATTAGTATAGTTGTTTTATATCATATTACAGCTTTCTAATGGAATTTGGTTGCATTTTGGCAACATTAAATTCATAAATTATACAATATTAGATGCCTATTACATGTTTTTAGTTAACACTGTTTTTGGCTATTTTGACTGCTTTTTATTCATTTGACAGCTTCCTTTATTTACGATAAATTGTTCACTATTGTCTGCTTGACAATTACATATAGTTTTTATTTAAATCTGATAATAATTAATTTTTTCATGAAATCTTGGTGTATGGTCTCAAATCCAACACATTAATATTTTTTTGTCATTGCAAATATACAATTTTTATTTTAACTTAGATTCTTTCTAATAATGTCTTTAAGTCATTTAATACATTTATTTTATTTACATCACATAATATAATAATGGATCATGTCCATTCATTCACAAAAAATAGTTTTTAATACTCTATTCATAGTTAAAAAACTCAATAATTATTGACTCCATTTTGGTTAATTCTGACATTATTTCTCTCTCTTATAGTGTCTTATGGTTTTTTCACTCTTATTCACTTTAATAATATATATGGGGTTTTGTCTTAGTCATAGTTTGGTCGTTTTTTCAAGTTGATAGAAATAATTATTATACAAAATTACACAACTTTTTGGGACTACTTGGGTTCGATACTGTTCACCTCACTTTCCTCTTATGCTAACTTACTATATAAATGATTTCTTTTTATGGAACGTTCTGTGACGTTACATAGTTTATACGACCAAAAAAGATTGTTTATGCCTTCAGTGAAAAATTGAAACAAACACAATGGTTATAGAAATGAAATACTCAAACAAAAGAAATATACTTTTTTCTTTCGACAATTTTCTTCGTCGGTCCGGACACTTTGCTGTTTGTGATTATCTATAATATTAAGCTGGAACTCACAAGTAATTTTATAAAATTTAATAATTGATTTATTTATTATTAATGCTTTCAAAGCAGTATTTTGGAAAACCACAGCATGCAAACTCAGCTTCCATCTCTACATTTATATTTTATTCATATAATTCAAAATTATTATTTTAAAAAATTAAAAAAATACAAAATGTCAAATACAGTAATAGTTAAGGTATAACGTACTGTTATAAATTTATTGAGAAGATCGAAATAGGTATTTTAAAACATGAGCAATTATAAAATCATAACTGTCGAAAACACGTCGCCGCATCTAGTACTATGCCAAATTTTATTTTCATCGTAAGAGAAATAAGGTCAGCAGAGACCAGTAACAATTTTCAATATTTATATTGACTTGTAAATATTTCAGTATGTCTTCTAATCCGTGGTAACGGCGTTTGGCATCTGAGTCAAACGCTTTTTAGTTCTTGCTCCCATAATTAAATGGTTACTTCTTGTTTATATTTGGTTTATATTCAAGCCGATAAGAAAGGTTGGATCCATAATGACTTGTTGATCACCAAAACACAAACACACATACACAAACGTCTGTACCAGCAATTGAAAACATTAAATACCTGGGCAAGACATCGTTCCCGAACAATAAAGGGGCATGTTGTAGGCCTACCAACGCATGCACCTATCGCAAAACGTATTAGTTCAAGAAATTAAATGAAAACACCTGCAAAGCCTACACCAAAGGTTATATGAATCTAGTTACATTCTACAATTATCACGAAAATCAGCAGTTTTTAAAACGTTTTTCTCCACTCGCTGTGGTGTCTGTCTGTCCGGGTGGAATCTTGCGAATGATTTTTAACTACCTTCCAGACTAGCTAGAGCTTTGAAATTTGGCACAGTTATGTATCTCCGACGACAATACAATAATCCATTGAAAAAGTTGGGAAAATTGTGAATTTTGCAAAATTGTGAAAATTTAAAATTTTGCACACTTATGTATCTCAGATGACAACAATACAATAATCCATTGATGAAAATGTAAAATCAATTTTAATAAAATATCAAGAAAATTGTCAATTTTTCAAAATTATGAAAATTTGAAATTGTGCCCACTTTGGCATTTTGAAACCACTTTCAACAAAGTATCAATCTACTCACTGAAAACACAATTCAAAATGTAATATAAAACTTGACACATCAAAACAATAACAGTAAACAATATTTCTGCAGTAGTACACGTTTTTCAGCTGTTTAACAAGTGTACCAACATTGTAAAGAAACATTATAGAGGTATAAATAAGCGTGAATGTATATAATATATAGTTAAAAAAATAAAAAAAACGTTTTTCTAATGGACTAAAAATATCAAAATAATTATATTTTGGAAATACTTAAAACACCTGAGACCAAATATCAGCTACAATGAAAAACGTGGCGCGCATTTCAGAAAATACGATCGTTACTCATATCATAAGGTTTAATGGAATTCAGTAATTGTTTCTCTAATAATATATTCAGGGGTATGAGTTTGAAAATAGAAGTCATTCATGAAAATACTTGAATACATGGTAATACTTGAAACAACTGAGACCAAATAACAGCTAATACAATGAAAAACGTGGGGCGCATACCCCAGTAATAGTAATAGTTTATTACTTATTATGTACTGAAAGCGTTTCCGAAATTACTTTTTTCAATCTTTTGAAACTTGAAGCTATATCGCTGTATATTAATATACATTTGAGACTTAATATTTTTCTTATGATAAAAGAAATTAAAAAATTACACATACAAATAAACTTGTGATCCAACATGATTAACACGTTTTAAATGCCAGCAAATGTAGTATAATATTCCAGTTTGAATACTGACTTTTATATATACTTGTTGAATTTTATATGTTATAAGAAGAAAAGGTATAGAATAGTACACGGTCTATAAGTAACATTCACCATTAACATTATAGAATAATTTAAGATGTTAAACATATACGAGCATAATGCGAACTGACACAAACTGTCAACAACCTAAACAACATACGAGTAGCGGCCGTACATAACGTTGTCGCAGTACGAGAGTGTTGGAGAAAGGAAACTTTTTCGACGAGCAATAATATTCTCTTTAAACATCTTCAATCTCTCAACCATGGTAAAATATTCTAAAACTTTGTTATATGCTGTTTAGCTAAAGTACATAACAAGTTTGTTTTATATTAAAACACAATACAGGGATTTCAAAACGTATTATCCTCAATAGCTTTTAAATTCGCTTTAACCTTTACATAACAAGTTTTCCATTTTCCTGTCAGTTCGTTGCGCAGTAGTAAAATAAAAATAAGTATTTTTCTAAAACGTGAAGAACGTAACTTTAAAGAGTATACACTCGCTTATACGGCGCACATTGATTTTGAAGTTGGGTAAGCGCGCGCGCGCGTACATACACACACTTTGTAGTTAGTTATTGCTGTTGATTTCATTTTATTTTTTACATGAAACATAGTAATGTTTTGCAATACTTAACGATAAACTGTATCTGGCGTGCGTTGTTTGTGTTAGGAGGGGTTATGTGAATGAGATAGAATACATTTTAATAATATAAATTTGTACGTAAACATTTCCATAACATAAAAAGTTAGTTTCTCCTAATGCCCTAACAGGAGAAATAATCTACAGGAGATTTAATCTTTCTGTCCTTACAGAAAAAAATAATTTACTACTGGAGAGCGCAGAAACACGTAATAATAAAAGTGTGTTTGTCCAAGTTTTTTCTGAAAGCATTTTCCTTATATTGAAATCAAATATATTAATTTTTGCAATAAAATACTTATGTTTTTAATGGACGTGTTTGTAGGTTTACTGAGATGACAAGTTACTGACAATGACATTTTACTAGATATCGGACAAACTACTACACAAATGATTATATCTACCTCTGCCTGTCTGTCTTCCTGTCGTTGTGTCTGTGTGTGTCTCTTTCACGTATACAAACCTTTCTATAGACAGGTGTAAAAATCATAATTTATACAATGCACAGGCAGTATGGTGTAATGTTACTTATTTAAATAACATTTCTAATGACACAATCAAGTTCTTCTTACTTATAGTATATATATAGAAATAAGGTAATTAGCCAGCTGACCTCTAAAACAACTTAGTATAGTTTATCGTTGCGTGATCTGCAGTATGATCTTTAGCAAATTTTGTGGTACTCGAAAATACGAAAGTATGAATGTCTTCACAACCCCATGAAGTCGTATGTGTGTCTCCTTTAACGTTACAATTGTTTTAATATAATAACTGTCCTAGTTTAAAATTTGATGCCCGCAATATCTGAAGTATGATGTTGCGCATATTGATGACTGTCGTTAAGCTGTACTGACGATATAGCTACGCTGAGGAAATAGATAATAGTACTGCATCACTGAATGATTACGTGACGCCTTGCACGTTTATTGGCGCTGCATAATTACAACACCTAACGCTGCGGATTACTCAAGGTCATGGAAGATGCCCCTTACAGGCGTGACTCAACTAGCCACCGCATGCACTTGGCGCTTTGCGTTCGGAATATGTCGGAATATAACCTACTTTCCAGATTCAATATTTTTGTACATTTTTCTACGGACTCCTAGAGTGTATCTTTCCTTCCTCTGGAATACTTGGGAGAATCGTTTTCCCTTTACTAGGGTGAGAGCTCTAATTTACTCGTATTATATGAAAATGTTATTTTCCAGAACAACATTCTTGTTTCAAAGTAACTATGCTGCATCTTAAATATATTTTGCCCTTAAATGTTCATGTTATTTAAAATTATTATAAATTAACTTGTAAGCATTAAATATTGACTGAGAATGAAGTTATCCAAAAAACGATCAAACACATATAATACCTTATAAATTGAAATATAATAACAATAATTTCCTTTTAGGTAGCGACAACTAAAGACTTATTTTTCTTGCGCCCGACTTATTGATTATTGATATGCTTTAGCAGAGATTTTATTTAACTTTGCAAACACATCAAATTACATACATTTAAAAAATCCTTATGTTTAATTCATATGTTTAACGAAATTCCGAGGTGAATATTATAATGTCATGTAAAATATAAACTTAACCTACAGTCACAATTTAGTTTAATTTTCAAACTATACGCTGTCTATAAAAATTACACCTTTCAGCAAAATACAATAAACTTCCTGAATAGAGCTACTACAGTATGATGAAACTAATAAAAATAAATTTAATTTTCAGACGAGCGGCAAAAGTGGACCACTTACAAATTTTAGACAGCCTACTGAAAAAGGATTATGACAGGAGAGCAACGCCGACTAACCATCTCAGTAAGTACACTGCCAAAACCGAAACGTTTTAAGCTATCAATATAACATGATCATCCTTAGTAATCTGTATACACTGTACTGTAAACCTGTATAAAGAATGGTAAATATGGTATCATTTTATATAATATTTTAATATTTAGCTCCGTTTCATTTTTAATGTTTATCTATCCTATCTATACTATTTCATTTCTCATTGGCATCTCATATTACCTCTATCGTTTCAAATGTTGCTACTTTCTTGGTTTTGTCATTGTCAGTGTTCATTTCCGGGCGCCAATTTTTAATGTTTTTTACATTTAAAAAAAATCTTTAAAAAAATATTTGCTCACAAAATTTTCTTGTCAATTCTCGCAGGCATTACACTATTACATCTAAGATATTCAAAACCGTATAAATTTCTTACGCTGCATATTCCTAGCTTATATAAAATTCACGCGTTGCCTTTCCTACAGCACGCACTTTAGTTTTCCCTTTGTTTACTTCTCTTTACATTCCCTGTATTGCTTAATAATTTTCTATCTTCGCAGTCATTACTACTAACTAGTTAATGGTCGTTTTTCCGAATTTTTATTCTCTATATAAAAACTCTCTTTTTGGTGTCATTTAACATAAAATTAACAATATACTAACAACATCTAACAACATTAAATTACTAAAGCCCTCGTTGAAGACAACCAAACCTTTGTAATACTAACTAACTGATTTAAAAAAAACCTGCAAGCCATTGGTTTAATAGAGAACTGTTACGCTACTCCAATTGCTTGAACAGTCTGCTATCGACTGCAAGACGTTTGCAAGCCATTTACACCTGTTTGTGCAACTATTAATTTTACCGGCTCGATGCAGGGCATTGATTCAAATGTAGCCTGTTACTGTATCCTTGTAACAGTTGACAAACAGTTGACATTGTTTGTCATCATAGAGGAATAAGTCCAACCAATGGCGAGCAATACAAAGAATGGGAAAAATAGGAAACCGTTTTGACATAGAAGTAAACAGAATACTTCTTTTCGATTTAGCATCTGTGCAAGGGCAATTTTGTCTGATATAACTAAGCAAATCATCAAATATAATTTGAGCATGCGTAAATAATTTAAAAAATTTGTTCGTTTACGCAAAGTTCATCAATTATTATGTAGTACAGTCGTTTATCATTTTTGTAAATATCATCGGATGAAAATAGAATATTCGTGCCACTCTCCTTCGTCTCATTTTAATAATGAACTAGGCAAATAGAAGCAGCTCCGCAAAATTCGAAGAAGTGGTTGCAGTTACTGCAAAATTAGATTATTAACTGAAGTACTGATTACTGAATTTACTGAATTAACTGTTCAATTTCCAAGTCTACACTCCAGTATGAACCGACTAACGGTGCACTTGACCTTCATTGCACGTGCCAATCGCAGCGGGTTTGATAAAAAACAAAAATAAAAGAGTTCAACAATAAGTGCACGTCACCAATGGAATAGAATTCATTAATCATTCAGAAAGTTAGTTGAGATATTTAATCAATATCGTTAGTTGAGTATCGTTTGAATACTACTGCAACCTGCCAACCACCAAGCAATGTTTTATAAAACTGCCGAAATCTCAAAAACGATTAAGAGGTTTTAATTGAAACAAAAACCAAAGTAAAATTTGGAATTGTCTCCAAATTTTACTTCATAACACTATGTAGCTTATCTTTTACAAAACTAAAGTTTACTGCATGCCAAAAATTTAATTACATGCAAATTAATAATGCCATTTCTTTCTATGGCACAGTTTAAAGTCCCTGTTTTTGAAAACTATTAAAGCTATTAGTTCAGATTTACGTATAAACCAACCTTATATTTCAAAGATCGCTTTAGCAAAAGAAATTTTTAAATTTAGTCGGTAGTTTCTGAGATTATTCTGAACAAATCATACAAAATGTATCTCTTTAATAAACTAGTAGTATGGACGATAACCTATGCTTAATTTCAGAGCACTTGCAACCCGTTTTTACTACTGTGCAATTAGTTTTACGTACGCATTGCGATCAGTTGCTAGTGTAATAGAGACCTCACACCATGAGCCGAAACAATACTGTAATTTACCCACAAAACAAGCAGTGTACTGCCAAAACAAACAGTACTGAAAATTACAAGCCTTTCCACACACCTGTGATCATTTCATCGATTGTTGTCAGGGAAACGTAACAATGTTTATTCTATTTTACGCTTGGTACAAATTAAAATGGTATTGACAACACCATTAGAATAAGCTTTCATGTTTAATATTACTTTTGGACACCAAAATGGACCATGTTTGCTAGACGTAGCAGATAAATTTCATGAACGATTCCAAAAACCATCATCCAGTAAAATAATAGTTATGTGACCAGTGATTAAAAAAAGTCCTTGCGTGTGTAGCGTTCTCAAAGAGCACAAAACCTTCACCGGCCGTCCATTTACTATAACAATATAGCAGTACACCCTCCAACAATAGACTCCAGGAAATATCATTAAAACTGAAATTTATTCTGAGGTTTACAAGAAGAATTCTTAAGCAATTCTTGTTGATAGGGTTTTCAACCAGCAAAGGACTGGACAACATTTATAAAAATGTAGCAAAGGTGGCGAAAACTCTGTTTTGATTTCGGCAATGATGTACGCTGATTCAGCGTCTCTGTCCAATGTATGGTTTTCTGATGAAATCCATTTTCACTACAATCGATTATATCTCATCCAATAGACTCTCAACCCATTGTGTTGGTTTTAAGTGGCCAGACGTCAATGTGCAGTAATCACTCCATAGTACTTCATTTATCGTGTATGCTATGTAATACCTGCTAACGGCATATATATCCTTATATTGTTATATTGTTATATCCTTATATTATAGTATATTGTTAACTTGTACTAATACATCTGATAATATAATTAACAAATAAATCATTAAAACTGTATAACAAGCAGCCGAAAATTATTTTCATTTTCCCATCACTAGAAATTCTCAATTTGCACTAACAACATTTGACAATTTAATCAGCAATGAAATTACTAAAGCTATATAACAAGGAGGTACAAGTTGTTCACTGTATAAATGCAAAAATTTTCAAATATAGTCTTTAAGTTATTTCCAAGTTAATTTCATTTATCGATATTAAATATTGACAAGTAATAATAATAACAGGTAACACTATGATCAACCACTGCAATCGCTGCAATCCACACATTATATTTTTCGAGTTATTAAATTAAATCTATATACTAAGTTATTTTCAAGTTATAGCTTTAAAGGTAGTTTCAAATTATTTTCATTTTATGAATACAAGAAATTTCAATTTATGCTAATGGCATTTAATAATAAGGTTAACCAATGAAATTACGACAGAGATATAACAGGTAGATGCAAGTTGTTCATTATATTAGATACTACAATTTTCAAGTGTAGTTTTTTAAGGTATTTTCAAATTGCCTTCATTTTGTAGAGATTAAAATTTTTAAGTTGTAATAATAATAACATTTAACAACACGAATAAGAATTCAATTACTAAAATGTTTTATAAGCAGATTCCCAATAATAATAATAAACACAATAATCATATCATGCACCAGGTATGCACAGGACATGTCACGAGAAATGTTAACCCTTAAGTGTACGAGTCTACTCTTACTAAACGAGTCTTTCGTTTGTAGCTTAAAACTGGTGGAGTGCGGTGTGTGTGGTTAATAAAAAAACAATCCTCCCACCTGCTCTTTGCTGACACATATGAGAGAACTTGCTATGTAATAACTGGAGGAGAGTGATGATGATGAAAGCAAGGACGAGCTTCCCCGGGTGGTGCAATTCCTTCTCTGCAGATGTTTCGTTGGGTCTACGTTGGTCTGACGGCGTTGGGGACCTTGTTCCTCAGCTCCGCGGATGGGGAAAGATGTATTTTCCCCATCTTGGCGACCGCTTTACCTCCCGACTGTGCGGAGAACCCTGTAAAAAATTCCATTTTTAACTCTCAGTCAAAAGGACACCTTAACCCCCAAATCTTTGTCGCCCCGTAAACCCTGATCACGCACACACACTATTATAATTTAATTTCCACTACAGCTTGTCACTGGCAAGAGCAAGGCTCACATTTTCAAACAATTTAAACTAACTATTGAAATTTAGTTCCATTATAATTAAATTATTACAACTCACCCAATTCATCTGGCTTTAAATATTCGCTGCTTTAAATTTAGTTTTAAATTCACATTTTAATTACAGCCACGTGCCCTCTGCCACACCAGAATTATCTACATTTTTTCAAATTATTTAAATTAACTAAATTTCACTTCAATTATAAACATATTATTACAACTCATCCAATTTATCTGCCTTCAAATATTTGCTGCTTTACATTTAGTTTTAACTTCATATTTTAATTACAGCCACGTGCTCTCTCTCAGAACTAACATGGCAAGATCGAGTCACACACACACTATTATCGACGTAATACACACGCCACCCTTTATTAAATTAACCTTAAAAATATTAATACCTCAATACTTTGGCTCACCTGAAGCATTTTATAAATTCACCAACTCATTATAAGATGTCTACGAATGCTCACCGTCAAACAACCGCCCTGCCGGAGTGTCGAAAAGGAAACACGCGTGTCAAAAAAAAATTACGGGCATTGAAAATGCTACAATAAATCTAAAAAATATATATATTTATGTTCATTCACCAATCAATGAATTCATTCTTCATTCAAAAATCAATGAATTCATTCTTCATTTACCAATGTACAGATTATAAGTTAAATGTAGTCACATTCATAAGCGAAGTTTTATATGTGTACCTCTACTACGTTATTGACAACAAAGAAGTAGTTTCTATGGGAACTCACCGGATCCCATTTTCGATCACGCAACAGCGATCGGCCGCAAATGTGCGACACGTCCTTATAAACATTTTCAATGTTAAAATTTCAGCGTATAGTCGAGAGTTACAAACAGCTGATAAACCGCGGTCATCCCGATTGCGTCGCCGCGTGTAGTAGCGGCGCTGCCTCCTGAATGACATCGACGCTCAAGGTCACGGCGACTGTCTGACTAAATAACGTTATCGGTGGCGGGCACGACCTACCGATCTAGTTCGCCAGTATCAATCTGAGTAATTCACGTTTAAAACTTGCCGTGGAATTTAATTTTAAATTTACCACTGCACACCCTGACCCCAAAAGGGCAACCTGGTTGCCCCAAAATCGGATCAAACCCCGGTCTCCTGGCTACATTATTGCACCCACAAGACTATTGGCTCCCTTGGGAAAACTCAGAAAATACACGCACTTAGGAAGACAGAGGCTCAGAGAGAAAACGAAACAAGAGGAAGGAAGAAGTGGAGTGTGTATGCATTTGTGCCTGAATGTGTATGTGTGTGAGTATGCGGTACTGCATGCTGACGTGATCGGGGTCAGCACACAGCGACAAGAGACAGAAGGAGAAAAGAAGAAAGGAAATAATCGTAGTCAACCACTAGAGCTCTGACCTCCTAAGGCCTCATAAACTCCCGAACTGAGACCCAAGAAGCCAAATCGACATCAATAACCAGGCCACCCTTTTACCACCATTCAAATACCCATACCCTTATGGCAAAACTTTAACTTGGATATGTGAGTAGTCAACGTCACGATATCCTTGTCAGGATCACCCAACTTCACCGTCACCGGTGATACAAACCGTAGAATGCGGTGTGGCCCGGACCAACGATAACAGAGTTTGGCGGCACTTTTGTCCACGGCTGAGCTGATCGGGTGGCTTTTACAGTAGACCAATTCCCCAACCTTGAAGGGATTAGGAGTTCGCCCCTGATTATAACGACTACAGACACGCTCGTGTGCACGAAGCAAATTCTTCCGGGCCTCTTTCCACCGGTCTGCCGTCCTAATGTCAGGATTACTTGGCAGAAGATCGTCTATTTTCCACAAGTTGGCCAAGGGAAGTGTGGGCGAGAATCGGAATATCACCTCAAAGGGAACGGCCTTATGACTCTCATGGAGGGCCGTATTGAATGCTAACTGTAACTTAAGATTCTGGTCCCAACAATTCTGTTGCTCTGCGTGGTATGCAATGAGAGCAGATCTAAGATTCCAGTTGAATCTCTTCCCGTGGGACGGCTGAGGGTAGTAAGTGGAAGTGGTTATATGTTGGATCCCGTTGGCGAAACACGTTCGCCGGAATTCGCCTCAAATGAATGGTGGACCATTGTCTGAGACAATGATGGCCGGAAGTCCGAAATGCTGAAATACATGGTTCTGTAGCGCGAGAATGGTCAATCGAGCGTTTGCCTGCCGTAAGGGCAATAGCCAGACAAACTTAGAGAAAGCATTCACACAAACAAGTACGAAGGAATTCCTTAACTTGCTACGTGGGAGAGGTCCCACGTAGTCGATGAATAACTTTCCCACAGCACCGCCTACACTGACTCTATACCACCCCAAAAGAAAAACTGGTGACACCAATCCTGAATGCGGCATGGTCTAGACCCAACGATAACTCAGCTCTGAAATTATTAACGATTTATAACATGTTCAAATTTATTTGCACAACAAACAAAACTCTTCAAGCAAAGAAAACCTAACCTATGGCCAAACACTGCTGCTGAAACGCAAGGAAGAACTTTATTGGATAACCTGGCACAAACCCCTTAATAGCCCTTAATTATAACCATGTTATCATTCAGTCGTGTATGAGCAGCTGTTCGGTGCGGTTGTGCTGTCGTGTGCGGTAACTTAATATTATCGTTATCATTCTTACTAAATAGACTTGTATGTGTAAGTAACACTGCAACAAGAAATATCAACAAAAGGTTTATCTTGTGACGATTTCATTAATAAAAATATGGTAATTAATAAATAGGTAATATGTAGGCTGAGAAATTTTAAAATTTTTAATAAAATCGCGCATTTAAACTAAATCTTATTGCTACCATTATATAATAATAATATTTAATAAAGAGTTGTAATAATAAAATAAAAGGAATACGATTGTACAGAAAGGGTAAACCTTGTTAATTAATCCTGCATAGACATGCGCTAACCACAACTAACTTGATTTCCGACCCCTAAACAAACTAAATATACTTGTGAATTTGACCTTATTTAAATAATTAAACAAGACCACTGTAATGTACTTTAATTACGTCTGTAACTAAGAATATCTCTACTTAATTAAATAGTCATACTTTAATCCTTTAAAGTAAGAATGAACATGGAACTACTTTTATGCTGTATAGTAAATGTCGCGAGATTACTACTCTCACCCCTTAACTATTTACCACTTGCAATGGAGCCCTCACGCCGTAAGCTGCGCACAGCGTTGGTTCGCGACGCGGATACTAATATGTGAATGTTTGGTAAAGAATATTTAAACAACTAAAGCGTGCACCGATGACATCTCTATCTATTCTTAAATAATAAACTATGTAATTAAGGCAGTACTAGAACATGAGGTGAAATTCAAGTAATAAATAATCATGTGAAGTGAATACCAGTGAAACAAACTTTCGCTTTATTTATTCTAACGACTAGAATTACTACAGTCATCTAAGAAGAGAGTACCACACCCAGAATGATTTAACATACATCAGGAACTTCACAATCTCCGGAAACTAAGGTAACCACAGACCTTCAGGAAACACACCGAGGACCGAGGAGCCGAATCTGCATCAACTACAGAAAACACAGGTGACATGAAGGTCTTCCATCGTTATGAGATACTAAAATTATAACCAACAAAAGACAATTTTAACTCACCGCTTTAAGACTTTAAAAGACAGACATTATATGTAACATGTAGTCTGTAATCTAAGAAAACTGTTTGTAGTAAAGAGTAAAAGTTTAAACTGAAAACTTTATTGTTTTAAAAAGATTAAGAAAGTCCATTCTTCAAATGGCACAAATTTCAAGATTGTATATGGCGAGGTGACCATTAATAAAATACTATATTCAATCCCGGATCCGTGGAATAAATTAAATTGATGTACATCTTATTTTGAGGGCCCTTGTGAAAGTATAAACTGTATGATCGTTTTGTAAACTGTAAGCTGTTGAACCATATATGTTGAGAACCTTTTAATAGAGCAGTTAATCGCATTATGTAATAAAGAGATGTCATCTTTAGTACCGACTAAACTGAGTGCATAAATCAACAGTCTCCCTTCCCTCCTCCCCAGTATCCTTTTATATTAATTGTTTAGGTGTTGTGATTAAATTTCAGCTCGTCACAACGAAGGCAGCCTGTATAATTGGCAGAACCAATTAATGCGGGTTCCCTACGTTATAACACAAGCTAAGATGTTATAATCTGATTACTCGAACAAATCCAAGCTGCCGGCCAGGGGGCCGCGCGTGCGTCTGCTCGTACGTGTAGGACTGTGTGTCTGTCTGCGGCTTGTGGTTGTTTGTACCTGTTTATCTACAAAACATAAACACAAGGCCAGAAATTACTCATTTGGGATACACGCGTCTTTAAATTTATCTGTCTACTGTAATTATCGACAATAATGAATTATCAGCAACCAGGCCTGTCAACTAACATTGAACCTGTTCCTACGGTCCACTCAGGAACTACATTACCTCCAGTGTCGCAAAATGCCCCTCAATCCTATAACAGTCAACATTCAGGCAGAAATGTTAATATTGATTTCACACAACACGGATCCCACAGCTGGCAGATGGTGAAAAAACGAAAAAGAAGTCGTCAATCTTCAGAAAACACATCTGAAACACACACTCAGCGTAATGACCATAATCGATTTAAGGTGTTACCTGTAGATGACCCTGATTACGTCGAACCTACTCAAGTCTTGACTCAGCCGAAAGTACCTAGACCTCCTCTTGTATACCTTCACGGTGTCGTCAATTACAATGAAATTATCAATAATCTTACAAAAATTTTGGAATCAGAACAGTACAGTACTAAATCGTTCGATGACAATACGATGAAAATCAACACTTTTGCACCTGATTCTTACAGAAAATTAATCCGTCACCTCAAGGACGAAAAAATTATTTACCATACATATCAAATTAAAGACCAGCGAGCATACCGGGTTGTCATAAGAAACATTCATCCTAGAATCGGTGTACACTTTATTAAAGAAGCACTAAAAGAAAAAGGACACTCAGTCAGAAACATAATCAACGTTCGACACAGAGTCGAGAAAACACCCCTCCCTCTCTTCTTTGTTGGTCTTGAACCTGCAGCAAACAATAAACAAATATATAACCTAAGGTCTTTAGGTAACATACAGATTACTGTAGAACCACCTAGGAGAAAAAACTTCATAATCCAGTGCATTCGTTGTCAGTCATACGGTCACAGTAAGATGTACTGTAGAAAACCTTTCCAATGTGTCAAGTGCGGAGGTGAAAACAACTCCGCAACTTGTTCCAAATCTAAGGATACACCAGCCATATGTGCATTATGCGATGGTCCTCATACAGCTAATTATAAAGGCTGTGAATTTTATCAAAACCTGCAGGCCAGAAAAAGCCCCGTACCTAACACCACACCTAGGAGAGAACCCCTTCATTGTTTAGGACTATGAACACGGAACAGAACATGAATACCCGTAACGTCTCTTTTCCTACTTACGCCCAAATTGCAGGACTACACCAACACTCAGAATCATCGCCCCGTTATGACACCAATCTCAAACAGACAGCAAATGAGGACATCACTCTTTCACACTTCCTGACAAAATTTGAGACTATGTTCAGTCAATTCATGTAGCAAAATAGCGTCATGCTTAATCTCCTTACAACACTTTTCAATAAACTTTCTAATTAATAATGAATAACAATTACAGGATTGGATTATGGAACGCCAATGGACTCTCTCAACGCACGCGAGAAGTCAAAGCTTTTCTTATTGAAAACAGGTTAGACGTAATGCTTATATCTGAGACACACTTCACAGACAGAAGCCATATTAGGATTCCAGGATTTTCTGTTTATGATACCCAACATCCTGACCGTAGCGCTCGTGGCGGAACCGCTCTGTTAATCCGAAACAATATAAAATATTATCTCTTCTCTAAAGAAAGTCAAAACTGCTTACCTACAGGCGAGAAACGTTTTAATTGAAGATCAAAGAGGCCCTCTAATTGTTTCTGCAGTCTACTCTTCCCGAAAACACAGAATCAATGAAACTGACTTCACCTCTTTTCTTTGAACTCTTGGTGCAAGTTTTTTAGTGGGAGATCACTTTAATGCAAAACACCTGCAATGGAGTTCGAGATTAGCTAATCCAAGAGGTAGAATTTTATATAACGTCATTAAACAAGAATCCCTGTCCTTTCTGTCCACTGGTCAACCAACCTATTGGCCTGCTGATACAAATAAAATACCTGACCTCCATGATTTCTTTTTAATACGAGGCTTGTCTCACAAATACTACAAAGTTGAATCTTGCCTTGATGTAGCCTCTGACCACACTCCAATTATTGCCACTATTAGCAATACTATAATTGAGTCTGAAAGTCTACCAACACTCACAAATCGTCATACTGTCTGGGATTACTTTAGAGAGCTTGTACATGATAATATCTCGCTAGAACGTCCACTCCACACACCTGCTGATTGGATGCGGCTGTAAAATATCTCACCAGCACTTTTCAAAAATCAGGCTGGGAAGCTATACCTTGCAATACAGCGAATAATAAGCACTTAAACCTTCCTTTGGTTGTCCGAAAGAAATTAGCTGAGAAGCGTAGATTGCGACGAATTTGGCAGCATACTCATCATCCGGATGATAAAAGAAAGTGGAATTCCGCGGCCAGACAACTAAAACGATTGTTAGAAAATTTAAAGTATGAAGGGATTCAAGATTATCTAGAAAATCTGTCACCTAATGAAAGTACTGATTATTCTCTGTGGAAGGCTACTAAACGATTAAGAAGGCCACTATTACAAATACCACCAATACATAAATCAGATGGTAGCTGGGTGCGCAGCAATACAGAGAATCCCAGATTTTTGCTGAACATTTGGTCAAAGTTTTTCAACGTGAAGCCAGCAAGAACGTCTCTTTCGATGAAGAGGTACAAAGATATTTACACTCCCCGCTCAAACTGACTCTACCCATTAAGCCTTTTAAAGTTAACGAAATAATCCTGTATAATTTGAAAAGTATAAAGGCTCCCGGCATTGATTTGCTATCGGGGAAAGTTCTAAAGGATGTAGTACGCCTCTCAAAGGCGTTGTACTAATAACATATATTTTCAATGCCATACTCAGACTTGAATACTTTCCTCTTCTCTGGAAATCGGCTCAAGTTATCAGGGTCTTAAAACCTGGTAAAAACCCTCAAGCGCCCTCTTCTTATCGACCCATAAGCCTTCTACCGATACTTGGTAAGATCTTTGAGAAGCTGTTTGTAAAACGACTTACGCCAACAATTGTAGAAAACAACCTAATTCCGGATAACCAATTTGGCTTTCGAGAAAAGCACTGTACGGTAGATCAAATACACAGACTAACAAATGTTATCAATAAATCGCTGGAAACGAAGATGTTCTGCTCAGGTGTGTTTCTCGATGTTTCCCAGGCATTTGACAAAGTCTGGCATCTTGGACTCTTATACAAAATAAAGAAAAATCTGCCACATAAATTGTTACCGTATTCTACATTCCTACTTAGTGGGCAGAGTGTTTCAAGTCAAGTACTCGGATGCCTCTATTACCAGTGGGGTCAGGTGTTCCGCAGGGTAGTGTCCTGGGTCCTCTGCTCTACCTTCTGTTCACCTCGGACTTACCGTCAGCAAGTGAAACCACTGTTGCTACCTACGCCGATGACGCAGCAATCCTAGCGACACACTCCGCCCCTCAATAGCATCTCTTATACTACAAGAATCATTAAACAGCGTTCAGTTATGGCTTGATAAATGGCGTATAAAAATCAATTCATCCAAATCAGTCCACGTTACCTTCACCACACGTAAGGCAAACTGCCCTCCAGTATCAATTAACGGTCAACCAGTACCGCAAGCCGAAAGTGCTAAGTACTTTGGGATGCATCTGGATTGGAGACTAACATGGAAAAAACATATAACATCTAAGAAGATTGAACTTAATCACAAGGTCAGAGAAATCTATTGGCTTATAGCCAGAAAATCACGGTTAAGTCTCGTCAACAAACTCTTGATCTATAAAGCAGTTCTTAAAACGGTATGGACTTATGGTATTCAACTTTGGGGTACTGCAAGTACAAGTAATATTGAGATTATCGAGCGCTTTCAGTCCAAAACTTTAAGATCAATAGTCGACGCTCCATAGTTTGTCTCCAACAACTCTATACACCGCGACCTCAAAGTTCCAACCGTGAGAGAAGAAATCATGCGCCTCTGCAGGACTCTCATCTCCAAACTAGAACAGCATCCTAACCATCTGGCAATTAACTTGTTAGACAACAATGAAGATATTATAGACTGAAAAGACACAAACTATTAGACTTACCATTCAGGTTTAACTAATAATGTATTCTCTGTATTTTCTGTATTGTACTGTCTGTGATATCTGTTCTGTACGTTTTTGTATTCGTGTCATTCATACGTGTTAATGTCAACCTGTATATGTGCCTTATGGGCCCAGTGTTTAATATTTGAAATTATTGTATCATGCCAGCAGGAAGTGGAAGTGATTTTTGTTTTGTTATCATTTAGTTTTGTATTTTGTGTACCTCTATAATCTATTATCAAAAACAAGAAGAGCTGTCAATGGTCAGCTCAACATAATCCTGTCTGTGTTGTCAGCCAATTTGTTAAATGTTCGCTTAGTCGAACAGATTACAGATCTCCAATAAAAAAAATAAATTAAAAAAAAGTTATCCTTGTTAGTTTGGTTTTCTGAGGAAAGATTTACGCAGCAAAAAATGTACAGCCGTGACGTGACTATAAGGAGTACCTCACGGCTTATTATATTCCTAATAAACTCCACTTTTCTGTTAAGAATAGAATTTTTTGGTTGGCTATTGCAGCGTTGGTTGGTAAGTGAAGCGTTTAAAGAAATATCTGCACACATAAGAAGTATTTCAAATGATCCATTAAGGTGTAAGCTTGTGATAAGTGACAGAATAATAGAACAAGTAATGCAGATAGACTACTTGGGAGCAAGGCTTTCTAGTAACAATAAGGCAGATGAAAAAATTAACATCAATTGTTGAAAGCAAGACGAATTCCTGAATGCATGAATAACCTTATATGGAAAAATAAATACCTCACACAGGAAGTAAAAACTACGGACTACAAAAGCACAATACGTCAAGTAATATCCTATGCATCAGAGACCAAGCCGGATACAGTAACAACTCAATGAAAACAACAAACTACAGAAATAACTATATTATAGAAGGTACTAGGAAATACAATGTACGATAGGTTGCCAAACGATTGTATAAGAGATACGTGTAATATTACATAACAATTCTTTGATATTAGAAAGAAGAAGAATATGGAACAAATATCAAGAATTGATGACGCAAGGCTAGTGTGAAAAAGGCAAGACGTAGCCAACCAAACAACAAGAGAAGCTTTGGTCGGCCAATGAAGAGATGGAGTGACAGCATGCAAGACCTAACAAGGAAGTCAATGAAGAATAAGACTTCGAGTTGGCTTCTGATTACGATTTTGATTTTGAGTTTGATTTATTTTTAAAGATGCATACGCCAAATAGGTTTATGAAAGTGCCAGCCAAATGGAGGTGAGTGTTAATTTTCTTGTTTCCATGAGTGTTGTAGAACAACACTGGCTACACAGGCGACTAGATTTCATCTGTTCATTAGTTACTTGAAAGTGATTGGAGTACGGTAAACATTACGGAGCATTTTCTTAAGACGAGATCCGTATTTTTGTAGGGTGTCTAGAAAAATTACTGACTTACTAACTAACCGATGTAGTTAGTTACTGGATTACAGTGTAATGTAAGCCACAAGTGTTGCTAAAACGTTCGTATTCTATTTCTATTTCTCATGTTCAATTATGCCAATATTATAAATGTTCCTATTTATTGTTTTGCATCTTCAATCATAGGAGATGTAGAAAAAGATGTTAAAAAATTTTCTAACCTAGTTAATTGAATTGAAAACTTGTTTTCATTTTCAATAAGTATTATGCATTTTAATATATTCAAATCGTAGTAACTGTACAATGTGACTGTTTACAACTAAAGTGCATGCAGGTTACATAGGCCTGTAAAGACAAAAACTTGTACATTTCTACGAACTACACGTGTGTGCTACCCTAGGCCAAGATTGTTTTGAAGTTAAGTCAAAGGTTTTGCCAAGCTCTGTTGAAATGTCAAGAAATATAAAGGGCGAGATTCAAATTAACTTACAATTACATGAAAACGTGTAAACTTTAATCACAAACTTGTAACCACGTGTTTACAAGAGCCGTACGATTTTCTAAAACAGAATTAGCCTAAATCTCAATTCAAATGTTATTCTGCTGAAATAAGGACGTGTAAGTTCAGAGAGAAACATGACACACAGTAACCAAGTTCTCGTTAACAAAGCGACTTTTATCTTAAAAGTTAGAGTTTGTAATTTAGTAAGCAAGTCTGTTCACAAAATGTTTGTAAACAAGTAAATGTATTGTCAATTCCTTTATACAGGAAGAGAACAAGGAGAAGAAAAATAAAAAATAAATACAAATATACAATAAATTTATATATCATTTGTTATTTATGAAAATTTTATCCATCAAAAACATATCCATACTTGTAATAAAGGAACAGGTATAAATTAAAAATGGTTTCATTTCATCGGTTCAAAAACATTAATCAGTCAGTGCTTACTTTATATGAAACTTTCCAAACTCCAAAAGCGATACGGACCTTGATATCGTATTTTCACCTATACGTGCTTTGAGATAAAGATTATACAGCACTAATAATTTATGCAATCTTCTCATATTGTATCATGTATTTTATTTACATATGTAAATAATTGGACACTTCGTTCTTATAAAACGATTTGTAGATGGTACGAACGTGCAACTGGGCTATAAGTAAAAGACTTTACTACAATTTTTCTCTGTCTACGCATAAGAATATAAATACTTTCCATTATTAGCAATTGCTGTATTTATCTATATGGCAAATTTGTTAAATGCAATGACTATCTTTGATAAATAGCACGTATAATTGTGTCACCTACAGTGCTACTACACATTGTAGTTTTTAAGTCTAGAAATTACTTTTTAGGCCTTTTTCTTATGGAAATAAGGAAACATTACTCATGACGGCCTTAACTATTTTTTCAAGTTACATCGAAACGTGATAGACAAAAACGAAATGTTTTTAATTCCTCGATTAGTTTTTAGTAGAATCTGTAATATTACAACATTTTGAAATTGTTGATTCCTTTTTCATATACCCGAGTCGATGACACAGTCTGCGGCTATAAAATTGTCGACAGCAGTTAGTCTAGCACATCAGATTAGGATAGTAATACAGTACCAATACAAATTACAATTACTAAAAATGAGAGTAGTATAGAATAAAAAATATAATCCTGTGTGATTGGTGCAACGTTTTTTTCTAATATTTGTTAACAAGAGCGAGTAGTATTCTGAATGATTACAAAAATGTTATGTAAATTACTCTATATAAATTTAAATGCATTGTTTTTCATTCAAGTTATAAGCTGCATGCGACATTATCTAAAAATTTCAGTTATTCACGTATACTTGAATACAGACTTCTTAGACGTTTGGCTGCGAGGTAGCCGGAGTACAGATACATCATATGCGTAAGCAGAGAAAAACCGAACAGAAACCTTCAGTTAATCACCATATACACACGTTTGGTGCCTACAAATAATTTTTTATAAATCTCTGTGCCCAATTATGCACAGATAAAAATAATATAGAAGATGCATTTTGAAATGTTAATCAACTGCTAATAATTTTTTTCAAATTTTTGATATTGAAATTTCTCAAATAGCACATCTGCAATAAGCACAGTCTATGAGTGGCCTAACATAAAAATCCTGTGTTTAGACCTATATGATAAATTTTTTTCACTGTAACCTGCATATGTATATTTACCTAGGAATATAAGAGGTAAAACGTCGTAAATCAGTTTATACGTAAAGGGATGTGTGTGTGTGTGTGTGTGTGTGTGTGTGTGTGTGTGTGTGTGTGTGTGTGTGTGTGTGTGTGTGTGTGTGTGTTGAAAGGATGAGCTTGCGCTCCCCTGTATCCCTTTTTTAATTAAAATCTATACATCATTAATTTTGCTTTTTCTACGTTTGCACTGTTATACGTGAAAAAGGTTTATATTCTCATCAACATTATAATTCTAATATAAATGCGAGTATAAAAAAATTCCCAGAAACTTTTGACAGTAAAAACAATAATTCATAATACCAGTGTAGGCAATTGTTGCTTGATAACTACTTTCATATTTACATTAGGAAAGAGTTATGAAAACTAATTACTTAATAACCTAAAGATTTAAAATTGAATCGCTTATTTTTAAAAGTTCTCACCCTTTTATGGCTCGTAAAAAGGTATCCCTAAAACTGTAAAATTTTGGGAAACTAAAACAACCTGTGTATTCTCAAAAAATTATATAAAATTTCATATGTCTCATTGGGACAACTCTACTCTGTTGCACTTTAAAACTATGTAAAATTTAAAAAAATTTTCATAATAAATTGGTATTTAATGTGTATTTAAAAACTGCCAAAAATAAACCTTTCTAAGAAAACCTTGAGTATTTATAATAATGGAATAGTCTGTTGTATACAGAATTTGATTTTGATTTAATATAACTGAATGTTACGAAACCTTTAAATAAATTTATTTAGAGCATTTGTCACAAGCACATCTACAAAAAATTAATTTTTTACTTTTTATCGTAATTGTTACCTTAAAATAATAGACTACGGACAGATTTATGGGGTATTCTTTGATAACTGTAATACAAAAAGCACAAAGAATTTATAGTTGAATGTGCAATATAAACATTTTATAAATATTTTGGAAATAATAAATATGCGAGTTCATTAGTGTTAGAGTTTTTTGTTAGGCTCCCTATTTTTTTTAAGCTACTGATCCAGTTCATTTTAAAAAGCGTGGTACTTAAGAAGAACATATTGCACGTCCTATTTTAAATCATTTAATAAATAAAGTTGTGTTAGTGGTTATGATCACGGACACAAAATAACACTGTTGCACACCACTATACAAAAATTATTCCGATTAGCGCTTTCAAACTTCACAGCTCATCATCAGATGGGAAACACATGAAACATTTCCGATATGAAATAGTATCAGCTATGAGATATTTCCGATCTGGTGATGAGCTGTGAAGCTTAAAGGCGCTAATCAGAATAATTTTTCTATAGTGATGTGCAACAGTGTCATTTCTGTTTATTTCAAATCAGTTACTTGTTATTCTCAAATTAGTCTTTCTTGGCCTAAGCGTGTTGAGGTAGTAGTGTAACTTTAATTAAAAAGGTAAGTAGCTTCAATGTTTTATAATCGACTCCACGGATGCAGTTGGACGCCAAGGCTGACCCCGTTTTAGAGTGTTTGCAAATAAACGGGTGATACATAGACATACTAAGGTGTGTGTTTAAATGTCTTAAAAAACTGTGTTTTTATATACATTGTGCCACGAGTTTTGAAAATGGACAGGTACCTCCGTTACCCCATAATACTCTTCAAGAAGAATAAAGAATCAATTTTTACAAAAAAAAATCACATTCTTAATAAAATGGATATGCAACCTGTCATAAATAATCAAATGTACTTTGTTAAATTATTAACGACATGTCAAAATTATTCTTTATAACTATCTTGTAATTTTCTATTGACGTTCACATGAATTACAGTACTTGACGTTGATGATATTCTCAGTTGTTTCGTTACAAACACACACACACACACACAAATTAAAATAACGTATGTGAATAGTATTTTATATTTTATTTATTTTATGTCTTACTGGATTCTGTTCATATTAAACCCGTTTTATGCTAGTGAAAGTAACATAAAAATGACAGCCAATAAACCACTTTTACGTATTTACATATTTTAAAATTCTTTGCCTTCATTAACATATTCCCGAAAATTGTTCTGTAGGTGGTAGTGTGTTTAATAAATGAATATCGTGTTGAAGTGGTAGTGCAACTACAGTTAGAAAGGTAAGTAGATTGAATGTTTTATAATCTACACGGATTTTATAATCTACACGGATCTACATGGACTACACGGATGCAATTTGACGCCACGCCTGACCCCGTTTTATAGTGTTTGCACATGAACTCGTGATACACAGACGCACTGAAGTAGTACATTATTTCTTGTTCAAGTACCTTAATGTCTTCTCAGGCCGTGGTTTTTTTTTAATAAAATTTGGGCTACCAGTTTGCAATATCGTCGGTTTTTATTAATTTATTTTGTATCTCACTGAATTCTGTTTATATTTAACCTGTTTTATAACCAATGACAGAGAAACAACGTATTTAATATTTTATACTTCTATGGTTTATTTACACCTTTTCAAAAATATTCCTATAATGTTATTTAAAAAGAGTTTACTTTGAACATAGAAAATTAATTTCAGTGACAACACATGTGATCACAAAACACTTAGACAAAGTAATTTTCCTATGTACAACAGTTTCACGAAGGTACATTGTTGTGTGTTGCCAGCCAGTCTCACCTACGACACAGAGATGATTAATAGCGTCAAGTGACGTTGATGTATTTGCAACGACTAACCCTCTTACGGCGCTACACAAGTTTCTTGTCTTCGTATAGGATATTGACACATCATTTAAACGCCAAATATGTATTTAACTGAGCTTTGCACCTGCATGTAACTATGGGAAAAGTAACAGCGTATAAGAAAAATTTGGAAGCAAATTTTATTTAATTGCATTGTTACAAATTCTATCAGGTTTTCAAAGTATACAAAGATTATGAGGAACTCAGCAAGTTACGTAGAATTTAATTAAAATTTTTAACAATTTAAAAAAAATATTTTATTTGTTTGGAGTTTATTATAAAAATTATTATACATATATATAATGTGGAAAGGTTATTGTTTATCATCGCTGTATATGTGTATTGATGGTATACTTAGATGTAAATTTCAAAATAAATTATACGGTCCACAATGTTTATGGTAGAAGAAAGGCCACGAACTTTTGAAATGATATATAATCATTGTTATTATGGTTTTCCGACATATGTTGTATGGCATTACAAGACTGCCTGAAAACATATAGAAATCAAAGTGTTTATTGACAATAAATTCTCAAACTTTTGTAATCTTCCTTATCAGTGCTAGTCAGCACTGCTATGAAAAACTTCAGTTTGGAAGTTTTAACGGTTAGACTTTGAGCAGGTTTCGTTTGTTACTACAGTCTCATAATTTCCTTCCTTGATGATAATTTTATGTAATTACGTGGCGGATGCCGACCGTGGATACCGTCGTGCGACAGTCAGAGTACAGCTCGCAAAACTGCGGTCCAGCGAAGAAAAACCCACAGAGTACACTACACTTATGATACATGTACAATTTTAGATCAAGTTTCATCCAATAAGAAAAGAGTATTGGGATTTACGAATGATTTAAAATTTATGCTAGAGGCACAACTATTTACATCTACGGAAGAAGACAGATTCACACTCTCTTTGCGTTCAATTTGATTCTAATTTAGAATCAGTTCAACATTATATATATAGTTTCTTCTCTTGTATCCTTTTAAACGATAGTTTAGAAAAACCTATCACAGAGTAATTACCCATACAGATATTACCATACGGAATCAAATACAATTAACCCAGCAGTGTATATGTGAATTTTGGAGTTACCTAGAAAATTGTAGTCGCTGTATACAGCTGGAGCAATGAAGATACTAGAGTAGCTATCTAAGAAGATAAGAAGGTCTCGAAGTAGCTTCTCAAACAGGTACGAAAGGCGGGAAACATGCACAATGTGTGACAACAGTCGAGGACGATAATGTTATAAAATTGTCTTGAAAAGGTGAATTTGTTGTACTGCGTAATATTTGACGTAGCTATGGAAATAGTAGTTGCAAAGTGGAGTGTTCATAACATGGCACAGTCACAATAAACGTAACCGGGTTCTCGCATTTAGGTACTTGCAGTAGATGACATTGTTACTTTTGGACGCTCTGCTCTGGTTCAGAAAGCATTTCTGAGGATAACAACACTAATAACAGATGAAGACAAAGAGGAAGTTGTGGTTTTATCTTATTTCCCTGTACGAATCAAGAGATACGTTGAGTAAATCATTTATGGCACTGATACATTCAGAATAAAAAAAAACATTAATTTGTGTAAATGACAAGTAAATAAGTATTACTTTGGGGCAAGTTACCGTTAACTACAATTGTTTTCATATCGTATTACTGTTCAAATTCAATTATGTTTACGTATTAAATAAAACTGATATTCGGAATTTGAGGTAGCGTTTACTTACAAACTATAGTTTTATGCTGTTCTACTCGTCATGTCACACACGTTAAATCAATGAAGTGTTATTCCATTTAAAGTATTTTAACATTCAGTGGAGATTTTGTTCCTGACGCACAATTTCTACTAGCTTATATATCGTTATAGACTTTGTAGACAAGTACATTTATTTTAAC
The DNA here is from genome assembly GCA_034769895.1 of Magicicada septendecula. Lineage (NCBI taxonomy): Eukaryota > Metazoa > Arthropoda > Insecta > Hemiptera > Cicadidae > Magicicada > Magicicada septendecula. The sequence goes on from CM068373.1 coordinate 407,320,024, forward strand.
TGCTACATTGAGTTATTACTGTTCCCATTTTTAATATTACTATTTACGTACAACAATAACAGAGGGCCTTTCTCAAACATTTCTCGTAAAACCTATGTTTTTCACTACCTAATTTATTGTTTCTGCAAAAACTAAAATGTATAAAAATTTGAGCTAGTAAAATTAATTTTCAGACAACTCTAGTTTCAATAAGACTACGCAATAATTACAAATCTTAAATTATATAGGCCCTAACGCTTTGTAATATAGTGCATAAAATTGTTTTAAAATTCATTTAAAGCATGAAAATTCCAATGCACATTTTCAAAAACACAAGTAACTTATTTTAATAAAAGGGCGATATAAAATATGTAACTTTGATTTGCTTTTTAAGTATTTATTAAGAATTGATGATTAATATCAATGCAAAGTTTTTGCAACCCAATTTTGTACAATTTTTTCAATAGCAATAAACAAACTTAATAATTACAACATGTTTGAAAATAATTTATAAACAATATAATAACAAAATAACTCTCTAAGTTAACAACGGACACCAGTCTATCTTCTTGGAGTCGGAAGAAACCAATATTTGGCTAAAATATCCTTGCTGAAGATGATGATTTAATAATTTGAAAGAAATAAATCAAATGAACACCGATAAATTTAACGCAAACACGTTCTTCTGTGAAATAATAACAGCCGATTCATTTGTATTCATATAATCAACTTGGCTAATTTGAAGGTTAATAAGCAATGGTATGTGCTGAGTATAATTTGCATAGTTGGAATGTTATTTTGTACACAGTATTAGTAACAGCAACAACAACTATAACGGAAACCGCAAAAGTTATACATCGGTTGTACTACAAATTCCGGAAAAGGGAACTACACAAAAAGAATTTAAGAAAACAAGGAAAATTAACTTTCGCATGTAACCAGGAAAATTGTGGCTTATTCGTATTTCTACTACACAAGTCTGCATGTGAAAGACCTATTTACCGGAACTGAGGATGACACCTGTGACTGTCGTGTTCCACAGCCTGACTTCCAACGTGACATTCAAAAGTTTCCTGCTGTTATACACAACCTGACAGCAGTGACAAATGCACGCTTGCTCACAGCTTTTGTAAAGAAATGTAAAATGACGCGACTGGGTGACGTGTTCAAAGTAGGTTAAATGAGTAAACAGGCCAGTAGACAGTTACAACAAACAAACCTGCGCTATTGGAATATTTATAATTTTGAGAATATTACACTTTATGAAATTTATAATAATAATAATAATAATAATTTCATTTCTATATATTAAAAAAACTTTTGTGATAAATACTGTCGATTATTTCCTTCCAATACACTTGTAATTGAAAAAGTAACTATACGCGTAAAAGCTCTTAAGGATAATTTTTGTGTAGACTTTATATTATCATGAAAGTTGAAAAATATTGAACATTCAGCATAGTGGCAAATAAACTAGTGTTTTAAAAGTAAAGTAACATTTTTAAACTTTTGACAACACGTATCATTAAAATCCTACAGTCATCTAATTTCACCGAATATTTTATCATGTAGTAAAGATTTCATGTTAGACGGCTAGAACATCAACTGACTGTCTTAGATTTACTGGCTTGTTCTGAGATTTTACTTTCATCATGTGATTCAAGTAACTATACTTATCTGTTCTATGTAACTTCTATCGCCAAAACTAAAAACATCAAACACCATAAACCTGAAATAATTTACGCGGTGTTTTTATTCTAGAATAATGTGTCAGGCTATACAAACCATTTAATTGTTTGATTAGTCTGCAGCTTCAAACATTTTTTACTTCTAGATAGATCTTCAAAAATTCTATGTGAGAGAGAAACCTTTTACCGTAATTTTCGTATGCCCCTTAGTGTATCATATGCCATTAAGTCTGTTGATGTGTTGAATCAATGACGTTTCTAAAAATTGTGCAGCATCTTTTCTGTACTTTTGATTCAAAGTTGTACCATATGTTTCGGAGGTTGATATTGTTACGACGGTCTTCTGATTGTCGTATGGTACAGTGGAAAACAAAAATACAAGACATCAATTAAGTCACTAATCACCAACTTTAATTATCACAATTACGCAGTTTGTAATTAACTCGTACAATATTTCCAGTTAGATTTGTCCACACGCAATAACAAAGTCTATTGATAGAGTTTCACACAATTATTAACACAATACTAGTTCACTTCGACAAACAGTCAATCCGCACTAGCGAAAATCGCTCACGTAACTGAACTGACAATCCGGCTGCTACGGCTTTATGAAGAGGGGATATTGGCAAGCGGGTCTTCATCAAGAAGACAAGGAGAAGACGGATTATTGCGTTACAAGGTGAGAGTTGCTGGCAATCGTCCGAGCGTTGGAGCACTTCCATAAATACCTCAATGGAAGGGAGTTTTCACTACGCACTGACCACGCCGGGCTTGCATGGTTCTTGAGATTTAAAAATCCGGAAGGGCAGTTAGTAAGGTGGCTCAAACGTCTGCAAGAATACAATTTCAGGGTACAACATCGGCGGGGGCGCCTGCATGGTAATGCGAATCACGAAGACTGTGCCCGGAAGACTGCCGACATTGCCACAGAAAGGAAGAACAAAACTCACGCGAATATGTTTAAGCCATCACTGTAGATTTCCTTGCAGACAGCTAGACGACACAAGATTGTCGACAACAACAGATGACTAATGAAGACATTTGATCGATTTTGACAGCAAAAGAGGAAGGCCGCCGCCCGGATTGGCAATATATCTGCCATGGTTCGGAAGTGCTGAAGGGCTACTGGGCAAAACGGGAACCTTACCTTGGAGAACGGATTACTGAAAAGGGCTTGGGAAAGTGCAGATGGACGAGACGTGGTCATGCAGTTGATAGTTCCCCGAAGCAAAGTGCAGTCTGTTTTGAAGTAGATGCATGATGGAATGTCTGGAAGCCATCTTAGCGTTAACAAAACCCTTAACAATATACGGAAGCAATTCTATTGGCTTCATCTTCGCCTCGACGTAGAGGAATGTGTTCGGACGTGTGAAATATGTGCTGGAAGCAAGGAACCACAAACCAGAAGTAGGGGAAAATGAGATAGTATAACGTTGGACTGCCTATCGAGAGAATTTACTTTCTATGACATTGCCGAACCATTTCCAGTTACTGACGATGCAAACCGGTACATCATGGTTGTAGGTAACTACTTTACTAAGCAATTCCAAAAGCAGGAGGTTACCACTGTGGCAAAGGAGTAAGTTCAATATATATATTTATATAAATTATCACAGGACAAATGCCGCCAATCGTACACCTCTTCGTTTTTTGGTCACTCTTAGAGAGGCCGTGTGGCGAAAACGCTGTGATGTATATTCCGCCCAAGACCCGCTGACAATTTCGGCGATTGTGCCCGCTGTTTGTAGCGTACTGCAGTTCTCCTCTTCTTTCAGCATCCATTTGTAAAGCCCACTGCCGTCCAGTCGATGTACATCGCTGGTTCGACAAAGGGCGAAGAGTGCAAAGAGTGCAATGGCGTTCTTATCTTCTTCCTGTTCCTTCCGGCTGGCTTCGATGAGGTCCGATAGAGGAGTAACGATGGAATGCACCAAAAAATTCTAGCGGCGCTCTGTTTATGCCCTGACAGGTTGTGTGCCATGAGCTTATCAGAGTGCTGCTAATCCCTGATTGGCTCGCTGTAAGCTCGTCAGGTGTCACGGGCCCGCCAGGTATTTGCGGAGAGCTCTCGGCTCAAAAAACGTCTGTGTGTGTATGTGTGTGTGTTTGTATGTGCGTGTGTGTGTTTGTATGTGCGCGTGTGTGTGTGTGTGTGTGTGTGTGTTTGTATGTGCGTGTGTGCGTATACACATATCTTCCATTATTACTACAATTTCTTGAAAATTTTCTCTACCAAGCTGATGTAACTTACTTAAGCAGTTACTTACAGGTTTTTTTAAAGCAACAGCTGTCCATACAACTGATAAAAATTCGCTAATGAAAAGAACTAACGCTTCTGCTTGGTGGATAAAACTTTGTTATGAACTATTTTACGCAAAAGTTAAGAAACTAGCGTAACCCTAAGCTCTGTATTCCTCATGTGCGTTGAAGTGGAAAGAATTCTACTTAAAAGTAAACCTTCAGGAGTTAGAGAAAGTTGTTTAAGTGCTATAGTTTATTAGAAAACTTAACGTCATAATCTTATTCTTACTGTGAGCAAAGTATTTAATCACAGTTTTATAGTTTATTTTTTGACAAACTAAGATCACCTCTAGGGTACTCAGAACGAGGGCTTGTATGTTAACTTTGTTTATCGCAATCCTATGTAAGCTACCTTAGAGACCAAGTTTTTAAGAAATCAATGATATTATATCCTTGTGAGCGATAAACTTTGTTATGTGACAGTCTTTTATACTCTGAAACAATTTTCCGTTATAAGATTTTTAATTTCGCTAGGTAGAAAACTTTGAATTTTTTGTAGTAATAATAGGCCTCCTATTAACTTTGCTTTTTGAATGATAATACTCCTTATTAACAGTAATGGTTTGCTCTTTTTTATTACATAATTATTAAAAATTTGTGAACTTCAAAATTATAATATATACAGATGCATTATCATCTTTGTACTACTTTGAAATTTGCTGTTCCCCCTAGACTACTAAGACATTTTCGGAAAAATTTTACACGTTAAAGCTTTTTATAAATTTTATACAATGGGTACCACAGGGTCTTCAATCGCTTATGTAAAAAAAAAATCGCTTATATACAAAACACGATATACGCAAACCTAAAATATAGAACCTAAACGACGCACAAATTAAATATTTGTAATAAAACTGTGATGGCAATAGGAATAACATTTTAATCAAACATTACTAAAGCGCAAGAATTAAAAGTTTGACTTCATTTAAAATCCTTGAATGTAGTTTCGTTTAATTTAGAGAACTAGGTAGCTTTCAGAATGTTTCCTATGATTCTATTCTCTATCTAAAACCGATTTATTTATTTTCTCCGATCAAAGTGTAAAGCCTAGATTTATGAACATTAGAAACTACTTTCTTTACATAGCAAACATGGTGTTTGAACAAACGGAATTTTCGTATAAATATAAAAGAAGATTGAGAATGGATATCAAATATTTTTAAATGATGAAGTGAATAAGTTTGCTTATCAAATATTAAACGATATTTAAGGTAGTCAGTGCCCTAATCAGTGGCGAAACGTGACAAAATAATTTCGGTGGACATAAAATTACCAGCAAGAAGCAACCTCTTACTAATATTGTTGACGATCTTAATGAACCAGTAAAACTATGGTAAATAGAGTTAATGCTAACTCAGCAGATAACAGCTAAGTGATTGTCTGAAACACGCGTATTTCGTTATATAATTTAGCCTAAATATCAAGAAAAAGCTATTGTATTGTTATTGGTGTCGTTTAGGAATCTTATTTAGAAAATATTGTTAAGAAACATTAATTTTATTCACATTTTGTAATGGTGACAAATCCGGATTACTGCAGGCATTAAACAAAGATTTCATATTTTCTTGTAAATGAAAGCTACACACCGTGTCTCATTTTTCTTATCTTTAGTTACAGCATCAGCCCCCGAGAAATTTTGAATCACTCTGTATATGTTATTTCAGGAAAGACTCTTCCATTGCCAGTAAATTTTAAGTTTCTAAATAATTGCCCTCATTGAGAGATTGCTTATTTTCCTTAAGACTCCTTAAAGCAAACTCTTGTCTCCCTAAATAACAAACAACATCTACCAAACGGCCTACTATCCTTCGATTTCGTGCCACATTTTCACTGTGCTGTAGACTACTGGTTGAATTCTAGGTGTTTCAGACAAATAATTTCAATTCTGTTACGTCCTAACATGTGAAACTTCTCAGAATTTTTCGTATGAGTTTTGCTACCAGCATTTTTAGCGACTTGAACTTCAAAATTTGTTACAGTTCCTTCTCCAACTTTGCTCCATGGTTTCTCTCCATTAAACATCAAATAGTAATAGTAGTGCAGAGTTTTGTTTCTCTTACAACCAGAGAGCCAACTCTATTTACTACACCAAACTTTCTGAAATTTTCTGATAACTTTTCCATCCTTCTGCGACCGAGATATTTTTGACGTTAGCAATAACTTTTGCTCTAAATGTAACGTACTGATTTCGTATTTTAATAAAAATTCGAATGAATCAAAGTTGTCAGAGTTTATATCAAGTACTTCTGCCGTAGAACTGGTATTGACTGTATTCATTTTGGTCCTTTAAACCAACTAAGCAGCATGCTTAAAGCACTTAAATGACGACACATAAAAATATGAATTATTAAATAATTAGTGCGTAAATGATTATACACTTCTTAGTCTATACAACTATATACAGAATTACAAATAATTTGTAAACTCAACAAAAATAAATAGAGTATTCACTACGCGAGCATAATGGAACAAACAAAGGCGGCCAGGCGACAACTCAGGGTGGGGGAGACATCTGCCGTGATGTACGGGCCGCATTTTCATGTTGCGCGTGCAGGTCCGCTCCCGTTGTCGCCAACCGAAGCCCTCCTCACCTCCAGCCGTGTTAAAAAGGCATTTCAAATATCGTCTACCCTGATAGTCCGCGTACAAGTGCATCGCACAGCAAAGGTTCCATTGCTCACTCTCGCGTAACGTCGCATAATATTTAACTTTTTACATACGTTTTATATCTTTCCGAGTAACTTATGAAAATTAATGCATAAATAGAAATTAATTATTTTATGAATAAATTGTTTGGGTAGACACTGTCTACCTTGTCTTCCCTGATGCTTCGCAACTGGCCTTAATATGATGATCAAAAGTCCCTAAAAAAATGAAGTAACCAGTAAAATGGTTAATTACGCTTATCTACTTAAGTACTAAGTACAAAATTTGTATACTGTTAATGTTTCAATTGCACAAGTACACAAAGGAAAAGTAAAATTATATTTATGTATTTCTGTTTCATGTTTTTATTATGGATTAGTATTTATAATGTGATGGTTGTTATGCGACATTATTCTATAATTGTAATATTCATTTCATATTTTTGATTCATAATCAAATTTGAATTCTATAATTAAATAACAGGGTAAACTTGTTATTTACGGGGCAGTTTAAAGCAGATGTATTCGTTTTAGGGTTTTTCCAATATAATTTTTAATTACACGTTTGCCAGGCGTGTGAACGTATTGTATATTGTCGTATTGAAGCCTGTTTCTATTCAGTAATAAGTGGTGCAGTAATTTCCTATATACAATATAAGCTACACTTAATATAACTGCGAAAGGAAATAAATCAAATTAGTTAATTACCTGGTAAAATATGATTCGTGTATTCTGCGTGTAGACGATATGCATAAGAAAAAGAATACCTACACCGATGTGTAAAAGGAATAAAAGAAGAAATGACAATAATGTTACACCAAAGGGAGAGACGGAAAGGAAAAGATGGTTAGCGTACGTGTAATACTCAGAGGTCGCCATAAATACCGCTTTTATCGGTTTTAGTTTCGTTTCGTTTGTTTGTTCTTTTTTGATCTGTTGTTGCAGTCTAAATTAGAACCCTCTGTTTTAACAAACCTTGAGTATAATTAAAATTGAACAAAGCAATGCTTCTCGAATGAGTAACAACTTGTTTAGAAATGTCATTGTATGGTTTGTAAAAAAAATAATTTGTAATAATTATAAAATTAGAACGTCCCTAAAATAATGTGTAATTAATTACACAAGGTATCAAATATCAAATACTTAAACTACATTTTATGTGCATATACCTAATCAAAAATAAGTGTGTTCATAGTTTTAAACGTTAGGTTATATTAGGTTCTTTCGTATAAGTAATTTCGTCTTATATTAAATAATAATCTTTAGTTACTTGCGTTGTAGTATCGGTACTTAGATATCACTACAAAAATGTCAAGATGGAGCCATATACTAAACGTCGAGGAAAAAGAGAACGAAAGAGACAAAGCTTAAGTTTTACAAAACAATAACAGTGCGCACATTGTTTCCATTGTTTTACTAAATGGTTGAGAGACATGGGTTTCTACAAAGAAGATGGAAAAACATATTCAAACTTTGGAAATGAAGTTTCTGAGAACAAAGGGTAGCACGAGACAGGATCGTTTGCGCAATGGTTATGTTAGAGAAGGGCTACAGGTAATATCCGTAAATGATAAAATGCAGACATATTGCAGAGAATGGTTACAGTACCTGGACAGAATGGAGGATGGACGACTACCTGAAATTGCGTTCCAATATAGACCCTTTGGTACAAGATATGTAGAAAGACCGACAGTGAAGTAGACAGATACTCTGTAAAGGAGGAACAGGAAAAGTGCCTACTCCGTGAGGTGCAGAAGAAGAAGAACATTAAATTATATTAGTTGCGTTGGTGTTCCTTATCATTATCTTTAACAGACTGACTATTGATTATTATCTTGAGATGTTTATAATCACGAATTCGTATCAACATGTTTCTAATAAAAATGTGTTACTTAAATATAATTATGTACGCCAAGAATTCCTTGAAATTTCCTAAAAGCATAGGTTTTTTAAATTCTAGTCATTGTTAACTACTCAATTTTGATGAAATTTTATGTGCCAAATGATTTTGAAATCTCTTCTTATTTTGTTTCACAATTAATACGAAAGAACACCGTTAAAGCAATTTGAGTTTTGACTTCTGAATGATACTTATTACTTAAGATTAGATTAAAAATAAGTAAATTTTTTTTCTAAATTCAGCTCTCCGTCAAAACCATAAATTTGTTCAGCTGTCACGGGACAAATACTTTACTCCCCCACAATATTAGCAGTGTTAAACAAGATTCAGTGACACGTTAGACAAGTAATTGTACTACAAAATGTACTGACTATTCTCTAAACGATCTGAGAACTCTGAAATAGAATATAATTTTAGTATTCATTACCTGAACTTAAGGTTTATAACCGCAGAGATGCACTCACGAACGCACACACAAATATTAAATGCTAACTACAAATTAAACATTTTATATTTAATAAAATTAGTATAGTAAAATAACCAAAAACCTACATTATTATTACGTAAAAATTACCGCTGTGACAGAGAATTCTAAGCTATTGATGAGTTAGATATTATGTTGTAACGAAACAGAACGCTGTAAAAATAATTATAAATGATAATCAATGAAAGCTTATCCACGGATGGAACCAGAAACAATGCTCAGCAACTAATCTACAGAAACCATCAAATTTTGAAGATCATGAATGAACCAAATTAACTCAACAACACCAACCATTGACCTAACTATGACTAACAAAATATAACCAGACTTTACCCAGTAGGATAGGGCAGTAAATCAATAAAAAATTAACATAAAAACTATAACCAAACCTTAAATAAATAAACCTGTAAAACCAATAAAGAGTACAATCATTCCACAATGTAAAATGTGTGTGAACTATGGGCATGATAGGCCAATAAAAATCTGTATTATTATAATCTAAAGTGGAAAAAGAGGAACAACCTCTTATAGTGCTACAAGTGAGAATATACACATAAGAAGTGGCCCAATGATAGTCACACAAACTACAGTTAAAAAGTGTGCTATTATTTAGATTAAAAAGTGGTCAATCAAGATTTACAGTAGTTATGTATTAATTATCACACAAACAATTGTTAAACAGTGTGTAATTAGTTAAGGTAGTAAACTATAATTGTTAAAATAAGGAATATCATTCATACTTTACTCCCCCAAAATATTAGCAGTGTTAAACAAGATTCAATGACACGTTAGACAAGTAATTGTACTACAAAATGTGTTTGAACGAGTTTTGCTTTATCTTATAAGAGTTTCATGTTACCAGCAAATTAATTTAAAATAATGTAATATCAAGGGGTCATAGTTAACTGTCATCCACCATTATAAATTGTTTCATAAGATATCTGGAAAATCCACTAAATACTAAATTTTACAGGACTCAACCAAGACACGTTTAGTACCAAATTATTTGCAATTTTATTATTAGTAACCACATAAACATTGTATTGACTGTTAGTGTATAATGATAAAATAATAAGTTAAAAGCAAATTATAAAATGTAAGCTAATCGATGGGACTTGGTTATGTAACAGGTGAACTTTGAATAATGGGCCAATCAGAATTCAAGAAATTTTGGTTAGTTCTATGACAAAAAGAAGAAATTAGACACTTGATTATTAACCATGATTCAATACAGTTGAGTAGTGTTCGCAGAAGGATATTACAGTATATAACAAATTTTAAAACCAGGAACCAAACTTAGAAGAAAAAATTATAAACAACATCAGAAGATAATGAAATTATTAACAAAAGTCATCTAACCAAATATGAACGACGACCAGTACAAAAAATAAGAAAATATCAACTGATTAACAAGAAGAAGCCTAACTAAACTACTGAGAACTGTAAAGTATTCTACAAACATCTTAGCCTACACTTTAGTAATCCAATATGAACAATCACTAGTAACACCAATAACTCACATCACAATCACTGATGGGCATTTTATAAAGAAAAGAAAAAACAGTATATAAGAAGTAGTGAATACAAAGTGAACATATTTATTTAAAATACTTTGGGACGATTTCACACGCATTCACCTACACAAGGCGGCCGTGTTTATGACGTCATGTCATGGCCAGCATGCATTGCACACGTAACGAAACGAAATAGTGAAGCCACTTTATTCAACCTGAATAATTATTTATAATCTCACATTAGATCATAAGTATTAGAATTATATTGTAAAGTACTATATACTGTTTGTTAGTAATTAATGGAACCTTTCGTAGCAGCCAAAAGAATTCCCACTTTATATATTTAATTCATTTTCACTATTGGCCCTGAGATAGATAATCGATTATTACTAGCGTGTATATCGAAATGACAATTCCTATTAACTTGAATAAATTTTGCAAAAATTAAATAATAATATTAACAAAATCATATCCATGCGTTTTATTTTTTGAATGTAAGGTACAATCAGGATTCGTTCTACACTCACGAAGGTTAAGAAGACGTCGATGAGCCGTTAGAACCATAGAAACTACGAAACCAAAATTAACCTCAACGAATAGGTTTAATATGAAGGTCGAACGTAGACTTTGAGAAATTGTTTGGAACAATCCAACCGATACATTCAAATAAGAACAGATTAACTGAAGAATTATAATAAGTCAATTCTAATTAATAAATGAGGAAGAGTAATTCCGCCATTACAATTAGATTTGAATAACATCCCAAACTCGAGGAATAAACACGTAACAACAGATACATTTAGAGCAGAATTTTTATTTTACAACAAAGTTTATTACATATTAAAAATTAATAATACACGGAAACACGTTTCGTAATAATGTATAAGAATAAAAATATGAATAATAAAACACAATTATTAAAATTTACATGCAAAAATTGTATACTCATTAAAAATTAAACTGATAAAATTTATTGAAAACTGTTATGACGGTCTACTGATCGTCGTATGGTACAGTGGAAAACAAAATACAAGACACCAATGAAGTCACTAAACACCAGCTTTAATAATCACAAACAACCGTTTATAATTAACTCGTACAATTATTCCTGTTAGATTTGTCCACTCGCAATAACAATGTCAATTAATAGAGTTTCACACAATTATTAGCACAATAATTCTTCACTTTGACAAACACTCGATCCGCGGTAACGAAAATCGCTGACGTAACTGAACTGACAACCCGGCTGCTACGGCTTATATAGGTCGCACAGAGGTCCAATACAGCTTTCCCTCCTTACTGCACGCCGCCGGCTTAGTGGGTATCTCAAGCGCTAGAACACCTACTTAAATGACGCAACACCAGCCACACTGGACGAAGGGAGTGGAGATTGTTCTCAGCTGTTCTACGCGGTTCGATACCATACTCGTAACAATACTTACAATTTAATCAGGATGTTGTAAGTTAGAGTATAGAATAAATGTTACAAGCGTAAACGAAAATGAATGTGGTAAATGAACCAATTACAATTACTAGAATCTATTTAAATACAAAACAGATTTTTAGCCACAGAAGCTACATAAACATGTTTATTTTCTTTTGGACGAGGAAATTTCTTTATCCAATAACCGTTTCTTGCATCGAAAGAGTATTTCAAATAAGAGATGTATTGGTAACCGATCGGAGGATTAGAAATTAAGTCTATAGTTAATCAGATTTAAAAGAAACGCCAGTTACTAGTACTTGAGTAACGCCATTTACTTCAGAAGTATAGACTCATATCTTCTGGACGGAAAGATTAGTTGTCCAGACTGCATACTTAGGAATCACATAATGTTAACCATTCGGCGGGTAACCTCTCACTTTCATACAAGCTATTATTTTCGTTTTGTATATTGTTACGACGGCCTAACTTGATCGACGTATGGTACAGTGTAAAACAAAACACAAGACACCAATTAAGTCATTAATCACCAGCTTTAATTATCAAAATTAAACACCTTGTAATCAACAAGATTAAATTACAACAAATAAATTAAAAATTGTTGACATGCAATAATAATGTCATCTAATATAGTCTCGCACAATTATGAAACAGAACAATTCGCCTCAATACTACGAACTGCACTACAATATATCACCACTAAAACGCACTGTGTAAATCGCTCAACAATCACCGAAAACTAAGCAGCAATATGGGCTATTAATATCTTGCAGGGTTCCATAATATGCGTCCTTAACAAGCAATCAAAAATTCTAGAGGACACTTCTTCGCGACCTTAGCAGAAACACGCACCGTTGGGCTAATTGAGAAACTTGTAGAACATCACTATCGTAAGTACGAGACTGTTCCGTATTACGTAACACTGCTTCGCATGTACGCACACAACGTTACAGCATAGATAGCCGATAAACACGTAGAATGTTCTATTATGTCGTAACAATATGAAACTACGTACATAGGCCCAGTTTATAGTCTATATATATAGTCTAGTCTAATATATATAGTTTATAGTCTAATATATATAGTTTATAGTAGTACTGCCAAATCACACTGAGGGCTGTTTGCGATTACAAAAGACAGTGTGGTACAGACATTTTAAGTTAAGAGAAGACAGTATACTTACTACCTCACGCGAAGGACGTAAATTTAGAGTTCATAAAACATACAACCGAAGGTTTGACTTCAGTAACACAAAGCAATTCTACAAATTACATATAATATGTACAGATCGTCAATGGGATATGTCAACAGTAATACGTGAATCTCAGCCACAGTCAACAGTAATACGCCACAGTCTCCAATCTTAGCCACAGTCAACAGTAATACGTCAGTCTCAGCCACAGTCAACAGTAATACGCCACAGTCTCCAATCTCAGCCACAGTCAACAGTAATACGTCAATCTCAGGCACAGTCAACAGTAATATGCCGCAGTCTCCAATCTCAGTCACAGTCAACAGTAATACGCCACAGTCTCCAATCTCAGCCACAGCCAACAGTAATACGCCACAGTCTCCAATCTCAGCCACACTCAACAGTAATACGCCACAGTCTCCAATCTCGGCCACAGTCAACAGTAATACGTCAATCTCAGCCACAGTCAACAGTAATATGCCGCAGTCTCCAATCTCAGCCACAGTCAACAGTAATACGCCACAGTATCAAATCTCAGCCACACTCAACAGTAATACGCCACAGTCTCCAATCTTGGCCACAGTCAACAGTAATACGTCAATCTCAACCACAGTCAACGGTAATACGCCAATCTCAGCCAGATTCAACAGTAATACGCCACAATCTCCAATCGACAGCCATGAACAACAGTTTTTTGGTCTACAGTCCAGGAAAACTGTATAAGATGTACTCTAAAGGTTTAAGATGCGTTTATGAATTATAGGCTCCTATAGCCTATACGTTTGTAATAATTTAAACACTATGGACAGAAAGAAACATTTAGTTATAAAATTGAAAAGTTATAATTCATGTATGAAATATTTTATATTGTATGCTGATAGAAGAGTGTAAAAGAATTGTTTATTTTCATAATTTTGTGTTAACTATAACAGGTATGATCAGTAGCACGCTTATCTCTACAGTATTAATTGTAGCCCTGTAGTGACAAAGAGAGAGGGAGAGAGAGAGAGAGAGAGAGAGAGAGAGAGAGAGAGAGAGAGAGTAAGAGTGCGCGCGTGTGTGTGTGTGCTTAAGAAAATTTTCAAAACAATAAAAAATAAATAAACATCAGAGTATTATTAGTTGAGACTAAGCAATGATATTTTCCCTATTCTAAGTGTTAAACAAACAAAAATTATATTATTAACCTACTAATATGTGTAAAAAATTAGGTTACTACATGTATGCAAGTAAAGCGTGGGTCATGACAGAAAAGGAATGCGGCAAGATTTAGAGTGCTAAAATGCAATTTCTTCAATATACTTTAAATAAGATAGAATAAGGTATGAGGATATCAACGCAGAACTCGAAGTAAAGGACATAAAAAAATTATTTCAATTTACAGGTGACAATGTTGGATCATCTGCAAAGGATGACAGAGGATTGATTGCCGAAAACGGACGAAGCCATTATTAAAAGAGATTTTGGTTTCCCAAGTATGAGATGGATGCCGGAACAGGTTTATATAACCTTAACCTTGAAGAAGAAGAAGAAGAAGAAGAAGAAGAAGAAGAAGAAGAAGAAGAAGAAGAAGAAGAAGAAGAAGAAGAAGAAGAAGAAGAAGAAGAAGAAGAAGAAGAAGAAGACATATATAACCTGCTAGATATTAACCAAATATTTTCTTTCAATAAAATTTTACAAACTTAGAATTTTTACAAAATTTTACAAATTTCTGTTGCTTAGAAAATTTGAGATATGCTAACTGTACATTTTGTTTTATTTAATCTCAGAAGTATTGACAGGAAACAGCGCTTCAGATAAATTTCACCAACACTTTGTGTGAAGACTTTTATTACGTGTTTCAATACAAAAAAGAAATATTAAGCAATAAACTAAAAATAATGTGTACAATTCAAATAAAGTAACAAAATGGGATAGCACATGTAATTAACTGTTGGCTTTAACAAACAAACAAACGTTGCGGACTAAATAAATTTCGTTTTGTCCAACCGCCGCGTTCTCTGATTGTAGTTTCTTCTTTAGTCAAAATCTAAATTAAAACATTCTAGTGCAGAAGAATGCTTTTTGCAACTCAAATTAAAAATACAATCCCACTAAAAGTTTTCTGAATACAAAGGTAATTCGTTTTATCTTGAATTGGATATCCAGTCTAAATTGAACTGTTTACCAAAAATATAATTAAAATTTATGTACACACACACAAATACACGCACACTTTATTGTTTGCCCTTGCGCATTGCTATGGTACATAGCTATAAAAAATGTATATTTTATTTTATCTTCAATTCGATTTCAACGGATTATTACACACATATTAATACTGTTTTATGTTAACAAAGAACTAGATAATTAAATAAAGTGTGATATTTTTTGAAATGCGAATGTCTGTTTTATAAATTAATTTTAGTTAGAAATTCGTTTTGTTATGGATTGTTGAAACCTACACATTTATATTTTACCTTTAATAAACATAACTGACACGTTAACTTTCAGATTAACATTCCCCTTCATTTGATACAACACTTGAAGATTTTAAGCTTCGAAAAGAATAAAAGAGTGACATTTCAGTATTTGACGCTAAACTATTAATCTAATTTACTTCTTGATAAAAACAATTTTGAAAGTATTTCTTATAAGTAGCTACGATTTGAAAGTTACTCCTTCATAAAATATCCACTTTGAAGGTCAAAGGGCACCGAGATACAACTATCGGCACCAGTGCGTGTGTGAGCGTGGAGCGCACGCGTGCGTGAGTGTAGGAACTACAACCTTAATATAAATAAACCATATGATATGTGTGTATGGTTTGTTTTTCGGTGACACAGTTTTTTTTACGCTACCTCTGTTTGGCGTTTTAAGGAATCTATACAGACGTTTTAACACGTCCAAAACCTGTTGTACTTATTTTGCGGATGCATCAACTGTCCATTGAATGGAACGATGTTGTAGTCACACATGGAATCTACAGTGGGCAGTAAATATCAATTGCAATAATAGGCAGACTGAACATCATACACTGCAGAGGTGGTTGCTAACTCCAGCTTATTGTCTGTATACTGCGCGACATAACACAGGCTCAATTTAAAATCCTACATAGATTACAGTACTACTAGGCACTTACATCACAGATTCTACTAGAACACTTACATCACAAGAGGCTTTCGGACAGTTGAGACGTCAGGCGAAGCACAGTACACCTTAAAGCAACATGTCTATACGTACATCGTGAGACTCTAGCAGCAACAGTAGAAGGCATCCAACTCCATCGTCCGAGGATTGAACACAGACGATTAACAAATAACAAGTGAAACGACGATGGACACTGATCGACAGCTTTAAACCCTATTGAATAAACTTGGCATTTTATTTTTAGCATAGAATATTGTTTTTCCTAAAATATTTCCAAAAGGAAGTAGCTTACCTGATGACCGTTAGAATGTGTTGCGGATTAGCTTATATAGTTTTCGGGTCTTAGTTAGATATGCCATGTAAGCAGACTATCAACGTAGACACCGATATACGTGTCTGTTGAGTACTTAAGTTGCAACTGTAAGCTGCAGTTGGATAAAGGCGGTGTTGCATCAAACTTTTGTATCCAAAAATTGGTTCTTTGAAGATCAATACAGTTACTTCATGACTTATAAACCCAACACTAATTGAGTCAGTTCTTTTAAGGCGAAAATAGGAAGAGTTCTCTCATAAATCCCTATTCGTACTTATAATAATTTTAGGAATAAAACACTACTGTCTACCTGTATGCTTTCCTATCAGATGTGCAAGTAGCACAATGGTGGGGAGGACAAACCTTCTCTGTATCTGCTGACACTAGCGCCGTTTTGGCGCTACTTGATATCAGTTTGCTGTTGAGCTATAGATTAAATATTAAATTATTGATTCCATTTCGGTTAGACAAATCACTTGCGAAACTCAGGCAATGAAATTTAGGGTGCAGATAATACCACAACAAAGGATGTCAAAACATTTTACGTGAGATGTGCAGTAAAAGTTAAAATCATCTCCGAAATCACATTAACAAAAAATACTATATGACCTGGTAACCAGTCTTTAGGTTATAACACAATAATTTGCATTTCAAAATTGACCAAGTTGGTGACTAGTACAATATATAATTTGTTATTATAATCTGTATTATATATCTGCATAACATACGAGAATAAATGTAACATCAGAAAAAAATTATTACTAATAATGTCACGTTAACTAATGCAACAAAACGAATAGAAAAACTAGTAGTTCTAATAAATATTTTGGTTTTGTATCATAGTTTTTTTAGTGCACTTAAGTTTTCATCAAAAGCAGAATCGATTGCTAAATAATTTCATTTTGTGACAATTATTTCGAATTGCTGTTATGGATGAAGTATTTTCGGTAATTCTTTAAATACTAGGGCTCACAAAATTCCCAAGATAATTAAAAATGCTGTTACTCAATCTTTTACAATAAAATAAAATATTATAATCATATAACTTAAATTGTTAATAAACACAAGAGTACATTCGCAGGAACACCACTAACCAAACCGAAAATAAGACTATAGGTTAAGTTTACAAAATATCTCCCTGTTGACATAGTAGTTAGACTCGTCGATAGAGCGGCAGTGTTGTCCCCTGCTGTCTCTCCCACCATTGTGCTACTTGAACATCTTGATAGGAAAACGTACAGGTAGACGCTAGTGACTAAAACAACAGTAGATGAAAACAACAAAGAATTATAAGATATCATCAAAAGTAAAAAAATATATCCCCATACATATATCCCAAATAAGTGTATCGCAAATATATCGCATATATTAAATTTTTGTGTACGTACTTAAACATGCATAATAAATATGTACAATATATCAAATAACAACAAGTGTAGTAATTAAAAATATTTCGGGTTTGTCAAAAGCATATTTTTGATAGTGCTAATTAATAGACAATAATAATAATTAGCTACAACAATAAAAAAATACAATAATTAGCTATATGAAGACAATGATCTGGCCACCACTATCCGACTGCATAGATTGCAATGGGCAGGACACATCATTAGGATGGAAGGACACCTAGGAAGGTAGAAGGCCTGTCGGAAGACCCGAGCATCGCTGGACAGACGCAGTGGCGAGGGATGCTGATAGTTTACTTAAAATAAAACGATGGACATTGATCGCTAAGGACAGGAAAACATGGAGGTGAATGGTTATGGAGGGTAAGGTTTGAGCCCAAACTGTGACGCCATAGAAGAAGAAGAAGAATAATATTAATATCTAAACTTAAAATAAAAAATGTTCACGAAGCCGTTTCTGACAGAAGTTGTACAATACTGCTTATTAAAAGAGGTCAGGTCAGTAATTTTGAATAGCTGGGCTGCAATGTATCTTACATTACTAACAACGATGTGGTGAAGGAGAGGTGCATAAGTATAGCCATTAGTTTGGGTCTATCGTGAGAACTCTAGAATCAACTATAAAGATATATAATAATAATAATAATAATAATAATAGTAAAGAATCATGCTTCTAGTTGTACAAGGTGATGGCCCTCCCCACTATTCTCTATGAGTCTGAGAATAGGACTTTAACCAAGTCACAGGCCAGTTTTATTTAGTTGGTTAAAATGAGATAACTCAGTAACGTGGCAGCGATCATTCAGCAAGGCTGGCGGCTACTTTATAAGCTTAAAATTCAACCCATCAATGTTAAGAAAATTTTTATGTTTTTACAGCATTACAGAGCAGATTCTTTAAGTGCTATACGATCAACACTAAACAAATCAATTAATAAAAATTTTACATGTTGGTTGTAATAATAAACGTACACAAATAGATGTTAATAAACACTGGTAGAATTAAAGTGTTTCTGCAAAAAGAGGAAATATATCAGACAAGACTCGTAGGCAAACACATTTTTACAAAAATGTTTTCTGCGTTCCCGTATTTTAAGCAAAACACGGTTTTTCATGTCAAATATTTCCCTAATATTAAAATTAAAAATATACACAGTTATACTTTTTTACACACTGTTATATTAAATTTAAATTACTGATAGGGTTTGTTAAATAACGTGACTATTAAGTATGGATTTTTAGCAAAAATATAGGTAAGAGCTATGAAAATTATAAGAACATTCTAAATTGTGTAATAAAGTTAATGGATTGCTATGTGGTCGAGATTATTATTACAGTTTTATTTATTATATGTATTTATTATTATGTAACTTGTTGTTACATTTACTGTTATATATGGTTTGTCGTTGAATATGTTATTACTTATTGTTATATAATTTTTTTAAGTTGTTACTTAGTGTTATATTTATTATATTTATATTTATGTTATATATCTGCATGATCTGTATTTATAATATTTGTGTTGTGATGGGTAATGTTTCTGATTTATTTGCGTTATTTGGTATTTAAGCAAATATTTAATATTTTACTGCATCTGTTTAAGAATCTGTACAAAAATTCATTTTTATAAATTTTGTGGTCTCCAATGACCGTTGCTGTTGCAGAAACCTTATAAATAAATAAATTTAGAAAAAGCAAGAATTTTTGACTTTACAAGAAGACGTGATGTTTTCAGGGTGACGGGTAAAACCGGCCGAGATACCAACATGTTTACTTGTTGTTCCAGGATTGTAAAATACCTAAGCCTTGACAGGATAAGACATGAAGAGGGATAGGAGATAAATGGTTTTCTAAATTTCCATCACCTACGAGTCCTTCTAAACAAAGGAGGACAAACATTATGACATTTCTCTTCCTTATGAAAATTGTGTTTTTAGCATTAATGTTATAAGTAATCACTCCTGATCAGTATAGTGAAACACCCATGTATCATTTTATATTAAGATTATAAACACTACTTGTTTCATTTCTCAACTTTACCAGTATTCCTTATTTTAAAAGAATACATATGTCAAAAAATGCATTTATATAACCAGTGTTACTAGGATTCTGCTTTATATTCTAGAAGCTTTTTAATAATTTAAGAAATATTACTTAAGAAATTTTATTTAACGAAAAAGTTTTCATTCTTTAGACAAAGTGTTTCTTTATTTAATCAGTTTACATCTCAATACGTGTTTAGATCGGATAAAGTAAAGAAGTAAAACAAAAAATAAGGAGCCAAGAAAATGTGGTTCATTCAGTTAATACATTTTATAGTGAATACAGTTGGGTTAAAACAATTACTTTGTAAATTTATTAAAAACGTGTTTAAATACGTAAAAGAAACATTAACTGTCCCTCAATAGGCTTAGTTTATATACAAATGTTTATAATTATAATAAGAATGTTTTACGTAAATTTTTCATCAAATGTATTTAATACTTAAAAGTACCTACCGAAGTCAAGGAGCAAAAAAGCAAAACTAATTATTTTTCATAATTATTTAAATTATGATCGCGTCTGTATGATCTCCTGAAATGTTCATGTTGATTTACGTTGTTAATGTAATCACACATTTTGGCCTCACCTCTGGAGGCACTTTTAAGTGAAAAGTTTTCGAAAGACTGACAAGATGCGCTTCAGTACACTACAGTACAGTGGCAAAGTCTGTGTGGTCCCAAAAACGACCGATATAAATATCAGCTGAAAATCGCCATTAGATTATCACAATCAAGAGTATCCCTATAGGTCGAGCAGGATGGGATGCCAAATCCTATGCAATGCAAGGCTTCCTCCACACCAAATAATTGCGACGGCAGCATGCTTCTGGTAATGAACGGACCCCATATACAAGCAAGAAAAGTATTATGCAGTATTATACTGAATTATTTTATTTAAATTTGTTGGTTTCCTTTTAAAGGGTGTAGCTTTTAAGGAAACGAGTGTTTTTCTTTTTGAATAAGAATGTTTGAATGTAACAATGTTTGAACGATATTACATATAAAAGTAATATATTTTAGTGATGCTCCTCACTGTCATAGTTTCATACACTTTACTATTTTCCGTGAATGTTTACAACTTTTACGTGCATACATTACGTAGAATGTTAAACAGGAGATTGTAAACATAAAATCATATACCACATTTCCAATAGGATATGGAATTGCAAATGAACCTGAAGTGGGGCACCGAGTTACCATAACGTCATGCGATATTTATGCTTATTTGGAATCATGGGTGTAAAATAAGATACATAGTACTGTAATATTCTAATAAATTAAATAACTGCAATAAGCAGGAAATCGATCTCAAGACTGGAATGTAACAAGAAATTTTATACATAGCATTTAGAAAATAACACTGGAAAAAATCAACTTATATAAGGATTACAAGAAAGAGAGTTCAAAAGAGAAAGTCAGATTAACTGAAACATAGCGTGTTACTGCGGAACAAATAATTACAAGGTAAGAAAAGATGAATATTAATAATATCAATGTAAATACAAGTAAACAGGCTTATTATAGCTAATTAAAAAGACCGACGTAGGTAATTTGGCTTCCAAAACTGTATAATAGACTACCCACAGCAAAGAAAAAACATAGTGACCAAAATTTCAAGGGCAGATTTAAAAAACAGAGCAATACGAAGACAATATTATGAGAAAGAAGACTGTCAAAAAGTAAAATGTAAGGACATAAGGTTAGAAGCTAAGATGATGGAATCGCTGAACTTTGAAATTCAACCAAGTAAATCCTAATGGGAAAAAGTCGTATGCAACTTTCAATGCATCAACTATATTGAGAAGTTGGCTGGTAAAAGACGGAAGGCTATGATGGACGACAAATGTCTCATCCACGAGTAGGGTCGAAGATAATAAGGTAAGTGGCTAACGTATCCCGCACGCTTGGTAGCAAAAGAGCAATAGGGGAGGCAAAAGGACAAAAGAAACAATTTCCAATGACACCTTTTCCGGTTTCTATTGACAGTTGATATATTAACTACCAATTCATAAGAATAGTTATTTTTTAGTTTTTGTGTTTATATACGTATGTATGTAGGCTACGTAAAGAGCTTTCTACGATTCTGAATAAATTACATTCCAAATTACATTACCAATATTATTGCAGGAAAAATAAATTTTGACCTCGAAAAAATTAGTACAAGCAAGGAATTTGGTGGAGATGTTCCACTTGCCATCCTAAATATACTAAATATTTCCTACTAAATATACTAAAAGTCCCCTAAAATCGAAGCTGTGCTTCGCCCGCCATATTGAAAAATGGTGGTTTATTTTCAGATTGTTGTATATAAATCCTTTACCGTTGCAGATAGGAAAAAAAGTTACAAATAAAAAATGTAGGCAATAATAAAACAAATAATTTTTGTAATCAAAATTTTTTTCTCTAAATCGAACGGTGTTTGAATTATGAGCTGCAGTATGTTATTGAATTTTCAGAAATCCCAATTTTGTACAAAATACACTGTAAAATGTGTGTTGATAGGTTCTAAATAAAACAAAAAACATTTTTTTTAGTTATATTACCGTTAAAGAAGAAAAATATACTGTAATTATGAAGCCTATAACAAATAGAATAAGAATACGAAAATACGTTATGACATTAGTTCGTCATTATCAATGTCGTCGTCAGGTAACATATCTTCTGAGTTGCAGCAAGATAATCCCTGGCAATATCCACACATGGCAGAACACTGTAAACCTGCTGATGAGCACTCACAACGTTTTGTGCATACCGATTTGCAACCACAGGATATGAGCTTCAGTAAATTGCTAAATTGAACTTTGAAATTCAACCAAGTAAATCCTAATGGGAAAAAAGTCGTATGCAACTTTCAATGTATCAACTATATTGAGAAGTTGGCTGGTAAAAGACGGAAGACTAAGGGCTGGATCTAAACGTGTCAAAACTGGTTTCAAAGCCCCATGGCTTAACTGCCAACCCCAGGCAGTCGGCTCTAAATTATTACCCATCCACTGCTGGACTTGGAGGTATGTGCGATATAAGTGATTGGCAGCTGCTGCACTTGTAGGAGGCAACACTGCCAAGTTAAACGTGGAATGTAATTGCTGTTTACTGATCAAACGATTGTAGGCGTTACTGTACTCATCGAGCGTCTGGGACTTTGTTGCCCCATAAGAGGCAAGTAGAAATTTTTCCCCTGCAGCTGCAATGTCATCTTGGGATACAGCATCCTCCGTAAATAATGCAACAGTCTGTCGCAGATTCGGGTTTTGTTCTAAAAGGCGTAAGCCTTTAATCTTGCTCTTTCTAAAGGGCGCTGAGGTTGTGTCACAACCTGTAACAGCATGTATAAACATCAGACCGTTTAATGTATTCCTGTGCAAATTTGGTTGCTTTGGCACGTAAAAAATTGAGCTTTTTTTATTCCCTGAGCCTGGCCGAAGGAACCAAATATACATCTCATTTGTTGACAAAGTAATTAGGAGGACTAATAAGATAAAATTTGCTGTGCTGTTCCAAGGAAACTAAAGATTGTTGGGTTTCCGTTCATCTCTGTACAAATTACTCCTCCATCGTACTTTTGTTTTAGCCGTGTCTTCAGTAAATAATCGCTAATTTCTTCGTCCTCTCTTCCAGGCATTTGTTTAATGATGTCTCTTAGTTCTGTAGCTGTATATTGGCATTCAGTGTTTTCCTCGAGGTAATCAAAAAGCAAACAGAACAGATTTTCAATCGATTTGTTTACTGGTCTGCCAGACTTATCAAAGCTTTATATTTTTGAAATTCTGCGTAACAGTCTAAATGGTACCTTGCTTCCTCTGACACAAGATCTGTCCAAGATGTTACACGAATACCAATTATCTCCCACAATTCATCTTTGCGAACGGCACAAATTTGAAGAATCGAATCTTTTATTTCATTAGTTTCAACTTCTCTTATTTGTCTCCTTCGGTTTTTAGGCAACTTTACATTAACACTCTGCATCACCTGACCACAAAATAAGCAGTTTTCTGTAATCGAATCTCACTTCTCGAGGTCTTAAACGCGGCACTTTATGGACCGGCTCGCCTACGTCTGGCTTAGTAAAAGCCTTGATGGAGCTAGGCCTTGTATAGGTATTGTATAGTTTTTCCGACACAACGCGTGAACTGTAAGTTCGTTGGCATTAGCCATGGTTTTATGTTTTTCATCTTTCCTCTCCTGACTTGCATGAATGAGCGTGGGTAGCCCCCTTTCAACGACAACCACTTCTCTTTCTGTAAGGCTTTTACAGCAAAGCAAACATATTCCAGCATCCATAACTTATCTTCTTAATCTGAAACAAAAGTGAAAGGTATCCATACAATGCAAAGTGTTTAGAGGACAGCTCATAATTCAAAAACCGTTCGATTTAGAGAAACAATGTTAATATCAGAAATTGTTTGTTTTATTATTGCCTATAATTGTTATTTGAAACTTTTTTTCCTATCTGCAACGGTAAAGGATTTATATACAAATATCTGATAACTAACCGCCATTTTTCAATATGGCGGGCGTAGCACAGCTTAGATTTTAGGGGACTTTTAGTATATTCAATAAGATGGTAACTGTAACATCTCCACCAAATTCCTTGCTTGTACTAATTTTTCAAGGTTCGTATACTTTTAGGGTTATTTTTCTTGCACTATATTATAAATCTTAACAGCCAGCAATACGACAATACGACGACCTAATAGCTAGACAACTTTTAAGAAATACCGGTTTTGTGAACCATAATGACTTCCGTATTCAAAGATTTACATTTAAAGTCATTTACTTGAATAAGGTTCAGTAATTTTAACAAGTTAATGTGTTCCTCGCAAATCAAGATTTATGTTTGACAAAGCGAAATTAAATATTTTTATAGAAACTACTTCTTTGTAGCCAATAACGTAGTACACATATAAAAAATTATCCCATCCCCTTCAACTATCATTTTCATTTAGTAAAAATCACCACCTCTTCCTTCAGCTACCCTTTGCATTTATACATATTTCATCTATCTTGCTGCAGTTGATTATTATGCCTTCCTTCCAGGATACTTTATTTATCAAAATTACATACTTTACTCTTGTTAAATCGTAAAACATTGCAGGTAAACTACCCCTTCACTTTAACAGGTCTTCACCAGAATCAATAGGCTCTGAATCCTCTAAAACTCAGGCGCATATACAAAAAAAAATTATTTGATTCTGTTTTAATTTGCGGCAGTTATTGTTCGCCATAAAAAACTCTGCACACAGAAACTTTTGGAAAATCACTTTTCTTCATGTTTTGAGAATAGTGCAATCAGAATCAGCCCTTATGTCGAACATGAATTTTTTTTGCGAACACCATGCTTTCATTTAGTTACGGAATATGGAAGTAATAATATAAACGTTAATAACTTGAATGGAGATTTTACATAAAACGCGACGAATGTGGTCATTACAGCCTACCAGTTTATAAACCGTCTAATTTATTTAATGTTTTAAGGACGTTAGAAAGTATATAGAATACCGCTATTATTTGTACGTTATTTGAGCGTTTCAACATTTCTAGCAATCAAATGTGTATGAGTTTCAGATCTACGTAATGAACAACTACGTAACCCTAATTAAAAGTGAGTAGTGTGTTTGTCAGGTTTCCAGGGCCGGCGTCATAATTATTAAAAATATTATCCGGGCTGTAAGGCCGTGGTATTGGCGCTCGACCAGACGTTTGGGCCTTACCGCTAGAGGCCGTCTTTAGTGGAAGGACTTCAAAAACTGACAAGATGTACGTCAGTACAACAGCAATACTGTGGCCTTCCAAAAGCAGTTTGAAAGACCACGGCCTTACAGTCCGGATAATAAGTTTATTATTTAAAAATAATTAACTTTTTAAATATTAAGATTTCTACAAAAATGAATCCAATACGCTGCTGGTTCGATTGGTTAATGTTCTTTTAAAATTTTGAAGTGTTCTGTGATTAGATATAGCGTATAAAACATATTAATTGTTTTTTTCATTGGTTACAGATATAGCTACAACTGTCTCGTGTGAATTATATATCCGCAGTTTTGGGAAAATCAGTCCAGTTACTATGGTGAGTTACAGTTTTTAGGTAATATGAAATTTTAATAAAATGTTGACCTAATTAAAATTATTGGTAATTATGGCCTTTCTAGCCAATGCTGGTATTGAAGTGAAATAATTTTTTCCTATTCTTCTATGTTATATAAACACGTAAAAAATAATTTTAAATGGCGGTCGAAGCTATTTACGAAGAAAAAAAGTAAAATAATTACTCTCATAAGCACGCATGGAAAGGTGAATGAGTGCCATATTAACTGAGTAGTTAGTGGGATCACCGCAGTCGGGCGAGGGCGCACTAATGCACAGCGAATGACGAGTTATGACGTCATGCGCGGATTACCTATCACTGCAGTTCATCGAGCTTTCGCGCCAAATTACACGCGTTTATGTACACTTATGAAATACACGTTTATACATACATGCTTGGGCGGCCTACGGCCGCAACAAAATTATACATCCCTCTTTCTCAAACAGAATTCAATGCTTTAATGTCCAACGGCACCTCCGGTGCCGCTCGGCCCGTCTCCCAGGCCTCACAGAGTATATTCACGCGCGCTTCGCGCGCGTAACTAGACAATGCCTAGACCGGCCGTCTTCGGGGCTTCGCCCCTCAGACCTTATTACACAATTCTCAAGTCATTAGTAACTCTACGACTCCAAGTAGTATATATATCTACAGTATATTCATACGTTACACATATCATTTGTCTAACATCTAATCTCTGCGCACTAGCAAATGAAGGCATACCTGTGCTAGAGAGAGAGAGAGAGAGAGAGAGGTTAAATGTCATTTGTCACAGTTAATATGCGTTTTTTGGAGTCTTATGGGAGTAATTATTTAATTTTTTTCTTCGAAATAGGTTCGACCGTCGTTCAAAATTATTTTTCCCGTGTTTATATGACATAGAACAATAGAAAAAAAGTATATCACACACGCGCGCGCGCGCACATGAAATGCGTGCATATAATAACGAAACTCTTACCTTAATGTGTCGGGGGATACAACTCGGCTGCGGCTCTGAAGAAGGCATGGAGGTGGAACTGTAGTGGGTGGCGCCTCTTGAACATAAATTCCGCCAGGTATCCCACGATATGTTTTTTTTGCGCCCGAATCGTAGGATACCATTTCGCACTTCTCTCCATGCCCTCTCAACCGTGTTTCCGTGAGCGCCGGTAGCGGGGTCCACGAAGTTTTTCGTATGATTCAGACGTTGGTGAACGAACCCCGCTTCTTCCAGGCACTCACATGCTTTCCAGCAGTCACTGATTATAGTTGTGCCTGGAAGAATGCACTCCTCAGTTATGTTGAGGAGAGTAGTGGAATCCCGGCGCTCAAAGTATATTAGGAAACACTTCCCAGAACCGCGTTTCACTCCCCCGAACACCCACTGTCCTTCAATGGCCCTGCCTCGATTATATTTGCGGCGACCAAATTTAGCTTCGTCGACTTCTACAGTCTTTCCAGGGCCCCCCAGCTTAGATAAAGTGCGCTGGGCGTGGAAAATAAAAACTTCCCGACAAAAACTGTACCAGTCGCCGAACAAGCGGTCGCTCACATCATAATTCAGCATGCAAAAGGTGCTGACGAGGTGGAGGGTTATGAAGGATGTGGCAGACCAGGTAAAAGTAGGTTGTGAGAGGATGGTGGGTCTTAGAAAGGAAACTACCTTCTCCTCTTTTTTTTTAGCAACCACTTCTCGCAAATTGTGACACCGAAAATATAATGTCTCCCTATTTAGTGCTGATAGGGACCCACACGAAGGACAATTTATTGACTCTTTAATTACCCCGTGGGAAATTAAAAAGTCGATAATTTCAGACTCATTCATTTGAATGCAGTCGTCCGGTTTCCTACTGCACTGAATGTCTTGGCAGGCCATTATACTATTAAATTTGTTGGTATACCAATTTGTTTAATAAGAATTTGGTGTTTCCTAAACAACAGAAATAATTAATAATAACACCACACAATAACACAACATAATAACACAAACGGAAACACTGGAATTCACAAAATAAATACCGCTACACGATAATACACTACCTTATAGGTCGGGCGAAACCAAGCGAATGAATAGTGTCGGCGCGTTTTTGTCTAAACGGACACACACACACTCACGACAAACAAATTATAAGTGAGAATATGCACAATTTTGAATTTAACGGTTTATTAACGCGCTATTTTATTGTTTCGACCAATCAGGCGTCAGCCGTATCACCGACTTTCTTCATAAAATTGCGGGTTTTTGGCGTCAGACTACACAACACGTAAATTAAAGTAAAATATGTTCAAAAGTAAAAGGTTAGTGGTGCTATTGTGAATTATGATTTTCGTGATCCAAAACAATAGAGAAACAATTCAAAAAATAGTACACATTGATATCAGTGAAGCCGTTATCGGATATAAACGACTGTGTAAGCAAGATAGGTTAAATGCCATTTGCCTCAGTTAATATGGCGCTCATTGACCTTTCCATGCGTGCTTATGGGAGTAATTATTTTATTTTCTTCTTCGTAAATAGCTTCGACCGCAGTTTAAAATTATTTTTCGCGTGTCTGTTTAACATGGAAGAATAGAAAAAAAATATTTCACTTCAATACCAGCATTGGCTAGAAAGGTAATAATTACCAAATTATTAAATAAAATTAATTATAGACTAATATTTGAGTTACCATGTTATGTAATAAGCGTCAGTTGTTAGTAGTCCTACTACTCCATGAATACAGTACAATGAACTAACAGCATACTTATATTATGTGTTTGAGATTTTACAGTTTTTTCATATTTAAAATTTTAATCGCATGAAGACACACACACATACACAGAAGCAGTAGTTAATATTAAAATATTTTTTTGTTTAATATTGATACAAATTAGTATCAAGTAAAGAGAAGTAAATTACATAAGAGTACCTGGACATTTTACACAAACATGGTTTATAAGTTTGGGGTTGACACTATAGTAGGTACTGACAAAGAGTTATTTACTTTCCCAAGGGTTATTTACTATTCTGCTTTAAACAATAACACTGCACATTTCTTAAAAATTATGAAAAATACATAAAATTATTCACAACAATATTTTCTACATTTTTTCACGGATATCCAACTTCGTTGATTACTTTCATAAACAAACAGAATTATCACTGTTCAACACCACTATAGAAAAATTATTCCGATTAGCGCTTTCAAGCTTCTCAACTCATCGTCAGATTGGAATTCTGATCTGTGAAATAGGCCAATTTCAGTAGGGACTCTTTAGGGACGATACAAAGAGATCCTTACTAAAATAACAATATCCTACTTGTTGGCCTACTTTAAATTTTGAAATTGTTAAAAGATTTAACGTGCAAAAGGTACTGTTATGTATCCAAAAGCTAGAGGAAAAATATATAATTTCTTATGACTATGATTAGAGGATATTAATTAAGTTTATAATTGTATTGATAAATTCTTATTTTAATTGGCCCATAGTTAAGGAAGAAAGCATCCATTCAAGGACAAACTAAAATTTACCTCTATTACATCTGTAAAAATAAAGATCATTTTCAAAAAAGGTATACACAGGCATACTTAAAATTTTACCAAAGTGTAACGTATTGTTAGAATCAACCTAATAAAATTGTATTGTGTGGTAGAAGTTAATTTGTAACAAGTAAGTTTCCAAAATTATAGTCAGTTAAATATTATTTTTTAAATACAAACTAAAGTCACACTGCTAAGTTTAATACCCAAACAGTAAAAAAATATTTTTTAGTCAATGCAGAAAATTATTCAATTTGCAGATGTTTGTCAATAGAACATTTATTTTGAAGCACATTTTACTATATATTAAACCGTCTCTTTGGAAAGAATGTAACTACACATTAATTAAACTTAGTAACGAAACTAAAAAGGTTAAAAATATTTTATTAGAAGAAACACCACAGACTTTTATTAGTAGCATCCTTGTTGTTGATACGGTTATTGAAATTTTCTTTATTGAGATAGGGTTTTGCTTTCAGCTCATCGTTAACGAATGCAACTATGTCTGAAATACGACCATTTGAAGTTTTTGCGTTCATTATTATTTTCTTACAGTACGGTAAACTTTATTATCAAAGCATTAAACGTGTGTACGAGCATTGTGTGTTAAAAGAAAAATTTCAATTACAATTTTAATTAATTCTCAGATGTTTTAAAAACATTAGTTTCAAACCACTGCATACAGGTAACTTAATTTACTGTTCCAATAATTGATATTTAATAAGTTGATGTGTCTGTTATGTAAAATTAAATATTTTAAATTACTCTTTAAGTTACACACCTTCGAATGTTTTTAATGTATGGATCAAGACTACAAAAAAAATGTTGTATTTTCATGTTTGCATGAAAAAACAAATGAAATATGGTAGATGCAGTGAGTGGTAAATTTTAACAGACATATTAAAGAAAGAGCTACGAAAATATCTGTCAGACTAGAGGAGGCAGGACTCTAGAGAACGCAATTACGCATAGGCCTACTCTTGATACCAGAATGTATCGAAAGAAATGCTGTGTTGTAAGTTAGTCGTTATAGCTAGACACTAAGCTTTAAAAAAGTAATAAATAATCTTGCTTTGTATTTTTGCACTATCTAATTGTATTTGCATTATCTAATTCGCTATTCGAAGTCTTGGACACACACACGCGTGTGCTCGCGCGTAGTTAAAATACTGTCCTGATAAAGACCATATTATGGGCGACAAGAAAATTAGCGAAATAAAACAGGAAAATGTGGTTTTTGTTATTCTAAAACAAAATAAAGTTGTTTTATTTTAACTTGTGTTTTTTAAAGTGAGTACAAAACTCTCAGAACTATTCGGAACAAATTGCTCATATTGTAGTTATTTTGCACAAATATTAGATTATTATTCTTATATCCACACAAGGCAACAAATACCACCATTTTCATAAGTTTTAAATAAAACGGTAAAGAAGAATGAAGAGAACATAATTGTACCTACGTTGTTTAATATATTATCTATATACGAAAAAACTGACAAATATAAACGGTTCAAGCCACCGACAAATAACAATCAATATCTTACAACAAAGATTCAGTTATTTCCATACCTCTTGCATGGAGACATTAAGTCAATTTAGAAAATTACTTAAATACTACTTACACAATGCGTAGTACTGAAAGCAACTTTAATATTACTTTCATTTATTTAAACGGATTGGCAGCGATATTTTGGTGGTAAAATATATTTTGCTTGTAACTGATTTGTTTAAGTAATTAATTGAATACACTTTCCAGTCTATAGCATATTTTAGTGAAGAGGAATGAGGGAATACATCATAATACACTTATATTATGAGACTTCAAGCGTGTATGCGGTGGCAACATTATCAAACGGAATTATTACAACGTATTACAGAAGAAGCCAAAAAAGTGTTACGTGGTACAGCGAGGCAATAAAAAATAAAGTGGACTAGTTGAGCAATCTGGGCTAAAGAGATTAGAAATCATAGGAATTAGATGTGAGAAGAGAAGACGGGATTACATCACGACAGTATGTTTCAGAGTCAGAAAGACTCGAAAGATTAGTAACCGGTCAGGAAAGAGATCTGTCGTCATAATTGTAATTATTGGGGCTTTGAGTTTTGTAAACATATCTGTAAGCATGCATCTAGTTATTCCCAAAATATTACCAAATTGTAACTTAAATATTGTGAAATATTCCGTTTTTAAATAAATATAAGATAATACTGCATAACTTGTATTTTAAGTTAATTTAATTTTCTTTTTTTTCATAAGAAACCGTTTTTTTAACAGAACGTTAAAATACAAACGGTTTACTTTAAAAACACACAACCACACTCTCAAATTTGAAAAACATGCGGTTTCATGACCGTAGTAATCGACGTTGACCATGTAGCTCGCAGCATAAAGTAACCTCAAGTAAAGATCTATCGCTAATATACAGACAAAGATGTGAACGAGAAAAAGTCGCAATGAAGACAACAGGCAGAGAAGATTACGTAAAGCGGGGAAAATTAAGAAGAGTAAAGAAAGCGAGGCAACCTATAAACTGGTAACTAACAAAGTGTAAACTACACCACATACAGTATACATCCATACAGCATCCTAATAGAATAATAATAATATGTTATCAAACGTAATACATAAATAAATTGAATCACATCTATACAACTGTAAACATTTTTGTTATGATTAAATTGCATTTCCTTGCCAATTATGGACGGAAGTAGAGAAAACAAAAATTCAGTGGCAATTACTTTCTGCCGATGACTGCTGATCTCTATGTCATAAAAGTTTCTGCATATATAGTTTTGCATAACATTTGAGAATTCATTAGTATATTTCAGCAGCGTACTTAATTCTATGGTAGGCATTATTTTGCTGCAGGATTAAGTACGCGTACATAAAAACTGTTATGAATGTATAGAAGAAAAAACTGTGTAATCTTCAAATATCACAGGTGGGTCGAATTAGTAAACAGCTTTTAGTTACGAAGCTCTGCAATTAGTGTCAAAATGGAAATGAAGTGTAAACTTATATCCTTTCCGCATCGTTTGTTGTTATGGTTTTTAGAGGTAAATAACAAGCTATTAAATAAGACGTTGCAATCTTCATAATCTGAAATATTAATAATTACACTTTTTCTTCTTCAGCACACGTTGGAGTTATTAATTTTAATTCGTTATGCTCTAATAAAAGGATATTATAAGAGTTTCTTCACACTGGTGCATGGATAAAACCCTACACAATTTCAAAAAAGAATTCAGAAGCAATAAAATGTATATGTGTATAAGTGTACGTACATAAAGGACGTAGCTGTCTCTTTTCAATAATTATTACATTTCTTAATTCTGGAATAGGTTTTTTTTTGTTTCAATCTTCTGTGCGCCTCCCAATTTTTAGTTTTAACGTATAAGCATAGGCATTAATTTGCATACTGATGTGGGAGTAAATTATACCCAACAATAAAGCAAATTTTATAAACTTGAGTTTTACAAGGGGTGGAAAGCTAAGTCGGAGTTTTTCATCTTAATTCATTTTACTTCCATATTCCTTAAGGAATGGAAGTATGGTGATGGCAAAAAAAATCGTGTTCGAGATTATTGCAGATTCTGATTCTACTACACTCAAAACATGAAAAAAAGTCGTTTTCCGAAAAGTGTCTGTGTGTCTGTCTGTCTGTCTGTCTGTCTGTCTGTCTGTCTGTCTGTGTGTCTGTCTGTCTGTAGATTTTTTTTCTATGGCAAACGATAACTGCCGCAAATTCAAACAGAATCAAATAATTTTTTGCATGCAACCCTGATTTGCAGAGTACTCGCGACCTATTGTTTTTGGTGAAGATCGGTTGAGGGAAAGGGGTAGTTTACCTGCAACGGTTTTTTTTTAGCAAGGGTAATTTTGTTTGTTTGGCAAACGATAACAGCCGCAAATTCAAACAGAATCAAATAATGTTTCGCATACAGCCCTGAATTGTAGATTCCTCAAGATCTGTTGATTTTGGTGAAGATCGATTAAGGGAAAGGGGTAGTTTACCTGTAACGTTTTATGTTTTAACAAGGGTATTTCCTATGGCAAACGATAACAGCCGCAAATTCAAACAGAATCAAAAGATTATTTTCATACAGCCCTAAATTGTAGAGTTCTCAAGACCTGTTGTTTTTGGTGAAGATCGGTTGAGGGAAAGGGGTAGTTTACCGGCAACGTTTTTTTAACAAGGGTATTTTCTATGGCAAACGATAACAGCCGCAAATTCAAACAGAATCAAATAATGTTTTGCATACAGCCCTGATTTGTAGAGTACTCAAGACCTATTGTTTTTGGTGAAGATCGGTTAAGGGGAAGGGGTAGTTTACCTGCAACGTTTTTTTATCAAGCGTATTTTCTATGGCAAACGATAACAGCCGCAAATTCAAACAGAATCAAATAATTTTTTGCATACATCCCTGAATTGTAGAGGTCTCAATGACTTTCGATTTTGGTGAAGATCGGTTAAGGGGAAGGGGTAGTTTACCTGCAACCTTTTACGTTTTAACAAGAGTAAAGTACTTGAAAATTTATTTAAACTTTTTGAAACAATGGTAATTGTTAAAAATAAAATAATTTTGTTGCCGGGCAATAAAATTATAATTTTTTCATTTTAATGTAATATAATATTTTTCATTTAATACAGCAATAAAAAGGCAGGTAAGACAGCCTGGCTGTTTGGGTGAAAATGATTTTAAATATAAATCTTAGAATATGGAAGTCATGTATGGTTCTCCATACCGATATTTAGTTATGTCTCGATTAAATAGTTGAAAGGCCTAACTTGGGCTCAACTAGAATCTTAAGTTGCTCAACTTAATAGTTACTAAATGGATGGTTCAAAACTCATTGCCACTTGCTAGTCACATAAATGAAGTTAAAGTCTGTAGATTAAAGATACGTCTCCGGTCTATTCCATACACAGATATGAACTTATAAAAGCGGTTATATCAGGAATAAGGTATGTGATATTACTACTAGTAATTTTATACAAACCACTGTGTTGTCTTTGGTATTGACGAGCGCTTTCGGCAGTCAAGCTATCTTCAGGTCATTTGCCATCTTCAGGTCGTTTGTAAATAATCTGAAGATGGCTTGACTGCCGAAAGCGCTCGTCAATACCAAAGACAACATAGTGGTTTGTATAAAATTACTAGTAGAAATATCTGAGACCACTAATACTCCAATATAACAATAAATTAATATGTGATATTACGCTGGCAAAAATTTTGTTTGATAATAGTGAAATTAAGCGGGATAGCAACGTTTTTTTTTGTTTCCAAATTTAGGGATAAATCTAAATATATAAAGAAAATAAAGTTTTACGTAGGCTGAACATGTTTTACTTTGTGTCATTATACGACGTCTTTTCTTTCATTTTTTACCAATATATGTTGAAAGGATGAATTCGTATGTGTAAACGATATTATCATAGTTGTTTTGATTGTTCATCTTCTTTTTTCACAGCACTAAACTATATAGCATATTGAAACTTTTAACTTGTGAAACTTACTTGTCTTTTCTTCTCGTACGCGTTTCGGCGTGATGTGCGTCTTCGTCAGCTTTGAGACAGACTGACGGTCTGTCTCAAAGCTGACGAAGGCGCACATCACGCCGAAACGCGTACGAGAAGGAAAGACAAGTAAGTTTCACAAGTTGAAAGTTTCAATATCCTATATAGATATTATCATATATTACCCACAAATGTTTCCCTGTTAATATATTGTCCTGTAAATATTTGAAAACTTATTTCAGTTAGTTACAAAACTATTGAATATTCCCCTTTACGATCTATTCTCAAACCAAATAATTTTTAGAGAGTACTTGGTATTTATATTTTTATGGATTGTTAGTGTCTCTGTTACACGGTATGTAATTTTAATCTAACATTTGTATGAAATATATTTTGAAAAGGCAAATACCATAATTAATCTTAAAATTAAAATATAATAGCAGCAGTAGACCCTGTTTAGGATGTAAGTATATCGGTATAATAATTAACGGATGTGGATGTGGAATACCACACAGAAATTAATGACATTGAAAATTCTTATTCTTAACAGTATGAATTCACGTTGTTATCAACACGTTTTCTTTGATCAGATTACTCCGTGCTTCTGTATATAAAAAATGGCAATGAATGTATAGTCGTCTTTGCAAAACTGTGGTATTTTCGAGACGTTCGTAAGATTAGTACCTACGTAAACTTAACCATAAGTGACAATTGCTGAAAATAGTATAGTTTGTAATATTACAGCCACATGTAATAACTCTCAGTATATTTTTGCAACTCTTCTCCAACCATAAGGTAGCAGATGGATATTGTCCGATGCAGATAATGCTGTTTTAAATATGGTATTTGAAAGATACCTTTCATTTCATTAATTTATTTTCTTGTATTTTAACTACAAACAAAAAGATTAAGTCAACATGCTTTTTACTACGCATACGTATTGCATTAAAGAACAAAGCCAGTCACTGCTGTTCCATCCTGTTATATTTTTATGTGATTTGTGTCCAAACTTCCATCGTTTGTAGTCAGATATTGTCTATATACAAGCCATACAATAACCGTCGTTAGTCATTTTATCAATTACCGGAATTCAATTCAATTATCCGGTTTTTAAGTGACATGAATAGTGGTACTTTGAAAATCTGCGAGCTGATATGTGTGTTTGTGTGTGTGTGTGTGTGTTTATATTTATGGCAGCTTTACATGTATTTATGGGCTTTATTTATATTTAGGGGCCATCTGATTTAGATACGACCGTTCCCCCTCGCAAGGTAATGGCAACCCAGCGAGACGTATCCTGCCTAGTAGAAACCCTCCCCCACCCAAAAAAAAAAAAAAAAAAAATTGCCGTTCGGGTCCGGCGTTAAAACTGTAGGTCCCATATACCTGTGAGAGACTCAGTACCACACGCACCACGGGTATATGCGGGGAGGGTACAAACCAGTCGAAAGGCTGAAGGACTACGAACTGAACTTACATGTATTATAAAATAAAAATGAATACATTTCTGACCATGTTTCCAACGCAACTATAAAGTGTTAAACACCGGCGAGGTCATAGGATTGTTGTGTCCTTTCCGTTAAGTATATGTTGTTGCACAGTAAATGTATTTATTAATAAGAGGAATAAGATGCTGATGACATGATGTAATTAGTTAAAATATATTAAAAAATTTATCAACGATTTATTAATATTACAAAGAAATCACTTAAATTTTAAAAATTGAAATTATAAAATTTAAAAATACTATCATTTATAAATTTACACTCAGTAAAACACACCATACCATTGCTATTCGGCACACATAAAAACATATAATATTAAATATCTAAACATATTTGATAAACAAATTGTATACAATTACATTATAATATTACATGGGAGTCTGAATTTGAACCATCTTTAAAAACAGCAATTCATTTATAAAGTACTATTAGTTTTACTAAATAAAATTTAATTGTTGCTTTTAATATTGTATAAGAAAATAACATTTACTTGATGAATATTAATGTTTTTAATGACACACTCAATTTGTAAAATTGAAAAGGAGGAAATTTTTATTTTTAGCAATTTACCATTACGTCTATAAGTTTTACTATCTCATACATGATTATTTATGAGTTCTTTGCACAAAACATAATTGTTCATTTGTCGCCTGCGTACTGTCGAAGTTACCGTTGCGTGTGTACGTGTGTGTGCGTCCTGAATTATGACAATGACGATGATCACGATCCTGATGCGTTCTCGGTACTCTATGGCTTGTTGTGGATGATGACCCGGTGCTCTTCCATCAATCGTGGTATATTGCAAATGATGATAATTTTGATGATGAATGATGATGATGAATTCACGTCAATCGGCAGACTTACGCGTACTTGTTGACGGCGTGTACAGATATCTTGACTCTGACTTCGCTCAAAATTGCCGGAGGTATTTATACTATAGACAAACTGACAAAATCCCCTCCTATAGACAATACTGTCAGATATTGTTTTCGACATGTTAGATATTATCACTTCAGTCCTTTTATTTACTGATCACTTTTTATTCCGTCTTCGCAATCACGTAAACTGAATCTTTACGCGAGTAATTGCATTGCCTTAGTAACGACTTTAGACTCAGTTTAGAAACAAAGATAATTAAAAATATTGTATTAATAAAAATTAATTTTATTCCGTTTATATATTTTTGTCTCATCCTGAAAGTTGTGTCGTAATTTTATAATCTGTTTTGTCAGCACAATTATAATAAAAATCTTATTCAACTACATGTTCTTATTTTTGTAAATTTTGCGCATGTAGTTTCGTTTTTATTTTTACTGGGTACCTACGTTACATTTTTTATGGCTACAATTATTATCAAGTCTTAATATCTGTGTTACGGTCTAAGCTTATTTAAACGAATATCCTTCTCATTATTCATAAATTTTATTTTTAGTATTATATTTTATATACTTAGTTTTATATACTTTATTTTTAATTACACAGATACATGTCAAAATCAGATAATTTATAATTGATGACGATTTTATTATCATTTTTTGATTTTGTTCTGTAGTTTTATGTGCCTAAGGGGACATATGTTTGGTACTTATGTGCAAAGTCCCAGGTGGCTCGTTGAATGTTTGTAACAAAAAAAAAGAAAACAAAAACAAAACGTGGTGTCTGATAAACGGGAACACAATGCATTCAAAAACACGTGTCAGAGCAAAGTGCTGACAAAGCAGGGATCATGACGCTCGTAAATGTTTCTTCTCACGCAAAGAAGTAAATTGTTTTTGTTGAAAAAAACTTTAATAACGATGTGAGAGAACGAAACCTCTTACGCCTTATATAAAATATTATTGTGAGACAAAACAGGAAAAACTGTTGGAGTAATAAAAAATTGGATTTAGTAATTATTAAGTGTTAATTTTTTATAAAACCTTAGTAACAAAAGAACTCGTAATTACATCCTTAATTCCCTTGTATTTGTCTTTTTAATTTAAAATTTTTGATTTCACAGGTAGTTATAATATATGTTGACTTTTACAGTAATTTTTAATTAATTTACATATGAAACTAATTTTGGAATATTTTTATTACAAATTAGTTACCGTTTAGTGCTACAATAAAAATAATCATAGAAATTAGTGCTACATAGAAATCATAGAGTAGGTTGTAAATGCTTTTCTATAAAGTAAAATAATTTTATTAGTATTTTTTTAGAAACAGTTAGAGCATTGAATGTTTTATAGATTTTGTGAATGTATAGATTGTTTCTATTATCGTGTGCAAGTAATACTTTGTTATTCAAATATGTTTATTATAGATGATAAGACAGTATAATTTTTTGGAAACATTCTAGCGATAATTTGCTAAAATTCAAAATGTATAATGTAAAGTTAATTTTAGTTTCACAGTTAAATTGATACAGTTTTTAACAAGAAAAATCAAACATGTTTCTTCAAAAAAGTACAATTACAAATAATAGGTATTAATAAGTTTATTTAATCTTTTGGGTAAATTATTACTTTCACTGATTCAGTGCCTTTGTGTTGTATATGTTACCGGCCAAACACGATTTCAGGCCAAACTAGTTTATCCGAAACGCAATAGGCTAAACCGCGTACCATGTATCAAGAACTTTACACACTTCGTTGACGTTATTCAAAATAAGATAAACAGAATTGAATAGAACATCTATATATGAGTTTTTATATAATGCCGCTTTTTATTTACTACAATAAGAGAGCTATGGACTCACAGAACATGTCACACAAAGTTTTCTACTCAAAATTGTGATGACGTGTTGTCTTTGAGAAACCATTTTTAAACACGACAGCCAATAATACAGAATAGTGAAAGGTAAATCCAGGTTCATCTCTTTAAATTATGTTCAAAAATACGTATGTTCGTGGTGCATCTCAGGAGAAAAAGTTTTAGAGTGATTCACACAAACCCTGATATTCGAAAACCAGGTTAAAAAGGTTTCGCCATTTTGAAAAATTAGGAAAACCAAATTCTGCGCGTTTATATAAAGCAAAACATAAATTACAATGATACAGACTTTACCAAAGTCTTACGAAACCGCTACCCACACCAGACCCCGTCCAACATAAGTTTCGTGGGTTGCTAATTTTACAGGACAAATGACTGTTTGCCTCAAGCACGAAAAACAGAGAGGAAACAAAGTGGAATCATTGCTTTGCATTTGGCAAAACACTGTGTTCTATACACTTAATCCTACCCTGAAACGCACAATAACCACAGAGTAAAATGCTGAAAAAACGGGACTCAAATTATACACAAAACTCTATTAGAAGAAAAAAAATGTATTGTACAAGTAAACGACATCATAACAACGCAAGAAGGCCTGTCAAGACCTTAGATTTTAGAGAAAAAGATTTTTAAAGGATCAAATCTCCAAAATGGATGCGGACTTCCACAACTATAACTCCAGAGAATTCTACAGGATATTCCGCACCAGACTCTCCAAGCATGTCTCCCCAAGTTTATGTTTTCGAAAAGAAAACGGCTCCCTTGCTCTAAACAATCAGAAATATTGTCAGATTTTGGCCCAATAATTCCAAAACCTCCTCAATTACCAAGTTTTAACTTCCAAGCTCCAGTTTCAACAGGTTCCGAAAAACCCTAATTCCCCAGATGAAAAAGAACTTTAGGTTACTATCCAGTCCCTTCGCAAAACTAAAGCGTCGGGGAAGATGGTATGACCGCAAAACTTTAGAAGAATATCAGCAAAGCGTTCCTTTCCAGAGTTACAGCCTTATTTCAAAAAATAAGGGAAGGAGAAACAACCCCTCTAGAATGGAAGTCCTCCCTCATACCCCTCGCCCACTAAAAGGGCTGTAAAGTATATGTGAATAACAACCGTGGTATTTTACTTCTCCCCGTAACTTATACAATTTTCTCTATGTTCCTCCTCAATAGACTTGTATCCCAGCTTGATCCCCACCTTGGTAAATATAAAGGTGGCTTCAGAAAAGACAGATCGTGCCCGGAACAGATCCTTAGTTTGAAGTTGATCATTAGATATTTCCTTCAAAGAAATATCTCCCTCTTCGTAACCTTCATTGATTTTCAGAAAGCCTATGATTCAGTAGATCGGAAGACAATCTTCCAGTGTCTGCAGGAATGCGGTGTCGATCCCAAAGCTCTAAATTTAGTTAAATTAACTTTAACCGACACAGTTTCTAAAATTAAATTACTAGGAAACTTAACGACCCCTTCCCAATTTGGACTGGCGTACGTCAAGGGGATGGACTCTCCCCTATTCTCTTTGAATGTGTCCCAGATGAAGTTATGAAAACTTCCATAAAGTCAGTTCTACTAGGGTTAGAATAGGTAACAAATCGAAAGGCATAGAACTAAGCGGTTTAGCTTTCCCAGACGATCGTGCCATCTTTGCCCACTAAGAAGAAGAATCAAGAAAGCAAGTAGAAGATCTCAAAGAGATAGCGTTGAAAACTGGCCTCCAAATCTTCTTTGCTAAAACGGAAATTATGACCACCCTATTTAAATTCCCGAAAACATCCCTGGACACTACGTATGGAGAAATAAAATATACTAACAGTTTTAAATATCTTGGGAAAAACATATCGCGAAACGCCTCAGACAAAGAATCCTATAAGATAAGGAAATTCAAATTAGCAAATGCCTTTACTCTAACCCGCGAACTGTACGGAAAAAAAACTTTCCAGAAGGGCGAAAGTCCGCCATTAGAGCACAATGATCAGGCCGGTGATCATGTAGGGAGTGGAAACAATGTGACTTCAAATTTTGGAAACTCTTTCTAAACTTGAACATAGAATTTTTTAGGAAATGTATGACCCCAAGAAAACAAAATACGGGTACAGGCATATACCCAAAGAAGAGCTATATAGGGGTTTGGAAGACCTGGAAACGGCTTTCCAAAGGCAAAGAGTAAGATTGCTTGAATATATGGTTCGGATGGATTGGTCCAGATTAAATAAACAAATTTTCAACTATATTTAGGAACTTTACAGTCTCAAAGGATAAACAACAACGTTTTTCCTATCCTTCTAGTCATCATCATCTTCAATAGCTCAATCTCTCATGCTTTTCCTAATTCCTGTTCTGTGATGTGTAAGTCAATGCTTTCTTTGGCCGTCGCTTCCCCTCTATCCTCATTACGTGACCATACAATAGCAACTGTCTGGATTCTATTCTTTCTGGTTTGTTTTAATAAGGAAATGATGAAACGATTGTTTGGATAGAAATATATACAGAAACAAAATTCAGAATCTTGAGATTTTCTGGGGTGAGAAGGAGACGAGAAAGGAAGCCGACACATAATGTGCGAATGTAGGCCTTCTGGCAGGAGAAGATAAAGAAATGATATTCGCGTGGTCCCCGGCTGTCCTGTTCGTGTAAAAATAACTAAGTCATACTATTTGGGACAGGTCATGCATTTTTTTTTATTGTTAGATTTACGTCATTGCAGCTATCAATAGTACGTCCTTCAATACGTGCTGCGTTCTGCCGACTGCTATTCCTTTTTTTTCCTTCCCACGTTCCGTTGCCGCAGTTCCGGCCCCGTCTCGTTGCTTTACTATAAAGCTCCAACTTTTACGCGTTTTCGTTATTTAATTGCTTTAACGGTAAACAGTGCGTCGTGCGTTAATTTTTTCACAACAGCTCGCGAGTGTACAGTGAAACTTGTCTCGATTACATCTACAAGAAGGAGATTCCTGTGTCCACGTCGCCACGATTATGAAGGAGATAACCTCGTCTACCGCCAGCCAGCCGGACTCTTGTCTCAAATGGAGAGAAGGTAACTTACGCTACCCCTTTAACTATACAAAACATGGTCCACCGGGCCGGATGTGAACTTATTTATTAGTGACTCATGGATTTACAGTGCGTTAATGACATTTTATGGTTTTAATATAATCCGTTTCGTATTGACTACACGTGGTCACACTGTTCCCAGTTTTATCGTAGCATTTTCCTAGTACAATCCGCCATTTTGCTCCAGTTATATTCCTTTTTTCCTTGTTGGCCGGCAAACACTTGGTTGCCTAATCTGACCTGACTTTATTCCTTTGTCAATAGCAGCTCACATTCACAACCGGTGAAAGTGTTTGTTTACATTGTGATAGCGTTCTACTCAACGAACATTGAACGGTTTCTTTTGGTGTATATGTTTAATTGCTGTGTTCTAACAATAATTAGCAAACTGTTTATGCTTCGAAATAATTATTTAAGAAACATTAAATTTTATTTTCGGCGTTTTTACATATTTACGTATGTTAGTGTCGTTACATTAGTTTATGTTACTGCGGACTAAAGTTCCGTTTATCCGAGTGTGGATTATCCGAACTTCTCTACGTTTACCGCATCGTTATTTACATTTTGCAGTCAAGTAGGCCTACAGCTATTGTAGTTCATCTTTTC
Source organism: Magicicada septendecula (assembly GCA_034769895.1). NCBI lineage: Eukaryota > Metazoa > Arthropoda > Insecta > Hemiptera > Cicadidae > Magicicada > Magicicada septendecula. The sequence continues at coordinate 407,363,077 of CM068373.1, forward strand.
GTGCATGCCAGCGATTACTAGATGACAATCCAAGAAAATGGAACAAACCGCTGCTGATCTGTTAGCATTACAAACTCAGGTTAATAAATCGTTGAATATTATTCATAACACTACCACAGGTAGTTGCAGGTTGCCACATAAACTGTCAAGCAGAATTGGCCATCTTTATACCGAATTTTCTCAAAATCAGTCGCAATTGAAGTCGCTAATTTCTGGTACTGATATGAGTGTTGCTGTAACTAAGTTAAATGAAATTCATAATCAATTTGATGAAGTCTACAGCCAACTGGTTATGCTTGCCCCAGTTGAAAACACTGAAGTGACACCTGATGTGCGCGAATTAAATAATTTGCATTTATCATCCATCGCTAATTTGCCGAAGGTGCAGATTCCTACATTTTCAGGTGAAATTAAACATTATCAGAATTTCAAAGCCCTCCAGATCATCACTAGTCTACCGATAACTCCAAAAAATTATGATTTTGCGTACAATACCATAATTAAGCGTTAATCGAACAAGCGTCGTTTGGCTACTTATTACTTTAATGAGATTGCTACCTTTGAACCGAATTCAAAACCCAGTTATGAGGGTCACAAACGATTTTTGTCTGTGCACAGTAATGCTATTGGCGCATTAGAACTTATTTCGGAGATCGATTTAAAGGATTTTATACAGTTTTCGTTAGCTTACAATAATCTAGATCCTCAGACTAAGTCTATGTTTGCGCATTCAATTAAAATCAAATCGGTTCCTACGTTGAAGGACCTAATGGATTTTGTTACCGATTTATTAAGACCTACTGAATTACTAGAAATGAATCCTGCTACCAGCACTGCGATGAAGCAGAAACCTGAAGCTCCATTTCATTCTTCACGCTCTCCACGCAGTACTCCGCCCCTGCTGTTTGCAGACCTCGTATATTAATCACCGAAAAGCGATCAGCCGTATCGCGCTCTAACGAAAATAAGCATTGTGGATTTTGCAAATCACACTATCACTATACTTTTCACTATACTTTGGCTTGTACTGATTTTCTGTCATTAAGTATTGATGACAGATATAAGCGCATATCAGACCTCCTTTCTGTTTTTCTTGTTTTGGTAGACACACTCGTAAAAATTGTCGATCTACTAAAACGTGTAAGACTTGCAATTCTAGAGAGCACAATTCATTGTTGCATCCTTTCACCGAAAAGGGAAGTGCCCCGTACAGTACATCTACGAGTCCACCTAGTTTTAATAACGCTACCCACACCTCCGTCACTCCAAATTCTGGGGCCTCATCGCACTCTTCGTCGATCATCGCTGAATCAGCTGTATCCAATATAACGCCGAATCTTTCGGATACGGTTAATTTGTCGTGCCGCACAGGCAATCACACTGTTTTACTTGGAACTGGAATGGTTCAAGTTTATGATTCCACTTGAAATATAATTTCTCTGCGCGCTGTCTTAGACTCCGGCTCTGAAGCCGTTCAGAAATTGAATTTACACGTTGATGGAAGTGCCAGTCAATTAGTTGGTATTGGCGATTCCACTTCACGAGTCAAGGGCTCCGTTCGTTTCGACATCCGTACTCTAGAATCTCCTCAGTCACGTCTCTCCTGCCATGCATTGGCTGTTCCGCACATAGTTGGTCATCTACCTGCCGCTCTACTTTCAGATTCTGCGCTACGAAAATTCTCGAATTTCAAACTCGCTGATCAGCAATGCAATCGCCCCGCTCCCGTCGACTAATTACTCGGCTCAGATATCTACAGTGAATTGATTCAAGATACGCCTTTTACGATTATTAAGGGTCAACCAATTCACCATTAACACCATTACACCACCTCACCATTACTTAACACCATTTTAGGTTGGGTTATTTTTAAACAGATGCCGAATAACTCGAACTCTGCGCAGAAATCATGCACTACCTCACTATTATCCACACTTGAACCGCTGAACTCGACTTTACAACGATTTTGGGAGTTAGAAGAAGTGAACATCCCGAAAATTCAAGATCCCGATGATGTTAGATGCGAAGAGATCTACAAGAAGACGACCACTAGTGACTCTTCAGGATGCTACATCGTCGCACTGCCGTTCAAAACTGAAACTACTCCTTTGATTACCACTCGTAACTCCGTTCAGTGTTAATACATCAAGTTTGAAAAACGATTGTCATCTCAGCCTGAGGTACAAGTTAAATATCAGGATTTCATGCAAGAATGCATTAAGTTAAATCATATGTCACCCGCACCTGAATCCGTCCCTTACGTCATCCCTCATCACTGTGTATTTAAGGATTCCAGCTCCACTACCAAAGCCCGTACGGTCTTTAACGCCTCTTATCCTGACTGTTCTGGTAACTCCTTAAACAATCAACTCCTTTCTGGACTTGGGTCACAGGTAGCTTGGGCTCCAAAAGGATATTTGCACTGTTGTGACCTCCTTTCGATTTCACGATTATGTTGTCTGCGTCGACATCAAGATGATGTATCGTCAGATTTTATTACGCGAAGAAGATCGTCGTCATCAACACATTTTTTACCGTCCGAATCAAGATTCTCCGATCTTGGAATTTCAACTTAGCACTGTGACATACGGTCTTACTCCATCCGCTTACCTCGCCCAGCGTACTTTACTTCAGTTGGTTGAAGAAGAAGGTTTTCGCTTCCCGCTCGCTTCTTGCGCCATTCAGCACCACACATACGTTAATGACGTCATCTCAGGAGCGTCATCCCTATCCTAGGCTCGAGAGTTAATTAAGCAGGTAATTGAATTATTGGCATGTGGTGGTTTTGAGCTTCGGAAATGGTCATCGAACTCACCAGAGTTAATTGCGCACTTTCATCAAGATCATCTCGAGAATCCGATATCTTTCTCCGATGATTCTTCATCGCACCCCGTCCAGCTGCCAGTGATGGACGATGAAGCAGAGCGTCGTGTAATTGATCGTGGTGCGACTATCAAGATACTAGGGCTTCAATGGACTCCCAACTCCTCGTATAAAGTTATACCGTTTAACACCATTCCTACCAAGCGAAGCATTCTTTCATATGTCGCTCGATTCTTTGATCCGTTGGGATGTATCACTCCACTCACGTTGTGGGTTAAATCTCTGCTCAATACCCTATGGCAAAACCGACTAGGCTGGGATGAAGTACTTGCCGCCGAATGGAATAAAGTCGCCGCTGACCTTCCTCGGTTAAGTCAACTTCGTTTACCTCGTCACATCGGTTTTCCTCATTTGGTTCGCCGCATTCTTGGATTTTGTGACGCCTCAGAGAAAGGTTGTGCGCCTGTTATTTATTTTCAGACCACATACGAAGACCAAGTTGACGTTCAACTCATTAAAGCCAAGAGTCGCGTCACGCCGACTAAAGTTGTCACTATTCCTCGCTTAGAGCTCTGCGCCGCTCTTCTGCTCGCCAGGTTATATGAATCTGTGTTGGATTCCCTCTCCGATTTGGACATCCAAGGGACAAGACTGTTCTCCGACGCTGAAATTGTGCTCACCTGGCTTCGTACGCCGCCTCATTAAGTCAAGACATTTGTTGTTAACCGAGTAATACAAATTCTTGCGCTTACTACATTAGATATGTGGTCTCATGTTCGTACCGAGCACAATCCCGCTGACATCGCATCTCGTGGGACATTTCCTAGTCTTTTACTCGCGTCTGACACCTGGTGGAATGGGCCAGACTTTTTACGCTCTCTTGCGTATTCATGGCATGATCGAGCATTACCGTCTCTTCCTTCCGAAGTTACCGAGCTTCGCTGTGCGAACTCCTCTTTAATCACCAATACTAATGACGACTCTTCTCTAGAAATCCTTCAGAGATTTTCTACGTTTAACCGCCTCATTCGAGTTGTCGCCTATATTCGACGCTTTATTCAACACTCTCGCCGAATCCAAACAGGTTTTCTGGATCTGAAGCTTACTGTGCCTGAATTGAGTGAAGATACTCTAATTTGCGTCAAGGTCACGTGGAAATATTCTTTGCTTCCTAACTCAAACGACTACAATCTAATAAGGACGTCTCTAGTTCCTTATGTTCGCTATCACCTTTTGTCGACACCCGGGGTGTTCTCAGGGTGGGCGGTCGGTTTCGTCGATCAAATCTGGAGTATAATGCTAAGCATCCGATATTGCTGCCAAAGAAATGACATCTTTCCAGCTTGATTTGTGATCATTTTCATGTTTCGTCAATGGATTCCGGACCTCGCACTACTCAGTCGTTGATTCTCCAGAAATTTTAAATTATTTCTCTACGTTCTTTACTTCGATGGTATATATATAATTACGTCCGTTGTCTCCGCTACCGTGCCAAGCCACAGCAGCCCATGATGTCCGACTTGCCTGATTTCCGTCTCCAGATTTACGCGCTTTTAGCTCAGTGCGCGTAGATTTCGCCGGTCCGATGACGATGGAAACCAGTAAGTTACTAGCTTCCAAGTTGGTTAAAGGTTATCTTTGCATCTTTGTTTGTACTGCTACGAAATCTGTTCATTTGGAATGTGTATCAGCATTAAGCACAGACACTTTCCTCGATGCTTTCGATCGTTTTGTGGCCAGAAGAGGCCTACCTTCTGACGTTTACTCCGACAACCGCACGAATTTTTTCGGTGCCGCTCGCAAGCTCCGAGAAATGCATACTCAAATTCAAACATCCTCTGATAAAAATCACGATCACCTCGCCAACCGCAACATCAAGTGGCATTTCAATCCGCCTTCAGCTCTCAATTTCGGCGGGCTTTGGGAAGCTGCCGTCAAATTTGCTAAAAGGTTATTTCATCGTCCCATTGGACCACAGAATCTTACATTCGAAGAATACGCTACAATCTTAGCACGAATCGAAGCTATTTTGAATAGCCGACCCATATTCGAATTTTCACCTAAGCCTGCTGAAGAAATGCTCATGCTGACACCCGGTCACTTGCTCATCGGAACTTCGTTGCTGCAGGCTCCTGAACTCCGAATAAGGGAGACATTACCCCTCAACCTCGTTGGCTACGATTACGCCAGATTCTTCAATGTTTCTGGAATCATTAGTCTAGAAATTACCTTCACACTCAGGATCAGCGCCGTAAGTGGACTCGCGATGTTTTTTTCTCTCAAAGAAAGACAAGTTGTCTTGATCTACGGAGAAGACCCTCAACCGAATAATTGGCCTCTTGGAATCATCAAGAAGTTGTACTCCGGAGAGGATGGAATTTCCAGAGTAGCACATATCCACACTAATTATGGAGATTTCACGCGTCCGACCAGAAAGCTGGTTGTGATACCATCTTGTTAGTTCCTCTACAATCCTAGTTTCCCGCATCTCCGTTTACCTCTCGTTTTCCGCATTTACGTTAACCCCTCGTTCTTATCCTTATTTACTTTTCCTCGCTGATCATCAGTCGGCCTCCTGTCGTTAACCGCATTTTATTGCTCCTGCCCCATTTCTTCCGTCCAACCCCATCGTTATCTTCTTCGTTGGCCACTACCACATCTCGATGCCATCACCAAGGTTCTTCAGTGGAAAAAGGTAGCCTTGGCTACCTTTCGGTGTGCGGTATGTTTGGGACAGGTCATGCATTTTTTTTTTTATTGTTAGATTTATGTCATTGCACCTATCGATAGTACGTCCTTCAATACGTGCTGCGCTCTGCCGACTGCTATTCCTTTCTTTTCTTTCCCACGTCCCGTTGCCGCAGTTTCGGCCCCGTCTCGTTGCTTTACTATAAAGCCCCAACTTTTACTCGTTTCGTTAGTTAATTGCTTTACCGGTAAACAGTGCGTCGTGCGTTAATTTGTTCACAACAGCTCGCGAGTGTAAAGTGCAACTTGTCTCGGTTACAACTACAAGAAGGAGATTCCTGTGTCCACGTCGCCACGATTATGAAGGAGATAACCTCGTCTACCGCTAGCCAGCAGGTATCTTTCCATCAGGAGCACGTGTAAGTTTCGTCATCTTACCTTGTTATTGTTATAAACAGTTACGGGTGCCAATTCCCCGACATTTCAATCGGCTGGTCCTCCGGACTCTTGTCTCAAATGGAGACAAGCTAAAACTTACTCTACCCCTTTAACTATACAAAACACATTCAAATATACATATTACATGTTAATGTCAGATTACTTCTTAGATATGACAAGGACACAGTCCGCTTCAACGTTTAAAACTTATGAAACAGTTTGCTAAGAACAGCTACCAAAACACGTGGAACACACGACCTGCAGGATCAGCAAGGGGTTCAAAAAATGAACTAATGTTAGAATTAACCGATAGCACAGTAATTTCCAATTTGGTATTGGCAAACAATTGAGGAACTAAATGATACCCAAAACATCGAATTTCAACAGTTTCTGCACATAAGGAATATACGCTAGCAGGTAGAGGGTGAGAATTACGAAACTTTAAATAAATGAAATTAGAACATCTTCGTCACTCACCCATTAACACAAGTAATGGCAATCTTTGTTAAATCGAATCTGCAAAGTCTTTGGATAGCAAATATTCACATTTAAGTCCATGGTGATGGTTTTTCGTGGACTTGATCCTGTACGGGCAAAATTTGTTATAGACAGTACTGTCCTGGAACGAGATAGCAATTTTGAATACCTGGGCTACAGTGTGTTCTCTAATGCAAGCAACGACGTTGTGAATAAGTTGCATAAGTTCAACCTTAGGCATAAGGACTATTAGGCGAAACCTTAAGTCAGCGAGTAAGGGAACACGCCTAAATTACTACAAGGTGATGACCCTTCCCACATTTCTTTATATGTCTGAGAATTGGACTTTAAGGAAGTTCCAGGCCAGTTGCATTGAAGCGGCTGAAATGAGATTTCTCAGGCACGTGCAGGCTATACTCTCCATGATCACAGAAGAAACACAGATCTACGGCAGGAACTGAATATTATGAGTATACTCGACAGGATTGCCCAGTATCGGCTGAATTGGTGGAAACATGTTTGCCGAATGGATGACTGCCGCATCCCCAAACAACCAAGGAACTATAAGCCGAGGGGTGACGGAGAGTCGTGGGACGCCCGAGGAAGCGCTGGAGTGACCAGCTCTAATCTTTACCTGTTTGAGACCGGAACAAACCATCCTTGGTTTAATCCTTGAAGATGATGATGTCTTAATTTAATTTACGGGAACCGCAGGCTTTGGACAGAGCTTCGAATCAACACAAATACATATGCACGACCGTGATCAAACTTCCTTAGTAACGTATAAATATAATAAATTATATAGACTGGTAATTACCTTAATCTAATTCCTTCCTTGCAACTTTTGATTGTTTGTGTAACGACGCGTTTCAGGAACAGTCCCATCATCAGGTTATAAAAATTAAATCATGAATTAATCACTCGTCGTTAAGTTTAAAATAAACCACTCCACACAATTCGAATACACGCGAACACATAGCTATGTGCATTCACACACGTGCGCGTCGTCGTAAAGTTAAAAGTCGACTGATTTTGTTATCGCAAACTTATACAGGCAGTCGTCTGCTTTCTTCTTGTTGTGTGCGTATTACTGTGTCGTAGAAGACGTTGGATTTAAATGACAACATATCATTCAATAGCTCGTCAAGCTGGAATTTACTTGCTTTGTAAATTATAAATTCTTCCATTGCATCCATGAAGCGTCCTTTCTTACAGTAATGTAGGGGTTTTAAATTTTGTGCAAAACTGGTATAATTATAGTTGTATTCTATTAAGTGCTGCGCGTAACTGGACTTTATATTATTGATATTCTTCTTGGGTAGATGTTCTATAAATCTATCTTTAAATTATCTTTATCTATAAAAAGCAAGTAAATTCCAGCATGACGAGCTATTGAATGATATGTTGTCATTTAAATCCAACGTCTTCTACGACACAGTAATACGCACACAACAAGAAGAAAGCAGACGACTGCCTGTATAAGTTTGCGGTAACAAAATCAGTCGACTTTTAACTTTACGACGACGCGCACGTGTGTGAATGCACATAGCTATGTGTTCGCGTGTATTCGAATTTTGTGCAGTGGTTTATTTTAAACTTAACGACGAGTGATTAATTCATGATTTAATTTTTATAACCTGATGATGGGACTGTGTTCCTGAAACGCGTCGTTACGCAAACAATCAAAAGTTGCAAGGAAGGAATTAGATTAAGTAAATTACCAGGGTATATAATTTATTAAAATACGCAACTTGGAGACCAAACCAAAAATGAAGTATAATTATAGTTCTGAGCACGATAGCAGTCATATTATGGAAAAATTCCACCATTCTTTTTAACGACAGAAATAATGTTTTAAGGATAACAAATGACTTTTAACCTTTCTCAAGTTAAACAAAAGTTGTCTAGAAACGAATGTAACCAAAGAATCTCATATGCTGCATTGGAAGCCAAAAAATAATAATGATAACCATAATATTGAAAGTCACCTTAGCGTGTGCTGAGTTCTTTATTAAATTAATATTTTATCAGAACTTAATACGTTTTGCGCAAATAAAAAGCTACTTTCTCGTCTTGTTTTTATGAACCTGTTTAAAATCAGCATGACGTATTAACGAATGTGTATGATAGGATTAAATTTTTGTGTTTACCAAAGTTTAATATAAAGGAACTTTTAAAATTCTATTTCAGAATAAAGGTACCTGTATTACTTTTGGTATACGTAAAAGTAAGTTTGTTTTATAAAATGTACTTATACCAAGTTAATACAAATAATAATTATATTTAACTCTTTGTTTTTCCTATCATGCAATGATAATAATTTTTATTGATAATCATAACCTATAAGGTAAGATACATTTCAAACAATAAATGTATTACATATATTTAGAATAACAGCGTTAGGCGTTATTATTTATTATAATAAACATAATATGGCAAGGTTAGGATCACGGAAACTAAGCAATGTATGTGACATATTGCTAATGTAGGCTTTATTTAAATTGTAAGAATATGAACAGCATTGGTGGTGTATCTAACAGGAATTTGTGTGTTTCTATCAGATGCAATGTTTATTTAAAAATTGTAGGCTTATAGTTTAACATGTAACATAATTTTAAAATATTTTTCTCCTTGAATGTTAATAAGCTAAAATAATATGAAATTGTACTACCTTACTATATATTTTACATTTTTTTAAATTAATTAATTTACAAAGCTTTCCACGATAACAGTTAACTAAATGTATGTTCAAATATGTATTCAAAATGCTAAAATTACTAAACTGTTGGTTAATTTATAAGACTATAAATATTAGAAGAATATGTAATTTACGTTAATATTCTAAACATATACGAGTATACTTCAGCTATCAGCAGAGTTTAATAGAACCGCGCAAAATACAATTATGATTTTACACGTTAATTAACAAAGAGTAATAAATGGTTAATTGCTACTGTATGAATAATTCTGTAATATCTCTCATGTCCAACTGTGAATATTAACTCTTGTTTTGTGATAATTAGCATATTGATTGCTTTGAAGAGATCTATTTTTTGATGTTATCTCTTCCACAGTAGACGGCCAATCACCGTATTAATTAATGTCAGTATGCTCTACGCTACAACTTGTTAACATTTAATCAGATTAATTATTGTTCATTTGTATTTGCATATGCTATTTACTCTCTACACGCTGAATTTTACTGAAGTTTTCAGTATTTTGTTTGTGTCTTATATTCTGTAACAATCTAATTCTTTAAACTCAATTCAATCTTTCTTTGTCTTCTTGTACACAACTATTGTATAGGTAGAGTTCTAGTAAAATTGTGTATTCCGTACAGAATAATTTAAGATTTTCCTTCTTGAATTAATTGGAGTATTTCAAACAACGAATTTTTTCTTGTTACAAGTTTAATGTTGTTTGAATAGCTTACGTGCAAGTATAGCCAACGAGATTTTCTAAAGTATTGAAATTAATATGTTCCTTTTTCTTTAAATTTACATGAACATAGTTTCACTTTGATCAACAGTATGATGTTACGTTGTTAGTCAATTTTGTATATTTTAATTAATTTATAGTATTGCCAATTTTTTAATATGATTTTAATTGATATTTCTTAAATATAAGTGTATAATGGGTGTATGTAACTGCTATGGTTATACTAACCTTTTAACGCCTTCGATGCTGTATGTCCTCGGGATCCCAATTTGTAATATAAAATATACTCTAACAAATGTGTAATAAATTTTCTTTAAATTGGTATTCATATAATTATACTACAAATGAGAACACACTTCTTTTGCTGCTCTGGATCATTAAATATTTATTCCTGCTTTCTGATTAAAATAAGTTCCCCTTTTTTTTCTATTAATTAACAAATCATTATCCCTATTTTAAGGTTTCAGTTCCATCTAGCTCTCGGATCCATGAAAAAATTTACATCTCAGGGTTTTAACAACATAAGAAATGTCTTCAGTAATATTTTAAATTCACCTAACAAGTATTATACTAATAACATACATGAATACAAAAATTGAACATATAGTAAATAATTGTTGTTTGTGTATGATGGTTGTATGTGAGTTCTTGTGATTATACAAAAGAAATCAATTACATAATTTTACAACTTAATATTATCCATTACAAACATAACATTAATAAAACAATGAAAATAATTAATTATCAGACATTAGGAATAAAATTGTCAAAAGAAAAGAAAAGAAAAATTGTCTATGCTATATCTCATAGTTCATTATTTCTCAACATGGCGCGCTGCTGTACCATTTCATCACCGTTAAGAAAATGACAGACGCCATATTGCTTTTGTGGAATGCACAATATTGAATGTTTAGTAACATTTCTATGAGTTCTACACTTTTGTTATTTCAAAATAATTTCGTATCGCTCACTTTTGATATCATATATTATGTTTAGAAATGTAGTCACACTAAATGTGTTCGTTTTTTAGTTTATATTGAAGTGCTGTGTAAAACGTTAAGCCTTGTCAATATGGTTATAAGTTGGAAGGATCTCACCGAATTCAAGATGTATTACACCAGTTAGGATAGTAATTTCAATTTTTCTTCTTCAGGTGTGTTGAACACAACTTGTACGATAGTTTAATGATAATTTCTATAATTTTACTTGGCTTTTTTACTACACTCTTCTTATTTAATCTTGCTTGGATTGGCAACTATTTCAATTTGTTCCTTCTTCATGGGACGCCAACATTAGACAAAGCTTTCTTCCTTGTAACAATCAATTTTAGATTCATCTATAAGAGGCCTTGGTCTGTTGGTGTATTTTTCGGTCTCAGGACTGTTTTATCTGCCTCCAGTAAACATACTGTTTAATATAACATTACTTTTCCTGATTATTTTACATAATTCCATTTACGCTTTTATTTCACTTAATTTTATATTGTCACTTGCACTAATGAAGTTGGTTTTATTGTTATTCGTTTACTTCATATAAAATACATGCCATTCTCACCTTCTGGTCATACTTGGTTCACCATACTTTATAGTTTTATCATTGTTTACACTGTGTCTTTTGCACTGCTTCATTATCATTATTTACCACTTTCCTATTCGAATAAACACAATTATGTAAATAATTATCTTGTCTTTACCATGACACTATCTATGAGCTAATTACAAATACATTCTTAGATTTAAGACCTAGCTTGACTTTTAGGCTGGTTATACAAATGATTTTTCTTAACCCTTAATACATTTCTCACTTACATACTAAAACATTACTATTTACAATATTATAACGAGATATATAAAATCACTTCCCTAATCTGTTGGGTAATATTTTTGGGATTTCGCTGGGCCCGCAGCCGACTTTACAACCAGTGCCGAAAGAAGAGAAGCACTGCAGTACGCCACGAACAGCGGGCGCAGCCGCCGAACATCTCAGCGCGGCACTACCAACATCACCGTTCTCGCCACTCGGTCCTTTTTAGTGCCACCAAAATAACTAGAGTACGATTGGCGCCATTTGTCATGCGGCAAGCCTTTTGTCCGGTGACAGTCTGTTTTATCAAGTTATTTATTATGTTTATTTGCAAGGCTAATTCCTGTTTTTAATTTATTCATCCATCCGTAACACGTATTCTTTATTTATTATTCATGGTTTATTGGTTTAGTTATTATAATTCTTCCTTTATATAATTATTTTTGGTTGTTCTCATTTGACCACTCATTCTCTATTGCACTCCGCATTCAGTTACATAGTATTTATCTGTTTGAGTAGTTTCCATATATTTTTGATAATTAAATTGAGTTTCCTGGTTTGTACCATCTCGTGATGCTACAACAGGGACGCTCATTTATCGTTATTTAAATGTACGATTGTTGTTTGGAAACATTTGAAGGGCACGTCAAGTACACCAAGAAGTTAGAAATTCCTGCAGGTAAGGGGAAATACGTCAAATTGTTATTTGGGGATAAGACTGTCGGAAATATGAAATTTGCCACTTAGATTACATGGAAGCAGCTACAGTACCAATTAGTCCAGTGAAAAATATAGTTAAGTAAAAGTAAATGTGTAAATATATATGATAACTGGGAAAAGTTAAGATTATCAAATTTTATTTAAGCTAAACCAGAAAATATTAACAATTTATAAAACAGATTACCATAGGACATTTAGAGGTAAGTATGTTAGTATTAAACGCAGTTGCCTGCCTGAACTGTGTAATAACGAGTTTAGAGTATTCGTAATTGATGTGAAAGTAGAACAATTATTACATGGTAATTCAGCAAGCTGCATGGATTAGCACTTCTGTATTGAAAAGTAAACACCGTGGTTAAATCACCATAAGGAATTAGGAGAGCACATTTCAATAATAAAAAAGCATTTAGAAAAAAAAATTAGACTAAAGCATCTCAAGACAAATAAACCACTGAACTGGTTAAGCCAACAGTTTAATAATGTAATACGTTTAGGTAAAAATAAAATATTTACCAACGCTTAAGATAACCGACAGATCACAAGGACCCCTGAGTATTCCCTCTGAAAAGTTACAATGAGCTTAAGATGGCAAAAAAGGAACACAAAATTTACACATTTGAAATGTATTTGGAAGACCCGCGTGATCAAAGAACGATATTGAAAAGGTACTACTATTTCTCAACATTTAGCTTATATTTTCCTAATTATATCTGGTTTCAGTTGACAAACGTTTTCTAGAAGTAAATAACCTGGAAGGCAAAACAATTGAAACCCTAACTCCTAATGAGGTTACTTCCAAAACAGTGTTACTTCTAAGAAAGCACCAGTTTATGATTGAATGAATGGAAATCCAAACTAAGGAATAAGAAAACGTTCACATTTAGTTACTCCAACGTTAGGAATTCAATACATGGCAATGCAGTTAAAACTTATAAATATTTATGGTGTGCTATTTGAGGTTGCACTAAAAAATACAACTTCTCAAATAATTCATGCCTTTCAAGATAAAGTGATTTGTAATATTTTTGATGCACCGTCACCTATAAGGGAACGATGGCATTCATCAAGACCTAAAAGTACAAATAGTTATTGCTGAGGTCAAACGTGTTACGAATAAATATAAACAAAGTCTTCGTACACATCAAAGTAATGAAGTGCTGACATTTCTTTATAATGGTGGACTTGTCTGACAATTGCAAGCAGAGAACCCATTTGATCTGATGTGGAAAGTAAACTTATATTAAGAATGTTCAGCACATGAACTAAGTGTAAACTATAGTGAGGAGTGTAACACATTCTGCACACTGCTAACGTCGTTATTAGAATAAAGTTGCTTGATATTGTAACTAATTGTAATATAAATAAATGAATAAACATGAATAAAATGAGGATGCAGAAATTAAAAAGAGGAATTTTTAAAATTTAGGAACCTTAGTGTGCGATTACTCAATGTAAAATAAAAAGAAGCTTTTACTGAAGGACCAGCAAAGATATGGTCGAAGCGTCTTGGTAAAGGCAAAGAATGGACAGAATAACAAGACAATAAAAGCTATTGCTTTATTTGAAGCTTAACAACAATACTTTCAAAATTTTATACTTTTTGTATACCTTGGTAGATCAGTAGACAAATAAAGTATACTTTTAAATGAACAATAATTTACTATATTGTATATAACAATAACTGACCGGTAGCCAGTGTGTTGTTTGTTTCCATTAGCAATCTATTCTGCAGTGTCCGTGGGGAGTCGTTGAATTCAGTACTTATTCAAAACAGAACGAAACCTATCGTAGACAAAACAAACATACACAATCATTATCTTTAACCCAGTAAAAATAAGTGATGGCCTGCGTAAAAATGCAATTGCGCTTGGAGATAAGACATGAAGTGTTATTACATTTTGCGGTAAATAGAACCTCAATATCAACTGGAGCACATTAAATCTTATCGGTCATATAACACGACACTGTCCACTACGAGTCTTCTATGAGTACCTTATGGTGCAATTGTTTGAAACCGTGTAATGTCGAGTAATAAACTTTTAAATTACACGATACATTGCAATTCACGGTATAATTTATATTATACGTATACAACTCACAAAACAATACTTGAGACGTTGACGTTTTGTAAGACAGTCCACTATTAAAAACCTGTTGTACACCTATTAGTAATTGAGTGTTGATAAGCGTATTCAACTGAAAAATTTCTACTTAAATGGACAAACTTTGTAACAAGAAATCAATCTTTATCCTGCTATAGTATAAAAATCATGTCTTGTTCAGTCGGGAGGCTATGCTGATAATGCTTGATTTTATGCTAATTAAAAAATTAAAAACGCTGTGACTTATACAATTTTACATTCAAAAACAAAATGTAAATTCTAAATAAAATGTAAAATTTTAAAATGATGCAATCTTTTAAAATAAAAATCGGCAAGGAATACTGAGTTGCCGAATAATATGGTTAGAAGATGAATAATTTGAATTTAAAATTGGTTATTAAAAAATACGTTTAATCAGCAAAAAGTAAATTTTTTACGTTCTACAAATAATTGTGTTTTCCGCAAGAGAGCACGCATTACAACGTTATATATTAAAGTATTCAATAAAAATTGTTATTAATAAATTAAATATAAAGTTGCAAAAAGTATACACTTTATAAGTAAACGAGAAAAATTTTTACGATTTTGTAATTTGTAATGTTTGTTCACTTAAGAATTCTTGCTTTAAAGTAACCAGTGGATCTTCTATATTATATTTGTTATAAGTAACAATAACGTTCAACTTAGAAAATTAAAATTTAACGCGGACTCGTAAAATAATTATGGAAGCCGCGGAATCAGGTACAGCATATGATACATATTAATGAGGTTATGCGCATTTTAAAACGGTTGTATAGTTACACATTAAACAACAAGAAGTTGATGATAAACGCAGAAAAACGGCGTAATCAAAACGTTCTGTGTTTATAAAAAAATTATTATTTAAAATGACGGGTGGAGATATTTTATTTCTTTTTTGAACTTTTGTGCTAGAGTAGTAAAATGCATGTATATTCTATACATTTTAAAATTCTTTTTAGCATAAATATCTGATACCGACCTGGAAATAGTTTCGACGAACCATCTTTCCATAACACACGAATCTATCAATCAATTGAACTGCAAGATATAACGTAAAAGTATCTAAACAACATATTTTTAGAGGACCATTTTCCACTTGTAATGTAGATACAGTGTAAGCAACATTGTTTAATGATACGTGAGTTAGCAGGTTTTAACTTGTTGAGAACTGCTGATTGCATACGTTTGGTATTTGATGCAAATAGACTTTTTAGTGAAATACGCAAACTTGAAATGTTTAAGTTTTTAAAATTTACTATAAAAACGGACATTCCAAAATTTAAGTAATTCAGTGTTAACGCCTAATGTTAACCAGTGTTAACTACAGAAATGTTAATAAGATTTAAGTCTGAAAAGTAACGCGTACTCCGATCATGAAACCCAAAGCCGTTAGTTAAATAGACAAATAAACGATATCACATACTGAAGAAAGTTATCTGATTTTGTGAGTTAGAGACTACTTCACAGTTTCCGTTTGTATTACACTTCTTAAAGTTAATGCTTGTGTCGCTTGTCAGGTCTCGTGGCTTTCCTGAAAATACCAACTATGTTTCTTAAACTAACACAAGTGGTTTCATTTTTCATACCTTTAATGCATACAATGGTGAACTCTCTTCGACTGTACTTTTATCTCAACTATCACTTAACTAAAGGAAAAAAGTCACCGGCCATGTCCCATGTGATAACAATAATAAAAATATAGCAATAATAAATAAAATATTGGTCACGATTAATAAATTTACTTTAAGAAAATAACATTTTCTTATTGTTTCAAAATGTAATTATTTTGTACTATTACAAGTTGCAATGTTGTTTCAGATCATACTTCTCCATCATCGGGTGTTGTCTAGTAATCACTATCTGCGTGTATTACGGTTTAGACAAAAACTGTTTTTAAATGCTACAGTATTTTATATACTTAACAATTACAAAATTCAATACAGTTTACTGTATTAAGCTTTAGAGAATAAAAGTGGTCACAAAATACAAAATAATTTGGTAAAAAGCAATTTCGGAATATAATTAATTTTGCTTATTCCAGATTATTTTGAATTTAGTATGATATAAACAAATAACAATTCCCCTAATAAACAGCATGAACATTTTGTTTAATATGTAAGAAATTCAATGTCCAAAAATAAATAAAACTCACGCTATCACTTCGGCACTAGTGCATTCAAAAATAATAAAAACTTTTTTACCGGTGTATATTATTGAGAAAAACATTAAATTAATTTAGAAATTATTTTGCACAACATCTTAAGCAATTGTTTTTATAATACTAATAACTGTTATAAACATTATAGTACTCATCTGACAACTTACAAAAGGTGTTGATGAAGATTATGTCAATCTGTATGTTACTATTACTCAACACATAAACAACGATAGCATAGTTACTGCGCTTTATGTACAAATTTGCATAACTCAGTTTTCATTTAAAATCTTATTGTTTTAAAATTTTGAAATCTACAATTACATGTATGGAAACTAAAGGACAAAATGTCTGCTAATCATATCTACATTAAAATAGAGGCAATAATTTTTAACCTGACGTTCTCAGTAAAACGAACACAATTTGCTGCTAAATACACTTTGTTGTATATCATTTTCCTCAGTGAACATTCATAAACTTAGAGCTTCTCAACATTCCACGGTAATTACCGTAAGACTCTTAAAACACTTTGCATTTAAAATGAAATTAACTCAATTTTTAAACTATATTGAAGTTAACTAAGGCTTAGTTAGTATATATAAATAAAAGTATATAAAAAAGCAGTTAGCTAGTTTCAGTTACGTGTGCAATGCTGTAACATAGTATATGTATCTAAGTCTGTGTCATCTCTATTTGAATTGAATAAAGTACGTTACACTCGCAGAGAATATCTTGTTTCCAAGACACAAGAAATAATTGGAAAAGTAGTGACAAAACACTACAAGGTGACATTATATTGATTGACATAAAAGAATCAAGTAGCACTTTATCTGGGTTAAAAAAACTACCACTGTCTACAATTGCTTTCCTGAGTCAGTGTGATAATAATTTATTCTGGGCTGTATTGATAGTTCCGCGGCGTTTCGCCTTTGGGGATTCTTTGCAGTTTCTGTTGTAAAACATTGATATATAAAACACCGTTGTTTCTGTTTGCTTAGTGAGTAATTCATTAAATTCAAATACAGAATGAAGCGACACCATTTAAAAAAATGTATCAAAAAACAATGGGCATCATTTGATAAAAGGATTTTGTAATTTAAACTCTCCCGATTGCAAAACATGAATAAAACAATTGCTGGTGGTTTATTCAAACGTAGAATGTGTAACTTTTTCCATCCGTTACCGTATCGACTATTTTAGAAGAAATAAAGATATATACATATGCGTGTTCCTTGTATTTTCCATTAGCTTTACTAATAACGACCAATTCACCTCACGACGTTGGTGTTTCTGTAATTAAACATTTAGTATAGTGTAGTGTTTATTTTGTTTAAGAAATACATTTAAGCTTGTTAGATCGCTTCGTACAATCATGGAACAATTATACTAGTAAATGTGCTTCTTTAGTCACAGTTGCAGGTTTCTTTCCATTAGCGCTTCTTATTGTTTACGCTCCGAAAAATATATTAATTAAATTGCTGATATAGCTAATGTAGTGTTGTTATCAGTTCTTGTTCTAACTGTATCATGTCTTTGTTGTCATACCCTTTCTTTCAATATATCATCCGAAATATGTCTTTCCTATATTTAGTCGTTTTTAATTATTTCAAATATTGATTTTCTTAATTTCGGTTAAAGCTCTTCTTAGAGTTCAGTGTTATGTCGGGCGATGTACATAGTGCGTCGCAAGTGGTGAAAAGTGATTATAGCGCGGAATTCTTTATATTTGACATTATCATTGTGTGTGGACAAATCTAACTGGAATTATTGTACGAGTTGATTATGAACTGTTATTTGTGATAATTAAAGCTGGTTTTTAGTGACTTCAATGGTGTCTTGAATTTTGTTTTCAACTGTACCATACGACTATTAGTAGACCGTCGTAACAATATTTTTACACTTGTCTTAGCGAGTATAATTCAAACTACTGAGAAACACAATAAACAAAATTGTACATAGAACGTGAACAATCAGAAGCTGTAATTAACCCATAAAAAATATTAAATACCTATCTGTTATGAGTTTTGTTAATATGTTACTTATATTCAGGTAAAATATAACAAAATAAAATGGAACATATATATATTTTTTTTAAATTATTTTCTCATTCGTAAAGCAAGTTTAATTATCAATAATTTGCCACTTACATACATTTTCACGTCTGAGATGAAAAGCTAACAAATCGCAAAGTTGGCTTTGCATAAAACAAAAGAAAATTATTTCATGAAATCAGCATGAATCAAGAAGAGTTCCGTTCGTTCGATTGTCATTTGTTCAATTTTAATTACAGAAAGGAACAGCGTACTGTCCTGTAATTACAATATCCAAGCACGGCAATATAGCTGACATTTTATTATATGTCACTCCACTCTGCACGGACTAAAATGAATCCAAAATTCAATAAGGATTAAGTGACAATTTACATATGGAACGGGTACGCGTGAAATGTGATTGTGTTTAATAAATTACAAGTCTAGGTAAAGTTTACATTTGGTAAAATATGTAATTTTGCTTATTTGGTAGCTTCGTAACATCCGGTTTTCCGGGAATGGGTTTTTAGCCCATAGCCCAACCTCCAACCTGGAAAGCCAGGATTGTGATCGAGGTTTTCTCCTCTAGATGGGTTGCTTTCACTACGAGACCTAGAGGTAGACCGAGGAAGAGGTGGGAAGATAGCGTTGCAGAGGACGCGAGAGACATGGGGATAAGAAACTGGAGGAGGGTTACAGTGAATAGAGTGGATTGGAGGCTGAGATTGCTGGAGGCCAGGGCCCGATTTGGGCTGTAGCGCCATAGGAGAGAGAGAGAGAGATGTAATTTTGCAGTCGACGTTAAGAGAGTTCGTTCTGATTAAAGTTTACATTAGCATAAAAATTAAATTTTTACTGTGTAGTACTCTGTCGATAACAGATCACTGCTGACTAGTTTTGGACAGTAATGAATCTGGTAACACGAAGGGGATCTAGAAAGTTCACGACGAGTCCGGTTGTACAGTGTAAACTGCTTCAAAGAGAATTTTGTTGCGTGTTGAAAATATCATCAGCGGATAAGGATAATCCCAGTGAGGGCAAAAACATCGACAAATCAAAGTGCGACGATCATTATGTTGTTGAAAACGTTCTAGAGGCATGTAGATGGTACGACCAGTGCTACAGAAGTGGTTGTAATGTTATAAAGTTTATTCCTGTACTTATGAATTATGTATCGTCAGGTGTGACGAGACGTTACACACACACATACATACACGCACGCACGCTCCCCCCACACACACACACTTATCAATTTATCAGTCATGTCGAAAAATAGATCATTTCTATACTTTGTTGTGTAAAAAAGTAGATTTTTGATTTGAAAGTAATATTTATTTTAATTTTTGAATTGGTGTTTTGTGTTAATAGTTTTAAAACATAATCATATATTAACATATTAAATATATATTGTATTTCATGTACATTCGTAACAATGGAGCATTCATTGTTTTTTACAAAGAAAAGTGTGTGAATACTCCATTTGCGAATTTTACTAGTAAACGTGTGCAAATGTTGCTGTACTATTAGTGTATAATATTTTCAAAATGTCTGGAGTTTTATTTGATTGAGTGCGTGTGTGTGTGAGTGTGTATGTGTGCATGTGCGTTTATTTTTAGGATAGTTTTAATTATATCGCCTTTTTAGTTTTAAACCTTGTAGCAAGTTTGAAATAAAAAATGAAATTTGTGTTATACTTTAATTCTGAATTGATAGATACTGTGTGTTTGTGTGTGTTTTATTTTTAGAATAACGGTACAGATTTGGAGGAGAGCTTTGCTTGCTCTCAAACCTTATAGTTACATCGTAGTTTACCCTTGTGACCGCGTAGTAAATTTTCTTTGCTCGCTTAAGGTCAAAACAATTTGTTCCTACCTAAATCACATTTGCTCTCCGAACACGTCTCTCGACTGCACTAGAGCGATTCGAAAGAGGGCCAACACTATCATATAATTTTTACACTTGCACTATCAGGAAGTTTGATACAGAATATTTATTGTTAAAGACGTCTGTTTATATTACGTGTGAAAAAATCTGCCTCATAATAATTTTATAGTGTTTCTTAAATGTAGCCTATAATACACCGTAGTATGATTAAGGCGTTTTTCCTTCATTAGGAACATGTCTCGATTATCAAACATGACTCGAGCGTCAGCATTGTTGGTTTTTAATCTAGTTAGATGTGTATATGCCACTTGGTTGCTGGTGTTGTTCGCTGTTGGCTTTTGGTTGGTTTGTGTTGATTAACGCTCATTGGTATTATTGTGACAAGATGTAGTGTATAAATTTGTTCTTGAATTATTCTCAATGTTTAGTGTTTCCAAACTGGTTTGTATTTTTTGGTGTTTGTTTTGTTTTGCATTTAATCTTCATATATGTGTAGATTTCCACATATAGCCTTACTCATTATAGTGCTTTCGTTTGGTGTATGTTTTATTATTGTCATATTGGTGACGTATGGGAATTCGTGTCTTGTATTTATTATGTGCATTTTTAGAGGCACAATTAAATGGACAAGTAAGCATAATTAAATGTATTTTATTAGTAACCTAAGATAGGTAATGGTAATAATAGGTATTGGTACAATGTTTTCATTTTAGTGTAATAAAATATGTTATTTTTCAAGTCGTAAAAGAGATTTTAACTTGGTTCTCCATAAGTACAGGTGGAAAAATATTGTCTAAATGTCACCAAAAATTGTTTTCTGCATTGTTTTTGCTTTTAATTTTGGTAATTTTGTTACTACACAAAAAAATATAAACTTGTGTGTAAATTTGCGTGTCTGTATACCTGTATGTTTGTCCGTGGCTTTGTAGACGCACATAATATAGACGGGGAAAGTAGTTTTGAAAAATGTGTATAGACGTTGTTGTTATTATTAGCCGTATCTAATAAACGATCTGTCTGCTCCTTTGTAGTTATAAGTAAACAAATTATTCAAAAAAAGGCTACACCTTTTACAGCGTATCCTAGTTTATTTTAATAATGTTGTAAAATAATAAATTTAGTTAAATTTTATAGAACTTTGTGTAGTTATTATATAACTTATTCATATGAGATAAAATTTAATTTTAATGTTCAACATTTTGTACTAATGGATTAGTAATTGCATAGTAGACTTTGTATGTACGTCAATACCAAACCCTAAACTAAGATAAATAATGAAAACACATAAACTAATTTGCGTAGAATCCAATTAAAATTGAATTAACTCTATACAACTGTGCTTTATCTTTCTATGTTCTGTATAAAATTTTAAAAATTCCTTTTTGTTTGAGTATTAGTAATTAGGGTGGATTTATTTTACCATATTTGCAATCTGTTAATACAACTATCGTCGGTGTTAGAGCGTTTTATTTCTGTACACTTATCACTAGAATAACAGGCATAATATCCAACTATAACTATTTCTGATATAAATGTTGACAAATCACTGATAAGGAAATAAAAATAGCAATTATTTTAGACACGATAGTCTTGGCACGAACTAGCCTTAAGAAATAGTAACGCTGCGTTATCTGTTACATGAAGTAAGCGCAAGGGGAAACATTAAGCATTAATGTTATCTCTAAGGAAGTGCCCCATTGAACACATTGTCCCTGTCGTTTCAATGCAAGCACCGATTACTAGGTAATACAAGTATTTTGACTTGTACGTAAACTATAAAATGTAACTAGCTGTGCTTTATTTTTAATTTACAAATTTAACAGTGAAAACATTTTTGGATCTTTTGTGTTAGTAAATGCATTTGAATACTAAAAGATTATTAAGAATCCGTGTACTTTTGGTTGCCGACTGTTGACAAAACAGAACACGGGTTGTTTTTTCCGTAGTCTGAGTGTCTACCGTGGTTTATGTTTATTTGTTTTACCAGCAACATCGGTTACAACTCATCAACCCCCTATGTAGCCCATCACATTGCGTGCCTTGAGCGTTGACTTTTACTGACTAACATTATAAACGGAAAAAATTTTTACTCACGGAAGGAGGACTACTGCAGTTGTTATCACTACTGAAGGAATATGAGGGGTCACTGCAGCTGCAGCTAAAATCTCGTGTTGTGAACAAAATTTATAACGATTTTAAAGCATAAAAGTGTTTTTGATGTACAGTAGTGCAGATGAAACATAGATACATATGCAGTACGAGGCAAAAACATTATATTTCGGAAAGTATGTTATGTGTGAGTTACATTACAACTTAGAAACTTAAATTTCTATTCATGGAATTAGACTTAAGAAAATGTTAGCTATTCATAATTCACAGTTCTCTTATCAAACCCTTTATTGCTAACAAACAATGGATTTACTAACAAAAAAATACAAAAAAATATGGTTCACAAAAGCACAATACGTTCAGTAATAAAGTATGCATCAGAGACCAAGCCACATACAAAAACAACTAAGGAAACGAAAAACTATAGAAATTACTATATTACGGAGGGTACTAGGAAAGGCAAGTTACGATAGGTTGTCAAACAATCGTATAAGAGAACGTCTAATGCAACAGATATTAATTCTTAGATTGCAGGAAGACGAAGGATATGGAATGAACACATATCAAGAGTGGATGGCACAAGGCTAGTGAAAAAGTTAAAATATAGCCAATTAAAAACCAAGAGGAGTGTTGGTCGGCCAAGGAAGAGGTAGTGTGACAGGATGTAGCATCGTTGTTATAGAACATGACAGATTCCTAACAAGGAATTTAAAGAAGAAGAAAACTGAAATGACCCATAAAGTATAATAAATTTGATACGCTGGGCAAAGTACATAACTTACTATAAACAAATAATATCCATACGCTTGTGTATAACACGACAGTCCACTAAGAGGACAATTTTTGTTATATCATCTAAAATGCTGTTTGTCTAAGAACGTACCATTCAATTTGATACAAAATAAAGGAAACGCTTTACTTTATAAAACTGAGTTCATTCATGATGTTACATTTTAGAATTCGTCACTTTAGTCTGCATACCATTTGTTACCTGTTGGTTGTATTTTAAGTGCCTTTGTCCTTCTCATCCATATAATTAAATTACTCTAATCAGCTGTAAACGTTGAATTTTTTAAAAATTTTCTCCGTACTGTAATTGTCTACCAATAATAATAATTTGGATCAGTAATGTTGAAATATTCTATTGAAAGTTACACACAAATCTTAATCTGTAGATAACAGTTTACATTTCATTTGGATTTCTCTGGTCGTCGGCAAAGCAAACAGCGCAATACTTAAGGATTCATTCTCACTAATGTAAATTACTGAAGGTCCTGCCTTGTATCAGTGTTCTATGCGGGGTCTGAACAAATACTGAATAACGCAAGTCACACTGCTGACAAAGGTATTGATTAGTTAGGCTGATGTCTCCAGTCACCGAAATCAATTACTTTCCAAGGCATTAATATATCCATTGCTATTTGAGGTGAACCTATTTTTATTGAACACATTGCTCTCTTCTTTTCTGTATTACAAACAAATATTTCTTCTTCTTCTTCTTCTTCTTCTTCTTCTTCTTCTTCTTCTTCTTCTTCTTCTTCTTCTTCTTCTTCTTCTTCTTCTTCTTCTTCTTCTTCTTCTTCTTCTTCTTCTTCTTCTTCTTCTTCTTCTTCTTTATCACGAGAGCACAACGTGAGCCAACACCAATGTTCTCCACTGTCTACTATCCATTGCCCTCTCAGTGTAACGCCTCAGATCCATTCTTCTTAGGAGCTTCCAGTACATCATCCAATCATCTTATCCTATTTCAGGCCTTTTTCTGCTTTTATAGACTTTTGCCATTAGAATTTTTTCTGGAATAGGCTGGTCATCCATCCGCTAGCTTTAACGAATTTACAATGTCCTCATTCTTCAATAACTTCTCTATCTTCTGGTTATTTCTTATTCTCCATTCATGTACTTTTCCAAACGGCCTATGAACCCGTCGTGTAATCTTTATTTCAAACCTCCTTAGTACTTTTCGTTCTATTGTTATAAAATAAAAATTTAATTTAGTTAAGAGTATCAGAGGGCTGCTCATGCTCCATGATGGTTCAATGTCGCTCTAATTTAGTAATGGGAGTCTCTGGATTATTTGAGCAAAAATAAAAACATTGACATTTAACAAAAGTTCATTCCGAAATCCAACACTTTCTCACTTTGTATGGAGTGCAATAATTAATTATTGCTTCCTTGTTTTGCATGCATCATAACTGGCAACAGCATGGTTAAACTTGGTTGCCACATTTACGTTAAATTCTACTAACACCTAAATATTGTTATTTGACGAAATAAAGTTTGAAATATTTAACTATTTGCTTAATATCAAAAACCCTTTACTACGTTACAAGTGTATCTAGTTGCCATTCGTTTGTTCAAACCGAAGCAATTTGTTATATCTTTGTTCCCAATTTTTATAGAGGTAAATTTATTAAAGAATGTTTGGAGTCACATTATTTTTTACTCAAATATTGTATGTATGTTTCATAACAGTAACGGTGTACATTGGTGACCGTAAACTAAACAATGGAATATATTCGATTGTGTGTTTATTAACTTCAAAAAGCTTACAAAATATGTATCGTCTTTGCCGTCTTTAGAATTCATTTTCGTACATACATGAATTAATTATTATATTAGTGTACAATGAAGATTTTTAATGCTATTCCATTTTATATATTATGTTTTAATATATTTAAATATCTTGATTGTTGTTAGAATATTAAGATATTTACATAATACATTTTTGCATCCACGGAGCACTCACGAGCTTGTGAGTGTGTGTGATATATTTATTTTTTGTTGTGATTTATAGCTCTTGGACTATTAGATGCACTTAGTTTGCTTTCAGTTAAGTAAATATTTTGTGTTCCTACTACATCGATTCCTTCATTCGCGTATCCTTCCGTGTTCATTTTTCAAGTACTTAAGAGGGAGGGATATTTCAAAATGGAACGCAAGGTTGTTCTCTCTTGGATCGCAGATGGAACGAGGATATTAGACAAGCTTTAAACATTGCATCATTGCACCAGAAGATTGGAGACCACAGAAGGAGGCAGTGTGACCACTTGAATCGCATGCCTGACATCCATTCACCTGTGGCTGCCTTGAGATATCACCCTACTGGGAAGAGAGATGTCGATAAACTGAGGAGCAGATGGGTTCCGGAACAAGTCTAAGGCCTAGTCCATGGAGTGGTGATGATGATGACTAAATCTTCTATTGTTTGATGGTCTGCAATAATACACATTAATGAAGACAGCTGTAAATACACATGTGTAACCATATTTTTTGTTATGCTAAATCATATTACTTTTATTTAGTCATGTACTACAATAGTACAAAAATACGTTTATTGTTAGACAGAAGAACTTACCTTATTTTTTCGTAAAATTAAATGCTACGTGCAAATTAATAATCATGTTAGATGAAATCGAATGATGTTACGTAACATGTAATCATTGCTCACAAATGCGCAACGTAGACAGAATATTCTAACAACTATCGATATGATTCTAAAAGCTTTAATGTGAAAAGTTATGGAAAAACAAGCGTTTGAAAGTCACCTCAGGGCGTTGACTTTAATTAAATTCGCTTCACTTTATTGAAGATGACGAGGAATAAAAGTATATTTTCATATTGCGAGTGATGGAATGAAAACCCTCTCACGATACTTCTGCTGTCAAAAATGGCAAAAGGTTATCATATCATTCTTTCTTTACAACCAACTTGTTTTTAATTTTTACTACAAGAATTAAGCATGGAACACGGCAAATATGTGTATGAAATATAGATGTTACTGGTACAAGTGTCTTGAGAATAAACAATGTGTATGGTGAATATAAGAATATAATGAATATTAAAAATATATATTTTTTTAAACTTTAGTAACTTCTATCTAAATTGAAACACAATGTCAGGGAGAAACTAGTTAACTATTTACCCACGTTAACTTAATGTTAAAATTTATTGGAACATCAAGTAATAAACACACATTCACAAATGCGTACGCCTACATGCATGCAATTTATAAAATATTATATTAAACTATTTCTTGTTTAATGGTAATAAATGATATAATGGTTTCTTGGCATGATGGTATATTATTTTTATACATGTGGTAACCTTAGTAGTTGTTAGCTAAGAATAGTGTCTACTAAAAGTGACACACATTATGAAATTTTTTAACACAAACCAACTTTTACTTTATCTGTTTTTAAAAAAACTCTATATAAATGTATGTCAATGCGTAAATACGGAAGTCAACATGAGAATTAAATTTTATATCGGTTGCCATTGATTATGAATCTGCACTTGCATAAACACATAGGCTCTAAATCCAACAGCTACTAATAGAATGCCATGTTTTGTCATTATCACTGAACAGTAGTAATTTTGAGAAATTTTATTTTGTCCTATGTGAAGGATTATTCTTTATTTAAATAAGCATGACTACTGAATATACGTACTTAATCATCAAGATATAAAAAGTATCTTCCTATATTTGTATCATTTAATCTTGCTTTGTTTATGTAACAGGAAGAACCGGGTAATGTAATTTAATGTATATTACCAACACAATGCATTGTGTATGTTTAGAATAATATGTTTTGACACAAAATACTCTACATACTATTAGACTAATAGTACCAAAAGTAGAGTTTTAGACTAGTAGTCTAACAGTAGACTAATACACTACTTAATATTTTATTAGGATAAAACTAATGACGGTAAGAATACAATTTTTTTCTATTAACTAAAAGCTTTGTGACACTTCAACGTAAAATATTACAACCAATTTACGTCACTTTGTCTAAAACCTTATTATTATAAATATTATTTAGCGTTTATGATTCTTTGTAAGATTTTGTTTACTTTTATGTAACGTAATAATTAAATTTTCTTATCCATATTTAGGCTACTGCATTGTGCAGATTAAAAATAGTTAAAGAGATGAAACACTAAATATCAGCAGAATCACAAAAAAACTCTGAAAATACCGTGAGTCAGTTTCTGAAAACGTTAGGAAGTCAAGAGACGGGTAGATCAAATGCTTATACTGGAATGTCTACCTAAAAACTCGAGGAAATTTTTCTCGTCTGTTGTAGGCAAATACGGAATATATTTTATTCAGAATGTAACTCACGTGCTACTCCATAAACACGTACTTCTAGTTTAATAGTGTCTTAAAGTGGGTCAACAACCCCTGAACTTTGCAAGCCTTCAACGACTGACTCCTAAATTACATAGGTCACTTAACGAGTATATTTTTCAGATTACTACAACAGCATACGCATCGTTCTATTATTAACTCTTATTTACGTATTTATCGCCTACAAAAATTTGCCATTTTAGATAGTATACAAATCTTTTTAATTAAGTAGCTGACAATGCTAATCTTTACAAACCTTAAAATATAGCGTTCACTGTTATATGAAATAAAATGGAAGTTTATTGCCTTACTTGAGGTGTGTGTCTTTTTGTAACAAAATGTTTAATAAACTTCTCAAACCTACAATTCGTGTTGTTTTCTGTTTGTGTGTGTGTTTGTTTACCTGTATCCATTATACATAATAAGATAAACGTTAGTAGTTAAAAACTGAATTTTCTTCTTTCGATTTTCTTTAAAGTTTTATTTCGTATTACGATACATAATCGACGCTTTCTTGTTTACCCCAATATTCTAAAATTATTGGATCCAAAATGACAGAATTTTTAAGAAAGCCTACATTTCCTATTAAGTTCATAACTTTAACTCAAGTATTTTATATTCTTTCATTTTACTATTCTTCTGTAGAAATAAAATTTACCAAATTTCACTATTTCTTAGTCGATTAATTCCTTAGTGCATATATATCTTTACACATCGCTTCTAATATTAAGCTGTACACTTAAGAAAGCCCGGACATTTTTATTAGCGTAATATCTTGATTTCTAACCAAATATGTCAGCATATAATGCAAATGGTCTTTGTTATTAGTTTCTTATTATCATCATTAATTTCTCTGATCTGACCTGAACTATGCGGCCATTCTGTTAAATACAGGTACCATAAGTAATTTTCAATGAAACAGATACCTTTGGAAGTGATAAAAAATACAATTACGTTATTGGAATGGGAGGAAAAATTTTCAGAGAGACTAAAATTAACTATTCATTGACAGTAATATCTTTTAATAGTTGTAATCAATTCAGTTCACTAAATAGAAATTAATAAGAAGTGGGTACCTTGTCTGTTAAGCAAGTATGGCAGAAAAAAGTTCGAATTTTGCGCGCAGTTAACAAAGCTGAAACGGCTACCAGCCGTTTACAAGCAAACCTTATAAATACGTGAAAGAAATTTGTATACCTCAGATATTATTAATTTAGACGCAATTTTTAAACACATCATAGACGCATTCAATACTTTTATTTCTCACGGCAGTATAAAGTCCTTTGTCATGTTATGAAACAGAAACGACATGTACATTGTACATACCGGTAACTTTGTAAAGCATTACAAGTTGACTGCCAAAAATTCAATATATTGATCCCTGACAACAAATTATTATATCTATTCTTTGTGCGAGATCCATTATACTGAACTTTAAAAATTACATAGATGTGTCAGGTTAATTATACCGGAAGCAATGTTGACTGGGGAAGACGTATGTTGTACAACTACTAAAATCTACCAACATTTTAGATCATAATAAATTGTTCCATTCTTTAATAAACTACACATATTTGTTGTTTTTATATTTTCTCAAGTCTTATAACATTGTTTATGTTGTTTTCTTACAGAAATAGTCTAATCAAAATGTAATTTATCTTCAATGTACTTTTTATGCTATATATCTTATGCTAGCGCCTTATGATAGGATGGAAAATTTATCCTAGCCAGTAAATGAAACTCGTCCTTTGTATCACTTGTAAATATCACTTCTTGTTTGGGGTACTTAATAATTTTAATTTTTCTGTAGTGCATTATCACAATTATAGAATGACTTGTAAGCGGTTTCCTGCTGCTCAGATATTATACAATAAGTAGATGTATATTTGAATCGGTTTTGCATATCACAGATAGTTGATATGTGCTGTATAATTTTTTGCAGAATATGCGTTACATGTAGAGCTCCGATTCCCACACAGTCACTTTATCGTAATCTTTAAAAGAAATCCTTTATTTTATGGCGTTTCGAGTGTAGGTTAGTAACCGATTATGTTAATCAATGTTGCCATTGAAAGTAAAATCGGTTATGTATGATCTTTTATTATTTAAGAATAAAAATCACAAATTTAAAGTACCTAAAATCGATAACTAATGTTACAATAGTCTTAAATTTTTCAATATATCTTTTAACATTTTTAACAGTCTTTAGGGGACAAAAAATATAAATTTAATTTTCCAGTCACCTTTTACTCTTTACAAGTAAATTTTATTTTCCAGTCACCTTTTACTCTTTATAAGTAGACACTGATGAGCATACGTCTGCTTACAATGTTTTCATTTTAAAACATATATCTTTTATCTACATATCATCATCATCATCATCATCATAGGTTCATCTGCCGTATAGCAGGTTTCCTTTATGAACT
Source organism: Magicicada septendecula (assembly GCA_034769895.1). Classification (NCBI taxonomy): domain Eukaryota; kingdom Metazoa; phylum Arthropoda; class Insecta; order Hemiptera; family Cicadidae; genus Magicicada; species Magicicada septendecula. Next base: position 407,393,322 of record CM068373.1, read on the forward strand.
CCTCCACTGTTCTCTGTCTTCTGCCAGCCTTTTCGTGGCAATGTAGTTTTCTACCTTGATGTTGTCCATCAACTGTCGTCTCTTTCTTCCTTTTCTTCTCTTTCCGCTAACCATGCCTTCTAGACTGTCTTTTATAATAGAATTTCCTCTTAAACAGTGTCCTATCCAGTTCTTCTATCTTTTCCTTATTGTTTTTAATATTTCCCTTTTCTCTCCCACTCTTCTTAATACTTCCTCATTCCGTACTCCGTCATCCCATTTAACTCCTTCCATTCTTCTCCACATCCACGTTTCAAAAGCTTCAATCCTTTTTTCATCTTCCTTCCCAAGGGGGTAGGGACCTCCCTATCTTACGTATGTTAAATAACGCATTTTTAGGTACACATAACTCAAAAAGTATAAGACATAACTCTTTCAAACAAGAAGTAAATTAAAGAATAGAGCTGTGGGTACATGGTAGACCACCTATTTTTCTTTCTGCTCAACCAAAAAATTTTCATATAAAAAAAAGTAATGTAACATTTTTTTTCTTGTACTTTTAAAGATTTTTTAAGCTAAATAAAATTTATTATCACATTTATAGACATTATATGTGGTCTACCATGTAGAGAAAATTAGTTTTATTATTGGTATAAGTTTCAGACCTCTAGGACTAAAAACAAATAATCTACGTGTACCTAAAATTAAAAAAAGGGCGTTTTCGGTAAATTGCGTTTGAAAATAAATATATATAAATAATGTAGGTAACTTACTCCTAAAAGAGTCCTGGTCCATAATCTGGGCCGTTTTTTTCCTCTTCTTGCTTTTCTGCATCCTCTGTTTTTCTTTTTAACTGCCTTTTTTTCATCCTTGCCTCTTTTGTTATATCTTCTGCAGCTTTTTCCGCCTTGTAAATTCTTGTGCGATCAAGAGTCTGTAGGCCCTGGATTGTGTTTTTGCTAAGTGTACACCCCAAACTTTTTAGAACAGTACTTTTGGCTATATTTCCATCATTAAATGTTAGAACAGCATCCGCTACTCCTAATTTTAATGTATTTATCCCCACAAATTCTGTTTTTGGTACTCTTTTCCAAATGACGCTATTGAAGGATTCATTAGGGTTTTGAGTTTGGCCATGGAGATATTTCCTTAGGAGGTCCGGGTTTGAAAGGTCTTTGAAAATGCGTTTTATAGCCAGTAAAACAGGCTCTGGGAGAGAATGGTTGTGTGTGTACGTCGTGTTAGTGGCTATGGCTCTATTGTATTGATACCAGCTCTCTTCGCCTTTTGGGCACAGCCCATGTTGGGGGTTCTCGTTAGTAGAGAGTTTATGAAAATAAATTGACCAAACATCTCTTATCATATTTTGTAAGTTATTTGAGTTTCTTCTAATTGCCAGACCATAATAATTTTGAAGTTTATCTATGGTGGCATCGGTTAGTCTTCCTTTTCCTCTGATAATTTTGCCATCAGAAAGTTTTTTTCCTTTCATGGCCTTACAAAGTCTCCTCAAACGGCTACCCATGCGCTTCTGAATGTGACCTACACATTCCAGCTTTTCAATGTCACAATCTTCATATGGTTTGTCCTCAATTACACTGCTAAAAGCTTTTGAATCGCCGTCTCCGAGATATTTTGTATACTTGACCCCTCTGGTTTCAACTGAGCGCCGAAAGATATTTATTGCACCAGAGGATTCCATCCCCCCACTTGAGCCTACATAGTTAATTTTACATTCATGAGGGCCTTTACTTTCCCCCTTACAAACATGACAAAATCTTGTGAGGCATTCGTAGTCCAATACTTTACCAGTATCAAAACTAGTTAGCGTAATAACGCCATTCAGTGAAGTATCCCCTTTTCTGCCACGTTCCGTCTATCGCAGCTGAAATTTCGGTAGGCCTATCACTATCATTTTGTTCCACTGCTTCCTTAGCTGCAGTTTTCATTGATTCTTCAGCAACAGTTTTAATAGCTGGTGCCAACATTTTGGTAAGCCTCATGAATTTCTGAGGTGGCGATGGAATGTCCAATAAAGAGCACAACATGTTGCCGCCAGCTAAACCTTTACCGATTGATCGTAAGGCGTATACACATCTAACGTTAACTTCATAGGCCTTATTTGATAGTTGTTTAGAATTACAGAACACAGTTTTTGCATCACAACTGTCACATTGTAAACTGTAACTAACAGCAAGGCCTTTTCTTGGCTGCAATTCTGATAATACTAACTTTCCTTCAAGACACACTTTGCACACACATGAACTAAAAATGAGTTCTTGTAACAAATCTAAATTAATTATGGTATGACCTTTTACACTGTCATGAACATATTCATCTTTACTAACATCTAAATTGGTTGAAGATATCTTCCTGTTAGAAGCACTTACAGGTTTTCCTTTCCATTTTGATCCCTATTTGGTTTAGGCATAACATTACCCTGAGAGGTTATTTTTTTGTTTGGTTTCCATGGAAATGTCTTGAATCAAATTTCTTTATTCTAGGCATAATAAACACTCAAGAATGTAAATTAATCTGATAAAAAAACTATAATAACTCCACACACTAATCTAAAATCACAGCACTTTACAAACTTTCATTGTAACCTAAACTAACCAAAAAGTAAACAAACAACACTCAGAGTAAAAACAGATGACACTACAATACAGTAAAATATTAGTTTTCAGACCAGGTTAGCAAACCTAAAAATCAAAATTATAAAGTTATTATTAGTGTTATAGTATATAATACAGTATTAACGAAGCGCTCCATTACACTGGCTCAGAGGACAAAATCCGAAGTGGAGAGACTTCATAAAATACACAATTAAACACGTAAATAATTTTTTTACATGTACATATTATATATGTATGTGTTCAGGAAGATACGTAGAATAATTTTAGGCAATAAAAAAAAAATTTATTTTTTCAAAAATTTTCAGGTCCCTACCCCATTAAAGTCCACGTCTCCACTCCATACAATGCCACACTCCATATATAACACTTTGCTAACCTTTTCCTTAGTTCTTTGTTTAATGGCCCGTTTAACAAATTTTTCTTTTTATTGAATGCTTCCTTTGCTATTGCAATCCTAGTTTTTATTTCTTTCGTGCTTTTATGTCATCTGTAACTATGGTTCCCAAGTATTTGAAACTGTTTACTTGTTTTATTTGTTCGTTATTCAGTCTAATATATATTCTTTCCCCTTTTCCACCGACTACCATACATTTTGCCTTTTTATCATTAATCCTCATTCCGTACTGTTCACACTTACTGCTTAAGTCATCTAGCATTGTGCATACTTCTTCCTCACTTTCACCTAATATTACCCCATATCGTTAGCAAATCTTATACATTCAAACCTCCTTCCTCCTAAGCAAACTCCTCTCGTTCCTTTAAAGCATTCGGCCATAATGTTCTCTATGTACATGTTAAACAAGGTTGGTGACAGGCAGCATCCCTGTCTCATATGTTTATCTACATAAAATTGCGTAATTTTCAGTATGTATCAGGTAAACTGGTTTTGTTTAGCTGTTCAGTATAATCACATATAACATACTCGTATCAAACTCAAGCGTTTGACGGACTTCTCATGTATTTTATTTACTGTCTAGGCATTTACAAGAAGATTAGACTAGACTGTTATAAAAATCCTTCAACTTCAAAAGAGCCTCTCATTGCTAACAACCACAAAACATATACCATGCAGGAGTTTGAACATTTAAATAAATACTACGCCCCGGTAAGTAAATTTACATATAATCTCGTCTAGTCTAATCGGGATATTGTATCTCGCGGTCGTATCTGTTACCTATATCCTATGAACATATTTAGTCTTCGTGTTTCTCTTGGAAATAGATCTTTAAAGGCTATAAAGATTTAATAGATTTTAAGAAACTCAGTTCTTATGTTTTGTATGAGTAAGAGATATATGCGTTATACAGGGATTATCACTTGACTTAAAATTGTCTTTAACAATATGCCGATATCTTTCAAAAAACAATTGGTTCAAAGTTTTATTTGTTAGTACATTTTTTTGTCCCCTGGAAAGGAATAACAAATGAAAATTTATCTTTACCGTCTACAGTTAATATACTTCTTTAGTAAACTTTTTGCCTTTATGTTACAGAGCAAACTGAAATGATATTGTCTGTGTTGTAGGACTACGAAGTGGATCTTAACCTAAGACAAAAGTGGACAGACGAACGGCTTAAACATGCCGACATAACGGAAGTACTTGACCTAAACGACCCAAATCTTGTAAAAGCAATTTGGAAACCGGAAGTGTACTTTCCAAACGCTAAACATGCAGAATTCCAATTCGTTACTGTACCCAACGTCCTCATAAGGATAAACCCGGATGGTGAAATTCTCTACATGTTAAGGTAAGTTGCAAAAGAATGTTTCATAAGCAGTATTTTTAAAATTTAAGTCTCTTAATCGTCTTCCAACTGTGTACTAGCTTTGTCTTTGTAGGGGCTTATTGCTCCCTACTGTGTCAGATGATCTGTTGTATTTAGCATCCTGGACGGTGACTACAGATGCTTTATTTCATAATACGATACCCTAAAAACATTTTGGTTTGGTACATAATTACGTAACCATAAAAGATTGTAAACTTAAACGAATAAATTAAAATAATTACTTATATCCCATTACAAAACAAGGCAATTTTAATCGTTAATTTTTTACGTAATACTATTTAACGCAATAGGGTTAATTTTGTCTCTGATAACAAGTAAGTTATATATCGAAAATTGTGTTCTCGTGCACTGTTGTAACTAATAAAACTTGAAAGTGAAAAAAAACTGTTATTCATAACTTTGTGAAGTACAAAATTTCATAAATTTCTTAGAACTCTTTGTTCGCCTTAAAATGTCTCTAGTTTCTGCTTATGAGAAACGTAAAAATTACTATTCGTTAAATCAAAATTATATGTTCTAACAGCTATTACTCTCTGTTACACATTATATGTATCCTGAGTGTCACATAAGATCAATTTGTTTTTTCCTAGTTATTCAAGTAAGCGTAATGGACGTAGAATAAAAACAATAGTCGTTACAGTAAAAAATATCTAATCACAGCACTTTTTTATCGGTAATGGTTTTGGAAGTAAAGCACATCAACTTTTAACTTAAATTTTAATACCAGAAAATAATTTTGTAAAGATAATCAGAGGAGTGAACAGATGTGAGTAAAGTGACCTTCATCTGTATACATATTTTAAACTCTACCGTATTGGATCAGGTATTATAGATGAAAAATGATTATATAATTGACTAACAAACGTTTATTTTAAAGGTCAAAAATCGAATAAATATATTACTGGATGGAAATAGGATATTATTGGGCAGGTAAAAGTTATAATCATCAACGAAGACTACATTCAAAATTTCCAAATTACTGTATTTAAAAGCAATAATATTTACTAATTATCAAAATGTGTAGGTTAGTACCATCGTTAGAATTATACATACACGATTTTGACCGTTAAACAGTCGTTGCAATTGTCAGGTGTAAATTAAACTACTACACTTAAACTTACTTAATTTGTTAGTAAAATTAAACTAATTAAATGTATTAGTTTGTTACATCTAAAGACAAACACAGTTTGTTTAGAAATCAAGACGTTGTGTAGTAAGATCTAACAAAGGAAATAGTCCGCTCTAGACACTTTGATAATATTTAGATACCATCAACAGACACGTTTAAATATTGTATTATTTATCAAAGCAAAAAAGATGGTTTTATAGACATTAACATTCCACTGTTTTTCAACTTATTGTGCGCTCAAATATATGCCTGACTGTATATGAGATAAATAGTTAGTATGTACTAGAAACTAGAAATAATTGGTGATTATAACCAGATAAATTATTTTAGCATATTGCAAAATTAGTGAAATATTAAGTAGCACTTCTACATGATTGAAGGTAAGTGACGCTTATATGTATTCGATACTTACTTATTTTTGTTTAGCTTTACTGAATTTACACAAGAACCTAAGGGCAACTTCAGCATTCGAATATAAACAAGTGCACCTATAAAGTGCATTTTTAAATCATCATCATCTGCAATAATTAAACCAAGGGTGGTTTGTTCCGGTCTCAAACAGGCAAAGTCTAGAGTTGGTCACTCCAGCACTTCCTCGGACGTCCCACATCTTTCGTCCCCTAGGCGTATAGTTTTATAGTTGTTTGGGGATGCGGCTGTCATCCATTCGGCAAAGATGATCCAACCAATTCAGCCGATACTGGAAAATTCTGTCGCGTATACTCATAACATTCAGTTCCTGCCGTATATCCGTGTTTTTTCTATGATCATGGACACAGTATGCTCTGCCACGTGCCTGAGAAATCTCATTTCAGCCGCTTGGACAGGCCTGGCCTTTTTTTAAAGTCCAATTTTTAGATCCATAAAGAAGTGTGAGCATCTTTAAATTAAGCTATAAAATATGACGCACATACAGTATGCCCAGAAAAAGATTGATTCAGATGTATAACTGCTACTAATGAGGAGGCTGTTGGGTGATACAAATGACTGTGTATAAAAGGAAAAAAATAAATTTTAGATTTCAAAGGAGGTAATTTTTGGTTTAACATGAAATAACGTAGGAAGACATTAACAGGTGAACCTGCTATACATGGAGAAGGTAACGTCCCTTTCCTAGAGATGCATAAACGTTGTTTAAAGTTAATGGGTATAGCTTTTAAGGCAGGCTGGTGGAAGAAGAGACCAAATTAAAATGTAACCTTCGGAAACCAGTTTTATTAAAAAAAAACAGTCGCGGATGTGGTAGATAAGGGACCACTAGAATTATTTATACATGTAACTAATTTGGGGGAGAGCAATCCCAAGGTCATAAAGAAACACGTCTAGAAAGAGGGCAAGAAGGAGAAAGACAAAATGGGGTGGGCAACCATAGAAACGAGTAAAATGTATCGAGAAGCCGGTATTAGAGTTGGAATGACATTAGAATTGAAACTCTTCACAAACGATGGACATTCAAAACGTATGACATGGATAACATGATTAAGAAGGAAACGAGAAAAAAGAAGTATTCTTCTCAATTGCAACAAAATAAAGTAATGAAATATGCTTATAGATGCTTAGTATAAAGGAAATAGATACTGTGTTTACCATTTCGTTGAATATTGTAACGAATTAAATATAATGTGTGTAAATGTTTGTGTTGTAAACTGTGTCGGGCGTTACCTCCGCGCACTTTTGTTACTTACTCTGTTGACTGGATCCTCTGCAGTGATGTAGTCCTGTAACACAACTTAAAACTATGCTTTTGTGGGCGCCACTTGGAAACGTTTGTTCCAAGAAAAAATTAAATGTGATTGATAAAATTTTTAAATCTACAAAAAAATTTAAACAAGTCAGTTTAGTTTTGAAAAATCAGTTAAGTTTAATGGTTCATTAAAAACAAACAAATCGTCTGAAGGACTATCATTCATAAAAATTATAAAATTGCAGAGAAAAAATTTTACAAGTTATTATTATTGACAATTTTTTATATGTCCAATCAAGTATCGGCTAGTATTTCAGATTCTGACTCAGTTGACAAGCATGAGTTTAATATATGAAAAATCTTTACTCTCAGGACGTGACTCCTTTGAACTACCAAGACATATCAATTAGATGCCTTACAAGAAAAAACTAAGTGATTTCAAGGTGTATGTGTGGCGTGTAAAGTACAACTGTGTGATAAATGTAACCAGGTAACAAATGACTTTAATTTTGGTAACTCACGTTCCAATGGTCGTTTATTCTCTCACTGGACACTTCCTTCGGGTAGCTTCTCGATCTCGCCTCTTCGGGTGTACACTGAATCTATGTAAAGTCAAATTTTGCGATCATTACTTTTTTCGCACTTTTTGTCAAAACGTTTGGCAGTAAAATCTCGTTCAAACGCCGCCACTACGAATCATCTGTTTAGCGTTGATTCAGAAATCTGCCACCGCAGCGCTGATTCCCATGCAGTGTTGAGGAAGGCTAGTGTATTGTTTGTTTCGTTCGGGGGAATTATTTGTCACGTTAGTCAGTCAATGCGAACACAGCAGAATTCGTTCTCTATTTAAATGTATGGTCCCTCCTGGGCCGTCGACGTTCTGGCTGCGTGATTTCTATTAAAATTTGCCGTATCGCTGCTCTATTTCAGCGATACTTTTTTGCGTAGACTCTCGTTGAGGTTAAGTCAGTCGGTTATGTCTATGTACGGGAAAAAGCCTTCCTGCCGTGTCTTGTCGATTTCTCGCCTCTTTGGTTTCGCCTTAGCTGCGTTGATCAGTGTTGTGTGAGATGCATCAGTTCTGGAGTTCAATCTTCAAGTGTTTTTTGGTCGAATTTGGTCTCGCTTTTATACTAAATCGGGATGACTGTTTTCGTCGACTTCCGGTATATTTGTGTAAAAATTCTTTCTAGATTGTTCGAGAATAAACGAAATGGAATGTCATAGAACAATTTTCACTTCCGTAGAAGCTTTTAGAACGAATTTCTTATTCTTCATACAAAGGATATTTCAAAATTTACACTGGTATTTATCAAACAGTTTCACATGAGTACTTACAATTTGTATGCCATTAATGTATTTAGATTCCTTGTTTTTTACTGAATCTAGGGATACTAAATATGATTGGTATCTAATTAACTTAAGTCTAGTAAACATTACAATTTACAACCTTCACCTTGAGTTGTAGTCATTAAAAACTCAATATTTATAACAAAAATTGTTGTGGAGTTATAACGTTCCCTTCACAAGCTGGACATATACTACTACTACTCTCCTACAACAAAATAAACAAATTTTAACATCAATAAAACACAAATAAATACAATTTTATATGGCCTCTGCTCATGGCCTAGGTTCTTGCCAGTTTTCTAATACAATGATTAGTCTTTTTCCTTAATATATGTATTATTTCACCAATATACACACAGAGTTTATTATTTTGTCTATCTTTTGTGATACCTGGTTACTTTGTACATATATTATATTTATCACAAGATGACATAGCATAATTGATTGGTCTTGAGATGTCATTTTTTATGGTGTGACAAATCTCACTCTAATTAGTTAAATTCTTTTAGAATTGACTTTACTTTCAACTGAGTTTATTTCTTATTAAGGTATTTTGATGTATTGTACCTTTCTATCTTATTTTTGTTAGTATTATGTAAGTATTTAGCCAGATCTGATTATTTTTGTACTGGATAATTGGCTTCAGCCATACATGGTATAAGTAAATATTTTGCTGACTTGACTATTACAATGTTAAAGTTGGTCAGGTATATTAGTATAGTTGCTTCATATCATATTACAGCTTTCTAATACAGTTTGGTTGCATTTTGGCAACATTAAATTCATAAATTATACAATATTAGATGCCTATTACATGTTTTTAGTTAACACTGTTTTTGGCTATTTTGGCTGCTTTTTATTCATTTGACAGCTTCCTTTATTTAAGATAAATTGTTCACTATTGTCTGCTTGACAATTACATATAGTTTTTATTTAAATCTGATAATAATTGATTTTTTCATGAAATCTTGGTGTATGGTCTCAAATCCAACACATTAATATTTTTTTGTCATTGCAAATATACAACTTTTATTTTAACTTAAACTCTTTCTAATAATGTATTTAAGTCATTTAATACATTTATTTTATTTACATCACATAATATAATAATGGATCATGTCCATTTATCCACAAAAAATAGTTTTTAATACTATATTCATAGTTATAAAACTTAATAATTATTGACTTTATTCTGGTAGATTCTGACATTATTTCTCTCTCTTATAGTGTCTTATGGTTTTTTCACTCTTATTCACTTTAATAATATATATGGGGTTTTGTCTTAGTCATAGTTTGGTCGTTTTTTCAAGTTGATAGAAATAATTATTATACAAAATTACACAATTTTTTGGGACTACTTGGGTTCGATACTGTTCACTTCACTTTCCTCTTATGCTAACTTACTATATAAATGATTTCTTTTTATGGAACGTTCTGTGACGTTACATATGCTTCACCGTTAAAGTTGATAATTTTGGAAAAACATATCTTTGGTTTTTATGAAATTATCATCTCTATAATAACCCTTTATTATTAGCTTCTTTATATTTCATTCTTTTATCTTATAATTAAATTCCTGTACTACTCCTTTAATATATTAATCCAACTCAATATTCCTAGTTCGTTCTTTGTCGTATCACCTATTCCTTTCCTTTTTACCTTGATGTTTTATAATTAATCTTTGATATAAGTCCCTATCAATTCCCTAACTTACATAGAGGGTTGGGAGTCAGAGTGGCTCGCTATGGCATACATTCTCTGTCCCTTCCTGTCTATAACTACTGAAATCAGAAGCAACACATCCCTGTTCAGAAAATAATAGTTGCACCTTTGCAACAAATAATAATAATAATAAAAAAAAAATACAATATTCAAAGATCATAGGCTCCTACACATAAATTCCCTTTCTTAAACTCTTCTGATTAATTCACAATTATATTAATATATCGTTCTCCGCAGGTTAAAATTATCGTTTAAAATCATTCAATGGTAATAGCTATATTCATATTCATCATTACCTCCTTATGTAACACACTGTTTTCCTTTTTTTTTTTTTTTTTTTTTTTTCATTTATCATTTCCATTTAGTATCAAATATCTGACAGTATTTCTCCTTCTTTTCTCCTTTACTAAGTGCCCATCTTGTAGTATTTATTTATAACAATCTCTCTCCTTCTCTAAGTACGGGTAAGCTGGTAAATATACGTTGACATGGCTATTGGAAATAAATCTTGCCTATGGTGGAATGTGTCCATCTCGTAATATTTATTAATAATAATCATTATACAATAATATTTATATTTATTTAATAATCTCTACCTCCTTTCTAATTATGGCTAAGTTAAAAAATTCACGTTGACATGTTTAGTCAAGGTACCTTCTCTATGATGCTGTATTTGACTTGGGTCTTTGGTCATGGTACTTGGTCACTGATTGAGTATTCGACTTGCGATTTTTTAATCATGGTACTTTTTTAATGAAGTCTGGTTATACGTTCCTTTTACTTTGTTCCTAATTGTGTCAGTTACCTCGTAGGTATTGTTTTCATTATCTCTGGTTATCGTGAAAGGCCCTGTATATAAGAGTAGCAATTTCCTCGTTATGCCTTGTATAGCACTGGGCAATTCTCTATTTTTAACTAACACCTTTTCACCTACCTCATATTTAATTGCCTTAGGCTGTGATTTGATATATTTTTTCCGCTGCTGTTCCGTTTTTTCTAACACCTTATTATAAAATTTTGCCCCTTCAAATTGGTATGCGGGTTCGTCGGGAAAATTAATAATTTCTTTTATCTCTCGTGGTGGGGGTCTTTCGAACATAACCGTGTATGGCGACATCTCGATGGTATTGTGATGCGAGAAATTGAGGAAATCCTCGGTAGAGGCTACATATTCATGCCATCTTTTCTGCTCGTTATGGCAGTATGTTCTTAGTAACCGTCCTACCTCCCTTAACACTCTCTCGGCTGGGTTACTATTCGGGTGATATACGGACGTCTTGTACGTTTTTATTCCGTGTTGTCCCAAGCTTTCCTTCCAAAGTTTTCCCCTAAACTGAGTACCGTGGTCCGTAATTATAGAATACGGTCGGCCCACTTCCATTATATAACGCTGGATTATTATGTCTATTATTTTCCTGGTCGTTGCCCTAGTTATTGGGTATAGCTTTGTATACTTGCTAAAGTGGTCGAAAATGATCACGATGAATTTATATCGGTGTCTCCCACCGCTGCGTGGAAAGGGTCCGCAGATATCGAGAAATACCTTTTCCAATTTTTCGGTAGATAATATGGGTATCATGACCCCTTCCTTCCTGTCGTTATCACACTTTACTTTTTGACAAATATCGCACGACCGTATCGCCAGTTGCACCTTCTTATTCATCCCCTTGATGTATGTTTGCTCTTCCAATGCCTTCCTTACTTTAAGGGCACCCATATGCCCGTACCTATCGTGATAGTCGATTATTAGCGGTCTCTCTATCGCTGGTGGAATCACTAATTTCCAATTCTCCTGGTGCGGGGTATTCCTAATAAACAAAGTGTCGTCGTGTATACAATAAAATCTGTTTATGACCTCATCGCCTTCCTGTACCCTTTTTCTAATATCTCCTAATTTCGGATCGGCCTCTTGTTGTGACTTTATTTCGTGCAAAATATCTTTTAAATCCTCCCTGCTCTTAATAATGTGATAAACCTTGGCTAATTGTTCCTTTTCGCCGTCAAAGGTTTGGTCTGGTATATTGACGCGAGATAAGACGTCGGCGGCTATGTTCTGTTTGCCGGGTATATATTCCCATGTGATATTGTACTCTTGCAAGGCCAAAACCCATCTAGTCAGCCTTCCGTGGTTCAGTTTACAATGCTTTAAAAATGATGTAGATTTGTGGTCGCTTCTAACTGTTATGGGGTACCCTAATATATATGTCCTAAATTTACCGCATGCGAAAACTACACTCAACAGTTCTTTTTCGGTAGTATTGTAGTTTCGTTCGCAACTGTTCAGCACGCGGCTAGCAAAGCTAATTACTAAATGGTTACCGTCCTGATCTTCCTGATAGAGGGCTGCACCTAAACTCACGTTACTGGCATCGAAGTTTAGAAAAAATGGTTTTGTAAAGTCGGGATGATGCAACATTACGGTTTCTAAAAATTTTTCCTTTATTATATTGAGCACTCCATCTTGCTCTGGTCCCCAAGTCCATTTGTCTTTAGCTGATAACTGCTTTTGGAACCTGGCAGTTAGTTCTGAGTAATTGGACCGAAACTTTCTGTAATAGTTGCAGATTCCTAAAAATGACTGCAGCTGTTTCCTATTCTTTGGGGTGGGGAACTTCTGTATGGCCTCTACCTTTTCCTTGGATGGAGTAATCCCTTGTTCTGTTAAATTAAATCCTAAAAATTTCACCTCATTTGCAATGAATTGGGACTTGTCTAATTTGAGGGTGATATTATTCTCCGATAATTTCTGTAGCACCTGTTCAACCCTATTACAATGGTCGTCCCAATTCGCTGAAGTCACCAGTAGGTCGTCGACGTACACTGTCGTAAACTTCAGTACTTCCTGCCCTAATATTCTGTCCATTATCTTTACAAACACCGCCACAGAATTTATTAAGCCAAAAGGTAACCGCTTAAACTGATAGTTTCTGCCCTCGAATATGAATGCCATATATTTCCTACTATCAGGGTGGAGTTCTATCTGCCAGTATCCGCATACCGTATCCCATGAGCTTATATATCTGATTCCGTGGAACTTTTTTAATATCTCCTCTATCTCCCCAGGTGATGTGCGGTCGTTAACAATCATTTTGTTAATCTCCCTAGCATCGAGACATATACGTACCTTTCCGTTCTTTTTTGGCACCGCTATGATTGGGCTGGTAAAGGGCGAATGACTATACTCGATTATGTCGTCCTCTATCATCCTGTTCAATTCTTCCCTGACTTCGTTCTTTAGCGAGTATGCGATCGGGTACGATTTCCTGTTAAATTCCACCGGAGTTTTAAATTTTATGGTGCACTGATAATCTCTGGCTTTACCTGGAGCGTTCGAGAATATGTGTTTATAATGGTTGTATACCTCGATTAATTGTTCCGCCTGTTTTTCGCTGACCAGACCCCTTGCTTTCGTCCTTTGGAAATCCCGTATTTCTTCTAACTTTTCTAACCACAACTCTGGGTTTTCCTCCTGATATATAGGCATATTGATTGGACGATCGGTACAATAATAATGGTTCACTATCGCTTGATAAGGTGTATTGTCTGTACCACTTCCTTGGACATCGATTAAATTATTGGTCCAAATCCCCTTGTTAGTCTTAAAAGTTATCACCTTACTTTCCAAATCTATCACAGCATTGTATGGCCTAAGTATATCGCAGCCTATTAGTATACTCATGGGTAAATTACTCGCCACTAATAACCCTATTGGTATTGTTACCCCATTACTAGTCATCTCTAATGACACCTGTTTCTTTATTGATTTATTTTGCCTCCCCGTTGCTCCGACTAAAACAATATTATTTATCGGTAGAGTTGGTATTGGTAAATTACTATTTTGTTTAATCCGCTCTAACTCAATGCTATCGATAAGTGACACATTTGACCCCGTGTCAATGAGTAGTATCGCTTCTATGCCATTGATATATGATTTAATCTGCACGATACTATTGTTCCCTTGGTTGCTATTTTTAATGATATCGTCACCTTCTTCTAATAACTCCTCTCTAATATCCTTAAGGTAATTATTTATTCTTAATATAGTCCCGTCTTTGTCCTGTCTATGTTCGTCGTTTGTCACCCCATAATATTGGTTCAGTGAAGGGCGGTTTTCCTTTTTCACTGCCGCGTTTAGTTTAAATGAGCCACTGTCTCATTGGCCCGGTCTCCCGGAACATTGGGTTGCTGACCCGTCTGTGTTTCCTGCCTGACCTCGGGATTACCGTTAATAGGTTGGCTATTCGCCGCGTTACCCTGGCTAGCTGACGCCTGTTGTGGGTAAAACATGTAAGTGGGTACATTAGGTGGATATGGCCGTCGGTTATTGGCCATTGTATAATTTACCTGGGGCCTGTACTCATTTTGGTTTCTCCTATCGCTTCCTCCTTGGTTTCCCCCGTTGCGATAACCATCACGTTGACCAAAATTACTTCCTCTATAATTATTCCCGCGATAACCGTTTCCCTGGTGGAAGTTCCTACCGTAGTTATTCCCGGTGTAATTACCTCTGTTTGGTCCCGGATAGTTGCGGTTAATTGGGCCCTGAGTGTTGTCATTTCGGCCATTTGGTGGGAGATTATTATTCTGATTATTGGTGTTTAGATTATTACCGTTCCCACCTCCATTCCGGTTTGGTCCGTTATTATTGTTGTTGTACTCTACCTTACGATTGGGGGGTTGGTAATCCTGGAACCTTCCTGTGGATTCGCAATTTTCCAATAATTTGGCCAGATCGGCTATTTTGCTAATCTGTTGGTATAATTGGGCATCCTTGATCCCATAGCTGTAATGTCCAGCTAACTGCCTTACCAAACATTCTTCTGGGATCGGCGATATCAACTTCCGTGCTAAACATACCTTTCCCAGGAAATAAGACGTCGGGGACTGTCCATAGGACGCGTCGTATTTGCCATAGAAAATGTCCATTCTTACCCTGTTTTGTGCGGTCTCTGACCAATACTTTTCCTTAAACTGGCGTTTAAACTCTGCTAAATTCGTTATTTCGGGTCGTACCGCTATCCAGTTATCCTTAGTATTTTTAAACGTCTCGTCAAGCATCTCTCTTATCCTGTCCCACCTTGTTTCTCTATTTCTCCCAATAACCTCCTCCATTCTTTCCAAAAATTCCATTGGGTTTCGTCGATAGTCTTGGAAGTTGATTACTTCCCTGTTTTCACCATGACACGTATGAGTGTTTAGTATTGGTGTGTCTCTCAGCGCCTCTAATCTTTCCTGCAGGTTTTTCTCTCTCTGGTCTATTTCCAGTATACTATTTTTGTTAATTTTTATCTGTTCATCCAGCCTGTTAGCGATGTCATATGTTTCCTGCCTCCTCTCGCTAACGTCTTTCTGGACTTCTCCCACCTCCTGCATGATGGCGTCTTGGTTCTGCCTTACCTTGTTTTCAAGATTTCTAACATCTTGTTTGGTCTCTACTGTCTGTTCCTCTATTTTTTCGAAACGTGTATTGTTTCCCTCCCGTAACCTTTCCAATTGTTTCTCCATATTCTCGACCTTCCTGTCACTATCGATCTTATTATCATCGATCCTTTTGTTTACTATTTCGTATTTTATGCTAATTTCTTTTTTCAGGGACTCTATGCTTTTTTTTATTTCCTCCTTATCTTCCTGTCTGTTTTTATTCAGGGATTCTATATTTTTGTTCATACCCTCCTTTAAAGATTCTATACTTTTGTTCATATTTTCTTCCATTTTTTGGAACATTTGCTCATTACTCTTTTTAGTATTTTCGTTCATATCCTCCTTTAAAGATTCTATACTTCCTTTTATTTCCGCCTTGTCTTCCCGTCTGTTTTTATTCATATTTTCATTTAGCGTTCGGAACATCATCATTATCATATTCGCGTCAACACTCCCTGTTATTTTTTCTGGTTCGGGTTTCTCTGTTTGTTCTACCATTTGTATGGGTTCTTCTCCCGTTTGTTCTTCTAATTCCTCTGCCGTTTGTACCGGTCTTTCCATTTCTAGTGTGGGCGGTTCTACTTCCGTTTCCTCGACCTGTACTGCCTCTCCGTCTTCCACACTTAACTCGGGTTCCGCAGTCTTCTTCACCTTCTTTCCCTTTGGTTGCGGCATTTTAATATGTTGGTAGTTGCCGGGCTTGTTCCGTCTTTTTCAAGCCCCACGTTGGGCGCCAATTTGTAACGAATTAAATATAATGTGTGTAAATGTTTGTGTTGTAAACTGTGTCGGGCGTTACCTCCGCGCACTTTTGTTACTTACTCTGTTGACTGGATCCTCTGCAGTGATGTAGTCCTGTAACACAACTTAAAACTATGCTTTTGTGGGCGCCACTTGGAAACGTTTGTTCCAAGAAAAAATTAAATGTGATTGATAAAATTTTTAAATCTACAAAAAAATTTAAACAAGTCAGTTTAGTTTTGAAAAATCAGTTAAGTTTAATGGTTCATTAAAAACAAACAAATCGTCTGAAGGACTATCATTCATAAAAATTATAAAATTGCAGAGAAAAAATTTTACAAGTTATTATTATTGACAATTTTTTATATGTCCAATCAAGTATCGGCTAGTATTTCAGATTCTGACTCAGTTGACAAGCATGAGTTTAATATATGAAAAATCTTTACTCTCAGGACGTGACTCCTTTGAACTACCAAGACATATCAATTAGATGCCTTACAAGAAAAAACTAAGTGATTTCAAGGTGTATGTGTGGCGTGTAAAGTACAACTGTGTGATAAATGTAACCAGGTAACAAATGACTTTAATTTTGGTAACTCACGTTCCAATGGTCGTTTATTCTCTCACTGGACACTTCCTTCGGGTAGCTTCTCGATCTCGCCTCTTCGGGTGTACACTGAATCTATTTAAAGTCAAATTTTGCGATCATTACTTTTTCCGCACTTTTTGTCAAAACGTTTGGCAGTAAAATCTCGTTCAAACGCCGCCACTACGAATCATCTGTTTAGCGTTGATTCAGAAATCTGCCACCGCAGCGCTGATTCCCATGCAGTGTTGAGGAAGGCTAGTGTATTGTTTGTTTCGTTCGGGGGAATTGTTTGTCACGTTAGTCAGTCAATGCGAACACAGCAGAATTCGTTCTCTATTTAAATGTATGGTCCCTCCTGGGCCGTCGACGTTCTGGCTGCGTGATTTCTATTAAAATTTGCCGTATCGCTGCTCTATTTCAGCGATACTTTTCTGCGTAGACTCTCGTTGAGGTTAAGTCAGTCGGTTATGTCTATGTACGGGAAAAAGCCTTCCTGCCGTGTCTTGTCGATTTCTCGCCTCTTTGGTTTCGCCTTAGCTGCGTTGATCAGTGTTGTGTGAGATGCATCAGTTCTGGAGTTCAATCTTCAAGTGTTTTTTGGTCGAATTTGGTCTCGCTTTTATACTAAATCGGGATGACTGTTTTCGTCGACTTCCGGTATATTTGTGTAAAAATTCTTTCTAGATTGTTCGAGAATAAACGAAATGGAATGTCATAGAACAATTTTCACTTCCGTAGAAGCTTTTAGAACGAATTTCTTACTCTTCATACAAAGGATATTTCAAAATTTACACTGGTATTTATCAAACAGTTTCACATTAGTACTTACAATTTGTATGCCATTAATGTATTTAAATTCCTTGTTTTTTACTGAATCTAGCGATACTAAATATGATTGGTATCTAATTAACTTAAGTCTAGTAAACATTACAATTTACAACCTTCACCTTGAGTTGTAGTCATTAAAAACTCAATATTTATAACAAAAATTGTTGTGGAGTTATAAAGTTCCCTTCACAAGCTGGACATATACTACTACTACTCTCCTACAACAAAATAAACAAATTTTAACATCAATAAAACACAAATAAATACAATTTTATATGGCCTCTGCTCATGGCCTAGGTTCTTGCCAGTTTTCTAATACAATGATTAGTCTTTTTCCTTAATATATGTATTATTTCATCACTATACACACAGAGTTTATTATTTTGTCTATTTTTTGTGATACCTGGTTACTTTGTACATATATTATATTTATCACAAGATGACATAGCATCATTGATTGGTCTTGAGATGTCATTTTTTATGGTGTGACAAATCTCACTCTAATTAGTTAAATTCTTTTAGAATTGACTTTACTTTCAACTGAGTTTATTTCTTATTAAGGTATTTTGATGTATTGTACCTTTCTATCTTATTTTTGTTAGTATTATGTAAGTATTTAGACAGATCTGATTATTTTTGTACTGGATAATTGGCTTCAGCCATACATGGTATAAGTAAATATTTTGCTGACTTGACTATTACAATGTTAAAGTTGGTCAGGTATATTAGTATAGTTGCTTCATATCATATTACAGCTTTCTAATACAGTTTGGTTGCATTTTGGCAACAATAAATTCATAAATTATACAATATTAGATGCCTATTACATGTTTTTAGTTAACACTGTTTTTGGCTATTTTGGCTGCTTTTTATTCATTTGACAGCTTCCTTTATTTAAGATAAATTGTTCACTATTGTCTGTTTGAAAATTACATATAGTTTTTATTTAAATCTGATAATAATTGATTTTTTCATGAAATCTTGGTGTATGGTCTCAAATCCAACACATTAATATTTTTTTGTCATTGCAAATATACAACTTTTATTTTAACTTAAACTCTTTCTAATAATGTATTTAAGTCATTTAATACATTTATTTTATTTACATCACATAATATAATAATGGATCATGTCCATTTATCCACAAAAAATAGTTTTTAATACTATATTCATCGTTATAAAACTTAATAATTATTGACTTTATTCTGGTAGATTCTGACATTATTTCTCTCTCTTATAGTGTCTTATGGTTTTTTCACTCTTATTCACTTTAATAATATATATGGGGTTTTGTCTTAGTCATAGTTTGGTCGTTTTTTCAAGTTGATAGAAATAATTATTATACAAAATTACACAATTTTTTGGGACTACTTGGGTTCGATACTGTTCACTTCACTTTCCTCTTACGCTAACTTACTATATAAATGATTTCTTTTTATGGAACGTTCTGTGACGTTACAATATGTAGAAGTACAAAGAAATATAATCCACATAACAACGTACTTTCAAACGCAATCACGCCTGTCTATATGCATGTACTGTACCACTATACTATATTATTCTGTTTTGTGCTTAATGAATGCCTGCAAATGTAAAAATTTCTTTCTAATCAAGTGCACTTTAACACATTACTTTAGCAGATTAATTATCCATCGTGCAAAGTGAGGTCGCCATGGATTTTTTATTTTCTCGGGCAAACAGTACAGTATTACTGATGACCGATTATCATTTCTGTCATCTAACCAAGGATTGTTTGGCCATCAACTTTTATCCTTAGGAGTGCTGGAAATGATAGAACTTTTTTATGATATTTGTTGTAGCCAATTACTTTTCATTCAAGGTTCTTTTCCACTTCATGATATTATTAACCTGATCACATTTTAATGAATCTACTACATTATAATAAACTATGATTATTAAAAAAATTTTAGTCTGTCCTGTTACACGGATAAAAACGGAAATGTCTGCAGTAAAAATACAAACCGATTTTTATAAAAGTTGTCAATAAAATACTAATTGTTTTAGAAAACAATTTTTGGTACTATACTTGTTGCTTGTAAGGGTTTTTACTTCTTATTATTACAAATTTACAATATTTAACATAAGGATGATTAAATTTGTGTATCTGATTTTATATAAAATAATCTTTTAACGTGTAATTATAATTACAGAAAACGTCAAATAATTGTATCTCAGATTAGGTCTGAATTATTACTGTACACTAAATTAGAGCGTTAGTAGAGAGAGAATCTGTCGCTCCGTTTCAACTTAATAAAGTACACTTGACATCACGAAATGGTATTTTCTGTGGATAGGAGTGTACCGGCTGGCTATTGTTAGCAGGAAACGAGAACACTTCAATACTTTCACGTCCACTTAAGACAGCGGGCTGACGCCCTCAAACTAACATGTATATCATATTGTATTTTCTTACAAACATGAAGTTCCGTAAAAATTTTTTAATAATTTCATATGCGTTTTCGATTCTAAAGTGTTTTACACAAAAATCTTAAATTACATTGGTGAATAAAAGCAATAGCGTATTAGGGAAGACCATTTGATTTTATAAATTAATTCTTGAAGTTATGCATAAACTCTTTAAAATATGTGTTAAAACTTTTATAGGCCTATACTTTTAATAACAACAAAAATTAAATTGTAAAATTATAAAAGGATAGAATTAATGCATTATATCTGGGGAGTCAGATAGATTTCTGTTACTTATATAAGAGTGTACTGTAAACCAATTGTGCTTTGAGGTCTTAAGTAGATTATCAACACAGCTGATACATGTGAGACAAATCAATTAAACTGCATAATACTTTTAACAGGTCTTCCTTATATCAACAAACAAAGGTTATATGGTATCTCTTATAAAAATAATATAACAAGCATCATGCATTTTTTTATTAAGTCAATAAATGAATCGCAGTTTTTACTGAAAACCATTTTAAATTTCCCTTAAATGAGTCTACCTTAAATAAATGGTCGTTAAGTTGTTCACTTTCAACAGCAATTGTTTTACTTCTATTTTGCTTTAAATCAAGTGAAATAAGAGTATTGAAATGTCTCATATCGTAGTAGGTATCAGTAGTTAAAAAACTAAGTTTTGTTAACTTAAAAATGACCAGATCAAACAATGCTACTACCGGGAATCAATAGCAGGCATTTCAGTCACTCCCCCCAAAATATTACTAATTTTGTCAGTCATTACACTCAAAAAAATTAAACATGCCAAATTTATGTACCTTCTTCTTACTCACATCTATATTGGCTTCATCATTTTTTCAGGTAAACATCTATTTATATATTCATATATGAGTTTATGTTCATGTTTCGTTTCCTCAACTCTTTCTCCCAAAACTCTAGTGTCACTTGTAGCTCTTTTACCCGTGGAATACATACTGCCAAGTCTATCACAAACGCACAATCCGATTATGTCATTTATAATGCTCTAAACATACGTTATATACACGTATAATTTTATTTTCAATTTTGATGTCAAACTAACCATTATATAACAAGTTCCATTAACACCTGTAAAAATATCACAGATAAAAATCATGAACGCCTAGTTTTCTTTGATACTTTAAAATTAAAAAAAAATATTTTAGTAATATCCGTTTTAAAGTGTTAAAAAGTAAAACAGCGTATACTATAAATATCCATTGTAGTCTATTTTATTTGGTATAAATTTAGTAGAATTGGTATTCTCGTAAACACCTTTGAATAAAACAGAAGATACTGTTGCTCTATATATTAGGACAACGAAATTAACACAATCTAATTTTCGTCAAAAAATGCACATATGAAGGCATGCGTTATAGCAGAAATTAATGATACAAAACCGCCTTCACTGGTAACAGAATGGTAAGTATACAAAAGTACTTATATTTTATTTGAAGATTTTATTTTTTATTTGATTTTATTATATTTTTTATTTTTTATTTGAAGATAAAAAATAAAATAAAATGCATTACATCGAATTCTTTATGCAACCTGAGATGTGTTATGGATAAAACTCTGCAATTGCATTAGCCATTCTGCACAGCTGTCACAATCTGTAGTGTAGAAAAATGTTTGTATTGGACAGGGTGGAGTGATAGTAATAATTTGTTAACTGTCAGCTGACGTCAGCACTTATGCGCTGCGAAAACTCTTTTCATACCTCTATGCATAAAATTAATATAAAATTTAATATCACCTAGGCCAGCGATTTCTAAGCGAACAGATGTTGGTTTGTAGACGCACAAATATTAGCAATTCTTAATATTGCTAAGAATTAAAGAAAGCTGTTTTGTAAATTTTGAGAAATCAAGGCCAATTAAACGTTTTCACGTAAATTTAATTTGACACATTGGTTATACCACGTAGTTTTTATTTTCTCATTATATACAAAACGATTTAGCAAATTCTATAACTGAGCTGCAGCATGTGAGATAGCTACGTAAGTCTGATAGGGTTTGCACATTATCATGCGCGTTATTTGGTCTTTCGTTTGTAAAACAAAAACCACGTTTAATCTATACATAAAATGTCGTTACTGCATGTGTTAATAAACGTTGTGTAAAAAAAGAATTTAGTACCTTATTATAAAATTAATATTAACTACAATATCTTCAATTTAATCCTTATAACAGAAACTAATATCTTTAACTGTATACCTGAATTAATTAAAAAGGCAGGTTGTCTTTAAATCGTACATATGAGGATTGAATATATACTGACTGACCATGTTCTCCGATATTTATACTTTAAATTTTATATAAAGGTTTGAACGCAGTAAATAGTACATAGAATTTAAATAGTACGTTACACCTTATAATTGACATACGGAAAGGAAATCTTGATAACACATACACTCTCCATTAAATACTTATTGTCTTATGTACAATATTTATGGGTAACAAGTACCCTTTAACTCAAAAACGTTAGGTTCTTTATGTTAAGTGTTACTGCGTTATAAGCATTGTTTATACACATTAAACGTTATGTTTTCCTCAACCATGGCTTTTATGTATTTCAGCAGTAAACTAAAAATCAAAAACCGTTGTCATCTAACCTCATAAATGAAAGCAACACGTAGTTTCGCTTTGGATTAAGGAATAGGATAATATAAAATTAGTATACTTCTTCTTTTCCACGTCGTAATATGTAGATACAATCTCATATTAAAATCATCAAGAACGTACTGCAGCAACGGATAAAAGGTACAGTTCCGATGCCACTAAATAACATTTGTTTATTTACTTGTTACTATTTCAATTAATTCTGCTTTCCATAGTGTTGTTGATATCTTTATACGCGTCACCAAAAGAGCATAATTAAAAGATCAGTAATAATGATTTCAATGATTTTATTTTTATCCTTAGTTCTTCTTTTAAAATCAAACCTTCAGCTTTTGCCTTTTCACCCGGCATCATCAGTTTTTACTTTCTTCTACCCTCTTCTCAATAGCTGTTTCCATTTCTTCACGTTTCTTTGAAGCAAAGTCCAAAGAACCACTAACTAGTGAATCTCTGCTTTCTTCAAAATGCCAAGTCCCCGATGCCTCAATTCAGAATTTTTGAGTTGCCAAATCCGGACACTATGCATTTCGATCATATTCATATTAATATATAACATTTTTTTTTGAAGTCATTGAATCAGAGTATTTGAAATTATTATTACTGATCTTTCCTTAACATATTATGTCGTTGCCAAATACGATAGTTCTGTTTCTATTCATTATTCCAACCTGTCATTATTTATTTAAATTTAAAATAATCAAAATATAATTATTAACCAGAATGGAAAAAACACTAACTAAATACAATCCAAGCAAATACACAAAGTTTAACACATAGTTAAACATATACACAAATATACAAAACAAATAAATATAAATCAGTACCTTGTAACAGGTTAACGCTCTCTCTCTGTCTCTCTCTCTCTCTCTTTTCCCCCTTTTCTCTTTTAAATAAATTCTCTCGCACTCGTTTTCTCTTTCTCCCTCCTTTCTTACTCTCTCATCCCCACAGACACTACAAGCCACATTGATTTTGCAGTTTTACACACACACACACACACACACACACACACACACACACACACACACACACACACACACACACACACACACACACACACACAATGTCATTTATCTGTACAGTTGTACGTGCTGTTGTCTGCTGTGTCACTCAAGGTTTTGTTCATTCACGCAATACGTAATGCACTTTTTTGTGAATTCGTTCGTTCGAGAAAGTGACCCGATTTCCAAACTCCCAATTATCCATTGTTCATTAAAAATTCTGATGAGAAATTTAAAAAAATTGTTGGTGACCTGAAACGTTAAGTATTGTTCACTGGTGTAATCTCCTTTAGCGTAGGCCTACATGTTATCGCCCGGTGTTTCACTCCGCCGTTTACATTTTCGTATCGAGGCAGGCACGGCCTTCTTGAGTCGCTGCCGCTGCCGTTGCCGTCCGTGCTGTTTGGGGTTCAATTTGCGACTTTCGCCTGCATGGTGAGGCATTCACGTCATGTAAAACTGACGCTCCTTTTTTTAGTATGAATGTATTTCTACCAATAAACTTACCTTCAAAAGTGTTTTTTAATATATGTAAACACTTTATGAGGTAGGGTTGTAATGTAGATTTCAAAGTAATATGAATTAAAAAGTCTTTGGACCTCTCCTAGTGTTACGTTTCAGAACGTGACAATAGAACATTTGCAAATATATTTGAAAAATTACCAAGAAAATTTAATTTTTCAAATCTAGAGGCCGCCTAGTAAGTGAGACCTGGGGCGGTTCCCCCCCCCCCCGTTAGTCTGCTACTGATAGACTATTAAATTTTTTATTAGAATCAACATTATATAAAAAATAATAGGTACAGAATAGAAACAAAATTAAAGCGTACTAAAGTAAATTATATGAAAAAATTTCTCTCCGTTATTTGCATAAATACAAATTGTTCTAATTCGAATAAGCAACAATATACTCATAACTCACATGAAAACGTATTTTCTGTATTATGAGAACTTCGGCTTGCCGGAAGTAAGGCCGTGGTCAAAGGTTGTTTGCTGCGATCGTTTCGGCCGTGCCGTCGACAGCTATCATCAGTGCAGAAGGCTGCAAAATACTGACAAAGGTTTCGTAGTCAGAGACCAAATGACCAAACAACCTTGGCACACGGCCCTACAGGCCGGCAAGCCGAAGTTCTCATAACATTCAAGACGGCCGTGAAAGCCTCGTACAGTATTTTCTTTATGTTTGAAACAAGTGAAAAATGAAGTATTTTTGAATTAGAGTTTTTTAAAGAATTTCTTTTCGGACTACTTTTACTTTGTTTTTGGCATACGGTTTTATCGGTGTAAATGTTTTGTATGTACACCTTCATCTTAAAAAATTTTCTCGGAATGGGTGTAGTCTGTGTTCAGATTATATAATCTACCTACGTGCACTTTCTTGGGGGAGGGGGTTCTTAATTTTGTCCTTAAATAATTGAGCAATAATTTGTTTGTTTGTTGTTTTTGTTTTGTTTGTTTTTGTTCCAAACAAAGAACTCCATCTTTTTCTTGTTATTAACTACCGGTATTCTCTCCTTAGGCTTGGTGTTGATTAAATGTTGATATCCGGTATCAATCACACCCTCTGTTGGGAATGGTAATACATTATCGTCGTCAACTTCTTCTTTACAGGGTTCACAGTTATTGTCAACATTAAGGTCTGTATCCTCTAGGGATTTACCTTTCAACTCCATTACCTTGGCACTTCTCCATCAGAAGTAGAAGTTTTGCTGTTTTGGCTGTTTGAAACTCATCGTCGGGTAAACGGTAATGTTGGCTATGAGTAAGAGTAATGTTGCCCATGAAGTGCATATGTAGCCAGTTCTTCGACATTTGCGTTAGTCATGCCATAGCTGGCAAACAATGGCCAAGTACTTTCGAAGTGATCTGGAAGATATATTTTGTGGTTATGAACAACCAGCCAGTATCATCATCAGTAGTAGTGATTTATACCCCACAATTGCACCCGTTCATCTGTCGGGAAAGAGGAATGGGTTAAATGGTTCGACAAAGGTTTCTCTCTTAGCTAAAGTGACAGATTTGCTGTTGTACATCTAGTTGAAATAACACTGTTGTGTTCTTACTTTTCCCCTTTATGACGACTCTTTTAAACCTTTATAATAAGATTCTTTTAGCCAGAGTTACAGTCTGGAAACATTTTTGATAAGAATTTTCTTCAGATCTAGATTTTTGGTATAGGTCAACCTTGAGTCGCTATAGCTCACCAGGTTTTTTCTCCAAAGCATTAATACTCTGCAGTACACTATTTCAACAAGGTTCTTAAATGAGCGTTTGCAAAGCGTAGACCTTATTTTTGGTGCTAGTTTAGTTCCTTCGTCAGTCAAAAAATCGTTAAAAATCTTATCGTCACTAGTCTAAATTACTAGTCACTGGTGGTACCCCACCTGACTCATACTTTTGGTCTCAAAATACTTTGCAGCTTGATGTGCAATAACGGTTCTCATTTGAAATTTTATAATCAGAATACTGGTATTCAGTTCGGTTTTGATTTTTTACTACAGCTTACTTTCGCTCGTGTGTTTCTATTTAATTGTTTCAGATATAGCAACAATCTTATAATGAAGTGCTATTATTTATATCAAAGTAATTAAATTTATGGAAAATGAAGCGGAGAAACTAAGTGTTACACCCGTCTTTTTTGAAAGCACTATGCAAAAGCTTGCATGGGTAACCGGAATGTCTCTACGTACAGCAAAACGTATTGAAACCAATCGAAAGCCTTGACGAATATTTTGAGACACATTCAATGATTTATTGTTGACGAGTTGTCATAAAAGACTTGGTGGACCTTACAGCAGAAGAGATGTCGGAAAAGGTTACAATAAACAATTGGTAAAATTTAATAGTAATTTAATTCACTAAAATGTTATGGACACACGAAGAGATTGGGACCCCGTCCTTACTTATTTGCCTATCTTCCAAAACATAACAGCTCTTTATTTTATTTTATTTACCAGACAAGCAATTTGTTGAGGGTAACAGTAATCCAGTAATTTTATTTTACCATGTGAAAGAAATAATTTGTTTCTGAAAATTGAACATGAATTCCGCATTAATAAGTCTACCAGGAGCTATCTGCATATTATAGTTGAGTTGCAAGTCACGCAGAATCTTAAAAAGATTATTTATTTATTTATTGTTGAACTATTTCATTTATGTCGTTCATAGTGAGCTCTTTAGTTGAACATAATATTTATTTTCAGTGCTTAATAAGCCTTAAAGCTACACAACAAACAGATTTTTAATAATGTATTGGAGGGCCTTGCACACGATGCATGTAGAGAAGCAGGTAAGGTTAGCAAAAAAGTGAAAACCAGCTTAAATGTAAGTTCAGATGGTAGGTGATAAGAATGGAATACTAAAAACATGAATCGCCCAAAACAATTTATCAGAAAATTGTTGCATGTGTTATTTATAAAATATTGTAAACATAAGTACCGAGGTGTTGAATGTATTGTTATGTCTATTTACGTCAGACGTTTGTTTGCATTAGAGTGATTGTTGGTGACCGACCGTCTGTACTCTAAATGATAGTATATGGCGGCCTACAGCGTTGCCAAGTCTCGGCCGTCACATATCGCATAAGTTTCCAAAGTGTATTACAGTCAAAATATACACCGGTGACATTCAGCGCTCATGGTGGAATTTTTATAAACTAAAAATATGCGAAATTTACAAAGGTACATCCAATTTGGCAGCCAGCTAAAACTTAAAATTTCATCAGATCACATTCTAAGGATGATGGCAATATGGGTTTGACTATCTGGCGGCCGTATACGGCGCCAATGACAACGGCCGCCTGATACAATGCGATTACAGCCTTGTATGGCAGCCATTTGACTTCAATTCCACACACACACACACACACACACACACACACACACACACACACACACACACACACACACACACACACACACACACACACACACATGTACTGCTTTTGCGACACAGATGTTAATTGTTACTTTTAGAGTCAAGGGCATATTTATTTGGACTGATTGTTGATTTCAGATTTTTAAAATTAATCTTACAAAAGTCTCAGCTTACTTTGAGGCTTACTCATGATCTAATAAGTTAAACTGAGCATATGCTTAATTAAAATAAAATCTTTACAGCTCAGGTGTGCGTCTACAAAAAATTTGGTAAATTGAAAAGTTAAGGAATCAATTTTTCTCTACGACTCAAGATATACCTATATTTACACCTATAAGTTCCACAACATCATGCCGATTCACATTCAGAAATTAGTGCTTAGGAAAGTCTTAAACCAACCAAATGTTAGGGTTATTTGGCCTGTCATAACAGGCGAGTAGTTACTTGACTGTAATATTGAGTAAGGAGAATTTTCTAAACCTGAAATTACATATAAAGTGTCGTTATAAGATAAAGAATAAAAAGTGTGTATAAATTTGAAAATAAAGACGAGCTCTTAAATAGCTTGGATTAGCTAAGCTTATCTACATGACTAGCTACATATTGTTTTTAAATAAAAAGAAACTCAGTCGTCTTAAAAGAGTAAAACAATTCGAATCTAATATAAACTATGAAATATTCTCCGTATATGATCATTCATTTTCGTTAAGAGGTAAAATTTATTTCTACAGAAAATCCATAATGGAAAATTATCCATATAGCCTACTAACATGTTCAGATTTGAAGCTGACGAAATTATATTTCCTATAATGTTCTTACATGCTTAGGATTCATAGTTAGAGGTGAAGCTATTATTTTATAAAAGCGAAGACAACTACGACAAAACAGAAGTTACGCTTGTATTTTATAAAATAACAAACCACTCTCATTATATTTGTATTATGCAGTTGAGCATGTTGACGTTCTGTTAGTTATTGAATTATAAGTAGAACCGGAATCTTTATAAGGAGCTTTAACGTTCTTTAAAAACTGACGACTTGTATAACCACCTACACATTGACAAGGCGAACGATCCGATTAAGCCTTTAACGCATACAGCTGACAAAAGAGTAGGGTTTAAAACTTACCATAAGGAGTTGGATTACCTCTTTGTCATCTAGGCCTATATATCAATATAGAAATTCACCCGCATAGAGCTTATAGGTATACAACTATATATTTCAAGAGTAAGTTATAATGTATATTTTAATTCCTGTTAAAGATATGAATTGGACGAGAAAGGGAAACCAAAATATTTATATAACTTTCCTTTGTAAATACCTGCAGGTTTATGGTGTCTGAATAAACACCAAGAGAAACAGAAAAATACATCAGTAACTTTGTATGCCAGAATATTATTTTTAAAATATAGTAAACAGACAAAGTGACGTAAAAATTTTAAGAATGGAAAATGTTATAGCAGCTTAGACAGTGAAGCTATCTTATAGGTTCGTTTCAAGTACTATTCGAAAGACATCTGATTTCTATAACATCTAAGACGTCGTATTAATTATTCGATATTTTCAAAAACCCGCTATAACATGATGTATCTCAAAGTTTATACTGTAATAGGCATTATGTAAATACAGATGTTAAACGTCAGGTCTCTAGAGAATTATTTCGGAAATGGTGGTCCACGGACTATGATCCGCGAGCTGGTCCTATTGGTTCAGTACCGAGCTTCAGACAAATTTCTGTCTGAATACGCGGATCAGAGCGGTCGAGTTATTGAGGCAGATACATTTTTGTATCATCGTTTTGATGTTACGTGCTCCACACGCATTTGACCTTGCGCAGTGTTTACTGTCCATCCGAAGGCCACTATTCTGTTCTCACACCGACGCGACGGACAAATCGTCAGTCCTCACAATCATTGTTTACGTTTGTGTGTTACATTTTATTACTTTTATGCGATCGTGTTTTTTAATCACCGGCTTACCAAATGTACCCTTAAGAGAAAAATAAGACAAACTGAAGAAGAAGAAACGGAAGAAAGAATTCCAAGTGATTTATAATTAACTCATTACTTTAAAACACGTTAACCTACCTTAAACACCAAGCGACCAAAGAGTAGCGCAAGAGTAAAAGTAGGAAAGGTAACAATGAATATTTACTATTAGGCTTTACATTTGTATGCTCTAAAGGTGAACTAAACCACAGTGTGTTATTTGCTCGAACTTTTGACGAAGAAATTGCAATTGCACTGTCGTCTTCAAATTACCAAGAATACAAAAGAAAGACTTCGGAATTCATTAAAATCAAACTCAGAAATTTAAAGAGTTACAAAATACTATTAAATCTTAAACTGACAGTGTGAATGTAAATGGTACCTTTCCTTCAAATCAAGTTGCTCAGCTTATCGGCAAATCTGGCAAGTCTTATACAATAACTGAAGAGCTTATTGCCCCTGCTGCAGTTGCTGTTTGTAAGAGAATGTTAGGCGACCCAGCAACCAAGTTCTGCTATTGCTCCCTTGAAATGACAAATCAAAAAAGAATTTCCGATTTGTCTAAAAATATACAGGATACGTTATTTGTTAGACTTTTTATGAGTGACATGTTTGCACTCCAGTACAAAACTGATGTACAGATATATCGAAAAAGGTACTATGCAAGTTTTTTTCGTTTCGTATAGGATAATCAAGTCCGTGAAGTTTTTTTTTATTTTCTTGTGAATTGGTGCTTATCTATGGAGAAAAAGCTTTCAATACAATTTTTTTTTAAACATGGTATCGACTGAAAATGTGTGTTGGTTTAAAGACAGGTGGTGCCACGTCCATGGCCGGTTACAAAACAGGGATTTTCGGAACTTTAAGGGCTGTTACTCCACACATAAAGACTCATTCTTGCATTCATTCAGAAATGTATGGTAGCTAAACACCTTTCAGTCTTACTAAACAAACTTTTGGAGAAGTAGTGAAAATGAAAAATAACATAAGTACGCGACCCATACAATCCAAGCTATTGAAGATATTATCCAAGAAAGTGGGCAGCGATCATGTTCGGCTTCTTCTTATTACACTGAATTTCCTTGGCTCTATAAAGGCAAGATTCTTCAACAACTTTTTGAATTTGAAAGTGAAGTACGCTTGTTTTCTTTTTGATGGGGACAAAATGTTTCAAGTATGCTTCCTGATGTTTCGTAGGCATATAATATAGTTACGTATTTGGGAGATGTGTTTGAACAATTGAATATTTTTAATTTTAGTTTGGAAGGGAAACATGTAAGCATTTGTCGTGTTGGCGACAAGATTATTGCATTAAGCAAGAAGGTCCAGTAGGAAAAATAAAATAAAATCTGTTTATTACACAGAGAAGAATTATTGAGTTCTGGCTAACCATTTATCAAACACATCAAAATCGATGTGATGAAAAAGCATTGAAAGCATTGAAACATTTGTTACTTTTTTTGTACAACAAATGTTTCTTACAATTTTGTTGATTAAAAAAGTATTGGTGTTTGCCGAAACTCCTATTTTGTGCGATGTTTTTAAGTTGCAAGTATTGTACAAACGCGCATACATATAATGAGTCTGTGTACGTGACACTCAATCACGTGTAACATACATTAAAACGAAATTGACAAAAAACCGAATGCAGAATGATGTTTGAACAAGGGCGTGGCCAAACCAAAAATAAAGCGGTAAAAGCCGAACAGTGGCTGCGGTAAACAGTGCGTGTTATTGGAAATAAATCTACACCGTATTGCCAAAATAATCGAGCATCTACGTAGTGTCATGGCAACACGTCCAACAGATGCAATATTTGTTGCTGATAACTTTGACTTACACGAATCAGTCGAGTAAAATATTTTTCACGTTTTATAATACAGTTCTCTATTCATAAATTTTATTTGGTGTAAACAATAACTTAATACTACAAGAATTACAATATCATCTGCAAAAAGTACTTAATTTTATTGAACAATAACATTTTACCGTGTATGGTACAGTCCATGTTCTTTGACTTCCCTTGGTAAAACTCTGCAGTATTATTAAATTTGACAAACTGAGTAAACAAACTACATCTCAGAGTGTCTTTTTGATCTTGATTTCTTAATCTGTTATAAAGACATATTTGATTTTGATTTATAAATTTATAAAATACGATGATTATTTAAAACTCTAAAGAAAAACTTATTCCTCCAAACCGTTATAAACCATATTTTTAATATTAATACCTTATCATTAGATAAGAATATTCAAGTCAAATCACCTTTTGTTTGTTTTCATAGCGATGTACAAAAAGTACTATAACGTTATAAGAGTTATATAGTTCTGTGTGATTACACATACTACGAAAAATAGAAATTATCACAACCTCATGCTGCAAAAAAGTTTTGTGTTAATGCAAACTTTATAAACGAATCATCAAAAGAACATTATCAAATTTTAGATGAGGTACGATTACGTAAGAGGTCACTGGTGGCGGATAGTAAAGGGTTCTCAGATATGTAGGTTAGCTGTGAATATGTTTTGGCCAGAAAAGCAGTCCCGGACCAAGGTAGCAATATTATAAATCGCACAGGCGTTATGACGATGCCATGGAATGGTGGGTAACCACTGCCACCATACAGCCCTGTAAAAATTGAACGAACAATAGCACTGTCCTGCAAGGATAAGAGTTTGCTTCCCCCGAAGATTAAGAGAAGGCTACACTGAAGAAGCAACAAGCCAAAGACAAGACTTCTAAAGCTGTAGCAAAAGTAACTGGTCTAGGAGGTTGGTACTAAAAAAAACCGCGGGATCTCCATGCCGGGAATTAAACAAAGAGCTGACTCTTCTACACTTTAAGAACGACATACAGTTGTGAAAACTCAAAGAATTGTTCGCATACTGAAAATCAATGGGCAAAAGAATTAGTGGAAGGCCTAGTAAAAGAAGGGTAAACAATATAGAGGATGGTTTAAAATATATGAATGTCAGAGACTGGAGAAGCTTGTCTGGTGAGGGGACGCAATGGAAGAAAATTGGTGAGCAGGCTAAGATCCACACTGGGTTGTGTCGTTAAAAAGAAATGGAAAAGATAATGATAATGGCGACGTAGAAGAACATGTTTTGCTACAAAATCAATTAGAAAAACGGAATTTTACGAACTGATAAACGTTGAACGCCGTCCTGGAATGACGAAATAAAATTGGAATAAAATTCATTGGCAGCTTACAAACGTGTACTTAACACTGACGTGACCTACCAAAGTTTGTTAAATTGTTTATCTTGCGCATTAACTGCAAAGCCATTAATTTTCGTAAAACATTAGTATGCTAGTGGATAAATTGCGACTCCAGCACCGACTGCTGCTTGTGGGAGCACATGTGTATACGTATGTGTACAAGCAGTATGTCGCAAACAACCTCGTTTTCGTGCATTTGTACACAACGCATATTAAAAGGAAATTTTTACAAACAAATCCACCTCGCCGTCGCTTTAGCATCGATATTACTTAGAAAGTAACTATTACTTTCCGTTTTACCAAGAAAAGCTAAAACATATTAGGAAACTTTACAATATAATAAATATAAGATGTCAAACTGCTTTGCCACAGAAACCTAACATTATGAGGAATTACTAAATTGCAATTGCTTTATAGTTTTTCTAATTATACAATGGCAGTTGCTGTGATTGTAACCTACATTAGTATTAAGCTGCTGTTAAATACACGACGATGTTCAGCGAAATTGCGTCCGCAAAGAATTTTTTTTATATTTATTGTACTTTGGCTTACTAACATACTGGTAACGCAGAATCGGTTAAACACATAGACCGATTCAAGCTGCTAACATATTGAATGTGTTTAAGCAAATCACATTTGTATTGTTTGATAAATGACAAACAATTAGGAAAGTGTCTCCAATTTTCATCATCTGCATTAAATGTACTTGGCAAGAAAATTTTTCTAATCAATTTGGAGAATGATTATACTAATAACTCAATATCTGATAATTAATATATAACCAGATAAAACTACATTGGTCAAGCAATAAAACAGTTTGGATAATATTACTAAGTAATTATGTAAATTATGTAAGTAATTTATTATGAATAAATATTAAGTAACATAATTATTTATTAACAAGTCACTTGTTTATTTGATCTGTTTTTTAGACAATATAAATAAATTTGCACAATATATTGATCACAATATCCGAAAACTAAAACCAATGGTTTAATATTAGTATTTCAACATTTTTGTTACTTCATATTCAAATAACATCTAATCATTAAAATCGCTTAAAAATATTTTCTATGCAACAAACTGATAAATGTATTTCTTAATTGAGTGTGATATGTGTGTTTGTGTGTGTGACTGTGTGTGTAAATGGGTGCATGCTTGCATGTGCTATGCTGTAGTTAATATTTTTTTATGATTGCATTGATCAAATATCTTGAACGATAAATACTAATTGGACTCTTTCAAAAGTGCTACTATTAATTTCAATCGTTTTCCTTAATTATGAATTAAATGTATTTAATTATATAGTTGTTTTATGCCATGAATCGAAGATATGTATGTATTCCAATACTGCTGTAAAAATTTAATAAAAATATGGTAAGCAATTCAATAATTTTTTATATAATTTATTTGTTAACGTTATTTGCAAAGTCGGGAACTGCGAATTCCAGTTAAAACTTTTTAATCTTATTTCACAACGGTAACACAAATCCTGTTGCCATGGAAACTGTTCATTAACATGATCCAAAGTTAAATATAACTGCCAATTTACAACTCACATTTGAATCCAGTTATCTGTATGTTTTGCAAGAGATTCTACACAAATATATTACGACACACTGAGTGCCATTTAAAACATTATACGTAATTACATACAATATTTAAAAAACTTGAAACACTCTAGGTTAATCATTAGAATTGATAAGAGACACATTTCACGAAACGAGTTTAATGGAAATATATTCTAATATTTAAAAAACCACCGTTCTCTTGAAGTGTTTGTTCTACTCCTACTCCTACACCTACTTTATGAAAAGAAAATGGCGTCCAAGGGTAAATAATAAAAATTATAACAGAATAATTTCCGTGGAAGCAGTAAATGATTTCAATTTATTACCTTACAAAACACACTTAATTTTCAATTTATTTTGCACATTCAAAACAAACTTATCCAGTTCTTTAGGTTTTTACCCAAGTTGGTAACGTACTAACGGACTCATCAATGTAGGTCACGTGACATTTTCAAAAAAGTAAGTAAAATTTACTTCTTGAACATTATTCAATAATTCAACAATAACCACAAAAAACCTTATGTAATATTCGAACTTTGATGAACAGTCTTAAACCACGTAAGCTAACATGCAATGTTTAAAGAATGCTATGTCTGAAAGGTTTATATATAATTATTACATAATTATAGGCATTATAATTTTGCTTTTGGCATTACTGAAGGAGCTACATAAATTTCCTTATTGTAACTGTAAACAAAATACGTCACTGAAATTGATGGTCAAAGATTAAATTTTTTATAACTAGTAATGAGTCATAAATTTATAAATTCAAATTTCATACAAATTATGACAGTCTTCTTATACAAAATATAGAAGACAATTATAAAAAACGTATTCTAACCATTTTGTAAATGTAAAATCTACTGTAATTCTGTATTACAGAAATTGGTTTCCTTCCTACAAAAAAGACACGCTAAAAATTGTTTCACTATTTCTATTTAGTTTCTGTAAGTCTTAAGGCAATACGCATTTATAGTCTTTGTCTGCGTTTTGAAGCAAAATAATTGTATAGACAAAGTTTTGTTCATTGCAGTTGACTAGTAGTAGTTGACTAGTTGAGTAGTAGGGTGCGTGGGAATAATTTATTAATCTTTACTAACTAGTTACAGGAAGCAATGACAGAAAATAACAAATACGTTTCATTGATCGAAGAAATCATACGAACACTGTTGGCAAAGTCAAATCTATTCTGATTCATTGGCTTGTAGTTTGACGTTTGCAGTTAATTATTTATAGCTCTCAAATATTCAGTTTAAAATCCTACTGCAATCTTGTATCGTGCAAACCAGAATCTAAATTTATGTGCAAACATATTGATTAAGACGGTTAAAACATAGTTACAATTTTAATAAATTTTGTAGTCTTGTAGGGTACTATGAATCTTAAGTTCCTAGCTTATATTGTAAACTATCCTACGCTATGTACACCATAGTAAATTTCTACAACAATAAACTTTTTCGAAACAGCTAGGAGAATAAGCTAATAATTCTAACCTATTAGTTAGAAACTTTTAACATTAACTGGAAAATATTATGTAATCCTTAAACACTTATTTCAGGTAAATTTTTATGGTAGCTACGTTTTTATTCCCAATTATATACGAATATTTGTTTACTTTAATTTATAGATTCTTTTCATAGTGTGTACGTACACATTTCTTAAGCTGGTTGCAACTAAGATGTTAAAATCACACAAAATCTAATATTGAGAAAACGTTTGTTTTACATTTAAGGAACATTCAGGGCATTTTATTTACTTCAGTAAAGCAGTATCAGTATCAGCAGACCTTCTGCTAGTTTATTTAACGAAATTGTCATTAATGAGTGTTTCAATTAGTGCAATGACCGTTACATGTAGTATATGTACACTGTACATTGTACAGTCACCAGGAAGACTGACAAGGAAAAGAATCAAAGAGATAGAAGTATAACACGGTGTTCTAGTGAAAAAGGGAGCTCAAGCTTTAGCGATGCATAGACGCAGATGTTTCCTGTTTTACATGTTCAGTGCAATACACTTTATTCTTTTCTTCTTTTTTTCGAGTGGGAAGGGGTGGAATACATTTTCCTCTAAAGCTAAAATGTCAAAAATTACATGTGTCCAAGAATCTCGTGTTACTGAAATATTTCAAAATATAAAAATTACGAGCAATAATAATATACGTACGAGCACACACAAGCACAAGCGCGCGCACTTTCCCACGCTAATTTCATAAGAGACAAAATGACAGAACATTGTGAACTGTTACTTTATTTTCGTAACTAAACATTATTATGCTAACATGGCAATATTACATAATAATCACTTATGAAATACGTATGACACATTTATGACAGTATTTTACCCTGTAAATAAGTATAATAGTCTATTATTACAATTTTCTTTAATTCCAGTATCCGCGGTATGTGGTATTGATCAACGGGGGTGTCAGAACTTAGAATAAAAATGTAAACAGTGCGATCTGAGGATACTTCGTAGAAGAGTTTACTCGTCTTCCTAAATTCACTACAAAGGCTCATCCTCGGACGACAGACGTACAAGAGTATATTGTTCTTATTCTTCTTCCATCAGGTAATAGGAGAATAACTTTTCCGGTACCAAAGGAATACAGAGCGTATTGTGCAAGCTAATACCTATATTAGTGTTGTATAGTTCTGAACCTTGCGTTGCGGTGAAGACAAATGTAAGTAGGATACAAGCATAACAGACAATTGCTCGAAAAACAATCGAGTCAGACGATGGAAGCCGAACGCTGCTACTGCAAACACAGTAACAACAAAGAGGAAAACGTAAGCAAGTGTACAAGAAGAAGCAGAAAGTTGAGAGGATGACAAATGGCGACGGGAAGCACAGGAAGCAATAAAAGAAGCGTGAGAAAGGTCTCCTGCTAGAAACGCTATAACGGTAGATTGCACTATCGCTTTATTCAGAGGAACAGTAGAACGATAAATGTAAGTTAGAAACAAGAGTCACTGTGGACGAATAAAGAGTCAACACGTTCGGATAAGAGGGGGCCCTGGTGTGGAATGCGGAAACAGCATTTGAACTAGTGGATAAAGTACCAGTTTTGTAGGGGAGAGAAGAGGTGATTTTAAGAGGCACAAAAGATTATATTTAAGCTCGAAAGTTTTTGTACTTCTATGACAATATTTGAATGTATTGTTAACTCATCAGCTAACATTGCGTATTGAAAAAAGAGCACTTAAAATAGTAGAATAACTTACATTCGAGACTAGAAAGATTAGTTCAAATGTTACATTCAAACCAAAAAACATGCACGAAAGCCTACAGTTAACCTTTAATAACGTAAAATGATGCTACTTTAGCAAAGTATAATATTTCCCACTTTAAAACTGAGATCGGTGCAGTAAAGGCAAAACAGTAAATTTCTGAATAGAGATTTCTAAAAGCAGTAATGTTAGCCAGGTTTTAAAAAATGTACTTTAAACCATTTTTTTAGCAATGAATGATACATGATACTGTCAACCAACAGTGACATTTAATGTAACGTCAAGTTTTCTTAAGAAAGGAACACACATGTGAAATAATTTTACATCACACTAAATGTTTCGTTAAAGACGGACAATCACGCAATACCTCAACATTTTAAGCGTACTTGAATAGGCAATGTTTACAGTGAAACATCCATCCCTTGATGTACATACCTCCAGAATTTAATTGCTTCATTAGATTTACATTTTATAAAATTATTTTACATTGTTATATAAAGATGGTACGGTAATTTCAAAGAATTCTAGTCAATGATTAAACCACAAGTAGAAAGGTGACCTGAGGTTCAGAAATTCTGTGATATTAATTCAAAAATTTTACCTAGCTAAAGTAACAAAAATTCCAACATTTATGCAAGTAACTTTTGCTATCCAAGAATATTATATTTTACAATATAACTTTTAGTTGTTAAAGTCATGAAGAAAGGATAAACTCATCAACACATTGGAAGATATAGGAATGTATAGAGGCTTAAAAACTTGATGTAAACTGTTACAATTTACCACACTTTGGTCTAAGTATTGTAAGTTAAAGTAAACAAACATGATGTGCAGTACGATAGGTAAGCAATACCGGGATACATACGCATGTCCTGTCACTAACTTGTAAAGCAGAGAACGGTGAATAAAGTGTATCACGGGGAATTTGTCAGTGCAACTGTGACAAGTAACTTGGTACAATTTTAATATTTGGTTTCTTTAATTAATTACTGCAAGTGAATTATTGTGTTTCGTAAACTGGTGATTTGACGTTGTGTCACGAAACACTTAGTTCTACGATGAAAACAATTTGCAAATAGGATCATCGGGTTATCTAAACATTCAAGGTAATAAAAAACCTTTCTGACTAATCGTAAAACTTTGCAACTACAACTCCCTGGTAGTTGATCCCAGATGGTAGTTTTCTCTTCACGAAATGAAGCAATTTCTTGAAGGTGCAAATTACTCTAGTAAATGTTTATACATTACACCAGTTAGTCAAGTGTATTACAGTGGTCGGTAGAGACATGTTTCATAAATATCAAAGTGCTTACACTCTCTGTCTCATTAACAAGATTGTAAGGTGTACTCGTACTGCAGAATACATGACCGCAAAATGGTAGAAAATAGTTTATAAATAAGAGCATTAACTTGATTTTACGATTTTTTAGCATACTAAAATTATAATCATAGTTTATATGTAAACAAACATGTTTTGGCAACAGGGATTATGTAAAATCAGCTGTTTTTGACTAATTTACCGTCAGTATATTGAATATGATACATACCTATACTATTGCTGTGACGTTTGAGTACAAGTAGAAGCTGTCGGCAGAAACAAAGACGCAGCACAAACAATAGGCTGCCAGAAGTGCTACTGTGTACACTAACGTCGCCACACATTTGATAATGTGCAGGAGAGGAAACCTCCTTAAAAGTGACCATACTAGTGGGTTGTGCTATTAGCAGCCCGACAAATAAAGTACCATAGCAATCAAAGTCTTATCGCGCTCACGAAAAGGCAACGTTTATTGTTTTTATAATGATCAAAAAATATAACAAAACTGCCCAAACTTAGTTACTTTATTAACATAAATGTTTATTTTCTTCAAATCTCTCACGAAATTAACATAACCATTACTACATAAACTTTAGAAGTTAAAGGAAAATATTTACAGAAATACACCTTCAAATATTTGAGGGAACGAAGAGATGTACCATTTCAGTAAACGGACTAGCTGATTCCACTCACACCAGAAAAATGTATTTTGCAATCCTGAATGGATATTCAGAAATGTCAGCCATTAAATGAAGACTGTTTCTAGGCGTGCACTTGGAGCATTGAACAAACCTGAATGTTCTAATGCGGATTAAACTTATACCCGAAAGAGTTCAATCTTCCACGGATAAGATTTATTAAGTCAGTTGAAAGCACGTGTTTACATGTTTTATATGAGTACAATAATCACGCATATGCACTATATAGTGATCTTTTGAGCGAAAAATACGGTGAAGAATGTTGTATAAAAATTTTGAAAATTTTAAGCGTTTTTCAACACTAATAATAATAGTCTGACTGTTGAAAAATGGAAATGACTTTCTTCGTCCACGTCCTTTAGAAAGTCGGCGACAGGGTATTTACTAGTTCGGATGTTTGCATTAGATTTTACGTCCTTGAAAACGTGCGGGCATATAAGTAATTTATATGTATTGTGTTGTCGTTATTCGTTTTTGTTGTTTTACTTCCATGTTCCTTAAGGAAATGGAAGTATGGTGATGGCAAAAAAAATCGTGTTCGAGATTATTGCAGATTCTAATTGTACTACACTCAAAACATGAATAAAAGTCATTTTTCGAAAAGTGGCTGTGTGTGTGTATGTCTGTAGATTTTATTTGGCAAACGATAACAGCCGCAAATTCAAACAGAATCAAATATGTTTTAGCATACAGGCCTGAATTGTAGAGTACTCAAGACCTATTGTTTTTGGTGAAGATCGGTTAAGGGAAACGGGTAGTTTACTAGTTACGTTTTTTTATCAGGGGTAATTTTTTTCTATGGCAAACGATAACAGCTGCAAATTCAAACAGAATCAAATAATTTTTTGCATACAGGCCTGAATTGTAGAGTACTCAAGACCTATTGCTTTTGGTGAAGATCGGTTAAGGGAAAAGGGTAGTTTACCGGCTACGTTTTTTTTATGAGGGGTAATTTTCTTATGGCAAACGATAACAGCTGCAAATTCAAACAGAATCAAATAATATTTTGCACACAGCCCGGAATTGTAGAGTTCTCAAGACCTGCTGGTTTTGGTGAAGATTGGTTATGGGAAAGGGGTAGTTTACCAGCAACGTTTTTTTATCAGGGTAATTATTTTCTATGGAAAACGATAACAGCCGCAATTTCAAACAGAATCAAATAATGTTTTGCATACAGCTCTGTATTGTAGAGTTCTCAAGACCTGTTGGTGTTGGTGAAGATCGGTTAAGGGAAAGGAGTAGTTTACCAGTAACATTTTATGTTTTAAGAAGGGTAATTTTTTTTTACGGAAGGTAACTGCCATAAATTCAAAGAGAATCAAATAATGTTTTCATACGGTCCTCAATTGTAAAGAAGTGAAGGCCTTTCGATTTTGTTGAAGATCGGTTAAGGGAAAGGTGTAGTTTACCGGCCACTGTTCATGTTTTAGCAAGAGTAATTGTTTCTATGACGAACGATAACTGCCGCACATTCAAACAGAATCAAATAATGTTTTCATACGGTCCTCAATTGTAAAGAAGTGAAGGCCTTTCGATTTTGTTGAAGATCGGTTAAGGGAAAGGTGTAGTTTACCGGCCACTGTTCATGTTTTAGCAAGAGTAATTGTTTCTATGACGAACGATAACTGCCGCACATTCAAACAGAATCAAATATTTTTTTGCATGCTTCCCTGAATTGTAGAGGACTGAAGGCCAATTGATTTTGGTGAAGATCTGTTAAGAGAAAGGGGTAGTTTACCTGCAACGTTTTATGTTTTAACAAGAGTAAAGTACTTAATTTTGATAAAAAAAGTATCCTGATAAGAAGCTCATAATAATTCACTGTAGAAACGTAGATGAAATATCTATAAATGAAGGGGCTAATTGAACGAGGTGGGGGTAATTTTCTATTAATGGAAATTATAGTTGAAGAGGTAGGGGAAAATTTTGTATATGTGTACTACATTATCAGCAACAAAGAAGTAATTTTTTGTTAAAATTCCTTCCCGGGCTGTTTAGCTGTTTAGTCCAATGTTTTCTGTAAAACCAGACTTTTCGGCAGTACCATCGACTGCCATCATCAGTGAAAATCGAGTGCGAAAACGTGAGGTGGTATACTTTAGTGACCACAGTACTGTGGTTAAGGCTGAAGCAATAAGTAGAAAGAAGTAGTTTTTATGGAAATATTTCATTTCTAATATGATTTTAAATATAAATCTTAGAACATGGAAGTCATGTATGGTTCTCCATAC
Source organism: Magicicada septendecula (assembly GCA_034769895.1). Classification (NCBI taxonomy): domain Eukaryota; kingdom Metazoa; phylum Arthropoda; class Insecta; order Hemiptera; family Cicadidae; genus Magicicada; species Magicicada septendecula. The sequence goes on from CM068373.1 coordinate 407,435,391, forward strand.
CGATTTTTCGAAAAGTGTCTGTGTGTTTGTCTGGCTGTGTGTCTGTGCGTAGAATTTTTTCTATGGCAAACGATAACTGCCGTAAACAAATCAAACACAATCAAATAATGTTTTTTATACAATCCTAAATTGTAGAGTACTTAAGGCCTATAGTTTTGGTGAATATCAGTTTAGGTAAAGGGGTAGTTCACCTGCAACGTTTTATGTTTTAACAAGGGTAATTTTTCTATGACGAACGATTACTGCCGCTCATTTAAACAAAATCAAATAATTTTGTGCATACATCCCTCAATTTTAGAGGTCCCAAGGCCTATTGATTTTGGTGAAGATCGGTTGACAGAAAAGGGTAGTGTACCAGCAACGTTTTATGTTTTAAGTGTAATTTTTTTGTAATTTTTTCTATGACAAATGATAAATGCCGTAAAGTCAAACAAAATAAAATATTTTTTTTTACATTCCTGAATTGTAGAGAAGTCAAGGCCTTTTGATTTTGGTGAAGATAGGTTAAGAGGAAGAGGTAGTTTACCTGCAGTGTTTTATGTTTTAACAAGGGTAATTTTTTTATGACGAACGGTAACTGCCGTAAAATCAAACATAATCAAATAACTTTTGCATACATCCCTAAATTGTAGAGTACTCAAGGTCTTTTGATTTTTTGAAGAACCGTTAAGAGAAAGGGGTAGTTTACCTGCAAGGTTTTTTGTTTTAGGGTAATTTTTCCTATGACGAACGAGAACTCCCACACATTCAAGCAGAATCAAATATTTTTTGCATACGTTCCTGAATTGTAAAGGACTCAAGGCTTGTTGATTTTGGTGAAGATCGATTAAGTGAAAGGGGTAGTTTACCTGCATCATTTTATGTTTAACAAGAGTAAAGTACTTAATTTTGATAAATATGGTATCCTGATAAGAAGATCATAATAATCAACTGTAGAAACGTAGATGAAATATTTATAAATGAAGAGGCTAGTTGAACGGGGTTGTGGTATTTTTCTATAAATGAAAATTATAGTTGAAGGGGGAGGGGATCATTTTTTATGTGTACTACGTTATCGGCAACAAAGAAGTATTTTGTTGTTAAAATTCCTTCCCGGGCTATTTGGCCGTAGTCTAACGTTTTCTGCAAAACCAGACGTTTCGGCAGTGCCATCGACTTCTACCATAAGTGAAAATCGAATGCGATAACGTGAGGTGGTATACGTTAGTGACCACAGTACTGTGGTTAAGTCTGAAGCAGTAAGTAGAAAGAAGTAGTCTCTATGGAAATATTTCATTTCGAAAATGATTTTAAATATAAATCTTAGAACATGGAAGTCATGTATGGTTCTCCATACCAATATTTGTATTTCCGACGTGGATGATCTGATAGACTTAAAATATTAGTCAGAGTTACTGTATAGTAGTGGGAAACAGTTATATTTTCTGATAGTGTAATATAATTTTGATAAATATCAATATGTCAGTAATAAAGTAAAAGTGATTCAAAGTGAATTAAAATATACTTGATAAGTGTACCCTTCTATATACCTTTATGAACTTTAATTTAAAGAAATATTCTCTGAAAAGAGAGATTTTAATCAAAAAGAAAAACACGCGAGGCACAAACAGGCAAAATAACTGAATTACCTCGTTCAGTGTTTTGTATTACGTTCGTATTTACATATTTCTAGACACTTGTTTTCTTTAGATTTTAAGGGAAATATGAGCTGTTTTCAATTGTATTACGTTACACAAGCAAGTTTACACGTGTCAAGATTGTGTTTGTCACTCTAATCTACTATGAAAATGATTACAAAAGATGTCTCCTTTATTCTGAAACAGTTGTTTCTTAATCACTGCAAGTTGAATGGCCTTGTAGCATTAGGTGAGGTTTGTGAATTTATAAGAAATACTATTGTTAGAACTCAACAATATGTCTTCTTGCAATATTCAGCTTTCTTCTTATAATATCAAAAATTCTGTGCGAAATATTTTACAAACTACAAAATAACTTTGTCTAACAACATAAAACACAGTTAGAATTTATGTTTCTTTTTCACTAAATTTATCTAAACTGATCCGTTGATATTTCACTATGTAGTTTTGTTATATATCGATTTCCGCCTTTGTGAATAGTGAGTATTTTAGTCACATAAGATTTATTCCACCACAAACATAAGGTGGTATCTTAACGATAATTTATACACTTTCATCATCAAACGGAGCAATGTAAAAATTCTAATCTATTTATGACAAATTATCTGCAATTATAGTCTCTCCCAACCCATTAATGTTACACTTTTTCCAGATTCTTATTGACGATTTTCGTAGCTCCATTTTTGGTTTACGTAATACCAGTTGACTACATCTGAAATTTTAATTTCAGCCTGTCTCAAATGATATCTAACTTTTTCGTCATGCAAACCTACATAGACTACATCGAATACCTTATTTTGATAACTTTGCTATGGTAAGTTCATTTATTTATTTTTTTAGTACTATGTTAGTCATATGTAATACAGAAGTCACGTTATCACCTTACAAAAGCACGCGGTTCTTTAAAGAAATTTCGGTTCAGGCAAAATTAAATAGACTGACATGTTCTATGTGCTATTATATTTTATAGTAGCCTATTTTTATTGTAAGAAATGTCTTAAAAATTTTATCTGTGAGGCGTACTTTATGAAATCCTGGGTGTGAATTCGCATACAACTTAGTTTTCTAACAACGTAACTGAATTTATAATATTGTTAGGTATTAAGTAAGAAATTCTATATCATTAATTTACAATGATATATAATCACAACAATAACGCCAATAATATTATACAGTTTGGCTTATTTAGAAGGTGTGTTAATGACAAATTATAGCTTAACAATCTTGACTTTCGACGCTGAATAGACAAGGAGGAAACAAGTAACAAGACGAGTCACAAGTCAGGGAACATTCAACAAAACATAAATAAATAAATAAAATGAAAATAATTTATAAAAAATATTGTCAGTAATTTTTATAAAAAGTAAATAGACGATTTATTTAAAAAAGAGAAACAAGTCTTTTATTACGTATTAGGCATACCTAGTATTTTTTTTAGGCATTTAGTGTATAATTTATTAGTTTTAGGTATGTATTTGCATTATTATAAAAATAAATGCACGTTCACTGTTTACACTATGGGAATACTAGTCGTACTGATCACTGTTGAAGTACTTCAAAGATCCTGAATTTTATTACATCAGCTGATATATGAATTAACATTTTTCGTTGTCCTGTAGAGTTTGCAGTTGTTTTGTAGTAGTCTATTGCTTTAAATAAACTATACAGATTTAGTTATAAACTATACTCAGTGGTTTACTAACAAACCCAAAACATTTTTCTGTACAGAATAAGTTACATGTATTTGGTAAAATTATTGTACAAAATCTTAGAGTTTTATTTTATGATTATAAAATCCCAAACAAGATCTTATAAATAACATATTCATAAAACAAGGTTTATAAAGTACTAAGACTTATACAGTTCCTACAACTATAGAAAACTTATAGAATACAATTTTATTCTTATAAAATTTAAGATAAAGTATGTTTTATGATATATTGTATTATTACGTATGCAAATTTCTCTGTTTTAGCTCGACGTAATTAAACGTCGTTGTGTTCATTTAGTCTAGGCAGTTCCTTTACGTAAGAGGCCGGTTGTTAATTATGAAACATTGTACGTAGACAGTGCTATAAACCAGTGTTCCGATTACGTGTTCAGTTACACTTTTGCATGAAGTAGCTACAATGTTCTACGCCGTAACTATAGTTAGCATTGTTTAACATCGCTTCATTATGTACTTCTTTAGATTACTTGTAAAGTAGCATTTCTAAAATACCTTGCGTCTTACATGTACTTGAAAGAGGAGTAGAAAGCTTAGCGTCTTGTAGACATTTTCGTCAAGTAAAATGACCATATTCTAGTAGTAGTAGATCACTATCGCTCTACACTAATTTCATAACTTTAATTTAAGAAAGACAATAGGCATACTTACGTCAATATTATCTTTATAAATTAATTAACAAAATTACAGAAATTGAATTTTGTTTACAAAAGCCTAGCTTCTCATTTTTGGAATATGGTCACGTCTATCCTAGCATTTCAGACGCTATATATGTTCAAATTTTACCTAAAACAATAAATGGTTTATATACCATATATATATATATATATATATATATATCCAACTTTTATAATAAATTGTCTCGACTGAATGTGGTAATGAATAACATAATTGTATGTATTTTTTCTAATATTTACATCCGATTTAACTGTTACGTACCGTTTCAGTTATCATATTAAACGTACATTTCTTTTAAAAAACGGGTTTTAAAGTGTGTGTGTGTGTGTGTGTGTTTAAGTGCCGTATTTTATACAGTCACAACATGTTACTTAGATATGTGCATGGTTTAATTGCTCTCTATGAAATTCCTTCTACTGGTAATTAGAAGCCTCTTATATAGGCCATCGTAAGATGTTACATATATACTTGTGTGTGTGTAATTTCTGTTTTCATAAGACACAAGTACACACACGAAATCCACAAGACACGTTACATTCAGTTACACAACTGACTTCTTTAACATAAATTGATCAACGTTATCTAAAAGAGTGACATCGGTAATTATCTTACATCGAACTTAAAGCTCACTCAATGAAATTTAGACCGGCGGTAATTTCAAAATAAGAATTCATCAGACACGTTTTTAATTTAAGATATCAAATTTGCGACATTAATTTTAGGCTCTATCCTTAAATGTTTAGGACTGTTGCTAAGCCGAAGACACATTTAGATGATATATAGTCTTCAAAAAGTTTTATCTGCACATACGTCGTACGCATGTCATTACCAATATTGTGTTCAAATGTTTAGTATTAAAACAGATACAGTAGAGAGTGTAACTATTGTTGAAATCAAATATGAAATCTAACTGCTTGAAATAATTATTTACGAATATTCTTTTCCATGCCCTCAAGCGTCTTTAACATGTGTTTTAACGTGTAAACGGTAACTTTATTCGGTCAGTAAAAAACAAAAATGTCATTGCTTTGAAATAAAGATGCGTAATAAAAACTAACTTATTCATAAGTATGTTATAAATTGTAATCAATTCATAATCATTATCAATTGTCTATCTACTGCTCAGAAAAATTTCCGCTTAGTTTTTTTTCAGTGTATACATGTCTTAATGAATTTTATTCTGAATGCAGCTAAAAGATAAGCCTTTGCAAAACCAAAGTTATTAATAAAAATTAACATTATCTTCTCAGGATCAGTAAATAGAAATAACGAAAAGCTGAAGTACGTGAATGGAGTCAGAGACAAGTTATTGATAAAAAGCAATGTGAAACGACATGTAGAGGAACAAATAGTAAGTCTGTTGCAACTTGTTTATGATTTATTGAAGTAGATGGTACTTAATAGTAGGTTTGGGATCATTGTTTTATATTCAGTTACTCTAGTTAAACAGACAAAGAGGGTGTTTCTGCCTTTGGCGTTAGCGCTGACCTGTTGGTGATGTCAACGTGACATGAAGCTTTGCCATCAGTGATAACCAATAAATCATTAACAGCAGTGTGCTTAATGGTATCGTCAGTAATGTAACAACGCAGCTATGTCACACCTCATTGTCATTTGTCGATACTATAACTAAGACTGTAAACATTGACGGTGCACATGTTTGACACAAATTTCTTCAAGTCAATATCTCCGTAATCATCGCGTTCTCAGTTCAGATGTCTAAGACGTTTTGAACTTATTTTCTAACAAAATTATTTTACAGTTGATATACTTTATTGTATAATTTACTAGAAAGAAATATTTAAACCCTGAATATATAATTCAAATGGCGCCAAACCAAAATGAATTAGTTTAGCGTTTCCAAAGAAAACACAGAAAAGTGTAGAAAAGAAAACACTTTGTAAAAGTATTCTCACGTAGTCTTCCGCGGCCGGAGTCGATTATGTTTTTGAAGTCTTCTTTCTATATGGACCGCGTCAAAAAAATGTCTTTTACGTTTCACGCATGTTACAATGAGTATCCTCAGTTCTGAGTGACCCTCTTACTAAGTCAGCTCATAGAATATATATAACATCTGTGTGGCGTAGATGGGACAATAGTGATCTGAATGCGGATTTAATAATCGATCACAATACGGAATACCCCTCTGGAAAATGCAGAAGGAACACACGAGCGTTGAGTGATCCTGTCCTTCACGCAGCGCGTAGAATACGTCGCCTAACCACTTATACTAATTACTCCTTGAGCGCTTGTAATACGATGAATTAACTTCACATAATTCCCTGGTCTTTGAACAAGTGCTTCAACATTTTCATGTGAAATATTTCACAACCTAATATTGAAATAGTTACCTGTAATCTGAGGATGCTAACAGTTACTACATCTCTACATTATTTACTTTTGCAATCTAAGTAGATTGCACTTATAACATAAATATGTGTTTGAACTATTATGATGACAACTTAGATTGTGACGAAAATGCATTTTGTTCCAGCAAGGATAAGATTACTTTTAAATCTGAAGAAAACCTGTATGTTCGAAAAATTTTGAAACAGTTTCGTAATTAAATGCTAAAAAATGATCTATTGGAAAGTGAATAGTATTATACTAAGAAAATAAAACGAAACTAATTAACTTACAGTTTCCGATAGTTGTAATGTGGTCATAGTTTGTCAAGTTTGCCGTAGTTTTACAAATATTGAATTATTTAGATACGATTCTGCAAAAGTTTTTGGGTAACCAACAAATTTTATTTCGTAAGCTCGATACAAAAATGACATTGTTTCAAAAGTTTGTTCCACAGTTATTTATACGGGGACACATTCCACAAACGACATATGTTTTAGAATATAATTAAACTGTCACACGAATTGTAGCTATTGAACCAGCTTTAGAATGCCAAATTTAATTTGGCTGGATTAAATATCCTGTATACAAACTTTAGACATACTGACATATTGATGTCTCAAATACACTACTAACAAATCAGTTAAGTGGAGCGTTGTTACAGGATACTGGTATATATAATGCAGCATATTTGTCAGCGTTCTTAGTGTAAAATATAGGTCGAAGAAGAAAAACGCAAAGTAAATTACTTATTGCAATGGGATATTTATATGTTTGTTGAACAAATGTCACGTAAATATTTTATAATTATTAGTTATACAACTTACACATACATGATACTCAATATTGTTTAATTCGTTATGAAACTTAGTTTTGTTAACAAACCGTAATAGCTTTAGGTTTTACTTGATTGATCATTTTTCTCCTCATGTGGTAAATAAGATATAGTTCACGATAAAAATAGTAAGTTTTAAAGAAACAGTAACAATTCGCACAGAGCACGTTATTTTCTTAGTGAAACAAATTCAAAAAGCGGTAGTAAATACCGTCAATTAATAGTTAAAATTTAATAAGTATTCTACTAACGAATATATGACGTTGTCTGTGGCAAGAAACATTTACACAAAAACACAGTACTCAGCCAAAAAATTACAGTTAAGACGGTTTTAAAAATATTGAAATATAAGCCTGTAACCATCAAATGTTTTAATATTATCAATGAAGTGTGGAAAGAAGAAAAATCGCAAATTTAAAAACAAAATGTACAACTCATGCCTGCCAAGTAAATGGCAATTCAGCTGTCAAATATATTTTAAGACTCACATTCCTGACCAATCACAGATGTTTCTCCAAAACACGTGTTGGTCTGAAAATTAAAGAATTCTCTCTCTTTTAAGCGGTAGTTGTGGTAAAATTGATGTTAATCACGTTACAAGACTTACACTTTGTAAATCGTAATTTTATAGTCTCATTATCAGACATGCCGGCTCTTATTTCTTCATGTAACGTGAGTACACATACTTACGTTTGTCATCTTACATATTGACGTTTGCCCCTGTTTTGCTTCCTGACACATACTCTCTTCCTAACTGATATGTACTCATTTAAAAAGGCTTGCCAGTTATATGTGTTTTAAGAAACTTATTAAAATCTCACAGCAAAATGTAAAACATACATTATATTAAACTTTTTGAATTTGAGTTTATTGTATAGAATTTTCAATTTATTGTATCTTAACTATCTATATAATTTGATGTAAACAAATAAACAAACATTTGTGACCAATTTATTTTTAGCTTACTTCATGAAACTGAAATTAATATTTAACGATCCTTCACTGGAATCCAGCCTGAGAGATAGAAACAGTGAATCCAGTCACTGAAACAGAAACCCTCCGTATCAGTTAATACTGGAATTAAAATTAACAACCTTAAATCTGTAAAAGCAATATATTATTTGCTTTAATTTAGTACTATAGGGAGAAAAGTAAATATAACAGTGCTCTCTAGCTAGAAAATATTAGAAATATTTTTTACATTTAATGACACATCCAGTATGCGTGTGAACAAAGACGTATTTTAATGGGCCTATAATAACTATTATATTTATATGTGTGAGTGTGTGGTTTGAGTTAGTACATATTTTGATGCAGCATTGTTAGAAATATAATTATGTTATGTTATCGGAAACTTTCCTATCACTTTTAATATTTGTTTATATTATGAATATAACTTGGTACCAATATACCAATGACATGATTCCAATCTAATGGAACTGGAAAAGTCTATATCTGTTTATACGTAAACATTAAGTAAATAATGTAAAGTTTAATATTTATAAATGTTATAGGCAAAGTGAATAAATTGTTTCTGTGATAAGTAACTTGCAGATTTTAAAATTTAAAAGGTTTCTAATCCTACAGTTTTTACTATATTAAAAGTATTCTCAAATAAAGGATGTTGGTAACTGATAACATATTTAGCTCTGACAGTTTATAGAAATTTCAATGATTGGTCTTGATAATAAAATATTTCACCCAACAGTACCCTATAAAAAAAATTCCACATAACGATTTTAATTTGGAGTGATTCAAATTATAACTATGCAGGGAATTTTTACTGCTGCTGCAGGAAAGCAGATATATATATTATTTTCATCTACTCTGAAAATATTACAAATTAATTAAATTGAACAACACTGTCCAATAAACATATAGAAATGGAACTAGGATTCTACTCATATTATTTAACTGTTAGTAGAAAATTGGTAGCTTATAACAAAACTAAACTACTCGAATTAATTTCGGTCAGTGCTGAAACCCAATTTATGTTGGTTGCTCAATACAGAAACAATAGATTATTTCCCGTCACTGTACATTCCAGCAGCACCAATTGAATTTTTTATAAATTCTATGCACTTCAACAACCTACGTCAGTCCGCATATACTTATGTAGTTACGTTAGGTAATTTTAAGACAAAATAATAAAATTTGTTTATTTTTAAACCTGTGATGTATTCGTTTAAAGTTTAACAAACGAGTCCAAATTAACATTATAGTCAATATACACACTTCCACGTGGTGTGTTGGAAATAAAACTTTCTATGAAGTCCACTAAATTAATTCCAATAAATTAAACCAATATAGTAATGATTTTAGTTGAATCTATTTTCCACGATTTACGATTAACTAAAAGAAAAGAAGCAGAGTATTTGGGCAGTAATATTTTTAAGAATAAGAAAGAAATTCGTTTTTGCGAAATGACATAGGTTGGTTTTCTTAAAAGTTCGCCTGTTATATTAAGGGATAACTCTAAGGCAGTGGTTCTCAACCTTCTTTTGTTAACGTTGTAGCATGACAGAATATCCACATTGTTCTAATTTAAAAAATAATCAGATATAAAATAAAAATAAAATGACATCAATGAAAACTACTATAAAAATTAGTCAAGGACCACAGTGTAGTGAAATAATAGTTCAAAGAGATAAGATAAATTAAAACCAACCAGACAATATATAAGAAATGATAGAAAAATAATGATAGGCCAAAGCATAAAGTAATTATACCCAGGTAGTATAGGAGTAGGTCAGGAAATGCCCAGGATAAACAAACCTCTGTAATAAAAGGAACAACTGTCAGAAAAACAACCGCATGTAATAAAATTACAAACCCCAAAAAAAGATAAAAATAAATAAGAAAAGTAAAATGCAATAAAATAATAGTAAATGTAAAGTATGTATAAGTAAAAGTGTCTAGAGGTATAATTAAAAGTGTACCGGTGAAAGTTATTTTTATAATGAAAAAACAAATCTTAATGATCCTCTGTAAATAAGATTCTTGATCTTATAAGACTAGAAAACTGAATAGAGATAAGATCAAAGAATAACAGTGGACCAGTGCAAGTTATTTTATTAGGAAAATATACTAATGATAATCCCAAGTAAGTGCTATTTTTTATCTTACAATATTAGATAATATGACAAAAAATAAGATGAGATAATGCACTAAATAGTGAAGTGATCAAGGGTACATCCCTAAAATAAAGTAAAAACAGCAAGGACTGCATGAAAATTAATTTGAAGTAATATTTTAGGTGATGAAAAAACAGGTGTGTTTTGTTTATATTTACAGGTCATTGAACTGAAGGCTGTAAAGACTGAGATTGAGTATAATTTTTTGTTATAAAATATTTGTTATGTTTTAATTGTATTAATCAATACTAAACGTTAATGTAATTAAGTAAGGGAATTTTAATTAAGGTTTTATAAGAATAATATGTCGGGAAGGGGTATAAGCAAGCTGTAATAATAATAAACATTGTATGCGAACACATGTAAAATCTAGGCTAACTGGTACATCTCAACAACCTTATAATTAATGAATAAATTAAGGAAATCAATTAAATTGATGAAAATTTATGAAAGTAAATCAATTACTGTGTCTTATAACTGTAACAATACTTTGTAAAGGTATTGAAGAAATGTATAAAATATTATTAGAAAAAAATGCAAGTGTAATAACACTGGAATCTAAGGGGAAGATCTAAATTTAAAATAATAGGTAAATTAGTTTAACCTAATCATAAAATTACAAAGAATTAAAGACAAATAACCATTTTAATTCAATAAGTGATCTTATTCATTGATAGTTAGAACATAATAGAAATTGTAAACCATTTAATGTGACAGGAAGTACAGTTAAAGCCTACATTCAAATATACTGTAAATATGATTTTTTTTTTAGTTAAAAATAATATAAAGTATATCATGTTTTATATTAAGTAACGCAGAATTAAATAAAGAAATTGATTATGTAATTAGTCTTTAATAAAATTAAGTAATAAGCAAAATGTAATTAATGATATAATGTAAAAGTCAATTACTTAGGCGGAAATGCCATCTGGTTAAAACGATGTATATTTAATATTAAATCGGCCAGGACCTATTGTATGGAGGAAAAAAGATAGTAAGTTGATTGTTACCCGTTGAGACGTACACTTCGGAACGAGCTCACGCTAATTAATTCATTTAAAAAAGAGAGGATATAATTTTTGAATATAACTAAACCTATAAAAAATAAAACAGAGGAGTGAAAAATACGATTAATAACCACTGAGAGAACCTGGAATCAACCAAACTAAGTGATTTATGAAGATATGAAGTCGTAATACAAATAATAGACAATTTAAACTTGAATTAAAAATAATATCGACACGAAATTTGGACATTATAAAATCTCACATCCATTGGAACAAGAACACATTGAACACTGATTGCAGCGCCAAACAACTGACCACTACTCCCGAATAATTACACTGTGATGAAGAGTAATTAACCACTACTACTTGGAAGAGGAATACACCAATAACTATCATTTATTTGGAAGAATTCTGCAGTGAAGACGCTCCGTTTACATTCAGCACGGGGGCGGCCATTTTGGACTATTCCCAGAATCCTTTGCGGTGTCAGCAGAACAGCATCACGAGTTGGGTTAGAGCAATTTATCTTACTAACATTGTATATTCAATAATATTTTGTATTTTAGATAATTAAGCAGTTTTTATTGTAAGCATTATACTTTTCAGCTTTGCCTTTCTCTGACTATTATAAAATAACAGCTAAAAGAACCTGCAATTTAATCTTAATATTTTATATACTGAATTAACTCGCCCTGAGATACGAGTTTGTTATTTATCGATTAAGTAATCGATTCAAAATCGATTACTATCAATAATGTTAATAAATTCCTTGAATCTAGTAATTTTGAGTTTCATTTATTGGTAGAAGTATAAATAAAAGAATTGAAGTTAATATTTGACACCCGGACTCCAAGAAAAGAAGAGAATAACATCACTGAAGGAGGACCCTCATAGAATAAAGAAGGATCGCTAATCGATTATTACAGGAGATAATCTGATTAACGCGGAAAAACCATTCTGGTCATTTTAAGCGATTAAATTGATTAAATTAATAATTAAAAGTAGTAAAATTACATAAATACATAAGAAATAATTAAATAATTAATAATAAAATAAATAAATAAATAAATAAAATTTTTTCAAACAAAATTTTTTATTATAATTTTTTGTAACCCCGAATATTTACGAATTTTACATTTTGTTACAAAATTGGCGAGCCCAACAGTGGGGCTGAAGTCTAATACTGAGGAGGAAAATTTTGACTTAATTAAAATAATAATCCACATTAATTGTATTAAGGCAATTTTGAGTTTTATTACAACGTAAAACTATCGTTTGTACTGAGTTTCGGTGGCACACTAACGTAGGAGTTGGTAACAATTTTTCCCACACATCACTGTCGGCAGGTAAGGGCGGTTGCGCAATCCTTATGCTGTCTTCCCAGAATTCACCATCGATCTCCCTTTGGAGTAACAACAACTCGCAGAACTTCAGTCAGATCGCTCACTTTAAATAAAATGTCATGAAGAACTACTTCTCACGTTCTGAATGTTAGCGAAAATAGAGTTCTTACTGGTAGCAACGGTAGCATTTACATTTTCTACCACGTGTCTGTGCGAGCTGCGTTTTTCGGCATTAAGAAACGTATAAAAAGTAAGAACTGCCAAAAACGTCTCTTAGTAGAACAGTAAGTGCGTGTGTGTTTATCATCATTTTCACCACGAATTGAACTTATGAGTAAGAAAAAACGAGCTAAAATTTCTCATTAGTAACTAAAATCTTTTACTGTAAGTTATAACCCAAAAATCCCTTTCAATATAAAGATGTTTAACCTCTTGAATAATTTTCTCATGTTCCTTTTCCAAAATTGTGATCCTAAGGATTCCGTTTTGTGTAAAATTTTCTACAATAAACGTTTCGTGTATGTATTTAACTTTCTACAAAATTAGTGTATTTTTTAATCGTTTAATGATCGTACTTTTCATTAATCCTGTTGAAGCATAAATTCAACAAATCGCCATAAATTCATAAATCCCAAGGAAAATATGGAAATAATAAAAATAGAAAACAATCCGCAAAAAAGAAAATTAATAGAAGAACTAGAAATACTTAAAGTTAAAAAAGAAGATAAAAATAAATTAATGAATATAAAAGTGGATTTTACAAATGAAGAAATATTTTATTATATATTAAACAATAAACAAAAATAAATTAAAATAATAAGAATAACACACTAAAAAATGACGAAATGCAAAAGGTTATAAGTCAAGAATGAAGAAATTAACGGGAGATTCTTAAAACAATTTGACGGACGTTAGAAAAATGCCTAACGGAAAAAGGTAGACAAAGTTCCCGTGAAGAGCGGTAGCAGCTAGAACCAATAGGAGGGGCGATGACATAAGGGGAGGGGCCTAAAGTATAAAAGCCTACAACGTACAGTTGATAGACGTTGTTTAAGACCTGAAGATGTCAGTAATGACGAAAAGCTTTATCTAAATAATAAAAACAATTATAGCAGTTTAGCAATTTTATAAAAGAAAAGTAAGGATGGCTGCTAATTTAAACAATACGAAGAATAAATTTATTTAGTCTGCAGATCCATATTCCATTTTGAAAGCCACTTAGCGTATTACTTGCAGTTTCAGAATGTATAGATAGTTTTTGTTATTGCTTTAAATGTTCAAGATTACTTATAATTAATAACTTTAATGTTATAGGTATATAGGCTACATATCATAAAAACCGAGAATAACTCTGACTGCATGAAAAAATTCTTTTAACGCTTTCTAGCACTAATTCTTATTGTTAGACTAATAAATAATTCTACTTCTGTTAGATAAATTATCTACGGCAAATATTTGCGGCTGAGAACTAGCAGAAAAAACGTTTTCTCTTGCCTTGGATAGAAAGTGACTGATCGTTCACCAAAATTAAAAACTTATCACTTGGCTGCAGTTTATCTTCTATAATGGCTTCTTAGTAGAATTCTGGTATGTGAGACTAAGTGGATATACTGAATAACACTTTACAATAATACGTTTCTCTCCCAACCATTATTATTGGCAATATTAGTTTTGATTTAATACTTTACAATGTAACTACTTTACATTTGTTTACTGCCTGCACTGAGAAAAATTTATCATTCTGTAAAGAAAAACATTTTTGGGTATTTGTAAACGTAAAATTATTGGTTAATAGAATGACAGTTGAGTTTTATATAAACATTTGAATGCTGGTTTACTAAGCATATAATTAAAATGGATGATTATAATAAACATGAGCACAGCCCATGTTATACACAAATATTTGTGTGTATCTGTATATTAAATACTTACCTCAGCAACATAACTCACACGCACTCCCTCACTCAAGCATTCGTATAGGGAAGTGTCCTGTAGCAAATTGTTAATATCCCATTAATGCAAGACACTATAGCAGCAGCATAACTGTTCAGCGGTATGTCAATATTGTTAGCGTGTAGTGGAACATTGACATTGTTGCTGCATTTCTACTAAAAGCTTTGACAGGAGTCACATAGGGATCAGCCAGTAATAACAAACAACATAGTAGCAACCCTACAAGGAAGGGTTAGCAACTCAAAGAGCAACATTATTGTACTTTTTTGTTGCACCAGTCAGGTACAGAAAAAACTCGTTTTCCCTTGGCAAATATGAAATCCTTTTTAGACTTCTTTTACACACAATATAGTTTCACTTTATGCACTTGCAATATTTGTTGTTATTTTATTTTCTCCTTTAACGCACTATGCGTCGATATCATTTTTTTTTTCAAGACTGACTTTTGTGCATATGTGCGAAATCTTGTATTTAGAGATCCCTTATTTTTCCTGAATGAATTTAGATATCTCTTACATTACATGACTGTGTACTGAATATATAACAAGAAACATTAACATATACAGGAAAACATAGTCGTTAATTAATATATCGGATATCTAATTGCGTAAATTATAAAGGGCAATTTATTAAATAGTACAAAAAGCATGTAGTTCTTGAAAAAAAAACCTTTCTTATAAATAGTGTTGTATGATTAATAACGTTGAAAATGTTTTGCATATTTAGAAATACAAATCTTGAAGCTGTCTGAAGACTATTATATACTTTGTACTATAACACCTTAACTTTCTCTGAATCTTGGGAAGCATTTTCAACATAATATTTTATTTTATTAATGGTTTATTGCTTCATACAATACACACAATTTTTATAACAGAGTAGGAAGGAAGTACCCATTTGAGTAGTAGCTTGCAAGTATGGAGTCGTTTTATTAGATGCAGATCAACCATTTATTCTGTTGCTGAAAACTGGTATTACTAAAAGGCTGGAGTAGGTCAGTACCGTCATATTAAAAGTAAATTCTGTGATAGTTTTCCACATGCTTTAGAAACTTTAAACGACAATTCAAAACGATGCACAAACATTTAATTTTAGTTATACAATTAAAAGATATATGGTTTAAATTGGCCAAAATAGGTACTGCACCCCAAGCAACCACTCCAGTTGTTGTTCCAAAATATGATAGACAGTATCAGGATACCCTGTTACGTATGAAATTGCTAGGTCAACTTAAATTGGTTATTGTCACACAAAAATATTTACTGAATAATTTTTCACTTGTAAATGAAGAAATATTTACAGGTTTGCTTATATTTGATGAGTGTACACTTACAATTTAAGACTCTGATATACCTGATATTCAAAATACACTGGTGTAAACACAGATTGTAAACCTTAAATTTTCCTTATATAAACATGAAAGCTGACTTTTAGACATATCATGCAACTCAGAAGCAAAAAAATGTTTGTTTTTTGGTGGTTTTACGTTACGGGAAAAGAAACAGACGTTTGATTTTTTTAAATTTTGATCGTATAGATCGTGATGTATTTGCTACAGGGGCGTTAGATTGCATATGTTTGTCTTTTAATTCGCATAAAGCTTTCCACGATAGAGTATTTTAATTTAATTATTCTCTCTACATATTATCAATAACAGCGGCTCTATAGTTTTAAAAATATTTTTAAAGCAAGTTTATTGTTTTTATTCGTTGACATCTTGTGAAAAATAAAACTCTGTTAGAACAAAACTATTGGTATTGTGATATTACTTTTTGAAACAATAATTTTAGCGTACATTAAATTAAAAAGTATTGCCTTATCTACATAAATTCTGCTCTTATTTAGCCTTTAAAGCCACCCTCTATTTGGTTGTAAGTGTTATTACTCGTATATGGTTGTTTAACACAATTTAAATAGGTATAATAATTATATCGTCGTATAACAAATTTTAGTGACAGGTCTTCAGTAAATTATGTAAATACACTAAATATACTAATAATTAGTAAAATACTTTTAGAAAATAAATAACACGCCAATAATATAAATAATTATATATTCATCTAGCCAATAATCTAACTAACGATGTATATGTGTTCCTATTGTGGCTCTTACGCGTAAAAAATTGTGTCAGAAATTCTTTAGATTTTACGCGTAAAATGTCTTTAGAAATTCAATTCAGAATATAACTATATTGTTTTGAAGGTTACTTAAATTTTGTAAAAGTGAAGATATAGAAACTTTCGAACGCTAATTGTGTAGTAAATGTATTTCCTTTTATAGATAAATAAAATTAAAAATAACCTACTCAGCTCTGAGAGCTGCAGAATTCCCTCACTCTATTGTACAAATTCTTGGTTTTTAACTGATCCAATTAGTATTTTTTTTAACGTGTGAGTAAAATTTGTTGTAAGTAGAATTCTAAGCATCAGCCAATAAACACCAAGAGGATGTAATAATATATCGTTACTACGATTACTGGACATTTTCGTGTATCTTAAAAGTGATAGGATAAAAGACAGTTTTTAAGTAACTTCGATTATTCTACTATTTTGTTGTAGAAAAGTAACAATTTGAGTGCAAGTATTTATTATTATTGCGACTTTTATTATTAATAAAAAATCTTGAAAATTGCATTATTTTTTCCTAAATGTATGTTACTTTTAGCAACATGTAAAATGTTTTGCAAGTATGTTTTACAAATATACCAAGTATGCCATACAGACTTTCTTAAAATGGTCCAAAATTTGCAAATAATTTAAGAAATACTATTTTTATCAATTTTTTAAGAATTCTGTTTTTTCAATATAATGGCTTATAATTTGGTGTTTAAATAGATACTCTTATTTTTTTGAGAACGTATAGTTGGATTTGAACCAGTGGCATCTGTATGTCAAAAAGTTTCTAGTGTATACAGAATTTTCAGACTTCTGTTGTATGGCGGTGTTTAGTTATAATTGATTCTTACAATATTAGCAAACAGTAATAAATAATGTTAAAAATAGAACTTATGAAAGAAGAGAAAACAGGCTGTCAATAAAATATATTAATTTGAATTGCAAAGTAGTAAATTATTTATGATAATAGCCTAAGTAGTTTGTTCCTCCTATTTGTGTCACATGATGTTTACAGAGCATTCTACATAAAGCCAAAGAAAGCTTACTAGTAATAAAGGAAGCAGAGGAACGTCAGATGTAATTTTATTCATGAAGCTTACTCATTCAGAAAGTGTTTGAAATTCATAACATTTCTAAAGCTTTTTGTCGAGAATACTTAATAATTTAAATAGGGAATTCTTTTCCTACTTACAGCTTACTTAATAAGCACCATCAGTTTTAATATCTTGATATTCCTGTAAATTATATTACAAACTTACACAATTTTATTCCTATAAGTTATATTATAAATTAATTTAATTCTATATTATTAATTCTCTTATAAATTAATATAATTGTTTTTGCTGTATACGCTATATAACTAAAATATAAATATAAAGTAATACCTATTATTAGTTTAATTGTTACGTTAAAATACAGATTTACATCACAATTTGTAACTGTGTCAATTGGTAAGAAATATTACGATAATGGCAGGTGTAAATTACAACGGCTATTGCTTATCAAGTAAGTATTTGTCACCAGAGACAATTAGTCAATACTTTCACTTGATAAATAGACCAAAGGTAGACACACTATGTGTGTGTGTGCGCGCGCGCGTAAATTTACCATAAGAGAACTGCAATGAGCAAATGTGAGTGTTATACACACGCAAGTTAATTTGTACTTATTTCAGTTAACTTCAAGTTAAGATGTATAAAAATTCAGATTGCTTAATTATTCACTGTCCTGATGTTTTCATAAAGGTGTTTGTCACTCGGAAACTAAGGTAAAAATATAAACACCTAACTACTTATTACATATAATTGTCAATTATTTATCTACATATTTTTTTTTAATTTGTATTTACCTTACTGGCAATTATTTAAATTTATTTCATGAGTGAAGGATTGTAAATATGAGATTCGCTTAATGCGATTGAAATTTTTACAATTAGTTATTGCCTATTATATCAAGTTGATGTCTAAACTTTTTAGCCTCTTTCGAAATATATTAACGTTTCTCAATCTCGAAACGTACGATACTTATCTTGTACCAGTACATAAAGCAAGCAGTAATTTTAAAATAATAGAACCCTCTAAATTGCTAACAAAAATTCCAAATGCAGAAGTGTAAAATTGTAAAAATACTTCTTAAATGTTTTTATTAAAACTAAATTTGTAAAGCACATTAAGAATGATTTAAAATTTTCCAATAATATCCACGCCTTAAAAAAGGACTTAAGGTGAACTAGCACACAAGGTATATCTCGTCTTGAATATGGATGCCTAATTATACGTATGTTAATGGAACTTACAATCCTATATTTAATAGAAGGATCATATTTCACGTATTGAGAACAGTATGTTATGTATACATTGTTCATTATGATAACATAATGGTATTCACCTTAAATACTTTTTGTAAGTTTACTCTTTCCGTTCTTCTATTCTTGTTGTAAGAAACATTTTTAGCAAACATATTTTTAAATGTTTGTTGATACTCTATAGTTCACAAAGTCTGTTTATAGATTCACTTCTTCTCAGAAACTGTGTTAACAAGGATTATTCAAAATCATACGAGTTTTTTAAATTTCCGTGAAAACATATATTATTTTTTTATTGAAATTCAAAATAGAAATGGAAAAAATTCAATTATGCCATTATCTCCTCTTACACATATGGTGACCGGCAACAGTCAACATTTCTATATTTGCCGCAATGTGTACGGCACAGGTGTAGCAGAACGATCAAACTGTTTACACAAAATTCACATTACATATAGAGACGTATGTATGTGTGTACGCCTTTACATGTACAGTGAAAATTAACTTGACATATTGCAACAACAGCGGGGTGGCTGCGTTGAATTAGTTACTATGGTAACCGATCCGATATTTGACACAATCGTTGATGTCCTATCTCGTATACTAAACTGCAAGCTTTGCCAAGAATGTCTACACACTTGTCAGATTAATGGATAATAATTTGATTTAATGTATTAATATAAAATATATAAAATTAATTTTAGCTGTGAGAGAGACAGATGTAATGTACACAAAAATTAATATTAATTTATAGGCCTCTCAAGAATTGTAAAATACAAGTAGGCCCAAAAACAGTGAAAGTAAAATACAATGTAATGCTTAGGGACACCCTGTTGATAGTCATACAGAAATAAACAACTATTTAAAATATCATCTGTATCTATGTTAGCGTAACGGAGGAAACGACTTTGTTTTGCAAGTAAAACATGAAAAGAAATTAGGATGATAGTAAACAAATTGTGATCTTTAGTAAAAATGTTTGCGTCGGATATGTCATTGAATGTTCCTAAGATGGTAGCCTAGACACAGGGACCATTACCAAATGGCGGCTCTGCGTGGCTGATTTTATAATACTTTGAATGAACTAAACTTTAATAATTTGTAACAGTGATTTAAACAAACATAAAAATTATGGAATTTTTTTAGTTGTCTGTTAATTCCTTACATTACATGTACTACGTATATGCTCTGACATTTAGAACTTACTGAGCATGCTTTAAATAAATACAAGTTACTAATCGAGCATTTTATTTGTTTACAATCAACAGTAGTACCAATGTGTGTGTGTGTGTGTGTGTGTGTGTGCTCGCGCGTGGGTAAACCTTTAGTTTACTTAAAGAAACAAGTTTTGCAACTAATAAATGTACTTATAATTATCTTGTTGATTCATCCTCTTCGTTCACTTTATTAAATTTATTAATATATATAAACTTTCACGTATGAACTTATTATTCGTTGTCACTTCCCCAAACGTTTCGAGGTGATGTTCCTCTTCCTCAGTGGGAGTATACTGAATGTCGATTACAGATTAACCGTTATGGATTATAGGTGTGTGTGGTGGGGGTTGATGGTGGGAAGGGTTTGGCGCTGAGGTTCAAATTGTGTGTTTGGATCAGTGTATCGAATAGTGTATGTGATTTATAATGTAATTGATATGTTGTTTGGTTGTAGTTTGTGATATCTGTATATTTCAAATTGTTCAGCTGTGTTTAGTTTTCTACTTTTAGGTAAGTAGTGTAATATTTCCATGTTGTGTATTGACTACAACCAAACAACATATTAAATGAACAATTACATGAACATCAGCGCCAATCCCTTCCCACCATCAACCCCCACCACACACACCTATAATCCATAACGGTTAATCTGTAATCGACATTCAGTATACTCCCACTGAAGAAGAGGAACATCACCTCGACACGTTTGGGGAAGTGACAACGAATAGTAAGTTCATACGTGAAAGTTTATATATATTAATAATAAATGTACGTTTTTACTTCATATTGCTCGTCTTTTACATACACAACCACCAAGAATCAAATTGACATTTGAGATATTTGTAACAAATTTTGAAACATATTAACACACAGGTCTAATGTTTCCCTGCATCGCATCTCAGTTTTTAAGGGTAGCTATAGTAGCTTATAAAATGTAATAAGCCTTTGGTAACTAAGAAAGAAACAGAAAGAAATATTTGGAGCTATCTTTTTTTACCTGGAGCACATAACTCTTTGTATTTGTCTGATTAGGATCAAGTAATTTCTAAATACTAAATACACTGTTTCAGACTATTAGTATACTAGTATATTGTTCAGACCATTTTGAAATGTTAGATGTCATTTCTAAACAGTCAAATGATCTCTTATGTTGTTAATAAATAACTACAAAAAGGAACGATATTCGTACTCTTATTCTTCTGTAGCACTACAGCTCAACGCGAGCCCTGGCTTCCAACACCAAACTTTTCTGTTTCCTATCCATTGCCCTCTAAGTGTAATTCCTCTCATCCATTGTTTTTAGATCTTCCTGTACATCGTCCATACATCTTATCCTAGGTCGGCTCCTCTTTGTTCTTTTATGTTGCGCCCTAACAATTCTTTTGCATACTATGATCATCCATCAGCTCTAGATCATCCATCCGTAAGCCTTCCACAATGATCTTATGGTTCAATAGCTCATGCATTTCGTGGTTATTTCTGGATGATATTCGTATATTCCTGCTAAAATGACCTTGTCATTTTTTTTAATAGCTTATTAATTTATAATA
This sequence comes from Magicicada septendecula, assembly GCA_034769895.1. Taxonomy (NCBI): domain Eukaryota; kingdom Metazoa; phylum Arthropoda; class Insecta; order Hemiptera; family Cicadidae; genus Magicicada; species Magicicada septendecula. The sequence goes on from CM068373.1 coordinate 407,457,236, forward strand.
AAAATATATTCATTTAAAGAAACCTAAGTTTCATAGACTTGTAACTTTCATTTTTCACGTACCTTTGTATTTACAAGCGTTTTGAGTTACGTTGTATCACATGCTAACTTTATTTTAATAGAACGAAAGACAAACCCTTTAACTAACTTAAGTATTATAATCAAAAATTAATTATTCATATTATAGTATTAAAGTAAGCGTATAGACATGCATAAACGAAAGCATTTGGACTAATCATACTTAGCCTAAGCATCCACATAAGCATAAACACAGCCGTATGGATAAGCTGAAGCACAAGGGTAAAGACCCATAAACACGAGTATAAGCAGTCACAATTGTAAGCATGAAAAGTCTAATATGAATCCAGTAAGGCTTGAATTATATCTCCTTACAACAGTGTAGCAGAAAAGCAACAATTTGATGATTCTGTGTAGTAAGATAAATTTATCTTTGATTATTATGTAGGCCTTCGTTATATTTAACAACGGTGCCATCAATTCTTACGTCAGTAGCTTGCAAGCTGCCGTACACTTACATGCTCAGTTTTTATGTAAACAGTAATACATACTCGTAGATAAAAACGGCCATTTTAACAGGAATTCTTATACGAACGCTGAAGAGATAAGTACAGCGGTAAATTTCTGTAACGACAAGTTACTGTTAATTCCTTTGGGACAATCTGCGGAAAACAGGTCACGTCCCATTTTTCCGTATCGACAATAACTTGAAATAAACGGTGCTGAGCGTTTTGCGGTTGGTAACATCTAGTTAAAACTTCATACGAATAAGTGCTTTTCTCGTGAGTACACAAACTTGCCATTCTATTATCAGTTGTGTCGCTGAGTAGACAGTATATGTATTATCGGCGAGTAATTCTGCTTAAAATGCTTTTAAAACAAAAGATTCACAAAGAATCAAGTTCCAAATGTAATATGCTTTGTGAGATAAAACAAAACCAAAATAACCCATAAATTACTGAACAAACTATAAAAAATATTTTCCACACAGACTATACCATACACCATATTTTCAAATAATAAAATTTCATTGGGGTTTTTAAAACATAAAACATATTAATAATCATATTAAAAACATGCCGTTGTTACATAAATATTACAGAACTGTGTCTCGTGCACTTTCAACGCTTGAATTTGTAGTAGCAAACATGAAATGAATTGAAATGTTGTAGTACAGAAGTGTCTAATAGGTAGAGTAGCAATTTTTATTGTTTAATGATTTACGTATACGCAAAAACAAACCAGTCAGCTTACTGTTAAAAGCACACATTATAACCACTAGCAAATATTGTTGGGTCGTAATACCTTCTTCAACAGCCTCTCGTTGGATTCGCCAATTTATAACAAATAGAAAATGTGTAAGTGTAAATGTTCGTGTTGTAAAATGTCGGGCGTTACCTCCGCGCACTTTTTGTTACTTACAGTTGACTGGATCCTCTGCGGTGATGTTTCAAAATTAAAATTGTGAATTCTTAATTCTATAAAAAAATGTAAACAAGTCAGTTTGGTTTGAAAAAATAAAGTAAGTTCAATGATTCTTAAAAAATCGTGTGAAGGACTAACATTCATGAAAAAAATTATAAAATTGCAGAGTTACAAAAAAATTACAAGTTATTATTATTATTGACAAGTTTTTAAACCAATCAAGTATCGGCTAAAATATTTAATTTTTACTCAGTTGAAAAGCATGAGTTTAATACGTGAAAAATCTTTACTCTCAGGACGTGACTCCTTTGAACTACCAAGACATATCAATAAGATGCTTTACAAGAAAAATTAAGTGATTTGAAGGTGTGTGTGGCATGTGTAGTACAACGGTGTGACAAATGTAACCAGGTAAAAAAATGACTTTAATTTTGACAACTCACGTTCCAATGGCTAATTATTCTCGCACTGGACACTTCTCTCGGGTAGTTTTCCAGTCTCGCCTCTTCGTGTGTGCACTGAATTTATTTTAAGTCAAAAATGCAATTTTTACATCTTCCGCACTTTTTTTGAAACAGTTTGGCAGTAGATTTACGCTCAAACCCCGCCGCTACAAATCAGCTACTTCGCGTTGATTCCCAAATTGGCCGCCACAGCGCTGATTCCCATGCAGTTGAAAGAAAGGCTTTGTGTTTGTTTGTTTACGTTCAGGGAGTTATTGTCAAGTCAGTTTGTCTTTGCGAACACAGCAGAATTGGTTCTCTATTTAAAATTTTGGTCCCTCCTGGGCCGTTGACGTTCTGGCTGCGTGATTTCTATTAAAATGTGCCGTGTTGCAACTCTATTTCAGCAACACATTGGCGTAGATTCTTGTAGAGGTTAAGTCGGTCTATTTGTCAACGTACGGGAAAAGCCTTCCTTCGTGTGTGTCGATTTCTCGCCTTCGGTTTCGCCTTGGTTGCGTTGATCAGTGTCGTGGGTGATGCGTCTGTTCTGGATTTCAAGCTTCAAGTGTTTTTTGGGTCGAATTTGGTCTCTCTTTTATACTGTGTCAGGCTGATTGTTTTCATAAACTTCCGGTATATTTGTGTAAACATTCCTCCTAGACTGTTCGAGAATAATGAAATGGAACGTCATAGAACAAATTTAACTTCCGTCGAAGCTTTTAGAACAAAATTTCTTATTCTTCACTCTAAGGATATTTCAAAAATTACTCTGGTATTTGTCAAACAGTTTTACATCAGTACTCACAATTTGCATGCCCTTACTACATTTGGATTCTCTGTTTTCAACTGAATCTAATGATACTAATCATGATTGGTTTTTAAATAAATTAACTATAATAAATAACACCATATACAACTCTTACCTTGGGTTGTTTCCATTAAAATTCAATTTTTAGAACAAAAAATTGATGTGAAACTATTAGGTTTCTTCCACAACATGAACACATAATATTACTATCTTCCTATAACAAAAGAAATAAATTTTAACATATATAATACACAAATAATTTCAATTTTATATGGTCCATGCCTATGGCCTACGTTGTTGTCACTGTTATAACACAATAATTAGTCTTTTTCTTTAACATATATAGGATTTCACTAGTGTATACTAAGAGTTTATTACATTGTCTGTCTTTTGTGATACCTGGTTAGTCTTTATACATATTATTTTTATTGCAGGATAACTTAGCATCATATTGGTTTGCCTGAGATGTCATTTTTCTTTGTGTGACAAATCTCACTCTTCTAAGTTAAATTATTTGATAATTGATCTTATTTTCAACTGAGTCTGTTTGTCTTTTATGGTACACTAAAGTATTGTACCATTCTCTTTTATTTTTGTCAATATTTTGTAAACATTTAGCCAGATATGGCTATTTCTTGTAATGGTTGATAGGCCTCAGCCATACATGGTAAAGATAAATATTTTGCTAACTCGACTATTACAATGTTTAAGTTAGTCAAATATATTAGTATAGTCGCTTTATATTATATTTCAACTTTCTAATGCAATTTGGTTGCATTTTGTCAACATTAAATGCATAAATATCACAATATTATATGCCTACTACATGTTTTTAGTTAATACAGTTTTTGGCTATTTCGACTGACTTTTATTCATTTGACAGCTTTCTTTATTTAAGATAAATTGTTCATCTTTGTCTACGTGACAATTACATATAGTTTTTATCTCGATTTGATAATAATTAATTTTTACATGAAATCTGAGTGATTGGTCTCAAATCCAACACATTAATATTTTTTTGGCATAACAATTATATATTTTTTATTTTAACTTAGATTCTTTCTAATAATGTATTTAAATCATTTTTTTTTTTATTTTATTTACATTACATAATATAATAATGGATCATGTCCATTCATTCACAATAAATAGTTCTTTATACTCTATTCGGAGTTACAAAACTTAGTAAGTAATGACTTCATTTTGGTTGATTCTGATATTATTTGTCTCTATTATAGTATCTTATGGTTTTTTCACTGTTATTCACTTTAATAATACATATGGGGTTTGAGTCTTAGTCATAGTCTGGTCGTTTTTCATGTTAGTAGTATTAATTATTAGACAATATTACACAATTTTTTGGGACTACTTAGGTTCGATACTGTTCACCTCACTTTCCTCTTATGATACATTGCAATGTAAATGATTTCCTTTATGGACCGTTCTGTGACGTTACATATGCCTCTCCGTTAAAATTTATAATTTTTGAAAAAACATATCTTTGGTTTTGATGAAATTATCATTTCTATATTAACCTTTTATTAGCTTCTTTATATTTCATTCTTTTATCTTATAATTAAATTCCTGTACTACTCCTTTAATATATTAATCCAACTCAATATTCCTATTTCATTCTTGGTCGTATCACCTATTCCTTTCCTTTTTACCTTGATGTTAATTATTTAATCTTTGATATAATTCCCTAACAATTCCCTAACTTTCATAGAGGGTTGGGAGTCAGAGTGGCTCGCTATGGCATACATTCTCTGCCCTTCCCTATCTAGAACTACTGAAATTAGAGGCAACACATCCCTGTCCAGAAAATAATAATTGCACCTTCGCAACAAATAATAATAATAACAATAAAAAAATACAATATTCAAAGATCATAGGCTCCTACACATAAATTCCCTTTCTTAAACTCTTCTGATTATTTCACAATTATATTCATATATCGTTCTCCGCTGGTAAAATTATCGTTTAAAATCATTCAATGTTAATAGCTATATTTATATTCAACATTACCTCCTTATGTAACACACTGATTCCTTTTTTTTTTAATTTATCATTTCCTTTTATTATTAATTATATGACAGTATTTCTCCTTCTTTTCTCCCCCTTAGTAATATCAATTGTTATTTAATTGCTTAATAATTCATTTAACTAATTACGTCCTTTCCTTCTTTCCTTTTTCTCCTTCTCTAAGTACGGGTAAACTGGTAAATATACGTTGACATGGCTATTGGAAATAAATCTATATCTTATATATATCTTTATGCCTTTGGTGGAATGTGTCCATCTCGTAATATTTTATTAATAATCTCTCTCCTTCTCTAAGTACGGGTAAGTTAGAAAATTCACGTTAACATGTTTTTAGTCATGGTACCTTCTCAATGATGCTGTATTTGACTTGGGTTTTGATTCATGGTACTTGCTCACTGATTGAGTATTTGACTTGTGATTTTTAATCATGGTACTTTTTCAATGATGTTTGGTTATACGTACCTTTTACTTTGTTACTAACCGTGTCGGTTACCTCATATGTATTATTTTTATTGTCTTTGGTAATCGTGAAAGGTCCTGTATATAAAAGTAGCAATTTCCTCGTTATGCCTTGTATAGCACTGGGCCATTCTCTATTTTTTACTAACACTTTTTCTCCTACCTTATATTTGACTGCCTTGGGCTGGGATTTGACATATTTTTTCCGCTGCTGTTCCGTTTTTTCTAACACCTTGTTATAAAATTTGGTTCTTTCAAATTGGTATGCGGGTTCGTCGGGAAAATTAATAATCTCTTTTATCTCTCGTGGTGGGGGTCTTTCGAACATAACTGTGTATGGTGACACCTCGATGGTATTGTGATATGAGAAATTGAGAAAACCCTCGGTTGACGCTACGTGCTCATGCCATCTTTTCTGTTCGTTATGGCAGTATAGTCTCAGCAACTTTCCTACTTCCCTTAACACTCTCTCGGCTGGGTTACTATTCGGGTGATATACGGACGTCTTGTACGTTTTTATCCCGTGTTCTCCAAGGTTTTCCTTCCAAAGTTTTCCCCTAAACTGGGTACCGTGGTCCGTAATTATAGAATACGGTCGGCCTACCTCCATTATATATCGCTCTATTATAATGTCTATTTTTTTCCTGGTCGTGGCCCTAGTTATTGGGTATAGCATGGTATATTTGCTAAAATGGTCGAAGATGATTACGATAAATTTATATCTGTGTCTCCCACCGCTGCGTGGAAATGGTCCACAGATATCGAGAAATACCTTTTCCAATTTTCGGTGGATGTTATGGGTATCATGACCCCTTCCTTTCTCTCGTTATCACACTTTACTTTTTGACAAATATCGCACGACCGTATCGCCAGTTGTACCTTCTTATTCATCCCTTTGATGTATGTTTTCTCTTCCAATGCCTTCCTTACTTTGAGGGCACCCATATGTCCGTACCTATCGTGATAGTCGATTATTAGCGGTCTCTCTATTGCTGGTGGAATTACTAACTTCCAATTCTCCTGGTGCGGGGTATTCCTTATAAACAAAGTGTCGTTGTGTATACAGTAATATCTATTTATGACCTCATCGCCTTCCTGTACCTTTTTCTAATATCTCCTAATTTTGGATCGGCCTCTTGTTGTGACGTTATATCGTTTAAAATATTTTTTAAATCTTCCCTGCTCTTAATAATATGGTATACTTTTGCTAATTGTTCCTTTTCGCCGTCAAAGGTTTGGTCTGGTATATTGATGCGAGATAGGACGTCGGCTGCTACGTTCTGTTTGCCGGGTATATATTCCCATGTGATATTATATTCTTGCAAGGCCAAAACCCATCTCGTCAGCCTTCCGTGGTTCAGCTTACAATGCTTTAAAAATGATATGGATTTGTGGTCGCTTCTAACCGTGATGGGGTACCCTAATATATATGTCCTAAATTTACCGCATGCGAAAACTACACTCAACAATTCTTTTTCGGTAGTATTGTAGTTCCGTTCGCAACTGTTCAGCACGCGGCTAGCGAAGCTAATTACTAAATGGTTACCATCCTGATCTTCCTGATATAGGGCTGCACCTAAACTCACGTTACTGGCATCGCAATTTAGAAAAAATGGTTTTTTAAAGTCGGGATGATGCAACATTACTGCTTCTAAAAACTTTTCCTTTATGAGATTGAGCTCTCCATCTTGCTCTGGTCCCCAAGTCCATTTGTCTTTAGCTGATAACTGCTTTTGGAACCTGGCAGTTAGTTCTGAATAGTTGGACCGAAACTTCCTGTAATAGTTACATTTTCCTAAAAATGACTGAAGCTGTTTCCTGTTCTTTGGGGTGGGGAACTTCTGTATGGCCTCTACTTTCTCTTTGGATGGAGTAATCCCTTGTTCAGTTAGATTAAAGCCTAAAAATTTCACCTCATTTGCAATGAATTGGGACTTGTCTAATTTGAGGGTGATATTATTCTCTGATAGTTTCTCTAACACCTGTTCAACCCTATTACAATGGTCGTCCCAATTCGCTGAAGTTACCAGTAAATCGTCGACGTATACTGTCGTAAACTTCAGTACTTCCTGCCCCAATATTCTGTCCATTATCTTTAAAAACACCGCCACAGTATTTATTAAACCAAAAGGTAACCGCTTAAACTGATAGTTTCTGCCCTCGAATATGAATGCCATATATTTCCTACTATCAGGGTGAAGTTCTACCTGCTAGTAGCCGCATACTGTGTCCCATGAACTTATATACTTTGTCCCGTGAAACTTTTTCAATATCTCTTCTATCTACCCAGGGGATGTGCGGTCGTTAACAATCATCTTGCTAATCTCCCTAGCATCGAGACATATACGTACCTGTCCATTCTTTTTTGGTACAGCTATGATTGGGCTGGTAAAGGGCGAATGACTATACTCGATTATGTCGTCCTCTATCATTCTGTTCAATTCTTCCCTGACTTCGTTCTTTAGCGAGTAGGCGATTGGGTACGATTTCCTGTTAAATTCCACCGGAGTTTTGAATTTTATGGTGCATTGATAATCTCTGGCTTTACCTGGAGCGTTTGAGAATATGTGTTTATAATTGTTGTATACCTTGATTAATTGTTCCGCCTGTGTTTCGCTGATCAGACCCCTTGCTTTCGTCCTTTGGAAATCCCGTATTTCTTCTAATTTTTCTAACCACAACTATGGGTTTTCCTCCTGATATAAGAGCATGTTTAATGGTCGATCGGCGCAATAATAATGGTTCACTATCGCTTGACAAGGTGTGTTGTTTGTACCATCTCCTTGGACACCAATTATATTATTGGTCCAAATTCCCTCGTTAGTTTTTAAAGTTATCATCTTACCTTCTAAATCTATTACCGCATTATATGGCCTAAGTATATCGTAGCCTATTAGGATACTTATGGGTAAATTATTCGCCACTAATAACCCTATTGGTATCGTTACCCCATTACTAGTCATCTCTAATGACACCTGTTTCTTTATCGACTTATTTTGCCTCCTTGTTGCTCCGACTAGAATGATGTTATTTATAGGCAGAGTGGGTATTGGTAAATTACTGTTTTGTTTGATCCTCTCTAGCTCTACACTGTCGATAAGCGATACATTTGACCCCGTGTCAATGAGTAATATTGCTTCTATGCCAGTGATATTTGCCTTGATTTGTACGATACCATTATTCCCTTTGTTATGATTTTTAACGATATTGTCACTCTCTTCTAATATCTCCTCTCTAATATACTTAAGATAATTATTTATCCTTAATGTCATAGTCACGTCTTTGTCCTGTCTATGTTTGTAACTAGTCACCCCATAATATTGGTTCAGTGAAGGGCGGTTTTCCTTTTCCACTGCCGCGTTTAGTTTAAATGAGCCACGGTCTCATTGGCCCGGTCTCCCGGAATATTGGGTTGCTGACCCGTCTGTGGTTCTTGCCTGACCTCGGGATTACCACTAATAGGTGGGCTATTCGATGTATTACCCGGGTTCCCTGGCGCCTGTCGTGGGTAAAACATGTAAGTGGGTAAATTGGGTGGATATGGCCGTCGGTTATTGGCCATTGTATAATTTACCTGGGGCCTATATTCTTGATTTCTCCTATCGCCTCCTCCTTGGTCACCCCCGTTACGATAATTATTACGTTGACCATAATTATTTCCCCTATAGTTATTTCCGCTAAAACTGTTTCCCTGGTGGTAGTTTCTACCGTAATTATTCTCGGGGTAATTACCTCTGTTTGGTCCCGGATAGTTGCGGTTATTTGGACCCTGAGTGTTATTATTTCGGCCATTTGGTGGGGTATTAATGTTCTGGTTATTTGTGTTAGGGTTGTTACCGTTTCCACCTCCATTCCGGTTTGGTCCATTATTGTTGCTATTATATTCTACCTTACGATTGGGTGGTTGGTAATCCTGGAACCTTCCAGTGGATTCACAATTTTCTAATAATTTGGCTAGATCGGCTATTTTACTGAGCTGTTGGTACAACTGGGCGTCTTTGATACCATAGCTGTAATGTCCAGCTAACTGCCTTACCAAACATTCCTCCGGGATTGGCGGTATCAACTTCCGTGCCAAACATACCTTTCCTAGAAAATAAGACGTCGGGGACTGTCCATTGGACGCGTCGTATTTGCCATAGAATATGTCCATTCGTACCCTGTTTTGTGCAGTCTCCGACCAATACTTCTCCTTGAACTGGCGTTTAAACTCGGCTAAATGCGTGATTTCGGGTCGTACCGCTATCCACCAGTTATCCCTAGTGTTTTTAAACGTCTCGTCTAGCATCTCCCGTATCCTGTCCCACCTTGTTTCTCTGTTTCTCCCAATAAACTCTTCCATTCTCTCTAAATATTCTATTGGGTTTCGACGATAGTTTTGGAAGTTGATTACTTCCCTGTTTTCACTATGACACGTATGAGTATTTAATATAGGTGTGTCTCTCAGCGCCTCTAATCTTTCCTGCAGGTTTTTCTCTCTCTGGTCTATTTCCTGTATGCTATTTTTGTTAGTTTTTATTTGCTCGTCCAGCCTGTAAGCGATGTCATATGTTCTCTGCATCCTCTCGCTAACGTCTTTCTGGACTTCTCCCACCTCCTGCATGATGGCGTCTTGGTTCTGCCTTACCTTGTTTTCGAGATTTCTAACATCTTGTTTGGTCTCTACTGTTTGTTCCTCTATATTTTCGAAACGGGTATTATTTCCCTCCTGTAATCTTTCCAACTGTTTCTCCATGTTTTCGACCTTCCTGTCACTATCGATTTTGTTATCATCGATCTTTTTGTTTACCGTTTCGTACTTTATGCTAATTTCTTTTTTCAGGGACTCTATGTATTTTTTATTCTCCTCCTGAAATAGCTCCATCTTTTTCCCATTATCATTTATATACTCCCTTAAAGATTCTATGTTTTTGTCTAATTTCTCCTTATCTTCCAGTCTATTTTTATTCATGGATTCTATTATTTCCGCCTTGTCTTCCTGTCTATTCTTTTCATTTTTTTCATATTTTCATTTAGCGTTTGGAACATTATCATTATTACATTAGCGTCAACGCTCCCTGTTATTTTTTCTGGTTCGGGTTTCTCTGTTTGTTCTACCATTTGTATGGGTTCTTCTCCCGTTTGTTCCTCTAATTCCTCTGCCGTTTGTACTAGTCTTTCCATTTCTAGTGTGGGCGGTTCTAACTCTATTTCCTCCATTTGTACTGCCTCTCCGTCTTCCACACTTAACTCGGGTTCCACATTCTTCTTTACCTTTTTTCCCTTTGGTTGCGGCATTTTGATCTGTTGGTAGTTGCCGGGTTTGTTCCGTTTTTTCAAGCCTCACTAGTTGGGCTGCCAATTTATAACCACTAGCAAATATTGTTGGGTCATAATACCTTCTTCAACAGCCTCTCGTTGGATTCGCCAATTTATAACAAACAGAAAATGTGTAAGTGTAAATGTTCGTGTTGTAAAATGTCGGGCGTTACCTCCGCGCACTTTTTGTTACTTACAGATGACTGGATCCTCTGCGGTGATGTAGTCCTGTAACACAACTTAATCTACTATGTTTGTGGGCGCCACTTGGAATCTTTTGTTTAAAGAGAAAACGTTATTATTAAAAAAATTAAAATTGTGAATTCTTAATTCTATAAAAAATGTAAACAAGTCAGTTTGGTTTGAAAAAATAAAGTAAGTTTAATGATTCTTAAAAAATCGTCTGAAGGACTAACATTCATGAAAAAAAATTATAAAATTGCAGAGTTACAAAAAAATTACAAGTTATTATTATTATTGACAAGTTTTTAATCCAATCAAGAATCGGCTAAAATATTTAATTTTTACTCAGTTGAAAAGCATGAGTCCTGTGAAAAATCTTTACTCTCAGGACACGACTCCTTTGAACTACCAAGACATATCAATAAGATGCTTTACAAGAAAAATTAAGTGATTTGAAGGTGTGTGTGGCATGTGTAGTACAGCGGTGTGACAAATGTAACCAGGTAAAAAAATGACTTTAATTTTGACAACTCACGTTCCAATGGTTAATTATTCTCGCACTGGACACTTCTCTCGGGTAGTTTTCCAGTCTCGCCTCTTCGTGTGTGCACTGAATTTATTTTAAGTCAAAAATGCAATTTTTACATCTTCCGCACTTTTTGTGAAACAGTTTGGCAGTAGATTTACGATCAAACCCCGCCGCTACAAATCAGCTGCTTCGCGTTGATTCCCAAATTGGCCGCCACAGCGCTGATTCCCATGCAGTTGAAAGAAAGGCTTTGTGTTTGTTTGTTTACGTTAAGGGAGTTATTGTCAAGTCAGTTTGTCTTTGCGAACACAGCAGAATTGGTTCTCTATTTAAAATTTTGGTCCCTCCTGGGCCGTTGACGTTCTGGCTGCGTGATTTCTATTAAAATGTGCCGTGTTGCAACTCTATTTCAGCAACACATTGGCGTAGATTCTTGTAGAGGTTAAGTCGGTCTATTTGTCAATGTACGGGAAAAGCCTTCCTTCGTGTGTGTCGATTTCTCGCCTTCGGTTTCGCCTTGGTTGCGTTGATCAGTGTCGTGGGTGATGCGTCTGTTCTGGATTTCAAGCTTCAAGTGTTTTTTGGGTCGAATTTGGTCTCTCTTTTATACTGTGTCAGGCTGATTGTTTTCAGGAACTTCCGGTATATTTGTGTAAACATTCCTCCTAGACTGTTCGAGAATAATGAAATGGAACGTCATGGAACAAATTTAACTTCCGTCGAAGCTTTTAGAACAAAATTTCTTATTCTTCACACTAAGGATATTTCAAAGTTACTCTGGTATTTGTCAAACAGTTTTACATCAGTACTCACAATTTGTATGCCCTTACTACATTTGGATTCTCTGTTTTCAACTGAATCTAATGATACTAATCATGATTGGTTTTTAAATAAATTAACTATAATAAATAACACCATATACAACTCTTACCTTGGGTTGTTTCCATTAAAATTCAATTTTTAGAACAAAAAATTGAAGTGAAACTATTAGGTTTCTTCCACAACATGAACACATAATATTACTATCTTCCTATAACAAAAGAAATAAATTTTAACATATATAATACACAAATAATTTCAATTTTATATGGTCCATGCCTATGGCCTACGTTGTTGTCACTGTTATAACACAATAATTAGTCTTTTTCTTTAACATATATAGGATTTCACTAGTGTATACTAAGAGTTTATTACATTGTCTGTCTTTTGTGATACCTGGTTAGTCTTTATACATATTATTTTTATTGCAGGATAACTTAGCATCATATTGGTTTGCCTGAGATGTCATTTTTCTTTGTGTGACAAATCTCACTCTTCTAAGTTAAATTATTTGATAATTGATCTTATTTTCAACTGAGTCTGTTTGTCTTTTATGGTACACTAAAGTATTGTACCATTCTCTTTTATTTTTGTCAATATTTTGTAAACATTTAGCCAGATATGGCTATTTCTTGTAATGGTTGATAGGCCTCAGCCATACATGGTAAAGATAAATATTTTGCTAACTCGACTATTACAATGTTTAAGTTAGTCAAATATATTAGTATAGTCGCTTTATATTATATTTCAACTTTCTAATGCAATTTGGTTGCATTTTGTCAACATTAAATGCATAAATATCACAATATTATATGCCTACTACATGTTTTTAGTTAATACAGTTTTTGGCTATTTTGACTGACTTTTATTCATTTGACAGCTTTCTTTATTTAAGATAAATTGTTCATCTTTGTCTGCTTGACAATTACGTATAGTGTTTATCTCGATTTGATAATAATTAATTTTTACATGAAATCTGAGTGATTGGTCTCAAATCCAACATTAATATTTTTTTGTCATAACAATTATATATTTTTTATTTTAACTTAGATTCTTTCTAATAATGTATTTAAATCATTTAATACATTTATTTTATTTACATTACATAATATAATAATGGATCATGTCCATTCATTCACAATAAATAGTTCTTTATACTCTATTCAGAGTTACAAAACTTAGTAAGTAATGACTTCATTTTGGTTGATTCTGATATTATTTGTCTCTCTTATAGTATCTTATGGTTTTTTCACTGTTATTCACTTTAATAATATATATGGGGTTTGATAAAACGTGATACGTGGTTAAATCTATATACATAAAAGTGAACGTAATATGACAGAAATTAATTACATTAATTAATATGACACTGTACGGGACTTACCATTATAAGCTTCGAGGTTACGCAATAGTAACTGCTCTTCCTCGCCCCTCGCCATCCAGCGTTGTCGCATGTTACACTTGGTTATATTATGCGTAGGCAAAGGTGGGGATGGCGGGGAGTGAAGCTGCATGGCAATACCGCAGTGGGCTCGAAGCTTATAATGATACGTCTCACATAATAATTAATTACAAACGTAAAGTTTATTTAATTATTTTGTACATTGCGTATGCTTTTCGTAACCCGAGGATGCCTTTACTGCCTGAAAGAGGAGTGCACCCGCATTGTTATTACAGTTTGCTCCATTTGTATTAATCTGTACTGCAAGGCGTATTAGCGATCCTAGCATTATCAATTCAGCTGGGTTGTTTTGTGCTTTTGTACAGTCAACTCACATCGCTTTTGATTAGATTTCGATAGCGCTTGATACAAATATTGTTAACTCGGCATCAGGACTTAATTCAACAACTTGGCCTACTTGACGAGTTTTATAAAGTGACGAGGCGTCATTATTATTATTTTTTTTTTTTACAAAACATCGGTACTAAAATCCCATTTGTGCTCAAATTTTTGGTAATTTAAAGACTAACAGCGAGAGGAAAATATTAAAATATGTTACGTAATACGGAACATTCTACAAGTATCTCGGCTATTCTGACAAACCTCAGCTCTAATGTTTATATGCCTAAATATTACTGCTACGTTGAGATTAAAGACAATTACGTGACATTTATCGCGTGTCAAAAATCGAGGCTATTCTAGATCGTACCGGTCGGCACACTGTGTTCACGGCCAGACAATTTGCACGGTTTCCAGTGAATCTACAGCGCCTGTAATACGCAGTTTGCTCGACGCGTTATACAGAAAGTGACCGATTATTCTAGCATCTCAGCAGGGTATAAATATAAGCGCATCCAGCAACGTATAGTCACTTTACGTCGGGCGATTATTCAGTGGAGGTTCGAAGTATTGCGGCAAAAAGTTATTGTGTTGTAATAGTGTGGAATTCTTTATAAGTGACTTTATTATTGCCTTTACAAATATTTTGGTTCAATTTTTGTAAGAAACGATTTTTTTAGTTGAATATAAATTATTAATTGTGATAATTAAGGCTGGATATTAGTGACTTCATTGGTGTCTTGTATTTTGTTTTTTCACTGTACCATACGACGAATAGTGAGACCATCGTAAAATGTATACTGTCAAAACGTGGATTCGCACTGTTAGAGATAAGTTACTTTCCACTATTTGAGAGAGATTGCTTTGATTGAATTGTCTACGATAACTTATATAATTTATTTAATTATTGGGTTTTAATACATAATTTTAGTTTAACGTTTGTAATTCAATAATAATTTCAGTCAGGACGTTGATACTAACTAGTGGAGTTGACTATTCCACAGCGGTGTTTACACTGCAAACAGAAAGAAAGTGTAAATACGGTAAGCTCTGGCCATGTGGCGAGTAAGGTAAATTAAGGACATAGTAGTAGGGGGGGGGGAACTGGAATTTTGAGAGCATGGAAATCCAGAGTGACTTTGGGAATACAGTTTACAAATCAATTTTTACTGGTTCCCTGCTATATGCGAATGACATAGTCTTTAATCCAGAAAATGAGGATGATTTACAAATATTACAAGAAGTAGCAAGAGAGTATTCACTGACAATTCCAGTGAGAAAGATTAAAACCACGGCCTTCAAAGGTCATCCAGTGAGGACTAAGGTAATTATAAACAACAGCACATTAGAACAAGTGAACCGTTTTAAATACCTCGGATGCGCTGTAAACTATAAATCTAAATATGATATAAATGATAGGACAAATAAATTCAGGAATATTTGTGGTACGATTCATAGAATCTTTTTCAAACAATTGGAATACTCACATTGATATATGCGAGTGAGGCGTGAGGCATGACGAAGGAAAAATGCCGCAAGATTCAGACTGCTGAAATGCAGTTTCTTCAAAGTACTTTAAAGCATACACTACAAGATAAAATAAGGAATAAGGATATCAGAGCAGAACTTAAAGTTAAGGGCATAAAAGAATTTATTTCAACTTACAGAAGAAAATGGTGGGATTATCTGCAAAGAATGGCAGAGCATAGATTGTCGAAAGCAGCATTGAACTATAAACTCATTGGTAGAATAGACGTGGGTCGTCCGAGGAAGAGATAGGAACCGAAACAGGTTTATGTAACCTAATCCTTCAAGAAAATAAGAAAAACAAGGGTAGAAAAAAGTATTATTTTAAAGAGAGGACATATTAAATAGAATCTGAACGTCTGGGTTAGTTAAAGTTGAATACTAACAGAGTTTTAATTTTAATGGTAAAACTAAATTGTGGGTGAATAATTTATGTTAGAACAGAACACAAAATCGCATTATTTAAAATTTTTATTTTATTTTTTTTTTATATGGAATACTGTAGATAATGTCTCGTAATCCATTTACATTGTCTCGTGCTGAAGAGAGAAATGAATGAGTTTTTGTTTCAATTAATTAATAATCTCTCCAAGGCTCTTTTTTGAGAACAATAAAGTACATTTTTTCTGGAGTCACTAATATTATAGGAAAAATTTCATATCAGTTTTTTTGATTTTATCAATTTTGACGTACTTTGATTTATTTAATTTAAAACATACTAAACATTAACAAAATAAAATAATGTTTTTTAACATTAAAATAAAGTTTTTTAACCTGATCATACTTTATGAATTCGACTGTTTAGTCGTAGTAATGACATACAGCTTTTAACAATGTCAGTGTTTTTTAATTTTTAATGAACAAGAGAGAAATATTATAGACGTTCTAGGAATGCCGACCTCCTGCTAATACTCAACATCCCAATCTCAGAACGCAATCTGAACTAAATTTTTTTGTAATAGATTTAATTTAACAATATGCTAAACTGGATTTTGGAAAAAAACTGTTAAATCGGAAGTACAACTATTACGTTAATGTTACATAGTCACAGACGTCAAAAAATACTCATCTTCACAGACACAAAAACACTATTGCAGCCTATTGAAGCAGCAAATAAAAAGATAAAAGTTTTTAGATACACTTGCACATAAAGGTAACGTAAAATGTATATGTGATACACACGAGGAAACAAACAAGTTGCTTTTACACTCGTGTGCAAAAGTACACAACTAATAAATGTCAAATGTTTTTGTTACCAGAACTTAATAACGAGCTTTATGTTTACGACATGGTTGAGAATCTGATGAAGTCAACGCTTTCTGTAAAGGAATTGTGTAGAAGTTATTACCGTCTATGGTGATAAATTATTTGTTAGAATAAATGTTTCTACTCTCCAGCGTGTGAATATTAATTTCTTGATTTACCACTGAGGAGGCAGTATCATTAGGTATGTACTAATATTAGTACATTTACTGCCAACATGACCATCTTTGCCAGCAAGCAAATCGTTATAGTCGCCTTGTTGAATACAGGAATATACTTATAATAATATATAATATGTAATAAAATACAGGAAATATTATTTGACAGCTACTTAACAGCTACGTTCATGTTGTCTGCTTCACACTACATTACTTTAAAATGAAAGGCGGTAATAAGAAACACACACAGACACTTGCACAGTCTATGCATAACAGAACCTTTAAACATAATATGTGTGTTCCCAGAATTCGGGTGTGACCATATTATATCAAATCATTTACATAGTATAAAAACTGTGTGGCATATAGTAACTAACATAATCCTTATTTTAACAAAATCCTAAAATCTACGTTTCCAGAAGATCAACATCAAGGAAAGGAAAATTAATACGGAGAGTGTAAATGTGATTTACATTCAACTTATCGTATGTGAATACTGTACTAATATTAGTACCTAAGACTACAAGTACTAACTGTATGGTACGTAAGAGCTACAAGATTGCACAACTTAAAATGAAATGTGAAACGTTTTACATATTTACTGATTATAATCATTACTCAATTTTATTCGCCTATGTATAGTACATTTATAAAAATTTATTTATAGTTTTATTTATTTCCACTGTCCTCATATGAACAGTGTATGAAGATATAGTACGTATACCTTTACTGTACGAGCAGGAATACGTATTCATAATACACTGATCACAACTACCTTTTATGTACACACCGAATACATATACAGATAACATCTGTAAAAATAGTAAGAGAGGATAAGTTGTGTGTGGCGTTGGAAAGATGTCGGGAGAGTTGAGCTTACACAAGTGAAACAATATGCAGTGTACGAGAACGTAACATCCCAAAGCATACACAACGTATTTGTATAAGTGTAGGCGTCACGTCCACTTCCCATAGGTATCTCCATTGCATTAACAATTTTATTAATGTTTCCTTTGTTTACAGGTTAAAGTTGACATTTTCCTGCATGATGGATTTGTCGAAATTTCCGTTGGACAACCAAATTTGCACGATGGAAGTCGCCAGTTGTAAGTATAAGCTACTTTGTGTATTGCGTTTTAACGCTAAAATAATAATAATAATAATAACTAAATGTATATATACACGTGACTGTGTGTGTGTGTATACATGCTTACAGATGCTTATAAAAAATAACTTCAGTCATATTTTAATATAGAAAATTACGTCGCATTAAATTAATGAAATTTTATATTTAAAACAGGAAATTATATAAACACATTTATTAATATTATTGGAAACAAAGGCGTTATAAAACAGGAAAGACAAAAAATACACTTAATGCTTATTAATATTTTGCCAGTTTTCTAGACAACATTGAACAATACTACATATTTAATGTTCAAATTTATTCACAAACTTGTTTAAGTGTAAAGTAATTAATTTTGAAGATTCTTGCAACAATTACCTAACCAAAAGGTATTTATACGTTCACAGTATAATGTTAAAAACGAAACATTGATCTTGCTATTCAGAAAATATTTTATAATATTTATTACTTATTTTGGAGGCTTACACGGCTGGATTCAATGTAATTAAAATCCGTTCCCGGGCTGTTTGGTCGTGGTCCTGTTTTTTTTTTTTCAAAAACAGACGTTTAGGCTAATGAAGTCTCTAACGTGTACAATCCTACGTTAATGTAGCTCAATTTTTACACTGACGATGGCAGTCGATGATGCTGCCGAAACGTCTGTTTTTGAACAAAACAATGGGCCACGGCCAAACAGCCCGGGAATGGATTTTATAACATTTATAAGACATATTATACAAAATATGTTTCTACTAAATCAACAACTAACTAATGACAACGAGTCAACTAAAGTAAAACGTAGCACAAAGGAAATTAGATGAATCATTTTAAGTTATAAACTGTTAATTAAAAAACACAGCTTTCTAATATTAGGTACAGAAATTTGCATTATTTATGTTTTGTAGTAGTTTATATTGTAGTATATTGTATATATTGTAGCGTTGATGTTAGATCTAAACATACGAGATATGTCGTAATTCAGATGTGTTAATTGGATGCCAATTAATTAGATGTGTAACAGTATGCCAGTATTACGACATTAATTTTAATTAAATTTAATATGAAACTTTAATCATGAAATAAGATCCAATTATTGAATTATAGATTAATACAATGAACATACTGAGGTATAGTTTAGCCTACATTTTGTTTACATTCAACAGTGAGTACTTTTAACATTTTCCAGTTTCAAAAACAATCGAAGAGCTACGGTTGGAATGGAAAACTAAGAATCCAGTGATAATGGGAAATGGTCTGCGCATGCCGCAATTCGAAATTAAGGATATTGCTGCCTCAGACTGCCAGGAATCGTTCCAGATTGGTTTGTTATGCAATTACTATTTACACAGAAATAACGTCTTATATCTCTGACTATTACGACTTTAAAACACTGTCAGAAAGTATTTAATAACATATTTACAGAGTTTTATAGAGTCATCTTTACATTTATCAGAGTTTGCATTACAATGACTACACAAAATCAGTGCATACATATTCCATTTTAAATATGTAAAAATTTAAATTAAAACTCAGTTTGTCCTCTAACAACATTTCAACATACGTCTTAATTAAAAAACAAGGTCACCATACAATTTCCATACCTTAAGTTACAACAATATTTTAAGGTAATATTTAGAAACATAATATAAGATAATATTTAGATACATAAAGCTAGGAAATCATCATGGTTAATATGATTATTTGAAAATTTGGTTTACCATTTCATTAACGTTTCACGAATCTGTAATTTGTCAAAATGCAAATAAAATATTGTATAGAAAAATTACAAATTTTAAGCCTAAACAAAGGTAATAATTTAGCCCATTATGGTATAAAACTCGAAACATTTTTGGTTAATAAATCAGTACACTTAGTTTATTCTGGTAAGGAAATGACTACGTAAATAATGCTCCAGTAAATTAATGCTGTAGTTTTGATAGGACGGTAGTTTTATATCGTTAAGTCAAAATGTAAAATAACACCTATAGAAATCAGCACATTCAACAGTTCTTTATTCAGCCGTGTAAAAATCACCCTTTACCAGAGTTACATTATTCGTAAACATATTGTTTTGTAATACGGAACGTTCTAAAGTATCTTGACTATCCTGACAGAGCCCAGTTATAATGTGCGCGCGCGCGCGCGCGCGTGTGTGTGTGTGCATATTGCTGCTACTTTGAGATAAAAGACAGTTACGTGACACTTATCATGCGTCAACAATCGAGGTTATTCCAGACCGTACGTGTCGGCGCGTTGCGTTCAAGGCCAGACAGTATGCACGGTTTCTAGTGGATTCCAGAACGCCTGTAATACGCAGTTTGCTCGACACGTCATCCAGAAAGTGACCAATTATTCTGGCATCTCAGCCGGGTATAAATATAAGCATCCAGCAACGGACAGTCACTTTTACGTTGGGAGAATACTCAGTGGGTTTAAGTAGCGATTTATTCAAGTGAGGTGTAAAGTATTGTGGCCAATTATGAGGGACTCTATTAGTTGACATTGTTATTGCGTTTGGAAAAATTTAACTGAATTATTGCACGAGTATTATCTTGTTGAAGAACTTGGTGATTTCAAACTGTTAATTGTGGTTAATTCAAACTGGTGATCAGTGAATTGTTTGGTGCCTTTATTTTCTTTTCCACTTTTCCACTTTTCCACATACGACAATCAGTAAGACCGTCATAAGAATATAAAAGAAAGTCGCTACGTTATTTAACGCATCCTGTAGTAACTAAATGTGTAATTATACTTGTGAAAACTCGAAAACTATAAACGCATTTTAATGTGAAATATAAGTCTTGAGGTAGAACAAATTTTTTACCTGCAATCGCCATCAACATTACATGAGTCACGCGATGGTCGTCTGTTACGAAATTTAGGATTAAAAAGGGACCAAATGACTCTGCGTGGTTCTAGGATAGTTATCCTAATATTGTACTTCTGCATGTATGTCCGGTTTGTAAGGTTCTGGACCGCCGTTTTCTAATCATATCGAGTAATGGTGCAATCTACGGCATTTGAATTTAAAGCGCGATACACATTGCGTCCATATTTTACGTAAATTAAAGGAACAAGTTCCTTTGTGTTTACCGTTTATTAAAGCTTCTAATCAATCACATAATTTTCAAATATTGCAATTTTCTCGAAACATGCACTACTACAGGTATGAAGAAATTCTAAGAGAAATCGATGGAAAACTAACAACAGATGGCATTACTAAATTTTTAAAGCGGTATAAAAAGACGGGGACATTATAAAACCAGACTGATAAAGGCAGGAAAATGTATACAACAGAAAGTGATAATAGAATTGCGAGACTGAGCCTACGTGACAGAAGAAAATCGTCTGGGTGTGTACAAGATAAAATGGCGCAATGGAGTGTGACAATACTGATACAAGGAAATTAAATTACCGAGCTACACTAACAACAGATATAATTCAATGTATGGTGATGTAAATTATTGTTCTACATAGGTCATCAGTAATACATTCGCTCTACGTTTCTTAGTGATTATGCTATTTTTGTTGTTCTTTTGAGACCATAATCCTCGTTTTGTCCAGAATAGTCAATAAATTTTGTTGCACCTAATTCTATTTGCACTTATTTCTCTTTGAAAATATATACTTTATCTACTGTATCCTTTTTAGCAAGTAAAAAAAAATCGTCATTGATGGATAACTGAAGAAGAATTAATGGATATATTACTAACCAATATCTGCATGCTTTGTTTACCAAAGTTCACCTGTCCTAATATTTTAATATCTTTATAAATAAAATATTTGCATCAAGTATATGAAAACTTGTTAATTAAGTTGATTAAGAATCTTTCAAATATATATGGAAATAATATTTTAAATTATTATTTAAATAATATCTCTTAATATGATTATATTTCCTAAAATTTTTAATTCTCTAGTGTTTAAAATTGTGGAAACCTTTTGAAAAAAGTTTATTTCTGAGGTTTGATAGCTTACAAGACTATTTTTGTGGAGTAATATAATAAAACTTTGTATCAATGGAAAGATAATTTAATCAAAAATGTAATGCAACAACTTATTATGAAAGATTTTTTATTAGAACAGAAGTTATAAAGAAAAAGAGAACGCATAAGCAAAATTAGATATATAAAAACTCTCACTATGTCAGTTAATACTCAATTGGGTAACCTTTACCGTTAATTATGACCTTACAGCGCCTTCCCATGGAGTGAACCAAGTTTTCAGTTCTCTAGCTGTTACAATGTAAAACCTAGATTGACTTACTGATTCTATTAATTGGGAATTATTGCTGGGTTGCTTCTAGGGAACAAGTTTCTTTAGTCAGTTCCATAGATTTTTGATTGGGTCAAGGTCTGTATTATTCCCACCCATTCCAGCAGTGGGATATGATTATCTTGAAACTACTTTTGGCACTCAGCAGCAACATGACGTAGAGCTGAATCTGTTGAAATGTAAATGGAACATTATTAGTTGAAATTATTTCGGAAAGTATCACGAGCGGAAGACTTCAGTTTGGACGGTAATATATTCATTATGTATTTTTGGGCATTTAAGTTCCCATTAATGATGGAAATTCTGCCCATACATTTTGATGTCATACAACCAAAGATTATAACACTAGCTCGGTGTCTGACAGTAAGTGTCATACAGTCAGGATGGAAATCGTCTCCGATTCTTCTCCTTACGTATTTTATGCCACCACTAGGAAACAGGAAGATTTTGGTCCCATCACTCCAAATAACATTGTCCCACTATTGCGCTGTCCAGATGACATGGATTTTAGCCAAGGCTGAAATTTCAACCTTTTTTTGAGAGATAATCATTTTTTTTTTCGAATTCTGACAAGTATACTACATTCCTGCAATCTCCACCAAGCAGTCCTTGCACTCAACTTCACACTCCATTGCGCCATTTTATCTTGTACACACCCAGACGGTTTTCTTCTGTCACGTAGGCTCAGTCTAGCAATTCTATTATCACTTTCTGTTGTATACATTTTCCTGCCTTTATCAGTCTGGTTTTATAATGTCCCCGTCTTTTTATACCGCTTTAAAAATTTAGTAATGCCATCTGTTGTTAGTTTTCCATCGATTTCTCTTAGAATTTCTTCATACCTGTAGTAGTTCACTTAATAGTACTAGTTTACATTCCTTTCTGAATTACCAGTCAACTCGTTGCGTCATTTTCTTAATTGTATTACGTTTTACAAGCTTACTATTTAAAAAAAAAAACAAATAAAACCAACCAATTTGATAATAAATACAAAACACACTAACAAATGTCCTCCTCTCATCTATAAAACATGACATCAATAGCTGAATCCTACTATCACCTTATTGGCTCATTGCCAAAACAAGATGACACCTGATTGACACTCTAAATACTCGAGCTCATTGGATACATTTAAGTGAAAGAAAGCTACTTCATTTTAAATTAAGGAAGTTATACAACACTTTTTGGGTTATTTGACTAGAACTTTTGATAAAATAAAGATAACTAAACAAACTTACTTGCATTACATTTCTAATTAAATTATCTTTCCATTCATATATAATATTATGGTATTATCCTAGAAAACAGTGGTTATAAGCCATCAACCCCCATTTTTTTATTAGCAAGACGTGCAATGCACGTCGTGCCATCGTGCTAGTATGTGGGCTCGTGCCTGAGTGAATCGTTTTTAGGTTATATTCAGCTAGTAATCTGTGTAGACCACTATTTTATTACAGTCTTTACAATTTTTCTACTTACATTTATTCTTTGTTCAATAAATATTTTAAAAGTATAAAGAAACACTTTTAAATAGAATCTGTAATTGTCATAACACGGACATTATGTAAGAGTAATATTAGTGCATTATCATAGTTGATAGTCAATGAATTCAGATTAATGTTGATCAAAATTTACATATTCAATTACACAATGTATAACTAAATGTTTATTAATTTATACAGTGAATAATTAATGACTTCTTAAATTAATCAACTTATAGTAAGCTGCAAGCTCGTATAATTTAATATTTTACTTAATTTTGTACAAAATAGTACATTTTTAGAATCTAGAACAATGTCACAAGAGTAATGAATTTAATCCACTATACAGTTTATTATTGGTAAGAATGATTAATACGTAGCACTGAAAACCCACATTGAATTAATAATAATAATAGCAGTAGAAGTAGTAATAGTAGTAATAACAACATCGATGAATTCGCCATATAATATTTTTATAGCAAGAACAAATTAATATTTAACACTACAAAATCAACCATCAAATATTCCATATCATGATTGTGACTATAGTTTCTCTAAATATTATTGAAAGTCTTTAAGCATGTTACACTTTAAGTAATTTACTACTGATACACTTCGGTAACCATCATGTCTTGCCAAGGCACCTGATCAATTCTTGTAAATTACTTGACATAGGCATCCCTAATCTTCGGCTTTCTCTGACGCGCGACTTTGCGGCTTCTGTTCAAAATTCTGAAACGCATTTGATGGAGGTGGGTGTTCTATCCAGTCTCGTCCCAGAGTAACAGACCTATTGAGGTATCATCTTGGTCAATCATGGGTCCTCATAAATAGTTTTTGCAACACTTCTAGTGCAAAATCTTATGCAACACAGGGACGTTAACAAAACGCGCCCACTTTTTCAAGTGGCAATGTAGTGGTTTTATGGAATACTCTGAACCAATTAGGAATAATGCCAAACGCGATTTTACAAACTTTCGTGTTCTTGATAAACGATAATTGCATATACTCTTGTTATATGTCAAGTAATTTTGTGGAAAAGATTTCAAAAAGCCTTTACTTAGAGCAAAAGCCTCATTGCCTATAAAGATCGAAGCTAAGTCTTCCTACCGTTTGCTCTTTTGTAGGGAAATTAAATTGTTCGCTTTTCAACTTTTCATAAAATATTGTATTGTCTATTACCGCCATCAGATTTGTCCATTCTGGGTAACCTCAACAAAAATGAACTCTAAATTAGCTTTCACAACGACTAATAGGACAATACTCAAATAACCTCCATAATTGTAAAAGTAGGAACCGAACCACTATTCAGCGTTATTTTCCTATAAGGGAACAAATTTTCTCTAGCAGATAGTGAAATGTATTATCTTCCATTTTTAAGTAATTCATGTAGTCATTTTTCTCTCAGTTTACTCAACGGTAAACCATGTCAACCAGTCAACCATGTCGGAAATTTTCTCTTTTGTAGTAGCCATTGTTTACCCCAAAAGGGCCTTTCCTTCCATTTTTTGTTTATATTGTCATCATTTAGTGCTCCAATAACTATGAATGACAAATTTTATTTTTGCTCCAGTGTCATGATTTACCGTGCAGTGTAGCTACAAATTCAATTACACACTACTAACAAGAATAGAAATACACCTAAAACCGGATCGATATTTGGATCGCATCTGGCACGCCACGAGACTGACTGCTGTTCCCTGTGTGTGGGCTCACCGCGTGCCATGCAATGCACGAAGGTGTATGGGCTACTTTAAGGAAGCGAGCTTGTAAGTGCCAGTTCTTTCATCTGAGCAGGGTAGCTCAGACGTAATCAGCGAATAGATACACAAGTACTTTTCCTTATTTCCCCTGAGCCATAAAACAAATTATTTTCTGTATATTTTAATTTGGTTAAAGTTATTGTTTAGTACCAGCATTATGATATAACTGATATTTCTATAAACTCTTTACAAGTCTGTACGCAACCATATTTATAACAAAATGGGTCTGGTAAACAAGTGTTACAGAGAACGTTCATTAAAACAATTCTATAATTCATGTTAATAAAATATTGTACATCCACACGTACGTAGACACACACGCAAACACACACACGCACACACACACACCGTAAGTACAGTTTTTCAGTATAACAACTGATTATGATGAATTTTCTTCTAGGTAACTACAGCTGTCTAGTAGCGGAATTTTATTTGAGTCGTTCCGTCGGATTCCATTTGGTGCAGAGTTACCTGCCTACAATACTGATTGTCGTTATTTCCTGGGTTTCGTTCTGGATGGATGTTGATTCTGTTCCCGGACGGACTACGCTCGGAGTTACAACGCTATTAGCTGTGTCGTCTCAGAGTTCTGGTACGTTATCTGTGCGCATACCAAATTAGAAACTCTATTAACCTAACATACTAGTCTGCCTAATGTATTAGCATACACAGCTAGTTTTTAAAGTTTACAAAAATACAAAAAAAAGTAATAAATACTATTTTTCAGAATTTTTCATTTAACACTGCGTATAGCGGAATTGTACACTGCGTGTAGCGGGTGACTTTTCTCACCCATAAAGTAAGCGTCCGAAGCGCTTACGGCGCGAAGCGTTTTTGTTCCATAGTTCCGCGACTTTGTCAGTTTTCACACCGGCGTATTACATACGTACTTCATGTTGACGCTGATTTGGTTTACAAACACCTATGACTGTGTGTCAGTAGGCTAGATATTACAGTTTCCCATCATTTATGTCTTATTTACACAATAGCATTTTTAATGAAATCCTTAAAAAATTATTTCAACGATCTTTATAATTTACAATCTACTTTTTCTGAGAGTAACAACCAACGAACCAGCATCCAGATAAACCAGCAAATTAATTTATTTAGTTAATAAATTTATTTATTTGTTTCTTTTTGTTACCCATATATTACACACTTATCTATTTGTTACCTGTTTGTATATTGTTGCAACGTTACAACAATTATACAAATATATTATCATATTCTCAACGCAACTATAATATGTACTACACCGGCCATGTCGCAGGATTTGGTTTCTTGTTGCGTCAAGTATATGTAGTTGCACAATAATTAAATAATAATTTTTAAAGAGGAGTGAGATGTTGTTGACATGAAATAATCATTTAAAACAGTTTCAAAATAATCATTCTATGATTTATTACTGGATAGAAAAATATTTAACTATTAAAATTTCAAACATTATACAAATAAATAGTCACCTTTATAAGCTTTACAAATCTGTAACCTGCTATGCTATTCATAACATACAACAAAAATAACCAACCATATAATCTTATTGACTAACCAACCATGTTAAACAAGTTATTTAAATTCTTTTTATTTGTGTGTCTGAAATTACCTCAAATTTTAATTAATGATAGCAACTCTTTTACCAACAAAATATTATTAAGATTCAAGAATGAATTTATTGTTGCTATAAACAAATGAAAGTGATATTACATTTACTTCCAATCTATAATTGATTGATATTGACACACCCAAAATACAACAAAAGATTAGTATTTCTTTTTTACAAGTTATTGTTAAATTACAGTCTCTTATCTAACTACTATTTTACTTTAAATCTCCAATTATTATCTGTTCATATTTAAGTTCATTTCCGAGAGCTCTCTTCACAATAAAATATAATTGTTTTTCATCACCTGCGTTTATCTGCTGTTACCGTTGCGTGCGTGCGTGTGTGCGTGTGCGTGTGCGTGTGCGTGTGTGTGTGTGTGTGTGTGTGTGTGTGTGTGTGAGTGTGTCCAGAATCCTGAGACTATGATGATGTTGATGATGGTTATTCTGCTGCTGTGGTCGTTGTCTGTAAGTGTTGTTGTTGTTGTTTCTCCAGAATTCCTCCTTACGTCTTGGTGTGAGTGTGACAGTGTGTGTGTTTGTCCATGTCGATCTTCAAACGGGCAGCGTAACGTCGTCTGTAGATTCCTTGAGTCTGAATGTGTGATCGCCCAAAATTGCCAGTGGTATTTATACTGGTGGGGATTTGACAGGCACAGGCCTGTTTTTCGACAAGCTAGAAATTGCCAAAGTGTCCTTTTTATTACACTTACTTTTTGGTTAATTATCGCGAACTCATGACCATATTCGTCACATGATCGATATCATTGTTTGCGTAATGTTGCTCTGGGCACTCACATATACCACACATATTAATTACTCTTCAATTACACTAGTAATTAATATTAATTAGTTAGCATCATTAATATTGCACTTTTCTGCAATATTTTTACATTACCATACTCGTTAAAATCCCTTACTATTATGGTGTCTTTATAATTGGTGTAAGTCGTGGCTTACAGGTTTAACACAAGTAATTATTTTATTATAATCCTGTTAAGACATGATTACGGCTGTAACGCATCACCCCATCTTTTCGTTCAATGCCTGTCGGAACTGGCTCACACACACAAACACACGCACGCCGTATTTTTAACTATCGAAGCAGGTGCACTCTCGACATGACAGAGCCTGCACTGTCTTGCACAAAATTGTATAAAACTGTTCCTTATTCTATTTACGCTAATTACAATATAAAACATACCGCTCTGGGCAAATATGCACATATATGTATTGTTGCATATATTCCCCAGGTGGGTTTAAATAAAATTTGACTTTTAGTCAAATTTTATTTACACAAATACATGTGTAACTTATAATTACTGTTACATGTCATTAACTATATTACAATGTGTTTTTTAACTCTTTATAAAAGTAAATATTTTTATCGGATGTACGAAACATTTCCCTGTTTGTGGAGGGTGACAAACTTCTTTATCCCCTACATAACATCGCAGCCACTTACTGTGTTTACAGTCACCTTAGTTCATTGTCGGCTTATCCGGTGTCTAACAATGGTCATTGTTCTGCTGTCATGCGTTTCACATTTTAGTCCGCTTAATTTTATTACTCTCCGTTCCCCTGTTCTCGTCTTAATAGACGATAAACTTCCTGCAGTATTAAGTTTGTGTAACGTTATGCCGCTACTATACCTTCTTATTTTCCATCGCTCTCTATACGCACTCGTATAAAGCGAATTAATTGTACTACCAAATTTTGTTTTTCTCTCTCTCCCTCCTCTGGCCTTACCTGCATTAAGAGAATACGTTGTATTTTTCTCTTCACTATTCGCTTCTCTCAGTATAAAATTAGTTTTATTTCTGTACTCAGTTCGAAACATATTTTCGGCCTGTCCGCGTGAAGTTAACAATTCTCTGATCGTTTTAATTCCCAGTGTTTTACTGACGAATTTACTATCTCCGTGAAAGTGATGTGCTAATTTACGCACTAATACGCGTTGTTTAATTGTGAGTGTTAAATGTGTACTTCTTTCTACACGTTGGATTACATACTCCGCTAAGGTAAATCTACCATTATCCTGATACTTACCATATTCTACTTGGTCTCGTCTTTGTTTTTTCGTGTGAATTTTCCCATAGCAACCTTCAAATGAGTTTTTAAGTTTTTTGTTCGTAGCTAAATTATATCGAGCACTCGGACACCATCTTACAGCATAACATTGAAACTGTTTACTAATAAAGCTACTTTTCTCTTTATAAGTTATCACATTACCTGTTACATCCATATCTCGTTCCCAGTTCAGTAACAATTTTGTCCTTTCATCACTCAGTGTTGGATCCACCATCAACTTCGTTTCTTCCTTCTTCAATTCCGTTATTAGACGATCTACATTTTCCACGTTGATTTTTCCCTAGTGTATCTATTTCACTGGAATATTTCTTTGTGTTTTTATTAGGCCCGACTACGGCAATTTCCAACCTTATTACTCTGGCTTCCAACTCCTGGGTCTTATTGATGTTTTCATGGAATTGTTCACTGACTGCTTTCCTTTCCATACACAGCTCCTGCTTTGCTACTATAAACTTTCCATTCCATTGTTCAGCTACTTGTTTCACACTATCGTTTAATTCTTTAGACCATTCCGCCTTCTGTTCTATAAAATCTAATGCATC
Source organism: Magicicada septendecula (assembly GCA_034769895.1). Classification (NCBI taxonomy): domain Eukaryota; kingdom Metazoa; phylum Arthropoda; class Insecta; order Hemiptera; family Cicadidae; genus Magicicada; species Magicicada septendecula. Next base: position 407,486,871 of record CM068373.1, read on the forward strand.
TATGCACTTATTCGTGTCTACAATTCTATCTAAGACCTCTTGTTTCAACGGACGTTTAAATTCACTAAAATTTTCTGTAATTTTACTTTATCTTGTTTTAAATCTTGTCTAAACTCATTTATACTTTCTCTTTGTCTTAAACTCTCTTGTTTACATTCATTTAACGTTTCTGTTTGTCTATCTAGTTTTTTATTTAATTCCAGCATCATCTTTTGAAATGATTCCATATCAAAATCTTTTGATTCTGCCATGTTGACTTATTTTTATATTTATATTTTAAAATAATTATTTTTTGGCAAACCGCGACTCTACTGTTTTTTATTTAATATTATTTATTTATATTTGTTATTATTATAAATTATCTCATACAAACAATGTCTCTCCTCTTTTAGTTTTGTTTAGCGCCAGTTGTGAAATACACAACAATATTACAGTTAAAATACGATAACATTATTAACAATACACTTAATTATTCTGAACCAATTTATTATGGCACGTTAAATATCGAGCCTGCCAATTTATTATGGCACGTTAATTTATTATGGTTCTTTTAATATCGAGCCCCACTTTGGGCACGCCAATTTATTATGCAACGTTACAACAATTATAAATAAAAATATATTATCATATTCTCAACGCAACTATAATATGTACTACACCAGCCAGGGCCCAGGATTTGGTTTCTCGTTGCGTCAAGTATATGTAGTTGCACAATAATTAAATAATTTTTAAAGAGGAGTGAGATGTTGTTGACATGAAATAATCATTTAAAACCGTTTCAAAATAATCATTCTAAGATTTATTACTGGATAGAAAAATATTTAACTATTAAATTTTCAAACATTATACAAATAAATAGTCACCTTTATAAGCTTTACAAATCTGTAACCTGCTATGCTATTCATAACATACAACAAAAATAACCAACCGTATAATCTTATTGACTAACCAACCATGTTAAACAAGTTATTTAAATTCTTTTTATTTGTGTGTCTGAAATTACCTCAAATTTTAATTAACGATAGCAACTCATTTACCAACAAAATATTATTAAGATTCAAGAATGAATTTATTGTTGCTATAAACAAATGAAAGTGATATTACATTTACTTCCAATCTATAATTGATTGATATTGACACACCCAAAATACAACAAAAGATTAGTATTTCTTTTTTACAAGTTATTGTTAAATTCTTCAATGGCAAACCAGCGAGAGGTATCCTGCTTAGTATAAACCTTCCCCAACTATGCCGTTCGGATCCGGCGTTAAACTGTAGGTCCCATATACCTGTGAGAGACTCAGTACCACACGCACCACGGGTATATACGGGGAGGGTACTAACCAGTCGAAAGGCTGAAGGACTACGAATTGTTAAATTACAGTCTCTTATCTAACTACTATTTTACTTTAAAACTCTAATTATTATCTGTTCATATTTAAGTTCATTTCCGAGAGCTCTCTTCACAATAAAATATAATTGTTTTTCATCACCTGCGTTTATCTGCTGTCACCGCGCGCGTGTGTGTGTGTGTGAGTGTGTCCAGAATCCTGAGACTTTGATGATGTTGATGATGGTTATTCTGCTGCTGTGGTCGTTGTCTGTAAGAGTTGTTGTTGTTGTTGTTGTTGCTCCAGAATTCCTCCTTACGTCTTGGTGTGAGTGTGGCAGTGTGAGTGTGTGTCCACGTCGATCTGCAAACGGGCAGCGTAACGTCGTCTGTAGATTCCTTGAGTGTGATCGCCCAAAATTGCCAGTGGCATTTATACTGGTGGCGATTTGACAGGCACAGGCCTGTTTTCGACAAGGTAGAGATTGCCAAAGCGTCCTTTTTATTACACTTACTTTTTGGTTAATTATCGCGAACTCATGACCATATTCGTCACATGATCGATATCATTGTTTGCGTAATGTTGCTCTGGTCACTCACATATACCACACATATTAATTACTCTTCAATTACACTAGTAATTAATATTAATTAGTTAGCATCATTAATATTGCACCTTTCTGCAATATTTTTACATTACCATACTCGTTAAAATCCCTTAATATTATGGTGTCTTTATAATTGGTGTAAGTCGTTGCTTACAGGTTTAACACAAGTAATTATTTTATTATAATCCTGTTAAGACATGATTACGGCTGTAACGCATCACCCCATCTTTTTTTTTGTTCAATTCCTGTCGGAACTGGGTCACACACACAAACACACGCACACCGTATTTTTAACTATCGAAACAGGTGCACTCTCGACATGGCAGAGCCTGCATTGTCTTGCACAAAATTGTATAAAATTGTTCCTTATTCTATTTACGCTAATTACAATATAAAACATACCGCCCTGAGCAAATATGCACATATATGAATTGTTGCAATATTACGTAAACACTTTAGTGTGTTTTTTGAGTTTCTGCCGGTTGTAGGATAGAGTAATCTATGTATTTCATTTGTGACGTTGGTTTTGTTTTTGAATGAAGATATCGATTTGTTTTGTACCTTTTTAATGAAAAAGCTAATCGTAAATATAATACTACTGACTCGGAACTCAAATTTTTTATTGGTAAAAATTTAAATCTTTTACCTAGTAGCTTGAACCAGTTTTCGTTTTTTTCAAGCTTTGTCACAGGCTGTTGCTACGAGCGCTGTCCGTCTTGTTATTGGTGACGGCGCCTTCCTTTGAAAGATCGAAGTTTTGTGTGTGCTGTCTCATGTGTTCGAATAGTACGCGTGATTTGAATTGTGTCTGTTCGTTTAAGATGTCGTTTTACGTGTTTTGTATGTCTGTATATTTATAGTGGTATATTACGACATCCTAAACGAAAGACACAATTCAAATGAAATTGTGTTTGTTCGTTTAGGATTGTTGTTTTTGCGTGTTTTTGTATGTTGGTTTATTTATAGTGGTATACTATGACATCATGTTACGACGAAGCTTGTAACAAGCAAAAACTGGTTCAGGCTACTAAGTAAAAGATTTACATGTTTTCCAATAAAACATTAGTGTTCCTAGTCAGTAGTATTATATTTATAATCATTCAATCAACGGTCACGTAATGGACAACAAATTCAGAAAATAAAAAAGCAGTGGTGGAAGAAGTCTGTCTCACACGCATGCCTATTATCCATGTATCTGTTTACCTCTCTCACTCACAAGTGCCTACATACGGTCACGCACAGACACATACACACACGAACACACACCGACAAAACATGTAATCACATGCACAAACATACATGTTTCTTCACGTATAAACATAAACGACATTTTGTTACAGGTATCCAGAGTGGACTTCCTCAAGTCAGTTACGTAAAAGCCATTGACGTCTGGATGGGAACATGCACAGGTAAAGCATATATTTATTATACAATCAGCAACTAATTGTTTGTGTCTAAATGTCTCACTGAATGTGTGTGTAGGTGTGAGTATGAGAAATTACGAAAATGATTATTTAACCTTTTGATCCTTTAATAGTTTAATAGTAAAACTTGGATTAAAAACACAAATTTGTTCAGTCATTTTAAGTGAACAGGACTTTTAGTCTTAGAAAAACTACTTTTAACTAAAGACACTACCGACTTGTGAATTTTAGGTACAACGAAAGTCGGAAAATGAGAGTCACGTCAGCATACATAAACTACTATATTACTATTTGGATACAATAATAATTTACATAAGTTATTAGTTAAAAACGCTCGTTTAAACTACCATAATTAAAATACTTAGCATTCTATATTAACAAATTTTATTAGCTTTCTAAAAATCAAAGTAGATTATAATTTATTTTTTAACGTTTGGAGTAAATTTCTTTTAACTTACAGCTGAAAATAAGGAAACAAAAATAAAATCAACTACCATGTGTGTGTTCATCTGTTAGAACTCAAACATTTTCTAGTACAACTAACAGATATGTTTTAGAATATCGTTAATTTTTGTAGTATTTTATTTTAATAAGCGTAATTGTAAAAAACGTAACTTGTCCTAGTGGTTCTTTTGTAGCTTCAGATACAAATAAAATAATGTACTGTAAATTACTACAGACTTTTGTGATAAAAATAAGAGCAGAATTTTCACTTTTGTATTTCAGTAACTGCTTTTGAATTCAGCTCTACAAAAAAATAGCTCTGTCGTGTACTATTTTTTCAGCATTTGTGTTCTGTGCACTACTGGAATTTACGTTTGTGAATTACATGTGGCGCAAAGTGACAATAGAAGTGACGACAAAAAGAGCAGTTGTAACCGCTTCATTGGGAGCCATTAATGGAGAGGCAGCAGCTAACCCAATGGACGCCATTCCGCCTTCTCTGGTAATATAAAATGAATACATTTTAACACTGGATATGCGACAGTACTGACTGTAAATTGACTAACGCTTCTTGAACTGTAATAGGCTCAGTATATTTACAGTTATAAGGTATTAGTATTCCATTTAGTTAAATAAAGTTCTATAAAAACAATATGTTCTAATAATGTATTTTTTCTCGAAATCTTTAAAATTATCCCTCCGTAGATCAATATAGTAATAGTATCATTTTATGGTTAGAATTTTTGAGCGTTAGGACAAATGCCAATTTATTACAAGTCATATTTTATGTAAAGAAGAAATCAAATTTATGTTTACGCTCTCATTCCTTTTTAGTCACTACTAAATGTTGTAATTAATCTTTCTGGCCAAGATCTGTCAACCCATGGTGTCGGTCTGTTGCGACGAAACGTCGTTCTTACCCGGTCAATTGTGTCTCACACTTTCACTTGGTCATGACTGACCGAATCCTTGTCAATTAGTAGAAACGTTCATGTTCGATTTTAGTACGTAGGCTTTCACGTCCGGTGTCACTATAATTACTTAAAACTTCCGGGCTGAAAGGCCGTGGTCGAATGCTTGATGTTGTGTAGCTAGACGTTTCGGCCACACCACCAGTGGCCATCTCCAGTAGCAAAAATTGTTCGAAATAGGGTGGTATGCCGAACAAGTCGCCCAGTAAACTGGGAACAAGCAACCCAGTTTTATTGGGCGACTTGTTCGGCATACCACCTATTACGAACATTTTTGCTACTGAAGATGGCCACCGGTGGTGTGGCCGAAACGTCTAGCTACACAACATCAAGCATTCGACCACGGCCTTTCAGCCCGGAAGTTTTAAGTAATTATAGTTCCTGTTCAATGTTCCTTCGATGACGTTTCTATTCTGTAACATTTTTGTGTGCAAATAACCACTATCTTCAAATATTATTGTTAGGTCAGGTTAGGTTAGGGTAAGTAGGGTTTGGCTAGGTTAGGTTGGGTTAAGGTTGGTTAGTATTATATTATTAGGTTAAGATTATTTAAAGTTATTTAAATAACTTTAAAAGGAATTCTTTTAATAATTGCAATTACGTTACGAATGAACAGAATAATTGTGATAGTAGTTTCTGTATTATAAGAATAACACGAAAATGTTAGTAACGATATGGCACCCGCTTACAAAATTATGAAGAAAAAGTCGACGCTTTACGACAGCGCAGAGAAAGTTTATTGGTTACAACGGTAGCCTATAGGCCTATCACTTTCTTGTTGAAATTTATTGGCGGACTGTGTGACCGTAGTCCGTTGTTTTCTACAAAAACAGACGTTTCGACAGTGACATCGACTGCCATCATCAGTGTAAAATCAAGTTATAGTAAGTTGGTATGCCGAAATGTATGTTTTTGTAGAAAGAATGGGCCACGGCCAAACAGGCTGGCAATGAATTTTAACAACATTGACTTCGGCCGTGTAAGCCTACAAAGTACGTTATATCTCTATCTCTTTACATGTTTATGATAGACGCAGTTTGTGTCTGTAGCTGACAGATCGATATTTTTGTTGGCAATTGACCGGGTTCGAAGTTCCACCACGATCGCAACCGACCGGGTTTCGTACAAACGGGTCGCAACTGACCGCGGCCCATTACCAATTACTCGCCAACTCCCTGACGTTTTAATATGCTGTAAAGTCTTGACTATCGACTGATGTTTTTGTTTCAGCAACCGAAGACGGTGTTTGTACCGCCTGAAACATCGAACACAGCACTGGCTCGACGTATCGACGAGTATTCCAGGCTCATGTTTCCACTTGCTTTTGTGCTGTTCAACATCTTATACTGGTCGTACTACCTACGATAAACACAGAAGTATTATTACATGAACAAGAAAGCTCATCACGTGTAACTGAATAGACTGTACTTCGATGCTGAGGAATGAACGCTTGGTTTTGTCCAGTGTCCAAAACGATATTGAAACCAATATAAATATAAAGTTTAAATGTATTAAAATTGTAAATTAACAAAATATTTGTAAAGTACATACTTTCTAAACGTGATTATATTACAGACACGCATACATACACACACGTACACACAAATACTTTAATATACAACATACAAACACGAAGTTTTATTTTTTATCAGCCAAAGACACGTGTCACTTTTTTATACTACTTAACAATCTAGTCGTATATTTACAAAAAGACCAGTAATATTATTAACATATATAGTCCAGTAGTAATTTAACAAAAAAAATTAAAACTTTATTTTTACTTTTGAGTTATCATATAAATTAAACATCATCTCGAGTCATCTTTTATCCTACTAAACACCATATACCCTTCTGAAAATATCAACATTTACATTAGTTTAGCAAAAAGCTAACTTTTTTCAGACAATTCCATTAAGGTGTGACTAACTGACATTAAAATATACATTTAGAAAGTATTAAAAAACCCGTATATAAGCAGTGGGAAGCTTAAATATTTTGTTTACTCGTTACTTCTATTATATTAAATTATACAACATAAATATACTAAAATAGAACGATTTTACAATTTTATTTGCATAAAGAAACAAACAGCAGAAGAAGTGGTTTATATCATCAGGTTTGATTATTTTATACCAACCCACTACTACCAATTAATTCTGCTTCGCATTATGCATTCCTGTTTTAATAAGATGCCTGTTTTAACGAAATTCATTAAACCGTTGTACAGCTAATATCATCAGACATGAAACCGACTGGTGTATGCTTACTGTGATTTTTTTTTCGGAGCAATCATTTGGTGTTCATAACAGATGCATGATTGGTATGTGCGCAGCTCTATCGGCACTGCCTTTTCAGCTCCCCGCGACTATTGGTCAAACCATGTGTTATTATTTCTTCTGAGCGCAAAAAAGTACAGACAATTTTTTAAATTCATTTTTATTGTCACTTATTTTACTGTGATTCTATATTAAAAAATGTTTTGAAAATGTACAAAAGTGTTAATTCTACAGAAATATCAAAATTTCAAGACAATTTTTACCCTGGTCCATCATAAAATTAAAGCTTTCTCGGCCGCTGTCATTTCAAATAAAATTACTTTCCAGGCTGTTAGGTTACAGTAGATTTTTTATAAATCCAGACGTATCCACTGCAGCCGTGACAGACATTTAAATTAAGTGGACCAGAAGCCAACAGCCTAGACAGTAATTTGACTGAAATTTACCCTGATTATTTGTTATTTTACGTGAATTGAGTATCCCGTGTAAACACGAGGGGGTGAGAGAGGGCAGAGGTAGTAAGATAGATAGATCGATGATTGATAGATAATACTTGAGAGTGAGTAAGTAAGAGGGGAATATAGAGGGTAACATCTTTGTGAGAATATCGAAAAATATCTTCACATTATAGACCATAGTAAAGTGACAGTGCAATGCATCCAGTATGAATATTTTAAAACTTGTACAATACTGAAAAACCAAACTCATTTTATTAGAGTTACAGCGTACATAGGATTTACATAGTGAATGGACGTGAAAGATGGTTAAAATTAGAAAAAAATACATAAACCATTCCAAAAATATTTGTATAAAGTAAATATATTTTTCATTTACATTATCACAAAAATTTTTATTACGCTTACTGTAAATTAATATATTAAAAACGTAAACCTACTTATCACGAATTTCATAATTTTTTTTTTATTTTTACATCTGCCTTGTTCAGTTAAAAAAATAAAGCAAAAATTGTTAAGTGCTTTTATTAACTTAGTATAAAGCGTCACGTATGTAAAGTCATTTACGAGACCTATTTCAGCAACTAAGAAGCACACGTTTCTCTGTAAAATCTCTGACCAATCAAATAATTTTTTGTCTGTGCTTCCTTCTTCATGTGACATAAACGTTAGGTATGAATGATGAGGTTCTGTTTATGTGTATTTTTTCGTGAGAGTGTGTGTGTGTGTGTGTGCGCGCGCGTGGGGCGCGCATGAATTCTTGTGCACATGACCGTATGCTTTAATGAAGAATGTGAGGAAGAGTGTAATGTTGACCAAATCTGAAGAACACTAGACGAATTAAGTATATAATTGTACTATGTGATTTACTTTTAAGTGAATTATGTATATATATATGTACGGTTACGTGAAGTACCGCCATTAGTGCAAAGTTGGACGCTAACAATAAAATAGTAGGATGATGAAAATTCGGTTGTTACATGTAATTTTTACAACAAACTTCTTACCAACAGCTTATCATAAACAAACAAGTTAATTTGTTACTATTTGTTGCCAAAAGAAAACCAATTGTGCTTTACGCTGCCTTACATACCAACGTAATACGTATAATAGGGCAAATAAATATTACAAAAAAAATTAAAAAGAACATGGTAGTATAAAAATTATTGCAATACTAAATATCCCTAGTTCTACAGGCAGCGAGTATAGAATTCATTAATACCACACAGGTTCATTAAAGTGAAGTAAACAGGTTTAAAAATATATATAGTTACTTTACAAAAAGCATGACAAGCTAACACGAGAGTCGAAGTGTGTTACTTGAGTTAATTTTTAAACAAGTAAATGTGTTTATAGATTTTATTAGTTTACTATTACTTAGTTTAATTTTATTTATAATATTATTAAGTGTTATTCGTTTACAGAGTATTATTATCATTTTAAAATAAGTTATTACAAATTTTATATTAAATTAAGTTACGCGTGTTTGAGTAAATTGTGTTTGTTTTTTTTTGCAAACTCTTCAACATTTTTCTACAAATATTATTTAGATTATAATTTTTGTATTTCACGTATCGTAATATCCGAAATTAAAAACATTTTGCAATCCACCAACAAAGTTTTTCGTTTTCGTGAATTAACTCCCTGCATACATGTATTCACACACACACACACACACACACACACACACACACACACACACACACACACACACACACACACACACACACACACACACACACACACACACACACACACACACATAATTATTTTACTGTGATCAGATCGTTAAAATATTTTATCCAAGCATGTGATGTTGATTACATGTGCTCACAGAGGCACTTACTTATAGTACAGAATTGTATTCCACAAATAATTTCTTCATTACAAAGCAGTATCTTGGCACTTTATTATTATATTTTACAATGTATTATAATTAATTGATACTTTGTTTACTTGTAATTGAAAAATTTCATGAAAGTAGAATGCAGTGACAATAATGACATAATGTTATATTCTGCGGCTATATTATTTCGACTAAAATTTTCAATGTATAACGTGCAATATCATATGAATAAATACGTATATTTCGTGTAAATATCTCTTAATACAATCAACTATCTTGATTCTTGTAATTTATCAGTAGTAAAATTGACTTTCTATTTAACTTCAACGGTAAAGGTCTTCAAACAGAATTAGCCAGTAAAGAAAAACACACCTTATTTATTAAGCAATTTGAGGGTAGTGCTACATTCGTATGCGTGTAAAAGCTTCAGTTTCTTACGTTGTCTTGTACTGTTGTGTAGGGTGTTTTTCAATGTGCCAAAGTCTATAAAATTTGCACTAATGGTGGTACATCATTTAAGTAATATTAAAAATTGTAAATTACTTTTACTAATATATTCTCTATACATATATTAGTAATGTTACAATAAATACAATGTATTTTTAAATATTTGTATTGTAAGTAATAAAATAAACCATATAATAAAAAATGTCGACTTGTTTCTCTGCAACTGTTAATTTACTTTCTGTTATAGTGTACTCCTAACTGTAGTTACTATTTCTAACTTGAACTGTGTGCCAAGTACCGCTGTTATCGTACCGCTTTCTTGGCAGATTTGTCATACATGTTCTACCCAACACTCAAAAATAAAGTAAATGTTATCATGCAACATGTATCGGCGTCCGAGTAACCATTTCTTCTGACAATACATATCACCTAATGGTTAAATTGGAGATTGCACTATAAAATATTTTTGCAGGAATGGTAATTTCTTTTTATATGAGGATCACCGTGTGTAAAAGGTGTTTTAAAACTGTGGTAATCAGTTCCGCTCAATGAGTTCAGAAGTTGATTATGGTCAGGACTGTCGACTGTTTATAAGCAGAAAACCAATGCAATGTTTAAACTTAAATATTTCAACATTACGTTTTCTTAGTAATCTTAAGGAGTGTACGTGTTACATTGACGAAGCGAACAAACAGAATAAATTTGTTTACAGATGTTGGGTTAATTACAAAAAAATATTTACAAACAGAATTATCACTGTTGAACACCACTATAGAAAAATTATTCCGAAAAGCGCTTTCAAGCTTCTCAGCTCATCGTCAGATCGGAAATCCGATCGGAAAGCGCTTTTCGGAATAATTTGTCTATAGTGGTGTGCAAAAGTAATAATTCTGTTTGTGATTGTAACCACTAACACGACTTTCTTAATTAAAAAAATATTTAGACACCTTTAGTGAAATTTTATGAGTCAGTTAATTTGACTGTTGTGGGTTGTTTGTAAGAGACTTTAAATGTTTTCAGACTAACCACTCTCTCCATAATTGTTCAAACGTAGACAACAGTGTGCACGTGAAGGAAATTTATATTAATATTTGGTAGAGTGGCCCCGTTAATATAACTTGTTTGTAGTACCAAAATAACGCAATTGCACTAAGGTTTAGTTTAATTAAGCCTGAATTTATTTAAATTTACTACTATTTATTAGTCTACTGATGTCAGTACAATCTTCTACTATAAAAAATAATTAAATCATACCAGAAAGTAAGAATATGAAGTAATTATCCGAGAAGTGCTTGACAAATAATGGAGTATATTTATTAGTAACAATGTGGACGACATACACAGACGCCAAATGGTGGCTTAAAGATTAATGAAACATCTCAACCAAGGGAACAGGGCGACGGTGCATCTGAATTCCATTGCAAAGAACAAATGGATTGAATATTACAAGGAGCAATAAGATGATCCTAACGTTCTCTAGGAAGCTTGTAGATAATTTGTGGACCTCGAAGTTTCATTTCCATCTATGAGTAATCCGATTTAAATAATTTATTACCAAAAAAGTAATTTTGCCGCTAAATAAGGAGAATTCACGATAAAACAGTTTTAAAATAACGTCTCTGAAATAAAGTATTTTAAAATTAAAACTGCTTCTATCACTTCAAATTACTGAGAAAGTTTGTAACCAATCGACAGGTAGAATATCTCTTTACATTAATTAGAACATCGTATGTAAGATTCAATGTAGTATGTTGGAGATGATAGTGAAACAACCAAGGTCATCCGAAGTTACGCTGACATCGTAGATCGTGACGTCATAACTCATGATGTCATCATGACAGAACTTGTTATGACGTCATCATCAGCTCACGCAAGTGTGTTGGTGTCAAGTTGACCGACTTGTAATGAGGGAGAAAAAAATTGCCTCGCTTAGGGAGGTAGGTTAAACAAGAATTTTATTTTACCTTGCTGTATTTTACCTTCCAAATATTACGTCAAGGTGGAAATTAATTTTTGAAGGAAAACAGTAACAAAGATGAAGATAGTGATATCAATATCTCTGTAATTTAAATAATTTAGTCATCGCCTTGTAACTTTAATGAAGGGAACGATGGATGATTGGTAGGTTCGGTTAAGTTGTTGGCGGGCAGGATTGTCTTGTGTTTGAATAATTATGTGTGTGTGTGTGTGTGTGTGTGGATTTTTTCTACTCTTGGTCAACACCATCGTTGGAACAGGCTCGAATTGTTGTATTTGTAACTAATCGTATATGTTTATTAAAAAAATAAAAAACTCATGTACATTGTTCTTGTGTGTACCAACATTTGTTTTCGAAAATCACTTTGACCCACACTGACAATCGAAAAATTGTATGTAACATACGCACGCGTACACGTATCACTTTTTTGAAAGGATTTTTTAAAAATAAATCACTTAATTAATCACTCTTTGGGCACTCGGTGAAACGAATTACTACAAGGGCGTTAAAACACACAAACACTTGGTGATTTTTACAGTTTATTATTTATTTACCTCTGACAGCTGTTTTAACTTATTAAGGTATTCCTAAAGAGATAAAGGATCAACTAAATAAAGACTGCGAGGGTGGTGAATATGTGTTTAGGGTGTGTATCCAGACATGAATGTGGGGTGTGTATGACGGAAGGGTAGAGAAGCTAGTAAAGGAAGATCAAGTATTTGTAAAAACTAAGTACAATAGGGAGGTAAAATATAAAAATGAAGTAAACTAAATAACAAGTTTTAATAAAGACGATACACAGAATTCAGTTTGTTTGTTTGTTAAATTTTTGTTACTATTTTACCTTTATGTATGCTGTGCAGTAGTGTTATGTTTTTTGTATCTATGAAATGATTGTGTTGTAAGCAATTACCTGTAAAACCTGCATTGGCTGTATTAGTTAAAGCAAAAATTATTAGTAAAAATACTAGTGAAAAATGGAGTTTATAAAATACACTGCAGAATGCAATGTTATTTATATCGGACAATGTGGTCATGCTCTGAAACATTGCATTTTTGGACATAAGAAAGCGTTTTTAACTAAAGTTTCTTCTCGGGACAAAACTGTGAGTACTATACACAGTATAGTATTAATTATCTAACACTAATCTATTAATTATTACATATGATTTGTAAATACCCACTGAGCAGTCGCCACCTTGGTATACTTAGTTTCTCAGAATAACATGTTTACCTATCAGAAAAGAGGTAACAAGAGAAATTGTAGTATATTAGAGGGAAAATAGTTATTCAAAAAATATAAGTAGACGCGTTGTATAAAGGTTATTTTCTGAAACATCGTTGAGCCAAGAGTTGGGTCGATGGTTGAGCGGTTTTCATTACAACGTAAAGTGGCAAAATAGAGCTGTTTGTTAATTTATTTACAAATAAATATAAATTTCAACCTTTAAAAAATTATAGCAAAATAGTGTCTTTTTCTCTGTATTTTTCGTTAGCTATGACCGTCGTATGACTGCTTAAAAATAATGGGCTTTGCGTACCTCCTTCAAGGCAGCACAATTACCAAACTTTTTTGCAAGTAGCTTGTAGCCTAGGTATTTTTGGAGAACACTGCATGAATTGGTTTTTTTGAAGCTTATATATTTTCTTAGAATTTGATGTTTTTCTTTTGTGGATGATGAAAATTTACTTTAAACGGATATTTAAAAGAGTTCCGTGTTTCCAGAATCACAGATGTATTTTTATTACATTTTAATAAGAACGTAAGAACAATAATGTAAGGGGAAAATAGTTACCGACACTTTAATCACTAAACAAACGGCACTTATGTCTTTATGTTAACAGGTAACACCGTTTTAGTTTTTTGAACACTAATATCTAAATGTTTGGTCAAAAATACCAACATATTGATTGGTGACATACACATCATTACGTCACAAAACATCATACAAGGCATAAATTGTACGAGAAATGCACGTGATCGTTTATAAACTTCATGACATTTGCGAAGAATATTTTTATTTGTTTTATTTCAGTTTGGAGTAGGCAACTAAAAAGTTCATGATAATTTGTCTCACTTACCTCAGTCTAAAAAAATTATGTTTTCAAAAGTCTGTACCATATTGCAAATTAATTCTAAATTTATGTTTTCCCTTTTGGCATATTTGAGCTTCATTAAAAGTGGGTACATAACGCGATTCATTAGTTTCCTAAGTACCAAATACGGACATGTATGTCTGGTATTCTTTAATTACAAATATTGTATTGCACACACAGCTTGTAAACTCATGCATATTATTTTCTTTGCAAAATCTAATTTTAACTTACTAATTATAGACAGTGTACGTAGAACAAAGTATATTCAGACAGACTGAGAACTAAAAAGGAAAGTGAAATTAATATTATACGGAGATGGAGAGGATCAGGGTAGTACGCGTACATGTAATTAAGAATTGTCTGCTAAAAGCGAATCTTGTTGTGTAAACGAGAGTTTTTACTGCAAACAGCGCTTTTAGAGGATCTAGTTTTTCGCCTTTGATATCGCATCCTAAATTAAAACTTTGTGCTGTAAGGACTTCAGTGTAATTAAAATTAAACAGGACAACATATCACGAAAAGTTTACACATATTTATTGACTTTTTACAAATCTATTTGTGCAATGATTATGACTCAAAATACTTACAAGACCTTGACCAAAATAGTTAATTGGGTCACCGATTTGTTGGTTTCCTTTCTGTGTACATGATTTTTTTAAATACTATATTAAACAATATATTAAAATTATGTTATTCTTTTGTATATCCCGTACTTTTCATATTAACGACGGTTCCGTTGTAAATGTTTAAAATAATGTTAATATTGTGGTTAATACCGTTTATAAAGGTAAGCAATATTAAAACCTTAAAACTAAAAACTAACATTCTTACATATTCTCTTTAAATTAAGTGATATTTTATATAAACTCGCTTAACTAACAAAATTAATTCTCTATTGTTAGCTTATTTCTTTAGTGTATCATTAACATTTCTGTAAAAATTATTTTAATCTATTATGCACAACTTGTAAATAAATGTTATAATTCCTGTACGAATAACTATTCATAGTTTTATAAATCAACTTTAACTTCAAATTTTAAATCTCTTTAATTACTTTTTTTGTAAATAATTGTGTGCATAATTTCTTCTCGTACGTACAAACATATGTAAATTGTAAGAAGAAATATCATTTTCGTCTTCCCATATCAAATTAGAATCCAGTTTTATAAAAGGTACAGCTGTCGTTTAAACCACAACATCCTACCAAAATTAGTTATGTAGTTGTCCAGTTGTCGTAGTTGTGAACGCTTCATTGCTCTAACAGACTAAGACTACGTGGCTACTAGATACTTACCGTGGCTTCACTCCACTTCACTCGCCTCCGCTTCTGGTGGCCGCTCGGCCTAACTGTAGCAACTGAGCCCGGCGTAATGTTCTACGGAAGTACAAATCCAGAAAGGTGTCACTTCCTGGCTGACAAAAATTTGTTCACAGATACTCAAAAAGTGGCGCGCGCACACACACACCCGTGCGCACATACACATTCACAGAAACCTTTACTTAATTCAAGTAATTAACACGGTCAAGAAAAACGGCTATAACAAATTACTGTGTTAACCAGTAATTGAGTTGACGACATACTTGAGAATTATAATCATTTGTGTCATCATTTTTTATAGGAATATTCAATTGTCATTACTCTTGTTATTACTGTCATTACCTGTAGTACTCTTATGCTTCTGTTTTAAGATTTTGCAGATGGTCTTTTAGGATTAGTACAGTACAGATAGGGAAATTCATCACCTTCTTCTTCTCCTCTTCAAGGATTAGGTCACATAAACTTGTTCCGGCACCCATTTCATTCTCGTACAACCCACGTCTCTCCTACTAATGGCTTTATAGTTTAGTGCTGCTTTCGGGAATCGATCATCTGTCATCCTTTTCAGATGATCGCAACATTTTCTTCTGTAACTACATTTCAGCACTCTGAATCTTGCCGGATTCCTTTTTGTCATGACTCACGCTTCACTCGCAAAAATCAATGTGGGTATTGCCATTGTCTTATAAAATTTTATCCTTGTGCTGTCTCTTGTTTTACTTCTATGATTTCTATGAATCGTACCACAAATATTCCTAAATTTATTTAACTTCTCATATTTAATTTATAGGCTATATCATATATAGCTTAATAACTTACTGCACAGCCGAGATATTTGAAACGGCTTACTTGTTCTAAAGTGATGTTGTTTATAACTATCTTAATCCTCATAACTTTAAAGGTAATGTTTTCGGACTTTTTTTACTGAAATTGGCAGTATGTACTTTCTTGGCACTTCTTGTAAACATAGCTCTTTGTAAATCATCCTCATTTTCTTGAAGAAGAACTAAGTCATTCACATATAACAGGGAACCCTTGATTTATTGAGCAGTATTTCTGGAGACACTCTGGATTTTCATGCTCTCAACATGTCGTCAATGTACATATTAAACACGGTTGGCGAAACACAGCATTTCTGCCCACCTCCCTTATTTATTGGAATGTCACCTGAGAGCCAACCATTCAGAATCAGGACTACAGATATACTTTTTTAAAAAGTCTTTACTGAATTTATTAAATACTGTGGATATCCTCTCGTTCCATAATATTCCATAACTTTAATATTCTATAGTGTATTGTTTTGCATAAGTGATGTGTTCGTTAGGGCCTGTAGTCAAGTCAGAACTCCCGTACATCTTCAACCTCTTTGTTTTAATCTACTACACACATCGGGACCCTTTTATCTGTCATTTATGCATTTTAAGATGCTGTTAGGAGTACTTGCAGTTACCTAATACATTCCTTTTACACATTTGTTAACACTGAAAAAACGTATTTTAGGTTAATTTCGTTATATCTTAATGGTGCCTAGTCTTCCAGTGTATCAACACTGGCAACGCGAGCTGAAAGAAATTAAAGTTAGCAGCTCAGTTAACTGACACAGTGTGAGTAACTTGGCCCACTAGTTAAGTACACCTCGCCTCTTCTTCATGACGGCCGCTGTGATTATATTTCGTAGGACGCAATGTAGTCTTCTTCTTCTTCTGGACTACAAGGTTTAGGCATTTGCTTGTTCCGTCCTCACAAACTTACGACCACCGTTTTCGTGATCTTCCTATATCTATTTTCCCTCTTAGGTTGTAGTTAATTATTTTTTGCGCATTCTCCAATTTCCCATTTTATTTACGTGGTGTTTCCATCTTTCTTTATATTCAGTTATTTTTTTATTTATTGCATATAAATTTAGTTCATTTTGCACGTCTTCATTTCTTACTAAACCCCTTTTTGTGCAGCCTTTGGTCCGTCTCAGAAATCTCATTTCTGCTGTCTATATTCTGCTGTCTCCTTTTTTGGTATTTACTCAACTTTCACTCCCATACATAAGTTGGCTTTTCGTGTTTTGTTATTTAATGTTCTATTTATTGTGCCACATATTACCTGGAAATTATTTATTTTATTTTCCATGTCATTGTCATAATTGTAGCTTGTGTCGCAGCCCAAGTATGTAAAATGTGATACTTGTTCGATTGGCTTATTGTTGACAATTATTTTCGACCTAACGGGATACTTGCCTTGAAAAGCCATGAAATTCGTCTTATGCAAGGAAATTTTAAGATTCAATTCTGGACATATTTGATTCAGTCGGTGCACTGCCAGTAATTTATCTTCACTGTCTATATTATCGTCAGCACATAGTAACATACTCAGGTAAGTATGTCGGTCTAGCTGGACTCCAGGATATTCAAATATTATATAACTTATATATAATATAGTATATATCAAATATTAGTATATTATCGAATACTTATCCAACAAAAAGCGTTTGCAGCATAATAATACCATACAGATTTATTAATTCTTTTATATCAATATAATTTGTTTTTCTCCATGTTTGGGAGATAATATTAAGTGTCAGGTGTCAGTTAACCTAAGACAACCTAACGTAACCTACATCACCATCACGAGATGCCAGTTTGTTTCTCGACTGTAGCCACCTCTCGCATCTCAGCTTCCAACGCCTGCGGGCCGTCCATTCTACATACCCCAATTTTCTTTTCTCTAAAGCCACCTTACGTAATCTAAATGAAATGTGTAATTTAAATTTGGCGCAAAATAAATTCAGTCATAAGTCAAAAGAAAAAACACAAACGCACACACACACCCTTACACATTTTGGCTCGTTTGCTAATATAATTTCTTGCACATGCAGTTCTCTAAATTGTCCATAGTTATAATCCATATAAATTACACTGTTATGTATACTAATGGTATGTTAAACACAGAGACGCATTTTGCGCCCTATTTAGCGTGTGTAAAGTTTAGCTTTTGTCTCAAATTGACACTATGCATTTAACAGATGGTTCATGCAGAGATGATCCATTACGTTAAGTGGATTTTAACGTTGTCTCTATAATAATAAACTTTTATTACAAACGTCTGCTCATAGAATCTACGAAACAAAAGGACAGCTAAATATGGTTAATACATAACCTGAATTCCACGGAAGTTTAAATCCAACTGAGGTAATAGGACTTTTTTTTTTGTCACAGAGGTGGTTTACACCAATATTGAAGTTCTTTAAATGAGTTCAATTTATTATAGATATAATTAGTAAAATAGTTTACCTTTTTCTTGTCCGTCTGGTGGCCTTTTCTCTATATTTAAATCGACGCGTTTCAGGGCATATGCCCCATCATCAGGATATCCCTTGTTAAAGGTCGTCAATGGTTAAAATATTATATTAAATTTTAACCATTGACGACCTTTAACAAAGGATATCCTGATGATGGGGCATATGCCCTGAAACGCGTCGATTGAAATATAGAGAAAAGGCCACCAGACGGACAAGAAAAAGGTAAACTATTTTACTAATTATATACTATAAGTGGCTTGGATACCGAAAAACATGGATCTAAAATTATTATAGATGTTCTGTATAGGCCTGGGATGTAATTTACTGTGTACTGATTTTTTTTACCAGTCTTAACACATTACTGCAGATTTTAGATTATATGTTAAAAATTTAATATAATCTAAAAATTTATTCAAGGTTGTGTTTAGCTGGATTCGCGCCACTTTAGTTAACTTTTACTGCTTTAACACTTTTTACCCAAAAATTATTTAAAATTAGGAAGTTATTAATATTAAAAAATGTTTATATTAAGATAAGTATTAAGAAATGCAAAATATTAACAAAACTTATTTTAGGTTTTACACCGTAGAGCTTAGTTGTGTAAAATTAATACAATACTTTCTAAAGAAAAGGGAATAGGGTGATAGAAAGTGAGTGACGGTAAAAGAAAGAGGGAAAAAGGTAGGCTACACTGTTGCCGGGATACTCTGCAATGCTGCTCAAACTTAAGATATCTTTAATAAACAAGACATTATATATTACGAGTTGACAGGTTTCGTACTGTCAGCTATTGTTGTGTGTCAGCTGATGATGTTTTTGTGTGCACAACTATTCACAAACGCTGAGGGAAGCACCCTGAGGGCAAATTTCGACTTTCTGGAGAAAAGTCTGCAAAGGGAGTTTTTGGCTTAAGTAGACAACATACGACACTTGTATTTTTCGTATACGTCCGACGAGATAAACCAGTGAGATTGGCTTCACAATTGCCTCCGTACTACGTCGATCTCAATCCTATTAACACTGTCTCAGGTATCATGAAGTTGTAAGTGGAAGTACACAGTAGAAAGTTTTATGAACTACTGGCAAAAGTATTGACAATGATTTTGCGTTCGTAAATTGTCAGCAGTGGAAGAATTACAGCGACCACGTGGAGAAGGTAAAAGACAAAATATGGATATCAGATAACCTGCAGTATTACGGTGAGACTTTTGTCACACAGCAGACCGGGACTTCACGTAAAGTGTCAAGTGTGAGAGAGGATTACAGATGGGTGATAGTGCTTTTCAAAGCAGTGCAAAGCACAGGATGGAACCGCTGGAGTGAGCGGAAAACTGTAATGGCCGCTGGAGTAAAAGCTGCTGAGTAAATAAAAGTTCACTAACGATTTGCGTACTTTGTTTGTGTTGTCTTTTCACTGACAAGTGAAACACTACAATATATAGCTTACTCAAATTATAAGGCTTTAATTATTGTAGTTTTGTAAAAACTTAGGGATCATATTTGGTTTTTCACTTTGACAGTGAAGTATTGTCTGTAATAATCCTTCAACTTGCTTGGACACGACCATTTAAAATATAAACGTAACTTATATTTTAAGTTGTTAGTCATTTAGTAAAACACTGTAGGTCAGTATGGTTGATTGTATTTGTTTCCATTTTTGTATGCATGTACGTATAAACTTGTATATTTCTGTTTGACACTTACAAAGTGTTTAATTTCAGTATAATCATGACGTTTGGTGGTATATCACTTAAATAAATCTGATAATGGATTCCTGCTATTTTAAAAAATACATTGATGACTACAATAAATTTTTGTTATTCTTAAAATGGCTGTATATTAAATTGAAAAATATTTATTTTCACGATTATTATTGTTATTTTTATTGTCGTTAACATTTGCTACTTATATTGTGTATTACTCTAATCTATACTTTTATTTCTTTGTTTTTAAGTTTATTCTAGGAAGGATATCTACTTACCTGCATATGACACTTCCTAGTTATCATTCACCACTAAACAAGGACTAAACAAGATCTGAAGGTGTACCTTTACATAATGTCATAAAAATGTAGAAGATTTGATCATATAATTTAAAACAGTAAATCCAATTTTATTTTTTAATTCGCAATTGACCATTTGATTAGTAAAATTTTACTTCATTTCATAATAATTATTTTTTCAAAATCTAATTACAATGAATGGAACGCGCCCTGAAGGATTTTAACGCAAGTAAGAGACTGGTTGGGGAAGGATTATGGATAGGAATGAATGTAGCAGAATTGTAAACGAGGCCAACTATCACCAAAGGTTGTAGTGCTGTAGGTAAGCATTTTCTTCAGTATATGGTTGATACAGCTTATAAGCGCACATGCGCGTACAGCGAATACAGCGTAATCGTATAAAGTACAATGCGTGACCGTACATTATACCATAATTAGTGAAACTATGAGGACCTATATAAGTAATTTTATAATCTCTAATAAAACAACCATATACCGTACCCTATATGATAGTAATGAAAAATATGAATTGTATTTTATAAAGGTTTTCTTGTATATTTTATAATTTGTATATATTTTATATTATATTTTATTTAAGTTGTTCACATTAATTCCCACTTGGTTTAGCTTACTCTAAGAACACCTTGCTTACTTTATAAGGACGTCAGTTTAATTGATGGATCTCTCTCCTCTGAGCCGGTAGTCTAAGGCTAAGTGATAACGAACGTTAGTTCTAAGGGACGGTTGCTCTGAATTCAATATATGTCTAAAATAAAGAGTGAAATTTTACAAACTTATAAATACGAAAATAATGTTTTCATATTCTAAACGTGAAAGAAACTTCTGATAATCAATTAAAAAGTTTACTGAAAGTTGCTACCAATTAATGCGATGTTATAAACAAATAAACCTCAGCGCTATCAACAAGTTTTGTAGCGCTTAACACGCTATATGCATATTTTTAAAGTTTAAATATTTACATAGTTTACATTCAGTCTATTTCATATATTATTATAAAATATGTTTAATTAGTTTCTCCATTATTTTGTATTTTCTGCAGACAGTCAGATAGAAGGAGAATGGCGGAATTGAAACTGAAAGTTCGCTTCCATTGTTCCATGCATGATTAATATACGTACCAAGTACTACGTAAGTCAAGTATGTCACGTTTACTTGCTTCCAGCGTTGCGGTTTCTCCTACACGAGTGTACAAATTAATTGCTCCGACTTATTCACGTGCATAAGGCATACAATAGAGAAAGTTAATGGCAAGCACTGATGCTTTTTGTAAGCTAAATACCAACGCAACAGCGTCATGTCAAGAGGCTAACGTTAATTGCAACTACTTGACTGTATTCACTTATGAGCATTAGACAGCAATTGAGAAACTTCGAAACTCACTTCATTTCACTTCTACGTCTGTACTTTGTGGTAACTTTCTCGTTGCTGCATGAGTCAGTAGTAAATCTCTCTTTGTTTTCAACTGCGGAATTAATTTTATTATTATTTTCGCATTTCACCATTAGAGTAATCTGAGGGATACCAGTGGGTAAACCCAGTAAATAGACATTTAGTATTAAGATACTGATAGAGTCAAATTGCTCGTTAATCTATCTAAGATTAGTTGAAAAAAAAAAAAAATTTTCGCATTCTTGGTCTTAAAACGTGAATACTTGGTTCTTCAGAAGCCATTGCGGTTGTTTTAGTGGTTAACCTGGGCTCCATTGTAAAAATACTAGAATCACTGACTTTTCAGAAAAGAATTGCGAGTGTAAAGCGTTGAATACTCTGGATAGTATCTCCCAGTTGCTGAAGTAAATAACTTTTTTAGTTGCGCTTCGCAGAAAAGATGAATTTTTTGAGGAGTACTGTAGGCTGCACCATTCATGACAGAACGAAGAATGTGCATATAAAGACGGAACTGAGGGCTGACCCATTGTTGGAACACCTAAGGAGCAACAAAAGAAGAAGGTGTGAACATTTAAGAAGAATAGCAGGTGACAGGATTCCAGTGCTAACAATGGATTATAGACCGGTGGGGAACAGAGATGTAGGACGGCTGAGAGCGAAGTGGGTCCCGGAACCGGTTCAGAATGAGCCTAATCCTTGAGGTTGATGATGATGATGATGTTGATAATGATAAGTTGCGTTAAAGAAATTATGGAATTTTTATTTTATAATGTAAACGGAATTGAAGTATGTTATTAAAGTAAATTTCGCTAAATTATTCGTCAATTGTAAAAAGTTTTGAATATTATTTTCGAAATATAATTTCAATCAGTATCTAATTAAAATCTATCTTAAAATATTATCGTATGAAAAGAACACACTTTGATAATTATATTGGTCATGAATATTAATTGTGATTTAATTAAATTTCTTTCTTTCACACGGGTTCAAACAACAGTACTCGCTTCTTTGATTTATACGAAAGCTTATCTAGTATATCCGCTTTTGTGAGACAACGGTCTTCAAGATGTTTGTCATAGACCGCAACTTTAGTCCATGACTTTTACTTTATCTTTGGGGTTTATTTGACTTAAGGATTTATTAACTAATATCCATTTCATTTTTACAATTAATGCAATTGTAGGAACCCTTATAGAAGCTTTGAAATTTAATTTAAATCCTTGGAAGAAAAATCCGTTAATTTTAAAATGTTAATTTGAAATAGGTACTTTAAACACTTATGCACGTACGAGTGAATATAATAATGTTAATTTGCACTCAGTAGACCACCTAACGCTCTAATATCTACACTAAAACTAATTGATGATGTAGACATGCAAATGTTATATCATTTCAACACTAAGTTTCAGAGCAACCAAATGGCAATAGTAATACATCTTACTGATTCTAACAAGCGACTTGAAACTAAATAGAGACGCTTGTAGCAAGAGGCTAACCACATAAAGGGTTTCTCTTACATTTGGCTTAACGCAGTAATTGTGTTACACTGTTACCACTGCCAAACGATAACACCATATGGGACCACATTAGAAACCGGACAGTTAGGCAAGTAATTACTTTACTCAGTTAACAAGGAAATAAACCAAAAGCTCCCTTAGAGAACCGGTGGAATACACACGTACGTATGCTTTAGTTACTCCTATTTCATATTATTAACACATAAATTATTTTAAATATTACATAGATTAATTCTGAACACTTTGGAAGGCTATAAATGTTTATAAAAAACATACAAGTTTCCAACCAGTAGAAAAGTTTTGTAATTTGTAGTTTTTTTCTACCTAAACCTATAATAATTACATTATTTATTAGAAAAAAAGGAAGCGATATAAAGCCCCAGTAAATAATTTTCAAATTTTAACCAAAGAAAGTGCTAAAAATATTTGTGTTAATTACTTTCCTCTGTGGTAGTGGATGGTGTTTTACATTTTCCTTAAAATTAAAGGAAATTGTAACCTTTTGTTTCTAATTGTATTTTTTCATTAAACATTAAAAGTTACTATCTATAATAAATTATAACCTGTTAGTTTTTGTATTGGTATAATGGCAAATGAGGTAGTTTCAAAATACCCTGTATAAAACATAGTTCAGAGAAATAATGAATTCTATTAAATGATTCCATTGGCAGCAGCAGCAGTAGTAGCGGCAGCAGTAGCAGCAATTGTAGTAGTAGTAGTAGTAGTAGTAGTAGTAGTAGTAGTAGTAGTAGTAGTAGTAGTAGTAGTAGTAGTATAATAGTATTATTGCAACGGTAATGGTTCAACAAGCTAAGGGCGTTCTCATTTTTAACTCCGCCGTTTGGCATTTATCTTTGTCTGTCTGTGTTTAATACTCTTGTTCTGAATGTGTCAATCGATTTTCGAAAAAAAGCCTTCCGTATTTATACTTTTACCGTACAGAACCCTATTGTTTTTAAGATAAGTCCCCATAATATAAGTTGGCGTGACAGATTATGTGAGGAAGTCAAAATTGTGAAGAAATTACCAAAATCCAAGTAAATCTTTTAAAAATTCACTTTGAAAATTCAGCAGTGTTCACTTTTAAAAATTTCGTAATTTTTAGACGCCAACCATATTTTTGGCTTACAAATTTGATAATATTTGAATTATGCATGTGGGATATTAAATTAAAGGAAGATTTAAATGCATATGGAAATTCTGAATATTGCCTTCGGCTTAAAAAAAGTTGATTGAATGTTGCCAGTGCTCAAAACGGTGTTATAATTTTATAAAGTTGCATGTATATAAGCGAAAATTATGCTTAAGAAACTTTCATCTAAAATCTGAAAATTACGTTCAGTTTCAAATTCTTAAAATTTGTGTCGAGGACAAATAATGTTTTGATAAAATTGCAAGAATTTTGGTAGGGTTTCGTCAAATTAAATACAATGTTAACGAATATAAAACTATTGTTTACAGTTTAAAGAACTAAAAGTTTTAAGATCTTAGGCCACAAAAAACGGATTAAAAGTTATAAGGAAATTGTAAAAATCGACCGAAGCGTCCGTTTGCAAATAAACGGAGTTGTATTTCATATTATGCAAATGTTGCGTCATCCATGAAAATGTTTTGCCTAAGGTAAATGATAGTAGTAAATGCACTTAAGCCACATTATTGAAATTCTGCGTTACTGGGCAAGCAACGTTATTGGACTTCATTATTGAATTTCATTCGTTGTGTTTGAAGGCGTTATAGGATTATAGTAGTATAATCCTAGTGGTAGCAGTCGAAGCTTTTGTGTTGCGGGATGTTTTAATTTTTCACGTGTGGTATAAACATAGAAATACACACCCACCCACCCACCAACCCACACACACACACACACACACACACACACACACACACACACACACACACACACACACACACACACACACACACACACACACACACACACACACACACAGAGCTTGTGACTCAATCCTCAGGGGCATCAAATACGAAATACGTGCAAACATGACTGACAGAAAAAGCGAGGGCAGCTTAATTTTTGTATGAGGGTGTGGCTAAACCGAAAGTAAAGCACTAAAAGCTAAACAGAGGCTGAACGGGCGAACGGTGTGTGGGTTATTGGAGATAAATCAATACCGGATTGCCTAGTTAATCAGGCACCCAGCGTCATGGCATCATCACACAAGAAAGATATAGGCCTTTTATTAAATTTGTAACTTCTTAAAATTAATGATATATAAAGTAATTTGTAGGCCTAGTTAAATATATTTATATAAATTCAGAAATATTTAAGTGGTGTAATTTTTAAAGAGACTGCTTTTGAAATTGCAAAACAGTCCGTTTAATGAAATAAATTATAAGCATTACAGATACGTGTCTCAACTTTAAATACTGTTTAGAAAACATTATGTTAAAAACGTAATAAAACAAACGTCCAACAATTTTCATGGAAAATTTATACTTACCTCTTAGGAAAAGGGTGCACTTTCGGGAAACCATACATTAATTTTCTCTTACGTTTGCAAAATGCACCTTGACTATATTTTTCCATTATTTTAACATATAAATGTGTCTCTATTTACTCTGATTACGATAAATCTGTACATAACACTTTCATATTGTTTCAGAACACTTATCAATAATTTTTAAAAGTTGCAATGGTCATGTGAAATAATTCCTGTTAAAAAGTAGATTCACCCCATTCCCGCTAAGGCTGTTTATGTACAAGGATCAGTTCCGTGTGCAGCCACATGTAATAGTGCAACGTAGAGGATGAAACTTCGTCTTCTCAATCAGCACCACGCGCTCGTCGTTGGCCAGAAATTGTTCCGTTAGCAACCACTTCTGCTACAGCCCTTGTCGATAGGCCCACCTGTACACTTTGTTGTGCAAATGTACACGCGCCCGCAAGTATGAAGACGTGGATGAAGAAACAGATGAGTAAGTGGAATTACACGGAACACAAGTTTATCGATCGGCAGTAAAGTACAATTGAAGACAGAGTGGAAGACAAAGAATTGAAGTTATAAATGTGGGAAACTTGAACATCTACAAAGAGGTCGTCGGGAAACTTGAACATCTACAAAGAGGTCGTCGGTCCACAGTTAATTGAAAGGATTAGACCGAAACGAGCATTGTTCTGTACGATGGGACATGAGCTGATTAACTGAAGGAACGAAACCTCTAGACAACGCTAAAGGACAAACGGAACTCGGTATTTCAATAAATTCGTTCAAAAAATGCCGACTCCAGTTACAGTTGAGATGGGTGATAAAGTTCGCCATAGTTCGCCGTGTTCTCATGAAAATTAAAAGTCAATCAGAAGCCATCTGAAGTGTTTTCCAAATTGACAGCACTAACTGGAAGGCATGTGAGAGTTTTTGGGAAAGTGAAGACACACTTACGCCTGACTCGACTTGAATCAGATCACCAAGTATTCGTTGCAGAAATTGTGGATAAACAATTCTTCGTTTCCACTTTTTGATAGCAAAAAGTGTTTTGTCTACATAAAACAATACAGAGAATCTGACAGAAATAAGTAGTGCTCCCTACAATAGATACGTCACACAAATATAGCCGCAACTATCCAGTCAAATTCCAAAAAAAATCTACGTGTATACCTTTAATGGTTACAATATAGGTATATAGGTAGATTAAAGGTAATCTGGTAAAAGGTAGAAGTTATGAAGAAAGCCAGGACGTCAGTAAAACTGGACTACCATTTGCCAGAAGTTTAGTCAAACATGACAACCGGAATAACTCTAGCAATTAGAATAATGTCTTTTTGTCTCCACAACAGACTAAAATTTTTTTAGTGTATGATCAGAATTACTAAATGTAAAGCGATTTTGTTTTTCCATAGTTTGTGTTACAACTTAATATATTTTTTAAATTCTTTAAATATCTTCAAAGTATTAAACCTAGAAGCAAATCATATACTGCGTTTCAGAGCTATTAAGATTATCGTTTATTTTCTTTCTTCATGTTTTGATAAACACTAGAAACACACAGCTTGTAGAGTCCTGGTTATATTTCTAATTTTGAAACAATAAATTTTATAGTACGTAGTTTGTAAATATCATCAGAAAAAAAACTTATGAAATCTAATTAAACGTTATGATCAATATTGTTATATTATTTTAAAAAAGCATGTTTTAAATATTTAAAGTAATAATCAAAACATTTTTCACTGTGCTCCGTACCCAAAGATTTACCTTATCAGTTGTAATTACCGTACATAATAAAAAGTACGGGAAACATAATTAAATTGTTTTTATACAATAGAATACCTTATTATTTGATTTTATCTGTTTGCCGGCAGGTGTCAATAATTCCAAAATTATTAGTAAAAATACCGGGCTGTTTGGCCGTAGTCGATTGCTATGAAATCTCAATATTGTCGGCAACCGTTTCGAATCAGGGCAACGTAACTAGATTCTAGCTTCTTCTTCAGCCGCAAAAAGCTGCAGAGTTAACAAAAGTAGATCTTCGCCCGAACGAAATCACAAGTGTTGTACGAAACAAGTAATTTTAATTAGTATTTAATTTTAATTATTATTGAATTAGTATATTAAGTAATTTTAATTAGTATTTTAGAGGTGTCTAATAGACGTTTGGTATAAGCGAATGGGAAAATTAAAAAAAACGTTAATGTATTTTACATGGTATAATTGTTATTAATTAAATTATCAGTACCTTTACTATTAAGTTCATAATTTCAATATTCATTATTTATCAGTGCATAGGCACATTGCCTACTCCAGTCCCAAAGTAAACGCATTCACCTGATCAACGTTCTCAAGGCTACAATTGTCTGACTCATTAAGGCTACAATTGAGCTCTTCCCACCTCATTAATACAAAAACAGTGCACACATTGTTGTATTACTTGATTAATAAAATATATGTATCTTTTGGGTAATGATATTTTAATGTAAGCTTTGTTAATATAAGAAATCGTGTAACAGTGTTTGTAAGGTAGAGAATAGTAAACAGATATTTCTCAGTATAAATTCTTAACCATTCTGCCTGTTTTGCCAAGAACAGAGTTGTGCATCACGATAATTTTCTGCACAATATGTATATTATAGTAATGTATACGAAATACACATCGACATTGTAGAAAATAATCAATAAAATAAACAATAAAATATAGAAGAAAGGTGGTCTAGTGTCTAGCACGGGCTATTGATTGCTCTTCGTCGCAGGTTCAATTCACAGCGGAGGCTTCGTACGGCGTGCACTCAGTGTCGTGAGGCAGAACTGAGTAGCTGCCTGAGATAACAGTGTCGCCTCCTGGGAGCGGATACCGTAACTAGCGGCTGGAGACGAGTTGTACTAGCCATGCAACCGTCCTACTAAATACAGAAGCCGCGCGTTATGCCTTGGTCCTTTACGAGCTCTTGAGCACTGGTTTATTTATCATTTATAGAACAAACTGATGTGATTTATACGATACAACAAAGGAAATAACCAAAACTGCATGAATTGCTATAGTTTACAAACTATGTATGTGTGTGCGCGCGCGTAAGAATATAATAATTATATTGTCTAATACCCAGGATGAGAGTGTAACGTAAGCACAGATTTTACCAAAGAAGGAGGTTTGGTTTGAGCGTGTCTGTGTGTAAACAGACAATACTTTTAACCATATATGTTAGATAAGTTACTGCAATTTTTGACTACAAATGAAGTTAAATTTCGAAATGACAGAATAGAGCTTTCTAGTTTGTAAACAATCCACAATGGTATCGTTTTTAAACATTCTATACTTGCGTTAAAGTTGTCCCTGAATTGAGTTAAGACTCAAGAGGCAAATAGTAATACACAGGACTGTGGAAGCCTCACAAATCTGTGCAGATCATTGATGGTGTAGGTACCAAGGATGCCGTCATAACTTCCGGCAACTACGACTATGCACCTGACTATACAATCCGGAAGTAAATGTTAATTACATTGTTACCACAGGAAAAACTACACCGACTAGTACTACATCTGCTTCAATTAATTCTTAATCTCTTGTAATAAGACCTGTCATATAATTTTAGTTTACCTAACTGGATTATCTTTTTTACACAGATTATATATTTTTATAAACTTACTTCTATTATTTCTTATAATATACATACTTCTATTAACTGCAGTTTCACTCGATGCTACGGAAACCTGGTGTATAATTATTTGTTCTTATTTATCTATGCATCGCAGAAAGTATTCTGTGCATATTACACTAACTGCAACCTGTAATCCCAACCTCAGTTTGCTACGGGGATATTGTACCGGAATCTTATATTACATTAGAAACCCTGGTGTCATGTAGTGTTAATAACACGGTGTGTCCTCAGGGGACGGCAAAATCTCCAAACTATACAACACCGGAAAAAACTGTCACTTCAATTAACGTCAGCTTTCAATCGTCAGGCCCAAGCCATGTGGCCCAAGCCATACTTTAATATATTTATTAATAAATTTCTACCAATATAGAGAATTTAAGAAACGTACAAATAGTGAAAAATAGCTGCTTATACATTTTTACATAGCTCTATACTTGCGTATAGTCTCTAAGTACATTACGTATACAAATATACAAATATCTGATTTGTTTAACAAATCCGGAGAAATAAAGGGCACTGCAACTTGTACCACAAACCTTACAACTTAGGTCTCCTGTATTATGCACAGAACAAAGAATTCAATTGTTCTCTACTTGGGCTAAGTATTCTTGTTGAGTTAGAGCGTTGTATACAATTACAATATAAACTCTTGTCATGCAAGAACTTATTTTCATACTTAGTAAATAGTACAAATTCAAAAATTTTTAATTCCAAGAAAACAAAATATTGTTTACTTTAATTACTTTACAAAAATAAAATAAGCTGTATTCGGGGATTTTATGTTTTTTCTATGACGGTCATAAAAAATTAGTTAAAAGTTTTGCTACAGTTTTTCCCTTAAGCAACAATATCTCAAAGCAAATTTGTTTTCTAGATACCCTGTTATTTACGTTCCTTTTAAATTAAATATCCTACTTTGTGGATGCTGTTTTGACTATGAATTTTTAGCTAGACTGGATTTTTGTGCCACAAAACCAAATTTTGTTATTTAACGAAAAATAATTGAAATTAATAAAACTTCAAAGTTATTTTAAAAATTAAAAATTACAAATATACTGTCTCGTAAATTGTCTCTTTGACATTACTTGTTGTTTAAATTACTAAACAATTTTTTTGTTGAAGCAAAAACGTTCATTATTAAATCATAACTAAATGCTTTGTCATTGTTTCCAATAATAGGTAATGTGGAAAGATAGGTCGACTTTCATGATTTTATAAGATAAATGACTTATTTACATAACGACGTCACTACAAATTATGCATGATGATATAAAACATCAAAATAGGACTTGGATAAACAGAATATGATTCGCTGGACGCTTGATTTTTCACTATTATATAGAGTCGCAACAAGTGTCAAGGAACCCGCACAAGGCAATAAGATCCTTCGCATTTTTTGCTGATTACAGTCGCTGTTGGATCTACTGTGTCGGAAGAAAAACCCTGCGACCCCGAGAAGGCTTGTAGAACGTGCTGATGCGATCCCTTAAATCTTTGACATAGGGAAAGAATACAATCCCGACTGTCTAATGCTGCTCGGACTCATCTGACAGTACAGATTACACGGTCTGCAAAGAAAATTACAATAATGTTCCCTAACGAAAATAACGTCACAGCAAACATTCTGAAGAAATGTATACTTAGGGTAAAACCGTTCTGTAAATTAACTAAAAGTGTTATGCCCTGCTATTTCGCTCCATGAAATTAACTATTGCTTCCACAGCTACTGGTGTGTCTCGCATTGTGCACGATATTTTCGTTGGATTTAAATAACAATGGCAATTTTACACATACAACATTTAAACTCTCCGGTCGTTTTGCAGATTGTATAACAAAATATTATTGTAATGTGCAAACTTCTAAGATGGGCTTAACTTTATGAACGTGTTTGTTTTAACTCTATGTTAAATACAAAGTGGCAGTTTGGGATGATTGCTGTACGTTACAGTCAGTCTCTAACAACAATCCTAGTGTCCGTGTGTTGTGTTAATTGTAAACAATATAACGTAAATGATGCTATTATGTAATACGTATGCTTTTATTTATAAATAAATAAGAGAAACTGTGTTGTAGGCTTCAGTTGTTAAACATAGTTAATTAATTTTAGGCTCATAAAGATCATTTGTAAAAACGGTATCTCTAATTGTTGCTGGGCAGTGAGAATCTTCTTTTCGTTTTGATTTACCCGACAGGACGCGGTCGCGTATCGCTCAAACGAGTTGGTCGCATAAGTTCCGAGTGAGCGATAACAACCAAATGCAATGAAACCGACCAATACATTTCAAGGTTTTAACTTTATTTAAAACACATCGGGACATTTTACAACTATTTTCTGTGAAATGTGAATGTTATGTCTTGAAAAGTAAGCAGTTAGCTTGTTGTACTTACTCAAGTGTTAGATTTATTGATTAGGATATTTAAATCTTTATCTATGTTAGTGGATTTACGTGATCCTGCTTTTGTAGGATTGAAGTTTTCATTTTAGCTGACCTTCAGTTTTCTTCATGTAGTCTCCAGTGACTTAATAAAACCATAACTCCAAGAAAACGGTTTACTTACCGTTTCTCTCCTTAGAGACCATCACTGTTTCCCTACCTGTCGCCTGTTTTTACCGCATTCGTAGCCTGTCTTCAAACAGTATCAATTTTTTTAATATCTGTGACGTCAATTTATTAAGTTATATTATTATTTCTAATTTCGTGTAGATGTACAGTTCAAAATTCTTGGGAGTATTATATTTCTATTAACTTATATTATTAGGGTTTTATGGGCTATTTTCAACACCCCTGCTTCGTGTGTATAAATACTCTGAAATGTGGATTTGTACAATCTCGTGTTTCTACATGTCTGGTAGTGTTCCCTAAATCAGACAAGTGAGAGCAGTTGTCGTATCTCCATTCTTCCTTCACTTATCTGATGCGAAAGTACTCTTTGTGCAGTCAAGAGAATTATTAGTTATTTATAGCTGTCTCTATATGAGAACCAATCTGTATAAATTACATATAGATTACGCGTGACTATTGCGCCATCTTTGATTTCAAATTTACGACTTGGAAGTCGTTCAAATTGTCACAGAATACGATTAAGCTTATCGTTAGTAATGAACTTATTATCAAAGTATCGTGTCCATTTTCACAAGACCTGTTAATGTATTTTATAAAGAAAAGTAGTTACACCTCTGTCATTTGGTTGCAACTGCACTAGCCAAATTTTGTCGTGAATTTGGTCAACAAAATACCAATACAGAAAGTTTCATTAGGTGCCATTGTGCTACTGTTTGTTTGAAACTTACTGTACTGTTTTAGTTATTAAGTTGTGCATAGATATTCTGTCACTGTATCCTGCGTTGTGATTAAAGTTCTATAAGAGTACTGTGACGATTTAAAAATTATTTAAATAGCACAAATTAAATTTTTGTTCTTATAACAAGTGAGAGTATTATCCACCCCTTATCTGTACCTAGATTCCTGTATCAACGTGCAAATTATCCAGTACGAACACGCAAAGTACAATGTTATTAAGCGAAAACTAATAATTCTTTTAATTAAATAAAAGACGTATTAATAATAAAGGAAATATTTAACTCATAACAAAAGGTAGCATAATTTATTACTAGTTAATTAATGAACAATTAATAATACTAAAGGAACGAACTACTTTTCTCAGTGCGTAAACCGCGCCAGCTTACAGACTCCCTGCCGCTAAACAACCCCCAGTCGCCGGAGAAACTTCGACATGTAAGCAGGTCAAAAATGTGTTGTAAAATTACACTTAGGTGTATACCGCTAAACAACGATACAACCAGACGTTAGTTGTTATATTTGATTTAATCCAATGTAGCGTTGGGAAAAACCAAAAAAATAGTAATGCAGTGCGTGGAGCAAATATAGGTAATATATATAAAAAAATCTTAGCCGACACATCTCTTTACAAACGGTAAGTGGTAAGATATGTTCCTTACCATATTAAAGTAAACATCAGTGCTGCTAAAATAAGAACAATTAAAATATAAAATGTGAACAACCAACTTCAGAAGAAGAACGTTACAACAACAACCGTATGAACTTCAAGTAGCAGAATCCAATCGTCATGAACTAGACTACAATTCGGAAACAATCAACTAAATGGAGGATCCAGAGGAACAACGAACTACACCCAAGAAGACCTACTAAAGAGGACCATCACGAACACCCACAGCAAACTCACGTTCTATTCAGGTGATATTAAATCATAACATTTGTGCATAACTTGTTTTTTTTATAACCGAAACAAAAAGAACAGTAAAGTATCTTGTAAAGACTTTTAGATAACTTAAAGATTAGCATATAAATGTTTGTAATTTCTGTAATGATATAGTAATAACCTGATGATGTTTAAAGGTAAAGTAATTCTGAACATTAAACCGGACTGTTCTTCAAATAGTTTGGATGATGTTGTGATATATTAGAATATTGCAAAGTTAAGACCCGGATCCGTGGTAATTGAAATAATACACAGCTGAACGATTTTGAGATACAAAAGAGTAAAAAAAAAGGTAAAGAATATTTAATGCAGATTTTTAAGAATTTTTCTTTTTAAAAGTAAAGTAAAGTAAGTAAAAAATTAAAGGATGACCATTAAAGCTATTACTTTTATAATTAGTTAAAATACAAGGATAAAGAGATGTTTTCGCTAATACCCAGAGAGTGAATAAATTTATGTAACCCTTGACTAATTCCTGATATATACATTGTCATAATTTGTTGGTAAGTAAATTTTACTGACTACGGCAGCTAGTTTAATTAACAGCGAACAATTGAACTGGTTCCCGATGTTGTAATGTCTTTGCAGGAGAGACGTTATAGTACCTGGAACCTACAGTAGAGCGTTTTTTGCTAGAAACATACAGTAGAGTATACTTTATAAATACATATTTATTATCACACTAAAAAGTACAAATGTTTAAATTGTAAATCTCATGAGACTGATGGTTGATGGCTTGGTATTCCTCAACGTACGGTCAAAGTTTTGCGCAGTAACATTCTTCTTAATGTCGCTCAGCTGCCCAGACCGTTGGCAAACTGCCATTTTGTTTTATTACACTAACTCATCTCTAATTACCTGTCAAACCCAGAGATAAGCTGCAAACCTTCTTTGCCTACAAACAATTTGCGTACGCATTTAAAAAGATAGTATCTACTCAATTCAAATACGTTACTATAACCATTAAAAGGTTTTATAAAAGTTTAAGTTCTGCTTTGATAATCGTGCTTACTTTAAACCATATAAGTCGCAGTGTCATGCATGCATGTATGTAACATACATCAATTTAGTGATGATTATATATATATGTCATATACCTAGGGAACAATCCTTGTCCCTTTTCTGTAACAAAGTCATAAAATAAGATCAGAAATACATTTAACAATACATAAGAAAATATATGGAAAATAATTACAGAGTAATTTTTAACGAAATGTAAGAAGGTATAAGTTTTTACCTTGAAGAAGGTACAACTGTTTTATGGACAACTCTAGTACTTAAATCTGTAATGGAAAACGTGTTTCTTAAAAAGTCATGTGTATACTTATCGTGATCTCAAAATCCTGTACCGTTAAGAAACATTTACCTTTAAATAGATTGTAGTTAATATACCTTTTAAATATACATTTTATAAAAGGCTTTAAGGCAGTGAAATGCCCCTAAAATTACGCAAATGGACATAAATACAAAAGTGAATAAATATATTGCAATAGAACATTGCAGTAGAGGAAACTGTAGCAAGGACTACATGCTGATGTAGCAGGTTTATGACGTTACAGATATGTTAACATTTGATTTTTGTTTGATTATGTTAATTAGATATAAGTTTTGAAGTAAGATTTGGGTAAAAGACTATTATGTATCAAGAGGCCCATAAATGTATTTGTGATCATGTCATGTGTGAGTTTAATGTGCGAATGCGCGAGTGCGCGTGTCATTCGTATTTTATGAATAACTCCATTATAAATGAACGTATCGAACTGAGATTTGGGCAGCGCAAGCATCTTAAATAGCGCTATATTTTCTGTGTATCAGAGACTTGTTACATACTATTTTAATAGGGATTTGGTTAGTAAAAAGCAACTTCTATAGATTCCTTATCTTTTAGAAGTCAGAAAATTTATAGATAAAATCTATACCTGCTTCTGCAGAAATCTGCCAATCTGTTCAAGAAGTTGTCTACCAGTTCTGTCCATCAATCACGTGATAGGTGTTTCGAGCAATCAGCGGCCCCAATTTTCATTGGGTCTCCGAAGACGAATGTCTAGTTAGTTCCATCCTGCAGCTCGAATATTACGGACGTGCTCTCTGTGCGAGTTTTTCGGACAGAAACGTTCTTATGTAAGAGTGATCAAGGACAATATAGCGACGAGTTACCCGTCAGCTAATACCTTGACTTGGTACGAACTCAATATTAGTTCAAATAATAAAATATTTAATTTTTAAACAGTGCTTCTCTCGTGTGAGTGAAGATTTCCGCATATGGAAGGTTTATCCATCCGGGATACTCCTGTGTTATTGCGAGGACACCTCAAGACGCGGGAAGGTGCACGCGTAAAGCACCATATTAAATAATATTAAATTATAGCCCAGTTTCAGTACACTGAGATAAGAGTAGACTGGTTATCGGTGTGTCGGCGTACGTGCGTACAAGAGGAGTGTCAGCGAAGCGGCAGTGTGCAGAGAGGAGCAGACGTGAGAGGAGGAGATTGCGACGAATCACAGGACCAGCAGTGAGACGAATCAACATACTTGGAAACAACGTTCAAGTAACAAATTGTCATTGTTTAAACAGATCAGGCTGATATTCAGAGACAATTATTAAAGTAAAATAAATATTTTTGTGAATTATAGACCATTTAAAAATTTTGTTTCAAAATATACAACCTTGCTCCAGATTACTGACTACATTGTTCAATTATTACTATGCCTAATATATGTTTTGTCGCAATTTGTATTGGATTTAAATTTATAAGATATATTCTAAAATCGGCAGGAATATGGTAAAAATGGCAAAGAAAGTTACATATAAGTTATAAATGAAAAACATTCGTAAAATATACATAAAGGACTAAGATTTTAACATTTGTGTAAAGTACTTCTATGGTAAAATGCGTCCTATTATCTCTGTCTGGTTTGAAAGAGTATCTCATTCATTTACAGTTGAACTGGGCTTACGTGCTTACAATGTTTAGCTCGTAATTGCGATAAGCCGTACAGCTCATAAAATCTGCTCATTCTGTAGATTGTATGAGCAGTATTCTCTAATAAAAGGTTACTAATTTAGAGAAAACATTGAAATGAACTTAACGGAATGACCATTTCTGCTTGAAACGTCTGTTAAAGGTAAAAGTCAATTTAAGATAAAAGCTGAACGTTACAGTCGCTATTCTAGTGAACTAGAATAATAGTGCTGATAAATTCTACTCTATGTATAACGAACGTACCGTTTATATATCCGAGAATGTGAAAGATATATCTAACTGTGCACTATGTTGTGACTATGTATAGACTACATACTCTAGTTATATAGTGAACTGCAGGAGCGTGTGTGTGTGTGTGTGTGTAGGCCGTGGTTTAGGACTTTAAAATTGCTGGAAACACTGAAAGGCCTCGTCCGGAACATGACAAGTAGCAGTTCAGAAAGTAAGCACGACAAAGTTGGAATTACAGAGACTGCTAATTCAAATAGCAAGATGAACAATGACGGCGTATA
Source organism: Magicicada septendecula (assembly GCA_034769895.1). Lineage (NCBI taxonomy): Eukaryota > Metazoa > Arthropoda > Insecta > Hemiptera > Cicadidae > Magicicada > Magicicada septendecula. The sequence goes on from CM068373.1 coordinate 407,524,130, forward strand.
ATTCTGTTTGCATAGAACTCCATCTACGTTGCGCCAAATTTTGGGTACATATTTTGTTTAGATTAAGTTAGGTCACTTTATAAAATAATAGATTGGAGCCTGCAGAATGGATTAAAGCAGGCATTGGAAGCTGGGATGCGAGAGGTGGCGACAGTCATAAAACAAACAGGCATCTTTTGATGGTGATGTAGGTTACGTTAGGTTGTCTTAGGTTAACTGACACTTAAATTATTCCCGCTTCGAGCGACTGTTGTTAGTTACCTGCTCTATACGTACAATATTGCGTACATCGACGGGTAAACCATGAAGTCCTGTAAAATACAACCACATCCGAATTCGTGAAGATGAGGGTAGGCGCATTGAAGTCGAGCGTAAGTTACCACAACGCTGGTAACTTTATTTGCCTGGGCGGGTGTTGACAATGTTGATACTTTAGAAATCACATCGTTAGAATAAAACACAATTAATGTAAAAGACAACCATTGAGTTTTCTGAATTGTAAGAATAATATTAAGTAAACTAGGAACCAATGGTAACAACGAGGAACACCGCCATCACATCCATTAGTGACTACCGAAAGAGTTTTGATGGATGTAGCAGATTAACAGAATGTGATTGAGGATTTATGAGTCGTATTGGGAGCAACGAGTAGAGATCCATAACTATCACATTTCTTATGCAAGACAACAAATGAACCGTTCACGTTGAAGTCCTACAGAATGTTCCTTTTATTTCTATAACTTGTGTCACTTGACTTATGAGGCCCTGTACATAGCTTAGATCAAAACAAATAGTTAAAACTAATTCATTTTTTAACAGAAAATAAACTCGCACTAATTTATTGTTCTTTAAAAATGAACAAATAAGTAAACACACACACGCACACATGCATACGAAATAATCTAAATAGCTAAACAAATTGTATTATACAAAAATCGCAGGGATAGTAACAATGTCTATTTGGTTAAACCGTGTGTGTGAACACCAAATAAAATTAATTTAATTAAAACGGCTCTAACTAAAATAATTATCGCAAACAATATTTGTTTTTTTAGTTTTAAATTAAAATACAAGTTAATACTTTTTTATACTTGCAGTCATGGAATTTAATTGCTAAATTCTCATAATACAGGTGTACTTCCTAAAAGATGTACAACAGCAAGTAACAGGCGTCCCCATTCTCTACATCAGTTAGATTTTGCTATTTGCTCACATTACGCTCTGCTACAGTAAAAATTTGTTATATTTTTACATTTTTGCCAACTGCAGTATTAGGACTTTACAACATCCAAAAACTGATCAATTTTACTTATTTTTGTAAATATAAAATTGTGTTCAATATTGCTTCCTCTAAAGTGTTTTAATAAAATTTTCTTTTAATACAAATATTATAAGGATAATACTACACGTAAGATAGTATCTAATAATTTTGTGAACAATTGAAAAGGATGTACTTTTAATATTTACTTACAAACACGTCATTTTTAATAAACGCTAATACTAGCATGATAATTTGTAATTACTGAAAGTAGTAGATAAAATAAAACTTACCATTAAGTAATAGAAAGAAAAATTCTTTTGCTTTACTGGTTTTTTCGTTGTTGTTACAGTTGTTTCAGATTTACTCAAAATTATTTTACAGGTTATTTTTTTATGTTATTGCTTTATATTGTCTACTAGCTGTTTCGCCCGCGGCTTCGCCCCCTTTATTTTATTCTTATAATTTACATTTTTTTAAAGACAATTTTTTTAAATCATCATTTGTCAAATTGCTTATATTTTTGTGTTTTCTGGCCAGCTTTGTTTGTTGCTCGTTTACTTTACATTAAGTAAACTAGGAACCTTTACATTATATCTTGCTCGTTTATTGTCATGAGTCGTCAGGGATTGCGATTTTCTGAGAGGTGAGAGGAATATAATCGTATGAAAAAAAAACGCATAATATGTTTTTGTAAGTTATATTTATTTTTCAAAATATTTTCAAATTACATTGTGTTACATTTATGTTACATTTTTGTTATTTTCAAAATATTTTAAACTTCACAATAATATACCTTGAACCTTTTAATAGTTATGGGCATACTTATAGTGTTCTATCATGTCACTACTATCATTCTAACGCTTTAGGATATACAATATTTTTAGTTTTTCCCTCTATTGCATATATGTACAAACGCTTAGCCGTGCCTACCCTTAAAAAGGCTGCATATAGCTGGCCATGTGAGAAGCATGCATTTTCTAAATTGATTCCGGCTAACCTAAGGGACTAGCCTTGCGCTTTGTTTATTTTCGTCGCGAATGCAAGCGTAATGGGGAATTGCAGCCGCTTCAATTGAACAGCATATCGTTTGGTAAGACGTAGAAGACGTGGAATAAAGACATTTTCTCTTTTGGCGTACTCTGTTATGATGGTAGCTTCTATTAAGCTCGGCATGAGGGTCATAACACATAGCCTCGTACCATTGCATATTTTTGGTGGATCAATGTTACGTAATAATATTGGCGTTCCAACTTTTAAAGTCAGGATGTGCGGGGGAATTCCGGTGCTAAAGAATTGAGGAATTCTGTGAGATAAAACACAGGTTGGTCGTTGTTTATGACTGTGTCAGTGAACTTGTAAGTCGTCGTGTAGCCGGAAAGTCGGTCCTGTATTCGGCAGTTAATGTTATTCACGCTGTCATTCTGGGGGGCTAAAATGGCACAAATTCTTTTGAAAAGATGGTTTTCAAAATAGGTTGCAATGTCCGGAAAAACTTTGTCAACAACATCTTGAACAGATGGCACAATATTACAAAAATCTTCCGAAAAGGAAATTAAGCCAGTTACTGGGTCGGTTGGAAATTTACCGTTTAAAAGGCACAGTAATTGTTCTGCAAACGTTTCGGCAGTAAATTCTCCCAGTAAATAAACTTGCATATGCGTCGCCAGTGTTTCCAGTGCTTTTGACTATGTTTCCACAGATATAATGCTTTGAGGCAAGCAGCCGGCAGGTGTTCCACGTTGTATAACTGGTAATGTCGTCTGGCAAAAATCTCCATACAAAACCACAACAGCTCCTCCCATTATTCGAGTGTTCCTTCGTAAATCCTTCATTGTATGATCAAGGGCTTCAAGATCTTGCTCGCGTGCCATAGTACACTTGTCCCAAACAATGACTTTGCACTTTGTAAGAATTTAGCTTTTCCCGAGCCTTTGTTAATGTTACAAATAGGACTTCTTGACAGTGGAAAATTTAGTGCAGAATGAGCTGTCTCCTTCCTTCCAAAGTGTAGAGGCTATGTCTGACAATGTAACAGCGAGACCAATTTTATTTTGCGCCCAAAATTTCTGCAATAATAAATAATTTAATATGTTTTTTCTGTACCACCCGGAACGAAGAGAAAAAATAGACCCCCATTTTTACTTGAAATAAGGACAAGGCATATATTGGATTATATGCCGTCCTCTTGAGTAGTAGAAGCTTATTGGTAACGACAAAATTTTTTAATTGTTCAGTGTCGTAGCTTTTTTCTCAAGAACATCCCTGTCAAGTACATGAAAACTTGTTCGGACTGAAGCCGGTAAAACTAATTGTCAAAGAGTTTTGCCTTTTATTGATACAAATTTACCTGCAACCAAAAAAGCGTCGTTACATACATAGGAATTAAAATTTAAATCCATATTGGGGTTAGCTCTTTGTCGCTCCCTGAGATGATCTTTGCTGAGATTTTCCTTGTATTTGTCACCAAAACTTCACCGATTGGACGGCGCGTAAGTTGTTCTTAATACAGCAAAAAGATTTCGTAGCTGATTGGAAAAGCGTGTGAGAGACGCTTCGAACAACGTTACTTCCCAGTGTTGATCACCTTCCCTTTGAAAACCACGCCTTTGAAATACCTCCCTAAATCTCTCACATTCTTCCCCAGCTAGAGTTTTCAGATCTGCGAAAGAAGTAGGCCCACAGACAGTGTGAAGAAGTAATCTGAGGTATAAGTACTCGGCTTTGCTTGGATGAACAGTATACGCACGTCCTAAAGCATCACTTCCACGTCCATCGTAGCCTGGTACTCGTTCATCTTGTTTCCTCTCAGAATACATTTTGCTTGATTTATTCCACGTGTAATATTTTGAAACTTCAGGGTACAACAAAGTTTTTGTGAATGGATCTTGTTGTTACAGAAGAAATAAGGCTGCCAATGTTGTGTTGGGTGGTCGATCAGCTCTTTCCGGGGGGTTTTCTTCTGTGAGATAAACTCTTTTGCCGTTTTCTAAATGCACGGCCAATGAACAACAGTTGGATGTCGTTCGTGAATCGGAAAATTTAGTATACGCCAAACCGTATCGTTGCTACTAATGTACCTTCCCATTTGATATTGCATAATTTTATCAAATTGTCTCTTCATTTTTAAGTTGAAAAACTGCCATGTCACGACCCTTATTTACGTATTTACATATTTATTAAATGGACTTCACTGAGAGGGAGTATTCAACGTTTTAATGTTGCGCTTGTAACATTTTTGAAAGTAGTGGAGTATAAGGTACAATCCGTGTGTTGTATACTTCGAAATCCTGATATTGATTATCCACCTTCATTTGAATAGTAGCAGTATAACCTCCATGCTCTGGTTGTCGGCGTTTCTTGTCACATCTCGCGATGGCATTTTTTATTACATTTTCTGTCCTTAATACATAGCGGTTTACTGCTCCACAGGGCCATGAATCACATTTTTGGAGATAATTTTAAAGAGAATAGGATCTTCGTCTGGGTTTCGTAGCTCCTCAGAAATAACGCTGTCTATTTCAGTAGGTGTGCCTATTCTTGACCTATACAAATATGTGTGCATGTGAAAGTCCTCTTTTCTGCCACTCGATCAAATACATCCACCATCGAGTCGCTCCATAGATGTAACACTTAATAGTCACGTCCATTAGCTATATCAAATTTTGTTTAAAAATCCTGGCTGTTAAGTCATGACAGTCGGATGGCGCTTGGCCCTTAAGAAGCTCTTGTTTTACTTCTGCCCAAGCTGGATTACATGAGAATGTAATAAATAAATCTAGACGACAGTACGCCGAAACGTATGTCATAGCATCTTGGGCGTATTGATGCATATATCTGGGACTTCCGGTGAAGGTGGGTGGTAATATGACCACTCGTCCAATGTCCCTAACGTTTCCATCATTGGCGACAGCATGCCTCGAATGAATGTACTTGAAGGTTTTTTTGATTATGTAGAATGTGGAGAAGGCGTTTGCTTTCCACTTTGGCGTACATATCAACAATAAACTGTGTACACTGTAAAATGTGATTTGACGATCCCTGCCTTGTTGATATTCGGTAGGCGTATAAATCCATTGCCGATGCTTTTTTATTGGTTGTATTGGTTGGCCTTGGCCAGTTTTGGGTTGGTTTTTTGAGGGAGGTTGAAATGATAGCCATCCAACAGCTTTTGGAGATTTCAAACATTATCATTTCTTGTATCGGGGATGCCTTCACAGCGTCGATTGGCCTGGCCTTGATCGTCTCCCAGGAAATAGATTTGTAAAAACTTTGGATTTTCATTTGGGACAGGGAGCAATGACCCGACTTATTGGTATATTTGTACGTTCACTTTAAGAGTTGGCATAAAACCATCAGTTTCTTCGATTACTGCTGTCGTACCGAAAGATGTCACCTGAAAGCATGAATTGTATTTCTGAATATTTGGAGAAACTGCTTAGATCTGAAGTCGTTCTTGACATGTAGAAACGAAGGGGTTCTGGTGGTTGATTCAATGTTCCTGAAATTACTTTTCCACTAGAGCAGCACATTCCAGGCGATTCAGTTTTAAATTTTATGGCATGACAAATTTCGCATATCACATCCACTTTGCCAATTGTAATTTTTGGATGTGACGAATAGTCATAATTTTAATCATACTGAAAAGCCTCTAAAATTAAATTACGTCGTCTGTTCACTTGTCTGACTTAAGCATGCCGTACGCAGTTATTGTCAACCCGATATTCACGTTGTTCTAGTAATTTCACATCCCTTAATTTAAACCTGCCTTATGCGTTTCCGCTCGACGGGTTCCCCATGCTCCTCAGGTGTTCCCGCGGCCCTTAATTCAGCTTGCCTTCTTCGTTATAGGTTTACGCACTTCCTATGCTCCCCAGGTGTCCCGCCATAATCTCTGCCTGTCTTATTTGTTGTTGTTCAAAGCAAGACTCACGTTCCTCGGGTGGCTCAGCTGCTTGCAATAATTTTGCTTGCTTGGCATTTGGATGTATCTGCCTAATGCTTTATTATCTGCTTTATGTATCTGTCGGTTTTTAGAGGAATTCAGCAAATTAAGGTGATAAAGTACGGATACTTCAAGGGAGGGTTGATTTAAAAGGACGTGAAGAATAAGAAATACAAACAGGATTATAAACTTATTTGAAGTTGAAGATTAAAAGAGTGTTGTTAACTAGAGCTTTAAAGGAAGTTCAGTTTGATAGGAAGCGAAGAGTAAGGAAAAATAAACGGAACGGTAAAATTATTTGAAGGTAAAGTTTAAAAGGAGTGTAGATAGGGAAAATGAATAACGGAATGCAGAATAATTCGACCGACTAAATGTTATTAATACAACGATGAGCGAATAACTCAATAAAAAACAGAAATGGTAAAAACTGTGAGGAGGTGTACTCACAGAAGTCTCGTGTACTGTTTACTTATCTTCGAAGTCGAAGTAAAAACTGATCAATGCGGCCGATCGCTGCACCTTAGGGTACGGTTGGGAAACGCATTGAATTCAACACACGGGCAGAAATAAAATTGGTCACACGGACGTAGGAAAAACTGTTACGTTTTCAAGGTCTGCCGCATCGAAACGCAACCTCCTGCGTTTTATTTACGTTTTACACACACGCACTGTTCAAAGAAGCCGCTACATAGCATTTGTTTATTTCTTTGTTACTATGGTAACTAGTTCTGGTCTCCATGGTAATGTTGACATCTTTATAAGCGTCACATATCGACTGTGAATAAACCGCATAATTAAAAGGACCTAGAATTTGCGAACGGGGTGGAATATCAAATTCCAAGTAAGCTAACGTTTGGTCGGAATCGGTGAACCGGGTGGATTTGAATTCCATAAAAATAATCAAATTGTCAGACTTTGACTTTTCTATATATAGATAAGTTGGTAGTAGTATTTAACTTTTTTAATTATTTATTTATTGCATTATTAGAAATACGTATAAACATAAATTTAAAGTCGTTTAAGAAAATTACAAAATATATAGACGTATCTGCATTTTTAAATTATGTCAACACAAGTACCCGTTAACTCAAAAATGTTAGGCTCTTCATTTTAAGTGCTACTGTATTATAAGCATTGTACATAAACTTTAAACGATATGTTTTCTTCAACCATGGCGTTTATCTATTTCAGCAGTAAATTAAGAAGTAAAAACCTTTGTCACCTAAATTTACAAATGAAAACAACAAGTATTTTCGCTTTTCGTTAAGAAATAGGTACATTTCTTTTTTTCCATATCGTAATATATCAAGACAATCCCATATTGAAAACATCAAAATGTACAGCAGTAACGAATAAAGGTACAGTTCCGATGCCGTTAAATAGCATTTGTTTATTTACTTGTTACTATGGTAATTAATTCTAGTCACCATGGTATTGTTGACATCTTTACACGCGTCAACAGAACGGTATCATTAAAGGGGCTTAAATTGCAAAAACCGAGCAAAATATCAAATACGAAGTCAAACAGTGTTTTTTTCCTTTGCGATAAAGGTTACCTGTGCAAACGTTGTTGGCAATCTGTGTAACGGGGTGGATTTGTACTCAATACAAAGAAATCTTAGACTTTGAGTTTTATATTGTTACGACATCACAAAAGAATCTACGTGTTTGGCGAATGTGCCAGAATAATCTCAATGTAACGCGTGTAGCGTACGTGCTTGTCGACGCATTTTCGAGAGGTTTCTCGAAGGCGCCAGCCGGGCGGACTGTGTCAAGGCCGCAGTTAATTACGTAGTTCGCACGAGCGCTAAGACGCAATTAGGAACATTCTGGCCTGTGTGCGCAGGTATAAATACATGGCGGCAGCGGCCTTAAGTTTCAGTATTAGTGCGATATATTTACAAAGCTGTTCGAGTTATTACTGTGTACGTTCAAGTAGTTATTAGTGAAGTGTGGCGTTTTATAATCGGACGGTATATTGTAATACCATTGTGTTTAATATTAGTGACATTTTATTTCCGTGTGAACAATTTTTATTTGATTTGTTGTACAGACTGTGTTGTTAACTACAAACGGTTTAACTGTAAAAATTAAAGCTGGTGATTAGTCACTTAATTGGTGTTTTGTAACTTTGTTTCCACTGTACCTACGACGAGCAAGTAGACAAAAGTAGTTAACAACAGTAAGCAAGTGTAGTGAAACAGTATTAATTCGACTAAAACGTGTATAAACGGCTGTTACCAATATCTACATATCTGTAAAACAGGAGATTGAATTTTAAACTTAAAATTGACTAAATAGTTTTGATTATAATATATTTTTTACTAATGAGTATGAGTGCGTTTGTTTGTTTAAAAATATAAAATTAGTTTTGATCGTGTAGAGACTTGTTAATGTACTCCTAATGACAGACAATATACCTGCAACCCAACAGTATAGCATTATGTCAACGTATATTGACATCGACTGACCGTGATTAATCGATTTGACAGAGTACTCATCGGCATCAGCCATTAACAACATTCAGTACAGTGCAAAAAACTGCAAAAGTAGTAACAGAAATAACACAATTTACACTGCTGCTTTATGTGTAAATTAGAGTAGTAGTCACGTCTGCAGTTATTAAATATCAATATCTATTTAAAATATTTCATGCAATGCCACTGTATTTTCAACGGTTTTAACATATCTCTTCCTTTTGTATTCTACGGTGCCATTAACGTAATATTTAAGAATCTCTTCTTTAAGTCTGCGTAGTTTAGTTTACCTTTTACATGTCCACATATAAACATTGTTAACATTGTAACCTGTACCGATTTTGTATTGTAAAATCCCAGAAAATTTAGTTGAATGTTGTAATAACCCTTGGTATCTGTTTTTTAACACATTAGGTTTTAAAATTTTTCAGTTTTGTGTTTTCTTTTGAATGGTAACAAAACAAAATTTTTCGTTAGTATGATACCAACCGATCAAAGTGTAAAAAACAACCTTTTAAATAATAATTGAAATTTATTACATAAAGACTTTTTTTATAATTGTACATAAATAACATAAGTTTATTTTCCTTTTATGGATCCTTCATACGACGGGTTGGCCTGGATCTGAGTGAGTACGTGGATTGATACAGTCTGCCCGGCTTCAGGGTTGCTTTCGGGTAGATATTTCTCACGGGCTTTTTTGCATACAACTTTACCGCGAACCAATACACTTAGAGCTCCTGGTGTGTGTACAGTTTTACGTTTCTAGTAAACTTGACGAGTCTATATCCCTAATCAGAAAATGTTTTAGTAACTCCGAATAGCACAATTATAATATTTCTCGCAGTAACTCTAGAAAATTTCTAACTTGTGTTCATTGCGGCTGACAGACCAATCGTCATGAATCAGTTAACGTTTACAAGTTGACGATTCCGAAGGAAAAGCTTATTTTTTCAATGTAATTTTCATCAACTGGATTCTCGTAATCTGACTGGTTTTTCGGTAACCCTTACTCATGATTTCCCATAGGTAATATGTGTTGTTGTCTAAGAAGGGTTCCGAACAGAACAATTGTTTTTCGAAACACCTGGATATTTGTATGATCAAATTTGCGGCCGTTAAACATTTTACTTACAAAATGCATACTGTTAGTTAATAATTTTTAAAATAAATATTGTCAGCAGTTAGGTCATTTTACTATGAACTTTAGGATATACGTAGCACCTCCAAATTTTCCATTTCTCAAAAGTTATTTAAATTAACGTGTTTTATATGAATACCGCGTAATATCCCCGTACGTGCTCTCCCACGGACTATCCACGCGGCTAATCCTTACGCAGCAGTTCACAGATCCTCAACGTGTTTTTTAAGTCCAAAAATACTTATAACTACCTTTATTCCAAATGTTTCTTGTTGACTAAGTTGTAATGTTCCAAACAGCAATCTCTAATTATTTATACAGTGTCATTGTATGCTACCAAAAGCTTTATTGTTTGGAACATTTCATATGTAATTAAAATGTACATTGTAACACACACACACACACACACACACATACACACGCACACGTCAACGCCACAGATTCCATAACTATATTCTATTAAGTGAAACACTTTACTAGATATTCAATGTTTGTTTTACGTAATAATAATTATTTTATAAGTTCTACTTACGGGTGCAAGTCGTTATGAATTATTTCGTAATTACTAGTCACAGATCACATTAAATTAACAATTGTAGAACAAGCAATCATTGTGTAATCAATTGCAAATTATATTATATATTTATGTCATATAAGGGTTGTATTAATAGTTATTCATAGAAAATATAACATTATTTCTAATTACGTGACGTCATTGAAATATTCGTTGAGAGACAAAGTTATTACTTCGTTTTCTGTTTAAATTTTTATAATTTCTAAACAATTAAAAAATAAACCCAACAATAAACTTGCTAGTAACCTAACATTTAAAATTTAATCTAAGAACGAATTTTAAACTAATTTTTATATTATCAGATTTTCCTAAATTTGTTTCTTTATTCATAATACTAATATGCTACTGCCCTCGAGGACGGCAAATTCAAGAATAAATTATGCTCCTATCCGTAGGATTATCATCAAATAAATGGTGAATACATATTGCAATGAAACAAACTGAGGATGCATATAACTGTATTAGAACTAAAAATATATATAGCGAAGTCTCTTAACTGGAGACAGGAATTTATTAAACTAAAACAAATTTAAGTCTTGTACGAAAATTCTTTACACAAGCTATTTATTAATTATACGTTGTCTAAAATTCTAGTGAATGTTCATTTGAAACAATCGTCTATGTTGCTTGATTGTAGAATTCCTTCTTGTAGTCCGGATGAAAGCTGGTGCGTTAACGTCAACCTATCGTCTCGCTGCTGCTGTCACACGCGATTTACACACCATGCCGTTTGTCTGCCAATATGGTTTTATTTACAAATCTCAGGTTTGATAATTGGGTTAGTTGGTTATTATTTAAATGAGGTGTGCTTACCTTATACACCTTCCGGCAATCTTGATGTGTCCACGCGTTAATACAGGTGTACTCCGAATGAATACAACTGCCCTAAGTGGAAACTCTTGACTAACATGAGTTACCTCTATTTGAGCTTCACATTACTTTGTTCTACGTTCTAATAACCCTTTGGTTTAGCGTACGGGTAATTCGTTGGTAAAATCTAAGACTGTCGTCACTCTTATAGAATACGTGTACTGTCGCGAAAACTTGCACAGAGAGTACGTGTTATTAGGACGAGTTGTAGACGAGAACTGTACGCAATTTCCTCAACCAGAGCACATCGCAAATGAAAATTGGAGGTCCAGATTGGTTGAAATCTAGGACACGTAATAGGTTTCTACCTTGATAACAAACGTGTAAGAGTATCCCAGAGCCTGCAAAATCTTGTATAGATTTTATCTAAAAATTTTGTGACTTTTCTGCAGATAAAGCTTCTATGGAAAAGTGAATTCAGTTAAAACATACGTAGTAAAATTTATGTTTTGAGTGTATGACATATGAAAAATGTAGCGCTGTTTATGATGCATGCGCTGTTCAAGTTTCATTCAGATATGCTAGTAATTATAGGAGCTATTCACGAGAAAATGAATAACGCGCACTCGCACTTGACAGAGAATAAGTTTATGGGCATTTTGACATACCACACATAATTACCCATCACTTATTCCAAAACTTACAGCTACTTTACAAAATTTGAACAAAACAAATTCAAAACATGTCTATAACGTCAAGTGTTACACATATGTGAAATAGTGTATACAGTACAACAAATGGTGTAATAGCGTCTAGTCATTTCTGAAACGACTCTTACTGCTGTCGTTCTATTGTAATACATTAAAAGAAAAATGAAGTTTCGTTATTCGATGTAGTTTCTTCTCGAAGTAGGGTAGTCCGTTTCTGTCGTTTCAATACCTGTCGCACGTTTCACTGAAAAATATAAGCATCATCAGAGGATTGTAATTAAATCAATTACAATCGAAATAATTCTATGTTAAGGGGAGATCAGCACTTTTTTGTCCAATGCACTTTAAATGGGCGAACAGGTGTTCAGTTAGGTACCATTAATTAATGATCTATTAAAACTATGTATTTAAAATTTCTACAATATCTTAACAGATATATTTGAAACATAATATACTACTTTGAAGGAATTGAAAGAAAACATACCAATATAAGAATAATTATTTTATACATTTTTGAAAAAATTATTTAATTTAAACGTGTTTTACAAAATTATTGTTTTAAATAAAGAGATTAATTCTAGTAAAGTTTGATTGTTACATTGTACTATTCAACCACAACAAATTTTAACTCAACAGCATTCATATTTTTTGTGAAAATTGTACCTAATTGTTGAAATCCATGGTTACGGAAAACGCGTGTCCCATTGGTTACGGAACAATGGACGCCGGAAACAATGTAAAATACGTTATATTTATTTGTTATGGTCACGTTAATGTAGATAACCACATTAAAGCACATATTTTCTTAATAAAGATTAAATGGAACATTTTTTAAGAGAATAAAAAACAGATTTTTTTGACCGCAAAATTGTTGATCTCCCCTTAATATTGAAACTAACGAATAATTAAATTTGTTTTGATTTTCATGTAAAATAACGGATAATTGAAATAAGTCGATTAGGTAATGATTGTTTTAATGTTTGTATACTCATGCAGCTGTTTTGTTGGTTATATTAAAAATTATTAATATTTATAATTTATTTGTTTTTATTTACTTATGTTTATTATTTTAAATAGATAATCTTGTTTTTTATTTAAGTTTGTTCTTTAATGATTAAACTATTGTTATTGTTTTTGTAAATGTTAAGATACACCTAATATTCATTTTTAACCTTTTTGTAAGCGTTTAATTATTTTATATTTTTAATGGCTGGAAATTGGTGGTTATTAATTAGAGAATGTGTGAATAAATTCGATTTATAAATATTTGGTCTTAAAAATGCATTGCGGAGTTAAAGGCATCTGTCGAGTAGTTTTTTCTTTGTATGGCCTACGTAAAATTTATTCCAACCAGGATATTCTATTTTATTTATTCCATTTTTATTGTGAACATTGGATTTAATTTTACATTTGATTTGATTAAAATTATATTATGTGTATTATAAGATATTTTAAATTATGTATGTTTCAATATTTTATTTTATTTTTTAGTTATATTTCCTATTTCGTATCATTATTAGGTGAATTTTTAGATGTAGTGTTATTGGGAAATCTATTAGTGAGTTTATGTTTTATTTTATTTTCTATATTATTTTATTGATAATTTTTATTTTGTATCCATTTTTCACTTCTGTTAGATGATATTTCTTTCCTCGTTCCTTTCTTTGTCATTTAGTAAGATCCTAAGCATTCGGTAAATCATGTAATTAAATACTGGTATATTTTATTTTGTGGAGGATGGTTAGAATTATGATTGCTAAATCAGTTACTAATCAGTTATTTCTGATTTTAGTTATTAATAAATCAGTTTTAAAAGGTCTCCTGTATACTGAGTATTCAATATCTGTTTCATTTTTTGCTATTGTTATGCCTAAAAAATTTAATTTATTATTATATTCATCTTCTAATGTAAATTTTATTTTGGAAATAAATTATTTATTGAGTTGAATTTTTTATTTTAGTGTACATTGTTTTGGAAAATGTACAGAGTATCATCAACGTATTTAAAGAACATCCTAATGTTTCGTTTAATTTTATTATATTTATTATTTCTTCATCGAGTTTTTGTATAAAACAAAACTACTTGCAGAAGAAACTATATTTCATAATATTACAATATTATGTAATTGCTGCAAGAAATTTTGAATTCCGTATATAAAAAATAATAAATATTAGTCAATAAAAAACGTATTCATAAAATTTATATATTACATTTGTTATATTTTTATCGTTTTTAATACACTACCGTCGTTTACACCTACAACGATAAATTATTTAATTACGTCAATAATATTTCTCGACGTCAATTGTGCAACAAAGCACGTAAATGGGTGTGTTGCAGAGACAAATTATGTTGGCAGAAAATCTATTTCTATCAAGCCGAGTAGTGAAAGAGAATCTTTTGTACGATTTTCTATCTAATATCACAAAGGATTACCCTAATTTACTGCTTCACTTATTAGGTCGTTAATTCTGTCTATCTTTACCTCACCCTTTTGTTGCCTTGTTCAACTTTGTTCCGTTCGTTTGGGTTAGCGCAAGACATTTGACGTACACTAAACATCTGTAGACTACCGCGTGTTCTTAAATTAGACGTTTTTCGTAGCTGTCATGTGACTTTTCCTCTAGCATATATCAAAATATTAAAAACCCTCAAAACAATTCTCAAAAAAGCAATTGATTATAAATTATATGGTTCCAATATTTAAAATTTCATTGTGGTATAAAGTTAAAATACGTTTATATCCGACGTGACGTTAAAGAAAACAAGATATTTGTATAATAATATATTTCCATCATTACTACCACCATCAACACGTACAAATTGGGTTGACACCACTCCTTTTCCCGACTCTACAAATATCATATTTTCTGCAAAAATCACCAACTTTTGTAATGTAGTTACGTATAACTAAATTATTTGGTAATCGTCTGTGTAAACAATGTAGGAAGTAGGTGATCACATTTTATTCTACTTTTTAATATTTTACCACAAAAACGTGTTTGCATATCCTCAAGATCGCTCAGATTTCCTCTTTATTATTACAGTATATTACCTCATAAGTAGCTAAGGTTTGCAGGAAATCAGCATTCTTATAACGGGCTGAAATCGCTGATAGTAATGATTTTTACTTAATGTCCATATTTCAGTAATTCATAGCAGCCACCGCCATCACATTATATAATTAAAGCTGGATATTTTCTGTGGTTTATTCTTAACCTTGTTTGCGCTTTATATACTCTGAGTTTTTTATAAATCCCGCTTCAAAATTTAGTTCCTACTTTAAAGTATTCTACGCCATAAATAAGTAAATAATTAGTGTAGTAATTAAGAAAAATAGTGCAACATAATTACAACATTACCCTAATTATAAACAGTGTTTGCTGACAGTTTTACAGACTTTGTATTAGGACTTGGAACTTCATTTGGATTATCAGGATTGTCAGTATTTAAAGAATAAATACATTAAAATTTTGTTTTGAAACAAGAGTAAAATACTTTTTATTTTGAAATGACACCGTGAAGATATAAACAAAACTGGGGACCAAGACCACTTTTAACTGACCTCCTAATTGTTGGCATTTTTTTTTTCTAAAAATTGTAACTGTAACTTTTAATTTGAAAATTTGAAAATTGAATTTTCTATAACATAACTTGTAATCATATTTACGAAAGCTAGTTCTCTTATTTGGACTGAGGAATAGTTCACCATAAGGTCAAGAATAAGAATGCTTCTGTGTTTAGATTGAATCATACACATATCCTGAGCATCTATATTTTAATACAATTGTTTATTTTAATTCACAAATAATTATCTAACCCAAAATATCAAGCAGCTATTACGATGATTACAGATGTTTTTATATCGTAATGTTCTTCACGTAAATACTTTGTTATATTATATATTATTATATTATATTTATTTGTATTGCGCGTTTCATTTTTTGGGCAGTTATATCTTATGATGGCATTACAATTTTTTTCTACATTGATATCACACAATTCAAATTTTTATTACTATTACGATTTTACAACGATAATAAAAAATATGTGTGTAGTTACTGTTGCTTGTTCTATACATGAAACATGTTTCATAAATATTTGTTATAAGAATTGTATATTCTTATAACACATTTTTGAAACAATATTAGAAAGCTGTTAGATGTTTTCTTCAATCAGTGTAACAGAAAATCACTTACACATGCTGCCATAAAACCGGGATTTTGCAATCACACTATGCTAGTTTGCTATTATAAGCTTCAGTAAGTCATATTTCTTGCTACAGTTAGATCTTTCCTTAATAGTAAATAGAATAGTTTTTCTGAAATAAAAAATGCAACGAGGTTAATAACAATACACGTGTCGTTAAATGTTTGAATTAACAAAGAACTTTCATTCTTTCATAACAACAATTGTATATTTTAGAACTAACTTATTTATACTTTCTAAACTTAAATAATATTATTTTCTTGCCACATTTACACTTTTATTGAATATTATGTAGGTAAGGTTTTCTGTGATGAAGGATTCAACGAGATAAAGAACAATGCATCGTTAAACCTTTTTATCAACGCGGATGTTCTAGTCTTTTGTAATGGCAACTGAATATTTCAGAATTACTCATTAACTAAAGAAATAAATGGTGGAAGGGAAAAATAATTGCTGTAATTCTTCAAACGTTTTTCTAGTTAAACGGTAGCGGTATTGCACGTTACTTCCTACTGAGATAAAAGAAGGTTTAACTGCTTCGTCTCTGCAAATAAAAATTCCTTAAATATGGTAGTAAAATTATCTCTACCGTTGTGGGTAATACCTAAACTGAAATGTTTTGTACCTTAAACCAAGTAGAAATAATAAGCTTTCTACACATACCAATATAAGATACCAAAAATGAATTTCAAATAAGAATTTAAGTAAATAAAGTGAACCAAAACCAACCAAAATGGGATTCACTATGTAAAACCTGAACAAAACCACATTGTAATGCCAAATAGAAACAAAAGGCTAATGTCTATACCACAAGTAAGGTATAATACCACTATTGTAATAGTATAAGAGTATTATAAACAAGGACATAATGTCCTTGTTTATAATAAGATACTACTATGGTTAAACTATTCTAACTAAATGATAGTAGAAAAAGAAAAAAGAATACAAAATAAGAGTGAAAATAAGTGTACACCCCATAGTGCAAAATAGAGGTCACTTTAGTAACAGAAAGGACAAAGAATAGCCATATGTTCCAACTAACAGAGACTCACAGTAGTTGGAACCACTTATTGTTTACAACTGGGGTCACAGAGAAGGTACACAAATACTTTCTATTATTAATAATATGTAAATACAAGTATAGGGACATAGGCTAAGGCAATGTTAACTTAAGTAATATATTTTGTCATTAGATTTAAGTTACCAGTAAGTAAGACGTGTAAGAGAACTTGGAAGGCATCCCCACAAGTGGGTATGAGTGCCATTAAATAGTTTTAATCTAAAAATAAATATAAATAATAGTGAATAGTGAATTGTGATAATCTCAAACATTAACTCCCTTAATAATGGACCAAAGCACACCATGAGTGAACTCAAAATAAAGAGCCGAGTGTTACCAATACAGTGATAAGCTTAGATTTCAAATCTAAGCCATAATAAAAAAGTTATTACAATTATAAGATATTTGGGTCAAATCGAGCAAATATTTATAATCTCGACACCAGCCACCCCACGGCAAAACAACAATTAAAATAATTCCCGGAGGGGGTATGTGCATCGAATTAAAGATTGTCAACCAATCAGATCCAAGAAATTAACAAAATTTTCAACGATCACAAGACAGAACGGCAGAATGAGATGCGTGTTCCCGACATTTTGTAATCAACTTCAGAGGGAGACAGACGGCTACTATTCAGCGCATAGAAACAGCTGTTCATATGATTTGTGCGCGTCACCGTTGTAAACAGAGCAACCTAACCTCAATTTGTGATAACATAAATACTTTAGTATCGAAGGTATTAAGTGTAACAGTGCGTAACAAGGATTGCTCAGTGTATAATCCAGAGCAATTCCGGGATTTAAATTATAAATAAAAAGGGAGTACAGTGATTTTTACATTATCAATTAAGAACTTGAGAAACGATATAATCGAAACCAATTCAAATAATGTTCGTAAATAAAGAACCTAGGTTAAGGTGTATTCACAATATTATTTAATCAACAGTGATAATGACAATCCTCAGATTATTTTGAATTTTCAATTTTAAGAATTTTTCAAACATTCAATCAATTATTATGTATGAATAACACATAATAACCACAGTTGTCATTTATCAAATATAAATCAAACCAACCAGCATTCATCAATGACTGAGAATTGTCAACTGGATGAACAATTAACGAAAGTTAATGGAAAATTTCAATGTTATTTATTTCTTGTAATTTAGGAAGAGTCGACTACTATAACTATTTAAATGTTTTTGTTTACTGTGGATAAGAACTAAGGTTGTCAAGCTACATAATTACTTAAAACTATGCAATTACCTTTTTGTAGAGTTAAACCGTGAATCAGATGTTCATTCAATAACACTGTTTCAGCATATTATTTTATTGTTCACTTTTTAAATATTTTACCAAGAATTATTTTAACGTTATCCAACGTTCTTTAAACAATTTATTGTCGATTGAGTTTAATAATTTTGTTAACCTGAAATGTCCAGAGCAGACATGGTAATTATTTTGATTGTTAATTATTAAGTGATGATTAAACTGTAATCATCCTCAACTGCCTAATAACGGTAGAGTAAGAGTTCTATTCAATAATTTGGTGAATACAGAATGTCAGCTAAAAGAACCCACACACACACAAATGTGAATTAAATTTTTTTAACCAAACAATCATTTAGATACACTGATATTGTAAACCAGTTCTACCACCCTGAGACAAATTTTATAAAACCAATAACTCATGTTACTTATTTTGAATTGAAATAATAAATGATACTTCAGATCATTTAAAAAGATGATATTAAACTGAATAAAAATATTATTTTACACAAGCAAACGGAGTCAGTTAAATTATTCCAAAAGACTAAATTTGAAAACAGGTGAACGACTCTCACTGGTCAGCTCGACAGTAACCTATACTCGAAATGAAACACATTGATTTGACAACGGCGCACAGTAGCACGACATGGCAAGCAATTACAGACAGTCACAAACAGCTCTCATGTTCCTGACGTACAACAGTTAGTGAATATTGGGTCTTTAGCAAACACATACATCAGTTTGTCTAGTCTGTCTAAGCATACACTCCGTTCCAATTATGTAACATATATTAAATATGTCAATAATATTTGCATAACATGTTTATAACAAGCAATTTGAAATTAAAAACTAAAAATACCACGAAAGAGTGACTTAGAAATCGAAGCTCTTGACCTACTGAAGATTCGGTGTCTTTCAAATTATAAAAGCGATTTATTTTTAAGATGTTTTGAGAAACTGCCTTACAATCAATTTCAATTATATCCCACATATTTAATAATATATACTATATAAATGTATAATAGTTGTATCTATAAGTATACATTAATGTGTAACCTTAATTTAAAATTGCTATGAGAATTTCTTAGGTATACTCTGTAAACATCTTTTTGTAAATGAAAGAAATTTTATTATCTAAAATCATTATTTCTGATAATTTAACTCTTACTTTTATTCTCGAGTTGAATATTTTGTCATTTTAGTAATATGAAACGCCTACCAATATAGCAAAATTACCTTTTGACACACACAGACACACACACAAAATAGGTACGATGCTATACACACTACGGACCTATGATAAATGTTCTGTGTTACGTGCTGCATAAGCACGGAAGAGTATCTAACGACACGTGGGTGACATAAGGATGCTGATTAGTTGCATAGTGGAAAGAAGTAATATGGTTGGTTCTCTGCATCGCCATTCTAACTGGTTTACCACCCAGATCGAGTGACGTCTTCGGAGGGGAAGGCCCAGGCAAAAGTACATGGACCAGGTTAAAGACGAAGGAAGGTATGTGCTGTCCACGGAAAGAAAGAAATTGTAAGTCCTCTAACCTCTGGATTGACGGGAAGAAAAAGGAGAAGAAGAAGAAGAAGAAGAAGAAGAAGAAGAAGAAGAAGAAGAAGGAGAAGGAGAAGGAGAAGAAGGAGAAGGAGAAGAAGAAGAAGAAGAAGAAGAAGGAGGAGGAGGAGGAGGAGAAGAAGAAAAAGAAGAAGAAGAAGAAGAAGAAGAAGAAGAAGAAGAAGAAGAAGAAGAAGGTGAAGAAGGAGAAGAAGAAGAAGAAGAAGAAGAAGAAGAAGAAGAAGAAGAAGAAGAAGAAGAAGAAGAAGGAGGAGGAGGAGGAGGAGGAGGAGGAGGAGGAGGAGGAGGAGGAGAAGAAGAAGAAGAAGAAGAAGAAGAAGAAGAAGAAGAAGAAGAAGAAGAAGAAGAAGACGTTCCTTTTTACAATTATTTATTTATTATTAAATTTATTATATACCGCCTTACGTTACAATCCCACCCTCGCGGAACTTTTTCAGGCCGCAAAACGACAGTGTTATACAAACGATTACGGCGGTTCTTGGCCGAACGATACGCGACAACGTTTTCCGTTTGCTCTTACCCATAAAAATTTGTCGGGTACCGTTCGACCAAGATCCGCTGTACTTGTTTGTTCAACACTCTGTGAGATGTGAGATTAAAACGTAGCCGACAACATCGCTTAACCGACCGCGGCCTAACAGCCCGGTTATAATCACTTTAATAATACTGACACCGACCGTGGGTGCTTACGATACAAATTATTTATTTCTCGACAATTTACGCTTGTTCCTGTAAGTCCTTAAGGACAACATAGACTATGTTGAAACAATATTTGCATCTATTCTTACTAACGATATAAAAAGGAGGAACCGTCAAATTTAAAACAAAAATGGAAACCTATTATACGCGAAGTAAGTTAATTATTAGTGTGTTCCAAGAAATTCTGTTACCTGCAATTTGTACACTATCAAAGTCTGTTGAATACTGTAGAAAAAATTTTTTTTACACACAGCGATGACAATTTTATATATTAAAACACTAAACTTGAACGGTATTATTTTTCCTACGTCGATAAAATATAGTGGAATTATTTTGTGACGTTCAAAATTTATGTAATGTTTTTGTTTTCTAAGCATGTAGTTGATAAATTAGAATTTACATATAGGTTTAAAACTACACTTTAAATTAGTAAAACGTTTAGCCGCCGATTCTTTGAAACAATAGTTTTGTTAATTACGATTATCTGTCAGTACTATATAAAGTTTGCAAAAAACCTTTGGAAATTATTAAAATTGCCTACACAGATCTTATGACAAAATCTCCTGATACAATGTTGAGTATCGGTTACAAGTAGTCAGACTAGACTCAACTAAATTTTCTAAATTTCTAAGAAGAGCTCTTTACTGTTGTCCGAGTGGGAAGAGAAATGAGGGAAGATAACGAAAACGATGGTTGGATGAATTGTTTTGACATTGGGAAACCGTAAACGATGGTTGGATGAATTCCATTGACATTGGGAAATAGCCCAGAGCCCAAAGAATGACTATAACGATTCACGAAAATCACACATAAGCTCTTACCGGGTCGTGCTACTTGTATGTTGATAACAATGTGTCTCATTGTTTCACCGATTACAACATAATTTTTTTACTTACATGGGAGCCATATAGTAATTTTTATACAATGCCCACTAACTTTTATTCATCCCTGGCAACGCAATTTTATTCCAACAATTCTAATATTAATGCACTAAAATAATTACAAGCCCGTTATATTAAAATTTATTATTACGTGAAGGATTATTGATCAAAATACGTGAATCCCACTTTGTCATGGATAATATTTTCACTTAACTGCTGCTTCAAATATTTCATGAAAAATGTCTTTACTCTTTGTACGACTAAATCGAGTGTAACCGTGACTATATTCTTCACGACCGGCTTGGGAATAACTCACCACTCTGTTCGAACTATACAATATGGTGTGTGTAGCAATTTATTGAGCTCGTTTCCGGGAGACGGTGCCGTCGGGCGGATCTGTTGCAGAATGCAATCAGCCTGTTTTGAATAAAGCTGTGAACAAGGTTGGTTCAGTAGCAAAATACATTTGCCTTGCTCATGCACAACAATGCAGAACAAGAGGTATTGTGACTTAAAATATAATGTCAGTTACAGAGACATAGAGCGTATCACTAAACCAAATTTTACTCTTGTACAAGTCTACAATAACAAATGATATTTTTTCTGTTTGTTTTCACAATTATGACACAGTTAAAATGGCGCACGTTCAATTTTATATTTCTGATAAGGTATAGTTTATTTACAGACGAAATGGTTATTGATGAATAGGAATGATGTTAATGTTTACAAAATTGCTCTACGTACGTAAAAAGTCAGTAAAATAATAGTAATCAAGCGTCCATAGTTTTTTTTAGATACGTGGATAAAGGTTTATTTTATGGAGAAGAATAAACACTTTGTTTTGGCAGTGGTTGAATCAGTACCAGTATTCATTTTTGTGATATGCATTTTCACTTTCTAAATCATAAGGGTCGGCCGCAGCATTTTCTTCGCATTTCAAAATAAATACACTTCACTACAGGCCTATTATAATTCCCCTGTTAAAAGCTTATTCTCTTATTCTCCCTTCTTGCTCATTTATTGCTTTTAGAAATTTTTTTATTACAAGCACTGACATCTTACATTTTATCTCTTCAAAAAATATAAATTACTTACTTAATGTTCCACAATACCTCTTATCTGCAATGATCACCAGGTATTGTAAATATTGGAATACGTAATATTTTTATTTCACTTCCTATTGTCTCTCTTTGTTTGATTGGCGAGAATCCTTAAATATTTCTTATGCCAGTATTATGTGTTTCAGAATGTTGCTATTGAATGGGAATCTATGCTCTCTGCAAAAAAATTATAGAGATTATAGAAATTAAGGCGTATAACTTTAAACAGAACGTACAACGTATGGAGAGTAAATTCAACCTTTAAGTGGAGGAACAGCAAATGATTACAACTCTTACATCAAAGTATATACAGACTTATATATTTTTAAACCATACATGTACAAATGGACAGTAAAAAAGGTAAACACCAACTTCAGCCTGCATACAATGGCAGCGTAATGGAAACAAACACACACTTCGTATATATTTTGTAAAACTTTATAAACCTTTTATAAACCTTTATATTTTCGTATACACTTCATAAAGTCACAAAATGAGCAAGTCGTAATTTCAAAAATACCTAAGAGATCAAGTCAAGAATATAAGCAGAGAAAAAGGAACAAAACGATATTAGTTGTCATCATTATCATTATTTTCTTCAACGAGGATTAAATAAAAAATGGTTTGTTCCGGTCACATGCAGATAGAATAGAGTGACTGCAACGCTCATTTGGACATCCTGCATATGCACGTCCTTCTGGCTTGTAATTCCACACTTGTCTGTGGACGCGGCCGTCATCCATCCGGTTAAGATATTCCGACCATTTTCGCCGATACTGGGTAATTCTATCAAGTATACTTATAATATTCATCTGCCGCCGTACCTCGACATTTCTATTGCTATCTTGAATAGTATACCTTGTCACGTGTCTGAGGAGTCTCTTTGCGTCCGCTTGAATTAAATGGCCTGGGACTTTGTTAAAATCAAATTCTTAGACCCATAGACTGCTATCACCTTGTAGAACTTCATACGTGTTTCTTTCATCGTTGATTTTAGAGTTTTCCTGATGACCCCGAATATATAGTTGAACTTGTGCAGCTTTTTACCATAACATTGCTTGTAAAGTAAGATACATTACAGCGTAAGTATCCATAATTACTGACCTGCGCCAGAACAGTATCACTGACAAGAATATTTGCTTCTATGGGGAGAAGCCATCACTTTGGTCTTCGACGTTACGGTAATCCAAAATCCTTGCAGGTTTTACTCAATGGCTTAATCTACAAGTCGCTACAAGTTCGTCAGGATAGCCTGGTGAAAAGAAAATAATTATGTCCTAACTACCGACTTACCAATCACAAATTGTTTGAGAATGATCATCTGCCAGTTTTGTATGACATCGTCTGTGTTCAAATTAAAATGTAAAGGTAACAATGGACACTCTTGTGGTACTCCACAATTGATCGTAAAATAAAAGACAGTTTTACCTGAAACACCATACAAGTCAATGCAACACGCGATGAAAACAAATGCCACGGAGAATTTGAACCCGCGGTAAGATGTAAGCTTGTGAATGAGCAGGCTGCACCTGTCCATTAGAGAGCGGTGTCGTTCTGCAGTTGATACAAGTGCAAGGAAACGCCTGTATATTAGTGCCCCCCAAAAACGGGGCAAATGTAAGCGATAAAAGTGATGACGGCAATGCAGTCGATATAAGTGATAAAGGCGATGTGAGTGATCTGAGCGGCAGAGCATCCGCTCACGGAGCAATAGGAAGTAGTCATATCGTGCTTTCCAACGAGAGAATACCGATCTAAAGTTTTTCCCAAAGTTTTTGACGAGGTCATACATCATTTTTTAGTACGTCGAGTGAGTCAAGTGACGAAGAACTTTTGCACCTATACCGGTATATAAGATCCCGACGAAGAAAGAAACCATAGTAAGCATTGGGTTCATCCCTACATTGAGAAGAATTTGCACTGCAGGATGTTCGTTTGCAGCCAAAAACTCCAAGAAAATTACGCTAAATTTCTCGCATTCTACACAATGTCAAAGCAATCATACACTGTACTTACTGAAATTGTTACCCCTGTTTTTTATAATCGAAACAGCAATATGAGAGATTGCGTCAGCGCGAAAGAAACAACTGAAGATTGAATGCTTCCATTTTACCTGGCAATACGGGCAACGCGATGCGCTAGCGACCTACACTGCAGGTTGACCGAGTTGCTCAGATCACGTACATCGACTTGATCGCCTACAGATTGCTTTCACATTGGTTCGTTGGTGGATCCCCACTTCTTTACATAGAAAATGACGGGAAGGGGATATAAAATTGCTATTGAATCGCTTAGCTGTTGCCCCGTGTGCAGAGGGCCTTAGACGTACTCTTCCCATCACCATATTCATGAAATCATCGACAATGCGTTCATGAAATCATCGACAATGCGCAACGACGTCACTGAAGTGTTACATTCTCAGCGGAGGTAATGTACACTCAAATCAAGCCCTTAACAGCTAGCGCGCCTTGTCCTTTGTCTTCAATTCTGATTTTTAGCACACGTGATCTTGCTAACTGTTAATCCCTACAACTTATAATTTTACGGGAACACAAAACGGTAGATACTTCGTCTGACATTTTGCCGACCACTCGTTACGAGTGTTTTCTTTACTGTGTGAAAAGGCTCCCCCCCCCCACATCAACTCTTCCACCAGAAAAATAACCAGTCGGTGAACCTTGTCTCTTGTAAGAGTTTCGTAAGAGTTACAGCCTCCACAAACCAGTCAACTGGGAACCACAAACTGCCGAATTTCTTATCGAACCGTATATAGAAATAGATATTTCTCCACCATGAGTGTCATGGTAGCCAATAACACAACCTTAGCCGATATGTCAAACAGTCAAACAACTAACGACAATAGTTACCTTCTAACTTCCACTAGCTACCGTTGTAGGCATACATACCGGACACTTTCCACAGACACAAACACATTCTCTTCCTTCTGCGCTTCCTCTTCCTCATCGTTCCGCCTGCACTGGTCACATTAATCTAAAAAAAAATTGCCTACCGACTAATATGAGAATGTTTCCCACAATAGTGCGGGTGTCGTCTTTTGGAGAGTCAGATTTCAAGAGGAAAAATTACAATTGTCGTATTTCTATTCACCATAGGGAAACCCCTTACGCCTAGACCAAACGAATTGAAACATTTAGTGAAAAAAACGACACGTCAACATACAGCAAACATTAGGTAACTAGACAATGAAACACACACACACACACACACACACACACACACAAACATCTGTCTGGAGTGTTAAGTATTGCTCCTTCTTATCTTCCTAGTATACATATATTGTAAATTTAAAACTCGTGTTGCAAATATTCCAATTTGTAAAGCGTCCAGTCCAGAGAAAGTAAATATAATTGCATTCTTTGTGTTAATTGATTATATTAACTTTTAATTTATATACTACTTTATTTTTTATTTACAAAAATACTTACAAAACGTATTAATTTTTAGTGAAACGTTAAGTTTAATAATGTCATAATGACTTAACACATTCAATGTAGAATGTGAATATAGATTCTATTAGATATTTAGCTGTTTTTTATTAACAGGTACAGACGTTAAGATCCATGCCGATATTTAATATTTTTATCCATTTCGGACCAATTTACAATATGTTAACTTTTCAGACCCTATGTTTATACTGCTAATAAGCAAGTATGTGCTAATATTTTAAAAAACAGATATTTTGATTCAAAATTTTATACTGTCTTATATAAGAAAAACTTCATAGGAACTTTTAATATGACCTAAACATTAGGTAAGATTTAAACGTGTCAAGGTGTTAGAAACGTTATAGATACTGTCGTAAAGTTAATCGCACTGCAGATAGACATAAAAACTTTCAGGGACAAATCTTTTTTCATTTTAAAAAAAGTATATAAGGGACGTTATTATTTGCACCATTGCTGTTTTCCAGCGTATACAGTTAGAGAAGTACTTTAAAAAAACTTTTAATATTAGACTTTACTTAAAAGTATTGAAACTTTTTCTTTTAATGGGCTGAATTAATGGGTTGAAACAGTGTGCTGAATTTCATTTTACAAACTATATACAGGATATCCCACAAGGATTGAGAAACTTCAGGAATGTAGTCTACAGGCTGAAATACAAATTTCTAAACAAGAAATTACAAATAAAATATGTCCAAATTTTTTTTATTTATTAGGGCTTGCGAAAAATTTTACCTTGATTTCTGCTCCAAGAATATACTGAAAGATACACTGCTTGAGGCCTACTAAAACTCTTGGAACATAAACTGAAGGGTAAATGTGTTGGTTCGTGTAGTAGTTGACTTGGAAAATTGAAAAAAAAGGTTTTTAACTGTTTCATGAGTAGTTTTATAGTAACGTTTTGTAAATTCGCAAATAAGTGGTGTAAAAATACACAGTTTTAGTTTTGTGTGAGTTTATCGCAGTGCCACCGGTTCCAGAAGTTCGGCCACCACACCGACGTCTGTCGCAGTGTCCCGGCCTGCCTTCGACGTTCTCTTGGACATTCTATGCAGTCCTGCACTATGGCAGACAAAAGTCAATACCGCTGCATAAATTGCGGCCAAGGCCATGCAGCGAACTACAGCAACTGCCCGGTGTATAAGGCGGAGTTCCTTAAGCGAAAGCCGCAGGGGCACCTCCCAAAGCCGTGGCAGTCAGCAGCGCAGCCCCAGCACAGGAAAGGCTAAATTTCAGGCTAAGCCGACTCCGACGGCACCACCGGCACGGTGCAAGCCCTCTCCGGCTCCACCTCCAGCCCCTACCAAAGCATAGAAACGATCGATCCGCGTCGCCTTCCGCAGCAGAGACACGCCCTGTAGCCACTATCTCGGTCATGGTGCCGGAGAATCAACCCTCCACCTTCGCGGAATCACCAACTTCCGCCTCTGAACCAGAGGCAGCCTCGCCACCACGAGGCGAGCAGGCAAAACTAAATCCAAAAACAGAGGGGTAACCACACCTGATGCTCGGACCCGAGCTCCTGCCTGCCCACAGCCTAAGAAAAGTCCTGCTTCCCGGTGTAAGTCCGACAAAGCGCAGCAGTGTACTTTTCCTGCCGAAACTTCAATTTCGACTGTCCCTGGTCCTTCAGTTTCCACCACTACGACCCGATCTGCCGTTAAACCTGGTCTCTCTTATACGGCCACAGTTTCCAGGCAAACCGCCCAGTTCGTCACTTCCGATGACGCACAGTTCGTCCGCGATTTTCTGTCAGGCTACGACTTCAAGAAAGTCGCATCCAACTTCAGGTCCACCCGTGACCGCCTGGAAACTGCTGACCAAACCGAGAGGTTCATGCCTTTGGTGGAAGCTCGCACTGTCGTAGGTCTTCTATGAACCGAGCACTTAAACGAGATCTCTCGCTCGTAGCCTGGAATGATAACTACATCGGTTCCAAACCCGACATACATCTCCTCTCAGAAACCCACCTGACCCAGGCGAACCGGTTTCGATTACCAAATTACGTGGTCTATCGGAATAACCGAGTTGGCCGACAAGGAAGCGGCACGGCGATGGCGGTGAGGACCTCTATAGGTCATCATCGTGTCGTTTTGCCGCAGCCTACTAACCTAGAAGCCACCGCCATTGAGGTCCACGGAGCTCTTGGCGGCGTCCTCGTGATCTCAGCATACAAGCCCCCTCGCGCTGAACTCCTTGTCGGCGACTTGGATATCATCTTCGATTCCCACCGAAGGTTAATTATGGCCGGCGATCTGAACTGCAAGCATCGAGTTTGGAATCGAGTTATGACTAATCCGAACGGGAAGCGCTAGCTCAGATATGTTGAATCGCGCCGGGCGATGGTGTTTGGTCCAGTTCAACACACGTCCTTTCCGACACGGCCTAACGCGTCTCCCGATGTTCTGGATGTCGCGGTTACCCAAGTAATTGTCTTTGCGGTCGAAGTATTCTCGCTTACGGAGCTGACATCCGACCACAAACCCATCTTGGTCTACGTCGCTACCCAGCACGCCTATGCACGGAACGAGAAGAAGGTAACGTATAGCCGTCGGTACGGCAGACGGTACAGCCCTATGACGTAGACTGCTGCCAGCGGGCCCACTCGATTCTGTCTGCCTCCTAGACGAAGCTGTTGCGGGAATCGAAGAGGCAATCATCTCGGAAGTGGCGTATCTTCAGGAATGCGAGCCGGTTTCACGCCTGAATACCAACGCATCACTGAGGAAGTCTCTCTTTTCGCTCGCAAGAGGAATTACTTCTGGGAACGTTGGCAGAGGACCCGTGATCCGGCCGATAAGACAGCGTACAATCGGCTCACTGGACGACTGCATGGCAATCTGAAATCTTTCCGACGTAGATGTTGGGAACTCGCTGTAGCCCGAACGAGGGATGCGGACCCGCAAAGTCACCCGTACAGAATGCCTTCCGCGATGACGGGACGGAGGCGACGACCTCCACTCCCCGCCATCGTTGGACCGTTCGAACAACTCCTGGGTCGCCCGGAAGAGAAGACCGAGAACTTGGGTGCCTGTTTCGAGCGCCAGTTCGCTCCCAACCGGCCCATGGACTGGGATTTCGACAATAGATGTCAAGATAGATGTGGGACTTCGACTGGGACAAGTCAAGATAGATGTGGAAGACTTTCTATCTCTTCCGATCACGACGGAGCCCCAACCCATTACTTTAGAAGAGGTCTCAGATCAACTCGCTGAACTTCAGGCAAGAAAATCACTAGGCCTGGACGGTGTCACGAACACCGCTCTGCTTCTTCTCCCGGAGCCTGGAGTTCAGTTTTTGACTGACTTGTTCGACACGTGTCTTAGACAGGCCTACTTTCCCAAAAGAAATGGCAAAAGGCGACGGTCATCGTGATCCCGAAGCAGCGAAATGATGCTGCACGCCCTGACAACCTCCGGCCCAACAGCCTACATTCAGCTACGTCTAAGGTTTTTGAGCGACTCGTAGAGCGTCGTGTACGAGAACATCTAATTAACTTTGACATGCTGGTCCTCTGCCAGTTCGGCTTCTATGCGGGGCATTCAATCACTCATCAACTGATGAGAATGGTGGAATACATCACGGACGCCGGGTGTCGGAGAGAATAGTTTCATTAGCGGTTCGTGTCTGCGACCCACAACCGCACAGCCCAGAGCAGCAGCCACGATTCAAGCAAAATGCTCCAGCAAATCGCTGAAGCTGGGTGTCAATTCCATCACTGATTTACGCGCTGTGAAGCAATTTCTGTCAGCGCGGAACATTTCTTACCACACCTTCGCTCATTCATGGTGAAAGCTGGTCATTCAGGGTATCCCGCACCATACCTCCTTCGAAACTATCGTGCAGGAACTGAGTGCTCTTGGCTATTCGCCAACTGCTGTGTCAGATTTGCACGCTGCCAAGGGGAACAATAATCACCCTGATAATTCTTTCCTGGTTAAGTTGCTCAAGACCGGAAATTTCGAGGAGATTTATGGCCTCCAAACAATTCCTCACCTCCGGGTGCTGTCAGAACATCGCACCCAAGCCCTGGTCAGTGTTTCAACTTTCAGGGCTTCGAGCACTCTACCCTTTTCGGCCACGCGCCCCCATGTTCCGTGCGGTGCGGGCGCCACGTGTGCCGGGTTTTACTCCATACCGTTGCAATTGCAAGGGCGCCCATCTGGCTTAGCTACCGGGGTTGCACTAAACATATAGAAGCGGAAAGGCAGCAGCTATCAGTCCTGGGAACTTTCTCGGGTTCCTTGGGCTTTGGCCAATACTCTTATAGGAGTGCAAGAGTATCAGGTCTGCTCCTGATACCTCGACTGAATTAATGCTCGTCTCCAATCTCTCTTTGGTCTCTTTGGTCTTTCCTCCCCCGAAATGGCTAGATCCCTGCGGATCGTCGCTTAGAACACCGATGGTGTTTCCTCTCGTCGATCTGAGCTGCCGGCTTTCGTCGTGGAGTATGACGCTGACGTCGTACTGCTCTCCGAAAGCCTTCTAGCCCCACACCATCGATCCTCGCTACCTGCCTACACTTGTTATTGTCAGGATCGTTCCCTACTGCCGCGCCATACCCCGTCTCGGGGTACGGCGATTCTGGTCCACAGGCGGATATCCCATATGCCAGTACCGCCCCTTACTACTAGACACTAGGCGAAGGCTGTGCGGTGGCAGTGGACGCCGGCGACTCGGAGTTGTACATGTTTCCGCTTATATTCGGCCTCGCCTGCTCTCGCCGCCTCCGTGTGAGGAGTGAGACGACCTCCTTGGCTATCCACTCTCAACGATTGCAGTCGGCGACTTCAACGCCAAACATCCTTCTTGGAACAGTAGGAATACCAACGCCTACGGCAATTTACACCGCCCGTTCGTCCTAGACGACCCGGAAACGCATGTCATCGGCCCTGATGATTCTACCCATTACCCCTAAACCGGTCATCGACCGGACGTTCTTTACTTAGTTGTAGTCAGGAACGTGGCGCATCACATCCAGTTCTCGTCTGATCACAATCCACTATTAGTAACTGTCCGAGACATGACGGCTTCACCCCGGCCTTCCCCTGGTCCTGCTAGGAGGGTTAATTCGTCCTCTGATCAGGACGAGCTCTCTCGAAGGTTACCATCTGTCCCAGCGCACCCGATCGCTACTCATGACGATTTGGATCTACGTACCACTCATCTTCAGGAGTTGCTCCAAGGTGTCGTGGATCGACACACATACAATGTTGAGGTGAACAGTCGCAAATCGGCCCATCCTCCGGAAGCTATCCACGCCATCTCCCTTCGGCGCACGCTCCGCCGCATATGTCAACGTACACGAAATCCCGCCCTTAAACGGCGTTTTTGGGCCCAGTCTCTTTACTCCCAGAAGTTTCAGCGGGACGTAAACTCTCATCAGTGGGACTCATATCTTGAGCCCCTTAAAGTCGACCACGCCTCCGTCTGAAGAGCGACGAGTCGCCTTACCCGTGGATATTTCTTATCGGCTTGAATATTGGTCTCACGCCGTTCCGACTGAGCAGCCGACCGATGCGGTCCGTCACCCCATGAACGTAGGGCAACGCCGCAAACCCGACGGTTTTCCGTTACACCACCTGGCTGTTCTTCTCGGCCGGACCGCTCGTCTCACCTCCCGGATGGAATAGCAAGCATCACTTTCTTCTGGCTTGGATGGTGGTTCGACCGTTTATGGAGATAGCAGTTGATGTTCGTCGGTTTTCTATAAACTTTATGTCCGAGGCTGTCATCGGTTCTTCTAAGGACCAGAACGTGTAGAAGAGCCAGCTGATTGTCCGTCTCCCTCACCACGGTGAATTGTATCCGTGGGTGAACCTGATTGAAGTGTGCCAGGAACTTGCCGAGCTCCTTCTCTCCATGGCTCCCCACATCACAAAAGTGTCATCAACATACCGGAACCAACACCTCGGCTTCAGCGGGAAGATGAAGTTGCCCGCTGCTCGAACTTTTCCATATAAAAATTCGCCACCACAGGACTGACCATGCCCACACCATCAATCATTTCAAAGAATTCTCCGCAGTACTGGAAATAGGTTATTTTAGAACATACCGGAAGAGCGGTCTAATATCTCTCGGAAAAGGTCCGCTAAGTGGCCGATGACATCATCCACGGACACCATGGTAACAAAGAAACCACGTCAAACCTAACCATTAGGCCTGTGTCTCCAGGACGCAACGATAACCCACGGAGCTTTTCAAGAAAATGCGTCGAATTCTTTACATATGACTCCGTACCTCCGACATATGGCCGGCGAATTTGGTCAGATGTTTAGCAAGATGGTAGGTTGGAGACCCTATGGCGCTGGTGACTGGTCTCAGAGAGACATCCGGTTTGTGGATCTTTGGGAGCCCATAAAGGCTAGGTGGACGGGCTTCCGAACACCGGACGGCTGCCTTCACTTCAGGCTCCAAGAAAGACTGCTTTACCAGAAAATCGGTCCTTCTAAGGAACACTGATGTTGGGTCTCTTCGCAGTTTCCTGTAGGTTTATGGTACCAGTAGCTCTCCGATCTTCCTTTGTTAGTCCTCGGTGTTCAGAACAACCGTAGCACTCTCCTTATCTGCCGGTAATATGATGATAGATTCGTCCCGCCTTAATGTTTTCAGTGAACGCAGCTCACCCGCTGGTATGTTGCATTGCGGCTGTTTTGCTCTTGCCAGGATCCTCGAAGCTTGGATCCTGATTTCATTTGTCTGTTCACGTGGCAGTCGCCGCACTCCAGCTTCAACATTGGCAATGTCTTCCACTGGGATCTTCTTAGGGGCTACTGAAAACTTCTCCCCCCTCGCCAGGACTCCAGTTGGTAAGCCCAGGTGGTAAGCTGGCAATCCGACAAATTCACCACTGTCCTGTCCGTCTCTAAGCTGCGTCGCTGATGTCCCTCGTTGTTCTCATCTGGGCTGTCTCTTCTGTACTTAATCCCAAGGAGCGATCGGACACTCTCGCGAAAGGGTTCGGAAGCGCTGGACTTCTAAACACCAGATCCCAGTGGCCAGGTTACAACACAGCGCTTAGTTCCAGATGTAAACGAAACAATTAGCGATGTGAACAAAACACGTTTAAAAGATGCGATGGAAACCAAGTATTACTCACACACCACAATACCAAAAAGCCTGTAGACTTTCACGACATCCATAAAACGTTGATTGCACATAGTGTTTAGAAAAATACTAATAAAATTAAATTGATTTACAGAAAAGTATTTAGAATACTCTACGTTTTTTATTTGCAACTTATTTTTTGTATTAATTAAGGTAACAGTAATAAATATAAAGTAATAGGTATGTGGGAAATGTATTCAAAATAATGTATGTATGCACATTTCTTACACAACTACTGTAAAAAATAAACATACGTTGTAATTAGTTGTAACAGCCTAAAATGTTAAGTTCAAAAGAATTACGTAAAGATTGAAGGATGTTAGGACGACATTTTCCTTATTAAGATTTGACAAGAAATAAGATTTAATTTTTTTCTAATCCCAGTTTATTATTACAACAGTTTTCCTGTTTTATCTGTCAATAATATTTATTTTCGTTTAAATTTTTCAACGACAACCAAATTACTTCTTTGAAGGAACATTTATGATCGTCATAATCCCTGCTTGGTGAGCATTTCGCTCTGCCACGTGTTTCTAAACGTGTTGTGTTCCTGTTCGCCAGAGAGCACGTTTTGTGTTTGTTTCTTACAATTACAATCTTACAATTACGTATTATAATCTTACGAAAAGAAACATTAAGTGTTACTGTACGCCAAACAATAAAGGGAAGCTGAATAAAATTCAATGTAAAGATAAAATAATTAATTTTTTTTTTGTAAATATTCTCTTTAGTGATTTACAACTAGTTCACTATTTACACACTGCTTTCAACGTCCTTATTGGCATTACATTCCAACCTGGTGTGTTAAAAAATATTATTTACTTTATTTTCATATCTCTTTCAAATCGTATAAAATACGCCACCATTTAAATAGTTATACTAAAAGATTGGATTTAAAATGGTGTAGGTAATACATCAATTGTTTCAGTGATAACTTTATCATTTTAAGGAATATTAAATTTTAAACTACATATGTTTTAATTTTAAAACAACCTTTTAAAAGAACAATACTTAGCACGTTTCTTCATAGAATACCATACACTTGTGTTAAACATTGTGTTCTATTGGAATCTGCGGTTTATTTTCTAGGTAACTGAATAAAGTAAATATTTTCCAAACGATCCCACTTTCAGCTCTATTCCCATGTAGTCTTATTGTTTGACAGTCGTAACTAGTATACAGACACTACGGTTATACAAAAATTTGTAACCAAATCGTATTTGTCAGGTAACAGGTAGTTGTTATGCGGTTAACCTTCTGCGACGGTGGCCCCTCTTTAATATCACACATCTGTTTCCCTCAGTAAAATATAATATTAGAGTTGCCACTTCAACATTTAGAAACTCAGTGATGTCAGTTTTGGCTTTTTAATAAATTATCCCTAATCATTTTAGGATAGACCTTTGAAAGCTGTGTAATCTACAGAGTATTAATGTCTCCTTGTTTACGTACTTAACATGTGTAATTGTTAAAATGGTAAAAGTATTTCGCTATTTTACCGTCTTTGTTATATTAAACCGACAAATGTTTTACACCCTTCAAAAACATATATATCACATTTCTAAATGTTTTAAAGATTTTCGAATCATCACTTTCTCTGCAACTTAAAAATGCATATTTGACTGGATTTTCTGTAATTGAATGATATGCTAGACAACATCTGGCTACTAACAAGGAAAATTTAAAAGCAAATCGACACATAACTATAACAGCATAAGACAGTAACGAATACCATTATGCTTTAATGCAATGGATATGGGTAATCTTTTAATCTTTTCTTGTGCAATACAACTAGAAGAAAATAAATTAAAACATGAAATGTATCTTCGAATATCGTTATTTTAAAACAGTGTAATCTGCATAAGGCAAGGGGCAGCTGCTACCTAATCGCTGGGGAAGTGTTGCTGAAATATAGAGAGTCTAACTGGATGTGGCAGTAATATTACAAACTATACTGTCTTTACCATTGTCATTTCCGGTTAAAATTTACCAGGTATTAATTTTACAAATGTTTCTACGGTTTCACAGTTTTACAAAGTTAACTACAATTTTTTGCCGTTTTGTCCTTACAAAATGTTAGTGAAACCTGATCAAAGACAACGTACCGATAAATAACTTGAATTTACACCTTTATGAATGATGGTTTTACAGTTTCTTCAAGTTCTTTGTGGTAAAATATTATTTTACCAACAGCTGGGTGGTTAAGCTTCAGTTAAAAGCCTAGCGTCAATTTAAGAAAAACAACTTACATCAACACCAGTTCCGAACTTGGTCCTAAGTACATCTACATTATTAGAGGTACTTGGAAAACTTATGGATAGATAGATAGAGGTTGCACGGGCGTCTTGCGCCCTAATTTGTGTGCGTTGTCCAGGCCTAAGCCTGATGAACGCCAGGTGCCAACAGGTCAGCACGGTCGTTTGCTCAGCACAAGGGTGTTATGATGCAGTCCGCGGGTACATGATTTATTAACATGGCCAACACGGGTGCAAGCATGTGCTTTTGCTTCAGCCAATTGTCACGCCGAGGCGAGGCATCATGGTCCTTTCGGCATCGCCTTTGGGAACGTAGTGACGCACTGGCGAGGACAAGAGGCTCGAGCGCCCTAGGGCGTCGACCGCAACGATGGGGAATGACACCGAGACAGCCAGCACGCGCAAGGAAGGCACTTGCACAACCTCGCGGGGGCCCGTGTCTCGGGTCATTACCCTGTCGAGTCAGCAAAGCAGGTGCTGACGGGGATCTTAATTGAAATGGCTTCAGAAAATTGCCACGCCTGGGCGCGGCTCCGTGGCCCCGAGGTCATCGCCCACGGAAACTTAAAGGCGCTCTGGCGAGGACAAGAGGCTTGACCGCCCGAAGGCGGCGGCCGAGTCGAAGGGACTCTTCACCGGGGCAGTCGGCTCTCGCAAGGAAGGCATTTGCACAACCTCGCGGGAGCCCGTGTCCCGGATCACAGCCCTGCCGAATCGACAAAGCCGATCCTGGCAATAAATCAATCCAATCCAATCTGCCGCAGCATGATTGACTTCAGTTTCGGCAGGCGCAGGTATTGAATGATGGTGATCGTTTCAGTCTCCAGAAATTTGGGGGGTTCATGTGATGAACTTAGAGGGTAGTCTAACCGCGCCCTAGGGCGGCTGACGCGGCGAGTGGGCGGTGTATTCTCCATGCTGTTCAGCATTTGGGGGTGCGGATAAGGGGACTCGCCTGCCTTGGCCAACAAATTCGTTGCCAAGGACCAGACGAAGGCTTCTAAGGTGGGAACACGGAGACCCCGGTGGATGGCGGAATTTCGCACAAACCACGGGGACCCCGTGAGGGAGCGTAAGGTCCAGTTCTGGAATGTCTTCAGCCTATGACTGTTGGTGGCCGACAGGAGAGGCCACCAAGCGGGCGCCGCATAAGTGAGTACTGTCCGGAGGAACAGTAGTTGTATTGTCAGTTTAGTACGGACAGCCAGGTGGCTCTTCCGCGGAAGCATAGGTGATAGCTTGGCTCTGACGCCACGAGACTTGTTGACGGTTGCGGTCACGTGGGCGTTGATGTTTAGGCGCCGATCAAGCCGAACGCCTAGGTACTTCACCGTCGCGGTCCAGTTGATGGGTCTCCCCTCTAAGGAGAAGGATCGGCATCGGGAAATGGACTTATGAGTTATAACCCCTCTTTACCTCTTAAGCAGTAAAAAAAAATTATTTGTTTTTGAAATTTTTTTTTTTTGTAAAGAGGGGCCACAAGTTAATTATAACTAGGCTAAAGCCTAGAGAAGCCAAAATGCGCTGGATCCAGTGAGACGGGACTTGCAATGAAAACTCAGGAATTAAACGATTAACAAATCCCTTTTATTATTCTATCTCAGTAAACAATTAATAATAAAATAAATAAACCCAACAGTAATCTATAATTCCCCTTAAATAGTTAATTAAATAAAGTATACTTTCTCAACAAGGCCACCTGAAAATATTTATTGAAACCAAGAAAATAAATTGCTATGTCACTCTACCAATGAATTGAAATTTAAAACCATAACTAACCTTGAAATAAAGCTTCCATTAAAATATTAATAAAATATAAAATTTATTTTATATGTTCCTTTTAGAATGCTTCATATAACTTAATGAAGATAAATGGTATAGATTCCTTGCTAATATTAATTACAATAATAATTACTCAAACAAATTAAATAAATTTTAAAGGGTGACAATTCATATACTTGTTATAAGGTTAAATAAAATAAATTATTTCCTTAAAGAAATGATCAGCAATGATTAATTGAGATAGAATACCTGTTATAAAAAATGAAAAGGATATACCTACATGACTCCATGTATTAACTTTCTTTTATAAAAAGACATCGAACAAACCCTATATCTAAAGTCCCCACCAAAAATACACTAAATGCATAATACTTATAACCCTCAAAATGTACACACAAATATACACACATAACATGTTCCACAATACAAATACATTATACAATAGTATACAATACAATATACATAAGGGTCTCTTGCCACGCCCTTTTTATATTACCCTCATGGTGTATATAAATTCTTACTTCTTTTTTTTTAATTATCCATGTTAGGATTACAAATTTATTCTTATATTACCCCCATGGTGTTGGTTGATTACACATCAGGTGTATAAGATAATGCTTAAGCATACAGTAGTCCCCAGGACATAATAAAATTCAAAACTTTGGCTAAGTGCCTAATGCAGTTATACCATACTGCCCTTCTGGGTTCTATAACAGTGAGAAATTAAAAATATTTAAAATAATGAACGCCCCCCCAGTTATCATAAATAATATAAAGAATTTATATATACTGAAACATGGCCAAATAATAAAAAGAGAAATATTGCATAATATTATAACCCTATGAAAAATACACTTGGCCCAGAGACGGACATGTTAATAGCTTGATGATTCATATTTCAACTTGCGTCAACAAACAAGTTGAAAACCGTATCGACAGGCATTCCTTCTGGTTGAAACTTGTTGAAAATGCACCTACCTACCCCAGTAATTTTTATACAATATGAATTAAACTGATTTTTAAATTAAGAAAATATATATAGATATACTACTGAATTGAACACGATAAATTACTAATAGAAAGAATGAGTTAAAATATGTAAAGAAACCCATATAATGAAATAAGTGGAAAATCTATGTTGAATGTTGCATTATAGTCATGCCAGTCTCTGAGCTGACAATTTTACCAGAAATATACTGAAATTTACAATTAATTTTGCACCCAGTCCACACACTAAACTGTCCCATCAATTGGGGATCCAAATGAAAGTTTAAAACTTGAAATTTTGTAGTTGATAGATATATATAACTGGTCACTGGGTATGATTGAGTGCTGACTCTATGTGTAATTAATAATTGGTTTTGTATCACCTGATTTCGTCCATGAAGGGTTCTTATTGAGGTGACAATCTCGTGGTCGACATTTTAGGTGTTGGTTGTGGTCCTCCAAATCCCTCCGGTATCGAAGATGAGAGCTTATGATGTTCATAGTTCAGCTATGTAGTAGGTCTTTTTCTCGTCTATTGCGGTGGACCCGCAGCCGTTTATAGATTTATTTAGCCATAGTGTGAAGGCTTGTAGTTGTTGAAATCTTCATTTCTCTACCGGAGAAAAAATGGCGTCGACCATCTACCACTAGGTATTTTGTGAGACAACTTAATCAGAAAATCCAGCTTCGTCTCCGTTTGGCATACCGCACTTGACGCCAGGAAGCAGCACCTGGAGTTTTCATACTGCCGGTTGTCGGCAGGTGCCGACACCGATCAAGATCTAGTTCACCGGTAGTCTTTCCTATATCCACGGGTAGGGTGCAGCACTAATTACCGCATTGTAATTCCGTACTGCCTATAACAACAGGTCGTATATTCCGTGGGTATTGCTCTATCTCGCCGCTAGAGATCGGCCCACTCTCCAATCGTCAATTTCTGAAATCTCGCTGAATCTTCGTGACTCAGCACACCCTCACCCCAAAAGGGCAACATAGTTGCCCCAACGTTAAATGCCAGGAGGGTACCCTGCAGTGTACCCCTCCCCAAAACAACCCGGTGGACGTCGTGGTTAAGTTTGCTCAGCAGAGCTTGCTCTCAGGAGAACAGAGTCTCAGAAGGAAATCGAAAGAGAAGAAAGAAGTTATGTATTATGTAAGTGTGCGGGTGCTGCACGCTGACCTGATCAGGGTCCGCATACAGCACAAGAGAGAGACAGCAAAAAGACTAAGGAAAGATTCGGCCGGAGACTTCCGACCTCCTGAGGCTCGCCCCCTACGCCAGAACACGACTTCCACCTTAAACAAGGACATCCGTCCTATCTTTACGGGGACTAACCCTCTTCGAACGTTTCCGATTGCCCTCGACAACGTTTCAGTTTTGAAATGTGGCTTATCACCATTTTTTGTTTGTCTCCCGGTACGCCCAGCCGGGCCGTCACCGGGGACGTGAATCCTAGGATACGGTATGGCCCCGACCAACGGTAGCATAGCTTCGCAGGACGTTTGTCAGCGGCTGAGCTGAGTGGGTGGCTTTGGCAATAGACCCAGTCATCAATCCGGAAGGGGTTTGGAATACGCCCCTGATTATAACGCCGACGGACCCGCTCGTGCGCTCGCAGCAAATTCTTCCGAGCCACTTTCCATCTCTCCGCAGTTTTATTATTGGGCTCCCGCGGCAGAAGATCTTCGATATCCCACAGGTTGGTCAACGGGAGTGCGGGCGAGAATCCAAACAGAATTTCAAAGGGCACGGCCTGATGACTATCGTGTCTGGCCGTGTTGAAAGCTAATTGTAACCACTTCAAATTCTGATCCCAGGTGGTTTGTTGCTCAGCATGATAAGCAATCAAGGCGGACCGGAGATTCCGATTGAATCTCTCCGCATGGGACAGTTGTGGGTAATAAGGGGAAGTGGTTACGTGTTTGATGCCACTGGCGAAACATATACGCCTGAATTCACTCGAAATAAATTGCGGGCCATTGTCCGAGACAATGATGGTCGGAAGACCGAAATGCTGAAATACATGGTTCTGTAGAGCGTTGATGGTCAAACGAGCGGTTGCCTGCCGTAAGGGCAGTAGCCAGGCAAACTTTGAAAAAGCATCAACACAAACAAGCAGGTAAGCATTACCTGACTTGCTACGGGGGAACTGCCCCACGTAGTCAATAAATAACTTTTCCATTTGTCTACTCGCCACCTCAGATGATAACAACCCTAGTTTGGTGTTCTGGGCAGGCTTGCTCAAGCCACAAAGATGACAGCTCTTAACCCTTGTCGCGATGTCTCTATCCATGCCCTTCCAGATAAAATGTTTCCTAATACTGGAAATGGTCTTCGAAATTTCCTTGTGGCCTCCGACTGGGGAATCGTGGTAATAGCTGAAGACCATGGGCACTAATTTGCTAGGCAGCACGATTTTAGGTGCTCGTCCTTTTCTCTCTCGACAACAGAGGACTCCCTTGGACAAGAAATAAGGGGCCTGTACGTTACCCTCCTTGATATTTTGGATGACTGGACCCAGCACTTCGTCGTTTAACTGATGGGGTAACACATCAGTGAAGGCTAAAGGAAAATCTAGAAGAACGGAACAGGGTTGCTCAGCTTGGGCATCACTGGGTTGGGAAAACATGCGGGACAAGGCATCTGCAACTACATTCTGAGATCCCCTGATGTGTTGCACGGTGAACTTAAATGATGAGATTTTCACCACCCATCTACCAATTTTACCCAGTTGCCGGGGATGAGCCAGAAGCCATGAGAGAGCCTGATTGTCGGTCTCGAGCAGGAACTCAGCATGTTCCAGGAAACGCCTGAACTTGTCTAGAGCGTACACAACAGCTAAACACTCTAGCTCATATACAGATGATTTACGTTCTTGCTGGGTCAACGTCCGGGAGATAAAAGCCACAGGCTGCCTAGCGTCGTCTATAACTTGGGAGAGAACCGCCCCGAGCGCAACCGAACTCGCGTCCGTCTGCAGTATGAACGGCTTCGAAAAGTCGGGCATCCGCAACACCGGTGGGGAGATGATGGCTTCCTTTAATGTAGCGAAAGCCTTCTGTTGGTTTTCCCCCCATGTAAACTTTGCGCCCTTCTCCCTCAGTTCATTCAAGGGTGCGACAATTTCGGCGATGTTCGGTATGAAACGCCGGTGAAAATTTACCATACCGACGAATCTCGCTATGCCCTTCGCATCCCTAGGGGGAGGAAAGTCACGGATGCCCTGTGTCCTCTCTGGGTCTACCGTCACGCCCCTGTGTGAAACTAAATGGCCCAAGAAAGAAATACTCTCTTGGGCGAAACGAACCTTTTCGGGATTGACAGTGAGGCCAGCCTCTCTTAAGCGACCCAACACCTCTCTTAAATGCCCCAGATGATCTTCGAAAGTCTCGCTGTATACTAATAGATCGTCAAGATAATTAAATACGAAACGGAATTTCACATCGTGAAAAACCGTATCGAGAAGGCGAGTAAGTGTCTGGGCACCCACAGCCAAACCCATGGGAACCCTTGTGTACTGGTACAAATTCCAGGGTACACAAAAGCCGTATATGGTCTACTTTCTTTGGCCAGAGGTATCTGATGATAGGCCGCGTTCAGATCGATAATAGTATAAAATCTGGCCCCACTGAACCAATCAAAGGCCGAATGTAAATCTGGGAGGGAACAGAATCCACCTCTATATTGGCGTCCAACTTCCGATAATCGATCACCATTCTTTGTTTGCCCCCAGGCTTTGGCACTAAAAATGCTGGACTGGCATAGCTGGAATGAGAAGGTTCAATCACCCCTTGTTCCAACAATTCTTGAACCTTCTCTCGCAGAATGGTCATCTTTGGAGGAGCAAATTTGTAAGGGTGTGACCTTACTATTTTCGAATCAGTAAGTCGAATTTTGTATTCCAGCTATGCCAGTCCAGCATTTTTAGTGCCAAAGCCTGGGGGCAAACAAAGAATGGTGATCGATTATCGGAAGGATTCACGTCCCCGGTGACGGCCCGGCTGGGCGTACCGGGAGACAAACAAAAAATGGTGATAAGCCACATTTCAAAACTGAAACGTTGTCGAGGGCAATCGGAAACGTTCGAAGAGGGTTAGTCCCCGTAAAGATAGGACGGATGTCCTTGTTTAAGGTGGAAGTCGTGTTCTGGCGTAGGGGGCGAGCCTCAGGAGGTCGGAAGTCTCCGGCCGAATCTTTCCTTAGTCTTTTTGCTGTCTCTCTCTTGTGCTGTATGCGGACCCTGATCAGGTCAGCGTGCAGCACCCGCACACTTACATAATACATATCTTCTTTCTTCTCTTTCGATTTCCTTCTGAGACTCTGTTCTCCTGAGAGCAAGCTCTGCTGAGCCAACTTAACCACGACGTCCACCGGGTTGTTTTGGGGAGGGGTACACTGCAGGGTACCCTCCTGGCATTTAACGTTGGGGCAACTATGTTGCCCTTTTGGGGTGAGGGTGTGCTGAGTCACGAAGATTCAGCGAGATTTCAGAAATTGACGATTGGAGAGTGGGCCGATCTCTAGCGGCGAGATAGAGCAATAACCACGGAATATACGACCTGTTGTTATAGGCAGTACGGAATTACAATGCGGTAATTAGTGCTGCACCCTACCCGTGGATATAGGAAAGACTACCGGTGAACTAGATCTTGATCGGTGTCGGCACCTGCCGACAACCGGCAGTATGAAAACTCCAGGTGCTGCTTCCTGGCGTCAAGTGCGGTATGCCAAACGGAGACGAAGCTGGATTTTCTGATTAAGTTGTCTCACAAAATACCTAGTCGTAGATGGTCGACGCCATTTTTTCTCCGGTAGAGAAATGAAGATTTCAACAACTACAAGCCTTCACACTATGTCTAGATAAATCTATAAACGGCTGCCGTAAGTCTCGATTACTTTCATATTAATTAACTATAATATTTCACTGGAGAAAACTGTTTTTTTAGTAAGCCTAAGTAAGTTGATTCTGTTCACCTGTTGCAACCATGCCTTGTGCAATACGCAATTTGTTGGTAAAGTTTTTAAAACCTTATAAAACTATATTCATTTAAGTGTCAGAATTTCGGCACTAAAAAGTAAAGTATATTGAATACAAAAAATTTAAGTTTAAATTTTATCTAACATCGATGTAACGAGATTCGTGTTACATCAATCTAAGTTATTGCACAATGCGTAGTTGATTTAAGTAGCATAAAAGTTTTGCTGCAATTAACAGTAAAACTTTATATATATCTGGGAACTTACTCAGGCACGTTTTGAAAGTAAATAATGTCCAATTCATATTATTTTCTGTAGTAAAAAAACTATGTATTTGAAACAACCTCTTAACCACGTGGTATCTACATATTCACACTAAGTATAAAGTTTATGAGATGATACAAAGCCAAAATTAATTGTCAAATTGCAAACAAGGTAACTCACATTAGGTGAAGTTAATATTATGAAGATTTACTGTTATAAAGTTTTTCAAATAAGGCATGTTGGCCATATAAATTTTATCAAGTTTAATTAAGTAGCTCAATAGCTGTGTTGACTTTATGTATGTATTTTGGAGGGTGTAAAAACTTTAGTGGGGCATTGTGTGGTGTTCTCTGACTAAAATGTATAATGGTGTAATTAGGGTCCACCGCAATAGACGAGAAAAAGACCTACTACATAGCTGAACTATGAACATCATAAGCTCTCATCTTCGATACCGGAGGGATTTGGAGGACCACAACCAACACCTAAAATGTCGACCACGAGATTGTCACCTCAATAAGAACCCTTCATGGACGAAATCAGGTGATACAAAACCAATTATTAATTACACATAGAGTCAGCACTCAATCATACCCAGTGACCAGTTATATATATCTATCAACTACAACATTTCAAGTTTTAAACTTTCATTTGGATCCCCAATTGATGGGACAGTTTAGTGTGTGGACTGGGTGCAAAATTAATTGTAAATTTCAGTATATTTCTGGTAAAATTGTCAGCTCAGAGACTGGCATGACTATAATGCAACATTCAACATAGATTTTCCACTTATTTCATTATATGGGTTTCTTTACATATTTTAACTCATTCTTTCTATTAGTAATTTATCGTGTTCAATTCAGTAGTATATCTATATATATTTTCTTAATTTAAAAATCAGTTTAATTCATATTGTATAAAAATTAC
Source organism: Magicicada septendecula (assembly GCA_034769895.1). Taxonomy (NCBI): domain Eukaryota; kingdom Metazoa; phylum Arthropoda; class Insecta; order Hemiptera; family Cicadidae; genus Magicicada; species Magicicada septendecula. The sequence continues at coordinate 407,568,612 of CM068373.1, forward strand.
TGGGGTAGGTAGGTGCATTTTCAACAAGTTTCAACCAGAAGGAATGCCTGTCGATACGGTTTTCAACTTGTTTGTTGACGCAAGTTGAAATATGAATCATCAAGCTATTAACATGTCCGTCTCTGGGCCAAGTGTATTTTTCATAGGGTTATAATATTATGCAATATTTCTCTTTTTATTAATTGGCCATGTTTCAGTATATATAAATTCTTTATATTATTTATGGTAACTGGGGGGGCGTTCATTATTTTAAATATTTTTAATTTCTCACTGTTATAGAGCCCAGAAGGGCAGTATGGTATAACTGCATTAGGCACTTAGCCAAAGTTTTGAATTTTATTATGTCCTGGGGACTACTGTATGCTTAAGCATTATCTTATACACCTGATGTGTAATCAACCAACACCATGGGGGTAATATAAGAATAAATTTGTAATCCTAACATGGATAATTAAAAAAAAAGAAGTAAGAATTTATATACACCATGAGGGTAATATAAAAAGGGCGTGGCAAGAGACCCTTATGTATATTGTATTGTATACTATTGTATAATGTATTTGTAATGTGGAACATGTTATGTGTGTATATTTGTGTGTACATTTTGAGGGTTATAAGTATTATGCATTTAGTGTATTTTTGGTGGGGACTTTAGATATAGGGTTTGTTCGATGTCTTTTTATAAAAGAAAGTTAATACATGGAGTCATGTAGGTATATCCTTTTCATTTTTTATAACAGGTATTCTATCTCAATTAATCATTGCTGATCATTTCTTTAAGGAAATAATTTATTTTATTTAACCTTATAACAAGTATATGAATTGTCACCCTTTAAAATTTATTTAATTTGTTTGAGTAATTATTATTGTAATTAATATTAGCAAGGAATCTATACCATTTATCTTCATTAAGTTATATGAAGCATTCTAAAAGGAACATATAAAATAAATTTTATATTTTATTAATTTTTAATGGAAGCTTTATTTCAAGGTTAGTTATGGTTTTAAATTTCAATTCATTGGTAGAGTGACATAGCAAATTATTTTCTTGGTATTAATAAATATTTTCAGGTGGCCTTGTTGAGAAAGTATACTTTATTTAATTAACTATTTAAGCGGAATTATAGATTACTGCTGGGTTTATTTATTTTATTATTAATTGTTTACTGAGATAGAATAATAAAAAGGATTTGTTAATTGTTTAATTCCTGAGTTTTCATTGCAAGTCCCGTCTCACTGGATCCAGCGCATTTTGGCTTCTCTAGGCTTTAGCCTAGTTATAATTAACTTGTGGCCCCTCTTTACAAAAAAAAAAAAAAAAATTTTCTCCACAAAAAAAATAACATAACACACATAACATGTTCCACAATACAAATACATTATACAATAGTATACAATACAATATACATAAGGGTTTCTTGCCACGCCCTTTTTATATTACCCTCATGGTGTATATAAATTCTTACTTCTTTTTTTTAATTATCCCTGTTATCATTACAAATTTATTTTTATATTACCCCCATGGTGTTGGTTGATTACACATCAGGTGTATAAGATAATGCTTAAGCATACAGTAGTCCCCAGGACATAATAAAATTCAAAACTTTGGCTAAGTGCCTAATGCAGTTATACCATACTGCCCTTCTGGGCTCTATAACAGTGAGAAATGAAAAATATTTAAAATAATGAACGCCCCCCCAGTTATCATAAATAATATAAAGAATTTATATATACTGAAACATGGCCAATTAATAAAAAGAGAAATATTGCATAATATTATAACCCTATGAAAAATACACTTGGCCCAGAGACGGACATGTTAATAGCTTGATGATTCATCTTTCAACATGCCTCAACAAACAAGTTGAAAACCGTATCGACAGGCATTCCTTCTGGTTGAAACTTGTTGAAAATGCACCTACCTACCCCAGTAATTTTTATACAATATAAATTAAACTGATTTTTAAATTAAGAAAATATATATAGATATACTACTGAATTGAACACGATAAATTACTAATAGAAAGAATGAGTTAAAATATGTAAAGAAACCCATATAATGAAATAAGTGGAAAATCTGTGTTGAATGTTGCATTATAGTCATGCCAGTCTCTGAGCTGACAATTTTACCAGAAATATACTGAAATTTACAATTAATTTTGCACCCAGTCCACACACTAAACTGTCCCATCAATTGGGGATCCAAATGAAAGTTTAAAACTTGAAATGTTGTAGTTGATAGATATATATAACTGGTCACTGGGTATGATTGAGTGCTGACTCTATGTGTAATTAATAATTGGTTTTGTATCACCTGATTTCGTCCATGAAGGGTTCTTATTGAGGTGACAATCTCGTGGTCGACATTTTAGGTGTCGGTTGTGGTCCTCCAAATCCCTCCGGTATCGAAGATGAGAGCTTATAATGTTCATAGTTCAGCTATGTAGTAGGTCTTTTTCTCGTCTATTGCGGTGGACCCGCAGCCGTTTATAGATTTATTTAGACATAGTGTGAAGGCTTGTAGTTGTTGAAATCTTCATTTCTCTACCGGAGAAAAATGGCGTCGACCATCTACCACTAGGTATTTTGTGAGACAACTTAATCAGAAAATCCAGCTTCGTCTCCGTTTGGCATACCGCACTTGACGCCAGGAAACAGCACCTGGAGTTTTCATACTGCCGGTTGTCGGCAGGTGCCGACACCGATCAAGATCTAGTTCACCGGTAGTTTTTCCTATATCCACGGGTAGGGTGCAGCACTAATTACCGCATTGTAATTCCGTACTGCCTATAACAACAGGTCGTATATTCCGTGGGTATTGCTCTATCTCGCCGCTAGAGATCGGCCCACTCTCCAATCGTCAATTTCTGAAATCTCGCTGAATCTTCGTGACTCAGCACAGAGTAAAGCAGGTCGCCTCGGATTTCTCCGTATTGATCGCTACCCGCCATTTCCTTAGCCAGTCTGGAAGCATAGCCAACTGGCGTTGTAACATTACGCTCGTCCGCCAAGGCGAAAGCGAGCTAAAATGAAACATCGCGTCGTCGGCAAATAGAGATAACGTGACCCCGGGATAAACAGGCAGATCGTTCGTGTACAGTTCGTACAGAACGGGGCCGAGGGCAGATCCTTGTGGGACGGCGGCGGCGACAGGGCGAACCCGAGAGAACGCCCCATCTACGCTGATCCTGAAGGTGCGATCCGTCAGATAGGATCGGAGCAAGTGGACGCTTGATGCCGGGAATGGCTAATGCGCCAGTTTCTAGAGCAGGCCTTCGTGCCAGACTTTATCGAAGGCTTTGCTCACATTCAACAGGACGGCGCCTGTTGCCTGATGATTGTTGGCAGCGTCTGATAGACAGGTGACAACCCGTACTAGCTGAAGAGTAGTCGAGTACCTCGGCCTAAACCAATACTGCTCCTCGCGGATGAAACCATCAAGCCAGGGGAAGGCACTCGAATACCTAGCAATAGTGATATCGGGCGGTAGCTTCCAGGCAGCGTGGACGGCTTTTTGGATTTCTGGATCATGATGACATTAGCGGTTTTCCACTGGCGGGGGAAGTACCTCCGCCGGAGGCAGGAGTTGAACAGCTCAAGAAGAACGTCAACTGCCGAAGGCGGGAGATTCTGCAACGCAGCGGCGCCGATACGATCGGGGTCAGGGGCCTTTCTCTTCTCCAGTCGGCTAAGGACAGACGCAAGGTCTTCCTCGTTGACCGAATTAGGAGGGTCATTGGGGGGAGCAGAAAAGTATCCAGAAAGGAAATCCCTGACGACGGCCCTATGAGCCGGGTCAGAGATGGCTCTATGGACGGTGAACTGTTCCTCAATACAGTCGGTGAAGACTTCCGCCTTGCTTTCTGCAGAGTATACAATGCCGTACGGGGTATTCAAGGGATGGCGAGTCCTCTTTTCGACTTTTAGTCTACCAGCGGCTCTCCATACGGAGGCGTGGTCAACTTCCAAAGACTCCAAATAGGAGTCCCATCGATCCGCGTTTACGTCAAGCAGAAGCTGCGAGACGTGTTCCGACTGGGCTGGAAAACCCCGACTAGCGGCAGGGTCACGGGTATGCTGCCATCTGCGGCGGAGCTGGCGCCGTAATCGGATGGGCTGGAGAACTTCCACAGGAAGGTTGAGCGTTTATTACTCACCGGAACAGTTGTAGCGTGACAGATGTATGCATAATATTGAATGGCAATTGATCATTAGAATAATAAAGTTATAATATTTAAATTTGGAAGAAAGCATTAAGTTTAATATAAAAAGATTAATTCATAGCAACTGTGGAAAGAAATCATTATTATAAAGAAAATACAAGTTAAAATAAAAGGAGTTACTAGTGATGAGTCATCCAAGACCAGTCTCATAACCAAAGGTTTTCAAGGTATAACCCAGGAAGGTAAAATAGTAAATAACAAAGCAGTACACAATATGACCAAACCCACAACGAGGGAGAATAAATAAAAGAGAAACCCTAAAATAAGCCAAGATCAACCAATACAGGTTGTGTATTTCTGAATTAAAGAAGAAGATGGAGAAGATCCCAAGAAACCTGATGGCATCAAGAACAGATGGAGAAGATACCAGTCCCAGAAGGCAGGAGAAAAGAAGACTGAAGAAAGAAGAAGAGGGCAGCATCCTGAAGAAGACGTCATGCTCTTATAAAAGACACCCAAATCCCTATATCCCCAAAATATATATCTAAAAACAAAAGTATAACGAAATAAAAACCACATGTATATAAATTTAAGAGAGAGAAGTGAACAAAGTAAAAGTTTCCTGTGAACTAAGATGAAACAATAATATAGTACCCATGGAACAAATCTCCATTGAAAAAACGCTAACCAATTTATTATGTTAATAAGACTATACGACCATTTAGCATTAACATAATATATAAGTGCAAAGTGAACCAGTGATAGTTTTGGGTATTATAAAAAATGAACCTTGTGTTTCATTCTTGGCAATCACAAACATTGGATGCAATGAAATATGCATTTTTCAATGACTTAAAATATGTACGGTGACAATATGTTGTTCATAAGACATGAATCTGTTTAAAATAACATTTTTGTTTTACATGAAAAAAGAAAAACAGATTTCATAGTGCTTTGTGAACGGTTCATACTATTTATTTGTTAATGACAGGGTACAATTCCCCAAAGACAAGGTATAAAAGACTGTATAAAAACTGTAGAATCCTACTTATAATAATAGTTAGAAATAAGAATATAAATATAAGGTTTTTTAATGTATATAGTACAAGAATGTTTAAAAATGTTTTACATATAAGGCCATTTGTTTGGGTCTGAAACAACTAACATCAGAACTATAAAAATAATTACCACTTGTAAATAGTAGAGAGTAATTAAGATGTTAGTTAGTACAAAACCTTTTTTATAAACCATGTTTACATGTTGGAAATGGGAATTTTGTTGCAAAATGTCTGATTTGAAGACAACCATTTATTTAAAAAAAATGTTCTTTATTCTGTTTGACTATTGTTTGTATTGTGGCCAATACTAGTTGTTTTTGTGTAATTTGAAAGCATGTTTAATTTATAATACTATTTGTAAAAGTCAGAGAGGGTATCACGCATCATATATTTGTTTGTAAAATATTTTGTAAGAAAAATTGTTTAAAAAAAATCATAGGCCAAAAGAATGGAAACCAAACTTCATCAAAACAGAGAAATTGCTCAATTAAATGCAAATAAACAAAAGGGGTTTAGACAAAATAAACTTGAGATCATGCCATATAATTGCACATACCATTTAGAGAGATTTTAATAAATTATATTCAGAATTATGAATAAATGTGAAAATGACTAAACTCAGAAATTTAGACATGGGAGTCATATATTTCAGAATAATGTTTCAGAATACAACTAATTCAATTAATTACCAGAAAATAAGGGAATATGAACCTTTTAATACAATATAGGATTATTAATATTAAATATAACTGATAAAATGGCTGAATTTACATAATGACAGGAAGTAAATTTTGATGTTTTGGACTCTTCAGAGTATACCCAAACTGAAAGTAAAATTACTATTTTTTGGACAGAAAACACTATAAAATGGCATTATTTAATCTGAAAATAACCAGAATGAACTGAAAGATTAATTTAAATCAAATCTAGTGAATAAAATTGACAAATAACCAAAGTATAGGCATTCATATAGTGAAAATGTAAAAGTGCATACAGGATGTGAAAAATATTTGAACAATGTTAAGGATAATATTATATGGGCTAAGAGTTTAATTGAAACTGGAGGAAACAGTTAGTTAATTATTGGTAGTTGAACGGTTAACATGACATGCGTTTAACAACGTGAATAACCTAACCTATAATCGTCATATAAAGCGAGTGTATAGTGAGTTATTGTGAAATCGCGAGTGACTTGTAAAATACTTCTGAAACTATCATATTATAACAGAAACGATCAAGTAACACTCCATAACACAGAACAATATAAATCTACTCCGAAAAACACCATAAAACACTAGAAAACTGTATAATACATTAAACCAAATTAGTGACGGAATCGGAGAAAGTGTTTGAACTAATAATTATACAGATACACAAATACAACCCAGAATCACTACACCAGTCACTACACAACATATAACAAGAGATTTGCGGACACGAGAACAGAAATATTGCGTCAAAATACATTATTTGGAATGCAGCAGCAACGAGCAACATTTTCATCGACTTGACGGCGGCCATTTGCTTTGACAATTCCAGTGCCTCTTCTTGGTTCATCACAGCTGTTTGGTGAAAACAATTATTATATTTACAATTTATTATTCAATGTCTGTGTTTATTAATAACTATTAATTTGATTGTAACGTTATACTTTTTAAATATAAGCCCGATTTCTCTGACTTTGGTAATAACTGGCTGTTTAAAGAACCCTGTATAATTTTTATATAATATACTTTGTAATTTTTTTTCGATATCCTGAGAATCGATACTAATCGATAAGAGTCAATATTGCTGTTACTTAATAAAACATTAATACTTTTCAATACTTAATAGTTCTTTATTTCTTCAATAATACTAATTACCAATAATATAATTCTAATTGATAATCTACAAGGACTTTACCACCCGTAAGTGAAGATAACCTAAAAAATAGAAAGGTAAACAAATATCGATTGGTTTACAGACAGTCTTATGAGTGGTGATAGATTATTTAAATTATACTAAAACTTTAATAAAAATTTTCAGAAGAGCATTACACTGTTTAAAACTTCACAGCCCTATATTAATTAATTGATCCTAATTAATTAATTAATAAAATTAAAATAATTTTTTTTTTATAAACAATTTTTTTTTTAATTTCCTTCAAAACAATAAATTTTGTTTTGAAACGTTCGGCGAAGCCAAGCATATATATTTCTTCATCAACTTTACGCTACTCGACCGGTCTTGCTACCATTGGGACTCGACCAGCTGGGAAACTTAAGGAAGTGTTTCAGGCCAGTAAGACGTCGAGAGCCACACCAATTACACACCAATTAAACACCTTACAACTTACAGATTCACACATCAATCTTATTTATTTTATTACAAATTGGCGCACAACTTTAGGGGCTTTAATTAGCGATTGGAAGGCCAATACATTCTGCCCAATCACTAGTTGGAGCTAGGCAACAGCTACAAAGCCAGAGAATTTCAAGGGAAAATGCAACGACGTGCAACATCTAAGAAACGGGCGGCGGAGGCCGAGAAAGAAATAGAAGTTGACATGGACAACAAGGAGGCGACGCCAGTAGAGGCGGAAGAGGTATTACAACCGGTGTTGTCCAAACAAACTGAACAACCGGAGATGCCTACTCAAACAGTGGAAACCAATGTGCCGGAGAAGGAAACAGAGAACATGACAACACAACAAATGTTCAGGATGATGATGGAAAAAATGGAATCCACAAGTAAGGAATTGAAGGAAGACTTGAGTAAGAAAATGGACAAGAAGATAGACGAAAGTAATAAGGAAAGGAAAGAAGATAGCCAGTCTTTGAAAGAAGATTTAGGAAATAAAATTGAAACAACAAATAAGAAGATGGAAGAGAAGATGGAAGAAAACAGCAAGAAGATGGAAGAAAACAGCAAGAAGATGGAAGAAGAGATGGGGAAGAAGTTAGAAGAATTGAAGGAAGACAACCAATTGTTCAAGGAAGAATTCAAGTCGACCAAAGAAGAATTGATTAATAAAATTGAAAATACTAATCAGAAAATCGATGAAACCAGGAAGAAGATAGAGAAGAACAACCGACAATTGAAGGAAGAGTTGAAAGAAGATAACAAGAAGTTGGAAGAGAAGATGGGGGAGAAGTTGGAAGAATTGAGAGAGGACAATCAAATTTTGAGAGAAGAATTAAGAGAGGTAAATCAGGAGAATTTGGACAAACTGGACGAAAGGATGGAATTGTTGCGAGAAGAAATGAATAAGGAAATCAAGGTTAACAAAAAAGCGATGGATAAGAAGATGGAAGAAGAAAATATAATGGTCAATCGACAGATTCGAGAGATTGATGGAAAGTGCAACCAGACCGAAAAGGAGGTGAATGAGTTTAAAGAAGTGGTAAACATCAAGTTCACAAATATCGAAGAACATAGTCGTAGGAAGGTAGAAGAACAGAGGAAGGAAAATCAAGAAGAATTCGGAAAAGTACGCAACCAGGTCACAGAACGATGTAATGATATACAAGAGACCATGGCCAATATCACCGGTCAGGTGCGACAAAGCCGAGAGGAGATGGAAGCGATTAGAAACAGACCGACTCATTTCACCGGATTGCCCGTCAACGAAAGCCGAGAGTGGCTCAACTTCCGGCAGTACAAACGTAAGCCGATGGAGTTCCTGGCTAGGGTAGAAGAATATTTAACCAAGCATAAAATTACCCAATGGAGCCATAGCAGGGAGATATTCGACGAGTCTTTCCGAGACATAACAGATAATTGGTGGATGGCCAACCGGAGTGAAATTTCCGACTACCAACAGTTCCGGAAAATGTTTAAAACAAAATACTGGTCTGAGACCACCCAGAACTTGATACGTGACAATATTTGTAACGGAAGATACAGGTCGCAATTAGGTAGCAGTATGACGGCATATTTCTTGGGGAAGGTGTGTATGGCAAAGCACCTTGAGCCAGCAATCCCAGAAGAATGTTTAGTGAATAAGATATCTTATCACTATGATGAGGACATTATCAGGGCCCGGAGAGGTAGTCAGATCAAGACGATCCAGGGAATGACTGAGTTATTGGAGGGATACGAGAATGAAGAGTATTATCGGCAGAGCAGGAAGAGAAATGAGAGACCAGAAGCAAGGCCGACTACTTACCCCAATAACGGCAATAACCATACAAATAACCGGAACTAGCCCAGTAATTACGACGGCCCTAACAACCAGCCGCGTAATAACCAGTTTAAAGGAAATTTTAACGGCGTGAGAAATAACAACCCCTACCCAAATAATCGAAACCACTTTTATCAACAAAATAATAATGTTCCATACAGTCAGAGAAATCCATATCCCAACAATAATGGTAACAGGCCTTACCCACCTAACCGAAATTACTATAATGATAATATTAATAATAATAATAATAGCAATAGTAATAACCGAGTGTCGCGCCCTAGGGTAAATTTTATAAGAGCAGAAGATCGCGGACCCAGGAGATACTATCAACCGAGGAGGAGCAGCTTCCACGGCGCCGACCGAAGATGGAGGAGTGCGGAACGAGACGGCCCAAGATACGAACAGGAAAGACGAAGTACCAGCCTGGAAGATCTTGGCAGACAACCGAACAGGGCGTTAAACATTAACCAGGGTACAGAACGTCAGGAGACAAACCAGAGTTTCCCGAACGATGCCTCGGTCAATAATAACTCAAACAATGAACAAAATACTTTAAACGAGAGGAGGCAGTAATCAACAACGATGACCCGTTACTGCTTATACTTCCTGGGTTAGAAAAGGATGATTTGCAACAAGCAAACAATGATAAAAACATCACTATTATCAGTAACCATTATTTGAAAGACATACGAACTGAACTTTTGGAAGAGAACGAGAAGAGTCTCAGCAACAATAATAATGAGATAATTTATATAACAGCGGAGGTGGAAGGAGTTCCCGCTAGAATAATGATAGACACAGGAGCTAATATTTCAATAATAAACTCCAATGAGTTGGAGAGAATACAGAGTACATGTGGTAAAACTTTGCCAATGTTACCAGTCAACAACATTGTATTGGTAGGTGCAACTGGTCGCCAAAATAAAACCATCAGGAAGCAAGTTTCCTTAAGTGTCGTTAGCCGTGATATAGCTTTAGACATGGAATTTTTAATCGCCACCGGATTACCATTTGACATCTTAGTCGGTTGCGATATTCTTCGTAGATATTCGGCAGTAATCGATCTTAATTTAAATAAAGTATCACTTTTCCCAGACGGAGTAACATGGACCGCAGATCTGGTAGGAAGCACAACTATACTTCCCAGCCCAATACATCAACAACTTCGAAAAATTAATATTATAAGAAACAGCCCTCTTTCTAAACCCATAATATACAATCATGGAGGAGAGGATTTATGGTCAGTTAAGATCCAAGAAATACGGAATTTCCAGTGCGGAAACGATAACGAGAAAATACCAACACATCTGGCTGATCGTCTAATCGCTATATATGAGAAATACAAGGCGGTGTTTTCTGATGAACCAGGGAAGGTAAAAAACTACCAGTGCCAACTTCGTTTTAAAGAAAACGTAGAGTTTAACCGGAGGTCATATCCAATAGCGCAGTCACTCAAAGAAGCCGTGAGAACAGAGATAAACAAGATGATTGAAAACGACATAATTGAGATTAGTCAATCACCTTACACTAGTCCAATTATTGCTGTTCCGAAGAAAGACGGACAAGTCCGGCTCTGTTTAGATGCGCGTGAGTTGAACAAGACAATTGTGAATGACAGAACATCTCCCGGTGAAATAGAAGAAATCTTAAAGCGTTTTCATGGTACTAACTTTATTAGCACCTGGGATACGGTCTGTGGTTATTGGCAGGTAGAGCTGCATCCACAAAGCCGCCAGTATGTAGCGTTCATTTTCGAAGGGCGCAATTACCAGTTCAAGAGACTGCCCTTCGGACTTGTCAATTCTGTCGCCATATTTGTGGCATGCATGGACCAGATTTTGGGACCAGAAGCGCTCCAATTTACCACCGTCTATGTTGACGATTTACTAATCACATCCGGAACCTGGGAGGAGCATTGTTACAGAGTGGAATTTGTACTAAACAAACTAGCGCAGAACAACATAACACTGAAGTTGGAGAAATCCAAATTCATAGCGCGCGAGGTACAATTCTTAGGCTTCAACCTAGACGACAGAGGTATTACCCCATCAGCAGAGAAAGTGGAGGCAATTCAGAGGTTCCCGCAACCAAGAAACAGGAAACAATTGCAATCTTTCCTCGGACTCTGTAACTATTACAGGAAGTTTCAGAGCCGATATTCCGAGTTGACCGCCAAGTTTCAACCACAGTTATCTGCCAAAAACAAATGGATTTGGGGTGAAGATCAAGATATTACTTTCCGATTGATAAAAGAGAAGTTTCTGGAGAGTGTGATACTTCGTCACCCAGATTTTAAGAAACCGTTCTTTCTAAACTGTGACGCTAGCGATCTAAGCTTAGGAACGACCTTATACCAGGAAGATGAGGAGGGACAACATCTGGTAATAAGCTTCGCTAGTCGCACACTGAACCAGTGCGAAAAGAACTACAGTGTGACAGAAAAGGAATTGTTGAGCGTGGTGTTCGCATGCAGCAAGTTCCGGACGTACATTCTCGGATATCAAGTCACGGTACGAACTGATCATAAATCCATCTCGTTCCTTCGTAGGTGCAAATTGAGTCACGGCCGATTGGCTAGGTGGGTACTCGCCCTACAAGAATATGACCTGAAATGGGAATACATTCCAGGAAAGAAGAACGTGGTAGCGGATGTGTTGTCACGTATAAATCTGGAAGATCAGACTTTCGAGGGAGAGAAGGAGAGCTTAGTAAAAATTTATAACATATTCACGACCAGAGCCGATTTACAAGCTTTGTTAATAAATATCCGAATCCATCAGCAGTCTGATCCTAAGCTGAAAAACATTGTGAGTCGTTTAGAAGCCAATGATGAAACCATTTCTAAATATTACCACCTTAACAAGGGAATTTTATTCATAAAAACCGCATTGGACGATGAGACATGGAAGGTGATAATCCCGCACCAAATAGAAAAGGAGGTCATCATCGATTACCATGTCAGGTATGGTCACATGGGAGCGTTAAAAGTGATACAAGCTCTAGAGGAAAATTGTAAGATCAAGAATATCAACCGCAAGGTGAGAAAACACATCAAGTCCTGTAAGATCTGCCAATGTGCAAAAATAAACAATGAAAAGACAGAGGGTATCATGATACCGATAACTTCCAACGCAAAACTGGAAAAAGTGTTTTTGGATATATGCGGGCCATTTCCCCGTAGCGGTGGTCGACACAGATATAAATACTTGGTAATCATAATGGATCACTACACCAAGTATATAAAGCTATATCCGGTTAATCGGGCAACGACAGCAAAGGTTTTGGCGGTGATTATTGATTTGTATATCCCAGAGATCGGTAGACCATTTTCTATTATTACCGACCATGGTACACAGTTTAAGGGGAGGAGATGGCGAGACACTTTATTAGCACTTGGGGTCAAAACATATAAGACATCAGTCTACCACCCAAGTAGCAATCCGGCTGAGAGAGTACTAAGAGAAGTGGGTAGGATATTGCGCACGTACTGTCACAACCAACAGAAAAAGTGGCAAGAGTACCTAGCAGCGACAGAAACATTCCTAAATTACGCCCACCATCCAGCTATAGGAATTCCACCGTACTCAGCCATGTATGAGAAGCCGACTCCCCGAGACATTGAACAAATCATTGAATTTCCAACGAACAACAATAGGAAATTCAACCAGTTGAAGTTTTACAATAAGGTAGCAGAAGATCAGGAAAAACGGCAAGCCAAATACCAGAAGGCAATAGGGCGAATTGTAACATATAAAGAGGGTGAAAAAGTCCTCCTAAAAAATAGAGAGCTGCCTAGCACCTTAGAAGGCATAACCAAAAAACTACTATTATTATACACTGGACCATATGTTGTGGTAAATGATAAGCATAACAATATATATGAGTTGAGGGAAATCGTTTCAGGAAAAATCAAAGGAGTGTACAATCAAGCTTCTATGAAGAAATATTATGAAGAATGAGTTGTGAGATTTAGAATTTTTATTGTAAAAAATCCGAAAATAATGTAAGTACATCTTACAACCTAATATTTTGAGAAGAACATTTTGGAGAATTAGAAGAAGAAGAATTTTTTCAATTTAATATTTTATAAAAATTTAAAAATAATGTAAGTACATCTTACAACCTAATATTTTGAAAAGAACATTCTGGAGAATTAAAAGAAAAAGAATTTTTAATAATTTATAAAAATTTTAAAATAATGTAAGTACATCTTACAACCTAATATTTTGAGATGAACATTCTGGAGAATTAAAAGAAGAAGAAATTTTAATTTAATAATTTGAAAAAAATTCAAAAATAAGTAAGAACAACCTACAACCTAATAATTTTGGAACAAACTTTATGGAAGAAAGAAAAAGAAAGACTTTTGAATTGAAATATAATTATAAAAATTTAAAATTGAGTAAGTACTTCTTACTACAACCTGATAATTTAGAACAAAACTTTATGGAAGAAAGAGAAAGAGAGAGAATTTTGAACTTAATTATACGAAAAATTTAAAAATGAAGTAAGACCAACTTACTATAACTAAGTTTATGAGAAAACTTTATGGTAAATAATTAAGAAGAATTTGAATTTGGAGAAATACCAAAACATTCAGAAATAATAGTAAAATCACAATACTATAAACAATTCTGAATGAAACAATTCTGGGAATAAATGAATTAAACAGAATTTGAATGTTGATAGAACGTCAGTACTTTGAAACAAGATAAGATCAACATATTACAAGGATTTATGAGAGATATTTTCCAATTGAATAAAAAGAATAGTTTGAATTTTACATTAAAACTAACCAAGTTCCAAAAAATAATAAAGTGTCAATTATAATTGAGAAGAAAAAATTTGGAAGCAAAGAGACTAATTACCTATGAAACGATAATGAAAACAGTTAATTAAGAGCAAAGAAGAACAACTCATACCAAACATATGGAGAAGATGATTTTGAACCAATGATAATAATAAGACCTATATGGAATGCAAAGAGAAGAAATACCACATGAAATATAATATAAATGAATTAATGCTAATGAATGCGAAGACGGATTAATAACTTTCTAAGAGAAAGGAAAGAACCAAAATGTTTAAATAAAATGATCAATATAACAACCTGTATATCTAATGTAAAGATACAATGTTAAAAAATTAAATATAATATATTAAGACCATTCAAAAAATGAATACGAAAGACTATTTATAAAGACCATGCTAATACTATGAATAACCAGAAGAAAGTATAAAGAGAATTCAGATGGAGAAGAAAGAGAGTTACATTGTAAACAGTAACCAGAATTATTAAAAGAAAGATTTTCAACCATAATTAAATTAAATATATCAGACAAGTTAAGAGTTTTGAAAAAATATATATATAATGAGTATAAAAATAATTATGAAGATTTATTAAGATAGAAAATGTGAGATAATCTGAGAGACTACGAAGTGGAGAATCCAAAGATATTTTTATTAGTCGAAAATGAGACTACTTTTTATTTATTTATTCGATGTCTGACTGAAGATAATTCCAGCAGCATTATGTTTTTTGAGCAGGGATGGATATGCCCTGTACTCAATTTATAGAAGTGGTGTATGGCCAGCAGAGAAGTAGCGTACAGTGCCCCTCTGATCTGCCCCAGCCCACGTGATAGGGAATGTTAGGGAATTAATATCCCAAGGATACAACACGAAGTTGATATAGAAAGAAAATGTATTACAATTATAATATATCTCAGAAGACACTAACTATCCGAAAAGGATCAGTAGTAAGACAAGTAACCATATATATAAAATTAATAAAACTCTAATTATAAAAAAGTCGATATAAAAGTGGAGAAGAAAATGAATTATAAGAAATGATGAAATTATCATAAGAAATTATTTCATCCATAAACATGTCTGAAATAATTACTTCTGGAGGAGAGCAATCTGTAGCGTGACAGATGTATGCATAATATTGAATGGCAATTGATCATTAGAATAATAAAGTTATAATATTTAAATTTGGAAGAAAGCATTAAGTTTAATATAAAAAGATTAATTCATAGCAACTGTGGAAAGAAATCATTATTATAAAGAAAATACAAGTTAAAATAAAAGGAGTTACTAGTGATGAGTCATCCAAGACCAGTCTCATAACCAAAGGTTTTCAAGGTATAACCCAGGAAGGTAAAATAGTAAATAACAAAGCAGTACACAATATGACCAAACCCACAACGAGGGAGAATAAATAAAAGAGAAACCCTAAAATAAGCCAAGATCAACCAATACAGGTTGTGTATTTCTGAATTAAAGAAGAAGATGGAGAAGATCCCAAGAAACCTGATGGCATCAAGAACAGATGGAGAAGATACCAGTCCCAGAAGGCAGGAGAAAAGAAGACTGAAGAAAGAAGAAGAGGGCAGCATCCTGAAGAAGACGTCATGCTCTTATAAAAGACACCCAAATCCCTATATCCCCAAAATATATATCTAAAAACAAAAGTATAACGAAATAAAAACCACATGTATATAAATTTAAGAGAGAGAAGTGAACAAAGTAAAAGTTTCCTGTGAACTAAGATGAAACAATAATATAGTACCCATGGAACAAATCTCCATTGAAAAAACGCTAACCAATTTATTATGTTAATAAGACTATACGACCATTTAGCATTAACATAATATATAAGTGCAAAGTGAACCAGTGATAGTTTTGGGTATTATAAAAAATGAACCTTGTGTTTCATTCTTGGCAATCACAAACATTGGATGCAATGAAATATGCATTTTTCAATGACTTAAAATATGTACGGTGACAATATGTTGTTCATAAGACATGAATCTGTTTAAAATAACATTTTTGTTTTACATGAAAAAAGAAAAACAGATTTCATAGTGCTTTGTGAACGGTTCATACTATTTATTTGTTAATGACAGGGTACAATTCCCCAAAGACAAGGTATAAAAGACTGTATAAAAACTGTAGAATCCTACTTATAATAATAGTTAGAAATAAGAATATAAATATAAGGTTTTTTAATGTATATAGTACAAGAATGTTTAAAAATGTTTTACATATAAGGCCATTTGTTTGGGTCTGAAACAACTAACATCAGAACTATAAAAATAATTACCACTTGTAAATAGTAGAGAGTAATTAAGATGTTAGTTAGTACAAAACCTTTTTTATAAACCATGTTTACATGTTGGAAATGGGAATTTTGTTGCAAAATGTCTGATTTGAAGACAACCATTTATTTAAAAAAAATGTTCTTTATTCTGTTTGACTATTGTTTGTATTGTGGCCAATACTAGTTGTTTTTGTGTAATTTGAAAGCATGTTTAATTTATAATACTATTTGTAAAAGTCAGAGAGGGTATCACGCATCATATATTTGTTTGTAAAATATTTTGTAAGAAAAATTGTTTAAAAAAAATCATAGGCCAAAAGAATGGAAACCAAACTTCATCAAAACAGAGAAATTGCTCAATTAAATGCAAATAAACAAAAGGGGTTTAGACAAAATAAACTTGAGATCATGCCATATAATTGCACATACCATTTAGAGAGATTTTAATAAATTATATTCAGAATTATGAATAAATGTGAAAATGACTAAACTCAGAAATTTAGACATGGGAGTCATATATTTCAGAATAATGTTTCAGAATACAACTAATTCAATTAATTACCAGAAAATAAGGGAATATGAACCTTTTAATACAATATAGGATTATTAATATTAAATATAACTGATAAAATGGCTGAATTTACATAATGACAGGAAGTAAATTTTGATGTTTTGGACTCTTCAGAGTATACCCAAACTGAAAGTAAAATTACTATTTTTTGGACAGAAAACACTATAAAATGGCATTATTTAATCTGAAAATAACCAGAATGAACTGAAATATTAATTTAAATCAAATCTAGTGAATAAAATTGACAAATAACCAAAGTATAGGCATTCATATAGTGAAAATGTAAAAGTGCATACAGGATGTGAAAAATATTTGAACAATGTTAAGGATAATATTATATGGGCTAAGAGTTTAATTGAAACTGGAGGAAACAGTTAGTTAATTATTGGTAGTTGAACGGTTAACATGACATGCGTTTAACAACGTGAATAACCTAACCTATAATCGTCATATAAAGCGAGTGTATAGTGAGTTATTGTGAAATCGCGAGTGACTTGTAAAATACTTCTGAAACTATCATATTATAACAGAAACGATCAAGTAACACTCCATAACACAGAACAATATAAATCTACTCCGAAAAACACCATAAAACACTAGAAAACTGTATAATACATTAAACCAAATTAGTGACGGAATCGGAGAAAGTGTTTGAACTAATAATTATACAGATACACTAAATACAACCCAGAATCACTACACCAGTCACTACACAACATATAACAAGAGATTTGCGGACACGAGAACAGAAATATTGCGTCAAAATACATTATTTGGAATGCAGCAGCAACGAGCAACATTTTCATCGACTTGACGGCGGCCATTTGCTTTGACAATTCCAGTGCCTCTTCTTGGTTCATCACAGCTGTTTGGTGAAAACAATTATTATATTTACAATTTATTATTCAATGTCTGTGTTTATTAATAACTATTAATTTGATTGTAACGTTATACTTTTTAAATATAAGCCCGATTTCTCTGACTTTGGTAATAACTGGCTGTTTAAAGAACCCTGTATAATTTTTATATAATATACTTTGTAATTTTTTTTCGATATCCTGAGAATCGATACTAATCGATAAGAGTCAATATTGCTGTTACTTAATAAAACATTAATACTTTTCAATACTTAATAGTTCTTTATTTCTTCAATAATACTAATTACCAATAATATAATTCTAATTGATAATCTACAAGGACTTTACCACCCGTAAGTGAAGATAACCTAAAAAATAGAAAGGTAAACAAATATCGATTGGTTTACAGACAGTCTTATGAGTGGTGATAGATTATTTAAATTATACTAAAACTTTAATAAAAATTTTCAGAAGAGCATTACACTGTTTAAAACTTCACAGCCCTATATTAATTAATTGATCCTAATTAATTAATTAATAAAATTAAAATAATTTTTTTTTATAAACAATTTTTTTTTAAATTTCCTTCAAAACAATAAATTTTGTTTTGAAACGTTCGGCGAAGCCAAGCATATATATTTCTTCATCAACTTTACGCTACTCGACCGGTCTTGCTACCATTGGGACTCGACCAGCTGGGAAACTTAAGGAAGTGTTTCAGGCCAGTAAGACGTCGAGAGCCACACCAATTACACACCAATTAAACACCAATTAAACATATTACATTGGACTAGATTACATCGGAGTCACATATTCCACAATAGAGTATATCAGCAACACATCTATACTCATTTAATTTATTTTATTACACAGTATAGGTGTGCTTGTCCATTGCAGACTGGACGAGGTCCTCGAGCTGATTAACCTGGAGATCCACGTCGTCACAAGAGACGAGTGGATCCGGAGGGACAGATGGCATCTGCCTGGCCACATCATCGTGATAGGATCGCCAATTGACTCTCCTAACAGGACGATCGGGAAGTCGGGGTGAGACCGACGGCAGAAAGACAGTTACAAGCAGGGGGTCGTGATCGGACGAGAGGTCCGACACCGCGCTGACTTGTAGATGAAAGGGGATGGCCTTGACAATTACAATATCAAAGACATCCGGCGGATAACCCGCACGGGAAAAGTATGTCGTTTCGGACGGGCCGATGATGACAACACTGGGATCATCTTCGACACCCCTACGGAGAGAATTGCCGTAGGGGTTTGACGTTCTACTGTTCCAAGAGGGATGCTTGGCGTTAAGGCCTCCGGCTACGATGGTTGGGAAATCGCTGTCTAGGAGGGCGTCCCACTCCTCGTGCGGCGGATCTCGATGGCCGGGCGGGTGGTACGCAGAAACAAAGCACACCTCCAGGCCGGCAAAATCGAGCGCCACAGCACATGCTTCGATGAGGGTAGTTGCAGGGGCAGGGAGTTCTCTATGAGAGTTCCGCCTGTGGACTAAGATCGCCACTCCGCCAGATGTGCGGTGGCGATCGGGACCATTCCTGTCTTTCCTGTAGCAAGTATAGGCTGGCAGGGAGAATCGACGATTAGGGGCAAGATGTGTTTCAGAGAGGAGTACGACATCTTCGTCGTACTCCAAAAGGAAAGCTGCCAGTTCGGCCCGACACGCCGGAACACCATCGGCATTCCACGCGACGAACCGAAACTGTCTAGCCATGGTTAGATGTAGGGACAATCAGGGCGATCAGAGATGTTAGGATCAGCATGAGTATAGACGGAACATCCCGAGCAGCAAGAATTTGCGTGACAATGCCGCTGACCCAGGCCATCAGCTGATCCTCAGTGACTAGTGGTGAACCACCTGAAGCAGGGGCCTGACTAGCCGGGGCGGGGACCGCGGAAGGTGCAGATGACGCCTCCAGGGTTTGTTGGGCAGTTGGAGCTGGCTGCTCGGGGGCTGGCGAGATTTCCGAGGAAGTCGCAGGGGACTGGGCAACAGACGCAGGCTCCTGGCCGCGTAGATGCTGGGCAGCCGGAGGTGCGTTGTTAGCCTCCGGGTATAGTTGTTTAGCCACTAGTGGCTGTCTGGCCTTACGCTTAGAGCGCCGTTTCTTAGGCGGCTGGGTCTGTGAGGGTGTACTGCGGGCGTTGCCGCTTGAGGAGATGGCACTCCGGCAGGTGCTAAGGTTCTGGCGGCCACAGGGGGGGCCGTAGCGACCGCTGCAGCGTACGTTATGGTTCCTCCAGCGGCTAGTGCCGCAGGAAGAGCCGTAGATGCCGAGGCGTGTGGTTGGACTGCCGCTTCGAGGGTCTAGGAGCAGGGCGAGGAGGTTCAACCTGACGGTTTTGCTGCCGCTGTTGCTTTTTTAAGGCCTTCTTAAAGTGATTGCAACCCCTAAAATTAGCCGGGTGACTGCCTCCACAGTTGCAGCACGTCGCGTGTTGAGGCTTCACAACGGGACAATTCTCGTTGTGGGCCTCCCCGCAGTGTACACAACGCGGCTTACAAAAGGCCGATGAGTGGCCGAATCGCTGACATTGGAAGCACTGGGAAGGCCCAGGGTTACTATTAAAAGCCCTAACCTGAACCCGGAGGCACAAAATGGTTTCTAGCTGGTTGACATCAGCGAAGGAACCAACCTTCTGGAGTATGATGTAAAAGGAATTGATTTTCATTTTTCGATCACCGGATAGGAGAGGGACGACGGAGGTAGGGAAGAAACCCTTCTCCGCCAGATCCTCCCAGAGCCACAAGATCGGGGTGTCATGGGGAATCTCGGACACCACAATCTTGAGTTCCCTCTCCTCAGGAAGGGGGAAGGTATGAAAGGCGCGACCGGAGTCGGCCAGTCTGCAATGGGCAAGCACACCAATACTGTTCCGCTGAGTAACAAACGCTCCGACCTTCCTGCGGAAGTTCTCCAAGCCATCCGATTACGGCGCCAGCTCCGCCGCAGATGGCAGCAAGCCAGCCCCTGGCCCCGATCGCATCGGCGCCGCTGCGTTGCAGAATCTCCCGCCTTCGGCAGTTGACGTTCTTCTAGAGCTGTTCAACTCCTGTCTCCGGCTGAGGTACTTCTCCCGTCGGGGAACGGACAGTTCTCGCTTGTGCAAGGCAAATCTGCCAAGCGCAAGCGAAAACTGGCCCTAACTCCGCCGCCCGCCTCAGCTGCACAGCAGCCTTCCGATCATGGTAACAGCGGCACTCAGCGTGAGCAGCGTGAGTATTCAACAAACTAAACTGTCTTCCCCACGCATTCCACCCATTGTAATTCCTTACAACAGGAATTATACACAACTTTTGCGTTCCCTCTCCAAAGCTCTCCCTTCGGTCAAGGTCGAGGCGAGGTGCCAAGGCGCCTCGCTAAAGCTGGCGACCGCCACGATCCCCGACTTCCGCTCTGTTCAGGCATTCCTGACAGGGCGCAATATAACATTCCACACTTTTGCCCTCCCGTCAGAGCGAGAAATCAAGGTCGTTCTGTCGGGAATACCTTCCTTTACCGAGCCTGATGCCATCAGGCAGGAACTTGTTGCGCTTGGCTATGCGCCGACTGCGGTAAGCGTCCTGCAAGTTGGCAAAGGTGATAACCGCAGACCTGTTAACAGCTTTCTGGTCAAACTTCTAAAAGTAGGCCCTTTCGAGGAGATTTATAGTCTCCAGAATCTTCTGCACCTACGGGTGCAAGTACAAACATTTTACCCGCGGCCCGGCCCCTCGCAGTGTTTGAACTGCCAGAGGTTCGGCCACAGCAGTTTTTTCTGCCATCAGCCCCCGCGTTGCGTGCGTTGTGCTGAACCTCATCGTGGCTGTGATAAGCCACTGACGGGGTTCACACAGCTATATGGGAGGAGCTCACCCGCCTAATTACCGAGGCTGCCCAAACTTTATCGCCGCCATGAAACCGCAGCGACCTCCTGTGCGCCCTGGCGCGCAAGCTGGCCGTGTAGCTGGTCCTGGCCGTAACCGGCAAGAGGCATTCCCACCTCTCACTGGTTCATCTGCCAAGGTCCCGGGAGCAACTCCGGTTGCTTCCAGTGCCGCTGTCTCGCTTGCAGTCGTCGCTTCGGGGCCGCCTGCAGCGGCCTCAACCCCGGCGCCTGCCGGAGCGCCCACCCCTTCCTACGCGGTCATGGCCGCTAAATCTGTCCCACCTCCAGCCCGTCAGGGCAAGTCTAAGCGCTCTCGTCGTCGCCGGAATTCCGCCGGCCGACCTACATCATCGCAGGTTCCACCTGTACCAACTCCGCGGGCTCGACCACTTCCAGTCATCAAACTCAACCTCCCAGTGAGCAGTCTACTACTCAGTCCACCAGCCCAGCGCCATCTACTACCCCTGTCGAGGCCAGCCAGGCTTGTCCTCCGGTGTCCCGGGAATCTTCTCGGGTATCGGCGGATCCCCTGACTGCCTGGGCAGATAATCTTGTAGCATCTATAAGGACTGCTCGCGACACTACCACAGTGCTTACCCTGGTCTTCCAATAATTAGCTACCCTCTTTTCTCTACTTCCCCTGCATGGCTAATAGCCTGAGGATCGTTGCGTGGAACGCCTTCGGGCTACTCCCCAGACGATCTGACCGGCTGGGGCCATGTGTTGTTTGTTAATTTGAGAACTGTTAGTTATGAATTTCCAATTTTTCGCTAATTTAGCATATTCATTTGTGTCGTTGACTGCTCCTTTTCTCATCCGGTCGATCTTCATAACGTCCCTGTAATGTCTGGAATTAGTTTAATTGATCTAAAAAAATTAGACTGTACAGAAAATGTAACAATCTTGTAACTGTATATGTGTGTGTGTGTGTGTGTGTGTGTGTGTGTGTGTGTGTGTGTGTGTGTGTGTGTGTGTGTGTGTGTCTGTGTGTTTTGCGTGTGTCTGTGTGTGTCAAATAATTGCAAAAGGGCATTTCAGATAATGTAAACACAAACACAGTTCAAGTTTTTTATTACTTTGTATATGCTTAGTATCAAGGAACTACTTCAAACGCTGAACACACTGCAATTTTTATAAATTCTCGTACAAAAATAAGTCGTGTGAGTGACTTGCGTCCTCTAGGGACCGATGCCTCCTCAGTCCTTTGCATCTATCATCTGTTGTCTCGTTTAGGGTAACAGATACTTTCTCGGCTCATTCCGTAATAAAGCATCTTAAGTTAACCGTAGAATACTTTAACCTCATTGCTGCATTTTATTTGTCATTCGAGTCAAACGTATGAATACAGCGTTTGCCCTAGTAATGACCACATGCACGTTAACAACATAAGGAAATGTTAGAAACATTGAATTTCACATGAGAGGCACATGAATTGTTTGAATATCATAAGTTAATATAATATCGTAGAATATTAATTACTGAAAGTACTATTATTACTGAATGTACTGTAAACCACATTTACAAATCAAAATTAAATTTATCCCTTATTTACTTTACTATAAATATAAATAAATGGGTGTTATTGGAACCTTAAAATAAATTAGCGGTATGGAGTGGTTAAAAACTACTGATTTCCAATCCTATGAAATTATTTATAATATTAACTAATTTATTTTTATTATTTACATTACACTTCATTTACATTTATTAAATCGGATTTGTCAAAGAGCTTAACGAGAACCGTTTAAATTTGCCATCCAATGTACGAGTTATATTCTTCACATATTATGTACCAATTAATTAGCTTCATAGTTTTTCCCACCTCACTAAACTTTTTACATTCGAATATTGAGTTTTATATTCGAGTATTCAGTGTAGCAAACAGTAATGAAAAGCATACGGATTAATTGAACCAACTACGAAAACAGCTATGCAAAATGACATTAGGAAAACTTGTCGTTGTTGTTTCTAACTTTCATCAAGACATAAACCCGAAAGGTGGTTTAGTTTTTTGTTGCAATCAATGGTGCAGAGAATACATGAGAAGTTATTCTCAGAATGCACCAACTACTGTTAGAGATCATAAACTGTGTGAAATTTGTATAAAAATGTAAGCATAGTTTGTGTTCCACTAACGACGAATACAGTACAGATAAACTAACTAACTGTAAGTAAAGTATGTGTCATACACTCTATGAGGAACCAAATAAATTATTTGTGTGTGCAGTGTGAAAAAGCATCAAAACTGCCTTTTATCTTCCTAACCATTGTAAACTCATGTCCACGAAAAATTAACTCAAAATAAAAATAATGTATTTAAGGCTTAAAAAGCTGCATAAGTCTTACATTTTTAATTCAAAATTGTACTTAATAAATTGTGTGTAATAAAAAATATACAATGATTAAAATCAACAAAATACGCGTATATAAGTTACACAGGCAAAATCGTAGAAAAAAATTCAATAAATATTATATTAATGGTTAAAATGATTTCTATATAAATTGTAAGTTTTAAACAATTGAGCAAGTTATAAAACTTTTCAGAAAATTACCTAAACTTCCAAAAACTCTTAAACATCATTCATAAGAATTATAAGAAAAACAGTGATAATTTTTAGCTAACTTTTTTATATAAATGGAGTCTGTGCAAATAAACTATCAAATCCCATTTTCTATGTGTCTTTAATATTTTTTAAATCCTACCATGCAATAAAGTAATGAATATTTTTAACAAAGTGATGCTCACACTTACCGTAAATTTATAAATAATTGTGAACTAATTTCATTTATAATAAATCAATATTTAATTAAAAGAAGGAACAGAAAATTTAAAAAATATTATAAAACAAAGAAATGAATAAATTGTCAATAGACAAATGATTTCAATTATCAACTAGAAGAGGAAATAACACTTATAATGCATTTGTATGTTTATTTGACGACTTGATTAAACAGAAAAACAAAACCCAAGCAGTATAAAACAAGAAGTGTATATTGCACCACCATTTTAAAAAGGTAGAAATGATGAATATAAAGTTTTTGAATAACCAAAATCACCAAAACTTGGACGTTTTCTATATGAAATACTTTATACAATGTGTTTGCCTCCATTTTCTGAAATATTTAATAAAAATATTCATTGAGAGTCAACAAATTGAAAAGGATCTGAAAAACTTTTAAATGAATAATTCCAACATTTTCTCTTGATAATGTTAAAAATATCAAAAATATAAGAAATTGTCTTTGTTTAATTAGAGATAAAGTTAATTCAATCTATTGAGCTTTTTAAAGATTAAAATTATCAAGTGTTCTATAAAGTTAATGGGAATATTAATCTGAACGTTCATGCGTCACTTGTGTTTATTAAAGACAATATATAAAAGCATATGTTTCAAGAATGAATAAGAAAATGTTCTTTTCAAATGATTTAGAAAATGAAGATTTGCATTCCAGAACATATTACATTTTACTGTATTTCCAAATTACTTGTTAACATCCAATAATGTTATTATATGTATAAATAATTTTTGAAATCGAAGTACAATCTAAATACAATATAAATTATATATGGCTACGTACCCTAATAAACGCAAGAAAAATATTAACGTGTGTGTGTGTGTGTGTGTGTGTGTGTGTGTGTGTGTGTGTGTGTGTGTGTGTGTGTGTGTGTGTGTGTGTGTGTGTGTGTGTAAATCCAAGTTCTGGTAAACAATTTATTTTAGGTTGGATATTGAATAAAAGGTAAATCAAATTACCTTTGTATTCGAAAAACTTTTAGTCAGATTGTAGTTTTAATTTGAATTGCAGAAAACTTATTTAGGAAATAGAATGTTTTATTTAAATTTTTACAAAGGAGAATCTGAAATCGGAGAAAACGTCGGTCGGAAAAAAACGAACTTTATTTAGTCTGCGATGTCTGTTACAGCCAAGAATTAATTACATTTACTGTCTTCTTTCTCTGTTCACTTTACTTACCTCATACAATTTATTTTTAGTCTATTGCTTTATATTTATTTTGTATGGGTAACTGACCAAATGCAGACTTTATATGAAAGTGTTGTGTAAAATTTATTTCCCTACCATTTCTTCCAAGATTAAATTAAATCAAATATACATTTAGGACTTCTCAATATATTTTTAGAAAACGTTGTTTGTAAGAAACGTATGCGGTTCAAATATTTTAATAAACTTACCCATTTATTTCGTTAATATGTAACAAGTTACACATGTGGTAAAATAATTAGGTTACGAATATTAACAGGTTAATGATCTAATTTTGTTTGTTTGATAATTATAATAGATGGAATGTTATTTTTTAATCTCAACTAATTTTTCACTCTCTCTTTCTCTCCCCCTCCCTCTCTCATTCTCTCTCTCTCTCTCTCTCTCTCTCTCTCTCTCTCTCTCTCTCTCTCTCTCTCTCTCTCTCTCTCTCTCTCTCTCTCTCTCATGTTAAAGATCATGACTGTTTTAATTACCATAAAATTACGAAAACAAATACACTGTAAACGCGCTCAGTGTAATTTGACAGTAGTACACTGTATACTAGCCTTAAGTGTGTTGTTTCATATAGCAAACAAAAATATTAGGTTGCACAAAATTCATACGTTACTGCGCGAATGGTTAACAATATGTGATTCCTAATTGTGCTGTCTGGCTAACCAATCTTTCTCTCCAATACACACGAGGTTTTTGCGTGCCAAGCTCAAGAATTGATTTCAATATCCTCTGATCGGTCACCAATGTATCACTTACTTGACATATGATTTCAAAGCCTGAAACGATATGTGAAATTCTTAAAAAAAAAAAAATTATTGTATCCGCTTTTATGGTTTATTAAGCCTGGTTTGTTTTAAAAAAATTTATAATAACAGTAATTGCAAGAAGTATTTGTCTATGTTATAAACGAATTATTCCCTGTTTTATTTAACAATGAAATGTGGTTATACAAAAATTGGTCTCTCTCCCATTTTTTCTCGTTATAAGTATACGTAAGCGTATAGATTGTTAGGAAAAAATAAAGACAGAAAATTGAAGAGAGAAGTAAACGACTGAAGGGAGGGGGCGAGATATAGAAAATCAGTTTACCTATGAATTGATGGATGTGAATGTGTCATAATGAGACCAATAACACGATGTACGGTAAAATATTGTTATGACATTCAGAATATACTACGTGTTTCTCGGCTATTCCAGTGGAGCCCGGCTGTAACGTGTGTGTGCGTACATATTGCTGCTACTTTGAGATGAAGGACGATTACGTGACACTGGTCACGCGTCCGCAACGAGACTTTTCCAGACCATACCGGTCCGCGCGCGCTGTGTTCAAGAGCGCAATCAATAACGTTCTGGTGTTTTCTAGCAGACACGTATTATGCAATATGCTGGAACCTCAGCGGGATATAAATACAAGACTTCAGGGGCGCTTAACTCAGTTATTTTCTAGCGATTACACAGTGCGGTTCGAAGTATTGTAGCGAAGTGCAATGTGTTTTATAATTGTGCAGGACAATTGTAATACAATTGTGTTTTATACTAGTTGGCATTATTATCCTGTACGAACAATTTTTATTTGTTTTAAGTAAGTAGGACAGCAAGTAAGTAAGTTTCCCAGCATTCCGGATTGTTGTAGGATAGGTGATATGGACTTAAAAAATATATTTCTTTCAACTTTAAAGTTGTTCATTGCAAACGCCTTTTTGAAATGTATAGTGCCTCATTATTATTTTAGAACTGAAATCAATGTGAAATTTACACGGAGACGTCTTATAGGCTGTAAAATAATTCATATTTTATATCTAGTTTTCTTGACGTTGAAGACGTTCTTCACAAACTGATTTACCTTGTAAGGAACATTTTGATAACATGTGTAAAGAATGTATTTATTTCATGTATATTAGATGCCTCAAATTCAGTCTAAAGTTGTACACATTTGGAATAAATATAGGTATAGATCAATATTATAAAAATGGTAAAATTGTGTTTTGTAGACCATAGAAATAGTATGTGTGGCCACAATGTATCAAGATATCAAAAGATGTTACATCCAAAGCAATGGCCTCTCTAATTTGTGGAAGCTCAACCGCACTTTTTCGATTCGGTAAACAATTTGAATAAATCCAGTTCATTTTATATTACTGCCAGTTTATTGCTGTCGGCTTTCTTAGAGGTTACACAATACGCTATATACAGTTGAAGTTTCCGAACAAGTAGTAAGACAAACCAACGCTATAAACTTATTAACTTAAGACAACCATAAAATTGTCACTTCCGTATCCCCAAAGAACAATTGAAGTAACGATACTTTCAAATTTTTGGAGTAATAAATACTAATTATTGAAAGAGAAAAATTATGGTTACCTTTTGTTAGAATCAGTAACCTTATTTGTGTTATTAAAATATTATGAATAACAGCATTATTTCAATAATTGTATGTTGATTAACATAATAATATCATTTCATACCTCTGTGTGTGTGCGCGCGCGCGTGCGTGTGTACGTGTGTACGTGCGTTGTGTGCGAGCATTTGTTGACGACTACGTAACAACGTATTTGTACAAAAGGGACCTTATTTATTAGCGGCTGTGTTAGTTAACCAATTAAAGGAAATGTCTGCATTATTAAAATATTATTCTTAGTTTTAGGATCTACGTTTGAAGTACGGTTAGATTATTTGCAAAAGTCAGGTGCAGTGAAAAGTGTTACTAAAAGTTTATACGTTAAATATTATGTGCATATCTTAAAGAGCTTCCATATTATTGTGCAGTTTTACGATTCATAATTTAAATAAATTAGTATACAAAATGGCTAAGCATATTATAATCAATTAACTCCAACGT
The DNA here is from genome assembly GCA_034769895.1 of Magicicada septendecula. Classification (NCBI taxonomy): domain Eukaryota; kingdom Metazoa; phylum Arthropoda; class Insecta; order Hemiptera; family Cicadidae; genus Magicicada; species Magicicada septendecula. The sequence goes on from CM068373.1 coordinate 407,597,254, forward strand.
TTAGTTTACATAATGGCAGCTTAATCACGACACTGCAATATAAAAGGCCATAAATGTACAATCCAAACAACGTGATATTGATAATGCTGGAAAACGGAAGCGGATGTCAAACATTTTCAAGAGGAGGTCAAAACCTCTGCCTGTTTACCAGTATAACTGCGGAAATGCGGTATAGTGCATTGCACTTTCAACAGTAACTGCAGTGCTAAATGCTGAGCTTTCTGAATTAAATTTACAATTATTAACAATTTGTAGCAGGCTTCGTAATCACATATCGTAGAGAACAACGCCTAACGGGATTCTGTCGAGGTGCCTAGTTAAGCATTGTAGGCGTTGAAATGGATCCAGTATTTACGTCTAAACTAAATAGACCAGCAACACAATAGACGGACGTGTCATATGCGTATCAAGTCATTGGTATAAATATAAAGCAACGGGGGGCAAAGTATTCAGACTTCCATGCAACGGAATCCAAAATCGTTTAAAGCTACCGACAGCAATAAAGTCAAACTATAATTTCACGTTATTAACATTACATGAAAATTATTGTAATTCATTTATAGGAAATTCCCATCTGTACATTCTTAGAAATTATGCATACCAGAAGTTTACCAGATGAAGGATACCAGAAATGGGGTTTAACTATAGGCAAAATATATTGTCTTCGAAATAGCCTACATACAGCGAAGTAGCCTATTGTTGGAACTGTGAGTTGTAGAGGAAGTAGTTTCGTACAAATACCTTGGTGTCATGATAATAAACTCGGCTCAGATGCAACAGAAAAACATTTTTAAAATATGTAGTTCCTTAAATTGAACTAAATTATCTCTAAGAAGTACTAAACACTTGAGAAGATTCGAAATGCTGTGAAACGCGTAAGTTTCCGCTTTAGTCCTGGTAAAAGTCATATAACCACTTGTCACAAATGTTTAATTTGTGAGTCACACAGCTTCTATATTTTATATTAAACATTTAACAGCGTTTAGTGTGTTTTGTACAAACTTATTTTTAACATTTTATAAAACAAGGTCAAAAAACCAGTATTACATTTTGTAAGAAAAGAGAGAAAGCACTCTAATGTATTAACTTTTCTTTTGTCGAAGTATTTTAGTAGTTTAGTGCGAACAACGACATTTAAAACAGTACAGAGATAATGATTCGTAGACAAAAAATATAATTTGTTTTCTACGAATTCTTACTATTCTGTATTGTCAAAGAGGAGTCACTACTGTCACTAAGGTTATGCACTGTTCACTATTACACTGTACAGTGGCTATTATTTGGGCACTGTACATTGCTTGTACGAGTTGTTAGAAAATTGCCGTATTTCTAAAATTTTCAACACGACAGTAAACTAGATTACATGTCATTGTATGTTCAAGTAGTGATGTCCAATGTTGCTATATTAAGGCACTGAATCCCACCGTGATCCTTATTTATATCGGCTTGTTTTTGTCGGCTTATTCATAAATAAGTTTAAATATCGGTATGGAGAACCATACATGACTTTCATATTCGAAGATTTATATTTAAAATCATTTTCGAAATGAAATATTACCATAGAAACTACTTTTTTCTACTTACTGCTTCATTCTTAACCACAGTACTGTGGTCACTAACGTATACCACCTCACGTTATCGCACTCGATTTTCACTGATGGTGGAAGTCGATGGCATTGCCGAAACGTCTGGTTTTGTACAAAACATTGGACTACGGCCAAATATCCCGGGAAGGAATTTTAACAAAACCTACTTCTTTGTTGCCGATAACGTTGTACACATATATATAAAATATATGCATAAAATTAATGACTTGTATAAGTTAATGATTGATCTCCATTAAGTAGTGCTCAAGTTTCCAAAGTTTTAATATTATGATGTCCGTAATTAAAACATCAGAGCAGGTTTAGTGTGAATGAGGGTACACTGTGGACAAAAATTTTCAACATTTCCTATTGAGCGTTGCTTAGAATAAAGCTGCGAATCTACAGTGTATGTTTCACAGAACAAACACGCGAAAAAGAAGGAGCGCTCCGAAGTCACTCATGGACCCTCAGCATCTTGCAGAGGGTTCATTCCCTAAAGACGAAAAGTCTGTCTATGAATCGTTCCTCTGTAAACATGTAAACACGTGCAGTTACATTGCCCAGCGATCCACAGGAAGCAAATTGATGTCCATTTTTTCGGCTTGCACGCGTCATGTTGGTGTGGGTTTCGGCACTTTCCATTTAAAAAGCGTGCAAATGTAAGAAAATAAACATGAGTGAGGCCATAAATAACGTGAATTGTGTGTGTGTGTGTGTGTGTGTGTGTGTGTGTGTGTGTGTGTGTGTGTGTGTGTGTGTGTGTGTGTGTGTGTGTGTGTGTGTGTCTTACCTGCCTTTTTATTGCTGTAAGCATAATAATAAAATGGAAACGTAAACATTACATAACTGAGATATGCTTACCTGCCACGAACGATATATTATTTTATACATGGAGGAATTCAGTGACATACACACGTACAGAAGAATTATATATATAAAGATATTAACTCATACATAATTTACATTAAAATGAAAAAATTATAATTTTATTGCCTGGCAACAAAATTATTTTATTTTTAACAATTACCATTGTTTCAAAACGTTTAAATGAATTTTCAAGTACTTTACTGTTGTTAAAACGTAAAACGTTGCCGGTAAACTACCCCTTCCCCTTAAGCGATCTTCACAAAAATCGAAAGTCCTTGAGACCTCTACAATTCAGGGACGTATGCAAAAAATTATTTGATTCTGTTTGAATTTGCGGCTGTTATCGTTTGCCATATAAAATACGCTTGATAAAAAAACGTTGCAGGTAAACTACCCCTTCCCGTTAACCCATCTTCACCAAAAACAATAGGTCTTGAGTACTCTACAAATCAGGGCTGTATGCAAAAAATTATTTGATTCTGTTAGGATCATGAAGAAATTATAATAATTTGAATTATTAGGATTCTTGGATCATGAAGAAATTATAAACATAACTGACTATACGAGAAAAATTACTCATATAAAACAGCAATTGTGTTTTTGAGTGTTGATTCTGTTTGTGTTAGACAAAACGTGAGAACAGTATATTAATTTCTTGATTAAGTAAGAAGAGCTCATACGACCCTTCAACAGAAATATTTCGTATTTTATACAAAGGAATTGAAGAAGATGAAAAGCCATTTAATCTTAAAGTAACAACGCAAGTGTTTGTTATTACTTGAACACAGAGAAAAACGAATATAGTATCAACCCTTAAACTATTTAACAGAAAATAACCGATAATTATAAATAATACAAAATGGGATACATAAATAACATAAATAAAGACATAAATATTTTTACCAAGATCCAATAAAATGTGAAAGATGTGCGCTTTACATTAAGTGACAACTTTTAAAACGAAAGGCAACGAAATGGTTCTCTGTCTTCGGGTGTAGAGCAACTACCTCTACTAATCTTTCGGCTTATTCAGATTTTGCAAATAGAATATTCTTTGATGAAATATCATTTATCCCAATACCGCCAAATCATTTATTATTTACCGTCATAATTATATTTTCTAGTAAAGAAAAAATAACAATTTTACACAGAAACACTTTGATTAGTCAGTCGGATTCGATTTCTAATTTTATTATGGTATTTAGATATTAACTAATATTCGATTGTTGTTTACCACGTTGAATTTTAAAATATAATTCTATATTAATTTTAGATTTTTTAAAGAAAAACTAAATTACTCTAAACGAGATAGATTAGACAAAATACAGTCAGGAGCCTTAAAAATGTAAATTTCAGAAAGCCATATTTGACATTCTTTTTCTTAAAGTTAATGTGCATTAATTTATTTTCTTTTTCTCCTACCGTTAGTTTTATCTTTCCCTTATAGCATTATTAGGCCTATTCTCTACCGACAGAGTGACCAAATGCTTACAGACATAACAGCTTAGCGGTTTAAATGTGAAGAGAAGAATGATCATTTCCATGTAGTGTTAAACTAAATAACCTAATAAGGTTTACTTTAAAAACCTGTAACTATAAGTGTACACATATGAATAAATGAAAACGTTCATAATAGTATATAATTTAAGAAACAAACATTGAACACTTTTTTATTATTTTCACACAAACATGTATCTCTGTGACATTTAAAGTAGAAAACGAATTTTCAATATTTAAACATAAAATATAAAATTACGCCGTTATTAACTTGAAAGCTATAGGTGTATACCAATGTTACATCTTTTAGTTCGTTTTATGTCGTATTTAATAAAAAGAAATAGCGACTTAATGCTAATAAAACTATTTTCATTCATTCACCGCTTAGTGAATTCACCATTTCTTTATCTTTATAGTAAGCTCCTGCTACGCTGTCGGCGCGGGTTCCCGCCGGGGTCATCTGGTTTAGATACGACCGTTCCCCCTTGCAAGGCGATGGCAAACCAGCGACAGGTATCCTGCCTAGTATAAACTCTCCACAACTATGCCGTTCGGATCCGGCGTTAAACTCTACGTCCCATATGCCAGTGAGAGACTCCGTAACACACGGGAATATGCGGGGAGGGTACAAACCAGTCGAAAGACTGAAGGACTCCCAATAGTAAGTTGTTGAACAAGGTGTTTATGACTTAGTTAACAATACTTAAAACTTTTGTGTTAAAAATTTTACTTTAAAAGAATCAAATCGTATTTTATTCGTAATACGGCTTGCGTTTATACCGACCTCTCTACGTTGCTGTAAAGATATATTATCTTTTATGAATAACAAAAAAATAAAGGAGCAGGTTTCTTCTGTTGTAGGGAATTGTACACGTGATTACAAGGTTGCGTTTAAAGTTTACACGTTTTCATTTAATACTAAGAAAATTGAAATCGTGCTCTTTATATTCATAGGCAAGTCAACACAGCCTGGGAAAACGTTTGGCTTACTTAATTTCAGAATCAATCCAGCCTGGGAAAACGTTCTGCTTAATTAAATTTCAGAAACAACCGTATTTGGGGCACACCGTACACTTTGTGGAAATTTATAAGTTTTAGTAATTATAGTCACTGAACACAGTAAGCACTTGAGCTGCAAGTAGTCATATTATACACTTACTACATATTCAATTATATGAAAATTTAAATTTAAGTTTAATTTAAATTACTCTTTGTTCCCTCTATGTGTATTCTGGTAAGAATTGAATTCAATTCATTATATTACCGGCTTTGTTATAAATTGTATAAATGTTTTTATATAATAGGACGTGGAACATAAACAGTCACAGTTGGGAGGATTTTGGAATTATTGAGCACCTTATACAAAACACAGTAAGAACGTTTTAGTAACACTTGTAACTTGCATAACACTGGAGAATCCGGTAACTCTGCAATGCACTATTTACAGCCAACATTCATGTTGGTAAATCAGTAATTTTGCTAGACATCCTACAAAAAATACGCAACGCGTTTTAAGAAAACACTGTGTATTGTTTACCTTCCTCCAATCACTTTCAAGTAATTCAGAAACTGAATAAACTCTACCTGCCTAAACAGTTACACAGGTGTAGCCAGTGTTATCTATAACGCTCATAAAGACAAGAAATATAACACTCACCTCCATTTGGTTGGCGATTTCATAAACCTACTGCCGTGTTTTCCTTAGAAGAAAAAATCAAATTCAAATGGTCATCGAAATAAAAAGCCAAGTCAAAGTAAAAATCAAAAGTAAAATCGAATGCAAAATCAAGATGAAATCAAAAGCAACATGACTTGATAATAGAGGTCGGAACAGCGGGGAAAGAAGATTAAAACCTCGTCTCGACCGTAGTAGTTACCAGACACTTCACTTTACCGTTGGCATTGGATACAGAGAAAAGTTGTAAATGTGGAAAGTAGTGTTACAACAATAAAATTGGACGATTTTCCAACGACATAATATCTAACATTTTATGGATGTCATGTCAGAGCTAACAAGAATGACAAAATAATGTTGACAATAGCTAAAAATTTACACACGAATGACCTCAAATATAGTCAATAAATACAAGTTTGAGAAACTCAAAGAAATTTATTATGAACGTTGGTCACTGAATTCTATCATATCTGTATACAGAGCAATAAATATAATTTTTAAAGGTACTTGCCTATTCCATATTTTGTTATAATAGATAATCACAAAAAGGAAAATGTCCGGTCCGTTGAAAGAAATTAGCGGAAACACGTCAATATATTTCATTGGTTTAATGATGATAATTACTATAAATATTTGTATAGTGATATGTAAATATGCCATTCTCATTCAAACTTTTAAAATATCTCATGTTTCCTAGTTACGTTATGTATGAAAATTATAAGCACCTTTCACGAACACAGCCAAACACGATATTTAATATGTCACGGTTTATGATGATCTGCTATCATAGTTCATAACTTGTTATGATAACATATCCCGCTAAAAAAAAAATAAAACTAAAACAAGATTCATCTACTGGAAGACCTCTATTTTACATCTGAACAAAATAGATAAGCTATTTACATGAGTTGACTGCATGCAACAAAAATTGTCAAATACGTGGTAGGAGACAACGACGAGTCAGTTAGATGCGCCCTTATCAGTTAGATGCGCCGATGTGCCCCATCGGTTTAAACAATCGTGTTCCAAACTGCGTTATTCTGTTTCTCTGCAATATTGCTATTCTGGTATTGCTCCAACATTTCCTGCCTAACAGAAAGAATTGAAAATAGTCAGATTATATTTTTAGTTTTGCTAGTCATAGGCAGGGTTATGGTACATACCATCTTACATTCCTACAAATAGGTCATCCTTATAAATATATATGGTGTAATATAAATATTAAAAAACATCAAATACATACAAACTTTATTAAAATATATTATGATTGCTTATAACTTTTACAACTGTTATCAAAAGTATGCATTGCGTTTTCACTTATCTGCTCTTACAATTTTAATTATATCAAAATATTGTTTCATTCTTTCCCTTTTTTATTGATAGCGTTAGTACTTTTTAATCCTTAACATCTTTTTTTCTTGCAAAGCTATAACCTACACAAATGTGATAAGTTAAAATGCAATGTTACAAATAATAATATAATGGATACAATTCTATGTTTATACCTAAGGGAACTGTATTGTGTAAACCATCTGGTGGGTTGTAGGATATTGTGTTTTTCTTGCGTTAAGTATAATTGTTGGACAGTAACATTTCTCACACATTGTTTGCTTATAACACAATTGTTTGTTATTAGTTAGTTACGGTCGTAATTAACTTTAACTTATGTCACTCCGTTATTATTTCATTATTTGCAATAATCTTATATAAACTCATGAGTCTGAATGTAATTCTTCCAATGACATTGTCAGATTCACAAAATGAATTTTCTAAAACTCAAATTTCATGAGACAACCACCTTTAATTATTGCAATGAATTCATGTCTGAACCGCAGTTCAGTAACACACGTTATATGCATGCGTACTGAGATATTGCATACCATGCCTGTTTCTGCTGGTAGAACACACACGCGCGCATTACATACAACTTAAACCCAGACAGGCGTTCATTATTTTTGACAGACTACGGTCTGTAAGCAGTCACCTACATACACGTACTGTTAAAACTGTTTATAACTACTTCTCCATATTAATTATTTACAAAAAAACTACTCTGGCTAAATAAGAAAATTTATGTATTGTGGCAATGTCTTTAATTTGAACAACACTTACAGTTTATGTTGTAAAATAAATGGAAGTACGATCAGGTAATCATCGGCAGGTAGGAGAGTATAACTACACAAAGCTGATTAATTTCTACACAAAACCTGTAAAGTAAGTTTAAATCTATTCTCTTATACTTATTCGCGATTTATAAGTAAAATTCTTCATTGGATAGTGCAGTCAGAGAGTGGTTGATATTTTATTTTGACATACTTAATGCGCTGTATTTAAGAATGTTGCGTTTCAATTGGTCGTAAACTTATTAACATACTAATAATATTGTAATTTTATTTTTATTTTTACTTCTTTATAAGAAAGGCGCTACTTAAAGTCAGATTGTAAATGACTGTTTTAGTGTATTAGTAGAACTGCCTTAATTGTTACAATTATTATATTGAACTCAATAATTATGTTATCACAAAGAAGTCTGTTTCTTTTCATGTGTATACACATGGAAATACACTATCATATTAATTAAATAATTTAAAAAAAATGTAAATCTTAGTAGCAATAGTTTACTAACTGGTGGATTGTTTAGTCATACTTACAGCCAGTGGAACAGTAAGTGGTAATTTTAATAATCGTTCACTACAGAATACATTTAATAAAAGTTTCGTTTTTCCTATAGAAACGGCCGCAGTTTCTTATAAAATAAAAACATTATTTACTAAAATAGCATTACATAAGCATTTGACAACATAGTAACCATGTCGGTCTTAAACGTTCCAGAATTATTACAAAGGAAAATTTTAATTTAAGAAATGTGAAAGTAACAAAACACTCTAACAGAGGTTTAGTGGTTACTCATGACGCTTTCACACCTAACGTATTATCAAATTAGTTATGACATATTATAATTACATATAATTTCAGATAACAAAAGTAAAATTGTTTTCGTCACACTTTACATAATAACGAGCTTTCGCACGATATTAATTGATGACTCGTTGGGCACTTGGTGAAACATATTAATGCAAAGGTTTTGTAAAATATATAAAAACACTTGGTAAGTTTCACAAATTTTTTTTAATTAACTCTGACAGCTGTTTCGACTAGCTAAGACATTGTCAAAGAGGCGAGTGAATGAAATTACTGAACACAGGATGTTAGTGGAGTGTAGGCGGTGAACATCTGTTTAGGGCGTATCTGGAGCATCTGTGTTGTGAAGGCGAGGGGGGTGCACAAGAGACAAGGGAAGGTCAGGTGTCTTTAAAAACTAAGTACAATCAGAATGCAAAATATAAAATTAACTGAACTAAATATAAACTGAATGCAAAATTTAAAATAATGATGAACATTCAAAATAACATAAAATAAACTAAACTAAATAACAGATTGCAAAATTTAAAATAATGATGAACATTTATTAATGTTTTTTTTTATATATTTTACAAAACCTTTGTACTAGCTTTGGTTTTAACTTTCTGTACTTATCAGTTCAATTCAAAATTCAGTAATATTTAATGCAGTAAGACACGTTTAATCAAAAGTGGCTACAAAACAACTATGACTAATCAGTCTCTTTACAATATAATTATGGTACCTATATAACCTAAACAAATAAAATACAGTTACAGTTATTAATTACGGCAGCTTTATTAGCAGGTCTACAACAGCTTTAATTCGGGGTCAAAACGTCCTGCAACGTTGTCCGATGACTAATATCTGTTTGTCGTTAGGCCTACACGTTTCGCCGTTAGTCCTCAATGGATCATTGATCTTCTTATGCTCTCTATCCATGTTTTCTTGGTCTTCCTTTCTTTCTTGCTCTAATGTTCTTAGAAATTCTGTTGTGCAAAAACGTGGAAAAATGTAACAACCGAATTTAACAATAAAGCAACTTTCCTTAAAAAACGCTTAAATATCCTTACTAATTTTAAAAATAATTATTGTCACCAGTTGGGGATTCTTATTATTAACATTCTCATGGAAGTAACATCTCAAAAGTTATTTAAATTACGTGTATTTTTATGATTATTCTACAAAAACATTTTGTACCCTCGCACACACGCACAACACAGGTAGATAAGCAGCGTTACGTATTATTTGACAGCACAAACCTAAAAATATTTAAAATTAATGTTTTCCATAATATTCTTTAGTAACTAATTTATAATATTTAAAAATACAATCTGAACTTATTCATACAGTGTCTTTATATGTTATTATATGCATTACACTGTGATACATTTTATATTCAATTAAATATACAATGTAGATTGCAATATATAAAAATATTTGACTCTAAACATTGTTAGAATAGACTACAGCCTCGAAATCGGACCGTCGTTAAGACGAATTTTGCGCGCGTCATTCTAAACGTTTGTTAAAAAAAATATTTATAAATCTACCCGCTGTTTAAACTGCGCTGAGAAGTTAGTGAATGGGTAATAGTGCCGCTTGCCTTTTGTGCTGCCGTTCGTCTAAATGTGGGTCAGTTGTTATTTGAGTAGGCCTAAATACGAAACCGAAATTTGACTTTTCAGAAATAAAGACTTTCGTACCTCTTTCAAGATAGTACAATTAACGATTCGTTTTTTTTTTTAGGGGGGTGGCTTGAAACCTACGCACGTTAAGACATTAATGAATTACTTACTTTTTTAAAGCTCATAAAATTTCTTAGAATTTGATATTTTTTCTTGTATCTACAATGAATGTTAACCAACACATGGATATTTATAAAAGTTTGCGTGTTCACAAATCAACATATGTATTATTATTACATTACATTTTAGTAATGCTCCAAAAGAAGTAATTTAAGAGAAAAATGGCAATCAACACTTTAAACACTAAATAGACGACAGTCGTGTCTTCTAGTTAAAAATTTCAAAAGCGTTTTGGCTGTCTGAAGATTAATATGTAAATATTTTTTAAGAAAAATCCTAATATTTACGTTAGTTACACATAAATATAACACCAAACACAAATTGTACCATAAATGCACATAATCGTTTATAAGGTTCATAACATATGTAAAATTTTTTATTCATTTTTTTTTAAACTTTAAATAACCAACAAAATATTTCATGACTTTTATCTCATTTATTTCAGTCTATTTTTATAACATGTCTCTTAAAACAAAACAGATTTCAAAAAAACGTGTTCTCTTGATTAAAGCTTTCAATAAATATATTTTTGAAAATCTATATCACATTGAAAATCAATTTTAAAATTTATATTCACTTTTGGCATATTTCAGCTTTAATAAGAATTAATACAGCTGGCGATTCATCAGTTTCTAAAATACCTCATGCATGGGAATGTGTGTCTGGTGTCTTTAATTACACATACATTATATACAGAAATTCACTAATATTATTTCCTTTATAATGTATAATTTACGCGTAATAATAATAAACAATGTACGTAGAGCAAATGAATATTCAGACAGACTGAGAATTTAAAGGGAGAGTGAAATTAAAATTATACGAAGAGGGAGAGGAAAATAGTACGCGCACATGTAATTAAGAATTGTCTGCTAAAAACGAATCTTGTTTGTGTAAACGAGAGTGTCTGCTGCAAACAGCGCTTTCCCAGAATCTAGCTGCTTTGCTTTTGATGTCGCATCCTATATTACAACGTTGTGCTGTAAAAGTAACTTCCATGTAATTAAAATTAAGTAGTATAAGATATCGCAAAAAAAGGAATACTGTCCATTAATATATTGAATTTATTTATTTAGTGGTTGTGGATCAACATACTTAAAACACATAGAATAATTTGTTAATGTTATCACTGTTTTGTTAGTATGCTTTTCTTTCATATACAATTTAAAAAAAATATAACGTTACATGGTTTTAGACACATACCATAAGCAATACGTCTGTACCATAAAAACAAAGATTACATAAGTGGGACTCAGTTCGAAAAAAACAACCTGAAAAGTCAATGTTAAAAATAAAAAACAGCAACTGAATCAGTTCCAGCTGAAACCTGGAATGACACAGCATTTCAACCATTCAACCAGCATTTCTAGCCGTCAGAGGTATTATAATTTAATATTTCGGGACAATAACGCAATGCCTCATAACATTTCTTAAATTTATAAGCGAACCTAGAGTGGCAGTTTATTTTATGTAGGTATTGTAAGTTGATTTTTAAATATTGTGTATTACAAACCACTGTTTCTTTATGTTTTCATGAAGACAAAATATTTCAGTGACGGTTATTTTACTGGAGAAAGAGTCGTACGAGGCATTTCCCTTATGACGCCTGGTTAAGTAAAAGGAATTACATAAGTTTACAATTTACAGAAGCATTAATTGCCAAGGTTTGGGATGACAAAAACAAAATTAAGTCCGTGACCGATCAGAGTATAGAAAGTACAACCAACAGGTAAAGTGACAAAGATTTTTTGGATAATAATAAATAGTGAAGCATTTAATTGCTTTAGAAGAGTATATTGTACCAACTAGAGTTTTTAATTAATGTTTTCTTATAATATATGACACTAATCAGAATCTAATACCAGGGAAACGAGGTTTAAAAACGAATTGAAGAAGGAAGCATTAAGAAGATTTATTTTACTAAATTGAGAAATACTTACACAAAAACTAAACGTTTTCAGTAAAATAATTGACTCGACATAAGCAGTAGTGCAAGTAGTGACTTACAAGTACAAGTACAAATAGTGCATGAACTAGTTTAGCGGAGAAGACTTCAGTGTTTTAATCAGAGAATATATGTTAGTCCAAACAAATAGCTTTTTTTAAAAAATGTTTTACGAGCTGAAAATTTGTAGTAGCAGGAAACGTGTGCTGCAATTGTACATGATACTTGTCTATATGCAACTTGAACATGTTTATTAAAGAGAAATTAAAATTTACGTAAATCCTTAGAATTGCGTTATATTCGTACTCTAATCGGATGGATGCTATATTTTAAAATATATATGCAAAGTGTTCACAGGCAAAGTCTACACTTTATCACTGGGTTTGACAGTTAATTAGAGATGAGTTAGTGTAACGAAACAAACTGGCGGTTTGCCAACGGTTTGAGACAACTAAGCAAAGTGAAGAGGAACGATTATATTTATCCGCGCAGAACTATGACCGTACGTTGGCGTTGTGGAGAATCAAACCATCAACCATCACCATCATGACACAAATAATATGAAAATCTGAAGTTTTTAGTGTGACACTGTATATGTACTGTATATATGTAGTATATGTTTTAATACATCATTTGCTTCCTTAATTCTTATATATTGTTACAGTATTTTAATAAGAATAGATGGAATTTAAGCTTCAAATAATAAACTGTAGGAATTTAAAGACTTAAGAGCTAATAACTACAGTAGGCTACGTTTTATGGAAACAGTAGCTCAATATCACTTAATAAAACTATACTTGCATACTGGTATGTTTTTCATTGAATTTACAAAAATTGGTGAATGATGTTTAAAACAATGACTTAGATTTACTACTTGACGATTTCTACTTTTATAAAGACAGTACGTCATGATCGTAATTATCATCGCGTTCCAACGACAGAGCTGTAAATATCTTATTTTATAAAGTCACTGTGTGTACGGAACTAATACTTTTTGGTTATAAGCTACGTTAAGCTTAATTAGTATTCTGTAAAAATGTTGACGATTTTCAGGTTAAAACTTGGAAATCGGAGAAGGCACATTAGTCACGCGCTGTCCATACAAACATTATTTACATAACTTCTTGTACAGTCACAACTATAAATAACTACAAACTTTCATGACCAAGAAAGCAGTGCTTGCGCAAAAATTACAGTAAATGAGTGGAGCAGGAGGAATAGCGATTCGAAAACTGCACTCAGCTCTCTAGAATATAAACACTGCCAAACAAATAGAAACACAATTATACAAAATCCACAGCTCAGAGAATAAGTTGTTGAAAATAACGGAGATAAACACGTAAAAACGGTGGTTAGTAGAACCAAAATGCTGCCGAGAATTGTAAACTATAAATTTACACAAAGTAAGAAGTGGTAAGAAAATCACTGAAGCAAAACAAAAGAACACTGACATCATAGGGAGTAAGAGATTTATATTGTATGATGACTGGCGGCAAATGTAAAAAAAAGCGCTGGAAAGTTAGGTAAATAGTTACAAAGCGATTGAACAATGGAGTTATTAAAGCAATAGAAACTCGTAGTCTACACGAGAAAAGGCGGACGCTAACTAAAATGAAGTGGTCTGTTCTAAAACGCCAGATTACGTAGATAGATTGACATAGGTAGAGAGTTAAGTATCATGATTAATAAAGCTAACAGCTAATATGTACAAAAAGCTAACTGCTTAATTATAAAGACTTGATAAACACCTTTTACAAAAAAAGCAGTTATAAAAGGTATAAGTCTGTTTCAAATAGACTTTAATTTTTTTAATTTATTAGTCGCCTTAATTTTAGTACTTGCTTGTTGATATTTACTTTTGAGTGATACGAGCCGGATCCAATTGGATAAAGCGAATCGAAGAGAAGCGCTTTCCAGCAACTGCAGATATTATTTTTACAAAAAATTTGTCTAAGAAGAAGAAAATTAACAATGTTTAATAACTGAAAGCCAATGAAACAAGATTCTTATAGATAAAATAACATTATTTACAAAATTGTGTTTACAAGTAACATACTACACGCTCCCTAGGATCGTACTTAGCTAGTGACTATAATGTACAATAATCATTCCAAACTGCCATTTTGTATTTAATAGAAAGTTAAAGCAAACGAGCTTATACAGATAATTGGATCTTAGTGTTATGTATATTGTAATCGTATTTTATTATAGTTATTATTTCATACAATTTGCAGAACGACCGGAGAGCTAAATGTTGTATGTCTGAACTACCATTGTTAGTTCAATTCAAAGGAAATGCCATTCAGACGGCGAGAGACAGAATTAGCTGTATAAGCACTCGCATATGGATGGAGCGAATAATAGTACTCAATACACAGTGTTAATTTACATAAAGGATTAATGCTTAGTATGCGTTTCTTAAGGATGTGATGTAATGTTCTTTAGGAAAAACATTATTAATATAATTTTCTTTGCCGATTTCAACATGTTTCCTTCGTGTTTCATTGCTACTACACTTGTGCCGCCTGTTGTATCCATGACACTGTTTGTTTGAAACAAATAAAATTACCGTACGCTTATCCTCTGAAAGCTGAAATTGGAAATTAGAAATAAACGAAGATAAAATTTTTCAAGATTATTGCTAAATCAATGTTACTAAATAGAATTTTTGAAGTCGAGCGTTGACACATCTCCGATGAATTTAAAAAAAAAAACACTTAACAATATAAACGTTATCGAGGAAATTGAAGAAGTAATTAAAACTTTGAAAAATAATAAAGCTAGTGGAGAAGACTCCATATCAGTCAAACTTTTGAAATGGTCTCTACCAAAGTTAAAAAATGATCTACAATTAATTTTTGAAGAAATTTGGAAAACAGAAAAAATTCCAGAAGAAAGGAAGGTGGGCTAAATACATCCGCTGCATAAGAAGGGTGATAAGCGAGAGGTTAATAACTACAGAGGAGTATCTTTACTGCCAGTTGCATATAAAATATTTTCAAATGTTCTATTGAAGAGAGTATAAAAAACATTGGATAGCCATTTGGGTGAATATCAGGGTGGCTTTAGGAAGGGCAGATCCTGTCCAGAACAAATATTCACTCTGAAGTCAATAATTCGTCACAGGCTACTGAATTCAAAGGAGACTGTAATAAAATTTGTTAATTTCAAAAAGGCCTTTGATTCTGTTGATAGGGAAACTATATATAGAATAATCCGAGAATTTGGTGTTAAATCTAAATTGGCAAATCTAATCCCTGAAACCCTTACGGACACAGTCTTAAAAATAAAATTCAATTCAATAGAAATATCTCAACCATTCAAAATAAATACAGGTGTAAGACAGGGTGATGGTTTGTCCCCAATTCTTTTTAACTTTGTCCTGGAGAAAGTAGTGAGAATTTAGAATGAAAAATTAGAAGAATGCAAAATGTCACCAACCATGTTGGGAAGAAGGAACAAACGTATTGAAGTAAACTGTTTGGTATTCGCAGATGAATTTTGCTATACTTTTTCAACATCTGACATCTGCAGTAACACAAGTTAATTTTTTAGAGGACATAGCCAGTAGAACAGGCTTAAGAATTCCTGCAGAAAAAAGCAAATTTGTCACAAACATTAAAAACGCGCCAAAATTCCTGATAACAGATATAGGTCGAATAGAGAGGGTTCAAAAATTTAAGTATTTAGGAGAGATAATTCAAGAGAATGGCTTGGAAAAATCTGCTATAGAAGGAAGGATTCATAAGATGGAACGGGCATATGTTATAACTAAAGATATTTGCAATAAAAAGTGCATATCTAAAAATGCGAAAATAAAGCATTACAGTACAGTAGTGAAGCCAGAATGCTTATATGCAAGTGAATGTCTAGCATTGAATTATAATTTAGACAAACTAGAAATTTTGGAAAGACGAATTATTAGGAAAATATTAGGCCCACGAAAAACTTTAGAAGGTTGGAAATTAAGAAGTAATGATGAAATATATCAAAGTATAGAAAGTATACTTTCGCTGAAACAGTGGGTATGGCACCTGGCTACTAATCTACAGGTCCCGGGTTCAAGTCCCGGGCCCGCACCATAAAATCAAGGTGCGTTTTTCAGCCCCACAGGTCGACTCAACCTGTTGAAAATGAGTACCTGGGATAACATCCTAGGGATAATAATGGACGGCTGAAGCGTAGTGCAGGCCACACTGCCTTCCTTGTATGCTGTACGGCTCACATTAGGCTTGGCTGCTCCTAAGCTACTTCGGTGGTATACATGGGAGCCATTATTATTATAGGAAGTATAACAGAAACAATGTGAAAAAGAGGACTATTATTTTTTGGACATTTATATAGAATGGACGACAATAGGTTGACAAAACAAATCTTCAAATATCTGTGGGGGAAGAAGTCAACATCAAGTTGGATTAAAGAAGTCCAAAATGATTTAGTAAAAAATAATATACACGCAGAAGAAGCAATTGAAGAAGACGTTTTTCGGGCAAAAGTGTTAAAAATGGAGGGAGTCCAGGGTAGGAGAGAGAAAAACACAGGTTCAAAGTGGACTGAAGAGAGGAAAAGGGACACAGTGAGAAGATGAAAGAGTATTTTGGAAAAAAAGGAAGGAACAAAGAGTAAAGAATTGAAATTGGCATGTGGTCCCTAGATGGCCGATATGGAAAAAAGTTATCATGGTAAAAAGGCTTTAGATCTCAGAGAAGAAGATTCATGTAGGATCAAATCTCCCAAATGGATGCGGACGTCCACAACAATAACTCCAGAGATTTCTATAAAAGCTTCCGCTCCAGACTCTCTAAATATGTTTTCCCAAGTTTATGTTATCGAAAATAAAGCGGCTCCCTTGCTCTAACCAACCAGGACAACTGTCAGATTCTGGCGCAACATTTTCAAAACGTTCTCAACTGCCAAGTCCCAACTTCCAAGCTCCAGTTTCAACAGGTTCCGCAAAACCCTAATTCGCGGCCCCAGATGAAAAAGAAATCTGGGAAACTATCCAGTCTATTTGCAACAATAAAGCGTCCGGTAAAAATGTAACACCGCAGAACTTTGGAAGAACATCAGAAAAGAGTTCCTTTCCGGAGTCACAGCCTTATTACAGAAAATATGGGAAGGAGAAACGATCCCTTCAGGGTGTAAATCCGCTCTCATACACCCTCTCTACAAAAAGGGCAGTAAAATAGATGTAAATAACTACCGGGCGATTTTACTGCTTCCCGTAAATTATAAAATCTTCTCTAAGCTCCTCATTATTAGATTTAATTCCCAGCTCGATCCCCACATTGATGAATATCAATGTGGTTTTAGATCCTCAGTTTGAAGTTGATCATTAAATATTTCCTTTAAAGAAATATTACCCTCTTCATAACCTTCATTGACTTTCAGAAAGCCTATGATTCGGTCGATCGAGAGACTAGGGTATCTCCAGTGTCTGCAGGAATGCACTGTCGATCCCAAAACTTTAATTTTGTTTAAATTAACATTTTTAAATTAATTTGTTTTTAAAATAAACATTATAGGGATAATAGTGAACAGAACGTAAGGTATAATAATCTTGTGAACCATGAAAAAATATTAATTATGTAATGTACTCTTGATATTTACTGGCTAACACATACTGTAATAACAATAGCAATATTTAATATGGTAAGTTTGGATTCACTAAAGCAAACTTACCAAAAAAAAGCATCCAAACAGCCATGATTTGTGTTGGTTTTTTGTTTTGTTTTTCCGTTGTTTTAAATTTATAAGGGATTGTTTTACAGCTTATTTTTTCTGTGTTTGCTTTATATTCGCTATATGTATTTCAAAAGTATTAATTTAAGCTAACAAGGATATTAATAGTTGTTATAGTACGGGACTTAGCATTGTAAGCTTCGAGGTTACGCAATAGTAACAGCTCTTCCCCGCCCCTCGCCCCCCAGCGTTGTCGCACGTTACACTTGGTTTGCGTAGTCAATGGCGTGGAGGGCGGGGAGTGAAGCGACATGGCAATACCGCAGTCGCCTCTAAGCTTATATTGATACGTCTCACATTATAGTAAAATCTACATATATGCCAAAGAGGAGCTTTAATTCCAAACGTTAAAACTAATTAGAATTTCTACTAAAGTGTATGTGTGCGTATAGTTATGTGAAAATGTAAAATTAGTTGTGATCGTGCAGTGAATTGTTGGTGTATTCCCAATGGCAGACACCATAGAAGCAAAATACAACAGCATAGCAACATGTCAACGTACAGTATACTGACACATATATTGACATTGTCTCACCGCGAGTGTACGATTTTACAGAGGATACATCGGGATCGGTAGTTAATAACATTCAGTACAGCACAGAAAGGTGGAGGAGTAACAACAAAAATATCACAGTGTACATCGCTGATTTACGTCTAAATTACAATAGAAGTAATGATTGCAGTTGTTCAATGCAATTATCTATTTTAAAATATTCTATTAGCGGCTCGATAGACCAGTGGGTGTGGCACCTGGCTACTAATCTAGAGGTTCCGGGTTAGATTCCAGGGTCCGCACTATAAAATCAAGATGCGTTTTTCAGCCCCCCAGGTCGACTCAGCCTGTTGAAAATGACAACCTGGGATAACATGCTGGTGATAATAATGGCCGGGTGAAGCGTAGTACTAGCCACACTGCCTTCCTTGTATGCTGTAAGGCTTACATTAGGCAGCCTACCCTGCCTACTCCTAAGCTACTTCGGTGGTACACATAGGAGCCAATAGTTATATTATTAAAATATTCTATGCTACTTAATTTTTGTCTACGGTTTTAAAAGTTATCCAAGTTATTTCATGCCATCAATGTCTCACTCGTAAGTAAAAAAGCTTTTTGTGCAACAATTATTGGGTATAAACACAGAATTATATTTATATTAAAATTACTTGTATCGTTGTAATATACATATATTTCAGGAAATAATTAAGCAAAAGTTTTGATTCTGTATATTTTTTCAAATATAGAATTACTTTATTAGTAAAATAGATTAAGTAATTTTTCTACATTTTCATTTATTATAAATATAGAAACTAATATTCTGTGTTTAGATAAAATTTCATGTTATCTTTCCTTTTATGTACTGACTTTTTTGTCACAGTAATTTCCTAAAACCTAATGACTTCTGTTATATTTTATTTGATTCTATTTGATACGTCAGACCATGTCATCTGTGTTACTTATTTAGCTTGCGTAAATTTAAGTGTACAGGGTTTTCTACGAATGGTGATTGTAATATTTTGTAGCTGAACAACCATACAGAAAAGTGTTTAAACAGTTGTACGTAATCGATAACTGATTGTTAATTGTTACGATGACACAAAATTGAAATAAAAAATGTATATTATAACATGTTTTAAAGGAATGACTACACAACATATTTTTTTGTAAATACCACAAAGCTAATGTTATACCGTACTGTTCTTTTAAAGTGTTGGTAATTTGGTAAGGAAATGCTCTATGACAATAAACCACATGTCTTAAAATTTGCAGTTTCAATACGGTTTATTGCTTATAAGTAAAAAGACGATTAAATAAGTTACCAATATTTTACCTTCGATCATACGTATGCTTCCATAGTGCCAGGTAATATTACTGTCAGAGAAATGTATCACCCATTATTTTTCTGACAAAAATTAATTTTTTAACGAGACATCTCATAAATTTATGAAAATACGTTAAATTTTACATCATAGAAAGTGAATGTTACCCTGCCTATATAATCGGGTTGACCCCGTCTACTTGCAATTCTCCGGCTTTGTGTTATAAAATATGTTTATCACTCTTTCCTTATTATAAATAATTTACAACGGAAGACAAAATCACTAAAACAAGTTTAAACTATTTCAGATTTTTTCAAGGGAGGAGTTGACAAATAAAAACTCTTATCGTTTCATTGATTTCTAAACAAATACATTTCTGACAGTAATAGACAATTTGTAACTGTAAGTATGTTTGTAATTGACAACTGTGTATACAACTGTAGTATTAGCAAAACAGCTGTTTACTTCCAGATGCTTTGTGCAGTGAAACGTGACACCAATACATTTTGACTCTGCAGGTCATAGAATCGAGATCATACTACTGTTTGTTTTAACTGTCGTTTGTTTACAACAGATCTAGTTAGTGGTATCACGTGTGTGAAGTAAGCTACTACGAAACATGACAGACACGTAGCCTCAAAAGAACTCCCTTAAACACATTGGTTGGCCGGCTCATCGTATTGTTCACAACGTCAGCTAATTACGTCATAATTGCCACATTTCTTTAGAGATTATTCTCTGTTTTATGAAAGCAACAGGATTGTTGGTAATTAAACTAATAATAAATGGAAGTGAAATTAAAGTAGCCTGCCTTAATTTTTTTAATTATTGTTGTTCTACTATAGACTACATTCGTTAATAACCTGTAGCACAGTAGTCATCATCATCATCATCAACATCATGTTCAAGGATTAAACCAAGAATGGTTTGTTCTGGTCTCAAATAGGCATAGATTGGATTTGGCCACTCCAGCCCTTCCTCGGACGTCTCACATTTCTCCGTCCCCTCGGCTTACAGTTCCATAGTTGTTTGGGGGATGCGGCAGTCATCCATTCGGCAAAGATTTTCCCACCAATTCAGCCGATACGGGGCGATACTGTCGTGTATACTCGTAATATTCAGTTCCTGCCGTACATATGTGTTTGTCTATCAACATGGAGAGTATACTCTGCCACGTGCTTGAGAAATCATATTTCAGCCGCTTGGATGCGACTGGCCTAGCCTTTTGTTAAAGTCCAGTTCTCTCAGACCCATAAAGGAGTGTGGTAAGAGCCATCACCTTGTAGAATTTTAGGGATGTTCCTTTACTTGCTGACTTAAGGGTTCGCCTAATGGTCCCGCACATAAGGTTGAACTTACGCAACTTATTCACAACGTCGTTGCTTGCATTATAACACACAGAGTAGCCCAAGTATTCATTATTTCTAACTTGTTCCAGGACAGTACTATCAGTAGCAATTTTTGCCCGTACAGGATCAATTCCACAAAAAGCCATCGCCTTGGTCTTAAGTGTGAATATTTGCAATACAGAGTCTTTGCAGGTTCGATTTAATAAATGTATACCCATCTGCAACCTGTTTTCAGAGTCCGACAGAATAGCTTGATTGTCCGCAAACAACAAAGTGTCAATTGTAGAGTGACTAATTATAAAATGTTCTGGACGACACATCTGCCAGTTTTGTGTGACATCGTCAATATATAAATTAAAAAGAGAAGGTGATAATGGACACCTTTGTCGTACTCCACAATTAACCAGGCTAACTGTAGGAGCTCTTCTTGGTTTGTAGCACAATAGTATTTTGTTGAATACCATGATAACATTCTTGACTTTGATATACGGATGTATTTTTGGACTGGTTATATTTTAGCGGTTAAAAGTCTTCGAACAATCAAATAATTTTTACAACACATTTATTTATATCACCTCTTTTTACACGTTGATATTACTACAGTCATTAGAAGACCTCAAACCTTTTGTGTTTTTTGTTCAGTCGTAAATACTGTATGTGTTCTATTGTTAACAATCACATACATTTTCTCTTGTAATTCTATAAGAAAATTACGCTAAAACTTTTCAATATTTGATATCCCTATAATTTTTTACTTTCAATATTATTCTTACCTATACAGTTAATAGGCCTACTTATTTCGATGAAGGGTTATAACTTATTAATTCCATAAAGCTGTAAAGTTGACGAATTTTATCATCGTCGTTTTAGCACTTATAAATTTCGTTTAAGAATTATCCAATTTCCTACTAACCTAATTATCCGTTTTTTCTTTTTTCCTCCATCCACTTATTATATGTAATAGTAAATACCTAAAGGTATCTGCTTCTTTATAACTATAATCAGATTTTTAAGCACAAAAGAGTGGCAATAGCGGATACCGCCAAAAGCCATAATTAATCTGTTACATTTTGTGAAGAGTTAAACATTTCCTAATAGAGTGATTTCAACTTCTCACTTCATATATTTATATTAGTTTGGATAGATTTTTAGTAAGATTTATATTTTTTTATAATCTAAATATATAAGCTATGTTTCACTTGTAAGTTTGCAAGGTTTTCGAGTAAATTAATTTTCTTCCAGACACATAGTAACGTGTAAACGTGTAGGTTGTTGTATATTTCTGTTAAAATAATGGCTAGAAGCAAACGCTTGTTACACAAACTCTTTTAAATTTTTTATAAAATAATTGTTATTTACAAATAGGGTAACTTGTTAAAAATAATAATACTTGGTTTGTGTTATTTTTAGTACTGCATTTATTTACCTTCAGAAAATACTAACAGAGATAAAGTACTACTGCACCATTTAAAATAACGAGGGTGCATTTGATTCCCAAGGTACGTAGTGTGCAATTATGACACACCATCTAAGTTATATCAACGCACTATTTAGAGTTTTCAATACAATATATAGTAATTTATTGTACAAAAACTTTTATGCTTAATTGGCCTTCTAGATGTAATTATGTGCTCTTCATATTTCGATGTAACTACTATAATACAAACTTGCTTCCGTTTCATTCTGTTTAAAGATTCTGTGTTGCACATTTTAGATGTAATTATTAAGTTTGTGTTACAAAATTATTAAGAAAAAAATATTTTGTTTTAACTTGATAAACGTAAACTTATGAAACTTATACACACACACAAACAAGAACCCCGCTAAATTTTTTGTTACAACATTAAAAAACGTTAAAACTAAGAGTACCAGTCCGTTAAATTTAACAAATTTTAAATAATTGTACAATATAATATAATATCAATCTGACCAAACATGTATAAACTCAATAACAACATAATCAATACAAGCAAATCCTTTTTCACAAATTTTAAAACATCTGCAAAAAATAGTACTATCCGTTAACGAAATGTATATTAGAATTATAAAAAAATAGTAGTATCATAAAAATTAATAAACAAAGTCATCATTATTACTTTATTATTTGACCTCTTTAGAAATGTAAATTATTCATATATTTACTTTCGTTATTTCCTTTCCTTTTATTTGATGAGGCTGAATTCTTCAATCTAGAAACAGAAATTTCATTATTTGAAGGATATAATAATCTACTAGGAAGTCGAATGTTTATAAACTTTCTGTCCCTTCATTATAGGAGGTCATCTAATA
Organism: Magicicada septendecula; assembly: GCA_034769895.1. Lineage (NCBI taxonomy): Eukaryota > Metazoa > Arthropoda > Insecta > Hemiptera > Cicadidae > Magicicada > Magicicada septendecula. The sequence goes on from CM068373.1 coordinate 407,620,728, forward strand.
AATTTTCTATACGTTGATGTTCGCAAAAATGATTGGTACAAAAGGTCTCCGCGGAAAGGCTTATATTATAATTCTTAATAAAGAGACTGAACTGGTCTGAAGTGGCATACGTCGTGTCAGAAATTACAAAGAGAAGTAAAAAAATTAGGAATTGATATAAAAAGAGGGACAATTTAAGAAAGGGTTTATTTTTGCTTTGATGTGTTTCGAGCAATAAACTCTCTCTAGTGTTGAACTTGTCTTTCCAAGAGTTCCCGACCAACGTCTCTTATTTCTATTAATACGAGATTATAAATAGTCCGCCATGGCTAAACACGTCTAAATAGTAGTAGAAGTTATTTGAGCATAAATCAGTAGGTACCAACTGTGAAAGATTCTTATAAAGGCCTGTTACGGAATGTTAATGTAATTTTAACACATGATAATCATTAAAATAAAATCGTAATAACAGCATTACTAAAAAATAATTAAACTTCATATTAAGAAGCAAGCTAAGTAGCTTTACTAAGTTCATATTAATTAACTACTTTTCTGTAACTTGTAAAATATAAGAATTTTCAAAATTTTCAATCTTATTGTGAAAATTCTAAAATATTTTCTTACAATATTTTCTGTATATAATTCAAAATTTGTTATTTAGTAAAATGAGTATGTATGAAATGTTATTTATGTATTATGTATCTGTGTTATGTGTGTGTGCGTGTATGTGTTTGTGAGTTTGTGTTCAAGTGATTCGTAACGCCAGCTACAGTTATAGTGTTCCATATTGTTTCATATAGATATATAGATATTTTCGGAAACGTACAGATTTCATAAAATGATTCAATTAAGTAGCGTCAAATAAATGTAAAATTTCTTTTCATTCATCAATTAGTAAGTGCTTAGTACGTTTTAACTCACACTGATTATAACAAATGTTTTTATTGCATACCTAACTCTAGGAACTTAATATCAACAATTTCTTAGTTAGCCATTTGCTCTATCGAAACCGGGCTTTAGTTATAGTTCTGAACAATGTACACACACACACACACACACACACACACTGGCTGCAGAAACCCGGTGTAGTCCAAATTATAATATGCTATTTTTGCTTTTAAAAATATAAATAATATATTTTTCTTCCTACTGTTAAACTATTCTTCAACAGTAAGTAGGTTACTTTCTGAGATGAATAATACAACAAAATAAAGAACAATATACTCGTCGTTAAATCTCTGTATCAACTCGGATGTTTCATTCTTTTTAATGGCATTTGTATATTTCAGAGTTACTCATCTGCTAAAGGAATAAATGGAGCAAGACGAACATTATTGCTGTAATTTGTTTTTTTCAACGATAACGGGATTTTACGTTTTTTGCTACTCACCTAAAAGAAATAGAACGAAGTTAAACTGATTCGTCTCTGCAACTGGCGGTTCGTTATAATTCTTAAATTTGAAATGATTTTGCATTAACAACTTTAGATAAAATATAAAAATTGGCAAACTATATAGAAGGTTAATTGCAAATCTTGCTATATATTTACGTAGAAATGTAAGTTGTACTGCAAAAATTTCATTTACTGCATATGTTCATTGATTAAAAAGTCACTTCATTTTGTTATGCTACGTGGTTAAAGCCACAGCAGCACTAGTGATATATTGTCATAAACAAATAACTGACTCTCAGGCGCTACTGCCCACGATGAGCCTTGGCATCAACGACTAGTTATCTCCTAAATCCTCGGTCCTCTAACCTCCGCCTCCAATTCCCGACACCAACCCTCCTGCGGTCATCTTCTACATCCTGTAGCCACCTTTTTTTGGATCTTCATTTTCTTCTTTGCCCATATGTTATCTCTCTAAACATTGTTTTTGGTATTTTGTCGTCCTCTATGCGCAAAACACAGCTGATGATCATAGACCTGATCAACCTTACTATGTCCTCGCCATCTCTCAGTTCCTCAAATTCCCTATTGTTCCGTAGGCGCCATTCTTCACCTCCCTTCGCTGGTCCAAAAAGTGTTCTCAGAATTCTTCCTTCAGTCTTTTTCATAAATAAATGTTTACAGATATTCAAACAAAAATGTAATATAAAGTGATTGTCTGATACGTGTCAACTATTAAATGTGTTGTGTATTATTAAAATCGAATACATAATATAGTAATAGTAATAAAGACACATTATTGTTATATTTTTCTTAGGTACTGATACCTCTGACTAATAAATAGCTATACTATAGCTGTAGATATGTATTTTTATTACAAAAGTCACATTAATATAATTATTGTTTGCCGCTCCAAAACTACTAGACTCTTTATACAAAAACAATAAACGTTCATACAATAGTATATGCCAGCACGTAAAATGAGCAATACTGAAAATATTTTAATGTTTCAGAGTAAAAATTACAACAAGAAAATCAGTTAAAATAAAGTTAGAAACAGAAATTATTTGGAAGTCTGTAATTTGAAAAGTACTTTAAAAATATTTTGAATGCCACTATGCAAGTAAATATTAGAAGTGTTTATAGCATCAAATTAATAGAGAAAATTAAAACAGATAGTTTGTTTTTCTGTCGTATATTACAAACAAGTGAGGACAGAAATAACAAAATTTTGCTGAAAAGGTATATGAATCATTCAATATTTTTAAAATTGTCACGTCTCACGTCGTGGGACAATTAGATTTGCATCCGTATAATTCGAATAAGACTTTTATTGCAATCTTCATAATAGGTTATTGTTGTTAGCATTATCAAAGTTATTGTTTCAAAGTAGACCTATAATCCTTTACTGAACTTAGGCCCTAAACTGCTTGGTAATAAATGTATTGCTAAAGTACAAATAGGTTGAGTACTGTGCATTGCACCAAGTAATATAAATAAGTGAATAGAAGAAATAAATAATGCATTTTGATAATAATAAGAATTCAGGCTGCAATGTAAATTGTAAAAGAGACGCTTGACTTGCAGGTTGGGACAGGTGATTGACGCCAGCTGCTCTTTGTATGTGTGTACACACGTAAAGTGTGTGTGTGTGTGTGCGTGCGACTTGTTCATTCCTGAAAAGCGCCACCCTTTCCAGTAACGATATAAATTATTGTATTTAAATTAGTTTATAATGCCTGTGTGCATGGTAGCAAAAAAATAAAAACACCAAAATGTGTGGTAAAATTAAGAACAAGTGTATAACAAATTGTGAAAAACGAATGAAAAGTGTAATGATAGGAAGTTAAAAAACAATAGCAATTAGAGTAAGTAAGATAAGGATAAACGGTTAGTGCATGATGAACACCAAGAAATTACCAATCGGATGAATATCGGATAATGTACCAAAGACTTCGCAATTCGCGAAGACGAGCAAATTAAATGTAACAATAAAGCGTGGGTTAAGAGTGACGATCTCGACACTTTAAAACATGCAGAATATTGACGAGACATGATTTTGGCGCATTAGGTATAAATACGGGAACGCACAAACATTTTTCTTTCTCGTCAGACCATCATAGCGGCCGAAGGCTATGTCCAAGAACTAAAACTCGATTCTCGTTCAATCATCAGAACAGCTGGAGGCTATGTCCAACAACGAGAACTACTAGAATTGATTGAAAACCATGGCAGCCAAAGTATCTACGTAGAAACAACAACTACCGTAGATCAACCACAAGCAGAAACCAGAGTCTTCAAGACTGCACATCCATTAGAGTGAGCAGTTGGAACCAGAGGCCATGACCAGGAACGAGAGAATCCAGAGTACGAGAGACTACAAGACTCCTAGAATACCGACTCCAGGACTTCCAGGATCGAAGACGATCATCCGTATCCAGGACCGAAGAGGACACGCTTTAGATGTACCACACAAATAACAAGATGACAAATAACCATACATTATAAGAAACCGAAATCAAAAGACTTTAAGTATTAAAGAGAAAAAGAATATACAATTCGATTCTAAGATGAGTCAAGTAACTGTATAGTTGTAGATATGTTTTTGTTTGTACATTAAGTACAGTAATATGAAAGACTGTGTAACGATAAGAGTTAGCAATAACTGTAATTTAAAAACTATAATTGGTAGTAGTAAATGACGACCTCGTCAGAGAAATTTATAGAAAGTAATGCATATGCAGTAACAAAGAGAAATTACTAAATAAAAAAAAGAGTTAGATAATTAAAAGAGTAGATAATCAGTAAGAGAATTGAGCTAGCTGAGAGCAGTATAGAGAATTTATAACAATGTATTAGCAATAAGATTTTATAATATTTTTTTTGTCAAATAAGACTACGAAATATACGCAGTAGGTACGTAAAAATACGAATCATTTGGAATCGTAAAATAAATAAGAAATTAACGTGGAATCTGAGATTGCAAATTACCCGTAATAAATATGTCCAAATAATAATGAGTTTCTAAACCGCAAAACAAATAAAAAAAAGTGTTAATAAAAACTGAAATAATTTATAAACCAATCAAATAGAATTATTATTATTATGATTACAAACCTCATTCTTGCACACACACGAATTTAAGGTGATGTAATGTACATAAAGGTTTAACACACATTGATAAATAAACGCATTATAATGGTTGTGATGTTGTAAATATCGCCCAAGACCGTGGGGCGCGACTATAATCATTTAACGATTTAAAGAATTTTGTTTAAGTTAAATGAATGCTCTAAAGAAAAGGTGTTAAAGAAAAAAATATATTGTATATAATAATTAGTATTGTAGTAAATGTTATTTCAAATTGTTGTGTATTATAGGAACACTACTGGCGCTCAACAGGTAATAAATTTTAAATGTCGTGTAATCGTAATAGTAATATAATAATAATAATTAATAATAATATATAATAAATAAAGCATAACCGGGTGTCACCAATAATAATTTTTTTTAAATTATAATATAATAAAAGAATAAATAAATATAATTCAACATGTCAATAACGTTTAACATCAGAATGGAGGCAATGATAGATGTGATGGGAAACATTATGGACAAATATGGTGTAAGACAAAATGTATGTGCTAGACTAGATAGAAACATAGAAGTGTTAACACCAGATAAAGAACAATTAAGAGAAAAATTAAAAGAATATAATGCAAAAATTAAGAGAAAGAATAAAATAAAAGTTAAAACAAGATATCGTAGATAATACTACACAATTAGTACCTACGGATATCGTCACTAATACGCGTATAAACGCACATGAAAATATAGTTAAAACAGCACTTGATGAACAAGCTATTAAAATCGAAAATAAACAAGAAGAAACATTAATAATTGATAGTGACGATTCTAAGGAAATAAAATTTAAACAATCTTACCTTGTTCACAAGAATATCCAATTTGGTGGTTGCACACAAGATATTAACAATTAAAGAAATCCGTGTAAAACAATTGGATCACATCACGCGCGACGAGAGTAAACGACACAATTATCGACAGTACGATAAGCACAATAATTGTAATTATAATTATAAACACTACTGTAATTATTATTATACAACAAGGCGAAGCGCGAAGAAGCGAATATATGTTTATGTAGGCCACATGGAAACTGCTAAGGAGTGCGTTCGACAAGATGGGCGCAGCAGTGAAAATGAGAGAGAAGAAGGTAGAAAGAGAGAGAGAGGTTATTTGTGGCTATCAGCTAAGAGAAAATTCTCACAGCAGGAACAGCTGGGTACCACGGTCAAAACAAACGATAACAAAAGGGTGCGAAACGGAAATTGTTATATGTCGGCGCCTATGCTACAAAGGAACAATACCCAACGTCTTGTCGACGGACCCCATGCATTGTGTAGTCTAAACTAGGGTGAATTATAGGACACTCAACGCTCTAATGTAAATAATAAATATTTTTAAAATCTTACGATTTTCCTTATTAATAAGATGTGAATAATAATAAGATGTAAATATGGCAAGAATTACCAATTCCACGGAGATATAATATAATGAACTCTTGTGAACTACAAGGAATTTTAGCCAAAAGAGTGTAAGGAAGGAAATCTACAAATAAAAAAGAAGTCGCTATATGTCAGATGAATGTAAAGAAGGTCTACAATAATGAAGAATGAAGTACGTCGATTACCTATTCAATTCGAAGTTAGCAATGAATTAAAAAGAATGCCACAAAATATAATAAGAAGAATCATGATGACGGTAAGAAATCTAAAGAATCAATCTCAACTATCAGGTCAATAAAAGACATGATTATTGACAAATAAAATGTTATATAAGCTAATCAAATCATCTCATGAAATCTTAGCTCATACATCGGCACTAAAAATGTTAGTAATCCCTTAAAGAAGAGTACACAATTAATAACATGTGGCGAAAAATTAAAAAAATGAATTGAAGAAATGTTATGATTGCCAGACTGATAAGTAACCTAAATATTCATACCTTAGTGAAAATGCAAAATATACAGAAGGAAGCGAAAGGGGGAGTTAAGGACTTCTTGGAACCCATTGTCACGATCATGTCGGGGGGGGGGGGGTTACACATACTAGTCCGTATAGACGTGTTTTCCAAGGCAGTTCGTCTGTATCCAATTATGAGAGCCACCACTAAAGCTGTCATAAAAATTCTATTAGAAAAGTATATTCCAACACATGGCAAAAGGAAGAAGATTCTTAGTGATCAAGGAGTGCAATTTCAGAGTGAGGTATGGCATAGAATAATGAGAGAAAATGTAATAAAACCCATACTCACATCCATCAGACATCCACAGGGAAATTTAGCCGAGAGAGTGAACAAGGAGTTGGGTAAATATTTACGAATCTACTGCCATAAACAACATAATAAATGGGCAGAATATTTACTATTCTTTGAGAAAACTATTAACGAAAATTACAGCGAAGCTACGAGCCGATAGAGATTGAAGAAGATCGGCAACCCAACCGATTTTGGAGAAAGTATGTTCAGAAACCTGCTAATCAGAACTTACCAGTCCCAGTAAGCATAAAAATTGCACATGCAAAACGGAGAATTATGAAGAAAGGTAATGAAAGAATTGAACGATTCAATAGAACTCACAAGTTGCAGAAATTTAAGGTGGGAGAGAAAATATTGCTGAAAACCAATCCATTGGAAAAACGGAGTGATAATACTGCGAAGAAATTCTTCAGATTATACGATGGACCCTATACGTTGCAGAGACAAATTGGGCAACAAACTTTCATCGTATATGACGACATAAGACTGAAACAAGTGGGAAAATACCATGCCATCTCTTTAAAAAAATTATACGAATAAATAACTAGATCACTGTGCTAATTAAAGACGAACGCTACTTAAAGCGGATGTTACGGAACACACCAACTCAACAGGCGAATAATTGGAGAGGGGAATAATTGTTCAGCCCGCCACGCATAAGGGTAAAGTAAATAATAAGCTAGTCATTGTTATTTAAACAAAATGTAAATAAATGTGCTTGATAAAAATTTTTATTATAATGTTGTTTAATGTAAAAAAAAAAATAATAAATTTATTACATTTTTTTTTTATTAAGCAGGGGAATAATGCAACAGTACAAATAGGTTGAGTACTGTGCATTGCACCAAGTAATATAAATAAGTGACTAGAAGAAATAAATAATGCAATTTGATATTATTTAAGAATTCAGCCTGCAATATAAATTGTAAAAGAGACGCTTGACTTGTAGGTTGGGACAGGTGATTGACGCCAGCTGCTCTTTATATGTGTGTACACACCTAAAATGTGTGTGTGTGTGTGTGTGTGTGTGTGTGTGTGTGTGTGTGTGTGTGTGTGTGTGTGTGTGTGTGTGTGTGTGTGTGTGTGTGTGTGTGTGATAATAAAGTAATTGTTTTAAAAGCCGTAAGCTATGGTAATTCTGTAATATATGAAAATGTGGTAATTCTGTAAAATATCAGAACTTTTTATGACAATAACTGATTTCAATAAATAGAGAAAATTGAGTGCTTCGTTAGAAATATTTGTATAATATTATTCCAAAGAAATAAGGTAGCTTAATTATTTTAGAGCAATGAGTAATTAAATACGTCTTATTTTAGTCAAAACATTTAGGTAGTTTATTATGTTATTATTGTTTGTACACTTATAATCACACAAAGAATTTATAAATTCCTGTAACTTCTCCTGTGATATTTAAATTGCATAGTAATTCTAATAACATATTTATTCGTAATTTTATAGAATTATATCAATGTCAGGAATATAAAAGACAAGCATACAAAGCATTTTTACAACAGAAATATAATTTTTTTAGAATTAAAGTATCAGAGTTCCTACAGAAAGTTTTCTCTTTACGCCTATAAATTAATTGTAGCCTAAACCAACAACATGAAAAATCTCATAATTTAATTCTATACTCAACATTACAGGATATTGCTTAAGCTTAGTGAATCACAGCCTATTGTAAAATAACATTTCACTCGACGGTAATCACAATTTTTTAAAAATTATTTGTCCTTAAACAAAAACTTATCAATTATAATATTAGATAAGCATTCTAAAATAAATGAATTTTATCAAATGAATTTTGCTGCTAATCGTAAAAACTAAATTACTAGCAATCATTAGGGATTGCTTATCAAGGGCGAGGTTATTAATAAGTTTTAAAGAGGCAAATTCAATCCAAACTTTCTTGAATTTAATATTTTTTTAAACAATACTCTAAGAAGAAAATAACTTAGATTGTTAAACTAACTTTACCACATCGAACTAATATTTTAATAATTGTGTCCAAAGTGCCTTGCTTGGCTTACTGAATAAACAGCAAGTTTTTATTTTATCTCCAATATTAAAAAACTATTGCAAGAAAATTGATGACTACAATTACTTTACGGCGTGATACACATCGAAAGAAACAATACTTATGTGTGTATTTAACCGTCTGTTAATAATAGTATTTTTTGATTTCACAAATATGCATTTAGTTTTGGAAATATGTTCTGAAACTATTTCTTGACGTGTGTGTCAATAATTTCAAAAACGATATCAGTTATTATTTATGACGTATGATACACTATTTCAATTTGATCACCATATATGTTTGACAGTGTTTAACATTTAATTAACAGTGAAATATGTAATAAATAAGACAAGTGTATTTAGATAGTCATAGTTTCATTTATATCTGTACAAAGAGTATAATTTACAAATCCGAAGTACTTTTACCTCAGGTGTAGGTCTTGTAAAGCTTGTCTTGTGCTTGTAATGTTTAATTTTTGGTTTTGTTCCAGTAGAGCCAGTCAATTTTTACCCTCACTTTCTTCCAAAAATTATAAGTATTATTTTTTTTCTATTTTTTCACAAACAGGATGTTGTATAACTGGCAATATTATTTAAATCTGGAATCAAACATTTCAACATATTCCCTGGACTAGTGTTGCCATTGTACAATTTTTTTCGGATTGAATACCACAATTTTTGGATTAAAATATGGGTATAAATTAACATTGTTAATTATGATTGAGCCCTGTAAGTATGAAGTATGAAAAAGAAGCAGACCAGTGATATAATGCGTTTTGGTTTCTTAAATAATTGACACATTACATCTAGACGATTTCGTGTTAACTAGTGACAAATTCCTTATATTTCCCACAAAAATAAAACAAATTCTGTGATGCAAGTTATGTAGTTTTATGGCAAAAATTCACCCCGTAATCATTGTGTGTTTTCAAGCAAAGATTTTAAAGTTTCTTTTACCTTTTCAACCAGTAATATCTCAATGGTTTGTCCAAATGTAATTCCAGTTACCTCACGTCTCTGGCTTGTAGTAGTTATTGACCATTCAGAATCATCTCAGATTTTTAATCATCTCTAAAATAGTCTACAAATTAGTAGAAGCAGTAATTGGGCCTTGATTTAAGTACAACTGTTGCACCCTCATTAAATGAAGGAGTCAAAATAACAAACTAAAACACCGAAAATGGTTAACGCCGTAGGGCGGGTTAACGGACTCAGGCAACAATACAATATACAGAACGGTTTGTGTAAAATCTACAGGAGTGATTTATTACAGTTTGCAGACTGTTCTCAGCACTAGCCGGCATCGCAAAATATTTCCTGACGAAGCATTTCTCCAACTGAGCTACAAGTGTTTCCGCAGACAAAATTCTACATTATATAGGTTTTTTGTTTCCAAATGATATTAAGTAAGTTTGTACTTACTGTTCATATGCGCGCTTATAGATACTGCGGATCAGTTGCAAGGTTGATTGAGTTACGAGAAATAATTTGCTTAATCCAATATGTTCTGGTATAATCGGTGTATTAACATTGTGCCATCGAACTCATGTGTTTCCAGTATAGGAAGTGAGTACTACGAGAAAGTAAATGACAGGTTATTACTGGTACACAGCGACATTTAGGAAATATATTTCACAAATAGCACAATTGCGTTTAGTAATGACATTTGTACATTTTATGTCCTAACAATAAAGAAATACTGAATTATTAATCTTATTAAATTCTAATTTATATTTATTTAATAAATTCTGTAGAATATCGATTACAAAACGGGTAATTCAAATTGTTCCTTTAGTTTTCGTAACAATGTGTGTTCCGTGGCGAAATCTATTCTAGTTTCTAGTATCACATTAAACTTATATGTAGTTGGTACGTCTTAGACGTTCTCGAAATAATCTTGAGGTGGTCTTACAACGTTAGGTGATGAGTTGGCTGGTATGATGTGAAATAAAGTAGTGGACTGTATATTTTCTTTGAATTAACTGTTTATTAAAGGTTGTAAGAAAATGATTGCATGGCACGTGCAGTGTAGCGCGGCGTACATTGCCTGAGAAGTAGAATTAAACTAAATGCTGAAAGTCATGATAATGAATTGAGGCCGAAATCGCCTAAGTGCTAATGTATTAAACACAGAAGAGCATAATAATAATTTGAAGTAGAATATTCCGTATTGAAAATAATTACATAGCCGCGGTTGGCGAATGAAGGCTTGTTGCCCGTTCGGAGTGTAACAGTTAACTAACAACAGCCTGCTACGAGCGTGTGGAAGACGCTGGCAGCAGTTTAGCGTGGGGAATGACGTCACTGCACGCACACGCCGTTACATTGCAATATTAAAAGTACAAAGTTTAACATACTGCCGCACAAAATCGGGCGATTTTGCAGTTTAAGTTATTACGTGAATAGTGCATCACAAATGTTAAGACATAGTAATACATAATAATATGACAATAAGATAGACATAATAATTGACAGTGCATAATAATTGGCATTACATAATAGTAGAATAATATCACCCAAATTCAATAATGCATAATAATATGATAATTGTAATAAAACACACAATGTGTTAATTACAAATAATATATAATTAGATCATAATTGATTAATAATTTTTTTTATTGGTTATTTTTCATGTCATTAATTAATTTTAATTGGTGTAGTTGTTTTTTAATTGTTTAGGTTTAATTAATAAAAAATATAGTGTTTAATGACTGTGTGTGTTCTGATGTACGATTATTTATTTCTTCACTTCAAATAGATTATCTAAGCCGTATCGATTGCATGTAGCAGCCAATTTAAAATCTGTTCTTCTTCTTCTTCTAGCTCGTCTCCTTAAGAAGTTCACTTTTTCTCTTAAATAATTAATGTAATTTAATTTGAGGCTTAGCTGATCAATAAAACAGTATTGAAACAATAAATGAGTTTATTCGTCAAACAATTATTTGAAATTGCCGCAACGGCTTGAATCTGATTCGATAAAAAGTTACAGTTCGATTATTTTATATATTCAAAATATTTCAATGGAATTATTATATTATAAAGGTTCTTTTAACTGTAGAAATAGTCAGGAAAGTCAAGAGAATTCAATACTTACACAGTATTAAAAAACTTATTCATGAAACAGACAAAATAATAAAGTATAATGTATATAAAAAGTTAATATTACGATTCTGTTGGTTTCTCTGACGTCACTCGTCGCGTTTCCAGCACCCTCTTCGAATGGAATCAAGATGGCTGCCTTAATGAGTTGATCTGCGATGTAAATTCAGCTCCAAGGTTCGTTCTAATACATGTCTCCTTTGGTTAATTCCTCTTCAGTGATGTTGTTCTTGGAATATCCACAAGTTGTAGAGTGTAGTGTTATTTACCCACTGGATTTTGGTTCGGTAATAGTAGTGTTATGTCCCAAAAGGTTCCCTTCACTCGGTGTACGTTTATCTGAGTTCAATTTGGTTCTTCTGTCGTGTCTATATGTAGTGACGGTTTAATTTAATATTATTTAATTTGGTTTAAGGTCTCAGTGACTGATATTATAGTATTTTTCACTTTGATTTATCTTCTGTTCATCTTTATATGGCTTCGTCATATATCTCGGTTAGTGTTATTTAAAATTTTCGTTAATATTTCTCTGAGAAGTCCTTTGACACGTCTGTCTCGTTTGGCTTTTATGAATCAACTCACTGATTTTTGTTCCTTCATATATAAGATTTATAATATTTCGGTATCATTTCTCATTGTTCAGCCATCAGCTGTTGTTTTGAATTCAATCTTATATATAATAAATATTGACATTTTTATGTTTAAATAGCTATAAATTATTTGTTTAGTACCTTTATGTAATTTTAATTATATAACAATATTTCTGATTTTATTTTATACAATTTAATACTAAATTTTCCCTATTTTGATTTGAATTGTGCTTCTGAATTACATTCTTTGAAATTTATCTGTAGGCCTTATCTTGACTTACAGAATTCCCTATTACATGGTTTAAAATACGTTTTATGTTACAATTTATTTTTCACTCGATTCCTAATTAAATATCTGTAATTTACCTAATTTACATCTGGCTATTATTTTAAACATTTAACAAATTATTTGCATTTTACTAGTACAGTTTACTGATTATGGCCTTATCTGGTACAAACACCTATTTTAAGTTAATTTTACATGTTGATTCCTCTTATTACTATTATAGGTCGTGGTTATTATTATGATAATGTATATGTATATTGAATAAAGTAATTTACATCAAATTAGTCTAGGTTCTCTTAACTTGTATTCTTTGATTAGATATATATGGTCAAATTTGAATTTGTCTTGGTCATCAATTTCCAATTTTCCTAGCAAAGTTATTATTAATTCATCTTATTAGTTTCATATTTTTTTGATCCACTATTTCTGGGTTGTTTGAACTATTATTTTGCCTTTCCTTACTTTACAAAATATAACATTAATTAACATGATTAAAATACAACAAATTCTTACATTATAACATCTAGCATTTACTAGTATCAACACATCTTGTATGGTATTCACAAACAATAATAACATAAAATAATTATAAAAATAAATAAATTAAAACTTTACATTAATAATTGTCTCTTGTTTGTCCTTTTTTTTTAAACTAATTTGGGGTGTTCCCGTTAATCACATTTATTTTAATTATAATTAGTTTTTACATCATTTTTAATTATATGTATTGGATTCTCTTATTTGGGCTAGTCTTTTCATTTAAATTGGTATAGTTGATATAATTTTATTTCCTTTGAATTATTTATTTGCTGCTCTAGAGGTTTTTGTCTTTATAATAGATCTTTTGGGTATCTGGATTATTATTTCCCTTTAATTCATTAGTCCTGGGCTGTTACTCTTCACTACTCCATATCTTAAAAATTGTCATGTTAATTTATTTGTCCTGGGCTGTTACTCTTCACTACTCCATATCTTAAAATTTGTCATGTTATTTATTTGTCCTGGGCTGTTACTCTTCACTACTCCATATCTTACTAATTGTCATGTTCATTTATTATTCCTGGGCTGTTACTCCTCACTACTCCATATCTTACTGGATCTACTAATTATTATACTGATATGATACTCTTATTATTTATTTTTCAACACTTTATGGCTATGATTTGACTACATATAATTCCTTTGAAACGACTTTTGTAGTTCCGTTAAGTTCTTTTATTTATAATTGTAAATTCTTTACTGTTAATTTTTATTTAAGTTGATATTGTTCCTTCTAGATGACTTCTTCGCTTCCTTTCATATATTATCTTATTTTGTAGAACAAGGTAAAAACTTCGTTGTGCTACGTAATACAAAATACATAATGATTGACATTACATAATAATAGAATAATGACCCCAAAAATTCAATAACACATAATAATATGATAATACAAAAACATAATAGTTGACAGTACATAGTAATAGAATAATAATCCCAAAAATTCAATAATACATAACAATATGATAAGGATACATAATAATACAGTAATAAAAATGCATAATAATTGACATGCATAATACTAGAATAATGACACCAAAAATTCAATACTGCATAATAATATGAGAATGATACGTAATAATACAATAATAAAAAGGCATAATAATAATATAATAAGAATAACAAATGGAAAGCATGCGATCGCCCGGGGTATGTCCCGGGCATGAAGTACGAGAATGTGCTAAAAGTATAAATCAATAATACATGTCGTTTGAAAGTTAGTGTAATTAATCTGATGCCACTTTAAGTGGGCATAATTTGTGAATGGGTCTACGTAGGATGCCGTTTGCGGTGCGAACATCTGCTACGCGCACTAGGGAATCCTGATCCAAATGGACGTGAGTGACTACACCGCGTTTCGACTGCATGGGGGGGAGTTATCTTCCAAAATAAGGACGAGTTGTCCGGGAGCCAAATTTTTTGACTGGAGACGCCATCTGTTGCGTTGTTGCAACTGGTGCAAATAATCCTTTGACCACCTCTTCCATATAGAGTGGGTGAATCTTTGCAGCAGCTGCCATCTACCCAAACGATCATTTTAACCTCGGAATAGTCAGGTTGCGGGAGTGAAGTGAGTGGAGAACCAACCAAGAAGTGCGCTGGAGTCAAAGGCTCGGGATCCCTAGAGTCATTTGAGATGGCGAACAAGGGGCGTGAGTTAAGGCAGGACTCTATTTGAGTTAAAATGGTGTAATACTCTTCAAACGTGAGAATGGTTCTGCCGACAACGCGCCGCAAATTAAACTTGACGCTCTTGACTCCACTCTCCCACAGGCCACCGAAATGAGGTGCTGACGGTGGAATGAAGGACCATTTGATTCCTTGGGCACTGGTAAAGTCCTGGGTAGTCTGTTCAAATTCGCTTGATTGGAGAAGTTTGTATAAGTCGTGAAGTGTGCTGCTAGCTCGACGAAAATTTGTACCATTGTCACAGAATATCTGTGAAGGGATGCCTCTACGAGCTATAAACCGTTTTAAGGCTGCTATGAAAGCGTCTGAGGTGAGATCTGAAACTAATTCAAGGTGAATGGCCTAAGTGGCCATGCATATAAATAGAGCAATATAAGCCTTTGACGTCGATTTGGAACGCTGCCCGCCATGACGTATAAATACAGGACCGGCGTAGTCGACTGCACATTGAGAAAATGGCTTAGCAGGAGTAACTCGGGAAGAGGGCAATTGTCCTAATAATTGGCTTGAGCCGCTAGCACGGAATCGAAAGCAAGTGATATATTTGTGTATTACTGAACGTATGTACGATTTATCATTAATTATCCAGTATTTCTGCCGTAGAGAGTACTGAGTCAATTGTACCACAGCATGGAGTAGACGAAGATGCTCGCCTTCTATGATTAGTTTACTGAGATGAGAATGCGGGTGGAGTATGATTTGGTGTTTGCTATCATAGGTAAGCTGGGAGTGCTGAAGGCGTCCGCCCACGCGTAATATCCCCGTATTGTCCAGAAAGGGGTAAATTGAAAGAATTTTGCTATTATTAGGGATAGAGCGTTGTGCCTCAAGTTCCTTGATTTCGATGTTAAAGCGCGATCGCTGGGACTGGCGAATAAAAATCAAAAGTGTACCATGTAACTCATGGGAAGTTAAAAAAGAAGTGTTTCTATCAGCTATGGGAAGCCTAGAGTTTCGAATGAATCGAAGGCAGTAAGAAAATACAAGAAGGAGTTTTGAAAGCGAAGAGTAGTATTCAAAATAACTAGGCGTAGATGAAGCGGCCACCAGTGTGGTTTGGACTTGTTTATGTTGTTCTTGCTCAAGATCGGGATGAGTGCAGGGTGAATGGGCATCAAAAGCACTGGTGGGCCATGATGATGACTCATTGGACAACCAGGATGGACCATACCATCATTGTGGGTGACCGTGTAAAAAACGGGGTAGGCAACCAAGCGATAGGATGTCAGCAAGGTTCTTCTTGAACTTAAGTTCCAGTGATTGAAATCTGCGAATAGCTCCGGGAAGGGAATCGCCCAAATGAGAGTTGTATCCCCTGCGAGGTAAGGACACCACAAATCTACCACTATTATTGCGGAAAGTGTTAGCGATGAAATGACTTTTGCATTCTGAGTCCTCAACTGAGGGAGTACGGAGTGCAACGTCCTCCAATTGCCAGAAGTCTTTTAATTGCGATAAAATGGCATTGTTATCTTCGCACGCTATAAATGATGAAACAGGTTTTGTCATGTCGACATTAAAAGGCAGGTTACCAGCGAGGATTAATCCCAATATTGTCTCCTGTATTATGGGGAAATGTGGGCTGCGGATGAATTTGATCGGTTCAGTCAATTGTAAGTAGTACTGGGCACCAAGTAATATGTCGATTTGTGAAAAAAAGTTCAGTTGCGGGTCAGCTAGGAATATGCTCTTTGGTATATTTAGGGATGAGATATCAAACGGTTCTGCAGGGAGATTATTCGTAATACTGGGAAGCACAGCGCAATGCACGTTCAGATTGAAATCCTTGTATCGAGAATTCAGCCTTACCCTTGTACTAAAATCAGCTTGACATAAGGAATTGTTTATACCGGTGATGGGTAGTTGAGACCTGGTTAATTTTAGACCCATGCGGGGTGCGAAACCCATGGTACAGAAGTTTGCCTGAGATCCTGAATCTAATAGAATCCTTACTGGATGCTTCCTACCGGCTTGGTCCGTTGTCATGCAGACAGCGGTGGATAATAGAATAGATTTGTTTGTTTTTAATTTGAGGGAAAATTGATTGTTGCCCCTGCTTGAAGTGTTACTGCCTGATATATGGATCATTGTATGATGTCGTTTAGAACATGTCCTACAAGAAAATTTGGAAGGACAGTGTGAGGGCTCATGGCCTGGACGCATGCAATTTAAGCAAAGTTTGTGTTTGACTAAAATGTTTTTTCACTCAAAGGGAGATATAGCCACAAATTGTGGGCATTCAGAGAGTCTATGTTTACCGCGACACAGCTGACAAATGTTATTGTTGATACGAGTATGAAGTGTTGACCTAGTGAGTTCAACGGGTTTAATAGTCTTGCGATAGGGAATCTTATCGCTAACTTGTATTCTGTTTGCTGAACTGGTCGAGGCGCCAACGTTTTGCATTAATTGCCTTCTACCATTTAAAAATTTAATAAATTTGTCGAAATTAGGGAATCGCTCGTCGGATAGACTTTCCTTCCATAGTCGGCATGTCTGGTTATCGGGTTTCTGCGTTAAATATTGAACAAAAATAATTTCAAAGAACTTGGAATCGAGATGAGTTATAGAATTTAGTATTATCAACACTCTGGAGGTAATAAACATTTTAAGATAAATTCCGTGTTATAAGGCACATACAAGTCAAACATTTCATATCTGTTAATAGGTTTAGATCAAAATGTGTCGTTCCTAATATGGATGTGGGTTACCAGTACCTAATATAGATTGTTTCGCAACATAATATAGGCTTGATTTATTTTCAAATAACGAGCGGGCTTCTCGCACATCGACTACTGTCAATCTGTCGACAGTGTAAATCTAAATTTTGTATCAAAGACATCATACTTTTATAAAATTAAACCACAAAATATTTTGTAACACATGTGTACAAACGTGTGATATATTACCCGTATGACATATTACAAAAAAGCTCGTGTTTATGGTGTGTTTACTGTGTGGAATATGAGTAGATATCAGTTATTAGTAAAACAAAGTGCACTACTTCCTTATCCTTATTAGTTAGTTTGTATAGTAAATATATTTTATTCTGTTGAATCTAATCCTGTGCAACTTTCCATACCAAAAATTTAGGTACACTTGGTAACTAATACCTTTTTAAATTTTAACAAATGTCTACAAGTTTAGTTAGTAGTTCAGTAATTTACTAGGGGCATTTAGACCGTTCTGAAATATTTGACGCTCATTTCTAGTGGTCTAATAATATTGGGTAAGAAAAAAATACATACTAAAGCTACGTTAATAAACATATAAGAAATGTAACTAAAAATTTTTGTTAGTGGTTGTAATCACAAACAGAATTATTACTGTTGCACATCACTATAGAAAAATTATTCCGATTAGCGCTTTTAACGTTCACAGCTCATCGTCAGATTGGAAATTCCGATCATATTTCCGATTTGACAATGAACTGTGAAGCTTGAAAGCGCTGATCGGAATAAGTGTTCTATAGTGGTGTGCAACAGTGATAATTCTGTTTTAAACATATAATCAATTATGTATGACAGCATGTATAACTAAAACAAAAATGAGTAAGTTGTAGTACCGTAGCGTTGTATATGTAGTTAAAGAATTCAACGTATCAGACCATTTTGCATTAAGCCTTAGCGTATTATACGGTTGAGGAGTAATTTTCGGTATACAGTAACATCGTATATGCAATTTATTTAGTAAAATATTGTCTTTGTTTTTGTTTACGTGTTTAAGTTACCTAAAGGAGTGATAAACGTCGTGAATATATTGTGCAGATATAATAATAATTTACTGGCATGAAAATTAATTTATTTCTGTGTCTACGAGAAACAAGTACCACAATATCATCAGTCAGTCGACGGTATATTGCAGGAAGAGAAATATTAAAACGCTTTGTTTATCGTGAATATTTATTGCGAGCTTATATATGACTTTTATGCAGTATATTGTTACTACGGTCCACTCGATCGTCGTAGGTACAGTGGAAACAAAAGTACAAGACACCAATTAAGTCACTAATCACACCTTTAATTTTTACAGTTAAACAGTTCGTAATTAACAACACAGTCTCTACAACAAATCAAATGAAAATTGTTCACACGCAATAAAATGTCCACTAAAATTAACACAATTGTATTACAGTTATACCGTCCGATTATGAAACCACCACTATTAACTAATAACCACTTGAACACGCACAGTAATATCGCTACTATAACTCTCGAATCGCACTGTCAATATATCGCACTAATACTGAACTGAACGTCGTTGAGTACTGGTATTTATACCGCCCCAAATTACTAGATTATTCCATAATGCGCGATAGCCCCAGTATAGTTACGACGTAATTACTTGCGGCCTTGACACAGTCCGTATGCCCGAGCGAAGGCTGGCACAGTCTAGAAAATGCGTCAACAAGCACGTACGCCACACACGTTACATTCCAGATCATTCTGGAACATTCAATAAACACGTAGATTGTTCTGTGATGTCGTAACAATATTACTAACACTTATCAACACACACACACTGAGACTCTCGCACATTCCAGGCATACATGCAACATATACTACGTATATAATACGTATGGCTGCAAAATATACCTGTTATTTAGGCTATGGTGAGAAAATAGTCTCGCACTGTCTATACTATTTGATTCCTGTTTTTTTTCTGTTTTGCAGATAATTTTTTTTTACAGAACCAAATCTTATGCACTATCAAATGACACTCAGCAATAAGACAAATTATTTATTTTGTTAGATACATACATGTTTGTACAAAATAACAAATAATTTAGATACAGGAATGTTGGCTTAAGTGGTTTATAAAGTACTAACAAGGTTTTTATGATTTGTACTATAAAACACACATAATACATATGTAAGTCACTTAACGTTAAAAGGAAAATAATTATAATATAATTTCTATTTACTTAAACGGCATTCATTTTATCTGTACCCGGACTGGCTACTGGCTATGTTTATGGAACTTTATAAAAAATGCATGCTAATTAATTTGTAAACGCTTCTAACGGATCGTGCGGAATTCCTAGTTTACAATGAAGGGAAAAATATGATTCCTTCACTGAATGATGTAAGACAAGGAATGGTAGCTTGTAACAATCCTAGCAGTGGTTCGTACACAGTAGGCAACTATCGTCATGCTGTCATTGACATTGCTTGTAATTGGACTACACTAACCACAAATGTCCGACCACTAGTCCTGAATTGGAACTAATTAAGGTAAGTCACGACTATGGACGGAAGTCTTAACTCAGCTACCTAACACTCAAGAAACATAATTAATTGACTAACATGTCCCTAGTAAAAAAATTAAGAACTAAGAACGTGTACCATATACAATTTACAAATGATGAGCATATAGTTAGAAAAGAACTTCTCTAAAACTTAAAAATCTAAAAACCAGATATTAAGTGTAAATTTTGGACACAGCTATTAGAGTGAATAGTACACACAAACCAAAACCAAATATTAAACTTCAATAACAATACAGATGTAACACACAGACTAAATAATGTAATCTAAAATATATACTGTTAATGAATATTATTAATAGTACCATGTAAATGATTGAGGTTCAGAAATTTGTTACTATGTAATTCAGATTAAAAAGATAAAATTTCAAAAGTAGTTTGTTTTAATGTAATGGTTTTACGAACCTGTACAAAAGAAATTTAGTACTATAAAAGCTGAGAAAGCCGTCTGAAAGTATAATTACTGTTGAATCGTAGAGTCGTGATATAAAGGAAAAAATTATGAAAAGGAATGATCATTTAAAACTTATAAAATCTGTTACCTACAAAACGTATGATCAATGCTGTGTAAGATATTACGAAACATGATTATTATTCTAAACTCACTTTCCTCTTGTACCTAAACATGTATTATTTCTGTTACACACAACGATATTTTTTTGGGTTTAATGTATGTTTTCTTTGTTTGTGACTTTGGCACTGTAGGTATCTTAATATATGGTAGGGACAGCTAATACTTTATGTTAAAACTAAAGAAAACACATATAGAAATATTGTAAGAATTCAGAACCGTAGGATAATATAGAAGTAAGTATTTAAAATGTATAAACCCGAAAAGAGTCTATAATAAAACACTAACACATTTGTATAGTCAAGTCCCCTTTCCCTTTTCTACTCTTATGCTATTATGCCAGAAATTGGCTTTTGACCTCCTCTACTATGACCCTGCAACTTACTCCATTTGGTAGCAATGACTGCCGAAGACTCCCATCATTTCTTTCGTTGTACCATTTTCACATCTATTTCTTGGTAGACTTTTGACCTTTTGCTTTCCATATTTTTCAGAAACACGTTTCGCTTTATTCTACCGTTGGCCATTTTCACAACGTGGCTAGTCTGTTGTGGACATCACAGTTTATCTTACATTTCTGCTGTTATTTGTGAGTTGATATTACAATATAGATCTTGGTCCTCTCCTTTACTTAACATTAATCAATACGATGTCTAAAACTGCTTCACTTTCCTCTATTTGGTCTAATAGACCGTTGTTTTAATATCCAGATTTGCTACCCTAGCACAGGACGTTTCACCTAATAGTTTTTATATTTGAATTTGGCCTAGCTATGAATTTTTCTTGACTTAAAGTTATGACAGTCGCAAAATATGTCTTGCTGATTAGAGTCATAATCATTTTAAAAAAAGGAACCCTATATGAGTTCTTTTAAAGTAATAAACACAAGCAAATAAGATGGTGACATCTGCTTAACTTTGTCTGTAAACCACATTCTGATTTAAATAATTTGATGAGGTAATAACTCAAAATATAAGAATACAGCAAAAAATTACGACCGGGAAAACAGTACTCTTATACTCAATAAGCAATTAATACAAACTTAGTGTGCTGTATTTAATAAATTGTCTATCAGTAGTTAAACATATAGTGTATCCCGTTACACTATACACAATTATACACAATTACACAATTACACAATTACACAATTACAATAACACAATTACACAATTATTGTGTCCCGTTGTGTGCACTGACACAATGTATACAACATAGTCTAAATTTTCGAATTGGTACTGGGTAACTAATTTGGCATATTTTACAAATGTCTAGCGAATACTAAAACTCTTAAATTTGTAGACCCGCAGTGCAAGAACGTATATACATGAATAGTGAGTGCAAAGTGATACAATATTATTTTGAAAAACAAAATTGAAAGAATAAACATCAAGTACTAAGTCAAGATATATTATGGGAATAACAACATTTTTAAAATAAAAACTCTATCTGAGGGAACACTTGTAGCTTACTTGCATAAACGTAATAAGGCTTGTCTGCAATAACTTTTTAAATTTTTTTTTGTATTTTCATTCCATTTATTTATGTATACGTTTGATGGGACCCATTAAGTACTTGTAATTTCCTCCAAGTTACAATCTGAGGGTAGGGTTAGGTTTTATATTGCAGGAGAAATAGAATACTACGTTTTTCCACACAAAACACAATGGTAATTTGTTGAGAAAACTAAATGGAGAATCTAATTTTTCCGTTTTGTAAACGGTATACTACACAGTTTAGGAAAAATATAGCTTAAAATTTGGTATCAGCAAGAATTCAACATTTTATTTTGTTACGATATATATTATTATTAAATGTTATTTTACTACTGGTAAAATGTATTTTCTAAATATCCCTGTATACCAGTGATAACGTGGTGTTTACTTTCTCATTTATAGGTGACATTGTACGATATTAACCATATCCGTATATTAACCAAATCCTATACTGGAAAGGCATTATTCGGATGACAAAATATTTTTGCACTGATTGTAAAAGATCACATCGACCTAAGTAATTATTGCTTTTAACTACAATCCCCAGTATCTGTAATTACGTATATGAATAATAAATGCTAACTCAGAAAATTTTATGGACAAAACAAACTCTTTTAAATAAGCAGACACTGTTTGAGGAAACACTTGTAGCTGAGTTGCAGACCCGCAATAAGGCTTTGTCTGTAAACTGCTTGCAATACCTGCTGGTGCAAAGAACGTCACCCCAAACAGACGGCGGACGGCAATAAATCACGCCTGACAAATTGTACTCACACACTGTTTCCTCTGCTGTGATGTTGTCTGAGTCCTTTCATTCGCCCGCCATACCACGCTTATAATTTGGTAAGGATGCGTAAGAAATCAGAATACCAAAACAAACCAGAATACCAAAACAGGATACCAAAACAAATCAGAATTTTGGTTCATAATCCAGAAAAAATCAAATAAATTGGAATATTGGAGGACAAAATAAAGGATGCTCGATCCAAAGAGTGCGCAACGGATCGTAAGGTCCACAGCCTGAAGACGATGAAAAATAAGAAGACATTATACGGCTTGCATGCCTCCGTACCTGAGACATGCGGGTCAATTACTATAGTACAGACAGCTTTATTAGTAAAAACAATCGTATACTTCTAGTTTGTATACAGTGGCTTTACAAGCACAAATATTCGTTATACTAGTGTAAATGTGTCAGACGTGGCCTACGTAAAGCTAGGTACTGTGCACTATTGAGTCAACAGTGAGGCTCAGTTTTAGAGACTATCCACAAACACTGCGCTGCATTACACTCACGGCTGGTGATTCACCGACTAACAAATAAGATTATGAAACAATCTCAAGAAAAATTTGCGCATCATAATTGTCCTCACATAATTGGAAAACCTATATAATAGTCAGCTGCTAGTTACTTTGACTCTGCAAATTATACCAATGACTAGATTGATCTAGGGAGAATAATTAATTTCTCAAATAATTATTGATAGCGAAGGACAGCGCATTCTTTTTTCCAAGAGAATACAATTTTGAGACATAAATTTTCTGAATAGCTGAGCTGGTCATAGCTATATTGTATTGTGCTATGCTTTAAGAAAACCTTTCATGGTTACTGACTTAAGCCAACTTCCAATAAACAAAACAAACACCCGTTTCGCACAACTTGATGAAGTCTGCTTCTAGACGTGATTACTTGCACACATTACTTGTGTGGTGTTGGTTTTGTTTTATTATATTTCTTTATCTCTCCTATTTGTTATTTTTAGTATTAAGTGTTCCATTTATAGATGTAATAAGAAAATATGATGAATCTGTAAACGATAACAAAGGAGAAGTTGAAGCGTAAGGATTTAGCGTAATATGAGATGTCTACGTATTTTGTAAAGAACTAATAAAATACAAAAGAGTTTCTACATTTTAATCTATTTTAGGAATTTAATGACAAAGATTTAAAGTCATATTTGCTATTGCCCGGATTGCAGCTGATAATATTTCTTACTTGTAAGTTTTCAAACCACCTCTTCAAACAATTTCAACGCAAATTTACCCTGTTACCATCACTAAAGCAATAGCACAAAGAACAGGATTACAGGAAATTAAAAAAGAGACGCACACACTCTCTCACTTATACTTGACTGGCGGAAGGCGACTGTATATTATCGGTAGAGGAAAACCTAACCCAGATAAATCCCACTTGCTTTGTTTTGAGAGCGAAACAAACCAAGTCTCTCAAATCAGCTTAGCACAACACAACTTCTAGTAATCTTTATTTCTATTCAGTTGTACAAAGAGCTATTTTTGTAGATACCACAGCATTTAGTAGATCCCGCCATTTATTGAGAAGGCTGGTGTAAGTATTATTAAACTTTACCACTTTTATTGTGGACTGTCATCATCAGTCGTAGTTCTACAGCCCTTGGTGGGTCTTGGCTAACTCCAAGAGTCTAGTAAATTCTTACCTACTGCGTGCCCTGGCTTTTACTTTCTTATATTCAGATTTCTGAGACCCTTCTCTATCTGATCTTTGAATCCACTACGGGGTTTTCTCCTTGTTCCCCTACTCATTGGTTTCTGGTAGAAGATATGGTCCGTAGGCTGTCCTTCCTCTATTCTCTCTATGCATCCAACCCACCTTAGCCTGTATATTTTGATTATCCTGACAATGTCTGGCTCTTTGGAAAGATGGTATAATGAAGAAAGTTGTGTTAGTGGTTAAAATCACAAACAGAATTATCATTGTTGCACACGACTATAGAAAAATTGTTCCGATTAGCGCTTTCAAGCTTCACAGCTCATCGTCAGATCGGAATTCGATTTCCGATCTGACGATGAACTGTGAAGCTTGAAAGCGCTAATCGGAATAATTTTTCTATAGTGGTGTGCAACAGTGATAATTCTGTTTGTAAAGGTGGTATAGTTCATAATTTTAGAGCCTGCGCCACTTTCCATTGTTGTGTAACGTTTATTACCACGTTACAAATCCAGGGAACCCATCTTAATTGACACCTGCCAATTACATGGGCTGCCTACGTTGTAACGAACTGTTATTAAACTCAACATAATTGAACAAATTACTTAAGCTAATTATTAGGAAACAAGGGAAGGTATTTCACTGATTTATGCACTCATTTTCATGTGTAATAAGATGACTTCTCTTTATTAACAACTGATATGAAAAGATCCCATGACATAATTAATTAGATTAAAATATTTAAATGGTTTTCAGAAAAACTAGGGATCATAATGATTATGTACTTTTTACCTCGGATCCGAGTTTACTTTAAATATATCTATAGCAAAGACTTCTGAGTATTTTGTGTTCATCTAGATGCTTGCAAAACTTCTTTTACCATTTAAAGAATGGTATTATTAACTAAAGTGATTATAAATTACATTTACATATAATGCGTTACAACGTATGATATTCAATGTTACAGTAAACTCTTAGTTTGTCTCATTTATAGTTTAAAGAAAATTATAGTCTTTGAAAAGTCTCTTTTCTCTGTAAGTTATGTCTCAAATATAATTAACTCTCGATAGGCAAGCTATCGAGTCACCTTTACAATAGGTCGTGGTAACCTCGTCCTGGGGTGTCTCTCTTGGGAATTCTTGAAGTCGGCGTCGTCATCTGAGTCGTGTCTTCGGCAAGTACTAGATAGGAGGTTCACTGCGGAGATTGAAGTTTCCCTAGTTTAAGTTGGTGTAGATCCACGTAGGTCCTCGTCAGCGTCTTATGCCTCGTATACGTCCACATGTGAAGTTTATGCAGGTCACATCTTCATGTGTAAAGTTGTACTTGAATTTACCGCTTAAGGGGAGACGTCATCTTGCTTACTACTTGTTAGTTTTTTTTTGTTTTAACTTATTACATTTTTCTTTTTAACACAACTTTCTACAATTCACACATTACACTCGCTCGCCACGTTTAGCAGTGGTAGCTAACATTTAAAATTAAATTTAAACAGTGCATTTTGGTGGAGCTCTCGCTCGTAGTTCTATACGCTCTGACGGCAGCATTGTGACTCTCTACTCGATTCGACTGGCACATTACAACGGAGAGGGGCAAGTACTCCGCGATAATATAGTTCCTATTTTTATTTAAATTGACATTATTATTACAAAAAAACAATACATTAATTCTACATATATAATTTAAGTGAATTATTTTAACTACTCTTGTGCCTTCAAATTACTAATTACAAAGATTATGATTTTTATATCTTCCTAAGTTACAGACGACTCGCTATGCACGTTGTGTCCGGAATTAACAGGTCACCGCATGATAACTAGCAAAGGGTTAATTGTGATATTAATAACTTTTTACAATTCGAATTTTTTATTAATGCTTTAGTTAGATTTTCCATTTACATCTCATACTTATTCTGAGTTAGGACAGGGGCTTTAGGTTTAATAGTACGATTTAAAAATACTTAATTGCTAGCAAATTAATTTTTTGTTTATTTAAAATTCTATATTCAATTAAATCGTCACAGTTGACTGTGTATAGAATAATTTTTATAACTCTACAGTTCACATAATTATTGTAATACTAGTGCCATCGTTTTGTAGTTGAATTAATAAAATTTCTGTGTATCCATTTTTCTAAAGCACAATGTACGTTAGGCACAATGACTTCACATATTAGGCACAAATGTTAGTAACATATTTTCTACTAGTAATATCAATTTACGAAACAAGTAAGCGGACGACTTAGTAATTAATAGTAATATTAAAACTACATATTGTTACGTATAGTTAATGAATAACAAAAGAAAATCGAAACAAAATAACTATACCGGAGTAATCTATAGTTACGGAATAACGGAATAACTCACTCTCAAAAGAAAAGAGTGTTTACTCACTCTCAAGTAGCATTGCATTACATTGCATTGCATTGCGTCGCCCACTACAAATTCAGAAACGCACACTTGCTGCAGATAGTTGTGTCTTGGAAATAAAAGCCATCTAATATTTTATTATTAACTGTAACTTACTTGCGTGCGGACACCTGCAATAGAAGACTTCCTTTATTCCAACACCATTAATTGAATGTTATATGTTCAGTTTTTAAACGCTGTGCTCGTGGCAACTGGTGTAACAATGTTCTAGCTTCATTAGATATTTATGTTATATAAATGTGAAAAATTTCTATCAATGTAGACTAACTATCGGAACAGTACCTATGAGCGTCTATGCTATGATAAAAATAAAGATAATAAAAGATGTATTCCAAATGCTAATCGCTTTTTTAACTTGTACATTTATTAGGCTGTTGTGTTACAAACTGGCAAATGTGGTTAGCATGATGTTAAATCCAGTTCCTTCACTTGATATCATAGTGGCTAAATATTTATTTTAAATTTCTACGTCAGAACAATTATATTTCATACGGTTTTTAAAAAATATTTTTAAATAATATTAGATATAAAAGATGTTTACAAGTATTTTACATATATTTTGATAACAATATTCCTCATGAATGTTATTAATATGTAAATACAGATACTTCATGAGGTCAGATTCTTGTAACGTTATATACAAGTATTTTACAAAATAAGTTGACCTTTTATTGCATGTAAAGACATGGCTTAAGATTGTAGTTTTACTAGACATTTCAAATCCAGCTTGGGCTATCATATTCAGGAACGCGCACGACAGGAATTTGTATTAATGAATTGGAACCGTCGCACTGGGACTATGTCTGAAACGACACCAATATAAAGGCTGCAGATGCTGTTGAGACGTTTGCAACGACTCTTGCAGCGGGACATGGTCTTAAACCCTAAAATGTTTACTCAATTCAGCAAGCCTATATGCGTATTGATTCGCAAAGTTTTTGTAATTTTTACCAGCTTTATCCATTATTAGACTTCAAGTAACTTTACTGTGTAGTTTTACTGTCATCATTAGTGATCAAAAGATAACTTTAATATAAAATAATGTATGCTAAGGCTACATTATATTTAATGTATAAAATAATGTATACAATAATATTGTATATATTGTGTACATACAATAATAATGTATGTATTATTTAACCCTAATATTAAATAATAAAAGCATAAATAAATATTACGCTTGTTAAGACTTCCAAATATGTTTGTCTTGAGTACGAATATTCACACATTTTTAAAATTATAAAAACTGGTCGAAGGATGAAGTATTTTTAAAAATCCTAAGGGTTTTAAAGCTGTCGTCAAAATTGTTGAAATTGCTTCCTTCCAAGCTATTAGGCTGTGGTCTATTGCTTCTATTGATAACAGACATTTTGGCCCCACAATCACAGGCCATCTTCAATGTAAAATGATCGAGAAATTGGTACGGTATTCGTCAATTTTTGGATCGTATTACATTGAAGACGGCCTCTGATAGTGGGGCCGAAAAGTTTGTTATCAATAGAAGCAGTAGACCACAGACTAATAGCCAGCTAGAAAGCAATTCTAGCAATATGAATCATTCTATTTATATATTTTTCAAATCAAAAAAATATTTCTTAAAAAACATGTTTAGCCATTCTATATTTATATATTGTTTTGAGTTTTGTTAAAGTTTCTTAATTTTAAATAAACCAAATTATTTCCTTAACGAATACGTTAATAACCTGTTACACACTGAAGCCATTATTATACTGCACACTTTAATAAAACTTATTGAAGAAAGTCAGTTGTCTAATTGAAATAATTTATTTTGTACAAGCTTTTATAAATTATAGGTAACCTAACAAATTTTTTTCAATGCAACACTCGGTAGAATATTGAGGATGAACATTTTCGAATTGTCTTATTTCTCATATATTGAAGACAGACAGATTTTATAAAGTAACTGGTTATCTAGGGGAGTGATACTTTAATATTTGCAGAACGTTTGGGCCAGTATATGCCTTTAACCTAATCTTGTGTATAAAAAAACCCTTTACGATTATACCATTAAAAACAAATATATTTTGTAAAGCGGTCAGCTATTTTTTAAGACACGTTACTGTACAATTTGATGCCAAAGGGATTGATTGGCAAAATTAAAAGTCAATATTTTAAAACAGTTTTGTCTGTTTTCATCGTGTTGTGCAAGGCTTTAAATAGTCTCTATACGAGAAAAGAAAACAAATCGGATTCGAATTCATTTACCTCTTCCATAAAATATCTTCTTACTTTTCAATTGCTTTGAGTGCCTTTGTGTTTGATTTAAACTCCTCGTTTTTTGTAATCTATCTGTAACTAAATAGAAACAGTGTCTTGTAAACCAATCCACTGCTGAATTTTTGAAAATAAAATTTAAATGTATATAGTAGCATATACAAGGGATTCCAGTTTCAATAATCAACTGACAAAAAATTTAAATAAAAGTTATCAAGTAACAATAAAGATAGGTGAATTTATAATCAATAATGAATGTAGAATGGCATCAAACACTAAACTTCTAAGTGCTAACATGTGCACTAAATGTTTACATTTTTACTCCGTAATCACTAATTTATTACGCATAGTTTTTCCTACAACAACATGTGGAAGCAAAGTAATTCATTATATTACACATTTTGCAAACGGTTCAGGCGTTGTTTTGCTGAAGTTATGATCAATCCAATGCAGTAGGTGAACTTTGCAGCCTTTTGAAACGGTTTGTGAGATTCGTCAGTGCGCCTACATAAAAGATGAACGCAATTTGTATGTTTATAATTTTAAATTTAATTTACATTTTAAAGCATTTGTACATTTTAGTTGAATTAATCAGAATCACACACGCGCTTTTAACAGTAATCAGATTACAAATTGAAGAACTGAACTGAAGAACCTACTTTGAAAAGATAAGAGCTATCCTAAGATATCGAATGTAGTTTCTCATTAAATGTTGATCTTATAAACATGTAACCATAAAAAATAAACAAACCCTTAAATAGTTTATTGTAAGAATTTATATATTTTAATATTGTTTTATGTCAAACTCTTGTCTGCAGACAAAGCTTAGAGAACAATTTTTTCTCTGCCTAATTGTTGTTTAAATAATCAAAATGTCGAAACAAATTTAGTGTGTCCTAGGTAGATTTGATATATGTATAATTGTAAACTACATCATCTAAATGGGTAAACATTTGAGAATCTTAAGTCATGAGTATATAAGACATATTAATGTAATCATACAAAACTATAAATAATAGATCAAATTAATGGGTTTTTAAATAGTTCTGAAATATATATTGAGTAATAAAAGATCTAGAACGCATCTTTTATGTTAAATTTAATAATTATATCTTTGAAATATATCAGACTAAATTCGGTTTTTCTAGAAACTTTTTCTATTATCCCCGTTTATTCATATCTAACAAAGGTTTATGTAACTTTAAAACTACTTGCATTCTACATGTAGTCATAGTTTTATTGAATATGTAAAGTAAAATAATTGCTTTCAGAATATCGTTAAAGAAGTCGCACTAATCTCTTTGGTCTGGTGCACTGTATTTTAAATTGCCACATTTAATATATAATATTTTACAAATCTAATCTATATAAAATTGTATGTACTCAGTGACTAACGCAATAACCATTGTCGTAACTGAAATATTGTACGTTATGATAGATGAAAGCTGTGTTTGTATAATTAAAATACTTTGCACACAAACACACACACACGTATATTACGTGTCTCCGTAACTATGAATAAATTATTACTACGTCTGTACGTTTAGCTTAGAACATACAAATGATTTATCACTTTCATATTTAATAATACAAATTGCCTGATTCTTTGCGTTCCATATGCGGTACATAAAACTAGATATAAAAAGAAACAATCAGTTAAAAGAGGAACTGAAAGTTAAGAAAGTAAACGGAATCATAAAAAAGTATAGAGAAAGTTGGAAACAACACCTCAGCAGAATGGGCAGTGACAGATTGCCCAAGGTAGCCTTCTTGTATCAGCCGAAAGGGAAAACACCCTGGAAAGACCCAAGAAGAGATGGTACGATCAGTTTGGAACCGGAAGCGACTAAACCGTTCAAGCCGGGAAGCAGAAGAAATTTTGCTAATAGACAAAAATATCTAAATCCGTAATTACGGTAGCATACTATTTTGTGACCATTATGTAACGTTTTTATTAAAATGTCACTTTAGAATTTCTAATCGGCCAATATGAATTATCACAAAATTTAAAGCTACATATGCGTTTGTTTACGCATTTAAAACCACAAATATTTAAAGCTTTAAACTTAGCATAATTTGTTATCTGATAATTTATAAAAATTCAGTAATAACTCATACTCAAGGATAGTACAGTAAGAATAAATCTGAAATAAAGCGCTGAAAATGACAGTTTGATTAAAGTTTTTAATATAATTTTTAATTGACGGTACGCGTGTTAGTTTTGTATTAAAACCTGTCAGCATTACATCAAATGTTTTACCGAAATTTCTGTTGTAAACTTTTCATTAGCAAACTCAAGAGGGGTTATTTAATGTGATTAAAAAAGTTTTACATTATTAAATCTGTAACCTTTCCAGCAAATATATCATTGACAGGTACGTAACAACTTGCATAAATCGAAAAACAACAAAAACAACAAATCCTTCTTTTGCTACACAATTTTAGTTTATATCTATTTCATCAAATTGAATAAATAATTCTTGTATATAAATGTAACCTATTTTTCCACCACTTTTATTATTATTAATCTTCACTTAACGCTAGATGAGACCTTATTTTAATCCTTGCCAATAAATCTTATTGGCATAAAATTTTCGTGCCGAATTAACTTTGGATGTCAAAATTAGGGACGAGGAAGATGGTTAAAGTACCAATTTGTGTGACGACAGAAGAGGTGACTGCAGAAATAACTGTGGTTGTTGCACAGAGACCTGTGCTCATTACTGATTTGAAGAAAGAGCACAAAAAAGACTTGGCTGAGAAAAAGAATTTGGTTGCAAGTAAAAAATATGCTGGAGTAACAAGTGAACTACCGACACAGATAAAGCGAATAGTCAGAAATAGAAAAACAATTGTTTTAGAATGAGAACCTTTTCTGAAGAGGATGTTATAGATCAGATTAAAGGCAAAGTGGGTAAAATAATTGGAAAGGTAAAGAGGTGTGCGCTTGTGACGGAGAAAGCGTTTTATAAGAGAGAAACGTCATTTCTAAGCCTTTAAAACCTAATTTCTAAAGCTTAGTGCAAAGAATCAAAGTGACTAAAACCAATAGTCGGAAACCAGGTTAGCTTGTTATGTAATAATTATGTTGTGTAATATGTAATATATGTTATGTTATGTAATATACGCGTATCACTAACTATATTAATGTGATACTTTAGTTTAAGGTGACGAAAACACGTTTATTTTACTCAGTGAAGAGAAACGTGGAATGCTATCTACTAACGGCAGTTTCTTTGTTTTACACAGCAGAGAAATTAACATCGTCTTGTTATAAACATTGTTTTCAGTTAGTTTCCACAACAACAAACATCTGACTGTCCGTCTCCGAATCAGGATTAACTCAGGTAAACTATAGTTACAGATAAAAAACTCAATTCAATTACCTGAAACTTGAGGAGTTTAACTATTTCCCTTAACTGTCACCAGCGACCAGAGTAGTTATTACTAGTCTCCACAGTGTAAACTTTACGCTGCATGGGCAGATATGGTAGTTCAGAAATGACACGAAAAGATAGGAACACAAAAACAAGTTAATTGAAAACACGAACAGCTTTCATGTAGATGTCTTAAAACAAAAGCAAACATACGTAACAAACAAGAAGCGGGTAAGTCACTAGCCTGTCTTCAGGATCCTGCTGCCAATTGGAGTAAGAAGGGACCATATTATATCAACTTACTTAAATACTAGCTTAGGAGGACAATGTGGTCATCGTTGATGGGTCTCTACAAGTATTTTAGAGACCTTCTAAAAAATAAATGATAAACACTTGCAAAAACTGTTGCAAATGAAAGAATGATCCAGTTTACGGTACTATACGTGGGGTAAGGCTAATAAGAAAACCGGAGGATCGTTGATTGGGGGATAAGATTTGGTGACAAGGTACTGATACTTAAGTATCACAAACTCTCAGGATCATGATCCCTAGTGCTCGGACATATACATTCGTCTGCCGTGTCAGTCAAGAAAAAGAAGAACCAATACGAACAAAGAACTAACCCTTGTGTCAATTTAGATTCTTTATTTTGTTTTGTAAATGCATATGTAAATTATTAATCTAACATATATTAATGTGTATCCTACATAGAAATGGGAGCTTTGAATAGGCCTATACAAATACAGATAAATATTTTCTTTTCAAATAACACTTTTTATTTTTTTTATTCAAAATTTTGAAGGTTAATTTTAAAACTCGTTTAGTTCTGAAAGTATATTGTAACTTTAATCAGTATTGTAAAAACCTAACGTAGGTTTCAAAGAACAATTAATATTGTCAGAGGTTTCAATGTAAACAAATCTTGTTTATTGTCGTTTACTTGTTAATTTACATTACAATCCAAGCGAAATGAATAATTCATTAAGTCACATTGAAACCTCTGATGATACAGATTGTTCTGTGAAATGTATGTCAGGTGTTTACATATACTGAATTAAATTAAGACATACTTGCAGAAGTAATGTATTCTTAAAAAATAACACACACACGCACACACACACATTATTAAAATTTAAATAATGTTGATTACTTGATATTTTGTGATCATTTTGTCATGGAGGGAGAGAAAACAACGAGTACAACAACCAACCACACTCTAAATGGTAAGGGAACGTAATTGCATATAGTATTTAGGTCGTTACAGAAAGGTGAGTTTTTAGTGTCCAATATACAGCAACATCAAACTATTTCCTAGCGGGCACACTAGAGTTAATATTTTGTATTTAATTATGGGGAACCTTATAATGACTGATAATTCGGTATTAGCTAACTTGGCCATCTAAATTAATTTGGAAGACTTTGTGAGACTCAGCTTTAGAATGTTATTTCTGTTCTATGCAAGAAAGCATTAAGCAACAACGTGGGTGTGTATTAAGTGAAACATATTAATTTACGTAAAGGATAATCTTCTTACGATAAAGTGACAATAAGAAAAGTTGTTTAAAATGTCATTTTTTACTACGAAATTTATGGATCATAAAATAAATTGGGTACGTCGCGGGAGACTAAGCTACTTCTCTGCATAATATAACGATGCCGTAAAGGGATATTATTAACACTTTTTTTACTCCCCGCACTGTAAGGCATTTAAATTAATTAATTTTCTAGTCTTTACTCTGCCACAAACACTACCAAGAAAACGCGTCTTCTTTTACTCATTTTCCGTTTTGTGTTTGTGCGACAGTACAAATAAGTGATGTACTGTGCATTGAATATAAAAATTTAAATATACCTAATAAACTGTAAATAATTAATAATGTATTAGAAATAAGCATGTCAGGGATTGCAAGCTTGACTCAGACAAAAATATGAACAGGTGTTTCGACCTGAATCGACGTGCACACACACACACACACACACACACACACAAATATAACTGAAAGTGTGTACACAAGTATTTTGCTAGTGTGTGTGAACGCAGGTCTATGCAGGCGAGTTTACCACCCCAAGATGAATAATTGCATTATTACAGTTTTTCCGGAATTATTCATAAACTATAACTAAGAAATAAAATCCAAAAACACAATAAAATGTAATAAAATTTACTAAATACTGTGTACGAAAACCACGTGAAAGTGCCACACCGTACGAGTGTAATAGCGAAATAAATGTGTACAAAATCGAAAGGGTTAAGTTGCAATGTCCAAAATTACAGTGAACATGTGTTGTAAAAATAGTTATAAGATGAGTATAAGAGTATACTTACAGGACTCTGCAATTCGCAGAAATATAAGAAATAGCGAAATTGACAAAGAGTGGGGGAACTGAACCCAAAGACAGTTTCTGACATGTCGATTTCGTAAAACTGCAGGTTTTGACCAAGACTTGGGTATAAATAGGACACACACGCTACAGTTGTTCTTTTTCTTAAATCGCCCACAGTGCAGCGAAAGCTTCTGCCCGTCCGCACAGAATAATTTAAATTTTTGTAAATAGTTTCATCCTTCCAGTTACATACAGTTATGTAACTGGATTGTAAAACAAACAATTTTTAAGTAGTAACAAAATTACATAAGAAGATCAACTGACGTCCGAAACAGCACGAGGAGAAGTTCCAGAGAGTGATACGACGCTGGACAAGAGGAGAAGAGCGATGCGACTCTGGACAAGAGAGGAGCGACGCTGCACAGAGAGGGAGGCGACTCTGGACAAGAGAGGAGCGACGCTGGACAAGAGAGAGACGACGCTGGACTCGAGAGGAGCGACGCTGGACAAGAGGAAGTGATGCTGGAGTTCGAGACGAGGACGATTACAGATGGATCCAATGATTGAGTATGATTGACGACAATAAGGTGATAAACAACTTATTTATCTCTTAGTCGAACAATTAACTCAAAGACAATTAAAGACATTCTTGTTCTATTTAAAAGTAAGAGCCAATGTTGATTGTAAATTAGAATTAAAATCATAGATGGTATTGAAATAAGATTAACGTAAACAAGAGCTCAAATTAGTATTGAAATGAAAAGAATACAAAGCATTTAAGTAAAAATTAGCGTTTGATATAAATCAGTACTGAGAAACAAAAGATAAATTCAGTAAGTATTGATATTTTTTAGTTACATTACAATATATAAGAAGATATTTAAATATTGATATTTTGAAACACACTAATTGACTGAGTAGTCTGGAAATGAGATTTTTCTTCAATACAATAATTAGTAGAATAGCATATTTAGTCAGTAAGGATGTATATAGCATAAGCCTTACGGCATAGTAACAAAATAATAACGAATGTTTTAAGTCGAAGTAAGTGCCATGTGCACAATTTTATTAATATCAAATAAATTTGAAATACCGTTACAAGTTACATAGAGTTCTTATTACAGATACACCTGAAACCCAAATTAAATTATATTTATTGTTACATAAATTGTCGCTTCCAACGTGGAGCATCACAAATTTAAATTATATTATATTTGCAATGTTGTATTGATACATAATTTTGTCGCCCTGGACTTCGGGCAAGACATGCCAAAATTTATGCACAATAATTTGTTACATTTATTTGGCCCGATCCCCACCATTTAACTATTAAAATTTTTTTATGTAGCTAAATGGTTGCTCTAAAATATAAGAGTGTGTTAAATATTAAAATGTATTATATGTAATAATTATTTATATTAAACAGTAACTGAATGTAATGTTAATTGTTGTGTGATAACACAGCTGGCGCTCACAAATAATATTGTTTGTCTATGTAACAGGTGTAACTGTAATGAGTATTAATAATAACTATTAATAAAAATACAGAAATAAATAAATAAGTAGGGAACGGTTATCAATAATAATTGTTAAAGAATTACTACTAAATAAATATTTTAATAATAATTCACCATGGCAATATCAGGAAGTTTAAGGATGGGTGAAGCACTTCAAGCTATGATGCAAGCCGTACTTGGTGAAGTAGAGAACAAACAAACAGAAAAAGTAAAAGAAAATAATATTAGAACTCAAATAGAATAGTTAACAGAATTTTTTACCAAACAGACCGAAAAATTAAGAGAAGAAAGGAAAGCAAAAGAGGAATTAGTAGAAAGAATTGACGATTCTAATACGCACATTGCGGCAGTAGAATATAAACAAACCATAAGAATTAAAAATAAGAGAGAAAATACGTTTGTAATTACTAACGATAATTATAAAGAAGTAATTAACATTAAGGAAGAGAAGCAATTTAAGGTTAATAAAACGTACCTTATTAATAGCGATATCCAAAGTGTGAGACACACACAATAGTAAGTCACACAAGATGACACATGTGAAACACTTAAGACACCACACTTACGGAGATAAATATCACTGTAGGCCTAACAAGAAATGTAGTAAATTATCTAGACGAAACACTACACAAAATTGTGGAAAATATGACGGTAGGTATAAGCACGAAAAATATAAACTGAACGATAATTATAACTATAATTATAGTAATTACGATGAAATTATCATAAAAGACGCACGAAAATAGGTTCAACTGTTTATATGGGCCACGAGCAAACTATTGCGATGGAATGTGACCGTTACGAGAGAAAGAGAGGGAGAATAAAGTTTTCACCCTATAGACAAATGGATCACACGATAAAGGCAGCAACGATTCAACGCAGCGACGAACAGGTGACTTATACGATCAAAACAAACGTTCACACGGTAAGTACGCACAAAACAAACGTCGCAGCAATACAATGGGACGTTAACACAATGAGGGTGTGCGACGGAAATAACTGTACACGTCGACTAATCTACGTCCGGGAGACGACGGACAACGCAATGGTTGTAATAAGAGGGGTGTCAGTTCTGACGACACACCGAACAGAACTCAATACCCGAAAATAAATAATTATTTTTAAATGAGAAAAATAAAATTACTATTAATTATTAATAATAATAAGGTAAGAGTATAATTAAGAAATGTTATTTATTAAGGATATGATTGCAAATAAAAAATAAAAAGAAATAGTAGTGAAAAGAAATAAGGAATATTATTTTAAAGGGTTAATTAAGAAATGTATTATTCATGGTAAGGAATGATAGTGTAGTGAAATATTTAAGAAAGTAATGGTAAAAGATGTTATTGTTGTTATTGTTAAAAGAAAGGATTAGAGATGATCAATCAATGCTATTATTGTCAGAACGACTGACCAAGCGGACACTTAATGGAGATACAAGGTCACAGAAGAAAGCGAGAGTGAAAAGTCAAAAGGGCAGAGACTACTTAGGATTAAAGACTTCGAGAAAAATATCGTTGTTTTCCAAGACAGTTCCTCTGTAACCGATCATGCGACACACTACAAAGCTAAAAGAGTATTCTGTTACGGAAGTTTATTTCAAAAAAGTAGTAGCGATCAGAAAGGTAATGTTAAAAAAATGTAATAAATGGCAATGAATGTTAATGTATTGTATAAGTAATGTATTAGATAAAGTAATGTCATGTTAAGAAAAGAGTTAAGGAAGATTAGAAGCGAAGGTAAGAATGTATGAGTAAGATAATGTAAAATTAAGTACCGAATTTACACACATACGTAGAAATGCAGAGCATACAGAAAGGGAACAAGGGAGAACTAATTGCAGTGGATTTTCTGGGACCACTACCACGATCAAGTCGAGGTGTGAAGCACATATTGGTATGTATCGATGTGTTTTCCAAGGCAGTCCGACTGTACCCAATTATGCGACCCACAACCAAAGTTGTTCTAAAGATACTACAGCAGAAATATATTCCGTCATATGGAAAAATGAAGAAGGTGCTCAGTGATCAAGGTGTACAATTCCAGAGTGAAAAATGGGAGAGGACGTTAAGGGAAAATGGAATACAACATATACTCACATCCATAAGACATCCTCAAGGAGACCTTGCTGAGAGAGTTAACAAATAATTAGGTAAATATTTACGAATATACTGCCATGATCAACACAATAAATGGGCAGAATATTTAACATTTCTTGAAAAAGTTATCAACGAATATTATAGTGAAGCAACAGGATATACTCCAATGGAATTAGAAGAAGATAAGAAGCCCAACAGATTTTGGAATAAGTATATAAACAAACGTAACAACCAGAATGTACCTGTACCAATAAGTGTGAAAATTGTATTATACGCAAAGCAACGGATAATAGAAAGAGGTAACAAGAGAGTAGAGAGATTTAATCTAACTCACAAGCTACAACAATTTAACGTGGTAGAAATTGTACTACTCAAAGCTAATCCAGTGGAAAAACGAAGCGATAATACGGCGAAGAAATTCTTCAGACTTTATAATGGACCGTATACGTTAAGGCAGCGAGTAGGACAACACACTTATATCGTATATGATGAGATACAGAAGAAAGAAATTGGTAAATTCCACGCAACGTCATTTAGGAAGTTCTACACATAAAAACAACGAGGTCAATGAAACCAGTCAGACCAGCTGTTTGTTAAAGCCACCCTACTACAAGGTCACGAGCAGTGAGCGTGTGAAGAGGGGAGCTAAGACATTTGTATACACTCCAATTAAGGGTGAAATGACGAATATTATTCTTTATTATTTGTTACATTTTTTTTCAAGTGTAATAATAATAATAATAATAAAAAATTTTTTTAATAAATAAATTTATTAAATTTTTTTTATTACCAAGCAGAGGGATAATGCGACAGTACAAATAAATGATGTACTGAGAGCATTGAATATAAAAATTTGAATATACCTAATAAACTGTAAATAATTAATAATGTATTAGAAATAAGCATGTCAGGGATTGCAAGCTTGGCTCAGACAAAAATATGAACAGGTGTTTCGACCTGAATCGACGTGCACACACACACACACACACACACACACAAATGTAACTGAAAGTGTGTACATCAGTATTTTGCTAGTGTGTGTGAACGCAGGTCTATGCAGGCGAGTTTACCACCCCAAGATGAATAATTGCATAATTACAGTTTTTCCGGAATTATTCATAAACTATAACTAAGAAATAAAATCCAAAAACACAATAAAATGTAATAAAATTTACTAAATACTGTGTACGAAAACCACGTGAAAGTGCCACACCGTACAAGTGTAGTAGTGAAATAACTGTGTACAAATCGAAAGGGTTAAGTTGCAATGTCCAAAATTACAGTGAACATGTGTTGTGAAAATAGTTATAAGATGAGTATAAGAGTATACTTACAGGACTCTGCAATTCGCAGAAATATAAGAAATAGCGAAATTGACAAAGACTGGGGGAACTGAACCCAAAGACAGTTTCTGACATGTCGATTTCGTAAAACTGCAGGTTTGGCCAAGACATGGGTATAAATAGGACACACACGCTACAGTTGTTCTTTTTCTTAAATCGCCCACAGTGCAGCGAAAGCTTCTGCCCGTCCGCACAGAATAATTTAAATTTTTGTAAATAGTTTCATCCTTCCAGTTACATACAGTTATGTAACTGGATTGTAAAACAAACAATTTTTAAGTAGTAACAAAATTACATAAGAAGATCAACTGACGTCCGAAACAGCACGAGGAGAAGTTCCAGAGAGTGATACGACGCTGGACAAGAGGAGAAGAGCGATGCGACTCTGGACAAGAGAGGAGCGACGCTGCACAGAGAGGGAGGCGACTCTGGACAAGAGAGGAGCGACGCTGGACAAGAGAGAGACGACGCTGGACTCGAGAGGAGCGACGCTGGACAAGAGGAAGTGATGCTGGAGTTCGAGACGAGGACGATTACAGATGGATCCAATGATTGAGTATGATTGACGACAATAAGGTGATAAACAACTTATTTATCTCTTAGTCGAACAATTAACTCAAAGACAATTAAAGACATTCTTGTTCTATTTAAAAGTAAGAGCCAATGTTGATTGTAAATTAGAATTAAAATCATAGATGGTATTGAAATAAGATTAACGTAAACAAGAGCTCAAATTAGTATTGAAATGAAAAGAATACAAAGCATTTAAGTAAAAATTAGCGTTTGATATAAATCAGTACTGAGAAACAAAAGATAAATTCAGTAAGTATTGATATTTTTTAGTTACATTACAATATATAAGAAGATATTTAAATATTGATATTTTGAAACACACTAATTGACTGAGTAGTCTGGAAATGAGATTTTTCTTCAATACAATAATTAGTAGAATAGCATATTTAGTCAGTAAGGATGTATATAGCATAAGCCTTACGGCATAGTAACAAAATAATAACGAATGTTTTAAGTCGAAGTAAGTGCCATGTGCACAATTTTATTAATATCAAATAAATTTGAAATACCGTTACAAGTTACATAGAGTTCTTATTACAGATACACCTGAAACCCAAATTAAATTATATTTATTGTTACATAAATTGTCGCTTCCAACGTGGAGCATCACAAATT
The DNA here is from genome assembly GCA_034769895.1 of Magicicada septendecula. Lineage (NCBI taxonomy): Eukaryota > Metazoa > Arthropoda > Insecta > Hemiptera > Cicadidae > Magicicada > Magicicada septendecula. Next base: position 407,661,972 of record CM068373.1, read on the forward strand.
TAAATTATATTATATTTGCAATGTTGTATTGATACATAATTTTGTCGCCCTGGACTTCGGGCAAGACATGCCAAAATTTATGCACAATAATTTGTTACATTTATTTGGCCCGATCCCCACCATTTAACTATTAAAATTTTTTTATGTAGCTAAATGGTTGCTCTAAAATATAAGAGTGTGTTAAATATTAAAATGTATTATATGTAATAATTATTTATATTAAACAGTAACTGAATGTAATGTTAATTGTTGTGTGATAACACAGCTGGCGCTCACAAATAATATTGTTTGTCTATGTAACAGGTGTAACTGTAATGAGTATTAATAATAACTATTAATAAAAATACAGAAATAAATAAATAAGTAGGGAACGGTTATCAATAATAATTGTTAAAGAATTACTACTAAATAAATATTTTAATAATAATTCACCATGGCAATATCAGGAAGTTTAAGGATGGGTGAAGCACTTCAAGCTATGATGCAAGCCGTACTTGGTGAAGTAGAGAACAAACAAACAGAAAAAGTAAAAGAAAATAATATTAGAACTCAAATAGAATAGTTAACAGAATTTTTTACCAAACAGACCGAAAAATTAAGAGAAGAAAGGAAAGCAAAAGAGGAATTAGTAGAAAGAATTGACGATTCTAATACGCACATTGCGGCAGTAGAATATAAACAAACCATAAGAATTAAAAATAAGAGAGAAAATACGTTTGTAATTACTAACGATAATTATAAAGAAGTAATTAACATTAAGGAAGAGAAGCAATTTAAGGTTAATAAAACGTACCTTATTAATAGCGATATCCAAAGTGTGAGACACACACAATAGTAAGTCACACAAGATGACACATGTGAAACACTTAAGACACCACACTTACGGAGATAAATATCACTGTAGGCCTAACAAGAAATGTAGTAAATTATCTAGACGAAACACTACACAAAATTGTGGAAAATATGACGGTAGGTATAAGCACGAAAAATATAAACTGAACGATAATTATAACTATAATTATAGTAATTACGATGAAATTATCATAAAAGACGCACGAAAATAGGTTCAACTGTTTATATGGGCCACGAGCAAACTATTGCGATGGAATGTGACCGTTACGAGAGAAAGAGAGGGAGAATAAAGTTTTCACCCTATAGACAAATGGATCACACGATAAAGGCAGCAACGATTCAACGCAGCGACGAACAGGTGACTTATACGATCAAAACAAACGTTCACACGGTAAGTACGCACAAAACAAACGTCGCAGCAATACAATGGGACGTTAACACAATGAGGGTGTGCGACGGAAATAACTGTACACGTCGACTAATCTACGTCCGGGAGACGACGGACAACGCAATGGTTGTAATAAGAGGGGTGTCAGTTCTGACGACACACCGAACAGAACTCAATACCCGAAAATAAATAATTATTTTTAAATGAGAAAAATAATATTACTATTAATTATTAATAATAATAAGGTAAGAGTATAATTAAGAAATGTTATTTATTAAGGATATGATTGCAAATAAAAAATAAAAAGAAATAGTAGTGAAAAGAAATAAGGAATATTATTTTAAAGGGTTAATTAAGAAATGTATTATTCATGGTAAGGAATGATAGTGTAGTGAAATATTTAAGAAAGTAATGGTAAAAGATGTTATTGTTGTTATTGGTAAAAGAAAGGATTAGAGATGATCAATCAATGCTATTATTGTCAGAACGACTGACCAAGCGGACACTTAATGGAGATACAAGGTCACAGAAGAAAGCGAGAGTGAAAAGTCAAAAGGGCAGAGACTACTTAGGATTAAAGACTTCGAGAAAAATATCGTTGTTTTCCAAGACAGTTCCTCTGTAACCGATCATGCGACACACTACAAAGCTAAAAGAGTATTCTGTTACGGAAGTTTATTTCAAAAAAGTAGTAGCGATCAGAAAGGTAATGTTAAAAAAATGTAATAAATGGCAATGAATGTTAATGTATTGTATAAGTAATGTATTAGATAAAGTAATGTCATGTTAAGAAAAGAGTTAAGGAAGATTAGAAGCGAAGGTAAGAATGTATGAGTAAGATAATGTAAAATTAAGTACCGAATTTACACACATACGTAGAAATGCAGAGCATACAGAAAGGGAACAAGGGAGAGCTAATTGCAGTGGATTTTCTGGGACCACTACCACGATCAAGTCGAGGTGTGAAGCACATATTGGTATGTATCGATGTGTTTTCCAAGGCAGTCCGACTGTACCCAATTATGCGACCCACAACCAAAGTTGTTCTAAAGATACTACAGCAGAAATATATTCCGTCATATGGAAAAATGAAGAAGGTGCTCAGTGATCAAGGTGTACAATTCCAGAGTGAAAAATGGGAGAGGACGTTAAGGGAAAATGGAATACAACATATACTCACATCCATAAGACATCCTCAAGGAGACCTTGCTGAGAGAGTTAACAAATAATTAGGTAAATATTTACGAATATACTGCCATGATCAACACAATAAATGGGCAGAATATTTAACATTTCTTGAAAAAGTTATCAACGAATATTATAGTGAAGCAACAGGATATACTCCAATGGAATTAGAAGAAGATAAGAAGCCCAACAGATTTTGGAATAAGTATATAAACAAACGTAACAACCAGAATGTACCTGTACCAATAAGTGTGAAAATTGTATTATACGCAAAGCAACGGATAATAGAAAGAGGTAACAAGAGAGTAGAGAGATTTAATCTAACTCACAAGCTACAACAATTTAACGTGGTAGAAATTGTACTACTCAAAGCTAATCCAGTGGAAAAACGAAGCGATAATACGGCGAAGAAATTCTTCAGACTTTATAATGGACCGTATACGTTAAGGCAGCGAGTAGGACAACACACTTATATCGTATATGATGAGATACAGAAGAAAGAAATTGGTAAATTCCACGCAACGTCATTTAGGAAGTTCTACACATAAAAACAACGAGGTCAATGAAACCAGTCAGACCAGCTGTTTGTTAAAGCCACCCTACTACAAGGTCACGAGCAGTGAGCGTGTGAAGAGGGGAGCTAAGACATTTGTATACACTCCAATTAAGGGTGAAATGACGAATATTATTCTTTATTATTTGTTACATTTTTTTTCAAGTGTAATAATAATAATAATAAAAAAAAAATTTTTTAATAAATAAATTTATTAAATTTTTTTTATTACCAAGCAGAGGGATAATGCGACAGTACAAATAAATGATGTACTGAGAGCATTGAATATAAAAATTTGAATATACCTAATAAACTGTAAATAATTAATAATGTATTAGAAATAAGCATGTCAGGGATTGCAAGCTTGGCTCAGACAAAAATATGAACAGGTGTTTCGACCTGAATCGACGTGCACACACACACACACACACACACACACACACACACAAATGTAACTGAAAGTGTGTACATCAGTATTTTGCTAGTGTGTGTGAACGCAGGTCTATGCAGGCGAGTTTACCACCCCAAGATGAATAATTGCATAATTACAGTTTTTCCGGAATTATTCATAAACTATAACTAAGAAATAAAATCCAAAAACACAATAAAATGTAATAAAATTTACTAAATACTGTGTACGAAAACCACGTGAAAGTGCCACACCGTACAAGTGTAGTAGTGAAATAACTGTGTACAAATCGAAAGGGTTAAGTTGCAATGTCCAAAATTACAGTGAACATGTGTTGTGAAAATAGTTATAAGATGAGTATAAGAGTATACTTACAGGACTCTGCAATTCGCAGAAATATAAGAAATAGCGAAATTGACAAAGACTGGGGGAACTGAACCCAAAGACAGTTTCTGACATGTCGATTTCGTACAACTGCAGGTTTGGCCAAGACATGGGTATAAATAGGACACACACGCTACAGTTGTTCTTTTTCTTAAATCGCCCACAGTGCAGCGAAAGCTTCTGCCCGTCCGCACAGAATAATTTAAATTTTTGTAAATAGTTTCATCCTTCCAGTTACATACAGTTATGTAACTGGATTGTAAAACAAACAATTTTTAAGTAGTAACAAAATTACATAAGAAGATCAACTGACGTCCGAAACAGCACGAGGAGAAGTTCCAGAGAGTGATACAACGCTGGACAAGAGGAGAAGAGCGATGCGACTCTGGACAAGAGAGGAGCGACGCTGCACAGAGAGGGAGGCGACTCTGGACAAGAGAGGAGCGACGCTGGACAAGAGAGAGACGACGCTGGACTCGAGAGGAGCGACGCTGGACAAGAGGAAGTGATGCTGGAGTTCGAGACGAGGACGATTACAGATGGATCCAATGATTGAGTATGATTGACGACAATAAGGTGATAAACAACTTATTTATCTCTTAGTCGAACAATTAACTCAAAGACAATTAAAGACATTCTTGTTCTATTTAAAAGTAAGAGCCAATGTTGATTGTAAATTAGAATTAAAATCATAGATGGTATTGAAATAAGATTAACGTAAACAAGAGCTCAAATTAGTATTGAAATGAAAAGAATACAAAGCATTTAAGTAAAAATTAGCGTTTGATATAAATCAGTACTGAGAAACAAAAGATAAATTCAGTAAGTATTGATATTTTTTAGTTACATTACAATATATAAGAAGATATTTAAATATTGATATTTTGAAACACACTAATTGACTGAGTAGTCTGGAAATGAGATTTTTCTTCAATACAATAATTAGTAGAATAGCATATTTAGTCAGTAAGGATGTATATAGCATAAGCCTTACGGCATAGTAACAAAATAATAACGAATGTTTTAAGTCGAAGTAAGTGCCATGTGCACAATTTTATTAATATCAAATAAATTTGAAATACCGTTACAAGTTACATAGAGTTCTTATTACAGATACACCTGAAACCCAAATTAAATTATATTTATTGTTACATAAATTGTCGCTTCCAACGTGGAGCATCACAAATTTAAATTATATTATATTTGCAATGTTGTATTGATACATAATTTTGTCGCCCTGGACTTCGGGCAAGACATGCCAAAATTTATGCACAATAATTTGTTACATTTATTTGGCCCGATCCCCACCATTTAACTATTAAAATTTTTTTATGTAGCTAAATGGTTGCTCTAAAATATAAGAGTGTGTTAAATATTAAAATGTATTATATGTAATAATTATTTATATTAAACAGTAACTGAATGTAATGTTAATTGTTGTGTGATAACACAGCTGGCGCTCACAAATAATATTGTTTGTCTATGTAACAGGTGTAACTGTAATGAGTATTAATAATAACTATTAATAAAAATACAGAAATAAATAAATAAGTAGGGAACGGTTATCAATAATAATTGTTAAAGAATTACTACTAAATAAATATTTTAATAATAATTCACCATGGCAATATCAGGAAGTTTAAGGATGGGTGAAGCACTTCAAGCTATGATGCAAGCCGTACTTGGTGAAGTAGAGAACAAACAAACAGAAAAAGTAAAAGAAAATAATATTAGAACTCAAATAGAATAGTTAACAGAATTTTTTACCAAACAGACCGAAAAATTAAGAGAAGAAAGGAAAGCAAAAGAGGAATTAGTAGAAAGAATTGACGATTCTAATACGCACATTGCGGCAGTAGAATATAAACAAACCATAAGAATTAAAAATAAGAGAGAAAATACGTTTGTAATTACTAACGATAATTATAAAGAAGTAATTAACATTAAGGAAGAGAAGCAATTTAAGGTTAATAAAACGTACCTTATTAATAGCGATATCCAAAGTGTGAGACACACACAATAGTAAGTCACACAAGATGACACATGTGAAACACTTAAGACACCACACTTACGGAGATAAATATCACTGTAGGCCTAACAAGAAATGTAGTAAATTATCTAGACGAAACACTACACAAAATTGTGGAAAATATGACGGTAGGTATAAGCACGAAAAATATAAACTGAACGATAATTATAACTATAATTATAGTAATTACGATGAAATTATCATAAAAGACGCACGAAAATAGGTTCAACTGTTTATATGGGCCACGAGCAAACTATTGCGATGGAATGTGACCGTTACGAGAGAAAGAGAGGGAGAATAAAGTTTTCACCCTATAGACAAATGGATCACACGATAAAGGCAGCAACGATTCAACGCAGCGACGAACAGGTGACTTATACGATCAAAACAAACGTTCACACGGTAAGTACGCACAAAACAAACGTCGCAGCAATACAATGGGACGTTAACACAATGAGGGTGTGCGACGGAAATAACTGTACACGTCGACTAATCTACGTCCGGGAGACGACGGACAACGCAATGGTTGTAATAAGAGGGGTGTCAGTTCTGACGACACACCGAACAGAACTCAATACCCGAAAATAAATAATTATTTTTAAATGAGAAAAATAATATTACTATTAATTATTAATAATAATAAGGTAAGAGTATAATTAAGAAATGTTATTTATTAAGGATATGATTTCAAATAAAAAATAAAAAGAAATAGTAGTGAAAAGAAATAAGGAATATTATTTTAAAGGGTTAATTAAGAAATGTATTATTCATGGTAAGGAATGATAGTGTAGTGAAATATTTAAGAAAGTAATGGTAAAAGATGTTATTGTTGTTATTGGTAAAAAGAAAGGATTAGAGATGATCAATCAATGCTATTATTGTCAGAACGACTGACCAAGCGGACACTTAATGGAGATACAAGGTCACAGAAGAAAGCGAGAGTGAAAAGTCAAAAGGGCAGAGACTACTTAGGATTAAAGACTTCGAGAAAAATATCGTTGTTTTCCAAGACAGTTCCTCTGTAACCGATCATGCGACACACTACAAAGCTAAAAGAGTATTCTGTTACGGAAGTTTATTTCAAAAAAGTAGTAGCGATCAGAAAGGTAATGTTAAAAAAATGTAATAAATGGCAATGAATGTTAATGTATTGTATAAGTAATGTATTAGATAAAGTAATGTCATGTTAAGAAAAGAGTTAAGGAAGATTAGAAGCGAAGGTAAGAATGTATGAGTAAGATAATGTAAAATTAAGTACCGAATTTACACACATACGTAGAAATGCAGAGCATACAGAAAGGGAACAAGGGAGAGCTAATTGCAGTGGATTTTCTGGGACCACTACCACGATCAAGTCGAGGTGTGAAGCACATATTGGTATGTATCGATGTGTTTTCCAAGGCAGTCCGACTGTACCCAATTATGCGACCCACAACCAAAGTTGTTCTAAAGATACTACAGCAGAAATATATTCCGTCATATGGAAAAATGAAGAAGGTGCTCAGTGATCAAGGTGTACAATTCCAGAGTGAAAAATGGGAGAGGACGTTAAGGGAAAATGGAATACAACATATACTCACATCCATAAGACATCCTCAAGGAAACCTTGCTGAGAGAGTTAACAAATAATTAGGTAAATATTTACGAATATACTGCCATGATCAACACAATAAATGGGCAGAATATTTAACATTTCTTGAAAAAGTTATCAACGAATATTATAGTGAAGCAACAGGATATACTCCAATGGAATTAGAAGAAGATAAGAAGCCCAACAGATTTTGGAATAAGTATATAAACAAACGTAACAACCAGAATGTACCTGTACCAATAAGTGTGAAAATTGTATTATACGCAAAGCAACGGATAATAGAAAGAGGTAACAAGAGAGTAGAGAGATTTAATCTAACTCACAAGCTACAACAATTTAACGTGGTAGAAATTGTACTACTCAAAGCTAATCCAGTGGAAAAACGAAGCGATAATACGGCGAAGAAATTCTTCAGACTTTATAATGGACCGTATACGTTAAGGCAGCGAGTAGGACAACACACTTATATCGTATATGATGAGATACAGAAGAAAGAAATTGGTAAATTCCACGCAACGTCATTTAGGAAGTTCTACACATAAAAACAACGAGGTCAATGAAACCAGTCAGACCAGCTGTTTGTTAAAGCCACCCTACTACAAGGTCACGAGCAGTGAGCGTGTGAAGAGGGGAGCTAAGACATTTGTATACACTCCAATTAAGGGTGAAATGACGAATATTATTCTTTATTATTTGTTACATTTTTTTTCAAGTGTAATAATAATAATAATAATAATAAAAAAATTTTTTAATAAATAAATTTATTAAATTTTTTTTATTACCAAGCAGAGGGATAATGCGACAGTACAAATAAATGATGTACTGAGAGCATTGAATATAAAAATTTGAATATACCTAATAAACTGTAAATAATTAATAATGTATTAGAAATAAGCATGTCAGGGATTGCAAGCTTGGCTCAGACAAAAATATGAACAGGTGTTTCGACCTGAATCGACGTGCACACACACACACACACACACACACACACACAAATGTAACTGAAAGTGTGTACATCAGTATTTTGCTAGTGTGTGTGAACGCAGGTCTATGCAGGCGAGTTTACCACCCCAAGATGAATAATTGCATAATTACAGTTTTTCCGGAATTATTCATAAACTATAACTAAGAAATAAAATCCAAAAACACAATAAAATGTAATAAAATTTACTAAATACTGTGTACGAAAACCACGTGAAAGTGCCACACCGTACAAGTGTAGTAGTGAAATAACTGTGTACAAATCGAAAGGGTTAAGTTGCAATGTCCAAAATTACAGTGAACATGTGTTGTGAAAATAGTTATAAGATGAGTATAAGAGTATACTTACAGGACTCTGCAATTCGCAGAAATATAAGAAATAGCGAAATTGACAAAGACTGGGGGAACTGAACCCAAAGACAGTTTCTGACATGTCGATTTCGTAAAACTGCAGGTTTGGCCAAGACATGGGTATAAATAGGACACACACGCTACAGTTGTTCTTTTTCTTAAATCGCCCACAGTGCAGCGAAAGCTTCTGCCCGTCCGCACAGAATAATTTAAATTTTTGTAAATAGTTTCATCCTTCCAGTTACATACAGTTATGTAACTGGATTGTAAAACAAACAATTTTTAAGTAGTAACAAAATTACATAAGAAGATCAACTGACGTCCGAAACAGCACGAGGAGAAGTTCCAGAGAGTGATACAACGCTGGACAAGAGGAGAAGAGCGATGCGACTCTGGACAAGAGAGGAGCGACGCTGCACAGAGAGGGAGGCGACTCTGGACAAGAGAGGAGCGACGCTGGACAAGAGAGAGACGACGCTGGACTCGAGAGGAGCGACGCTGGACAAGAGGAAGTGATGCTGGAGTTCGAGACGAGGACGATTACAGATGGATCCAATGATTGAGTATGATTGACGACAATAAGGTGATAAACAACTTATTTATCTCTTAGTCGAACAATTAACTCAAAGACAATTAAAGACATTCTTGTTCTATTTAAAAGTAAGAGCCAATGTTGATTGTAAATTAGAATTAAAATCATAGATGGTATTGAAATAAGATTAACGTAAACAAGAGCTCAAATTAGTATTGAAATGAAAAGAATACAAAGCATTTAAGTAAAAATTAGCGTTTGATATAAATCAGTACTGAGAAACAAAAGATAAATTCAGTAAGTATTGATATTTTTTAGTTACATTACAATATATAAGAAGATATTTAAATATTGATATTTTGAAACACACTAATTGACTGAGTAGTCTGGAAATGAGATTTTTCTTCAATACAATAATTAGTAGAATAGCATATTTAGTCAGTAAGGATGTATATAGCATAAGCCTTACGGCATAGTAACAAAATAATAACGAATGTTTTAAGTCGAAGTAAGTGCCATGTGCACAATTTTATTAATATCAAATAAATTTGAAATACCGTTACAAGTTACATAGAGTTCTTATTACAGATACACCTGAAACCCAAATTAAATTATATTTATTGTTACATAAATTGTCGCTTCCAACGTGGAGCATCACAAATTTAAATTATATTATATTTGCAATGTTGTATTGATACATAATTTTGTCGCCCTGGACTTGGGGCACGACATGCCTAAATTTATGTACAAAAATTTGTTACACTAACAGATTATATGAAGATGATTCAGAAGTAAATAAGCGGTATCTTTGTCCGCAAAAAACGACCGTTCTCACGTTCTCTGTAAAAATATTAGACAGATAGTGTTTAGCAAAATATTTTCTTCTTAGATAATCAAGTCAATTACAATCTAACACACGTTTTGTTTTATTTTGTATTGGGTTTATTTGTCGACAAGCTCTGATGTACGTAAAACCCGCCTGTACCAAAATAAAACATTCAATTTTATATTGTCAATAAGTTAGACATATTATTTAATTTTCATTTATAGAACAACAGACATCTGTGCTGTGTAAATAACCATGTCTACTGTTACCTCTTTTTATTTAAACTATAATCACTTTCTTGTATAAGTATTGAAGAAATTCTACTCTTTCACAAAAATGTAAAATTTTAAATCCCGTTTGATGATATAAGTTTATAAGTTTGTTTTCATTTCAGTCTGGCGATTGGATCCTCAAAACAGCAGATTGTATCTAAATTTTAGTAAGGAATTCGCACAATGTAAAAGTATCTTATTAAGTTTAGTAGTTAGAATATCGACACTTTCCATCCAGGATTACAACTATATTGTAGTAGAAACCACGACAAATATTTGATGTTTAAATTGTCTGCATCCTAGAGACTAGAGCTTTGCCTGTGCATTAGTAACGAAACTAATAAGACACTAATAAAACTAATTTTTACAGCCTCTGATTAGTAGCTTTACAAGTTTTTACGATAAACCTTGAATTTTACGTACAGTATAACTTGATCGCTTCCAAACCATTTATATGTTGCTATTTCACTATTTTTTGACAGATAGAAAAGTTCAGGTATAGGTGTAAGAATACCCCTAACTATACATATTGTTTGTGTACAGAATGTACTTCGTGTAATTAAATTTTATATTTCACGATTTTGACACTTTTTATTTACTAGTACTATTAGTAGTATTTACTAGTTTATTTATATACTAGTGAAATTTTCAGTAATGTATGGTGCTTCTAATACAACGTAAACTATTACTTTATTATCGGTGTAACGTTAATGTAATTATAATGTACAAAGAAGTTGAGTAATGAGCATAATGAAGAATTTAGTAATCTTCGTAAACTGACAAGAAACGATTATCTACGAGACATATTCAATCGCCATTGCTATACGTCCATTAATCATTTTCCTTTAATTTGAATAAACGTATACAAAAAGTAGTGTATGTATCTATTAAGCAAGTTTACATTCTGGAATCTCGCCTTTCTTGTAAAGCCTAGTAAATAGTTTATTGTAAATGAAGCATATAAATGGTTAAGTATAAACATTAATGACTTTTTTATTGTTAGGAAGTGTACTTGGTTTTGTGGAAAGAGATTAAATATTTTCAAGGAAAGTAACTCGAAGCATCAGAAAAATCAATGCAGAAACTCGCTTTCTCCTCCGCATAAAATATATCTTTGTAGCCGTAGTAGAGCTCCGTCTCATTATAATAAAGACAGGGTTAACTTTATTTACAGACTACGTAGCACGAAGTTTTATTCTGATGGCAGCGACTAGTTTCTTTCTTCAAGAGAGATATATTTATTTAAAACTGGTAAATAGAAGTAAGTATTTAAACTGGAAAAAGTATTTTGAGTTTTCGGAAAAGCTTGTTATACATGCGTTAACAATAATTCAAGGTTAAGTTTAAAACCGTTGCTATACTTGAAACAAAAGAAGCTTTCCAAAATCTAAAGGTAATATTACATTTTCCTGAATTCTGATAACAATGCACTATGTCAACAATCGTATTCCAATAGCATGGATTAATTTTTGAGACAAGTTAATTATGAGAGTTTGGTTTATAACATTTACTAAGTTTAATTAGTTTAAACTAGAATATAGTTTATAGTATTATTTGTATTTAGTAAGTAAACACATGGTATATTTCTTCAGATAATTTTTATTTACCTAAAAATTGTGTCACCACTTACGGCAGCTCCAGAGGTTGGATTTGAATTGACTGATATGAAATATATGTCAGCAAGGGGAGGGTTGGAGGTACAGTATGACCAAGGGTGCATTAGGAACCCCCACGTAAGCGGTTGGACAAAAGTGTTTTATTGTTGTTAATATAAAGTACCGTTACTGACTAGTTATGAATCGTGTACGATACACGTTTGTGTGAAAAAACTACAAGCCAACAATTAACACTTAATCTAATGTGAGTCTAAATATAAAACATGTACAGGACAAAAGTGATTAAAATAGATTTACTATACAATAAGCTGTAGTGTCTGATTGCCAGTGAAACAGTGTAAAACTTTCAGTATATATTTTAAACTATATGAAAACGTAAATAATACATCCAGTACACATAAAATACTACATACATAAATTACCCACAGAAATAATGTTGAGGCTGTCAACCATTCAAAACAATGTATGCATATTACATATGAGGGATTTACGTCTACATTAAACTAATGCAATTATGTATTATGCACATTATTTAAAGTCACAAGTTGTTTCCAGAATTTTCTCCGTTATGAAAAATGTTTGGATGTTTTATGAACCAGTATTAGTTAACATATATATAGGTACAGCCTACAGTTTACTATTCTAGATTAAACTTAAATTGTGTAAATCCATTAACATATCCGCACGCTTATCTTTAATCATTAATGAAATACTTTCATTTAAATTTTGAATACGAGAGCCACTGTTAATTTAACTTATACAAAAGCAACTTCTGGCTACAGTACAACTTGGCAATCGTCTTTGGATAAATTATTAGAAAATCTCTAGAAGCCCATGGTATCCGGGAGTGAGCCAGCACGATACAGCCGTAGGCTACATGAAGTTGTCACTTCAAAAATTCTATTTCGCTGTTTGGACTAATAAATTAAAAATTCAAGTGCAAGAAAAGGTTATGCCTTTTGTGGAAAATACCTCGTTTGATCTAAAATTATGTTAAATTACTAGCTCATAGAACAGGTGTCTACATTCAGTTATATTGGTTGTAGTCTTTCTTATAGGGGTGGCGATGATCTGGGCAATAATCTAGGCAGGTTCCAAAATATATGTGGAATACTGAGAAAGTAATTGGAAATAAAGTGTAGACAAAAAGCGTTTATCAAATTCTAAAAGACAATGGCACTGCTGTATGGATGCGAGATCTGGACTATTAGGAATATAGGCTGGTGGCGATTACAGGATGCAGAAATGAGCTACTTGAGATCGGTAGTGGGATATGCGCAACTCGATCACATAAGAAATGAGTATATTAGACGAAAACTAAATGGTTTCCTAAATAAACTTACTCAGAATTACAGATTTTCTGGAAACAACGTCTAGAAAAAATTGACAATACTTGCTTTCCGAAGTTGGCTTGTGAGCATCAGCCGTTTGGAAGATGTGTAGGCAGTCCAGCCTGTGGCGGGACAGGCCGGAACAGGAGAAATCCTATCCATGAAGTGATGATGTTGAAGATATTTAGGACTAATGGTAATAGTTGTTAGTAGTTATTTATGTGTATTAGTTACAATAGTTTTTATTTCGACATTACAACTTCATACACATTGGATTAATAGTTTGAAACTTTTGTGTGTTACCGGTCGGATAAATTGTTTTTATTTTAACATTAAAGGTTTCCTAACAAATTTATTCGCAAATGTTTTTCCAACACTTTTGAATTATATATATTATACAAACTTATATATTGATAAAAATTTTATATTGTAAAAAGAATATCAGCGACAAAATTATCAAGGAAACTACAAAATTATTAGTCAAAAAAGTCACTACTAAAACAACAAATTCCAGAAGAGATTTCTACTCTACAAATAACAGCAAGCCTATGCGACTGAGTTATACTATGGCAGAGGAACCGTCCTTACGTATTTGCAAACCATAATTCCATATAGAAAGCCCTATATCTTTTCATACCTACATCAAATCCGCGACGTAAAAGGGAAAAGCAGAAACCTTGTATGTTTTACAGGAAGCCATAAATAAAACTGCTAGTGCTTTCATATACAGTTTATTTTTCTTTCTGTATCCGTCCGGACGAATATGCTGTGTGTGTGTGTGTGTGTGTGTGTGTGTGTGTGTGTGTGTGTGTGTGTGTGTGTGTGTGTGTGTGTGTGTGTGTGTGTGTGTGTGTGCGTTTTATAAAGACGAACGTAAAGCAGAAACATTTTTGTGTGTCGGATGATTTATCTTTCAGCTACAATAATTTTAACTACACACCTCATGCAATACTCAAGGACAGTAGGTTGAGAAAACCTACATTACTTTATGTAACGTACGTTATTTGATATGTAAAATGGTTTATTAGTTTCGCAGACTGTTAGTGAGTAAATTTTTAATGATGATTTTGAATAGATTAAACTACAAATTTAAGTGAAAGCCTTACCGTTACACTTTAACCTACCACAAGTGCACGATCGTAATCATTTATTACAAATCCATTATGTTAAGTCAGTAGTATGATTTTGTACATAGTGATGTTCTACAATGACTTAGTATTTTGTGTTTTGAAGTCCAAAATAATTTCTACTTACTATTATTCGTCTGAATCTTGGCACTTTGGACACAATTAAGATTTGCTTCATTGTAAGATAAATTATAAGAATTATACAGTTAAATTGTAGGAATGTACAAGGGTAAGTGAATAGGTATCCGCAAACAATTTTTATAACTTGTAATAACAACAATACAAATCTGATATTTAGCTCATTTTTCAACACAGTCAAGTTGCTCTGAAATACACTTGGTCCATCGTTGCACAAGCTTCATGATGCCCTTAAGAACCTCCAACAGGCTTGGCGTTTGAATCAAATTGCAGGCTTTAGTTCAATAGACAGCATCTCACTGTAGCTTGCACTATTTACCGTTTACTATTTTTCCAATTACTGTTTCAGTATTAGGCCTTATGACTCTTAGAATACTATGAGAATTACCTTTCCATCAGAGGGTTGACTGAATAACTTTAGTCTGAATTTCCTTTTGACTGGAGATGATGCTCTGCGGTTTGCTTTCAGGCTTAAAGTAGTGAATCCACGTTTCATCTCCAGCTTCAAGAAAACTTCAGCATAGCGGTCCAGTAAATGTCGACAAACGGTCACACGATTGTGCCTGTGCTCATCAGTGAGCTGTTTGGGACCCATCTTGCACAGACTTTACGAAGGCAAAGCCTATGGAGAACCATAACTAGTTTGCAAATGGTACGCTACGTTATCGGTAGTCACTCTTCAGTTGGTCTGAATCATGGCATTAACTTGATCAATAATGGCATCATTGGGCGTCCTGATCTTTCCTCGTCTTTAAAGCATGTCCGACCGTTTTTGAATTTTTCGATCCATTCATACATTTCGCCGTGGTAAAACATTATTCTCATATTGCTTTGAAAGTCTTCTAAGGATGTTGGCTCCTAAAACACTTCCAGACTACAAAATGCGGATCAACGTACGCTGTTCTTCGTTGGTGCAAACGGAGAGAAGGGCAGCCAAGTTTATCTTGCAACAATCCACAGATCACTGACGCGACGGACGGTCTAACAGTCTACAAATGGAGACAACCGCACCATCTGTCAGCGTAGAAGAGTATAACCTCTAAGTATAGGGTGATTCAATTAGAGGTTACAATTTATAATGTAAAACAAAACGCATTGGTTTTTGATAAACTCCTAATGTATTTATTTCTATATGTTGTTTAGACATTGACATTAAACACGATAAATGATATCGCCCAAATGGCTGGCACGAGTGGCCCTGCAGACTTCCGCCTTTTTGATGAAATTTTCCATCACTTTCCGGCATAACTCCTGCGGCAGCTCATGAATAACATGGGGTATCTCGTCCTTCAGCTCTCGAATCGTTTTGGGGTCATTGGTATACACGTTCTGCTTCAAATAACCCCAAAGAAAATAATCCAACGGCGTGAGATCACACGATCTTGGTGGCCAATGTTGATCACCGAAACGAGAGATGACGCAGCCGGGGAAATTTGTGTGCAACAACTGTATTGCTTCTCGCGCTGTGTGGCAACTGGCACCGTCTTGTTGGAACCACATGTCTTCATCATCAATATCATCCAATTTGTTATCATCTCCCGATAACGTTCACCATTGACTGTTACTGCATCACCAGGGGCACTTTCAAAAATGTACGGTCCAATCACGCCGCCGACCCAAAATCCGCACCAAACAGTGACTTTTTGTGGACGATTGGGTGTTCTAGAATGGCTCGTGGATTTTCAATTCCCAAATGTGTCAATTTTGATTGTTCACATACCCATCCAGTTGTAAATGAGCTTTACCGCTGAATATGATTTTCTTCGCAAAATCGCCATCAACTTGATGGTTTTCTAACACCCAATCAACGAAGTCACTACGCTGTCTATGATCTGCTGGCCCTCAATTCCTGGGTCAATTGGATCTTGTAGGCATGCAAATGCAGATCTTTAGTTAATATGCGCTGTGTGGTGCTGTAGGAAAGGTTCAACTGCTGGGAACGATGACGAGTGGAGGTCGACGGATTATCATGGACACCGGCACTCACTGCGGCGATATTTGTGAGTGACCGGCCACTACGAGGACGTACTGGTCTTTGCACATCCAACACTGACCCGGTTCTATTGAATTTTTCAACTAATTTTTTAACCGCGGCACGAAATAGACTTTTATGGTAACCGAAGTCATTTCGCAGTGCGCAAATCGTGTTGGTTAAATTTTCTCCACTCCGAAAATAGGTTTTAATAATTAAAATACGTTCTTGACTCGAATGCCGCTCCATAGCAACAAATGTCAATACTTAAAAATGACTAATTTCAAATATCAGCTATTCATCTTTTACAAGAAAACAGTATTGCCAACTTAAAATTGTAACCTCCAACTGAATCACCCCATAGTACTGGCAACTTATAGACTGTTATAACAAAATTCCGGATACTTATTGACTTGCCCTCGTAGAAGGTAACTAAATTATGCGTAACTTGCGTCACTACATACGTACAGAAATCTGATAGCGTCTTCTGCCATTTTATATTGCTTGGCATAATAATGGACTAAACTTAAAAGGCCTGCGGTAGGTTGAAGGTATTGAAAGTTGAGTTGTCATACGTGTTCCAGTTGGGACAACACCAAATGTAATTTTACTGAAGCGCTGTTTGCTGAATTTCCACCAATTATTAATTACTTCCAATGCACGTTAGACGTCCCTAGGTGTCTAAGTTCACTCTCATAGCATAGGTGTCTAAGTCCCTAGTGTTCACTCTTATAGCTTCTAAAATGCAGTAAATTGTAGGCCTAGTAATAATTTTGAATTTTTCGATGGATTAAACCTTTCAGAAAGTTTGATTATCATTGGATGTTTACTACAGGTTTAATGTAAACTATAACTCGTGAAGGAAAGGTATTATGCTTAATAATACGAGTAAAGAATAAACTTAACTTTGTGATGTGACAAGTAAACTCCTGAGTTACCTAAAGCAGAGTAATACTTTGTTTTAGAATATCACCTATTACTTCTGTTTTTGTTATGAGGGCCGCATTAATTTTACGTCTAGTTTTAGATATTTCAGAGTGGATGAAATGTAAAAATAATTGAAATGTAGAAGGAGATTCGTAATTTTACTTACCGTGTAAGGGGTAAACAATTTGCTGTCTAAAATTACATAAATTGGTTATGTGCGTTCAGTAGGGGAAAGTACAAGATATGCCGAATGGTAAGGGCACTGACTGTTACATAGAACTCTTAATAAATATTGTGTCAACTTTTCTTGTCATTAGTGTTTTATGTCACAGTTTTAGAACAATGTACTTGCAGTCCTAGCAATAATACTTTTACTGTACTTTTAATCTAATATAATACTTTAAAAATATAAGTAATTTTCAAAATTCTTATCTGTCACATTATCACGTTCCTGTAATGAGCCGTTAGGACGTTTCAGATGGACTCAAATTCATCTGCAGGGCAAGAAATTTTCTACACAATAATAATTCTGAGGATCCCTTTTACAAATTATTAAAATGAGTTTAGATTTGTAATGGGTAACTTTTGGAAGTAGAAAATAATTGCAAACTCTTCTGCTAAATTTGCAACAGCTGAATTATTTTGAAGCCTAATAACTTTGCATTGAATAAATATTACTACGACAATTGCACAACGCTCTCAAAAAGTCGCCAGGTGCAGTTACGTAATAGTTTTACACGTTTCTCGGCTACCCGAGCAGATGTACTGTTTCACTGTTTCTATCAATCTCGTGACCTTCAAGAAGCTTCCAGACTGTTTGAGAGCGCTCGTAACTAGACAAATTATGTTGGCACGCGGCCAGAAATACGGAAAAATATTCTGGAACATCTGCAGGACCTATATAACCAACAGTGTCCGGCTTTAAGTTACTTACACCTGGCAAAATTGTAGAGTGCGGATCAAGTGATTGTGGAAAGCGATAGCTTTGTTTTCACTAGCGCGGAACCCTTAATAGTTAACATTATTATTGCATGTGGTCAAACTTAAGTTTAATTATTGTATAAGAGTACCGTGCGGAATTCACATTTTATTTTTTGACTAATTAAAGCCGGTAATTATGTAGTGACTTCATTGGTTTATGTATATAGTTTCCACTGTACCATACGACAACCCGTGAGACCGTCTTAACAATAAGATAGTCATACTTTTATGCACGGTATGAGAATTATATTTACTTATGGTCGCGGATTCAAATTGTAAAGATTTACTGTTTGTCTGAAGAAAGTATTAGTCTAAATATATTCAATGGGAAAAGCTATCAATTTTATCGGTCACATAATTACTTTACTTAAACCTGATTCACTCGTGTCCACATAAGTGCGTACTACCCATACACATAAGTGCGTACTACCCATACACATAAGTGCGTACTACCCATACATGTAAGTGCGTACTACCCATACACATAAGTGCGTACTACCCATACACATAAGTGCGTACTACCCATACACATAAGTGCGTACTACCCACACACATAAGTGCGTACTACCCATACAATTTTTCGTATTTTGTCAAATTTTATAATTGACTGTTTTGTAAAAATATTGTTCTGTACTAGTTGTGAGAAGAGCAGAAAACTGAAGTGTAATGGTTACTCTGTATTGTATTTGACTCAAGGCTAGAATACACATCTCGTTATTAGAAGTTTGAATTCAGTGTTTATCTTCAACAAAGTTTTTACCACAAAATTGAGTCTGCCAGACAACCGGACTTATGTAAGACAAGACTATTATGTAAATTTCTCTTAAAGATAAAATAAACTTTATAGAAACACCATTCCAATAATGAACTCACTTTACAAAATGGTAAGCCAAAAGCAACAAAATAAGGAGATATTATTATTGTATCGAAATGTTAAACGCAGAGTGTTTAATAGTTAATTAAATTATTATACAAATACAACAAAAAAAAAGCATGCGTGAATGCATATTGTTCATAAACTAGTACGTTTTACAGAGTACCTGTTAAATGTTAAAATATCCCAAAAATTAGGACTATTATATTGTTGAGACGGTCTCTATAGTTGTGATCATCGTGTTGTGCAGTAGTAACAGAATAACTGACTCCAATGAAGTCACTACTTACAAATTTAATTAGAAACAAACATCAGTTATAAAATAACAAAAGCACTCTTATGCAATAATTCTAGTTACATGGTTCCTACATATAACAATAAATGTCATCTCATCACGCTTTTGCGTTAATCAACACAATAAGCACTTTTTAATTAACCGAACAGTTACTACGAACTGCACTTGAAATATCGCCAGGTTAAATGAATTGGGGCGCTACTATATCCATTATTTACGCATCGGCCGCCTTTCATTGTAGTGACATAGCGGGCCTTTTATCAAACTTTTCACAAACGTTCGGACCCTGACTTCTAAAAATAAACACTATATTAACAATGTGCTTAAAGTTCCCTTTAAGTTTGTACCTCACATGGGCTTTGCGATTTGTTTACAATTATGACCACTACCCTACTTTTAGTAAAATCAGCTTTAACAAATAAAGGGTTTTGTAGAGTAAAAGTTTAGGCACACATTGCAATTTTCACAAAAAACCATTTTATGTGTTTAAAGGTTATGGTAAGATATATTCCAGAAAGACGGAAAGACAGATAGATAGATAGACAGACAGAGAGGTAAAAAAAAAACAGACAGACATAATCTAAATGGTCGAGTTAAAACTGAAAAACTCGCTTCGCTGGATCCATGAATTAGATGAAAACCAAATAAATAAGACTGGCATAGAATTAGGAATAATATAAAAAAAATTGACCAAACATTATAAAATTTATGTATGCCAATTGACCGAAGGCGTATTTGACTTGTATAAGTGTACATGCCTAGAATCCTATCAGTTACAACTACAATAATAATTTTTTATTGAACCTTAAACATTAAAGAGGGTGGTGTATGGTGTCTAAGACTGAAAGCACTTGTTGAGAAGTCTGAGCAAATTCATAGAAATCTCCTTTATTTTATAAGAAACCTTGAAGGTATTAATCCTTTTTATATATTATCTAAAATCATGTTTCCACCCCGGATCGGTTTTTATAATAAACGACGGGAATTGAGAAAGCCTATTGTAGGGTAACGGATGATTTAGTGCCTACGATAGGCTCATCGCTAAACGCGTCATTGAGCACTTAACCGGTTGCATGACATTAATTTTAATTCTTTTCTTTCTTTTATTTTGCTTGTCTTTTTACTGCCTGTTCTTAATACCCAACGTCTGTGGTATAGGGGATATTAATTTATTAAAACCTTTTTGACCATCTTTAGTAAGTTACACGAACTCTAATAAAGTGTAAAAAATTAATTGCATAATATTAAAAAAGGAGTAATCAATATTTTATTAACACTTGTTTAAATTCATATACAATTTAATAATTAGTAAAATAGTTTACCTTTTTCTTGTCCGTCTGGTGGCCTTTTCTCTATATTTAATTCAACGCGTTTCAGGACATATGTCCCATCATCAGGATATCCCTTGTTGAAGTTCGTCGATCGTTAAAATATTAAAAACACTGTATATACAATTCTACACATAACAATAAATATAATATAAACATAAAAACGCATAAAATACCCAGATTTGAGACACACACGATATCGGTGGTGGGCACCACGACATGCTATAGTCGACTGCAGTGTTCATGTTGTTATATGTCGTGCACTATGGACCTTGTTCTGTATTCTTATCTCTGTGTCGTATAATAGATTGGACTGGAAATTCAGCTGATCGTTAAGGATGACTTCTTCTGTTTTTTTATTTTTGTAAGCTTTATATATTTCGTATTCTTCGATAGCATTCATATAATTTCCTTTTCTGCATATATGGAGGGGTTGAAAGTTCGTTGTGAAATCAGTATAACTATGGTTGTTGTCCATCAGATGGCGCGCGTAATTTGACACTGTTTTACTAAATTCTTTTTTAGGTAAATGTTCTTTGAATCGTTTTTTAAAAGGTCTACCAGTTCAAAAAATCGTTTTTAAAACGATTCAAAGAACATTTACCTAAAAAAGAATTTAGTAAAACAGTGTCAAATTACGCGCGCCATCTGATGGACAACAACCATAGTTATACTGATTTCACAACGAACTTTCAACCCCTCCATATATGCAGAAAAGGAAATTATATGAATGCTATCGAAGAATACGAAATATATAAAGCTTACAAAAATTAAAAAAAAACAGAAGAAGTCATCCTTAACGATCAGCTGAATTTCCAGTCCAATCTATTATACGACACAGCGATAAGAATACAGAACAAGGTCCATAGTGCACGACATATAACATGAACACTGCAGTCGACTATAGCATGTCGTGGTGCGCACCACCGATATCGTGTGTGTCTCAAATCTGGGTATTTTATGTGTTTTTATGTTTATATTATATTTATTGTTATGTGTAGAATTGTATATACAGTGTTTTTAATATTTTAACGATCGACGAACTTGAACAAGGGATAGCCTGATGATGGGACATATGTCCTGAAACGCGTTGAATTAAATATAGAGAAAAGGCCACCAGACGGACAAGAAAAAGGTAAACTATTTTACTAATTATATACATAAGTGGCTTGGATACCGAAAAACATGGATCTAAAACTACAATTTAATGTTTGTATTTTTCTCTTTTAATTATTTATGAGACCCAATACGGTATCTCTTTACGCGTCTCCTTTCGGCTTTATCCTGTTTACACCGACTTAAACTTGGTTCCTAAATAAATATATGAGAATTTTTTTATTTTTTAAATTTTGCGAGTAAACTGAATCCACTCTTTATTTAGTTGTTTTGTAATGTTATAATTTCCCGTAATAGTTATCAGTTGTGAAATTTTCCCAACGCTTCAAGGCATCTTTTAAAGATAGAGCAAAGTACCTTATTGATTTTATTAGATTTTTCACGCCGTTATTGTTTGTAATGCAGGACACATTATAGCCCAGATATTCATAACTGCTGATCTGCTCTAGGACAGTTTATGTTTAATAATTTTTAATCGTTCGAGATTAGCTCCAGGAAAACCAATCAAGAATAAATGGTAGATAGAGAGGACCTCAAATATAATATAGGTAAAGTAGATGAAGAGACCTTTAATCCAAAATTCTTACACATACTATCCGAATATTGTACGACTAACCACCTGTAAGACGCATTCCGAGTTTGACAGGGTAGCCTGGTCATCGGCTAACAAAAACGTGTTGGGCAAGCAAGCTCAGCCGCGTTTGGTCCAGTTGTTGTTGTGTCTTCTTGGAGTAGAGGGACTCTGAAAGTTTGTTAGAGGCACTGGCACTCTATGTGTCGCTAATGAACGTTCCTCCACCTACCGGGACACACTTGTTCAGCCTGTCCGGAAAGAGTGAACCGCAGAGAGAAGAGGTGTATGTGTGTGTGGGGGGGGAGGTGTATATGAGTATGAGGTTAATGGATGCAAGATATTACCACATAATTCACTGCGTCAAGTCGCAGAGGCCGACAGATATAGTGTTGAGCGTCATAACCTAACATCAAACTAAGGTAACCCTGGCAGGTAAGGTATATCAGAGAAGGTATGCCTAGACTGGTAGGCTATATCAGAGGGAAGTATAGAATTATGTTGGATTCATAATATAGATATTTGTTGGAGTTAAACCTTGCTGTTAGGTTGTCGTCGGTTGCTGATAAATTGCGACATATTCGGCCCGACACACCGGGTGCGGTTGCTTGTACCCGGTGAATGTGCTTGGTGTTAGGTTGTCGTCGGTTGCTGATAAATTGCGACATATTCGGCCCGACACACCGGGTGCGGTTGCTTGTACCCGGTGAATGTGCTTGGTGTTAGGTTGTCGTCGGTTGCTGATAAATTGCGACATATTCGGCCCGACACACCGGGTGCGGTTGCTTGTACCCTGTAAATGTGCTTGGTGTTAGGTTGTCGTCGGTTGCTGATAAATTGCGACATATTCGGCCCGACACACCGGGTGCGGTTGCTTGTACCCGGTGAATGTGCTTGGTGTTAGGTTGTCGTCGGTTGCTGATAAATTGCGACATATTCGGCCCGACATACCGGGTGCGGTTGCTTGTACCCGGTGAATGTGCTTGGTGTTAAGGTGTCGTCGGTTGCTGATAAATTGCGACATATTCGGCCCGACATACCGGGTGCGGTTGCTTGTACCCGGTGAATGTGCTTGGTGTTAGGTTGTCGTCGGTTGCTGATAAATTGCGACATATTCGGCCCGACACACCGGGTGCGGTTGCTTGTACCCGGTGAATGTGCTTGGTGTTAGGTTGTCGTCGGTTGCTGATAAATTGCGACATATTCGGCCCGACATACCGGGTGCGGTTGCTTGTACCCTGTAAATGTGCTTGGTGTTAGGTTGTCGTCGGTTGCTGATAAATTGCGACATATTCGGCCCGACACACCGGGTGCGGTTGCTTATTCCCGGTAAATGTGCTTGGATTTAGTTTGGCTAACAGTTGTCGTACCTACGTATTCTCTGTGGCTTTGCGGTTTGAAGAAGATTCCCGGTGGCTGGGAGCGAAACGTAAGCCAACTATGCAGCAATTTCTAAGCAAACGACTACGGCCTAACAAACCAGATTTACTGCAACCTAATAATGTTGACACGGTCGTGCAAGACTACGTTATAAAATAGATATTTGTGTTTTTGGTGTTATGGGTTACAGTGAAAGCCATGGTCAAGGACTGGTTAGCTCTAACAAATGTATAATGGGAAAACCCAACAGTTTTGAGCCAATAGTTGGCCGGTTAATGGAGTCTGTAATCACCAGGAGGGACGTGACTCAGCTTTTAAGTTGTTCCGTTGATGTCGCTTTGGGGCAAAGAGCCGAAGTCGGGAAGGGGACAGTTTACGGAGTGATGAACGTTGTTCTAAGCACGGACAACGCGTGGTTGGTGAGATTTTAGACCAAGTGGCCGGCGATATACTTCTTCTGTAGGGCTCTGAGTAGCCGAAGTCGATATGAGCAAAATCTCGTGAGCGAACGTAAAAATTGGAAGGGGAACTCCGCGCCGTGTAGTTACTGTTGACGATCCATGTATATGACGATAGGGTATGCGTGTTCTGTACAGGCGTTTCCGTGTTTATACTGTGACCAGAGAAGGACGGCAGCTTTCATTACAAACCACACAAAACTTACTGAACTGCACGCTTTACCTCTACACTTACTCTCAGTTCTTTTTACCTGTCTCCATGCTCATGACATATTTATATTTTTATAGTATTTTAGATGTTGCTACTTTTTATTTAACAATAAACAGTTTATTTTAAAGTATAACCTTTGTTTACGATCAGAAAACTCTCTTTCATAAAATTTCAACTACTTTTGTAATGTGTTTCATTTAAATTATAAGTTGTTAATTTTAACTTAAAAATTCGCTAGTAACTAATATTCTTTTAAAATATAGTTGTGAAATTACAAAAGTAGGCCTAATATACATTATATAGCTAGCGTTGAGTATCATATTTTGTAAAGATGCCTGTAGTATTGGACATAGCAAGGATTGTTAAAACTTAGTAAAAATAGACAGAGACGCATACTATAAATTGTAATAGAAAAACAAATATTGACACCAACAGTAGTTATGAATTTTAAGTCCAGTAAATAAACAATTCTTTGTAAGGTGCGTCTTAAATGATTTATGTTAGGTGAATACCATATATTCATTCATATGTTTTTTGTATGCATCTTACTAGGGTTGAACGTCACTAGATAGTACAGCGTTTGGTATTCTGTCTTATGTTACGTTTATATTTTGTGATTAGTCGAGATTGATTTGTCCACATTAGACGCCCATCATTGATTTGTCGTAAAATTTCGCGTAATTTCAAGTAACCACGTAAAGATGTTATCACAATGTAATCTATTCTAATTAATTTCGGTACGATAACATTTTTTGTGTGGATAATTTCATAATATTATAACATTTCTTAGTTTACTGATATGGCTGTGTATGTGAATTTATAGCATGTGTGAATATAAACCTTTTAAATACTGCCTGCTGCACTATATTATAATTAATCTGATAAATATTAAGCAAAATATTAATTTGTAATTTACATTGATTTATTGTTTCAAAGGCTAACTTTTTGTTAAACGCTAGCAAGATATAAATTTTCGACTTTCAAGTGTTTTACCGGTTTGACAAATTGTAATAGAAGATGGAAACAAATGTAAAAAACTTCAGGAAAACAATGCTTTAGAGAAAAAATGTATTTTATATCTTTTTTATTTATCAAGGCTTTTTGTAAGATGATATCAAGTATCAGTTCAATGTTCAAACTTCACCGATGAAATATTTATTGGCTGCGTTTGTAAACATTGAGCAAATTGATAAATCAACGTTTATTGAAGGTGGCATTCTTTCTATAACTACCTATCTTATATATTATGCATAATGCAAATATGTTGTCTACAATAGACGGCACAAAATAATTTGATGATTTGATGGCAGTAGTAGTAGTAGTAGTAATAGTAGTAGTAGTAGTAGTAGTAGTAGTAGTAGTAGTAGTAGTAGTAGTAGTAGTAGTAGTAGTAGTAGTAGTAGTCGTCGTGGTTGTTGTTGTACTACTACTGTCAGCACAACTACTAGCAATGTTACTAACAAGAGGAGGTAACAACAGCAAGTAACAAGAGTAGTATTTTCAGCAGTTATAGTAGTATCAATAGTGACATTTTTCCCTTTTTGTTTAGTTTGGTGGTGTGATATATCTTTCCTTGGTTTTGGTTTGTTTGGCCTTTTACCATTGTTACGTTTCAGCGGGCAGTTTTGGTTACGTATTAGGTAGTTATTCTTCGGTAGCTGCAATGATAGCGTCCGAGAACGTGGTGACCTCGGTGACTTCCGGTGGCTACTTATAGTGGCGACGTTTACCTGCTTGGACAGGCTTAATCAGTGTTGTTACAGAGACAACTGACTTTAGGTTTTACTGTGATAACCACACGCTCTGGTAGCGTTTCCGTCTGCTTCTATATAGTTGATTAGTCTGTATTATCCAGTTGAGAAAGTAATGGAAAGGATGGACATGGCGATAAACGAACTATAAGAAAAAAAAACAGAAAAAAAAGAATACATAAAAGACCTAGGTAAAAGCTTTAAAAGGTTCTAAAGATTACGAAGTTAAAAAATACGTTCGCAAGAGGAGCAGAGACATAATGGCCGTGTTATAAATACTATGTGCAAGTAAAAATTGCAGAGAAATATAGAAGAAAATAGAGCTCCCTCTTGTAACTAATGATATAGCGTTTGAGGTGAAATGTACAGAGCTTCTATAAGTAAACTCATACGTATTCTTGAAAGGGTATTTGAACATCTACCAAGAGAACGAAACTCTTGTCTACGCCGTAGGGAACGATGAACTATCCCATTTAGAGCCAACCGTTTGTCTAAACCCTAGGTATCCTTGGCGACTAAAGAAAATAGCATAACACTAATCACAGTAAACGGAGGCCTGTACATATAAAGTTTTCCGGGTGAGCCGAAGGCTCTTAGTGTCACGAATAGTGTGAATATTCCAAGTGCTCTTAAATGTTGGCTTTTGTGCACGCAGGCGTGTCATGCGCAAATGTGAACATGTGAAGGCCCGAGCGACACGTTCAATCGCACATCCGAGTTGCCTGTGGAATATCGACAATTTGAAAACGCCTGTAGAGCTTGTCAGTAACATACAATATCTTTTTTACATACAAATAGAGAATTAACAAACTATTACGTAATGTTACTTAAGTAATGCTATGTTCATATTTTATTAGTTATGTTATCTTTATTACATACAGTTAATAAACTGTGTTCTGAATGAAAGTTGTTTAGTTATTTAATTGATACTACAAAATTTCTAGTGAGTGAACTATTGTCGTTGTCACTATGTAATTTACGGTAGAGGCTGAGAGTCAGTTCTGTAGTTATTTCAACGATCTCTGCAGGGGCGTTTCCATAGGTTTTCTGCCAAGCGTTTTGTGTCGCCTGTTAGTCTGACTGCCAAAACATTTTCCATACTGTGAGTGTGTTTCATCCACTTTCCGGCACATTCCTCTAACCTGTCATTTAAAGAAACTATTACATGTACATTTTGTTCCTGGTTTTTCAGCCAATTAGATTTTACTTGTCTTGGAAACTTCGTTTCAGCTGTTTGTGTTGGGCTGATTACTTGCCCTGTTGTTGTACAGGGTTTACTGCATAGGCAGGAACAGGTACCGCCTTTAGCTTGCAGTGTTCTTTGTATTGCTCTACATATATTTTAACACGTAATAATTTCTCCTTTTATTATATTCGTTCTCATAACTTAAGCCACAATTTTGAAAACTAAAATGTGATGTCTGTTTAAAAGTTTATCTTTAATTTCTGTTTCAGGATGCACTGTGAATGATCCTCTAAATGACGTAACTTAGCCTCTTCTGAGATTTTTTAAAACTGTATGACCTACAAAAGCGGTGAACGCTATATATTATTGCAGTTCATCCTTAATTTTCTCAATTATTAATTGATTTTTGCAATTTATATTTTACTACAGTTGGCTCTTAGGGCATCAAAGGCTACGGGAAGTTGACCCTGAAGTAAAAATTACCGGAAATCATGGCGCGTAAGAGGGAAGCCCCTGTACATGACTTACACATGTCTTGGCTGTTTGCCTATAGTGGTAAAATTAATTTAATTTATTCATATCTTCCAAAGAACACAGCGCGATGGAGGGCTGGAGGATCTTTGAAGGCGGAACAGGCAGCACCCTTACCTATGCCGTGTTGTGAAGAAGAAGATGACTATGATGATTATTTGATCCAGAACAAGTATTAAATGATAATAAAATTTTGTTGTGAGCAATGTCAGGCTGTGGTCCAAGAATGTCGCTGTGAAATACGCTATAATTTTCGGCGGTGCCCAGGCGGCCGCTGAGATCATTAACTTAATCCTTCTTGAGCGGTGTCAAAACCTTAGTTGCGCTCCACTGACGATAACCGGGAGCCATCTGATATCTTAATTAAACCTATCATAAAGAGTTAAATCTTTTAAAAGATTTAACATTTTTTGTTGATATTATATTTTGCTTACTCCTTATGTACTATGGAAGTTTCATTCTCTGGTAAAAAATGAGATTTTTCATTGTCATTCCATACATTTTAGTAGACTCCTACTATATATGGTTAGTATGTTCTTTTAATATAGAAAATATTTGATCTCTTTATACAATTTTCCTACGATATTCGGCTATATTCTGTTAGGCGTTTGTATTTACTGGAATATTCCTTCTATTTAAAAATTATTGAAGTTTACGGTCGTATGTGTTAAATCATTATTTATTTAATGAAAATGCGAATTCCCTATGGCAATAATTACGTTATCTCGCAAAGTGCAGCCTGTCTCTTAAAATGATAACATAAACCGGTTGAAGTGATTTATTCAATTTTTTAATACATGTCACCTTTGTTCATACATTACATTCCAGAAGTCAAAGATCTGTACTAGTTTCCAGAATATACTAAAGCTGTCTCTTTGCTAATGAGTCACTGCATACAAATTGTTGCATCAAATTTGGGGCCTACGTGAACAACATTGATTACTGTGTAGATCAGTAAACACTACACAATTCAGAAACCAAAATCAAAAAGCAAACTGTCAAAGAGTTTATTTAGTCAGAGCACCAGTCAAAGCAAATACGTAAGTTTATTTCGGACTATGAAACTGTCCGCGCTACCGATATGCATTGAAACAAACAATTTTAACAACAGACCACGCGAAACACTTGGAAGATTTTTTGTTTATTAATTACTTTGTTTATAACATGGAAAGTTAAACAAAAGAAATATATAAGTAATGTGTTTAATTATTACAGGTATATTAAATTCGATTGTGTGTTACTCTTAACTGTTTGTAAAAGTAATATCTTGCGTCACTGAAAAATGTTTGGAGTTGTATTATATGCGACTCTGTAATAACGTGAATACGGATTTACATAGGGTTATCATCTCAGATCGTATGAGAGTTATTGATAAATTTAAATTTTATTATTTAGAACAAAACATTATGTACAATGAGGTTACAAGTTAATTAATAATCGGTAGTTAATAACCTAAAGGTAATGACTGTAGGTAGCTGCAACATATGATAATTAATTATTCATTAGTAATAAATTAATACATGACCGCTTTACGTTCAATATGCTGTAGTCATCATTGTACAGTGAAACAAAACTACGTTTTAAAGCTGTATAACTGTCACTACGGTAAACCAAGTTTCACGTTTGCTTACGCCTCAGTGTAAAGTGTATGTATCAATATCCAATTTCCAATATTCAAGTAATTTTTTGCAGCTTACTTAATGTGTAAATGTTACAAAAAAAATAATGTTTTATATAAAACTTATACACACTTTATACGTACACAGTTTTTCTATATTCTACATTTACACATTGTTATTACAATATTCACGTATATACTTATATTAATGCTTACTAAATTTTATATTTTATATATACGAAGATATAAAATGTATTTATAAATATTTAACGTTGTATTGGAATGTTAGTGGTCTCAAATATTTCTACTAGTAATTTTGTACAAACCACTATGTTGTCTTTGGTATTGACGAGCGCTTTCGGCAGTCAAGCCAGCTTTAGGTCATTTACCAACGCCTGATAAAGGTTGGTAAATGACCTGAAGATGGTTTGACTGCCGAAAGGGCTCGTCAATACCAAAGACAACATAGTGGTTTGTACAAAATTACTAGTAGAAATATTTAACGGTTATTACTAATTAAAGTTTAGCAATAAGAATAATGGTAAAATATATTCAGAATGCAGAGTAATTTAATAATGTAGATGTTCAGCATGTTAAAATAAAGTGGTCGTAACATTTTATTTTTTTTATTTAAACATAGTAGAGAAACAGAGTATAAAGTAAATCATTATAAGCTTTAAATTATATTCTGGCAATATAATTTCTTTTTAACGCTAGAAACTGTGGAAAACTAATGGTACCCAAAGGGAGTTCTGCACTCTTCCGGTATGCGTGAATTGCACCCATCAAAACCGGAAACTGTTTCTACATGCAAGAGGCCACGCGGAAACTCAGTTCCTGCAATATTTCAGGGTGGTGCCTTGAACATGTCGACTTTTATCTGTTTTAGACCATCAGCGGTCCACATTACCTATTTTCTGATATTCATCCCGCGGCCCTAGCAACATAAATTTCCTCATCCTTCTTTTGTTTTATAAATTTCTCTATGTAGGCTGCTACCATTCCGGTTGTATTCACTCTGAGTCCTATAATAATTAAAGTAATAATAATTTTTTTTTTTTTTTTTTTTTTTTTTTAATTTATTGGAGATCTGTAAGCTGTTCGACTGAGCGAACATTTAACAAATTGGCTGACAACACACACAGGATTATGAAGAGCTGACCATTGACAGCTCTTCTTGTTTTTGATAATAGATTAAAGAGGTAACAAAATACAAAACTAAATGATAAAAACATGTAAACAAATGAACAAAAGTCACTATCACTTCCTGCTGGCATGATACAATAAGTTCAAACATTAAACAATGGGCCCATAAGGCACATATACAGGTTGACATTAACACGTATGAATGACACGAATACAAAAACATACAGAACAGATATCACAGACAGTACAATACAGAAAATACAGGGAATACATTATGAGTTAAACCTGAATGGTAAGTCTAATAGTTTGTGTCTTTTTAGTCTATAAATATCTTCACTGTTGTCTAACAAGTTAATTGCCAGGTGATTGGGATGCTGTTCTAGTTTGGAGATGTGAGTCTTGCAGAGGCGCATGATTTCTTCTTTCACGGTTGAAACTTTGAGGTCGCGGTGTATAGAGTTATTTGAGACAAACCAAGGAGCGTCGACTATTGATCTAAGTGTTTTGGACTGAAAGCGCTGGATAATCTCAATATTACTTGTACTTGCAGTACCCCAAAGTTGAATACCATAAGTCCATACCGGTTTAAGCACGGCTTTATAGATCAAGAGTTTGTTGACGAGACTTAACCGTGATTGTCTGCCTATAAGCCAATAGATGTTTCTGACCTTGTGATTAAGTTCAAGCTTCTTAGATGTTATATGTTTTTTCCATGTTAGTCTCCTGTCCAGATGCATCCCAAGGATAATAATAATAACAATTATTATTATTATAATTAATAATAAGAACAATTATTATTATTATTGTTGTTGTTGTTATTATTATTATTAACATCAATTAATAATAATAATAATAATAATAATAATAATTGCTCCTTCGAGGGGAAACCGTGTGTCTCATGGTGACTTTCACCCACTAAAAAATCTACCTCTAGTTCAGGCATTCATATCGATCCTAGAATGACTTAACATATTACTTCAAGATGGAGCCTATGTATCGGGCTCTTTCTAATCGTCTCCTATCTTCTACTGCAAGTTAAGCCTGCCTTTTCTTTTCTAGTGGGACCTATCAAATAAATGCAGAAATACAGAACTATTCTGCCTTGCCTTGAAGCATAATCTCAACTGAACTCTCTGGCGTGAGTTCCCCGAGCTCCATATACAGTGCCATCATCTCCCTTGTGAATCTGGAGCACTTGAAAAAAGGCACTTGAAGAATCACCGTATTGGCATCCTGTACTTTGCGCTTTCCCCATTCTGTACAAAATGCAATTGGGAAGTAAGTAGTGTACAAACTAGCACAGCTAAGTACTATTCTAACTGAACAGTGACGAAGCGTCTCAAGTGAAGTCTACATGTTGTTTCACAAAGCCAGTCTAGCTTTTTTTTTTTTCAAGTAAACAACCTTCCACACGAAATACATTAAACTCAGTTTGTGTAGGGATAGGGACATTGATTGATTGCTGAGGAAGTCTAAAACAGTCAACGATTGTGCTCTTCCCTGTCAGGCAATATACCATCGCCACTTCCACTTACGTTTAATTATTGATATGTATATTGTATGTATTTAAGAATACATACATAAACATAAACAAAGCCAAAAATGACACATGATGTACGTAAAATAATAACACATAAGGTAAAGTGTTTTGTAAGTAAAACTTAAAATTATTTCATATTTTATTATAAACGAAAATTTTAACAATCTCTGTACACAAACAAAAGAGAAAAACTGAGGTTATAACATTTCTTTTGATACAAGTGTGTACACTCTACAAATACAAATACAAATATACAAGGAGAAGAACAATATTACCTGAATAACAAGTGTCGATAGTAGACCTTGTTCGCTAGTCACTTGTTTATAAGTAACAATCGTTACTGATTATAACGATGTTAACATCGTTACTGACTTTATAAAAATAGAAAACAATAATTGTAACATTCTTCCATTACTTGCGATAGTTGGAAGAGCTACCCTATTCCGTGTAACTTGAGTGACAGTGCATCGAAAGAAGACACTCCAGTTAACAACACAATTAAGGAAACCAGTGTAAGCAAAAATACTTAATTTTTCTACGTATGAATCCATAGGCACATAAACATTTGGAGTTAATAAATAAGACATAAACTTTTGAATCTCTAGTTGTTTTAGAGCATTTTCATATTTCCAATACCCTTCCTTTTGTTATACGAGTTCATTATGTGATTCTAGTTTCTAGTAACAGTATTTTAAGGTGAATAATCGGACTTAGAAATTTTTCTAATTTTATAGTGTTCAAAATTGGAATAATTTATTTCACAATATTTTAATTAAAAACGTTCTTCCTGTTAATATACGAATACTCTTCTCTCTTCTTATGTGTTTAATCCTAAGATTCGTTTACAGCAGTCTTCCATTGTGATCGATCTTATGCTTTCCTCTTCAATTCCTCATAAGTTTCAGAATTTACATCATCCATAATTTGCTTTATATACTGCAGCATTGGTCTTCCCTTATATCCTTTACCTTCTAATGTTCCTTCCATTACTAATTTTATTAGTCCTTCATGCCGGAGTGCATGTCTAATAAGTTTTACCCTACTTCTAATTTTGCTTTTCAACAAACACGGCTCATTGGATATTCTGTTCAGCACCTATTTATTTGTAATTTTGTCAGGCCCTTTTATTTTTAGTATTTGCGATAACACCATATCTCAAAACTGTCACGTTTCCTTTTTCCCTTCATACCGGTTGTCCACGTCTCGCAACCATATATGACATTGCTTCTTATAAACTCGTTAAAAACGTTTTCTTTTTTAACAGAAATGCTACTTGTTGTTAGTATTCTCCATTTTTTGTTAAAAGCAATCTTAGTCTAATAGTTTATACTTCTAATAATATGTCTTTTAGTTCCTGAAACAAAATGCACCTGAATACTACGAAAATGTAAATTTAACTTGTACCATGCTCCTCCTCCTATGCGACCACAGTCCGATATTGACCATTGACCTCCTGTATCTTGCTTGCCCTCCTACTTAACTTCATTGATACGGAGGGACTCTTATCCTCACATGCCCACCAGTGTCATGGCAACAATATCACTCTATCTTATCTTTGGATGGTTACATCTTGTTGTTCCCTCCACATTTCCTTTTTTTTAATTTCATATCTAATAGTAGCCTCCTTCATTTTATGAGCATATTCCTTGGAAGTAGCCTCTACTTTTTCCTTATCTTGTATCCTCTACTCCCATTTATCTATCAGACCTAATATTACCTTCAGAAGTTTTAGATACCATCAAGAATTCTACTTCCAGATACTGTCTAGGTTTGACGCCTGGAAACATGGTTGCACGGGTTGCGTAAAACGGCATAGGACGATGTAGAAATGTAATAGAGAAATATATGTATCTTGCAATGAAATGAATAATACTTTTCTATATGCACAATCTTTGTCTGCCAATGAATATTTCTTGATATTCAATAACAGCAAACTATAACTTCAGTGAGTCTGCACCAACTGGATTGGCATCCTTGAATTATATAAAATGGCTTCTTATTATATGTTTACCCAAAGTTTAATGCTTGTTGTTTTTGACAAAAAGTAAATGTTTTTTTAGCCAAAGTTTGTCTTTTTTCCTGTGTTGTGACTGCATATTTAATATGTGTTTCGAAAATATATCGGTGTGTTTCAGTGTTTTCATAATGAATGTAGGCTCATTCAGTGTTCACAAGTGTTCAAATTAATCTAAATATTTTTTCAGTGTTACATTACTTACGTAGACTACTCTATTTATGACAGATATTACGCCAGATATATAAACTAAATTTAATAATGTTTACTGTTACTTTCTTTATGAAGATTCTTATAATTTTGTTTTGTTTTATATACAAGTATTCAGATTAAATTCTTACTATTATTTTTAAACCAGTAATTTGAACTTCTTACTTCTTCTTTATAAAGTTATCTGTTTTTTTTTTAACTATAACATATTTGGTTTCTTTTTATGTGTTCCGTTTACTGTGGCGTCAGAGATGAAAGTAAGTTAGCTCTGTGACCTCCATATTTTGAAACCGTAGTTTTTTATTAAAATTTGAAATTTACATCTCTTTTCGTATACCTTATTTTCTTGATATGTTAGGTATAATATAAAATATATAACTTATTCAAAGACTGTTTTCTAACTAATCATCCATTTTGTGAATCTACCCTAACGTTTTATTTACAAATTATTTTACAGGATACAGGATAAACATATACAGGATAATACAGAATAGTTTATATTATTTTTATTTAGCTAAATAAAGCACTGCATTATCTTTAGAGCACATTTAGTTCACAAATTTGAATACTAAGGGAAATTAATTTTGCTCTATACAATTTTTATTTAGTTACGTTAACAATGTGTCACAAATAACTATTTGTAGGTTTACTTCACCTCCATAGAGCTATTACCCAATTTTTTTATTAA
Organism: Magicicada septendecula; assembly: GCA_034769895.1. Lineage (NCBI taxonomy): Eukaryota > Metazoa > Arthropoda > Insecta > Hemiptera > Cicadidae > Magicicada > Magicicada septendecula. Next base: position 407,697,334 of record CM068373.1, read on the forward strand.
TAGCATATTATATAAAGTCAGATTGCTATTGTAAACTGTCAAACACTTTTAATTTTACCTCTGCGTTGTTAAAATATAAAATTGCCTGTATTGTTAATTATAACCGCAGAACTTATTTTACCAATGTGACAATAAGGAGTAGCAAAAGATTGATGGTCTATAATAGATGAAATAGCAACAATATATGAAGAATAATGAGACAAATTTTGTTTAACCAAAGGCGTTGAACTGTTCTATTTTTACAAGTAACCTATCGACATTCAGAAAACTCTGTAAACACGGCTTATGCGTGACAGGACATTGATTGATTTACCGCCCACCAGAGGAACAGAAAGCGTACAACAATTATACCGTTCTTTTATCTTTACAACTAAAATCTTTTCTGTATTATTTATAAACGCGTAACTAGGCCTATACAGTTGTGTACATTGTCTGTATTTATGAGCTCTGGAATCAAAACAAGCTCCCTCACTAATTTCTGTAGTTTCTGGAACTACCGTACTGGATAATGTACGAGTATGTTATACCAAGTTTGACTAAGTGATACTAAACCTTACAAATATTAAAATATCTGCACGTTAACGTAGTATAAGGCGGTAATAAACAATAAAACAACGGCAGTGTAAGTGAGTTAGTGTTGTGCCCGTAACGAATTATGTGAAGATAATTAAAAGTAAGCCAATTAACAGACACACTATTAGTCATTTATATTGGTATCCAAATTGTAACTTACTGTTAATAACTAGTATTTTAATATTAAATAAATTTTTATAATATTATTCAACTGACAATGTAATTAGGTATGCAATCGTGTTGAAACACGTGGTTTAGAAAGGTCTAGGAAACCGGAAGTTCATGTCAACTAACACGTGGTCTATTTTCTAGTAAAGTATACAATGTTTTAACATGTGAAATTGACGTCATGTGCGTAGATCTATGAAAACACGGGTGAGCCGTGTACTAACAAGCATTAGGCAGTCTTTCACAGTCTCAAATAAAGCAGTCTCATAGTCTCTGGGAAGTCGAAGTGTATCGTCCAGGGAGGGGCTGAATTAGGCTAGAAGTCAGGCACGGCGTTTGAGATCTTCAACGACTGATGCCTGTCAACGAGGACTGAATGAGGAGCAGGTTGGACGGACGCAACGCTCACGAGGAAACCCTGATATTGACATAACAGCTTAAGAGGACAACGGCAGGTGTGGAAGCAAGAGAAGGCCCGCGAGATCGTCAGGACAACTTAACCCAGCAAATTTCAAAAAAGTAAAATTATAAAATTTTTTTATAATATAAAACAAACAAATACTCTATTTAATTTGCTGTCAAATATTTTTAAATTTATATGTTTTCAAACTCATAATTTTTATGTATAACTGTGATTGTTTTGTATAAAATAAGGGCTAACCACTAAATGTATTAATTCAACAAATCAAAATTTATTTCTGCAAAGAGCAGTCTGCTTCAAACCTGCAATATATTTTTAATTACTTCATAAGGCATTAAAATATGCCTTCTGTTTTTCAGTATATTGTTTTCATACTAACTAATAAGTGGAAGGCATAAAGAAGTGACAGTGACATTAACATTTGTTACTGTAAAAATGTTATTAACAAATTTCAAGTGTTAATAACTGACTTCGTTCTAGTATAGGCTACAAAAATTAGAAAATATACGTTTCAGAGAATCAAATATTATACCTAATATAAGACTGAAATACAAGTAAAATTTGACCTTTTAGAAAATTATATAGAATGCGGTGTGTCAAATATGTTCGTCCTTAAGAAAACGTATTCGAGAATAGTTATATAGGCCTACTTAACGTTTTCTGTGATGTTATTGTCGTTAACATTTTTCTAATGGCATCAATAAATTTTTCAAGCACATGATTAACATTTCTCGACGAGAGGTGTTGTGAAGTAAAACATGTAAGTGGGCATTCAAACTGAATCTTCATGACAGAAAATCTATTTGTATCACGCCAGTTAACAAAGCGGAACCTTAAGTACGGTCTTCTACATTTTTAAAATATATTTACCACTTTTATTTTCAAAATTTAAGATGGACATTACAATCAAAATTAACATAAATTTACTAGAAATGGGATTCTTTGCACGAATTCAATATAAAATTATAACAGTTTTTTGATGTGAAATGTAAATACGTACTTTGAGTAGGTACTTAGCATATATAGGGGTAAGAATGTAAGAATTGCTTTCGCAAATAAACTTAAACTGACGAATCCTTTTTAGGAAAAATGGCACTAAACAATATACTTGGTCAGCCAGAGGATTTCTCTTTTTATTATCAAGTGTTAACCAAAAGATGGTTTCGGTACCCTAGAGATACGTACCGAGGTCCAAGGTCCAAGGTCCGAGGTCCATTTATAGCGGTCCAATGATTAATACTAATAATTATGTGATGGTCTTTAAAACTGAGATTTAGACAAGATGGAGAAAAGTTGGGAAGGTTTTCCATAAGCACAGAGTAAATCTTTTAACGTACACCTATACGTTCCTGTTTCATGAAGAGAATATCCGTGATCAGCACCACAAGAGATTAACAGAGTACGCACAATTGGTCCTTACTAATAGTACAAAAGGAAATACTAAGTAATTTACGGAATCCTATAGATAATTTAGGTAAAGAAGTGATCGATAGCAATAAATAAATAAGTATACTGAAAAAAACTTTGAAATTGTGGAACAAAAAGGTAAAACAAGTGGTACAAGAAAAACAGTGTTACAGTTGTACAGTTGCAGGCATTATTTATTTCGATATCTATAGAGCGTTTCCTTCTGTGTCGGTTATTCTGTTTCCACTGTTGACACACGACGATCCGTGCCCCGTCGTAACAATGGTTTTGTATGACCGTCAAAATTAGAACAAGAAAAGTTAAGAGAAGCAAGCAAACGTCAGAAAGGCTAACAAGTTCAACTTAACAGAATATGTTATTCTTAATTGAAAATAATTAATTTGGTAGAACACTAATAGACATACAATACAGACTCCTACGAAAAACCAATTTACCATGTATTTATAGGCGTTTATTTAACGTTTATTTAAAAATATTTTATCACAGTGACAAAGTCAGTGGCAAACAGGAGTATGTGTACCAATCACTGGTTTGATTTAGGTGACACTCATATACTAAAAAATTTAATTAATTATTGCCGATAACAATATCAGTAGGTTATAATGTAACTACAACTACCGTCATAAAGTTAGTTAGTTAGTAGGAATCAGGAGTGGCAGGTGGATGAGTTTTAGGATAATGAGAATCAACACATTAAATTCAATGTAATATCGAGAACGATGCTGACCTGTGCCTCACAAAGCCACGGAAATGGGGCATATGTAGGACGAGCACAAGGAGTTTTGCAATAGTTTCTGAAGAAAACCCGCATGAGAGTAACGAGGTTTTCAGTTCACACTATGTATTAATACACAGGAAATGGCAGTTAATGGTGGGGGGGGTATTAAATCTTGAAACTAGAATTTTAGCAACGTCAAAAGTACGCTATAATTAATAAAATTCATCGAAATGTGTTACAATGGTTTTCAGTGCTTTGTATTATCATATGTTACAATTTTATCGGCAGAACGTATAAACGTATTAAGAACTGCTGATGTGATGTTGAACGCCTGATTGTCTCGGCATTCCGGTATTGATTTATTTCTAAAAATATACACCATTAGCCCGCAGACTCTGTTTGGATTTTACCGTTTTACTTTCGGTTTAGCCACCCCCTCATACAAAGGTTAAGCTGCCCTCGCTTTTTCTGTCAATCTCTTTTGCACGTATTTTGTTTTAGATGCCCCTGAATGTTGGGTCACAAACACCGCTCGCATGTGTGTGTGTGTGTGTGTGTTTTTTATTTTTAAAATCAAAGCATCCCACAACACAGAAGCTTTGATTGATACCAATTCTTTTGTATAGCCTACACTAATATCCTGTAACGACTTCTAACGCAAGCTATGAAATCGCATTCAATAACTTACCGCTCTCGTAACCTTAAAGTGTAATGCATAAAGACTTAAATTATATAATTTACTACTATTCTTGATTAAAGGCATTTGATTGCTAACCATCGGCTGTACTAGTTGGTAAGCAGTATAAACAAATTACATTATAAGTCCGTAACATACTGTCCGGTGCACGCACATGTGAGGCGTACCACAAACGGATAGAAAAACAAATACCAAACAGTCGACTTAAAACTGAGAACTGGCATCGCTATTGAGTTTCTACTGCTGGTGCTACTCCTCCTCCTCCTCCACCTCCTCCCGCTACTACTACTACTACTACTATTACTACTGCTACTACTACTGCTACTACTACTGCTACTGCTACTACTACTACTGCTATTGCTACTACTACTACTACTACTGCTACTGCTACTGCTACTGCTACTACTAGTACTACTACTACTACTGCTACTACTACTACTACTACTACTACTACTACTACTACTACTACTAATACTACTACTACTACTACTACTGCTACTGCTATTACTACTGCTACTGCTACTGCTACTGCTACTACTACTGCTACTACTACTACTGCTGCTGCTGCTGCTACTGATACTGCTACTGCTACTGCTACTACTACTACTACTACTACTACTACTACTACTACTGCTGCTGCTGCTGCTACTACTACTACTACTACTACTACTACTACTACTACTACTGCTACTGCTACTGCTACTGCTACTACTACTACTACTACTACTACTACTACTACTACTACTACTGCTGCTGCTGCTGCTGCTGCTGCTGCTGCTGCTGCTGCTGCTGCTACTACTACTACTACTACTACTACTACTGCTGCTGCTGCTGCTGCTGCTGCTACTACTACTACTACTACTCCTACTGCTACTACTACTGCTACTACTACTACTACTACTACTACTACTACTACTACTACTACTACTACTACTACTATAATAATAATAACTATCACTATTATAATAATACAGTTGCCTAAAATAGTGTAAGATGACGAATTATACTCAAGAATATATTACATATTCTTCATAATATTAATTATAATATACATCCCTTACAGTCTAATGCATAATAATTAGTACAATCATTGTAAAAATCCTTATTGCAAAACGTGAGGGTCTAGTCCTCATTTCCCCCATACTCCCGTTTCAAGGCCTTGTACCCTTTTGAATTATCCTGTTATCGCGTCTCATATACAAAGTTCTAGAATGTCTGTACCTGAGATGTAATTCTTCTTAAGTTATTATGTGTCACTTTACAATGCTTGTTACTGTTATGCTGTAGGTCTGATGTTAATGTCTTGACAATCGTTTTAATTGGACGGGATGTGATTTAAAACGTAAATTTCTTGTTTGCCGTAAGTGGTATAATAAGAAATAGGCAAACAGCCTCTACATTATAATGAACGAATATGTTTTGAATTGTCTGAAAGTTTTGTTAATGCACCTTAATAATTGTACAAGTATGAAAGTGTTATTAAATTAAAATTTGGTTGATTACGATTCAAAGTTAAGCAATACTGAATGCAGTGACTATAAACGTTTAGGATTTTAGTGAGATTCGACAAAGCATTTTCAAGTAACTACAGAATTGTGCTGCCGGTACCGAGGTGCTTCATAGTACGCGTTAAATATACAGCTAAGCTTAACTGTTATTTGAAAGTCGGTCCGTTGCAATTCGTTTATTGCCTACAGGTGTGAGTAATTATGATTATTACTCATAGTAGTTAATTAGTTCTAGGAATCCATTATAATCGCCCAATGGAACAAATGCTCTTTGTGGTTCAAGCAAGCTACTATTAAGGCAATAGGTCGAAAGTTGCCCAATAAAGTAAAGTAAATATGCTGGCAATACTATTGAATATCCTGATGCAAGCGTCAATCATAAAATAATGTATTGAATGTTTATTGAGAAATATCCTGGTGTAAAATGTAGATACAAGTTATTGTTTAAGTTTTCCTTAACAAAATCTTAATAAAGAACTTTAACCATTAGTTTCGACGACTTCAAATCGACTCCTGCTCAAGTCCGCATACTTGTGACGAAGAAAAGACAAATGGAACAGCAGAACAAATTTAATCTTCTACAGCAGACGTTATAACCGTCAATATAATTCATATCACAACATAGGATACTTGTAAAAATAAAATAAATTCACAGTCAACAGCTTTCTAAATTGTTATACGTTGTTTTCCATTAATCCTTTGTTTTACATAAAACACAACTGTAGGAGTATGTTTATGTGCATCTAAAAATATATAGAAGTATACGTGACTGCGCGAGCGTGTGTTTTCCTGTATGCGCTTGTCTATGCATACTACAGTAGTAATAATAATATAAGAGCTCTACAATTTACTGAGTGCAGCAGAATTCTAAATTATTATAAAGACAATATAAACATATGTAACTGTAAATATTTACTATCACCACGTGAAAGGAGGATGTTGTAATCGCAATCGGCAATCACTCCTGAAAACGAGTGTCGGGGCAGTTTGAAGCTTGTCCCAAGAGACAACTTTAGAGGTGATCTGGGGCAAAGCATCCTTTAGCCGTATTGTAAAGTTGAGAGGAGACGTACGCCAGAGCGCACCGGAGGCGGAGAAAGTGGAGGCACTCAGAAGAAGGAGTTGTGTATGTATGTGTGTGTGTGTGTGTGTGTATGCGTGCGTGTGTCAACGTAGTTTAAATAGTCAAATGGGTGTCGGAAGATGCAGAAGTAAGTGGCAAAGTAAAAACTAAAAAGGTCAGCCAAAACTGAGTCGAGTAGCAGGACGCTAAAGACGGAGGGGAGCGCCAATGCGGCGTCAAGTTATGAGCGGGCGGCGCAAAGAAGAGGAAAAATATTACATGTGAAGAATATAAAAATGTAATCAGTTGGAAGACCAGGTGGTGTATTTGTGATGTGTATTTAGGTATTTCTGTGTCTGTGAGGATTCCTTTGAGGAGACTCATCGGCAATGGCTAGAAGACGGTTTATAGGGAAGGAAGGTATGTGAGTGTCCCGGGTAGTTCTGTTGATAGAGGGTGCCATGAGTTAGGTAGTTACACGTTTCTTAGCATTTTGAGAATATTTCCAGTTTAATTTAAAAAGGAAAGAGTCCAGGTTGGGAAGAGTTTATTGAAGGCAGACAGGAAAGCGATCTACAGATTTTGTCACCGTATACATTTCAAACATGGAGACCCATACCTACCGACCAAGACATAATTGGTGGTAAGCTAATTTTCCGTAGTTTGTCGGAGAAGAGTTTCTTGACTGTACGAACGCATTCGTACTACCAATTATCCGCTACATGAGAATAGCCGGACATTCAGCAAAAAAATGAATTGAAAACACTATTCTTCTTGCGTGTGCCATAGCGGAATTTATGATTCGGAGATTTACGTCTGAGTTTACGTTTCCGGGGTTACATCAGTATATTATAACGGAACCAAATATTAACTATTTGGGGTTATATGTTTACCGCATACTGAAACCATATTTAAATAAAAAGTAACAGTTAAAACTCCATTTGAATGTAGGGCATTGAAAATAATGCTGTGTAAAGCAACGCACACGTGGTCATTATGTAATCAGTTCGCTGTACAAGGAAGCGACCACACCCAAACTGTTAATTATTAATATCTCGGAAACTAATAAATAAAGGCGAAATCTAACATAGCCAAAATGTTTGCCGAGATATTAATAATGACGTGTGCAAATTTGATGCAATATAATTAACAAATGTAAGAGTTAATTAAAATAATTAAATAACTTCTGTTAAAATAGAGTTACAGTAATGAGATTTTAGAATGTTATAAAGATAATAATTTGTGACAGATTGTATATTTTAGATTTCACACAACTTGATTTGCAACCAAGTTATTGCAAAATTAATTAAGTACAGGATATCCTTAGCGACAAAGTGGTTCCGCCGAATAATTATATATTAGATAATAATTCTATTCTCCGTCTGTGGGAACCAGACTTCATTCTCACGGACTAAGGGAATTCTAAATTTTATGTGGTAGGGAGAGTGTTTCGACCAATGAAATCATTTCATGCAGCCCCGGCCAGTGCGATGTTTTCTGGTGGAAAAATCACTCTTCTGTCAGTACTCACGAAGTTAAGACGTAGTCCTTCGATCGTCTAGTAGCCAAAGCGGTGAAGATCAACAAGAAGATTCTACGTGGTCAACACACACGCAATTACGAACACACTAACTACAGATCATCTGTATAGCTCGTAATTGTTGTGTAAAGGCGAGATACTCTTCAGGACATCAACTAAGCTTATTGTGTACTACCAGATAGTCATAAGCACGCAAGAGATCCACCCGACTTCAAGACCAGACTTCAAGAATACAGCAGAGAGGCCGTCTAAATTATTGGTTAACAGCTGACGAGCAGAGCGACCGCCCGAACGAAGCACACACACACACACGCTGACGTGCAACGTGCAAATCGACGGAGAACCGGAAGCAGTTCCAGCAGACAACAGCAGACGTTAAAATATTCACAAACAGCAGGGAAGCAGAGTGTTGCCAAATTTTGAACTCCACGACCGAATCCAGCCGTTCTAAGCAGATTACTTTCTCTAACCAAGGACTCGAATCGACGAGGGACAAATCGGGACGACATCCTCTTCAGTAACAGGAAAGCAAAATTCACTTATTTATTTTTCAGATCAAATTTTCTATTTTTCAATTAAAACATTGTAATTCAAATAATTCAGGTGCCAAACAAACAAAAAGCAAAGACTCTAGTAATTAAAAAGTAAATTCGTTGTGATAATCTGTATAGCAGTTTAAGGCTTTAGTAAGTTAGAGTTAAGAAATAGAAGTAGTATAAAAGCGCTATACAAATCTTAACTGACTATCTAATCTTAGATCATACTGCAGTAGATCAGAAATAGAATCACTAGAAATGAAATAACGTGAACTAGACTGTCACGTCTAATTTATTTTAATTATTATTCTAATTAATTCCAGAGTTTTATATTTTGTCTCATGAACACTTAGATTCAAATTAATTAAATAAATTTAATTAAAATTCAAATCAATTCATAAAGTCAAATTTAAATTGCAATTAACTCGCAAAGAACGAGTTCAGTTTCTTTCAACTATTAGACAATCGAAAAACATCGATTCATTGTATAGACCATAAGAAAATTCATAACATTATAACCATTCTATTCTTGTGTGTTGTTGGTGTAATAAACAACGTTTTATTACCCCATATAACAGTGTTTTATTGTTGTACGATAAAGCCTACCAGTCTCACAAAACTCTCCCCCTTTAAAGTAACCCATTTTGTGTGTTGTTGTAATAATTTGAGATTACTAGCTTGCGAACTTCAAATCCAAAATCCACACGCCCTAGTCGGAAGAATCTGCAAGATCAGACAGCAGGTGGGTACTCACACACAACATTACATTACAATAACGCATAGTAGTGTAGTTATAATATGCACTCTTTTTCAGAGAGATTATCGTTGCCTCTCTTGGGAGTCTAACAGCATGAATGGGGTTTCGAATCTTCTCAAATTATTTACCTGCATTCAGTAGAAAAGTAACACAGTTACTTACACCAGCCATATAGTAATGTTACAAATTATTCTGAGGTAATCTCATGCTCTAATCTTATCTCCCAATCTAAGTTCTCTGTTGAGTTGAAAGCATAAGGAAAACGTTGTGTATGTAATTCAAGTGGATGTTTCACTGCTGGATGATATGTGGTAGGTCTAATTGCGACGTGTAAAGTTACGCTTTCAAATACACTGTCCTACGTAGATGTCAGATTAGAAAATGTAATTGTTACTTACAGCAAATTAAACAAGTTAAACACCAATTGTCAACTTAACGTAAAATAAACTACACATGAATGATTTTAAAAAGTTTACAACCGATCAAATTTCTTAAATATTATTCTCCAACTTTATCTATACAATGTATAGTTTACCACTCACACCATCATTTTAATTAGGTATTCGGTAAAGTCCAGGCAGGCTCACAGGGGGTAGATGGCTGCCTACCACAAACGATTAGCATTAATGAAAACGAATAACAAGTTCAAAGTTTGTTGCAATAGATTTTATTTATTTGGATTCTTGAATACCATATCTAAATTAAGTATCGTTATTTCAAACAGGTAGAACATTTCGATATGTAACTGATAAAAACTCAATAAACGGCAAAGTAAAAATTTTACAATAAATTAACATATTGCTAATGTTGAATTTTAAATTAGCAAATAAAATTTAAATTTACAGCTTTAAATGTCTTTCTTGAGGCACTTAATACGTGAGCATTAACTTGGCCTTAGGGAAGCAAGGAAAACTGTCTCTGTTTCATATAGGTAATTCTTAGCGGGAGGGTCCACGGCCCGGGGATGAGCCCGCAAATATGTCGGCGGCTAAGTTCCGTTGAGGACCGAGTATTGTAGGGTATATCGCTTTACCCTTGTCCAGAGTTACAGAGATAACCACAATGGCGGTGAAGACAGAGAAGAGGAACTTCAGAAAGGTGGATCCTGAGGACGTGGTATCCCCCACTTCCAGGGACAGTATGGAGCCACATTCCTGGGGCAACAAAGGCAAACAGTACCGGTCAGAGCTTAGGGAATGGAGCAACCTCGCATTTGGGGATAGCACCCATGATGGCTAGACTTAAGCCGTCATGGAGCAGCCGTGTTACGGCACGTCACCCTATGCAAAGTGTCGGTAACCTTTCCAGAGCAATAAGTAAGTAAGTAATACAAATAAACAACAATGCACGATACTGGTAACACATTGTTACGCAACGGAATATTTTCGAACAATAGAGTGTGTCGTTCGACGTGTTTCTCGGCTACCCCAACAGAGCCCAGCTGTAATGTTTGTGTGCGTACATATTGCTGCAGCTTTGAGATGAAAGACAAGTACGTGTCTCTTATCATGCGTCAACAGTCGAGGCTATTTGAGACCGTACCGGTCGGCGCACTGTGTTCAAGGCCAGTTAGTTTACACTGTTTCTAGTGGATTCGAGATTGGCTGTTTAACACGTTATCCAAAAAGTGACAGATTATTCTGGCCCCTCAGCGGGGTAAAAATATAAGTATCCACCGACGGTCAGTTCAGTTTACGTCGGCGATTATTCAGTGCGTTTAAGTGGCGATTTATTCAAGTGAGGTTCGAAGTATTGTGGCAAAGTGTTATTGTGCTGTAAATATGTTGGGACTCTATTAGTTGATATTATTTTTGCATGTTGACATATTTTGCTCGGCTTATTGTACAACGTGATTATAAACTGTATTTGTGATTAATTAAAGTTGGTGATTAGCGACTTCATTGGTGTCTTGTATTTTGTTTCCACTGTACCATACGACGATCTGTGACACTGTCGTAACAATATACACATGAAAGAGTAAGAAAATAAAAAGCTAATAAAGCTTATAACTTGAATACATATATGCATTTATAAATATACAGATATTTGAACACGCTATGTTCAGAAATTTGAATTACAATACAGCTAACAAAATCTGTTACTCGGCTAAAAATCGAAGGTATCTAGTAGTTGTATGATGACTTAAAACGTGATGTATCAGTTACGTCATGCGATGTAGAATAGAGATTTTGGAAATACAACAATTCAATGTTACAATATATTTACAGTTTCTTATTTAAAAAATAAAAATATAAATTAGATACAATCTAGCATTCATTACATTTTTATTTTAATAGTGAATATTTTACAGTGATGTTGGTCACAGATTATTTTGTTTTTTACGCCAAGAGTCCATGCGCATGTTCAGAAATTGTCGATTATTATATAGAATGATCCTACACGATTTTTACATCAGATTGGTTTGAATGTGCTCTCAGAATGTACTGACGTCATTAAAATCGATAATATGTGCATAAACATTACAGATCTGTAACCAATATCAGTGACGTTTCCTCACTACACGTAATATAAACACATTCACTGTTTATAAATGTAAACTTACTATAATTCCGTGAAACCTTACAATTGCACAAACAAAAAACGTAATAACCAAAATAAGTAAATGTGAGCGTTTAGTAAAATGTATTACACATATGCTAGTCGCCTAACTTGTAGCAGCCGCCCGCTGAACATATTCATATCCATCTGCATGAATAATAACACCGAGTTTCTATTGCAAGGATACGTGGTGCCTGGAAAATGTGAGTTTCATTTTATAGCGCGCTACTACTTAATGAACAGCAGACGTGAAATATAAAATTCTTTTTGCTAATGTGTACACACTTTTAACCTAATAGAGGTTTCTGGTTGACCTCGGAGCAGAAATATAAAAACTAAATTGTGTTTCTAATGTTCGGGCGTAAATTCTCAGCCATTCCAAATGAGGACTTATAGCAACCGTTAAGGATTAAAGGCCAAGCTACCTTACATTGGCTTAAATGTAACACGCCTTGGTCTTATGTTTTGCGGCCTTGGCAAATATGGCCTTTAGCCCAAAGACGTCGACTTTGCTCAACTAAATGTAGAAATCATACACACTTAGACGCAGAACAATCTTATCAGATCCTATACAGTAATCGTATTGCTGTTAGGAAAGACAAGAAGTTCTGTCTATCGCTAATTGTTTGTTTCAGAGTACCTTTTACTCTATGTCTTTGTATCGGTTTACCAAGACCACTAAAACCTTCGATTATATGTTTCACAGTACCTTGTCCACCAGAAGTACAAACGGGTCGTCCTTATCAAACGTCCAATTTGCATAAACCGCGGGCAGTCTGCAGCGTGTCTTCGTTGCCTTCAATACCTATTGACTCGGACACCGAACTGAAGTAGAAGATAATCCGAAACCATCTAACAAAAAGCGTAGCGCCATCGTATATTGCAAGAATGGCTCCGCTGTAACCGGGTTGTTCAAAGAAGTTCCAAAGCTCAGTGAATCGGTATAGGCAACACATATCTCTCACCTCGGTGTCCATAAAAACGAAGACATTGCCATACAGGTCACTGGTGTATAGTCTAGCCATTTTAGGCAATATCCAGGGGGTGCCCTCGATGATAAACGCACTACCCAATCTACTCTCCGACTTCTACACATAAGTGTAATGAACGGTTTGATCTTCAAAGTAGTCCTCCAAGGCTGATGTAACATAAAGGACACTTGTAACATTCAGTTCACTTGGGTGGTACAACTACTCGCATCTACTGGTAACATCCAGCCGGCAGTTTCGTTTGCGAAGAAGGAAGGCATCTCGCGTAGAACGTGCGCTTGGACCACCGGCGGTTGGATGTTATATTGCCAGGCTATTATGAACACACAGGAAGTGGAAGTGACTTTTGTTCATTTGTTTACATGTTTTATCATTTAGTTTTGTATTTCGTGTACCTCTTTACTCTATTATCAAAAACAAGAAGAGCTGTCAATGGTTAGCTCTTCATAATCCTGTATGTGTGTTGTCAGCCAATTTGTTAAATGTTCACTTAGTCGATTAGTCGAACATATTACAGATCTCCAATAAAAAAAAAAAATTATGAACTCACGGATGCCGGCTTGTCGAGTAAATGTACAACAGCGGTTGTACAATCTTGGACCACGTGGCTCTGGAAGAGCTAAAATTGCAGCCACATATATCTGGAACAGTAATAAAGTCGAAGACGTAATGAAGTCATTCCTGCTTGACAGGCTCAACTTTGTGCTATGCTAGTGCGGAATGCCCCTATGGCATAGCGCACCTCAACACTGTAAACACGATCTAGCTTTTAGAAGCACGACATTATGGCTGAAGAGGACGGCGGGCATCCATAATTGAGTTTATGTGTCACTAGTGTGATGTACAGGTGCAATAAAATTACTCTGTCTGCTCCCCAGGTCGTATGGAAGAGGCACTTAATGACATGTATGTAGCAAGGATTTGCACTTCGCGGACATTACATCCACATACATAGTAATAATCAGTTAATTATCAGTTGCAAATTGACTGAAACATATGACTTCGGGCTGTCTGTAAATTTAAACTTTCAGTTGAATACACACAGCATATCTGATAGTCAAGAGTGTTTTATTCTTATTTTATTCGCTCTTTTAACCTCTTTCTACACATGAAAGTAAATGTAAGTAAATGTTTGTGCTATTTCCGTTATTACGAAATTTTATCAATCCGGGCTGTGTCCGGCCCGTCAATTCCGTATTAGGTGGACTCTAGTATAAGCCTGACTGTTGTGGCAAACCCCATGTTGCTTAATAAATTTACATGAAAATTGCAACCAGTCTTTACACCAAATTTGCGCTTCGTTTTTCATTTACCGCACTTCATAACTAACAACAAAACAAAAACAACAGGCAAAGTATCGTCTGCTGACACCATGGTCCCTTGATTACTACAGTATGAAGTCATCCTTGCGGTAAGCGTTGAGGCACATATCAGCCTGCAAGCGCAATCCACGTGACCGTCGTAACTCGAAACCTACGGTTTTCCGTTGCTTTCTATAGGTAATTGCGACATTTATTCACAGTCGTACTTTACTTCAACTTCTAATCGGAACAAATTGTGCAATTTATGCATGTTTGCATAGACTATAAACACATTCCTTTGATAATTAAATCAATGTTAAATTAAATTAATCTAAAGTAATTAATTATATCATATTGTTACGACGGTCTACTCGATCGTCGTAGGTACAGTGGAAACGAAAGTACAAGACACCAATTAAGTCACTAATCACACCTATAATTTTTACAGTTAAACAGTTCGTAATTAACAACACTGTCTTTTACAACAAATCAAATGAAAATTGTTCACACCCAATAAAATGTCCACTAAAATTAAACACAATTGTATTACAATTATACCGTCCGATTATAAAACACCACTCTTAAATAATAACCACTTGAACATGCACAGTAATATCGCTACTATAACTCTCGAACAGCAAGGTCAATAATTCGCACTAATACTGAAACTTAAGGCCGCTGCCGCCATGTATACCTGCGCTCACAGACCAGGATGTTCCTAATTGCGTCTTAGCGGTCGTGTGAACTACGTAATTAACTGCGGCCTTGACACAGTCCGCGCGGCTGGCGCCTTCGAGAATCCTCTCGAAAATGCGCCGACAAGCACGTACGCCACACGTGTTACATCGATATTCTTCTGGCACATTCGACAAACACGGCCGTAACAATATATTTTTATTGAAAATATATAAATTAAGAACTTTTTAATAAAAGTAATTTATATTAAGATAATATTTTTAATTTCAGGAAATTAACGTTACCTACCTTTTTCAAAACCTATTAAACAGTATATTTTATTTACTGAATAAATTTCAATGGTACATATAAGTGTAAGTGTATAAGTGTTTTGTATACGTGTTGCTTATATAAAATATAACATATTTTAATTAAATCGATAAAAAAGCAATTTAAGAATTTACATATTCAATAAATTGATTTCTTCAATGCTGTATAAATATTCTGATGCATATTCATTACATTAATGTATATGTTTATCAAAAATGTTGGTGAGTATTTTTCACAAACTTGCGAGTTACGATTCGGCACGTTGTGTTGTTTAATTTTAATTACACTGAAAACTCTTTATGAACAGAAGGTTTTAATTTAGGATGAGCCACTCTCAAAAGCAAAAAAAAAAAAAACTAAACCCTGTGAAAGCTCTATTTTCACCAAACACTCTCGTTTCCACTAACAAGATTCGCTTTCACCAGACAAGTCTTAATAACGTGAATGCGTACTATCCTTTCCTCTCTTGTTCTGTATAGTGTTAACTACACTCTCTCTTCTAGCTGTTAGTCTGTCTTTACTATTCCCTGTATTATGTAGGCCTATATCATTTTACTACGCTTACATTACACTTTGCAAGAAAATAATAATGCGAGCGAGTTTTTGTAAGTTATGTGACTGTTAAAATTTTTATTATGCATTATTGAATAACACCAGATTTACTCATACGCACACGGGCGCCTGAACATACGCGCACACAATCGTGTTCTAAATCCACTGTAATTTATATCTGAAACACGTAAAAGGGCTAAACATATATTTTAAGGGTTTTAATGATATAATCCAAATATCTAAAAAACATTTTTATAACTTTAATCAAACTAACAAATTACATTTAACTCGGGCTTTTGTTTCCATATCGTAGAGAAACTGAAGGGTATACTTTTGTATATAAAGTATAAAAGAGGTAGATATCATAAAAGCCATAGCACAAAATGACGGTTATGATGAAAGAATAATAGACTCTTTAATTTTAAAGAAACAGAAGAAAATTACTTTAAAAGAATTTTATTCCATAGAGCCAGATCAGGGTAACAAAAAATTTTACTTAACAAATTATATTCCGTGAATAATAGGTTAAAAAACCATGATCTTAACACGGTATCAGTAAACAAACGTAATCTTTTTCACTACTAGTCAATAATAAAGAAAAATCAAACACATTGGAGAAAAATGGAGTTCATGAAATACACTGTGCCGAATACGATGCTATTTATATCGGACAATGTGGCCGTGTTCTGAAACTTCGCATTTCTGAACATAAGAAGGCGATTTTAACCAATACAGCCAATACAAGTTTTGCAGATCATTGCTTACAACACAATCACTTCATAGACACAAAAAACATAACACTACGCCACAACATACAAAAAGGTAAAAAAATTGATTTGTTAGAAATTCTAGAAATTAAAAAAGCAATAAAAAATAACAAAAATTTAACAAATGAACAAACTAAATTTTGTGTATCCCGTTTATTAAAAGCTGTTATTTCGTTCAGTTAATTTAATGTTTTGCATTCAGATTACATTTAGTTTAGTTAATTTTATGTTTTGCATTCATGATTGTATTTTGTTTTTAAAGACACCTGACCTTTCCTTGTCTCTTGCACACCCCCCCTCCCAATCACAACACAGATGCTCCAGATACGTCCTAAACAGGTGGTCACCACCTTTACTCACATCCTGTGTTTAGTAATTTCATTCATTCGCTTCTTTGACAATGGCTTAGTTAGTCGAAACAGCTGTCAGAGTTATACAAAATTTGTGAAACTTACCAAGTGTTTTTATATATTTTACAAAACCTTTGAAAAATAAATTGTTATTTATTGCGCTTTGGTTATTAAAATGTGTTTATAGTTAAGGACATTTAAAGTAAACAAAACGAAGTAAAAGTTAACTAAATAAAATTTACGGTATATTAGAGCAGCGGTCATTGTTCAATTGAAAAGATGCCCACTTGTACATGTAAACGAAAATTTATAAACAATTTTTAACGAAAACGCTATGCGTATTACGAACATATATTTTATTGAAAAATGTCCAGTGTAGCATGCAGAACATCTACAAAAATGTAGCAGTGTAGCATAACGTTGGAAATACAAAAAAAAAAAAGAAAAGTATAGGTGAATCACGTGTCTAAGAGAACCCGAGAGCTCATATAAGCGGCAACACTGAAAATATACCTGGGACCGCCAACATAATACAATGTTGTAAATAAATCACAGACAGGGAAGGGAGCAACGAGTCACTTCGTGCATCTAACTGAATTGATGGGGTGGTTACTGTTACAGCTTGTGAATAAAAATGTTTCTTTGAATACAATAGAATGTGTTGCTTTTATAATATAAATCCCCTCAATTAAGCATATTTCCACTTTCCTATATGATAAGATTTGCATTTAAAATGACATAAAACTATTTTGCAATGTGTTAAATGCACTTAACACACTGTGCGTTACTTACTTAGGTGTGTGTATGTGTGTAAATGGTTCTTGATCAAGAACCTTCATACGTAGGCAAATGTTGAATCAAAATCTTATTAATAGTTAGTTCAGAATGGAGGTGTATGTATTGTTATTTTCGGTGTCATAATAAAATTATATTGTGAGTTAAGTTATTACCTTTTAACCTTGATCTTATTGGTGTTTCAACGCTTCCCATATCTTTGCAGAACTTTTACTACAATTCCATGTCTTAATTCTATCAATACGGTTGTTGATCTTCCCATTCATTATCTCAACAAAGTCTCTTGCCTTTTTTCATACTTACCTTACCAAATATTTTAATGTTGAAGTACAGTCATTTCTACTGTAAATATTAAGTCATGTACATCAGTTTAACATGAAATACATTGACGTCATTAATTATTTGTGTAACAAAATACACAATCGAAAGAATATTTGTTCACAGTGTAAAGTAAAATGAAGTAAGTTCTTAAAAAATTACTATTCTGTATTATTAAAATAGTAAGTGTCATGTAGTAGTGTGAGTGTATTTGTTTCAATTTCTACTAGGGTCTGCTGTTATTGTCTGAAGTAAGTATAAGGAGAGAAAAATAACAACACTCGTTTCTGTTGCTAACGTAACAAGCTGACGTTGTATCGTTTGTTATCATCGACCTTCGTGTCAGTGAGCAATAAGCGTTCTTTGTCAAAGCATTTAATGGCACCTCAGAAACAATGCCACTGTTTCAACATAAAACTACAACGAAAATACATAGACATTCATATGTCTTACAATCCTTGGTTCTGGAAACAACAAATCCGTGGTGACCAATAATTTCAAATGGAAGCAAAATCGAATTACTTCAGCAAAGTTATACTGAATAGCAACAAAGAGAATTATGAATTAAGTATACGAACGTGAAAATTTAGTGACTTCTAACGAACACGCGGCAGAAATATTTAAAAAGCTTTGATTGTCTAGTGAATTCTAGGGAGGCTGGCATAAATCAGTAGTAGTTGGCTACTTTCATCGGACCTATATTAATCGTCAAAACGAAATCAAGTATTTTTAGACATGCCAAGAGTTACGATGTTAATTTTTGGAATTGGTTTTTCCTTAGCGTTACTCTTAACCACAACCTACACTTATTTACTTTAATGACGGCATTCTTTCTTCTGAACAGTGTGTAATATTTATAAGTTTTGGTTGTGCAAAGAATATACAACGTGTCTTAAGGATTCCTGGCATCGTGATCACCATCAAAACCACCAATTACCAACAACACATTCATCTTTACATCGTCCTTGCCTACGTGGTTATCATGTTTCGTTTCCTTCTTCTCCGCTAACACTATCACATTATTTAGCGTTCACTGTTAGACTTATGTATTCACAAAGAGTGTCTTGTCGTGTACATTTTGTGATATTTGAGACAATGTGGTAATTTTTTTTAATGCTGTTAAAGCTTTAGTAGCTAGAAAGACATGTTTGATTTGGTATCCAAGTTATTTATTGACAAAATCTGTATAATATTTACCGTATTTCTTCCGTCGTGCGACTTCGTGTTGCGTTCGATTGATTTACGCGTTTCGAAACATATGTTTCGTCTTCAGAAATAAAAATTCACTCTTAGCGAGGTCGTTAAATATTAAAATTGCAAATATTGGAAAACAATTCCACACATATCCACGTTACTGTGTGTCCACACGGTAACGCGCATATGTGTGGAATTGTTTTCCAATATTTGCAATTTTAATATTTAACGACCTCGCTAAGAGTGAATTTTTATTTCTGAAGACGAAACATATGTTTCGAAACGCGTAAATCAATCGAACGCAACACGAAGTCACACGACGGAAGAAATACGGTAAATATTATACAGATTTTCTTTAGTAGCTAGTTTTCCTCCCTCCACCCCTTGTAAATGCTGAACCTATATGCCAGAATCTTACAGAACTATGATTGCTTTGTAGTCTAGAGATATATATTTATCGCTATAGATAACAGCGCCGCCTTTAATCTAAATTTCTGTATCCGCACTATTGCTGCCTACCTGACAGACTGTTATTCTGCCTCCTAAGTCATTTCTACTTGTCCCTACGTCACTTTTAAACTTTTAATTTAGGTAGGCCTATTGCTTTTTGTAACGATACTTTTTTTTTTTTTTTTTTTTACAAACAGATGTTTATGTAGCACAGAGACCTAATCCGTCACAACGTCTAATAGTTTTTGTTTACATTAAAGAATTCAGCTTTGAATTACATCTGTCAGCGCCGCTTATGTACCTTAGGTCAAATTATTATCCACTAATTTGATACGAAATTAGACATAACTAGCACAATTTATAGTTTACGATTGTGCAATGACTGTGGCAAATGCCGGATTAGTTACAATAGCAACTAATTCAACGTAACGTCCAAAGTCGTTGCTGCTAATTGTAAAGTTAATTTGCACTGTGGGTGTGAGGGTTGTTTACGTAACGTGAATTTTGGTAAACAGTCCGATCGTGCTGCTACACCTGTGTCGAACCCTTATAAGGGAAAATAGAATTGTCGACTGCTGGTAGTCCCTATATGTGTAAAGTCTTTACGTGTCACGTTTCATATTTAACACTACTGTAATAACGTATAGGATACTTTACGAGAAAGGTGCGTATACTTTACGTACGATTTCAAGACCAGTTTTACCTTACTCTGTGGAACAGCGGAAACTATGTAACAAATTTTTCGAAAAAAGACAATAAATTAATATCAGAACAGAACGTATATACTATTAATTTAACATAATGTTAACAACATCCCACTTTCCAATACGTGGTATACGGACTGTTAAAAACAAAGATAACCTTATCCGCATAAAGCCAATTTACTCAGTGCAAAATTCGATTCAGTGATGTAACGAATATGAAACCTTACTACTCGTAATGAAAAAAAATTTAATATCCATTGTAGTAAATATATATGAAAGTTCGTTATTCCTGTTGAAGAGGTGTACTCTATTGCTTGGTGTTGTTAAACAATTAAACTTTATAAACTTTATAAAGTGCTCTACTGAAGACACGTCGTCTAAGTCAGACTAATAAATTACGTTAACAATGTACTTTGATACAGTCAGTTCCGATGTAAACATAGTCAGGTCTGAGTCAGATCTGATACGACAAAATTAAATGTACACATGTGTTAAGTAATCAACGTACTTGTGCGCCCTACGTATGAGTTTTGTGAAATAATTATATCATTAACAAAAGTGAGATATGTTGAGTTATGAGGTTTGTTTCTAATTTCGGTGCTTTTATGCCGTCATCACTTTACAGTAAGCAGTGTTGCAAACATAAGTTATCAAAACAAACATCATCATCGTCATCATCACCATCTTCATCTTCACAACACGGAATACGGAAGGTGTTGTCTATGCCGCCTTCCTGTGTCTACCCACACGTCTGTCTTCTATAGGTTTGTACATGCAGATTTGTTTGGCCAGTCTAGAATCTGACATTCTTTCTAAGTGTTCTTTCCACAGTAAACGACTTTTAATTTTTTAATTTTTCATTCAAGTTAAAAACCTGTAACTCTTCCCTTATGGCCTCATTCTTTATACCGTCAAGTTTAAAACACCTTTTAACTACTCTTAAGAACAATATTTTTGAGGCCTGTATTTTACTGTCCAGTCTCTTGCTTGTTGTCCATATGTCACATCCACAGGATACACGTACACGGACTGCCATATACTTTAATTTTATATCTCGGCGTCCTTTGTTTTTAACAATACGGTTGATTGTTCCACAGATGGTCTGTAAGTAACGAAACGTAACATCAAAATCATAATTTCTACCATAACCAATATCACTTCCCAAAGAATTAAAATGCCTTCCCTATTCTAGAATTTAATCATTCATTACTTTTTTGTTCTTATCGGTTTCCTGCCTTGAATTGCCACTATCTTTGTTTTATAGTGGAGACTTTCGTACCGTAAACAGTCGTCATATGAACAAACATAAATTAGATTTTCTTTTGTTTGAGCCGTGGTTAGTCGTCTAGATGCGTGGCAGACAGTTGGTGTGAGCTTCATTGTTTTGCGCAAGGTGTTTGTTGTAAGAGTTATCGGAAAATTAAAACTTCTATTTCTTTAAATGATGTCCGTAGAATCCTCTACATAAAGCAATTCAATGCCACCTTGTAACCCACGACGCAGTGGAAGACATATTGTTTAAATTAAATTATACTTTTGTGACGGCAGCGGTATGCGAACATCTGCTCTCCGGTACCAGCGGTGGACACAGCGAGCCAATCCGGCATCAGCATTCGGAGCGAGTCAATCAGCGATCCCGGTTAGCTAATAAAACCCGGGCCGGCAGAAAATTTTGCACACTTCATCGCCACGCCATCGGACGCACTTCATCTCCTCTCCTCTCTCGGACGACATCGAGGCGGAGTCGGCCGGAAGGAACAGCCAAAGAATAAAACCGCCGCCGTTCTTGCGTCTTCGCACTCCCGTTCCGCGCCAGCGATGGACGTCGCTGGGCCGGCAGCCGACTCTATAACCGATGCCGAAAGAAGAGGAGGACTGCAGTACGCCACGATCAGCGGGCGCAGCCGCCGAACATCTTAGCGCGGCACGACCATCAGCTTTCTTGCCACCAGGTCCTTTTTAGGGCCACCAAAAACACTAGAGTGTACGATTGGCGCCATTTGTCATGCGGCAAGTCTTTTGTCCGGTGACACTTTATATTGTAACAATGGTGCCTGTATGTCACAACTATACTGGCTTTCCAGGTAAATGCTTTTCTCCAACGAGAAATTGTATTTACTTACTCCTCGTAAATTAATAAATAATGTAGCCATGTTCTGTGCGCGCGCGCGTGTGTGTGTGTGTTTGTAATTAGAGAATTTACCTGTACAAACGTGACTATTTAACTGCTAGTTAACTTTTATTGTACTTCAAACTAATCTTAAGTCACTTGTGTTATAATGTAAAGTGTTCACTTATGTGTAATACACATCATCACGTTAAGACTTGTATCATTTAGAATTAGAAATAAAACAATTTAAACTCCTACAAAAATATTACACTTTGTCGTTTGTTAATAACATTTTATCAAGTAGTTGCATCAGCAATTTAACTGGTAAATATTCAAACTTTTTGTCATTTAAACATCGTGAAGGAGGAGAGATTTGCCTCGTATTTTTGAAACGAGGAAAATAGGCGCGCGCTTTCGCGCACACACAATTTACAAAGCTAATCAAATTTGTTAACATATATATATATATATATATATAAATACGCCAAACGGCCGTCATACATAATGTTACAAGAAAGGAAATCCTTATGTTTTGATGAATGTAACAGGTAGGCTTTAGGCTTTGAGGACAACCATGGTATACCGTCCTTTGGCAAACGCATTTACTTCTTTATAGGCAAAAACATTGCATTGCATATACGCTGCTTGTTTTCTATTACTTAATCACAAATCTTGGAAAATAAATTAAACAAAATTCTTTACTATAAGTTTCCTTACTTATTATGAATGTGCTTTATGAATATGCTAATATGCTTCAGTTTTAATATATCGGATGCAAAATTTGTACTGATTCGAATATGTAAATTCGGATTGTCTCGATAAATTTTATATTAAAAACAATTGTAAATTTTATGTGAAAATATCAATTCGACTTTTCTTTTAAATTACTTAACGAGATTTTATAGTAATAATTGAAGACTACCGTTTACGGTGAATACAGCTGATAAAACTTTTCCCGAAATTTATTGTGTCTATATTTGGCAACTAACATGAATTGGGTATCTGCACTGACCTGAATCAATCCGAACATAGTTTAATTTCGTTGTAAGCTAATGATTTTCCACTAGCAGTTGACAATGAGTCCAGTGTCATATTTACATAATCGTATTAAGTTAGATATGTAAAATGCTCTGAATAACCTACTTCTAACTTAATCTTGTTAAAATTAATGCGTAGCATCAGTATTTTTGCGGTGAATTTTAGAGATTGCAATATATTTAATGTCAGTACCAAACATTGCTATGTGTGTACACTTTCATAGGTAAATGAAACACAGTAGCCTCTGTGCTGACAGTACTTTTAATATATTAAGAACCTACATACCCTTTTAAATTTTCTAAATTACTTAGTGTAACTTAACTGATCATCATAATTAACTGAAAGAAAATAACATTCTCAATAACATATTCTATAGATCGGTTTAATTTTCCTCTTCTATTAATATTTTTCTTGCAGTTGTGTTTAGAAGAAAACAGGCAAAAATATTACATAATACGTCACAAGACGTACATAAATATATTATACATACATGACAAACGAAGTAGTGACGAAAGGTGTAGGTATTAGTTTTTTAACACATTTCGAATTTGTTGCGAGTGTAGATTGTTCAAAATCGAATCGCGATTTAGAATGAGTTCAAAGATATTTTTCTATTGTTTATTCCCGTAGCGTTAAAACGGTAAAAGATATAGACAAAACTGAGACGCACAAATCACCTAGTCCGTTACACATGTACTGTTACAGAGTATTATCATATCCGGTGGTTTTCTTGCAGTCATGATTTATTTAGTAGAAACAACAAGAAACCGCACAGACTTTTATGGCAACCAGTTTGTTTTTTCTTCAACTGTATAATAAATAGGCTTTTTCTGTCTGTTGCTGTTTGTAAAACACTGTATGTTGCGTGTATATTTACAATTTTAAGGGACATTGGTTTACAAAAGAAATGCTAGTTCTTTCCCTTCTCATCTCCACTGTTTACATACCTACATAAATATAGTTCAAGCGTTCATCGTAATTATTGTACGCTATGTTCTAACTCAAGTGGAATAGATACAATATTTCGTTGAGAGTGTGAGGATTTAGGGTGCGTCCTTCTTTGTGTATAGATCACGAAATTTACTGTACAACAGTAACACAAAATCTACTGTACTTTACAGAACGTGTGTTACTTCTAAACATTTTGTTTATTTAACGAATAGACTGTGTAAGAGGTAACAAAAAGTCACCGCTTTTCCATTACATTCACTATAATATTTTTGAAGTTGCTAGTATTTGAAGGAACTAAAGAAAATATTGTCAATAACGACTTATTTTACTGTTCAAATATATAAAATTAATAATAAAATTTTTCTTTCTAGACATTTGTCTTTGTATTACGAGGTAATTTTACAAATATGTTAACAAATAATAGTGGCTTAAATCGTAAACTGTTAAATTGTACACTAGTATGCAGCTGCTTGTAAATACTGTCAATGCATAATTAAAATTAATTTTCCGTAAAAATTATTAATTATAAATTCAAAATATGTAAATAATATATAGTTTTCAAAGAATCTTTGCTAATACTTGATTTTTCACACCTATTTGTTTGTCCTAGTAAACAAACCAATGAATTTAATTCTGATGAACTTGTAAAAATTATGAATAGATAATACATAATATATTCCCACCAAGCAAAGTTCAGCAAAGTATAAATTTGCCTGTGCATTTGTATGTGAGCTACTACTTTAAGAACTCGTGTTATTCGTATTTTGTATTACTTAAAAGAAACTCAGAAAGTTGTAAATAATACTTTCAAAGTCTAATCTGATATGTATCATGGTACAAAGGAAAATAAATAAGGATCGTTGTGCTGGTCTGGCAAATACCTGAACTTATTAAATTTCATTTAGTATGTTTATGTAGTGTTGTTAAAGAAACGAGCAAAACAGTATGTACTCTACCAGACCATCAATTTCAACATTTTGGATGGCAGATAATTACAATCCGATTTCAAACTCTTACAATATAAGCAAATATCCAGAACGCTAATGATCTCTTGCTGAGAGGGTGAAACGGTCGAGAAGGCGTAATTAAATTTTTAGAGCATTTTCTTTTATAGCGGAACGGTTTGTGCTCAAGCCTTTTTAATCATCTAGAAGTGAAAGATCAAATCAGAATACAATTATGCCAAGTACAAGTTCTTTTACCAATGGACTTTGGGTGTCATCAGCTTAACGCCAAGCAGAGATTTTGAAAGTACAAAATGGACTTTCAGTGTAGCAAAAGATCATAACTTTAAGAAGAACAATAAAGATTTTTGTGGAATCCTTGGATATCCATTATTTGGGGGGGGGGTGAAGGAGTTTCCGAGTAGTCTGTGAATCTGAAATTACAAAAAAATATCTGCAACGATACAGAAGAAATACAAGAAAAAAACAACGATTGGCACCATAGTGCAAAATAAGGAGGAATGGAAGACAGACATTTTAGGCATGTGAGAAAATTGATACAAAGCAATTAACTATAAAAAGTGTAGTAAACAAAAACTGTACTTTTACGTGAAACACTTTAGAGACATTAGAAATGGTTTATAGAGTAACTTCTGTATATAGTAGAATTAGAATAACATAAGAATTTACATAATCAAAAATTTTGTACTAAAAACTCAAGTTTAATTTTCACATTCCTCGTTTATTATTAGACGTTTTGTATTATGAATCCACGTACTTTACTATATTTACTAGGAAAACTAAAGCGCTTTGTTTATTAAACGTAGAAGGTATTTTTTATATAAAAGTATATACGTGTATTTTAATTTTAATTTATTATAATAAATTTAATCTAACAAGCTTTTTCTAGCAAAAATTTGTTTTTTAAACACATGTTGTACATCAATTAAACAAAAGTTAAATTTTTCTTCGCGTATGGTTATAAGAATTCATTTGTTTAGTTTGTATAATTGTAAGTCGACTATTTTGAATATTAGCTTTGAACTACAAAGTTGAACCTGTTTTTAATACGTACCTACTTCAAGTTAAAACCTGAAAATGTTTACTTCAACGATAAATACAATTTAGTGGTTAAGTCTAACTTTTGCTAAACTTGTGTTGCTACCACTAATACTCACACTTCCATGAGCGCTTTCAAGCCTCTCGGCTCATCTTCATATGGAAACATCAACAAACGGAAACAACAAGCCGAGAGGCGTGAAAGCGCTCATGGAAATGTGAGTATTAGTGGTAGCAACACAAAACGTTGTTTCCATCTGAAGATGAGCCGAGAGGCTTGAAAGCGCTCATGGAAGTCTAAGTGAGTATTAGTGGTAGCAACACAAGTTTAGCGAAAATGTTTACGGTGGTGTTGGAGTGTTAGTTTACCTTAACTAAAAACCAAAGGATCTCATCCCCTACAGTTACCCTATTTAGGATGTATAGAGTCAATACAGGTAGTCAGCAATGTCCGTTTAAAAAAATTATTGAATTCATATCGTGAATCTCGACGGCCGGATTACAGGCACATCAAAGTTAGTTTTTTGTTTTCAGTGTTTTGTGTAAATTCCAACTTATTCCTTATAGTAAAGGATAAAAGGAATAGAACCTTGTAGTTAAACAATTCTCTGTTTTCCCACGTTAGCCGATGGTAATGTTAGGCTAATTTATTTTGTAATCTATCTGATTGAATCATTTAGTCACTGTCTAAATATCACTATGAGTAGTGTAAACAACAAAATGGTACAAAAAATAAATTCAAAAAATCATACTGATGTGAGCTACAAAATAAATAAGAAAAAACCGTATAATATTTACCGTATTTCTTCCGTCGTGTGACTTCGTGTTGCGTTCGATTGATTTACGCGTTTCGAAACATATGTTTCGTCTTAAAAAAAAAAAGTCACTCTTAGCGAGGTCGTTAAATATTAAAATTGCAAATATTGAAAACAATTACACACATATCCACGTTACATGAGTGCGCACTCGAGTCGGACCGATCGGAAACATGTCTTTCAAATAAATATGGCATAGAAATACCTAAACAAAGAATCCAGGAAAACAAAATGTAGTTGTACAAAATACAATTAAATGTTTTCTAAAACTTTTGGATCTTCAACGTGTTTATCCAACGCTTACATGACTTTATTCATTCAAACATGAAATTTAAATCTTTTAATTTGCGCGTTTTCCATTCGTAGCAAAGTAAGTTCTTTTAAAAAAATTTAATATACGATGAAAATTATTTTTATTTACTCATACTGAACGTCTAACCGCCTAACTAAAGTTAAAAGTACTACTCATTTGTAATTTCAGGTAACGTGTACACAGTTATGGGCACGTGATGAGAACAATATTATTTTTCGTTTAATACATAATCTGCGTTGGCATTAACGTTATGAAATGAAATTATTTTATAAATTACGAAGTGATAACAATTTTGTCTTGTAACATTTTAATGTGCTTCCGCATTTCATTTTAAAATAAATGTACTCTGCATTTGTATGAACTATTCTTCCGTCGTATATAAGTGCAGAGATATGAGAGATTGTATGCGTCTATTCAGTGCCAAGTATTCACGGGGAGACGCAGTGCATGCTGAAGTGCATTTTATCATTAACTGACTGATGCTAGCGGTTCCTGAACACAAAGCAGGAAGATGCAGGGAGATGGATCCGTTTGCTCAGAGTGCGTAGCCTACGTAATTGTGTAGTACGTACCACAGATTTCAAAGCGATTTCAAAATAATTATTGTCCATATCGTATTAAATTGATATCCCCCTACATCTACTAAGCAAATGTTTTATAGAATAATTAAAGTAAAATTAAATACATTTAGTGACATAAATAATGAAGTTAATGAATTGTTTAGCTTATTTAATGAAAGCTACCAGTAACAGTATAGTTACATAAAAATATATAGGACTACACAATTTTATTGCTTTGACAACTCTAAAACACGGTAGATATACGATTATTGTACGTCGCGGAATTCTAAAGTTTAAATTTAAAAAAAATATATAAAGGCAGGACATCTTACATATAAAACCAGGTGTGTAGCATGAATAAAGTAAGTGAATAGCACAAATCGCAAATGCACCTGTTGGGTAAATAAATTTATATGACACATTGGATGTTTTATGAACAGTCATTGTCGACAATATTGCATAAGCCTTATAAGTGTGCCACTGAGTAGCGTTAAAAGTTTTATAAGTTAGGTTTGGTTCTAAAAATTTTCTTTTTCTTCTAAAATCGTATTTCAGTGACACGTAGATCCACAGAAATAAAAATATCGTTTTGCAGTATAAAACTTGATGGTGCATGCAGCAGATAACATTTGAAGCCGTATACGAACGCAAAATGTTGAGTGGATAAAACTTGCTGAGTTGTAGACAGTCAATTGATGATTGTAAAGCATGGATTACAAAAGTAAGTTTTTTAGGGCAACGATATGATTTTATTCATATCGTTTTACGAAATTACTATTTAAGCAAACTTTACACGTTTTTACAAACCCTTGTGTGCTTGGAAACGAATCTTCAGAAAGAATTGCTTCAGGCAGTTAGATAGCAAAAGATATTTGATTTCACCCTAAATCACGCTACTAATGCGTAAGTCTTATTACTTAAAGTTGTAGTCGTGATATTTGTAATTGTATTTGCACATATTATTTAAGAATGCGAAGAGAAATCTGTTAAAGGAAAACTGTGGAACATATTCCTCAATGCGCCTTCGGCTAAGCTTTGTATATTAACTTATAATCAACTTTTAATTAAACTTTACAGTTTAACTGTAGAACATATTAATCGTGTAAAATGTACGTATTATACAATACATATGTCGTATTAGATGAGTGTATTACCACCAATCTGAGCTTGATTGCCTGAGCCTTCAATCTAATGAACAGTCAATAATTGACATCACTGTTAAAGATAATTTAAATTATTTCTGTCAATATTTTGTATGAAGGTATTTTTGAACCAATTAACTCCAATTGTTTTATTAGTACGTGAGTCCGAATGTACCTATATTAAAATTAAGTAGGTAGAGAACTTTCATGTATTTTAAAGTAAATTAACTAGCAGTATTTTATACTAAATTTTCTTGTGTTTGTCACTATATTGCAAATTTAGAAATTTTTTAGAATGTATTTTAGTTTCTACTTTAGAATAACATTCCCAGAATTATAAAACTGAATTAGATTAATGATATGATTTAAGGACATATTTTAGAATATTATACAGTTTCAACTTTGATTTGACGTGGCTTAAAATGAACATGACGTGACTTTGATTACAACCGGTGACTAAATACTGAATAATATTCAGTAACATCGAGAATACAAGGTGATTTTCAGACGTCACTTTTCATTTACACTAAAGGATTACATAAACGAAGGAGTTTTAACAAATGCAAATTTTGCGTAGAGGGTTGAAGAACGTAACTGTTTCATTCACCAGTGTAACCGAATACTTACGTGCCTCGTAACACTGGTTTATAACTCAGTATACGTATGTTTCATAATTACGAAGTATCCTGTAAAGTGGAACATCGAGATGGTTATCCTGCTAAGCGAACATAAAGATGGTTTATTACATTGAGCTATAAAATTAAAAAAGAAAATTCCATGTACATACATAAGAGGTATCGTAAAATGTATCTTATTTCTCGTTTTACTTCCATGTTCCTTAAGGAATGGAAGTATGGTGATGGCAAAAAAATCGTGTTCGAGATTATTGCAGATTCTGATTGTACTACACGAAAACATGAAAAAAAGTCATTTTTCGAAAAGTGTCTGTGTGTGTGTCTGTCTGTGTGTCTGTCTGTAGATTTTTTTCTATGGCAAACGATAAGAGCCGCAAATTCAAACTGAATGAAATCAATTTTTTGCAAGCAGCCCTGATTTGTAGAGTAATCACGACCGATTGTTTTTGGTGAAGATCGGTTGAGGGAAAGGTGTAGTTTACCTGCAACGGTTTTTTTTTTAATCAAAGGTAATTGTTTTCTATGGCAAACGATAACAGCCGCAAATTCAAACAGAATCAACTACTCTTTTGCATACAGCCCTGAATTGTAGAGGTCTCAAGACCTATTATTTTTGGTGAAGATCGTTTAAGGGAAAGGGGTAGTTTACCTGCAACGTTTTATGTTTTAACAACGGTATTTTATATGGCAAACGATAACAGCCGCAAATTCAATCAGAATCAAATGATTATTTGCATACAGCTCTAAATTGAAGAATTCTCAAGACCTGTTGATTTTGGTGAAGATCGGTTAAGGGGAAGGGGTAGTTTACCGGCAACGTTTTATGTTTTAAAAGGGTATTTTATATGGCAAACGATAAGAGTCGCAAATAATTCAAACAGAATCAAATAATTTTTGCATGTAGCCCTGATTTGTAGAGTACTCAAGACCTGTCGATTTTGGTAAAGATCGGTTAAGGGAAAGGGGTAGTTTACCTGCAACGTTTTTTTTAAACAAGTGTAATTTTTTTCTATGGCAAACGATAGCAGCCGCTAATTCAAACAGAATCGAATATTTTTTTGCATACATCCCTGAATTGTAGAGGACTGAAGGTCTGTTGATTTTTGTGAAGATCGGTTAAGAGAAAGGGATAGTTTACCTGCAACGTTTTATGTTTTAACAAGAGTAAAGTACTTAATTTTGATAAATAATGTATCCTAATAAGAAGCTCATAATAATCCACTGTAGAAACGTAGATGAAATATCTATAAATGAAAAGGTTAGGTGAACGGGTTGGGGGTAATTTTCTATTAATGAAAATTATAGTTGATTGGGGAGGGGAGAATTTTTATATGTTTTAAAGTCATTGTACTGGTATCCGCGTCACAATTATAATAATTAAATTTTTAAAAATTTTACCTTAATCCGTCTATGTGACCGCTTGGTTTCTGTCTTCTAACGCGTTTCGGATTAATTTAATCCATCATTAGAGTAAAAATTCGTCGGTTATGACTTCGTTAAAACATTAAAAAGACACTAAAATACATTTATGTATATGTTCTATTTAAAATTTTTTTACCTTAATCCGTCTATGTGACCGCTTGGTTTCTGTCTTCTAACGCGTTTCGGATTAATTTAATCCATCATCAGAGTAAAAATTCGTCGGTTATGACTTCGTTAAAACATTAAAAAGACACTAAAATACATTTATGTATATGTTCTACATAATATAAATTATATATTATATATTATACATGCATATGTAGAACATATACATAAATGTATTTTAGTGTCTTTTTAATGTTTTAACGAAGTCATAACCGACGAATTTTTACTCTGATGATGGATTAAATTAATCCGAAACGCGTTAGAAGACAGAAACCAAGCGGTCATATAGACGGATTAAGGTAAAATTTTTAAAAATTTAATTTTTATATGTGTACTACGTTATCGGCACCAAAGAAGTAGTTCTTTGTTAAAATTCCTTCCCGGGCTGTTTAGCCGTAGTAAAATGTCTTCTGCAAAACCAGACTTTTCGGAAGTCCATCGACTGCAATCATCAGTGAAAATCGAGTGCGAAAACGTCAGGTGGTATACGTTAGTGACCACAGTGCCGTGGTTAAGGCTGAAGCAATAAGTAGAAAGAAGTTGTTTCTATGGTAATATTTTATTTCGAATATGATTTTAAATATAAATCTTAGAACATGGAAGTCATGTATGGTTCTCCATACCGATATTATAAAATCGGCGTGAAATTAATTTTAGTTTTTATACTCAAAAATTAAAGTCTTAAGTAAATGTTCAGTCAATTTTAGGTAGCTAATTGTATGCAGGAACAAAATGGTTTTTTGTTTGTTGCTAAACAATGGAATGTCTAAAAGTCTTAAGTTGTGTACTTTATTTATAACGTAAGACTACGAGACACACCAGTCCGTTTAGTTTTCCTTGCAATGCCTGTTTCTTTAAAGGTTCACGTATGATCGTAACTATACGTGGCCTATATTTGGATGATTAATTTACACTTATCATTTGTGTCATTGTACCACGAAAGTAAAAGTAACTGAAATTACTTTCATCATCATGTTCACAAAACGGCATAGGCAAGGTGCTGCCTGTTCCGCCTTTAAAGTTCCTTCAGCCATCTCTTCCTTAGTCTACCTACACATCTGTGTCCTATAGGTTGTATTTTCAGACTTGTGTGATCAGTCTAGAATATGACATTTTTTCTAACTGTTCATTCGACCGTTGTTTGTAGTTAAATTATCTTAAAAATTTTAATTTTACCCCAGGAACGTTGTCAAAGTTCAAAATTCATTGTAGATTAATTCTGTTGAAAGATGCAAACATTCAAAACCTTGAATCCGTTAGAACAGGCTAAAATTTCAGTGGTCAGGTGTTGTCAACAACAGTTACGAATCCTAAAAAATCAGCAGCGGAATATACTATAGAATCTGGGAAACACTAGTGGATACGGTTAAGCTATGTTGGCAGCTAATTTGTTTTTAATATATTTCAAGGTATACATTTTGCCTCTTTTGACAATAACTTAGCATATATAAATCATCGATAAGGTAACACTTGGTGTTTGTGAAATGTCAACCAAATTCGTTAGAGAACTGCTTAGTGAAAGAATATTAAATACTAACTGTCTCTCGACTGTTTAGATAACATGTTTTTTTTTAGAATTTGTCTACTGTGTTGTACAGGAAGACCCAAATTCAAGGTATAAATAAGGATTTTGGTTAAAAGAATATTTTTTAACATTAACCGTCTTATTACTTTTCAGTGTATAAACCTTGCTCGCTGCGACAAGGTTATTCAACTTGTTACGAGAGAAAACAACTGTTTCAAATAAAGGAGGCGTCTTTTGTGAAGATTTCCATTGTAGAATGTAGTCACAAAGACTGTTCAGGTACGTGTAATTTAATACTATTGAAAACGAACCACTTGAATTTTCTTTATAATATAAAATAACAAATTTTAAGAACTGTGTATACAAACTTGTAATAAAGAATATGGAAGGTGATAATTGACGCCTCATAACATAGGACACTTCATAATTTTCTGCCCCGTATGTTTTGCTTAAAGTATGTTTTCGAGATAATGTTACTTTAAACAAATGTTCCAAAGAGAAACAGAAATGTATTATTTTATGTTCATTTGTGCACGTGTAAAGTAATTATAAAGGAGCATTTTAGTTAACATTAACTGAACTTCTAATTTATCCGTGAAAACTTTTCATTTAGTAAAGTTGTGTAACACAGACACATAATAAATCTGTTCCCCACCACTATATAGGGCTACACATTTTCGTTTTTAATGTTTGAAATAATTTTTAAATTATGCTCTTGACTTTTAAATTTCAATATTGAGATAATCATGGATTTTTCAAATAGCCCATATAGGATAAGGTGCATTGTTGTTGTTACTAAAGTGAATTATGTGCCACTCTCATTTAGATTACCTTAATAGTTTTTCTATACCCATTAGTAGATTAGATGTATGTTTATAATAGTCTGCTATCTATAATGTTGTGTTATATGAAAATGGTTGACTATTATATATGATAATATTATGACTATTATTATGACCGACATATATACGAACTACATGAGACTATGGTACTCTGTATAGACCAATTTCCAGGTAAATAACATTGTACAAAATGTAAATATTAAGTAATAACGATTTTCATATAATAGATCTGTTATCTATAATATTGTGTTATAAAAGTTTGTAACCCTTTAATGCAAGTTGGTAAATCTATTCTGTTATCGTGTGCATAATTCTCTATTTTATGTGAGGACGATAGTGTAATAAAAAGGGTGAGTGTTGTAGAGTGCCAATTGTGGACAATGACAATTGAGAGAGAGAGAGAGAGAGAGAGAGAGAGAGAGAGAGAGAGAGAGAGAGAGAGAGAGAGAGAGAGAGAGGGAGAGAGAGAGAGCGAGAGAGAATGAGAGAGAGAGAAGGTTGGATGAGTGAGGGAGGGAAGAAGGGAGACAGTGAGTGAGAGGTAGTAAGAGAGAGAGAGTGAGTGGGAGGGATAGTGAGTGATAGAGCGATTTCAGGTTAGAGTGAGAGGCTGTTAGAAGGATTGGTAGGGGGAGAATGGGTGAGAGAGAAGGTGTGATTTTGGACATATACATAAATTACAATATTCTATAGTACTCTTGACTATAATTTACAATATGATTACAATTATTATCCAAGTTTACTTGTTAGTAAAATTTTCCAGAAACTTTTGTTTGTAACCTTATGTCAACTATGTGATGTAAGTCGTAAAGTTCTACAGTTATTGTGTAAATTGTATGTTTCTAAATTACGATGGTTTTTTAATACCAGTAGTGAGTGAAATATGTAAAAAATAACTTTTAATAATTACATAGTGAACATCCCCTAATCTGGTTTTAGTTATAGGTAATATATTTTACTATGCTATATGTTGACTGCTGTATGTATAAACAATTTGTGTACCAATATAATATCCAATTGTTGATTACTGTTTGTTTAATTAATTAAAATATCATTACATTTAGTAATTTAAATTGTAATACTGTATAAATTAAGTTCTGCCATACTATAATTTGCTTGTTTTCTTAAAGATAATATTGGAAGATATAAACAAACTATCTCAAGTCTTCACATATACAATGATACATACATACGCATGCACACACACTCACATACACGAACACGTTCACCCAAATATTTAGTTGTTCCGTTGTGTTTGACATTTCTTTCGCATTTCATTCACAGGTCCTGATGATGATGATAAACATTGTCGAAACGTCGACGCAATAAGTTAAAAATTTGTGTTATTTTTACCGAGCCTCACTAACCATCCACTGAAAAATTCGTTGAGGACAATATTCGATGCTCAAAAAATGTTCCAAGTAAGAGTTCATTCTATCTTGAATGTATACCAATGTAGTGTAAGTATTATAAAAAATATTATAAAATAATTATTAGTCTGCTTTTTATTATTATTATTATTTCACACACATCAAAGACTGACGTTAGTGACATTCAGTATTCTGTCGTAAAATATTTGGCACGCTCTAGATAGAGAAAAAGAGGTAACCATTGTCAGCGCTGTTTGAATCAGTCTGTTACAGATGAGAGAGGTGTTCGGCGTGTGAATATAATTTATGTAGGTAAATAGGAACCAAAATTTTTGATCTAAAGCAAGTAAAAGGAATTTTCTACCGCTTTCCGAGAAAGAGACAACACATTAAGAAAATATTTGAAACCGCAACTCCCCTCACATTCTGAAAGAGATGTTCGTCTTTCCTGGAACACATATACAAAACTTTTTTCAACAGTCAATTTCTTCATGCATATATTATTTATTTATTTATTCAAACACTTTTTGCTAGACTCTATTTCTTGATGCACATATAATATATTTAATATTTGTAATTACTTTACCTCGAGATGTTATTTCCCTTTTTTTGGGACGTGTTTCGGGAATTCTGTTGTTCGCATCCTCAGACTTCTTAATTTTGAATCTTGTGGAGTATTTGTGTTTTGGTTGGTTGTTGTTATGGTTTCCTGTTGGTTTTTGATATTGCTGTGTGTGATTATAGTGTATATATTATTAGGTTTGTGTATATTTTTGATGTTGAGTGATTTTGAAAATCGTGTCATGTTTTGTATTGATTTATGTTTGTTCAGGCATTAGTTTCCCGAAACATTTTCCAAATAATGAAATAACATATCTTGAGATAAAATAGTTATAAATATTAAATACATTATGTGTGTGTGTGTGTGTGTGTGTGTGTGTGTGTGTGTGTGTGTAATATGTGACATAACTAATATTGAAATCGTCGTAGTTTATGTTTTTAGAACGGTAATGGAAGGGAACAATGACATATTCTACGGTTAACCAAATACTGAGTGATTGTGTTATCCGTGTTTTACACTCGAGAGAATTTCAATTATAAAGTCCGTTTATCAAATGGAATTATTGCTGTATGATCATTTTTGTTAGAAAGTTCCGCTCGATTCTGAAGGTAGTTGACTATATTGAATAAAGCACGGTTGCATCAAGCAGCAACCAGGGAATAGAAATTGCTCTTTTTATATATCAGTTGTTTACAATAACGGCCTCAAGTGAAAATTTAGAAACAAAAACTGCAGAGTCCTCAGATAGAAAGTGACGGATTTAGTAGTACACCTCAGAATAAATTATTATATCACGGATTCAGGAAAGCAAATTTTGTCAGTGGTGGTTTTTAACCTCAATAAAGTGCTATTTGATCCCTTTGTGCCAATTAATATTAGAGTACTACTTTATACAGCATTCAGAGTATTTTTCAATTTGTTCTTGTAAGTGGCTTCATAGAAGATGCTTTCTTAAAGACGACATTCTTTAATTAATTCACATTGCGATTAGACAGACATAATACATCTTCTTCTTCTTAATTGGCGCTAGAGCTCTGGGAGAGCCTTGGTCCCCTGGGCAATCCGCCTCCAGTCGCCTCGATCCCCTGCTCCCAGTCTTCATCGTCCTACACAAGCCTGCGTGGGTCGTCCTCAAGATCGTTCAACCATCGTTTTCTGGGCCGACCCCTTAGACATAATACATAATAAATATACTATATAATACATAAATTGATACAAAATACTGGAACAATACACATTCCAAAATTATAGTTTACAGACGGAATTCAAACTACCCAGGCAAATATCAACTAATTCTTTTCATTTTGTTAGTGACGCCTGCAAACTATAGAATTTCATTGTAATATATATTTTGAAAATTGTGGTAATTCAAGTTGCAATAGCGATATGATATGAATCCTAGTAAATTGCTTACCACAGAATGTTGAGTAGCTGTAAGTGGATAAGAGATATAATAAGAGATTTAAAACATTGAAATCATTTACAGCTAACTAATCTAGCAACGATTCTGCACTAATTGATTTCGTGTGACTAAGTACTTAAAGATGACAGGTTACTGAGAAGTGTTGTACGCACGCACGTTCAGGAGAAACATTTTCCTTCATTTCTCTTGTACGGTGTAACAGTCTTGCAGAAATATAAAAGTTTAAATAAACATTGAATTAGCAATATATTGAATAAAGCAAAGTACTATTATCTAGTCGTTTATTGAGTATTTATAGCTTACAGTTTGACATAGTCTTTAACAACTCTTTTGTAAGGCGTCATATCGGTACTATAATATTAAGTTTACTGTTGTTATGATACAATTTTCCCAGTGTGTTACGTTGAATGATCGCTACATTAATTTTCGTTTGTCTCCTATGATTTGCATTGTTACCACATTATTGTTAGTACAATTATTTTTTACTGTTCGACTACCAAAGTGATAACAGGCAATTTTTTACAAATACAATGAATAGTGTATTCCATGCAATTGAGTACAATTTTCCGTAATGCAAAGCTGAGGAAATAAATAGTATCCCATCCCTGACTGCTTACATGAATCTTGGCCCGCCGCGGTGCGTAAGCCTGTTCTAAACGTTTACAGTCTTTTCCACGCGGCTTAAGTGCCTCATGATGTGGATTGTTCTAGGTCGTCAAAAATGTCGATGCCCTTCCTAGACTTTTTCTTGATTACTCTACCAGTATCTAGACTCGATACCTGACTACAGTGCATGGCAGGGAAGTATAAATACTTAATTTGGAATGGCCCTGTTTTATTGTATACCTGGCGATCTTGATGAGCGGATCTGTATATTTTGGCGAAGTCCTTATTGAGAGTCAGTGCTTAAATATAGCACATTTATTACTGAGTGATGGACAAATTTACCCTGGATTATTCTGTAAGAGCGCTTTGTTGAAGCAAAACTGAAGTTCGTGTTTAATTAAAATTTGTATATATAGAATTCATTGCTTCAGTTATTTTGTTGCCACTGAACAACACGACTGTCTATGATCGTCGCAATAATGTCGTTAACTAGAATAATTTATATTTATGTATGCTATAATTAATTCAAAAATCATACGAAAAAATAAAAATATTTGTAATTTTTATTCACTAAGTTATTTTGTATTTATGACCTTCTTACTACTAGAAAAATTCCTAGAGCTAATTAAAGTAACTTTATAATTCTTAATTAAATATAATTCTGCACTATACAGAAACAATTTGGTTTAATTACTAACATACTTACCACAGTGGGTACACAATAGCTTAAATATTTTATTACAAAAAGATACCCTATGATGGAGAATTACAATCCAATATCAAATTATTGAATCGGTGTAATATAAAATAATTTAATTTTTCAATAATAGTTAAATGTTACTGTTTTATGAGTATTTAAAAACTGTAATTTATGGGTTGTTTAATATTACTACCTTGTAATTTTTTAGGAACTTTTATAGGTATTAATTTTGGGGCTTGTTGGTATGCTTGGTAGCGAGGTGAGTTACATGTACGTTTGACGAGACTTCACTGTCTCATGCCGTCAGGAATCACATTAATATAAATTTTTATTCTTAAAGAAATGTGAGTCTTGAAGACTTTTTTATGGCGTTTTAGAAATCATATTCTATTACTTAACAGCGATTAAATTTAAGGATTTTATAACATAACATTTTTAAGCAGCTTATAACTTGTACTATAGTAAGATATTTTACATGTAAAGTCTGTAAAGTCTACTAATAGAATATTCTCATTTTGCAAAATTATAATCAAGATATTGCTAATTTACGTGTTCAAAAATGACGGTTAAAAAGACAGTGATATTAGACCAGAGGAGTCATGACGAACACAGCCCTGTAAAGAAAAATGTGTCTGCGTACAAAATATAGAGGTAAATTAATAGGCTTTGCCTTCTGCCGCGTGCAAAACGTTTTATTAAGACTTGAAATTCGCTTTCATTACTAAAGTTTGAGTAATTGTCATAATTACGAAAACCCTATTTTATTATTTACAAATATCGAAAATTGTTTTAATTCTGCAATATTGTGGAAGAACCATTTGGACACACGCAGCTTGGTATGAAGTAAACCTACATTAAATGATTTGAGTTTTTCTGAAATTACTAAGGGTTCTAGCGGGTATCCCCCTGATCCCCCCCAGTAGTTACACCACAACGCTGGCTAACTGCACTGTTACATCCCTGAGACATCGTCAGCAATCTCTGGGACATTATTCCTATCTTTAGATTAGAGCATCTGTAGCTTGTTTCAAAAAGTTTTTATTTCACTTACTGATATCTTTGAAAACCTTTCTTAAATATATTATTTTCTGACAGTATTAAATTTTTTCGACGAAATACAATTTAAAGTTTAATGGAAATATTATAGTTACTAAAGTCTTAGAAATCTAAACATTATGGTTACTCGTAAATATAATGAGTAGTACACTTTATAAATAAATATTTATTTACAATCACTTATGAATAATTGGTATCATTGAGTTATTATGTTTGTCTCTGTAGTTCTAGGTTCAAACTTATTAATAACGATTCACAAAAGTTTAAAATTTTGTAAACTCTCTTTATGTTAGACAATAATTTTACAAAGAATGGACCTACACATACAGGTAGACAGACCAAC
Organism: Magicicada septendecula; assembly: GCA_034769895.1. Classification (NCBI taxonomy): domain Eukaryota; kingdom Metazoa; phylum Arthropoda; class Insecta; order Hemiptera; family Cicadidae; genus Magicicada; species Magicicada septendecula. The sequence goes on from CM068373.1 coordinate 407,737,308, forward strand.
GGACACACACAGTTTAATTAAATGATTGCTGGAAAAGGTAAATCTGAAAGAAAGAAATTTATTTTCTTCTGATTAACGTTATCAGTCCCTTTGTTGTAAAGTCATAACACTCTTACCAGGAAGTTGTGGACGAAAGACTAGAATATGTTCTACGATTCTCAAAGCAACTTTTAAAAATTATGAATAAATTGAAAAGATCATTGTAATTCCATTTATACTAAACGTACGTACAATTTGCTTACAGTATCTTTTTGCCAGCACTGGTACTACTATTCGGTGAGAAAGTTAAGGTGCGTGGAACTAAGTAATATGATTAGTAAAACATATCTTTCTTTACAGATAAAATTAGGTACTTCCATTCAGTTCTATTTCGAATTAAACTTTACCTATTAGTGCATAGTTAGAACAAACAATATTAAGTTTATCAAGTATACGTATACAGTTTTCCATTTTTTTAATATTTTAAGTTTATTGTAATTAAAATAAATATAAATAAATAATAGCACTTCTGACGTTTTACATTGTCACTAATGTGACATAATATTATGATTATTTAAGTGTAAAGAGTTAAAATTATATGTTTAAAAAGGTTAGAAGTTATATCTTTTAAAGTTACAGTGAAAAATGTAATTAATTCTAGGATAACGTTGTCAGAAAACAGCAACACACCAAAACGTAGAAGGAACACTTAAAGTTTTACAACTCTCTCCATTACTGAAGTACACTTTTTTTTTCTTCGTCCGCAATTGTGTTCTTTTTATTATTCTGATTATGTGTTTGTCAGTTCTTAGCCTATGTTCCATTATTACATTACATTTATTAGTGTAGGGATTACAGAAACTTGGTATTGTCTCAAACAATTCACATTTCAGGATATTTATGAGTACAAAGAATTTTTGTTTGGAACACTAGTTCAATCCACATTATTTACAGATAAATTTAAATTCTGAATATTTCTAAAAATATACTTTTCAATATCAATGGTTTAGGAAGGTGTAAACTGTAGGTTTATAAGTAATATGACATTTTCAAACATGTGAAAGTGTGTATTATGCTAACGGTCATTGTCGGTTTGTTGCCTCACCATGAGTGGCAGGTTTAGAAATAGTACTCAGTAGTTGCAGAACCACCGCTCATATAAAAAAAATATGTTAGAGATATGTTTATGTATTCATGATTTACGCATTTCACTGCCCAGAGTCTACTACATGTTAGTAAACCAACGGTTATTAATTGTTCGAGACTCCTGTGGACTGCAAAAAACAACACTTTAGCGATAGTCCCGATCCGCTCCGTCCAGCAATGTCGACTATCTCAGGTACACAGATGTTTGCTAACAGCAAGCCAAATATTTAGGCATACCCATAACACAACACTAGGGCCGCACAGTGTGTAGCTGGCATCCCTTCCATTCTTGCCCGTCTGTAAACAATCTTGACGAAGGAAAACGGGTAAGTGGTACTTCATAGGAATTCCTATTTGCTCGTCGTGAGAGAAGTGTACCGAAAAGTGGACAGCCAATATTTCCTGTCAATTTGTGTATTACAGATTTTTCAAAGTTTCAAGATGTTTAAATTGTTTCATTTTGTTATACTTTTTTTTAAATTTTATTTGTTATCAGTCACTGTGTTTGCACGTTACTTTTTCAGATTAGCCGAAACCCAGACATTACCAGCATAATCAGTATTATGATTCAACAAAGAAACGATTGTTGATACTAGATTAAGATCCTAATACATTCATACCACAATGCTTATTTATTCAAGTAGCCTAAAAGTAAAATAGACTTTTTAGACCAATACATACAATGGAAGCGCAACAGGTTTTTAGTAGGGATTATGTTACAAAATGTTAAATTCTTAAGTACTAATTTGTGAGCTACATATGATTAGCTTGATTTTACCCCAAGTTGTAAGGAATCCTAACATCTATGGTTTTGGTACTCGATTATGTACTTTCCGGAAACAATAATAACAAAAAATATTGATGCAGAACACATAGTGTTTTGTTATATGACCGATAAGTGTGATCGGTCATATTTATAGAGGTTTATAGATTTATAGAGGTTTCCCCGTTACACACAGTGTAGTAACACTTTCAAACTTATTTACAGTTTTTGCTATTACTTCAAAGGATACGACGTATTTTCTTGTGTTAAAGATAACAACTGTTTGATGGTTTCACTCTGTGTTGTATGTCTAGTTTTATTTTGAAATAATACTATTTAAAACGTTATTAATGTCTCCCTGCGGATAGCGCAGAATTGAGTGGAAATATAAACAACATACCGGCGACTGGTTAGTTATTACTAAATTATACCGCAAACAAACGTAAAAGTTAATTGGAAGGTTAAATTTAATCTATTGGCTGACATAATTTACGTGTACAAAAGTTAGAAGAAATGTTCGCAAATACGGTACTTCTGTAAATACTGCTGTGGTTGAATTTACGATCTATTGTTTTGCTGTGTTTTTTGTCGATAAGTCGTGTTTTCGTGTTTGGTTGTTCTGTCTTTCACTGAACGTTTTCAATATATCCGCACTAGTCCTTCTGTCAAGCCTGTTTCCATACTTCCTTGGTAACTCTTAACTCATGCTTTAAACCTTTAGTGTATTACTCCTTTTTACTAATCGCTGTGTGCACATGCATGCATGCATGCATTTAATCTATTTTAGTTTAACAGTAATTTAGACCCTAAGATCATACATTGCAATACTTAATTTAAACTATTCAGTTAAATTTTTTAGCCTTATGTAGCGTCGTAAAATACATCAACTGGTTAGTCGTTGGAAATACATCAACCTCACTTGACGCTATTAATCGTCTCTGTGTAGTAGGTGAGACTGGCTGGCAACACACAACAACGTGCTATGTAAAACAGTTATTCACAAGAAAATTACTTACGTTCAAATGTCACTTTTATTTAATGTACAGTATTTGTACAAATTAAACGTTTACTAGGTTTTAAACTAAAGCTATACAAATTAAACATTACTAATTTAATTATTAAAAATAGGAAAGTAAATGCACCATGACAACATTGTAATCTCACTAAAAGTATACTAATGAGTATGTAGTACTTACTTTATTTAAAAATTATTAAAAAAACGTAAAAATAATAATAAACATTAAATAAACGCCTTATACAAATAATGGTTTATAACCTTAATAGTGCATCGTATATAGTATTGCTTGAATAAGTTTTCAAGAAATCAATATGTATCATACATTTGGCTGTGACTGGCAAAATTAAAATTATCATCAGAATATTTACATTTCTTGCTATTAGGCAGGCAAAGTTAGAGGTATACGAGAATAGTAATATTAACAAAAGCAGACTAACGTTGTTCGGAACACGATTATCTAAATTGATGGGGCTCTAACAAGATGCTAACAAGAAGAAACGCTGACTCGTTTCCTACCACGTTTTTGACAATTTTTCAACTGGTAACCAACTTGTAAATAGTATTTGTTTTTTGTTCAGAATTAAAATATATCTAGTGGCCAGTTATTTAGTGAAATTCTTTTACCGTTAATACTATAAGCTCTCTTTGCATGCCATCATAAACTGTAACATATTGTCATATCAGCTAGTATTCGTGCAAGGAGTAGCATCATACATGAAAGTTAATAGGCCTACATAAAATGACTACCAAAAAAAATTTCTGAAAACGTTTAAATAAGAATGGTATGCTTATACACCAGCATATAAATAATCGATAACTTGAATGATAAACAGGAAAAATTAAACGAAAGGGCTTTCACTTTTACAAACATAACAAGTATTATTCAGTTGAGATTATTAAAAGCGTTTTAGTAGCCTCTTTGAACATCATTGCCATTATCATCATCATCGTCATCATCATCATACAGTATACAATGATTAAACCAAGTATGTTTTGTTCCGGTCTCACACAGGCAGAGTCTAGAGCTGTTCACTCCAGCGCCTTCTCGAACATCATTGTGCTGAACATAATACACTACCAAAATACTTACCTTATTTCCTGTTGATATTTTTTATATTTTACAATAATATTCCTACTATACATGTAAAATAAAGTGTTTTTAATTGTTAATGACATCATTTAACTGAAATTACAAAAACAAATACGAAATAGTGAAAAAAAGTTTATCTGCTAACTAAATGTTTAGTAAAAAGTATTGCAGAATTTTAGCTCCGTATACACTGTCATTTTTAAGGTAAAAATAACTCCTATGAATTTGTATTTAAAGCTGTTTCAACGTCTATGTGTTGTAGGTGTTACCGTGTACACGGCGTAGAACATTGTGTTAAAAAACATTGATATTCTGCTTTTCACAGTTATTGTAATGAAAATATATATACATTTGTGTACCAAAAGTATGTAGTTAGTTTGATACATATTTGTATAATTATTTATTGTTACGAAATAAAAGATTTAGCGAGGAACGCTCTATAAGTATAACAAAAATAATGTTACATTTGTGTTACACTTCTTGGCTAAAATTTTCATCGTTAAAATTCATTGATCGACGGTCATTACTAAATTAAGGATGGCTATACAAGTTTACATGATAACGGGATTATGCTGGATTGCGAATACGGTATAAAAATAATATAATGTTAAAAATACTAAGTACTGTAATAGCCATAATGTAATACTAAATACTAAATAACCATAATGTAAAAAATACTAAATAATAATAAGTATTTAACACTAACTTGGAAATTTTTATCACGTCTAAGCAGCGTATGGTGTTTGTAGGAATAATATTAATAACGCATATCACAATCTACTAAAAGTTTAATTATGCTGTTTGTTTCTCCATTTATTCTGTCACAGTTACATACATTGATTTCCTAAGTTATTTTGAAGGTAGAAGTTTTTGAAGAACATCCGATACATGAAAGTGTAAGTAAACAGCTCTTCAGAAATACAAACAAATAATAAATCAACGGTGATATTGGTGAAAGGTAAAGATTTCCCATAATTTATTTTAATATGTATAGTTGTGTGGTAAGTTGTGCATACAAATTAAAGTAAAATCTACCTAGTTTCTTTTAATCAGGAATTCCCCTTTACACATGTCTGTTACCTTGACAAAAAGTTACCGTAACCTGAAGTACAATCAATTAACGTAAGAGGCAGTACCAGGTTCTCTCCGTTGCAGTACATCTACGTGACCTCAGTTGAGTGTAGTAATTCTGATGTTTCACCTCAACACAATACCGTTTACAGTCGAACACGAACACTAAGTTTATTGGTTACGTCAAGCTAAGCTTACGTCAGATGAGTTACGCTAAACTGGTCCAATATACGCCTATGACTTATGTACATAATAAACAGCATTCCATTACCAATTCACGATGTGTCTCATATCTTCATGCTCCTATAGTAAAACAAAATTGGAGGAATGCATTTGAATAAAAATGCGTTACGACTTTGTTTCTGCGAAACGGTAGGTGTTACATAAATAGTCACACCACGCGTAGGTGTAATTCTATACACTTTGTGCTGTTTATTGTCGATGATCTGTGCATTATAATTTTTGCAAACTGGAGACCATGTCAAAGGTACTTATTATCTAAGAAGACACGATTTTACACAATATGCGTGTAGTAACTTGGGATAACTAGAGCAACATACAATCATAGCCAGACTGTATAGTATTTTAAATTAACTTCTTGAATTAATTGTTTGTTTGAAGTTCAGAAACTATACTCACACACTAGTGAATTATAGTGCATTATTATAAGCCATGTATCCCCCTTTGCTACAATAAAACACTTTGAACACATTTCTACTATTCTTTAAAAATTATGTATGTCATGCTAACAAAATGTGAGTATCTCTATTTGAATACATTCATATTTGCATAAAACATATTCAACATATTTCTTTTCTTTCTGTTGCCGTATGAGCCATTGTTGACTACGTCCAGTTCAACTAATTCCTCCCTTTTTCTCCTCTCTCTTCTTCCTCTCCCACATCTCCTTCATTCTTGTAATCGATCTCTCTCCCTCCTAATCATTCCAGATGGCACCTGTCCTCTTTTAATTTTTTTCTGAAAACCTTGGACATTTTTTATTCCTTTTTGTGTGGCAAGCATTCTTCACTGCCTTCTTGAGTAATATGGAGTTTTTTATTTCTTTTTCTGTTTCTTTTAAATTCACATTTTCAGATTTCTGAAATAGTTAAAAATCTTCCTTGTTAGTCTGTTAGGATTCATTATTTCTTTATTAATAAATTAATTCATTGAACTGATATAGAAATGTATCTTTTTAGTATAGAATAAACTTTAAACTCTGTTTTAGTAATTGTATCTATCTTAAGCAAGTATAAACCATTTTTAATGGCACAGTATTATACCTGTGTAATTATTGCACTGAAGACACCACGTTCTCTAGGACTAAACGTCGTTAATATTCACTTACTCCTTTGGTTGTTTTTCAAAAGAAAGTGTCATTATACAAAATGTTGTTGTAAATACGTAAAATTGAGAATGAAAACTGTCTGATTACATATTTCTTAATGTGCATTAAAAAAATTTTTTGTTTGTAGTCAGATAAAAGTCTAAAAGTAATTCAGCACTTAAACTGTTGTAAAACTCTATTAAAATTTTTGTTCTTTCCATGGTATTTGATTTTTTAAATATTGTTTATTTTAATTTGTTTCTTCTAAATGTTTCTTTAAAACATTAAACCTAAAGTGGACTTATTAACAAATTTTAAATAATTGTTATTAAATGAATGTAAGTGTTTTCTTAATTACCTAGAAATATAAAAGTTATTTCTTTACTTAGGTGTTGTATCTAGACGTCTGTAAAGCTTGAAACATCGCTACGTTTTTCCAGCTGAATAATATATTATTAGAGCCGTAGCGGTAATCTGAACATTAGTTTGGGTAAACAAACTTTGAGTGAATACAAAAAGCTTTTAACGTTTCTGTATGTTAAATGCCACTGTTCCTAAAATTGCACCTTCTGAAAGTTCTTCCAGCTTCCTGTTAGTGAGATCTTACTCTACCTTATCCTTTATCAGTGAAACACAGACAGAAGTGTTAATTTTGTAACAGTTAGAAGGGAGTAAATTATTAGGGGGAACAATTGTAAATAATAATCCAAACACTACAGAATATATTTTTAGGTAAAATAAACAGAGTGTAATAAATTAGTCCAATAATATTGACATCAACAATGCGGCAAAGCAGTGAAACCGAGAAGGGCAACTTTGAAACTATTATTAGATGACTAAAATTACTGTGTTTTAAATTCAAACATACTAATCAAACATGCAATCTACTGTGTTTTAAATTTAAACATACTAATCAAACATGCAATGTTTCTTCATAAAGCATGCAGATCATCAAGTTTTTTTGTTTGTAATCTTAAGTATTTACCAATACCGTCGCAATTCTCTAGTCTGTGGAAAAAATAGTTACGCCAGGGACGGGCCTAACATTTTTAAAGGCCAAAAACATACCTGAAACTAAGTTAATCCTCAGCGGACCAGGTCTACTTAAGACCACAGCAGATTACTGGATGATCTTATCTGCCTCTGTGCTAGGTGACACACGTATTCCGTTTTCATGGGCTTATTCCCAGCAATACCGCCCACGTTTCCTCTTTAACCGATGCGCTGCAGAAAATAGTCGGTACGATCAAAATATCCAGTAGATTACACCGTGACACAATATAAGCCACTAACAGCTCGGGATGACTTTGAAAAGATTACACTATTTTAAAACATTAACAGGTTTCAAACCGGTATTTCACACAAGTTTTATAAGCCTCATAAATCATACGTTGTACAGCATTGGAAAGATGCCAAGGATTACTCCCGAAGAGAAGAGGATGTAATTTAATGTACAGCCTATTTGATTTGCATATGCAAACCATATTCAAGAGCGTTTTCTTTGCATATCAGATTCTAAATAATGTGTCAGAACCTATTGAGAAATCTAGTTAAGTACATGTCAGAAAAACGTATGTTCATAGCAGGTAACAGACTGCACTTGACTAGCAGTAAATTGAAAAGCACTCAAAATTGCATGTTGACGTTACACAGCTTAACATTTATGAACGTTTTTCTAGTCCAATACTAGATGTAATGCTATAGATGCAATACAATTGTTAATACTACGTGAGAAAATTGCAGACTACATTTAGTAATCCCCACAAATGAGTTTCATTTGTGTTGTTAATTATCGTCTCTTCCATATTTTATATGACAGTTCCAATACGAGTGAGGTGTATAAGCCAATATGCAAGTGAAGCCTGGGACATGAAAAACGAATGAGTGAAGATTCGAATCTCTTAAAAGTAGTTTTTTTCAAAATACTTTGACTACAAATGTAAGATAGTATAAATAAAAATATTTCAACTTATAGAGACATCATGGTGTCATCATTTGCAAGGGATGGGGGAGGATCAGTTTACAAAAGCGGTGTTGTAATATGAACCATTGGTAGACGAGACGTGGATCGTCCGAGGATGAGATGGATGCCGCGACAGGTTTACATGACCTAGTCCATAATCTATTCCTGAAGTACATTTTTGATGTTTTATACAATATGCGATTGTATCGATATATATGTGGAAAAGAAGAAGTGTACTAATTGTCAATTATCTTATTACTTAATGCAAATCAAAAATATGTGTTGTTTTCATTTGTGAGGTTTTTAGTTTTTAGTTTACTGCTGAAGTAAATAAAAGCCATGGTTCAGGAAAACATAATGTGTACTGTGTTATACATTGCTCCTACCACAGTAACACTTAAAATAAAGAATTTAGCGTTTTTGATTTAACAGGTACTTGACAAATCTCTCTAAAGATTTTATAAACGGGTACTTTTAAATCGCCAAAGGCTGTTGCACCGATATAATAATTTAGTACAAGTTAAAATAGTACAAGTGTTGAAAACAGCTTTGGAGAGAATTCGACTAATGAGTATAAAATTTTTTTTCGAGCTGACAGAACGCCATAGACAATAAAAATTATATTAAAATACTTATTAAAAGTCAAATATTAGCGTGCAAAGCCGCGGGTAACTGCTTGTATATGATAAGCTTACGTTGATATCATTTTTACGTATGGACTACAATTAAGTCACGGATGCTCCGGCGGATTATAGTAGTGTGGTTTCACTTCTTACATATACGCCAGAATTTAAAAATGCTTACACAATGCTGCACAGTGGCCTTTTTAGTAAGTTAAGCATTTATTACACGCACGCGTAATAAACAGACCGTCTTAGAAACATAAAGAAATAAAGACTAAAGTTTAGTTACTAGGCTTTTTAATAATTAGAATTAGTTTATAATAAAATAAAGAAACCTATTATTTTCAAATTTATTTTTAACGTTATTGGTTACTAGTCCGTTTTTTTAAGTATAAAAAATTCACGTTGTGCACACATACTTCAATTATTATCTCATATTCCAATAGAATACTTTTCAGTGATCCAAATGAGAGATGTATTCATTAAGACGACGTGTAGTGCGGTCATTCAGAAGTCGCGTTTGTCATATTCACCAAAGATAATATAATTTTACACTTTTCTTACCAAAGGATCTTACCGATTACCAAACGTTCTTTGTTGTGAAGTGTTGTGAAACTAAAAATATTATTTTGACAACGGTGAAATTTATTATTTTGCTTTGTACATTACAGATTACTACGTAGGAGAAAATAAATACTATGTTTAATATGAACATTTAATTTGTACTTGCTTAGCATTAAAGTATTTTATAATTTACAGCTTTGTGTCAAAAAGTTTTATCAGATGTCAGAATATTAGGAAAAGACAATAAATAAAATACTAACTGAAATAAAGGATTCATGATATTATTAATTGTTATGCATTTGTTTAATACAAGACATACATATACATGTAATACACAAATAATTAATAGCGGAGACATTACTTTAGAAGATGTATTTTTAGTAGACGTTTAAAACTAGCGAGCTGCCAAAAGATATAATATACTCTACTCCCCATCTCTATTTTCTCTCTTGATTACCATGTGTTGATCTCAGACGTGTTTTGGATATTGAATGACCCCTTGACAAAGCCAACGATTTCCATCGCATTCCGTTTCTAAGCCTCTTCGTGATTCTACCTTACAATGACACTAATACAGGCAAATGCGAGCGCTTACAAACACACATAAATACACATACAAAACAAGACGCATGTTACAATTATCACGAACATAGACCCTTCTCAAAGCATACAATTAATTATATACCCATGGTAACTATATAATCTCTGAAAAATTTAAACATTAGTAGCGCATGAAAGTATTAATTAATATAATGATTAAGCACATAACAACAAAGAATCACACATTGTGTGTGTGTGTGTGTGTGTGTGTGTGTGTGTGTGTGTGTGTGTGTGTGTGTGTGTGTGTGTGTGTGTGTTGGTGTGGAAGTGCGAGAAAATTTATAGTGATTTTTACTACATTAAATTACACGTGGTAATAATAAATAATAATTTATTCACACGACACAAATTTATCGCTATGAATAGAGCAGCAACTAAGCCTCCTGATTTTACAATTTTTCAATAGGAAGCGAACACTTGACGATTCTTTCTTCTGCGGTTTTCTGTAGGCTTAAATGTGCAACGTGAGCAATTACTGTTATTTAAGGTACTTTATTACTTCTCCTGGTAAAATATTTCATTTGATGAATGTTTCATGAAAAGTTCTCTGTTGTCGTTTGCACAACCACCTCAAACGCTCATAATTTTCAATGTTTTTATTCTGTTTGTATGTACTGTATACAGTTGAGCAAAAAGTTGCTGTTTGATTGTTGCATCCAATTGTACTTTTATGAACTCGGCATGACGTAATTTGAGCAACAAAGGTAAGGTTTTGGTTAGGTGACAAAGTGATGTTTTACACGGGATAAAATTCTCTAGTATTCCAGAATATAAAACAAAGATTTTAATTTTACTCAGCACGCAGTTATGAGAGAACTGTTGAACTGTGAACTACAAGAAGTGTATTCATTAAAACGGTAACTGAGACTTGTATCTGGTTCACACACACACACACACACACACACACAGTCAAAAGACAAATGGCGCCAACGTACACCGTAATATTTTTGTGGTCCTTGAAAGGGCAATTGAGACCGGTGAGATCTCCGCGCCATCCGTGGTGTGATGTTCGGCGGCTGCTTCCCTGTTGGTTCTGCGCCACAGTCCTATTTACTCGGCAGCGGGATGTAGACCCCCGCTGCTCTCTCAGTCTATTAGCTTTGCTTTGTTTTTTTTCTCTTACATTTTGCTTTTTGCTTCTTTTTTCTTAGGTCTAGGTTCTTTCACGTTTTCCGATGGAATGAATTTTTTCATGCATCAAGGTTAAGGGGGGGGGCGGTGTGAATTAGACGTTTCCTAGGATTACATGTTTCGGGCTTACGGAAAGAGCCCCTGCCATGTGGCCCGGTCCAGAACAGAATATTACTTTTGCGGGGGCCGTTACAATGGTGCAGTCTTTGCTGACCCCCCCCCCGTTTCCAAGGATCTCCTGGTCGTACACAATACCTGCAAAGGCCGGCTAGAGGGGATTGTTCTGGCTTCTCGCCTCTCAAAACGTAAACTTTTACGTGCAAAACGTCCCAAGGTGTCACCTATGGAGCGGATACCGAGTCAACAAAGAAGGGAACCGACGGGGGACTTTAGTCACTACCCTAAGCCCCCTGTAGAGAACGCTTTGCAGATTCCTTTTATAAACGGCGGCAAGGTATCCCCCAGACTGCGGCAGGCAGTAATGATCGGCAACAGATACGCGTTGACGATCAACTTACCTAGCTGACGTGTAATAGCCTTGTTGGCAAGTACGGGAAACAGATGCGACAGATGCGCTGATACTCTAGTTTTGGGTACCCCATTTAAGCCGAAGGTTAAGGTGGACACCGAGGTACTCGACCAGGGCAAGTACGTCCTTCCGATTCTCATTCGCCCTCGCGGTTCCTTCCCGTGTTTAGGCAGTAGGACTGCGGAGCTTTTGATCTCCTTGACAGTAACTTTCCAGTTATCCGTCCAGGCCGCAAACCCATCGAGCGCTTTCAGAAAAAACATGGTCGTCTATTGTCCGGCAGAATATCAGAATTTCCTCTCCATCAGAAATCTAGCAAACATATAAATTTAGCAGTTTAGGAGCTGGACTTCCCGGATCTTGAATAAGAGCTCTTTGTGTCAGAGACTGTCAACGGTCTTTCCAAATCTAGGAAGCAACTTACGCTCTGGTTTTAGCTCGGAGCACGTGATATACTCCAACAGTATCATCAGTGGTGGAATGCCCCATACGGAAGCCGAACTGCTTGGGAACGTCAAAATTCCTTAGATGATCGTGTAGTTCCCAATGTTTGAGCCGTTCGAGCAACTTTGAAGTGGCAGAAGGGAGACCAATGTGTTGGAGGTTGTCGACACGGGAAGCATCCTTTCCTTGCTTCGGTATCACTATGGCTGTTGCCTTACGCCATTTCATTGGAAAGTAGGCCAGTCTAACACTTGCGTTGAGCGATGCGTCCAAGGAAAGATTGCTGACGCCAGAAGTCGAATTAGAGCGGTGGTCGAAACACGCTCGGGACAAGGAGCCTTTTACGGTCGGAGTTCATCGACTGAGACCTCTTCTGTAGTGATGAGTTCGGGCTTGACAGCGATCGGAAAAGACAGGAAGTCTTCAACATCGATTTTGACTTAATCGGCAAATTCCAAGTATACGGGTGGGTTGGGAGCGAATGTCGCTCAAAACACAAGCCAAGTACTCAGCTCCTCCAGGCGACCCAGAATTTGACCAAATTTGACCATCAACGGCAGAGATTCTAGGGCGTTTTTTTTTCACCGTCAGAGTTGATTCATCAAAACTCACTATTTTTCGGTAATTTATTGTTTTCCTGATGTCATATTTTTTCCTGTATAGGTGACATCATACATATCAAGTACATGCAGTACATTATGAGATAAGAAGGAGATAGTTTTATACACGTTTATAAAATAAAATTGTCATTACTAATAAAACTCCTACATCAAAATATTTATTTTACGTACTTCTATATTAAAATTTTAATATAAACAATTTTACATTACGGGTTTAAATTGTTTTAAAAATAAATAAACGTTATTCGGAGCTAAAATAATTATCTAAAAAATATTCACAGTATTTAACGGAACAAATTAAAAGTTGAAAAATGTTTCTCTCTTATTGAATTCGCAATTTAATACGTTCAAGAATGACTCTTAATCTTCTCCGTGGCCACGGATCATTACACACCCTAAGCAACTCTTTTATTTCCACCATTTACTTGTCAATAAATAATCTCCACTACTTTTAATGACTAACGCGTTCCAAACCGAACGAACATAACTGATATGTTTGCTGTAAATTTTTGTGCTATACTAAACAAATAACTCCTTTCCATATTATTCTCTAATATCAAAGTTCGACACTCCGTGTAATAATATCCTAAATTTTAATAGGCTACGCAGAATAGTACAGTAAGTGAGTGTGAGTTTGATTGACTTTCGTATTCAAGCACACTTATCATATACATACATATTCGTATCTCGTATACTATTTTACGTTTAAGGTACGGTTCAGATTAATTTTTAAAATAGCATTAATGTACTATGGTGCGTGAATTATTGACTGTAATGTCTCTTAACGTAGCCTACAACATTCTAATTTGGTATCAAAAGTTCACAGGAAATACAGAAAAATGGCAAATTTTATGAGTAATAACAGATTGTCTAAAATAATAATATGTTTCAAGGAAAACGTACAATTTAAGTAGAAATAAGACATTGATGTTGCAGTGTATTTAGCTGTGAGGCGGAATTGATGAAAGCCGTGGGTTCTTTTAGGAAACCAGGAAGGCACCTGAACCAGTTGCTGTTCCGTGGGAGGAGTTAAAGTCGTCGTATCTCCAACTGTCTTCGCTTTTTGCATCAAATGTACAACGCCTGTTTAAAAGCGGCAGTCTTTCCTTTTCGCTGAAAAGTGGCAAAGAAGGACCTTTTGAGGAAGGGGAAAAGATCTCCGGACTCCCGGTCGTCCCGCATATCATTGTGCATGTCGGACACAGCGGTGAATGTGTTGCAGAAGCTGCTGAAAACCAGACTGCTTAACAAGTCATTGGGATTGTCGAGACACAAACTTAAAATCAGCAAGAATAATGTATACCAATACACCGACAAAGCAACATTCATGTGATAGCATTGTTTTGAAATAAGAACGTTAAATATATATTTTGCACACTTCAATTATCTGTAAATTCTACTTTTAATTTACATATAATTCCTGTAATTTACGTACACTAACAGGAAAGGAAAATAACGTGTTTATTTACCTGTTGTAGTAACATACTTAAGTTCGCACGAGTGCTATCAACTGTATGCTAATCAGCTTAAATTGAACTAATTATGTTCCAGTTAAAATAGGTTCTAAATATTGTTATTTATGTAAGAGATAATTAACTGTAGTTATAGCTGATAGTATCAATTTTGAAATTAGATCACGTACTGTAATTAATTATAGAACGGAATACTAGTTTAAAGCAACCAAATTTTTATTAAACTTTATTATTAACAGTTAGAACTTTTATTACATGTAAATCTAAATATTGCAAATACACAAATTAATGGAACTGTTAATTTAACATTCTTTTTCGGTATTTTCAGTATAAAATAAGAGTACTTTATACTGAACTGTCAGAGTATTATAAACAGCCACCAACGTGGTTTATTCACTATTTAACTGCACATTAAAAGTTAGTTAATTAATCAGTACAGTTATTTGTAAAGTAGTCCTTCGAAATGTAAATCATATAGACAAACAGAAATAAACAAAAGTATTATATAATATTAGAAACACAAAATGATTTATATGTTTATAATTTAGTAGGCACAGTACGTACATAATTTATATATATAACTTTGAAAGAACTAAAGCAGGAAAAGTTAACATAATATTTTTAATAGTGATCTAAAATATTTACATCGGCGTATAAGCAAAAATCTAAGAACTCGAGTAATGTATTATATAATCATTACATAACAGTCCTGTCTTTGGGCATACAGTAAACTATTTTGAACCCTTCAATTCAGTCCAGACGTGCAGTTCATTCTGCTTAGAATGTCGTTAAAATAGAAGATTCTTTGTCGTTCTCTTGTTCTCTTTCCAGCAGTTATTGTGTCTGAGATGTTGCAAAGAAATTCGTTGTGCCCAGGATGTGTTTAAACAATTTTGATTCATGTTTTATATTTTATTTACGAGACAAGTTTTCGCCAAATTCTCAGAACACTTTTGTATTCGATGTTTTTTATTTTTCAACATGACATCGACTTATCAAATGCTTTGATTTATTCTTTCTCTTTCTTACACAATGACTGACATTAACTTTCGTAAAAATCACTCCAAATAAAATGTTTTATAGAGGTATTCTCTGTGTGATGGTCTTAATGTGTTTGTTTATGATCAGAGATGAACAAGGTACTACAAGTGTCCACGTTATTGTATGGTTCTCAAACTTAGGTTCCGGCAAAAAATCTCTGAGTAGGGTACAGACATCGGAGTTGTGATTCTTGCGATCTGTTAAATGTTGCTCACAAAGAGACACACTCTAGAGTAAAGACATTTGTAAACATTGGAACATTTCCAATATCCGAGAGAGTATTGCAAAAAACAAAGCGAAATTGGTTGCTCATCTGAACAGGATGCCAGATGGTAGGTTGCCTAAGGTGATTTGGCAAAACAAGCATGTTGGATAAGGAAGTACAGGAAAACCTACAAAGTTTCGGCGACGTGGATATATTCCTTTGGGACCAGATCAGTTGGTCTCTGACAGAAGAAGAACAAGAGAAAAAGACCAGTTTATAAATAGGCCTGGCATTCCACACCTGTCGAAGATGGATAAACAGTCTAGATTGTGTCAGGGATTGTTACAAAATTATTTGCTTTTCTTGGCGCTTTTCATCGTTTGTAGAACACTCTTGTCAGATACAACAACGTTCTTCGTTCGAGGCATTTTGCATTTCATGGGAGTGTTTTTATTACTCCGTAACTATTTGCTTACCAAAGTGTTGCACTCTCACCAAAATGCACACGAAATCAGACTGCCACGCGTCCACGGGGGTTCAACATTCTGTACAACACGCCAGCACACATTGTTTTCATGTAGGGTTAACAAGTGTATCACAATTTTGTAAAAATCTTCTGGTTTGCGTGCGTCAAATTTTTAAATGTGTACCGGCTTGACACACGCTATAGTTTTTTTTTGTTAATTTATATTACATTAAAGACTATGTAAATTGTAGGAAGCAAAAAAATAATGTAGATTGATAGTGCATCTTTACTTAAGTAAAAGAATTAATTACTGTGGCTCCGGAACAGAGTCGCTTTTTTTATTATAACTACTCCAGTTAATATCTCAAATCGTTACCTTTATTGAGCACATAAGTTCTAATTAAATGCCCTTTTTAACATGATATGAACTAAATTATTAATAAATAAAAGATGTACTTTTTATCTACGATGATTATAAACCACAGTTTACAAAATTTGTTATAAACACCAATGAGAAATATTAACATGCTGTACAAAATAAACTACAATCATTTAGTCTCATTAAGTAATAAAGGTGATAATGTTGCTATTGTAATATTTTTGCAAGAAAACAACAGTTTTCATCGCTGTTATGGATTAAATTTCAAACGCGCTAAACATTACACTTTGATTATAGAACGGAAGTCTTTTAAACAAAGTTACTCCTAACAAAGCAGAAAATCTACAATACCAAATATTTTTTTTAATATTATGAAGATGCTACTGAATAGGTTTGCTTTCAATGTGCTTCTTGCGGAGCTGGTAAGATATATCTGAAGATCATTTTCCACTTTCCTCTATAATATACATTCATTTCTTTAATAGCATCTTGGTAACTTATACACATTTGCCATATCAATAAGTCAGTAACGAAAAATTATATTTTTTAGTAATAAAATGTTTAGCATATTCGTCAAAATTTAGAACGCTGTGAAATTTTTATTATATACAAATTTTATTAGTATTTCAAACACTGTGTTTTAAATCATTAGTATTATGCTCACTTGATTTATTTCCGTTTGCGTTCAGGTTTCACATATGTTATGCACACAAGAGAAGACCCTTAATACTTTGGCAGAAAATTTTAATATTGTGATAGATACAGTTACATGGTTTATTTGTATAGGATTTCAGTGAAACATTTTATTTTAAAAGATAGCAAAAAAATTATATTGTTTCTGCAACTAGCTTGAACACTGAAATTATATTAACTATATATTATCTAAAGTCTCAACGCTGTTTTGTATTGCTAGTTAAAACATATTACGAGGATATTGTTATGATAATCATTAACTATCCTAAATTAATAAAACTGATTACTTACAAATACTATGTTTGTGTGTTAAATAATGTTAGCATTAAAATAGTATTACTCTTTCTTGTAGCGAGTTTCTCTATAGGCCCGCCAGAGTATGCGATAACAGTGTCTCTCTAACACGTACAGTCCCTTCAAAACAAAACTTGCACGCTTATGATGTTCTTGCCAGAAATCTATTTACATTTTAACTTTATCTTTTTTGTTACTTAGCATCACTGATGTTACTTAGTATGTGTAACATAGTACTACATTTACTCATTACTTTGAAAACAGTCATTTACAGTTTTCGATATATATGTTATTTGCAATGTTTTTAATGTATGTAAACTAAATTTATTTTAAAATTATAAATTCGAGAACATTTTGAGTTATTCATATTTAATTATCTTTTTAATATCATTAACAATAAATACAACTTTTCTTACAACAATATAATTTTTTTGTATTTTTTTATTAAGGCACTTATTCGATGGTATAAAATATCATCATCATAGTTTTGATGATGATAATTTATACTATCGAAATAGTGTTATATATTCAAAAAGTACAAAAAAATTTTTTCTTGTAAGAAAAATTTATTTATTATTAATAATAATAAAAAATAAAAACAAGAATAATTGAGCAAATATGAGTATACTTATTAAATACAAAAATTTGTACTACATTTAAAAAATAATATTGGAGTTATTTAACTACAAAAACTATTCTACAGTACTTACGTTTGAAGGAAGTTTTCAGTCGCTGTCAGGCAATATCTCTATTCCAGAGATATTACCATCTTCCTCTTCAGCAAAATCGTCGAAACTGTCTGAACTACTCTCTCTTCCAAGATTAATTATGAAGCGGTCTACTGTTTCATCAACAATATCTACCTTTTCCAGATATTCTTTTTCAATCATTTAAATTAAACGTTACATTTTTTCAGCAACATCCCGCCAAATTTCTGACCACAACATCTCTATAGGATTTAGTTCAGGGTGGTAAGAGGCAAGCCTTAAAACTAAATGTCCTTTGCTTTGCAGAATTTGATCTATTAAGTATGTTTTAAAGTTTGATTTATTTAACAACTTCATAAAGTTCTGCTTTAACCATATCAGGATGGAACGGTACTGCGGGTCGTGTTAGACAGTCTTGCATATCACGTTTCATAGAGTGTTTTTTCTAGCTGTACATTATGATAGATGGCATTGTCAATTACCAACACACTGTTGGCGGGCAGATTCGGGACCAATTTTTCTTCAATCCAACGTCTGTAGTTGTCAGCGTTCATGTTATCGTGGTAATCTCCTGTCTTTTGGTTAGATTTAAAAATCAGCAGTGTGTTTGGAACAAACCCGTGTTGACTGCCGGCGTGAACAATAATTAATCTTTGTCCTTTCTCAACTGGAACAGCGTAGCCACCAGGCTGAATCTGATCATTCCAGGTTTACGGAAGTGTGTGGCTGCTATGAATATATGTTTCGTCCTGATATACTACGGTTCTCTAAATTTTTTTATGTTTTGTAAATAACGTATTGTCACAGCTCTTTTTTAGTGAATTTCTGTTAACAGAGGTAGATTATTTTTAGTTTTTACCCACCTAAAGCCTATTTCCTTCAAGATAATTTTTAGGCTGCTACTGCTGCCTTTAAAGTTGATAGAATCTTTTAATTTTTCTAACAGCTTTTTTACCGTTGGGAGACACTTTTCTTCAATTTAAAATACCGAACTGTTCTCCTAATTACACCTTTATCAAAATCGTCAAGTTATAAGTTTACGAACACGGTGTTTCTTTCCCGGTGTGCTAAGTGACGTTTCCGCTTCTGCATCTGGACTGTGTAGCTGCTGACCTTCCTATATTATTCTCCTCACGGAGCTATGAGAAATACCCGTCGCTTTTGCAACACGCTCTTGTACTTTATGGAATTCTGAGAGATGTTTCTCACTTTTCCTGCCTCACTCTTCATGAAATTATACACATTCCACACTATCTAACGAGTCTGGCTATGCAGAGTTTTGAACTCAATTTGAAAATTTTGGGGGACATATTAATGTACGTTTCACACTAATATTTAAAATATATACGCCCAATTATGAAATAGTTTATTAACACTTACCTAAAATATAATAATACGTTCTCTAATAAAATGTAAATAGGTAGCCTACAACTAATATCACTGATTAACACAAATAGTTTTGTCGTCACTGTATAATTTGTAAATGACTATACGCCATGTTTGCAAAGCCCGATGTGCACATTCCGGAACACCGCACAAAACTGTTCTGCGCATGTGCGAACTGAATGAAAATTTTGTTATCCTGGCAACGAGGCGTTTGTCTACTGCGCATCGAGACCTCACTGTTCAATTTTCATTGTCCTGCCTCTACCAATGTGTGGAAAATCAATTACGCGTACAAAGACAGCAAAGTTAGGCAATAAATCTGAAATCAATCACAATTGTTTTCTCCTTTCTAACATCTACCGTGTCGACGTGTTTAACCAAGAAATTCTTGAACGTTAGATAAACGTTATTGTTACATTCTCCATTGATTAAGATATTTAAGATATTTAACTTAGTTATTATATCACGGTGTAACGTCACTTATAAAATGGAAACAATATCATTTTTATAATAACTATGATAGTATCATTAAACAAGTGAAAATCGATAATTCAAAAATGTCATGCCTATGTTATTCCTAAGTAATGGTATTCCTATGATAAGGAATGTTACTGTCCAAATCAAAATTTGAGGCAAAACTAAATTACAATTACTTCGTAAACTTCTGTTCTGAAAGCTTACTAACGTCAATATTTAGTTAAATTTATATTGCGGTGTAGCCATACAAAATAAATAATAGAATTTCTACAGTATAATATATGCTTTTAAAACGGGTTTAAGTAGTTAATTTAAATCATAGAATAAGAAATTTATAAAACAGTAATCCATATTCAGCACTAAAAACTAATGAGGTATCATGCCACCTAAAAGACGCCATACTCCCGTCTATATACAAAATACACATCTGACACACAATATTAGATGACACCCATTCTAGGAAAGCAAGAACATCTCGTATCAAAATGACGCATCTAATTTGTCATTCATTCGTGTTCAGAATAAGATAGAGGCTACATATGTGTGCCAAACTCGCTTTCGTGCTGTTTTCTGTGACGCTAAATTTTCATGAATTACATGTCAAACAGTACTTAAATAATAGTCTACATATCTGTGGTAATAATAATTTAAGCAAAGTTTTCTGTAAAGGAAAAAATACAAAGTAACCCATGAATTTAGCGTACAATTTAACTCATGTACAAACATGTGTTTGTATTTTGAATTATTTTGTACAAAGTATCCCATGCGAATATCATATGACACGTCTACCGACGTTCTGTTGTAATAATACACTACGATTTATTATTTTTTTTAAACTTGTTCTTTATGTGTTCCAATTTAACGTCCCTTAAACAATCAGAAATAAATATGTTTTAAAATAATTGAATATATAGGTTGAATGAAGTATACTGTAATTTCACTGGCATTTAGATGTGACTTAACGTAACAATATTTTTTGAGACATAAAAGACATTTAAAAAATTTCATTGTGAATATTTTGAAAGAAATGAAGCACGTAAGACCAGTATTGCAACGAAACCAATTACAATTAAAATGTATCGGTACAAAACCACTAAAACTTGTAATTTCCTTTAAACCTTGAGAAATTTCGTTATGTATGAAGTGTAGTGTGGAAAATTGTAGAGAAGACTATAGGTGCTGTTAATTCTTATGCAAAACCAAACAAATTGTTGGAATAATTACATAAATAAACTCGTTTTTGGTATAAGAGGAAAAAATTATTTATGACAATAGAATTAGTATAAGTTATGAGTGTTCTTAAGTCATAAGAAAGTAAACAGTGAAAGTAATAATGAGATTCGCATTAGATTCGTATTAGATTTATATACCTCAGAGTAATTTTATAGGGAGATTTGAGAGGCAATTACATTCATTCAAGCAGGTGACATTCATTACGTCAAATACATTGATTTCAAGTGTATTGTTACTGAATACACTTGTTACTGAGTACGATTTTTTTATTAATAGGTTAAATAATTATGTCTATGTATTATTTCTCAATTTTATCTGGTTTTAATCGTCTCTAATTTACGTTATTTATATTAATTTGTTTAAATGCATTGTTGTTTTTAGTTACGACATTTGCTAAAAACTCGTGACAGTGTTCTTTTTTTGCTTAAGACTTTTTCAAGTTTGTTGAAAATCTGGAAAATTTATTAAGCAAATATCTATACAGATGTACAGCCAAAATAGAAATAGGATAACGCATATTAGGGGTCCTAATCGAAAACTACATTACACATTTTATTTAATATTGATTGTTAAACTTTCACTTGTGAACTTACTTTTTTCCCGTACGCGTTTCGGCGTGATGTGCGCCTTCGTCAGCGGTGTGAAACAGAATGTCCGGAACTTGTAACGGTATTTTGGTTGGTTGGTTGAGTGGGGGGTGGAAGGGAGCTAGGATCCGAATTATTGTATGTTTTATGTATAATTGTGTCAAAGAGTGTGTGTGATTTAAAGTGTAATTGGTCGTTAAGTATGTTGTTTGGTTTTGTTGTTTGGTTGTTTTATTTACTTGTACTATTTCGTAGAAATATTAATTTTATTATTATTATAGTCATTATGAAGCATTTTGATATTTCTAGAGTCATAGTAAAAACTGTTGTATTTTGCCGTTAAATTAAAATTATTAATTACTTTGTTATCGTATCTAAATAAGCATCATCAAAACACGGCATAGGCAAGGTGCTGCCTGTTCTGCCTTAAAGAACCTACAGGCATCTCTTCCTAGGCCTACACACTCACCTGTGTTATATGAGTCTGTGTTTCCAGACTTGTTTGGTCAGTCTGGAATCTGTCACCCTTTCTAAGTGTTCTTTCCACCGTTGTTTGTTCATTAAAATTAAAACTTGTACTTCTTTTCTTATGGCATCATTCGTTATACGGTAAAGTTTATAACACCTTTTAACTCCTTTTAAGAACGCAATTTCTGAGGCTTGTATTTTAGTGTCTTGTTTCTTAGTTGTTTTTCATGGTTCAAACGCACCATGAAATGGACACACACAACATGGAAACACACATGGACAGTGGAGAGACTGCCATATATTTGTAAAAATTTATTTTTTTATTTCGGCGTAACTTGTTTTTAAAAATACGGTTGATTGTCCCTCGCATCTAAATAATCAACAGAAATGCGCAGGTTTTACCAAAATAATGCTAAGCTTGTTTCGTTATTCACTCCTGCAGTAATATGATCACATGTGGCAAGAAACTACGTGTTCAGTAAGTTACATTTATACGAAAAATTTCATTTTTTACATATAATTTCTTGACATTCTTGTTTGCGTGCGTGCGTGTGTGCATGTTTGCTGGCGTGTGGTGAGAGAGCGACAGACTTGATTTTAGAAACATTTGATTACTTAAAAGTTAATCATAATTGGTGCGGAGGAAATTTCCTTATGGAAGTTTATGAAATTGTGTTTCCTGCTCTCTTGAGTTATTAAATTATTATAAACATTTGTTAACTATACTTTGAGATTAATTTAGATAAGCCTTGTAAGGGAATTATGTGATCGTTTCTTTTTTTAATATGAGATATTTATGTAAATTCTAATTCTCTAATGTTCTAAACACTTCTAAAAGATTAAAATCTGTTTTTGAAAAAAACAATATTAGAAAACCGTATGTAATGTATAGTAAAAATATTTAATTTGCTGACCAGAACACGTTACAAAATTTGATATAAATAAACTTTGCAAAACAACTCTGCAGTATAATTACAAATTTTATTAGTGCCACTATTAAAATACGAAAATGTGAATTCTCTAAAATATTTTGTTAATAAACGCGTCTGTTTATGTACATGGTACCGGTAATGTACGCGTATTTAATTTTTTCACCTTCTAAAAGTGTTCAAAAACTTAAATTTTAAGACCTATACAAGTTAATGTATGCACTAAATTTAAGTCACCCTTCATGCAATACGCTACAATAAACAGCAATCTGAGAGCTTACCCCGACTTGAGTTCATAGGGTATGGAGATTATTAAAATTTTTAAAAGTTATCACTGGAAACAGAATTTAACAAAATATATTGAAGTAGTTCTAGACCTTAATCCGAGGCTGCTTTTGGTACTACATGTATTACAAACTTTTAACTGAACATGTTACTGGGCTGTTTACAACCACCTACAAAGAGGAGCAGAGACTCTTCTTTAGTAGACCAAAACCATGCCCTTTAAAGGTAAGTATCCAGTGAGAACTATGCTAGTTTAAATAACAGCGCCTTAAAAAAAGTGAGCCGTTTCAAATATCTCGGCTTTACAGTAAGCTATGAATCTGAATATGATAATAAATTTAGGAATATGATTCACAGAAATCTTCTTCAAACAATTGCAATACCCACATTGACATATGCGAGTGAGACGTGGGACATGACAAAAAGGGAATGTGACAAGGTTGAGAGTGGTGAAATGCAGATTCTTCGAAATACTTTAAATTATACATTTCAAGACACAATAAGAAATGAGGGTATCAGAGCAGAACTCAAAGTAAAGGAGATGAATGAAATTATTTCAATTTACAGATGACAATGGTGGAATCATCTGCAAAGGTTGAGAGAGGATCGATTGCTGAAAGCGGCATTGAACTACAAACCCATTGGTATAAGAGTCGTGGTTCGTCCTAGGATGAGATGGGTGCCGGAACAGGTTTATATAACCTAATCATTTAAGAGAAGAAGAAGAAGAGTGTATTGAAGTGGCAAGGTAATAACGAATGAAGTGGCATATTATAATTTACAGAATAATTATCCAGGCGGTATGTTACATACAAACAGATTGAACGTGAGAAATTACATGTAAAAGAAAATGCAACAAATATAACAAAACTAATGCAAGAGAAAATGAAATATTTGATTTGATGGTCACACCTCCGTTTAATAAATCTGAAATTAACATAAACTAGGTTTTCTTATTTTACGTATATTACCTTTGAATTTGTTTTGACGACTCAAATGACCATAAATTACGCGGGTAAAATTATTACGAGAGTGGCAGTGGAAATATTTGTAGTAATTAAATGAAACTCACCTAATATGGAATCAAATGAAGTAATGTGGAAGTTCTGTTTATCTTAGGACATAATAGTATTAATACAGATGCCAGTTTGAAATCTTTTGGTAAAACGGATTAGGGACAGACGTAGTCGAAGATAGTTAGACTCAAGTTTCTGAAACCAAGTCAAAGAAACCAGATAAGCAATTTTCTCAAGAATGTTTTTATCTTACTTTTCTAATTTAATCAAGAATTAGACGATTTTTCAGCTTTAGATCATAGAGACGTTTTAATTGTCGTAACGCATATTAATGTATCAGCAAACTTAAAGTAAGTTTAAAACTCACACACAGCAATAAAGTTGTTCGTACGTTATTATTTACAAAACTTCTCTCATGGCTGTAAACAAAAGAATTAACAGAACTATTTATATTTACATAGATGTATTTAATACTATGTTGATATAAAATCTAGAAATTTTCGTAATTTAGACATTTGACGAGCCCTATTTTGAGACACGTTATTAGTACAATGGCTATCAAGAAAGTAAGTTCCAATAGGGGATTAAAGGAAACTAAGATCATATTTGCAAAACAATTTTATTGCTTTTTGTAGTACATTCCTTTAACTATTTTTCTATATAGTTCCCATCATTTTTGAAAAACCTTTCTTAGCGAGACACTAGGCGATGTATACACCTTCGTCGTAGAAATTTCCCGCCTGTGATTTGAACCGTTCATTAACAGCAAGTTTAACATTGCTAGCCACTAAGGCTTTCTCGTTCTAGAAAATGTGATGTTCGCTTATTGTGAGGTCTGGGTTGTAAGACAGATGATCACATTTTTGCCAGCCAAACTTTGTGAGGAGATGTATAGCGTTGCAGCGGCAGTGTGTGTGTAGTGCCATGCTTCATCCCAATGTCCCGGGTAAACATCCTACGTCGCTTACTCTGGATCGGGCTAAACAAAAATAAAGTAGTCGTATGCATCTTAGTACCACTGAATCGCTCAGTGCTTCTCCTCTGTAAATATTGAAAATCTGACGGTGAATTTTAATAATACTTTTTAATGCCTTCTGCATTTAAGAACCGAACCACATGCTTACTTTCACATGCGGCGGGCGTCTTGAATTCCTTCGTTATTACAAACACGTCCAACAAAGGTTACTCAGTGCACAGTTGTTTACAAATGGCGTTGTTGGAGTGCCAACGAATCAATAGGTTGGCTGCGCATGCACAACAGCATCGATGACGACATTAATACCGCGGCAATATTTAAAAAGGAAACTTACTTTTTGGATAACCCTCGTACATTATCAGATGTGTATAATTTTTGTATCAATAAGAACATAAAAAGTTATAAAATAAAATATACATGTACCAATTTCTGATTTCAGAGTTGCCAGCACGAAGTACAAAATATTCCCTTTTACACTGTGAAAACCACATGATTTTAGGTTCCGTTTCGAAAGTATATATTACTGAAATGAATTGTGCACAAAATTATAATGATTCAACTGTGTGCAGACCTACTTTAGACAGGGGCGTGTTTACGAACGGGACCGGATCCCCACCACCACCTAGAGAGGGTCGAAAAGTTGACGAATTTTGTTAATCTCTTAATTCTTAGGCGGTTTTATAATTTTTTTTCATCTCTGTATTGTGTTATTACCGTTTACATTCATGGGACTAATTTCAGTCACTTTAAAGGTAGTAATGTTGATTAATCTTAACTGGATTTTTTGTTTGTATGAAGCCGACCCTACACTGGACCCCCCGCCCACAGGCCACTGACATTAGATTATTCACAAAATGTGTTTATGAGTTTATCTGTATCATAAACTATATTACAATTTATTTAGAAAATTCGAAATTTTAATAAAACAAGCATTTTGAAAAAAATGAAAATTTTCTTTTTATCTTCAGACTCGCTTTAAAGCAAAGTAAAATTTTGGCTTGTAACATTTGTATGTTATACGGTAGCATGATAAAAGAAAAAGTTTATAATTTCAATGGATTACGAACACAAGAATAACAATTTCGCACGTAATATAGTGTATATGTCCAAATAATATTCTAAGAGAAATTTATTTCAAATTTATTTACTGCAAATAATATTGGTTACTTCAAACTACTGTAATGTTTTTACTGTTTTTTTATTTGTTATTGTGATAAAAACCAGAACAAGTACAGTAAAATTTCTAATTCAAAAAATTAATATTCGAAAACAGTCGATATAAATACAAAAAAAAATTATACTATCATACATTGTAATTTAGAACACCACTACTACGATGAATATAGTGAAAATACCCAGATTATTAAACAAAATTCTTCAAGCAATTGCTCGTTCACAAATACCACAGAGATGTGAGACAGGATGTCTACAAACTATAATCTTCATGGAAAACATAAGTAAAGACTTCACAATCGTGTGAACATGGAAGCTCTGTAACTCCTGAGCAATCAACAAGTAAAAAGATTCAAAAGAACTAAACCATTTGAGTTAGTATAACGCAGTGGTGGCCATGAGCCTTTTTGCCTCATGAGCTACTTTTGTGACTATGAAACTTGAGTAAATTATTTCTTATAAATACTACTGCAAAAGGTATAAAGTATATGTAAATCGGCAAATATTAAACTATGTTTAGGGATGTATCACAGCCACCAGAGAGGGGAGCGATGCCTCTCCGTGGACTCTGTAATTTAAGTTCATTTATGTACTGAGACAAACTGCTGGTTGGCTGGTTAGCTATGTGCAGTACAAATAAACAAAAGCTTATTTCATTGTTAACTGAAGCTTAACAAAGTTGACGGATGCTTGTGTCAATTTTTGTATTCAACACTCCAAACATATTTGAATCAATAAAATACCTCTTGAACTTACATTAATATTGTATTAAGTTTGAAAACAACTCAGATAAAAAGTGATTAAGACCAGACACCCGATTAACCCCCCCCCACACACACACACACAACAGTTTTATTTTAGCTCAGTCTGTTTACAGGGAATACAAACTTCGTTTAATACTACTTTAACATGAAATAAATTTAATAATTACTTATAAAAGCCAATATATATTGATAACGCATCTTAATTCGGTATAATTTGAATAATTCCCTAAATAAAATAATGGGAATAGAATTTAATCTGCACGCTAACTAAGATATCAAGTGAATGACATGTCAATTACAGAGCACTTGGTGAACACGGTAGGAAAGCAGCTGATGTGAGATGTTTCAATTTACGTTTATTATTGAAATATAAATATAAAGGAAAGTGAATATTCAATTTTAATTAACAAAGCAAAAATATTAGGTTGTGGTTGTTTAATTTAAAATAATTTGATATCTGACAAATAAAATATTTAAGGGTAGACCTTTAATTATTAATTTTAATTAACCTATTAGGTTTTACAAGTTTCTTCTGTCTTCTGTTATTAAATTTCTGAAATTTGGGTGATTTCATATTCAAAACATAACATTATTTCTCTGTACGTTGTAAAGAATGGACCTGAAACATGGCGATTAAAACACCTAAATTTCTAGTATAATTTTCGGACATCGAAACACCTCGAGTCTTAGCTCATTAACTTAACTGCTTTCTATTGCAGTTAAAACGAATTTCTGAACACTGATTAATGATCGTGAAACGTACGTTTGTATCCAAAGTTTCTTGAGAACTCATTTTGTAGGGGAGTGTTTATGTTTACATTTAGGTCTGTATATTATATCAGCTGATTACTGTATGTTGATTTTCATTTTGCCCTAATATCTCAAATGTGATACGATTTTATTAAGTCGGTCATGATGTTTAGTAGATTTTTGTTGCCCTCTTCTTTTATATGTTTGTAATTTCGGTGTTGTTCATATAGGTATATTAGATCTTATTTCATCATTGCATTTTTCAATAGCGCTAAATGTTGCTGTATTGGACTATATTCACAAAACTGTTGTTTTATGTGTTTGGCTACTGTTGAGTTCGGATTTGAATGTTGAGAATGTCTGGTGTGTTCCATATATCTGTGTTTAAAGGATGTTGATGTGAAACGTATGTATTTTTCACATCACATGGACTATGACCGAAATCGATAGAAATTAAGAATGTGAGTACTGTGTCATTAACAAATCTTACGTTTGGTATCTTTAGGTTATGAACAATTTATTAATACATTACAATAAAAGATTAGAAAATTAAATTTTATATTACGTAAATCTACATAAGTTCCAAAAATGTATTCCTCTTTGTCGTGCTAAAATTTCTTCCGGGTAGACACATGCCAGCAACAAATCATCTGTAAAACTTACACTTTTACTTTTACCAACTTTATCGCTACGTTATCCAAGCGTTCTACCTATATCGTAGGTAAAATTTTATTTACTTACATTTCAGTTATAACATAAAAGTAAAGATTTTTACTAATTTTATATAATAATTAATGCTTGATGCCTTTACTTGGTGAAAATCCATTTTGTAAATTATAGTAAAAGATAAAACAATAAAATAGTTTTAGTGATTTTCACTCGTCAATTTATTAAAATTATAAATCCATGACAGCTGTTTCGGCAACACAGTGCCTTCATCAGATGGTGTAAGCTGACTAATTTTCGTACAATATAATACAGTAATATATGTTATAACGTATTATATTGTACGAAAATTAGTCAGCTTACACCATCTGATGAAGGCACTGTGTTGCCGAAACAGCTGTCATGGATTTATAATTTTAATAAATTGACGAGTGAAAATCATTAAAACTATTTATTCTTTATCTTTTACTATAATTTACTAATTTTATTGCTAAAAGGCTTCACATGAGATTAGGAGAAACTTTACAAAGGTAAACAGTTTTAAGGCTGAATACACCGGACAAATTATTTCTGTATTGCCAAGCAAATTTGTGAAATTAAATCATTTGCTTTCGTTTGTAGTTAATAACGTATGTGTTAGCCTACTCTCTGTACACCCATAACAATATCACCACAACGTCGATACTGTCTAGTAATGTATTATATAAAATATATTTTAGTCGGTAAATTTCAAAAAAATATTAGGTACATAAGTAACTAACGGGATATTCATGTAATTATGAAAAAATGTCATTCTACTCTTTAAAACTTTATAGGCAAAACACTATTTACTTTTTCGTTAATTATGGAAGTGCGCTTTCGCGTGCTGAATACTGTATTGTTCTATCAAACTACTATAGTATCACAATTATTAAAATATAAAAATATATTTTGTCGTTAATGGATACCTTAATTAAACATTGTAAACAAACATAAGTTTTTTTGCTTTAATAATAACATTAGTTTTAGTTCATTGAAAAACAAGTTTAAATACGTATGACCTTTCCTTTTGTATTTATAGATTGTTTTTGTTTTTCCCTTTGGTGCAAGTCAGAAACTACCATCACAAACAGCGCAGCTAATTTGTTAATAATCAAACTAATTAATTACGATCAGAGTAAATTTTTAAAATTATGTTTTTAAACCGTGCAGACGATGTTGAAATAGTTGTTTGTAACTATGGTTGACACAAAAGTATAGTTTATAAAAATAGTAAAGGCGATGTAAATTTGTAGTTGATGTAGTTGCGGCAAACCAATATTTGAGAAAACGTATTTTAGCGCAATAAAGGGGAGAGAAATATCTCGCCGTGATTCACAAAGGACTTTCCAATTTACATTTCGTTGCGGGTTTTGCATTTCAACGCGCCTGTCTGTGTATATTCTTTGCCGTTCATTATTTGCTTTCTTTTGCCCTTGAAACTTACGTTTCAGCAAAGAAGTAGGGGAGATATAAACTTTCACACTAAATACAAAAAACATTATTTAATGAATTAACCAACGTATTGCAAGATTCGAATTAAAATAATATCAAAATATAAATTTGAATTATTACCGCTGCAAGTAAACAAGGAATGAAGTCAAGCCAGTGGTTTATTCACAGATTGATCAGAAGATATTATATTCAAGAATAAACTCAGCTTAATTTAATGTAAAAATTTTCTTCTTGTTTGCGACTGTCAAAATTTTCTATTTTGCTATTATATAAATCGTCAACTCAAATCAAAATTTGCATAACCTAATTAAGAAAAGTTGAGTTGTCGGAAAATGAAATAACATACCAACTTTATCAGCCTAAATTATGGTAAAAGTTTTTTATATTAAAATATTGCCGTCGTATCGCCCGTCACGCATTATTCTTTAATGTAGTTTGACTAACAAGGATTTTCCACTTTTAAAGTCACTTAAGATTTATTTGCCTTATTGAATTATACAGGTTCTTAAGAACCTGGGCGAGAC
Organism: Magicicada septendecula; assembly: GCA_034769895.1. Taxonomy (NCBI): domain Eukaryota; kingdom Metazoa; phylum Arthropoda; class Insecta; order Hemiptera; family Cicadidae; genus Magicicada; species Magicicada septendecula. The sequence goes on from CM068373.1 coordinate 407,768,140, forward strand.
TACGATCCAATGCAGTCAACGCAATCGATTTCCACTTGACTTTGAAAAATCGTATATTGAAATCTCAGGCAGCGTTCTTACGGGGGGTACTTACGTTAAATACGGAAGGAAATGTACGTTTTCTCAACAATCCTTGCAAAGAAAATAAATCCTTTGTACTGACTTTATACACCAATTTCGTTCACGTTTGAATAGAAAGATTAAAACTTTATATAAAGTAAATATATAGTATAGAGAAATTGTTTAACTTAAATAGAATTTGAAATATTCTTAAGTAAAATATTTGGGCACAAGGAAATTTTTAAATCTAATTTCCATATTACAGACGTATTCCATCCGCCGTATTTGTCATTTTCATAGAATGAGATATTAGCTTCAAATTATAAATAACTGTATCATTTAAAACTTTCTTCAAATGCCCTGCCTATGTTTTATCACAATTTCGAGTAAATACATTGGCAGTTCAAATAAACTTGTTAAATTAATATTCTTTTTCTTCTTCTTGTTATATTTTATCCTCTTTTCGGTCACGTTTTGGGGACCTGCAGGCACTTTTTGTCCTTTTTTCTATCGTGGACAAGGTGTCTCACTTCTAACCTCTATAGTTTTCCTTTTCGTGTTAGACAGTTTGTTGGTATACACGACTAATTTTAGTATTTATCATTCTGTACTTCTCCTACGGTCTGAACAAATTTCAATAATCATTTTCAGAAAGTTTCTGATTTCTAATATCCACAAATATAACTTAACGATAATATATATATATATATATATATATATATATATATATATATATATATATAAGGACAATGTATATACTTTTACCTTTTTCTTTTATTATTTCTGTATTGGGAAGAGAATTTTTAATAATTCAAGTCGACTTTAAATCCTTTGATTCAATAGGCAGCATCCACATTAGCCTTATGACGACAAACAAGCTTCGTTTGGTCTGCTAGACAAGCAATTTTAAACATTCTGGCACGTTCCACCAGCTGTTCTACCGGCAAATGAGACCACTTAGTATACAACATAATTTGGCTTTACTAGAAGACATAATATCCTAAGACGGCTCCTCTTTCTGTTTTTAAAGACATTCACCTTCAGGATTTCCTTTGACACACGCTGATCCACCCATCCGCTCCAGGTGACCTAGCCATTGTATTTGTTGAGTCTTTGCAAACGTTACAATGTCCTCATGATATAATTACACCAGATACTTTCGCAAAAGTACCAGAACTCAAATCATGTAAGCCTGTAAATATGCTTCCGTCTCTTTTAAAACATTTCGGAATTTAACTTTTACATGCTTAATCTCGGTAAAAAGTAAAAATTATACTCAACTATCATTAAGGTTTTTACCAGTACCTTCGTATAGTGACGCATGTGTAGAATAGTAGAAAAGAATAATGACTATAAAGGAAAAAGATGCAATTTGCTCTTTAGATGTTGTCAATGCCAGCCAATCATTTCGTAAAGTTTAGAATGAGCGCGTTTGACAAAAAATAAAATAGAATACCATACAGCTGCTATAAACTATACAAGTCGCCATCTATGCTAAGTTAGACGTGTATGTCTAACAAGATAATATAGAGATTGATTTATAAACTACAATAATGGGTACCCAAAGCGGAGCGTATTGTGCCCATTAATGTAAACAGTTGACAATTTCGCAGACTCATCAGTCAACGTTGGCAGCATTTTAGAATGTTGCAGCTATCATGTCGTCTTATACTGGCTTAATATGCCACAAGGAACTGACTACGCTTAGAACTGGTATACTTACAGCTAAAGTTAGTGAATGAGAGCCAGTGAGAAAAAATGTTGTACAAGTCTTATTCGATAATAGAAAAAGTCTGTTTTTACCTGTATAATATTACCTGAACGAAAAACAATTGTGACATTCGCAGTGTGACAAATATGTCGGCATGCATCGGTCACGGTATGACCTTGATCGGTACCTACAAAATATAATATGACTTGGTGTAAATGCAACCACCGTAAAACGTGAGATAAAATATTTAAATATCAAACAACATTTTACTACATGTATACAATCATTCCAACCGCATTAATAAACTTACGCATAACGATGGAATCTCTTTAATTTTTCAGAAATAAAAGTGTCAGTTTTTGTGCTTTGCTAAAGAAGTGTAGGCAAGAATAATGATTATATTTAGACTGGACTTAAACAAAGGAAAGTAAGTACATCTTTCTTATCGTACAGTGCAGACTAGGATCACCTGCGGTGACGACATAAAAGCAATAGGCTTAAAAGTTTTTCAATGCATGAGTAGTGCGGTGTGTTTGCTTTATAAATCACACAGCTTAAGGCGTTATAATCACCAACGTCGTAAATGTAACGTTGAAAATGCCTTACACTGTTTTTACAATGTTAAATAATTTTCCTGAGAATAATTAGAAGAGTAAATATTTTTTAACCGTTGAAAATGAAAAGACTATCAAATTACTAGTGAATCAGTAAAATATGGGTCCAAAGTGTAAGAAACATTTTACAGAACCTTACTGTTTTTACTCGTGGATTATTATCACACCACTACTGCTTTAATGGTCGGAGAAGTGTTTTCAACACAAAAATCGTTTTTACATACTGCATTATTTAACATCTGCTGCTTTACCTGCAAAATAAGTTTTTCTTTCAACTAATGAGCTGTGTTATTTAAATAAAAAGAATTGTTTAATCAGGTTATTCTTATCAAACTTTTGTTTCAAATTTCCAACGCTCTGGTTTATTGTGTAGGTCACGGAGTAATGTGTAAGTTAAAATCAGTTTTCGTAACATATTTATTATTTAAATTTTTAAAACTGATGATGGTGTTTTACAAATATATTGGAGGAACCTGAGTGAGTACTGACTGCTGATTATGAAATTGATACCGTTTAAAATTTTATAATAAGTTCAGGTCTTTGCGTTTAACATTATAAAATAAGAGAAAACAATCGGCTCTAACAATGAAGAAAATATTGAAGATAATGAAGAAATTTAAATTGAGAGTGAAATTTAACAAGTTTTAGACAGGGCAGAGCTCACGGATGTCAACTCACGTTTCTTTTTTTAAACAAACAAATGCAACACATTACATTTGAAGGTAAAAAGGCTAATGCAGAGTTGAATTAAAATCGATCTCATGTTGAAACAGCATATCAGTCATAATGCAACGTTAACTTATCCAAGGAACTAATTGAGTACTTTAAGCAGCAGTCAGAAAGTACGATGGTCGAAACACTAATGCTTACAAATATCGAAAGCGGAGTACTTAAACATTGCTCAAAGTAAAATATGCAAAACAAGAATACAATACCAGTGTTTAGAGATGACCAAAGCTTACTTAGAAATGTCCACGTAGAGTTAACGAAAATGAAAATAAACAACATCCCTATCATATTACACATATGTTGCGTAAAGATAGTTCAAACTCTCTTCTTCTTGTTACCTTATTTGACTTTCATATTACTATACTATCGTATTATACTCTTATTTTCAACGAAAGTTTTAAACTCTTCAAACTAATTTTCCTCTTACAGCTTGCTACCAAACAGACTTATATAAAGGTTATAGAAAGGATATACAGTAGAATATTTTACGGATTCTAAGATTGATCAATGTAAAATGCCGACCACAAGCCTTGTTTTGTTAAGTGGATCAATAGAATTTCCGAATCAGGGATTGATCATTACCTTACCGCCCGACTGATCGAGAATCCACTGTACTGCCGAAAGCAAAACTGTAAACATTTTACTTCGGTAAAATCGTCAACGTGACACAGATAGCAAACTAAAACAAATAGTTAAAAAAATAACCTTCTGCAACTACTTAAAATGCATAGAAATTTTGCCATACACGCTGATGGAAGTAAGTAATTTCTTCTATTTCCCTAGTCATATATTATCTCTTATAAGTACTTAAGAGTTTCTCTACAGTGACACAAATAAGTAAAAATATATATTCTCAGAATTTTTTCTTATTTAAATAAAAAACAAAACAACCAATATTACTAGAGTCTTTCGAATTACCTAGGCGTTGCCCTGACTGTATTTTTATTAGTAGAGATACTTCAGTCAGTCAGCAGCACCCCAAAAATATAAAACTAATTTTACAAATTAATATTATCTAAACTAATGCTTTAGGCGGGAAGTGACTAAACGATAAGAGAATATGTAATAATCGGTGTGTTTATCTGACAGACAACCTACTTGCTGATAAATTAATTTTTATTTTTATTTTATTTATAAGGTCGCTGCAACAGCAACGGTCATTAGCGACCACAAAAATGAATTTGTACAGATTCTTAAACAGATGTATTAACATAGAGTAAATATTTGTTTAAATACCAAATAATGTAAACAAATGAGATAGATAACAATATTTAACAAATAACAATATTAGTTTAACTGATACAAAATAAAATGAGAAATATTAACCTCCCAGAACACAAGCAATATAAATACACATCATGCACATAAATAAATATAATTAAGTGTACATATAATAAATATAACACTAAGTAACAAAATATAACAACTATATAACAATAAGTCATAATAACATAGCAGTCCATTAACTTAATTAAACAATTTTTAATGTTCTTATAATTTTCTTAGTTCGTACCTATATTGCTGTTAACATCTTAATATCCTTTAAGAGGAGAAGTATGTTGGCGGTTGCAGTCTTGTCATTTAAACTTTTTCGCACATCTGCAGGGATATTAAATTTCGCAGATTTTGAAGAGCTGGGCACTCTGAAACAAGATGGAAAGCTGACAAAGTCGTGCCACAGCGATTACATCTCGCAGGAGGCTCTCTTGTGAAAATGTACTTGTGAGTCAGTAGCGTGTGGCCGATGCGGAGTCTTGTTATGACCATTCGATTTCTCCTGGAGTCTGTAGCAAGTGAGTGCTGCTCGTAAATATTTTTTCTCACTCGGAATAGCTTGGCCACTCAAGAATAGCCATTCATCACTCCAGTGCTCCAGAAGTTTTAAATGCAGATATTTCTTAAGGTCATTGTGGGATAGTTTGTGAGGATGATATTGACTCGACGTAGCAGTTTTCGCAGCCCCATCAGCCATCTCGTTGCCCTTAATTCCGATGTGCGATGGTATCCAACTGAAAATAATTTCCTTGCACTGTCTAGTTGAGATATCAAGGGTTATGTTACTTACGTCTTGAATAATTGGTTCTTTGCGGTCCTCCTGCTGCAGACTATCTAAAACACTTCGAGAATCTGAGTTATAATTCTCGGAATTATTTTTATATTCCGCAAATAGTTACCTTAGAGCTCTAGACATTCAACTCTTCAACTCTGTCTCCTAGGGTTCACCATCAACTGCTCAACCGACGGCTCCGCAGGTCTCCGTTATTGTGAATATCAACAGATCCATCACCTTACCCTCTAAAGCTGCACCACAGAATCATATTGAAAAATATAATGACATTTCCACCACATTTTTATGATAGTGAAATACATAGTACCACATTGCTGAGTTTCTCGGTACCACGTTTGTGAGCCAGATTATTCCAGATGTTTGCAGATCATTTTACGCGGCAGAGAATTACGTTTTTGATCACCCGAGAAGCCAATGCTCATCCAGAAGTTTACTCGACTACTCAACCAACATTGGCTCAGCCATGATTGCCCGCTAGATCCCTACATTGCAAGGCAACGAAAGTATAAATAGTGGATTTCAGAGGGGGCCAGTTTTAGTTGGAGCTGGAGATTTATTTAGTGCGGATCAAGTGGTTGATGGGGATTAGTGTAAAGTGAATGTTGCGATAATTAGTGCAAAATAGTAATATGTTGACATTTATTATTACGTCTTGAACTAATTCAAAGTGAATTATTCCATAAGAGTGCTTGTTGATTAATAATCGTTGTTTAAAGTTAACAAACGGTTAATTTGTAGCCTAAAGTCTAATCTTCTATTGTAGTGTATTTATTGTTCGTAACATAAAGGTTAGGTTAGGTTATGAACAATGAATACACTACAATAGAAAATTGAGTTTCTATTATTATATGAGTTACATAGTGTTATTATTATTACGATTACACCCATCATCACATACATCTCATTAACGTTGTAATATATATATTATAATGATTTTACCTCAAGATGTTTTCTCCCTATTTGGAACATGTTTCGGGAAGCCTTGTGTTCCCATCTTCAGCCTTCCGAATTTTGAGCCGTGTGAGGTAATTATGTGTTGCCTGGTTGTTGCTGTGGTTTCATGTTGGTCTCTGGTGCTTTAAATTGTGTGTGATTGTGGTGTATATATTGGTATTTTGTGTATTTTCTACGTTGAGTGCTTTGAAGCTTGTTTCTTGTTTTGTACTGATTTGTATGTGTTCCGGTATTAGTTTGTTTTGTGTTTTATGTTTGTATATTTGTAAATTTTCCCAAATGTTCATTATGGTCCCTTTGTGTGGTATATGTTTTGTTAGTGTCATATTGGTTATGTCTGGGAATTTATGTCCAAAGTTTATTGCATATATAGGCAAATTATATTTATATATTTCTGGTATTTTGTATGCATTTAAGTGTTCAAATATGTGCATCTCGGATATATATACCATTAGTAGGCACTAAGTGTGTGTATGTTATAAATACATCACATTATCAACCACAATTATCACTGTTGCACACCACTATAAAAAATTATTCCAATTAGCGCTTTCAAGCTTCTCAGCTCATCGTCAGCTCGGAAATCTGACGACGATTTTCCGATCTGACGATGAACTGAGAAGCTTAAAAGCGCTAATCGGAATAATTTTTCTATAGTGGTGTGCAACAATGATATTTTTTGGGTGATTATAACCACTAACACAACTTTCTTAATTAAACATCACATTATCATTAACTGAAGTCTAATTAAAATTTGTAATTAACTATTTTATTGGTGTCTGTTATTCTGTTTGCACTGTACCCACAACGATCCGATGTGACCGTTGTATGAATATTTAAGTCAGTGTCAATATAGCTCAAACGTTTGTTGCTCAGTGGTGATAAACAATAAAATTACCTGTTGTTGCTTGCCAAAATTCTACACACTGCTCTCAGCCATGTTGTATGCTATTCAGATAGCAATAACATGAATAATGTCTGGCAATACTAGTAACAAATTTCTTGAAGACTCTGTATTATGGCTCTGTGCCTCTAGCCTAGCGACTTTATACGGTACCGTAATAAACCAAATGTAAAATAGTAAAAAATAATCTACCACGTAGAATTATAATAAGGCGAAACAAAGCAGTGAAAATGTATTAGACATTTGGAACATCGAAAATTTAAGAGATACGTACTAAAGGAATTTAAAACATTATTTGTATAAAATTAGATATAGAGATAACTATGCTAATAATATGTTGTTGTCTTTTTTAATTCTATTGTTGTACACAAATAATTCCATTGTTGTACATAATATATACAGTCGACGTCCTACAGCGAAACCAAAAGAATTTGGCAAGCTTCTTTGATATTGCAGCAATTCTGTTCTCGTATACTGACTGTAATTTTGTAACATTAAATTAACTAACGAAACGTCATGTGACGATTTAAATTGTAACAGTAATCGTAAATTTAAAAAAAAATTAAAAATTAAGTTTGCAAGCGATTAAGCAATTTTAATCTCACTATAATACCTAAAACCCCTGTGTGTACTCAGTATGAGAATAAGAAGTAATTAAGAAGTCCAAAGAAAAATTAATAAAAAGACAAATTGTTAATAGTTATTATTGTCGTATTTAACCCTTTGCTTGTTATCAGGCGGTGACCTGTTAATTCCGGACTCGACATGTCTTCCGAGTCGTCTGTAATTTAGGATAAGATAAAAATCATAATGTTAATAATTAAAAAATCTGAAGACACAGATAGACGTTAAAATAACTCACTAAAATTGTATATGTTGATTAAGGCATAGTTTTTGTAATTAAAAGTGTTAACTTAAATAAAGGTAGGGACTATATTCTCGCGGAGTAGTTGCCCCTCTCTTTTGTTAAGAACCAGTCGAAGTGGGCAGAAAAACTCTCTCTCGCTATGTTGACCTCACAGAGTGCAGACGTACGAGCGAAAGCTCTGATAAAATATTGTTAGTTTGTTTGTTTAATTTAAATGTAGTTTAGTAACTACCACTGCTAAAAGCGTGTGACATGTACCATTAACTATAAATATGTGCTAACAAGAAGAAATAATATGTAACAACAAAAAGTAATAGTGTTAAACCAAGATGACGACTCCCTTCAAGAAGTATCTCAAATTTCAACATCATTCCTAAAGATGTGATCTACAGGAACTGCTTAAAGACACGTGTACCCGGCAGGAGATGCTGTTTATGACATCCGAGAATCTACATATACTTACACCGAAGAAGCTTCAATCTCCTCTGTGAACATTCGACACATTATTGACGAAGATCCGACCCAGATGATGACTGCGCGTACAAGGATTCCCAAGACGGACACCCCAGGACGAGATTTCTACATTCCATTCTAAAGGTGACTCGATAGCCTGTCTATCGAGTGTTAATAATATTTGTTACACTACACACTTCTAAAAGAGACTTTTCAAAGACAATTAATTTTATGTAAACCTTAAAAGAGGAAATCTAAGAGTTTACTGTAAAAAACTCAAACATCATACGTTGTAACGCTTTATATGTTAATGTATCTTATTATTATTCCAAGTAATAGTACCATTCTTCAAATGGTTAAAGAAGTCTTGCAAGCTAAGATAATGAATTGAAAATAATTAAAAGTCTTTACTATCAAATACAGAAAGTTAACCCGGATCCGAGGTATAGCAAAATAGAATCAATTTGATCCCAAAGTTTTATAAAAGAATTTAAATACTTTAGTTTAATTAGTGATGTCATGGGATCTGTCAGTAACAGTTGTTAAATAAAGAGAAGTCGTCTTGTTACACATAAATTGAGTGCGTAAATCAGTACAATACCTTCCCTTGTTTCCTTACACAGTTAGTAAGTAATTTGTTCAGTTAATCTGATTTGAATACAGTTCGTTACAACGTAGGCAGCCCATGTAATTGGCAGAGGTCAGTTAAGATGGGTTCCCTGGATTTGTAACGCGGCAATACGTTACAGTCAAACTGATATAATGGAAAAACTGGCAAATGAAGGCAAGGTCAGTTTGTCAGTTTCAGTTTGTTCGTGCGACTTGTGTCACAGCAACACTTTTAATCTTTGTCTACGTATCAAACATAGTTTTCATTTGATCGTACATCAAATTTTTTAACGTTAACTATTTAGTTATATTCAACAAAAATACAATGTTTTCAAGAACTTGTAGTAGAAAACTGTATATGTTACCTGTTGTCGGTACTACTAGAACTAAGAAAATGCGGTAAATAGTTTGTTTAGTACGGCTTAAACTACTTTAGGCCTATTATAAGTTAAAAAAAAAATTTTTTTTAAATATAGTTTAGAAAGCAATATTTATTTAGTTAAAGACAGTTAAACACATTCCTTAAAGCCAATAAAACTCCCAGTAACCAGTGAAAAGTAAATACTAGCAACTCGATGTGATATAGTGAAGAAAAGTGTAAGCAAAGTACAAACAAAGTACAGCATAGTCTAAGAAACCGAGCTGTAAATGTCTGTTGAAAATTTATTGTAAATATAAAATTTCCCGACTTTTTAAGTCTATTCCTTTTCATAATTTTTTACTGTTCTATGGAAAAAATAGGTATACAACCTCAAAAAGTTTATAAAGTATTTTAATTTGGTTAATATATTGCGTTCACGGCCTACGTAAATAATTTTTGTTCTCAATTATTCTATTGTATCAGTAAAAATAGATGAACATTTTTTAACATTATGCGTAACGAAATTTAAAAACCAATTTTAAGTACGTAAGTGGAACTTTACATAAACTAGTACAAATATACATAATTCATTTACAAAAATGTATTGTCACCGGACAAAAGGGCTGCCGCATGACAAATGGCGCCAATCGTACACTCTAGTGTTTTTGGTGGCCTTAAAAAGGACCGGGTGGCGAGAACGCTGATGTTGATAGTGCCGCGCTGAGATGTTCGGCGGCTGCGCCCGCTGTTCGTGGCCCACTGCAGTCCTCCTTCTTCCGGCATCGGTTGTAGAGTCGGATGCCGGCCCAGCGAAATCCATCGCTGGCACGGAACTGGAGGGCGAAGACGCAAGAACGCCGGTTCTATTCTTCTGCCGTTCCTTCCGGCTGACTCCGCGCCGAAGTCGTCCGAGAGAGGAAAGGAGATGAAGTGCGTCCGATGATGTAGCGATGAAGAGTGCGCTGAAATTTTTATTTATTTTTTGTTATTTGAGAGGGCCAATTGGTCCTCTCGGGCTGTTTTGGAGCAAGCTCCCTTCAGCCATGTGGATATGGAGATGTGGGTAGGTAGCGTACGCCAGCAGTGACCGGCCGATGTGAAAGTGCTGTTACCAGTGTATAGGGAGGATGTTGGTGTTCAGGTGTGTGTATCCTCTATGAGAGGGTGTGGGGGGGGGGGTGATCAGTGCCAAACTTACGGACTGTAATGACAGTGTCGTGTGCAGCAATTGACGCAAAAGTTGGTGAGAAGCGTCATAGTGATGTCAAGGGCGGGGGCGGGTTAAGGAACAGGTTGTTGGGTTATAATTGGACTAACAGTGGAGGGTTGTTTGTTTTTATTTATTAGTTCATAGCGACGTTGAAGAAGTAGGAAGATGAGATTCAGGACAGTTTTTTTTTATATGTAAGCGACGCTGAAGATGTAGGAAGATGCAGGACAGAATTTATTTTAATATATTTTTAATTTTATATTTTTTATATTATTTTAATTTTCACTTATGCTAGAGGTGAACCCTAGACGGGTCCTGGGACCCTTCTGTTACGTGGTCTTCTACGTAGTATCCTGGGCGGGGGTTCATCCGCAAGAGTCAGAAAACGGTTTAGAATAAAGTGTTATCGCCGCGCATTTTGGGCAGGTCTATTAGTGGTGGTGAGGAGGGTTTGTAATGTTGTTCTTGTGTTTGCTGTAGCTGCGTATTTCCAGTTTAGTTTGTGTAGGAATGTCTCCAGGTCTGGGAAGTGATTGTTTAGGGCATATAAAGTCGTATTCGGTGTGTTGGTGATGGGAGGACGGCGGTAGATCAGGCGCAGGGGCCCGCCGTTCTGTGATTCTGTATGACTCGATCTTGTTGGTCTCAGTCGTCAGCAGGATCGGGTGTGCATAAGTTATTATCGGCCTCATGCAAGTTGTGTAAATCCTGCTGAGTAGTTCACTGGAGCAGCGATCGTTAGTGCTAAGCGTGCGTAGTGCTCGGATACGGACTCGCGCTTGGTCATTGGTTTTCTTGATGTGTTGGCGCCAGGTCAGTGTGGTGTCAAGGGTGACTCCCAGGTATTTGCAGTCACGCTTCGGAATTATGTGTGATAGGCCAACACGGACTGGAGTTTGAAAAAAGGGACTCATGTTACGTCCTGTGCGGTTGAAAACGCAAAGTTGGGTCTTGTCCGTGTTTACTGTGATTCTCCAAGTGTTGCAGTATTCAAAGAAAGTCTGCAACATACCCTGCAGGTGTGTGATGGCTCGCTGGTGACGTAGATGGGAGACCCACTATGCTGTATCATCTGCATATTGGGTCAGGCCTGCTAATGGGAGGGGTGTCATTAGTAAAGTTGATATATAGTAGCGGGCTAATGGCTGAGCCCTGGGGAACACCAGCGTGTAGTTGGAAAGGTGCCGAGGCTAACTCGGACTTGAGCTGTTCGGCCATCCAGTAACTGCGAAAGCCATTTTATGATGTTTGGGGGGAAGTGACATCCGAGGGTTTTAAATCTGAGGTCATTATGCCAGACGGAGTCAACTGCTTTTCGGATGTCGAGAAGTGCTATGATGGTTGGGTGTCTGAGGTAAGAGTTCTCCTGGATGGCGCTGATCACCCTGACCAGCTGGTCATAGATATTGTAACAATCGAGACGTCTGCCTCGTTCAAGCCCCGCGATGGAAGCCACTTTGTAAGAAGACCCTTTAGTGGCTGTAATCTGATCTGTCCCACTGTTTGGGCTAGCCACTTGGTCACCAGACCGCTGTATGCCGGTCGTTACAAAAGAATAAAATGTATACGGAAAATTCACTAATTATAGAATTTTCAAATAATAAAATAATTTTGTTTATGTTTATAGAGGTATGTATAAGAGATAAATCTGTTATTTAAAAGGTTCTGGTAAAATTTTAATAACAGGTATGTATTTATTGACCGTCGAGCACTTCTTGAAGATTTGCACCAAGTCTGGAGTTAAATAGATTACCTCCGGGTAATAATCGATTGGTGACTTTTCTGACTGGTCCTATATCTTGTTCAAAATAGAATATATTCTTCTCACTTAAGTCCTTCAGCCTTATAAATACCCTTAAATTACCCTGTGAAATAAGTACAGATACAAAATAATGGAAATATAAAGATTTATTGACAATTTTAAATAAATAATCGATATTTTATCGATGGAGAGCAATTATCGACTCTGTCTCGGGAATTATCGATTGTGTCATACAGAACAAAATTTATGATATTTAATATATTATAAGACAGGTTCTTTGAGCGATTAGAATTAATAGTCAGAGAAGGGTGACGAGAAAGTATAACATTAACAATTAACACAAATACAATAATTATTATTCAATAAAATTTAAATAATTCTAATATGTAATGTGTATGATCGTTGTCGTACCATACGCAGACGATGACGTCACTGCCGAATAAAGAAGGCCGGCTCTGTAGAATTAAAAGATGGCCGCTACTAGTTCTGGCGTAGTTAATGTGAACTCGGCATGTCCCAAAATCACTACAAAATTACCTTCGTCAAGGTCTAAAATGTCCCCGCACTGGTGTAATATGTCTGTTAATCTATTTGGTGTATTCTGGTGAAGTGTTCTGTGTAAACTTGCGTTAGTTAGTTTATTTTCTATGTGTTAACTTCTACGGTTAAGTTCTCAAATTATTGGTTAGGATTTGCAGAATAAATCAGTTGAAATATAGTGTTTTACTTGTTTCTATCACTCGTATTATGTAGTTAAGTATTTGTTTTCACTATTGTCGTGAATGTATGAACAGCTTTAGCTTTAAAAAGTGTCTAAACCGTTTAACTCTCGTTCACTGATTTCAATGGCTAAACGCTAGTACCATCTTTCTCGATTTTTTAAAGAAACGTTCTTTTACACAACTGTCCAGCTTGATATTCAACAAAAGACTAATTAACTTGGTCATAAATCTTGCCCAGTTAATCCTTGAAAAAGTATTGTTAACATTTTTCGACTTCCCATACATATGATAAAATAGTACATTATGTATGGAATTTATCTATTTTATTACTCACTTTTATGAATTATTAACCTTATTATTGGTTTAATCATCTCATTCCCTTTAAATTGATGTATTATAGTCCATATCTGTAGGTATTTTGTGGAAATTAACAAATTTCTTTACTTTATGGAAATATAGGCTCAAAATTGGATTTCCGTCTTTATACAAAATCCCCTGCATTTAAATATTATTAATACTATTATAATAAACTTTAATTAGTCATATTCCTCTTCCTTTCCTTAAATACATATAAATTACACCTTTGAACTGGTTTTTTTGTGTTAATCTGTAAATTTGACATTGCTCTTTAAAGTTAATTAATTTATATATTTTGACAATTTACAAAATGTTAAGGCATATTTCCTTATTATCATTTTAATTCATAGGATCATTCCTAGTAGTGGTTAATTGTGTTATCTTATATAAATCTTCGTAGTTTACAGGATTTATAAGTGAATTATACTATTTTATATTGGTTCTCTGATTTCACCAAATGGCCTAGATTTTAGAATTTTATATTTCTTTCTTTCTCAAATAATTTAAACTTAATTCCTCCTCTGACTTTACATAATTACAATTATATGAAAATAACATGATTTATAACTTATTGTGTTGTGTAGTAGTTAATTAACACTACATATTTAAAATAAATAATTATGAACATGGTTTAGCAATCTGCACAATTGAACATATTGTAGATATGGTTTGAACATATATCTTTTAACTATTTTTGAGCTAACATAGCATACCTATTAGAACATTATTACTGGTATGTAGGTTATTATTTATCAAACATAATTCTTTTTAAAACACATAACATAAATCTTATTTTCTAATAAACCTTACAAATACATTTATTTAACACATTGATTTTAGGACTGTGAAATAACAGTCTATTTAAACATGTTACACTTATTCATACTATATTAGTACCAGTCCTTTCTGGTTTAAACCATTATTATTGTGATCCCCTACATAAGTAAACATTAACTCCCATACTCTATTTATTATCATTTTTTACAAATGTCTTGTAAATAAAGATTTACATTAAAATAATAAAATACTGGAAACCTTCCATTTTATTATTTTATTATGCTGTTTATTATTAGATTTTAAAGTTGTGATATAGCATACTACTAAGTTATAGTATCACCAACTTTAAGTTTATTGTTTTTTTTTAAAAACACTTACACAAATTCACTTTCACTGTTGGTTCTGATATTCTGAGTCTTATTATCTCAGACCAGACCTTTAGTAATCATGGACCGTTAAGACTAGTTTATTTTCTTTATTACACAATAGCTTTAGTCGGTGCACTTCTTATAACGCTATACAACACTTTAGTTTTCTCAATAATTACATTTTATAAGATTTTGGGTATGTTATACTTTCTTTTGCATAGTTTTTGTGGGTTTGGGATTGGTAGTAGTTTATATAATAATAGGTTTTACTACGGTGTTTCTTTCATACTATTTCTTCCTCTCCTCCTGTCTTCTTTCTTGTCCTTCTTCGTATCTTCCTTCTGGTATTCAATCTTGTCCCTCTTCTAGTCTTCATTCTTGTCCCTCGTCTAGTCTTCACTCTTCTGGTCTTCCTTCCGTTCTTGGGTAAACCAAGGTACTTGGTGTTATCACAACTGAGGTTTAGTTTGGAGTATTTAATTTATTCACTGAACTGACTTTATTCTTCTATGCAGGTTTCAGGGTATTGTTTTCTTCCTGTTCACAAACTTTATTCTTCCCTCTTCTTGTTTTTGGGGTATTTTGGTATTCACCACCCTTTAATTGAGTCTCTTTTTTCTTTGATATGGTCTTATATAACTGGTTTACTGCTCTGAGCTTCCTGGGTAACTTATTGGTATTATACTATGAGTTGATGAGTTGCTTCAATACTTTCTTTGGTTTTTTTTAATAGTGGTTTTTATATATTAAGTAATGAGGATTTTTATCTTATTGTGGTTCATTCCTCTGATTTATTTAAATGTCATTCAATATTATTATAACATTTGTTGGTGTAATTAAACTTTATGATTTCATATGACTTAAAATGTAGTGGATTTTCTGTCACGCTACAATATTGTACCCAGGGCGAAAACCTCCCTGCGTACTCGGTAGGACGTTGTGGATTTTCAGATGTTGATGGATCCTGGCGACTAGTATCTTTTCGAATAGCCTGGAGATTGCGGAGGTTAGCGATATGTGCCTGTAGTTCGATGCTAGTCTGGCAGATTTCGATGGTTTGGGAAACATCAAGACATGGACATGTTTCCAAGCTTGGGGAACGTATCCTAGCTGTAAACTTGTTGTATAAAGCTGGGATAGTGCGTCAAGTGCTATGTACAGGGAGAGCTTTCAAAACTTTGTTCGGAATGCCGTCGGGGCCTGGCGCTGAGTTACGGCATTGCGGGAGCTTGTATTTTATGTCGTCGGCTGTTATTGGCTGCTCCGGTGGATGTTCGTATGGTCCATTTAGTCTGTCGTCTGGTTTGAAGAGTTTTCTGTGGGTGTGTATGAAAGTGTTAATTGAGTGTTCGGCGACTGCATCAAAGTCGGGGTTGGTCGGATAGCTATGAACCGACCGGAGTGTATCCCGGAAGGCGCTATCGATAGCGATCAGACTGTCACCCACCAGGATAGGGGTAGTTGGTTTTGGTGGGTTGTGGAAGCGCTTAACTTTCTTCCAAAACTGCGCGGGGTCGGTATGGAAGGTGTCTTGTACTGAGGTACAGAGGCTGTCGAGCCGCGTGGTCCGGTGTACTCTGATAGCGGTTTTCACCTCGTTAGAGAGTCTTCTGTATTCCGATTGGAGCAGCTCGTTTTGTCGGCCTTTATTTAAGAGACGGCGAATCCAACGTTTCCTACGGATCAGTACAAGTATTGGAGGGGGTAGTCTTTGTTGGGAATATTTTATGTGTTTCGTGGAGATGGCCATAGCTATCGCTGTCTTTATGGCAGTCGTTATTGTTGCGTTGTAATTGTCGGTTTCATCTGGTGTGGAAGGGGGGCAGGGAGCGGCTAGAGCAAAGAAGCAACAGCGTGTGAAAAGAGTGGCCAATCTGCAGCGTAGTAGTCTGTGAAGGCCACTTGGCGGGGTTCTAGGGACTGGTATTGAACGTGGCCGTAGGCAACTGTAAACAGAAAAGGGACGTGATCGGAACCCACGTCCGGGACTGGGCGAATCCCGTGAATGCTCCGGGTGATGTCGTCTGAAGTTATCAGCTTATCGAGACTGGTGGGTAAATGCGCCGGGTTGGATGGCTGGCGGGTTGGTGGGGTACGATGTACTCGCAGACCAGATGTATTCAATAGCCTGTGTAACATAATACCTTTGGCGTTTTTCCATCGGTCTCCGATTTTTATGATGATGGAAATTGAGGTCGGCAGCTAAGACCAGTCTGGGGTATGAGGTGGCCAGATGATGTAGGAAGTCGACTTCTAGTGCGGCATTAGGCGGGCTGTAGTATGTTGCTATGAATATGGGTGGGGAGTTGCAGAAACTGAGCTTGACCAGAAGTGTGTTGGTCGGGTTGTTCGGTATGATCTGTCTTTGAGCCCTGAGAGAGTTGCAAACAAGAATGCCGGCGGCGTGTTATCCTACCGGAAGAGGGTATTACCTGGAAAGTACAGGCGGTTGTTGACAGTTAAAAATGTTTCGTTGAGGGTGGTGACGTCTGTCTGCGATTCCTGTAGAAGGTTGGTGAGCTCATCCTGCCTGGACCGAAGCCCGCGGCAGTTGAGATGGAGGTGGGTGAGATAGTTTTTATGGACTACGCTGTAGTCTCTGTCCATTGCTGTTTTGCTGTTTATCTTTGTGCTTTGGAATGAAGGGTTGTTAGTCCTTCAGGGGTTCTGTTAAACAGGGTGCGGGTTATGAACAGTCTCGTAGTGATTTAATTTACGCTCGTCCTAAGTTTCGTATGGGAGGTTGGTTCTGTCACGTTGTAAATAACACCGATCAGTGCGTCAAAGACCGACTTGGTCATTTCAGTCATCATTTTTGGACGTCCTCCACTATAGATTTAAACATCTGGAGAACGGTGGCGGAGTCTATGGTATTGTTCGTCTTGGGGTCTGAGTTTGTGTTTTTTTCTGTCTCCGTGTCTGAGGTTGCTTCTGACTGTTTGTCCTTGTCGTCTATGGTTTATGTAGTGGTTGTTTCGGCTGTGGCGAGTGCTTTGTTGAGGGCCGGGATATCTGTTTTTTGTGGTTTCCACGGGTTGGCTTTTGGAGGGGAGGCTGGGACTACGGGTACTACTGGGGCTTGGGCTGCAGGGACGGGGGTGTCTCTGGGATATTTTGGGCATTTCGTCTGTCCTGTATTGATCGGTGCTATTGTTGCAAGTCGCACAGAACGGCGTGCTTAAGTCCGCTGAAAATTTCTAGCGGCCCTGGTTTTATGCGCTAACCGGGATCGCTGATTGACTCGCTCCGAGCACGTTAGTTGTCACGTCTCGGCTGCTGATCCCCGATTGGCTCGCTATGTCCGCCGCTGGTACCGGAGAGCAGATGTTCGCATACCGTTACCGTCACAGTATATTCAATTATGAACTATAAAAAATTCATTGTATGGGTCATGCATAATCTTTAAACAATGGAATAATTTATTAAACGGTAGAAAAATTGATACACAAAATTTGTTTAATACAATTTATAATTTTTGTTATTTTTTTGAAGACTAAACACGCTATCGTTCTCTTTGTTATAATCTGTACAATACACAGTATTGAAAACAAAAATTATGAAAACATAAAATTTTAATGAAATTCCTACTACAATGAAGAAATCAAAGTAGATGTAAGTTTGTAAACTAAATATACCTCCTGCGTTTGCACATGACAAAAATGGGCCTTACAACAAACACATTGAGTTGTAAATTACTTTCATTGCTGAAAATATAACAATTCTACTTGTACACCCAATTATGTTAATCAGTTAAGTATGGGCAAATGGTAAAAATTTTGATAACAGCAAGCATAGACCATATATGTAAAACGTATACACTACCAGGCGGTACATTTAGTTATTGCATGGTCCTGCCATGGTTTGCACAATTTGTCTTTGAGATTTTGCACAAGGTCAGTGACTTTGTGAATGTGAAATTATTCTGCAAGGACAAGATTCAAGCATGTATACAAGGTTTACACATGCGCGGGAGAGTATGTTTCTCTCATGCGCTGATGACGTCAACTCAGGAGACATACTCAATCTTAAGTTTGCGATCACATTATAGTGTCCCTTACACGTTTTTACCTTCAGATTGAATCAATTTTCGTATTAATTTTTGCATTCCATATATAGAATTTTGTGTCGTTGTATCACGTTTCTGTATGAAATTAAATTCAATAATAATTTAATTATAAAATATTCTAATGTGAACAGGACTGAAAGGTAAAACACTAGTTTCGGCTTGCTTCAGCCAATATTGTCAGACTCTGAATCCAGTATAATTCAGATACCGTGTCTTACGTATTATTAAGTATTCTTGTGTCCTGCGTTAAATTCTGTACGTTTTGCCACGAGTGTTTTTTGCGACCTATCTGCAGATTAACAGCTACAAAAAAGCTTTCCCCAAGAAGAAAACACGGCAATACCTCAAAGGCGTTTTGCCTGCAACAATCGGGCAAATTTCCTTTACAGGGTGTTTGCCGGTATGCAGTGTTTACATGGGTTATGCACTCATCATTTAATTTAAGATAAGAATAATCAATGGCATTGTATTTAATTTCTGTCTATCAATTCGTAAACATAAAACTTAATAACCTGCAAAACATATATTTATACGTAAGAATATATTTATAAAAGATATAATGCACAAACATTTTTCTGTCAGTCAAAGTTGATCCAGTTTACTTCCATAACCTCCAGACGTAAGCTGTATGAGTTGAATGTTTGTGACCAGTGAGATCATTTTCACCAAAGTTTTACAGTAGGTACAGAGTTTGAACCTTTCTTAATACCTCAGTTTCTCACATAAACTTCTAACATTGTCTTTCAAATTTATAAAGGTGTGAAACTCCTAGCAAGCAGAAAACAGTGTACCGACATATTTTAAGACGTTTTCGTTACACAATATAAAGCACGGAAAGAATTTATAAAGTTTCGTTAGGAAAAAGAAGTGAATCTCACTGTTTCTGTTTCTGAACCGATTTAAATAGTAAGATTTAGGAAAACGAACTGTATCCAGTTATAAAGAATTACAGTATATATGTAAGCACAACGAAAGTTTTCTAAATTCTAGAGTTGTTATAAGATTTAAGTAATGACTACACCTCTTTCTAAAATTTGAAACACTACATGCCGACGTACCGTGGTGTCAAAAACCATCTACATAGTAACGAAAAACCGCCAGTCGATGACACAGTGGCAGAGAAAAACAAATTACTATAAGCGAAACAGGACATACCGCTTAAAATCAACAGTGACGCACGTGAAATAATATGATATAATTTAAATTATAGTAAAAAATAAAACCATAAAATAGTTTTAGTGATTTTCACTCGTTTTAGTGATTGACGAGTGAAAATCACTAAAACTATTTTATGGTTTTATTTTTTACTATAATTTACAATGGATTTTCACCAAGTAAAGGCATCAAGCATTAATTATTTGAACGATATAATTTAGAATAATGATAAGAAAAAAGAACGACAAAACGTCGAATCAAAGACAAAAATCGGCGTTTCCAAATCCTAAGCAACACACACACACAAACTCACTCACGGTGTGGGTGTAGGGGAGCGCGCACGTTTTTGTGCTCATTTAGTTTTAACATCATCAGGACTTTTGGGACTGAAAATTCAATTATTTATAGAAATTCTTTATACCTGTGATTTGTAATTTATGCATTTTAAAAAATATATTTATAAATATAGTTTTTACCAGTTTGTAAGACAAAACTTCAATACCAACGTATATTTCTATAAATAATTTAGGCCTACAATGTAGGTTGTTCACATCCTGTGTCGATTTTTTACCTAGTATTTAGTAACTGATTTAATTGGTAAAAGTAATCTTCTAACTTTTTCCAGCATATTTTCGAAGATTAAGTACTTAAAATAAATTTTCTTGACCCTATGATTATACTTTAGCTATATGGCAACCGAATTTTGTAAATTTCAAGATAACATAAGTGTTAAGATAGAAGGGGTTTGAAATGCAAATAAAAGGATTATAATGCAAACAGAACTGCCTCGTATTCTGATAAGGATTAACGGCAACGCCGCCTGTCGTTTATTTGTTACACAATTTTGTATAATTATTTTCACTACATGATTAATGTAATTTTACAAACAAATTACGTCTTTTAAATTGCTTTAAACTTCCTTACTATAATTATAAACGTTTGTAATCGTTGATATCATAAAGAGCTTTTGTTTATGTAACAGAATTTTGAAACAAAAATTGTACGTTGGATCAACATCTTTGTGGAATATAGATTATGCACACAAATGTCTTACAAAATAAAACACGTCTTTAGAATAATTGTATAACCGTCATCTTTATTTTATTATTTATGCCACTTTACAATCTCGCAATCTAAGTTTCTATGTGTGATGCTCATTTAAATATTTTCCCGTAATTGTTTACCTATTTTTATTGTCCCCTACGTAAGCTCAGGACTATATTGTTTGGTGTATTTAATGTTTTCTGTTTATTCACATACGTTTTGATTTGTAATTTATATATATTTTTCTTTCCTTTTTTTTTCTTTTGGTGTATTCGGTCTGTTAGTTTTACTTGCCAGTCCATGTTAATAAAATGTAATAAACTTACATAGTTGCCAATGAATATAAATTAATAAGATAAGCCAAGGACCTAATGCCACTAGTGTTGAAATTTTGCTACGTTAATATAGTGGAGATAATAAGGACATTTATGTTTAACATATCGGTAAAAATAAGTTTAATGTTATCATTGACACCACGAAAATGTATAAGGATAGTAAAGTATTTTTTAAATGTTTTTGTTTATATAATAAGAGAGTTGTGTTAGTGGTTATAATCACAAAGATTATTATCACGTTGCACACTACTATAGAAAAAATATTCCGATTAGGGCTTTTAAGCTTCACAACTCATCATCAGATCGGAAATGAAAACGCTAATCGGAATAATTTTTCTATAGTGGTGTGCAACAGTGATAATTCTGTTCGTTTCTAGGTAAGCTTAGATCAAAAAATCTTACCAAATTTGGAATACATCATAGGTGAAATTAACCAACACTATATTATGCTTAAGCAGTGTAAAAAAAAAATCATAGTTTTAATAAACATAAATATTTACACAATTTGTTACAAGAAATTTTAATTATGGTGAACAAAGGACCTTACAATGAAACGTTAAGAGATTTATAATGCTGAAGTTTATGACGTTGCTTTTATTCTGTGAGGGGGTTACGATATAAAATTTCCTTTTAATCGAACTGCTAAAATTAATGTAGTCGAAACCCTTTATCATTGATAACACTTCCAATGAACCCTTAATGAGACCTTGCGTTAAATACTGTCGTAGCCAATAAATCATACAATTCCAAAGGTAGGAGATTTTTTGTTTCAGGAACAACAGACACGGACAGTTATACACACAGTCAGACAAAAACACGTATGAGAGAGTTAATAACACTTTGCCGCACACATGAGGAAGTATGTCTCCCTGTAAAATGAAAATGGTAGTTTTGTTATTGTTCTCGTTCTTGTTCTTGTTTTTGTTTTTGTTCTTCTCCTCGTTTTTATTCTTCATCTGACCTTTAAGTGTTTAGGCACAGATAGCCTGTTACGCTATTTTAGGGAATTTTCTTTTTTTTTGCCTATCTACAACTTTTCTTCATGATATGTAATGCGTATAATGCCATACTTTCACAAGAATTCTGGCTTGGCTCATTTTGTACGTTCGGTCTACCGCCTTCTTTCATTTTCTGTTATTTTATTCTACAATATTTTGTTTGTCATTTGGATTTTACGTTTTCATTTCTAGCTCTTTGTTGTTCTTAATTGCTTCACAGCATTGAGTAATTTGATTTTTTCTCTCTTTTCTGCTGTCATTGCATCTATACTGTTTACAATTACGTAGTTTTTAGACTACTGGTAAGACCTGACAGTCACAATATTTGGTGAGTAGTGTGATATTCAATTTTTAATCGAGTTTCAACGGACATATTTTTGTGAAAGTCGTATTGAATTTATAAGTGCAGAAATTTTGTATTCTGGTGTGAACACGAACGAATTATACTGAATATTAATTTTGAATTTTTCTCTAAAATTAATCACGTTTAAATCAAGTAAAGCGGTTACAAATACGTTAGAATGTTTAATTTGGATGGTGTCTGTTTATGTGTAACGTGGTCCTACGATGATTGACGGATTTCAAAATAAATGTAACGACGGCAGTAAAATACTGTCCAATGATGCATGGACAATATCCGTTGGCTCAGTCGTTAGTGTATCTAAACCACAAAGATCTAAAACAATTTCTATTAACTGAGAGTATTAAAATATATATTGTAACGGCACATATCTTCAACGTGCCCTTGAAAGCAACTATAAGAAATAAAACACTCATTAATTAACACTAGAACACCCAAGAGATGAATAATTGTGTACTAAAAATTATATCCGGTCCACGAACTAATTGGAAAAAGCAACTGAAAAAGAAAAATAGTAACGACGAAGAAGAATAGAATAAAACATAGTAATGTGATTAACCAATTAACCCAATAGATCGAACAGTGAGGAGAGAAATACAAAACAACTATAACAAAATATTTATTAAGGATGGTAACAGAATCAGTGCAATTAGGGAAAACCAAATAGAATCAACGAAAAAGAAATAAACATTGAAAAGAATGAAACCAATAATGATAATAGGAAATATTGATAACGAGGAAGGAAAAAGAGGTACTGTAAAAGCTAAATGCAAACCCTATACTATGACATGACTGCAACATCAAACCATCAATAAATTAGTCTAACTGACCTCACAATATGACCAGAACTCAAAGGTAAAACAATGATAGGAGAAACAATAAGGAAGAGAGTGAGGCTAAGAATTGTATTAATATAAATTAAGAATGTAAACTAATAACAAATGAATTGTATCACAAAGACTAGTTAAATGATTAATGTAAGTATAAGAATATAAGAAATACTATTAGTCAACAATAAGGTTGAAAAAATCAAAAAAAGAAACACCAGACAATAAAAAATAAAGATTGATACTAATACAGTTGAAGAATTAAGTAAAATGTGTAGAAATTAATAATAAGACGAAACCATTGTTTTGAATTAAGATAGGGACACATAACCTAAGCTAACAAGCAATTGTCAACTGTAATTACCATAAGTAATAACAAAAATATTGTTAAACTAGAGTGTAGTATACTAAAATGAAACTAGAGATAATGAGGATCATTCCAATAACAAAACTAGTTACCTAGAAAGACTTGTATACGTCATGAGTGTAAAATAACATGCTGAAATGGACAGAATTCTATTTGCACCATGACCAATCTAATTAACATGTAAAAATTATAATGAAAGAGGAAGGGATTAGTGTCAGTAGAATAATGGAGATGTAATACTGTAATAGAAGGCAAACCAATGATTATTGTCGTGAATTAAATAATAATTATGGAAATTAAATATAATTGTCATGTAAAACTTGGTGCAAGAAGTGTTAAGGGTTTACCAACAAATTGCAATACCCTAGGGCAGAACAAAACATTGTCAAACTTTGTCACTGTTGTAATGAACATTATGTAAACAATAATGGATCAAAAGACAAAGTTTTAGCACAAAATAAAAGCAGATAATGTAACACTAATGGTGTTGAACTATAGACTGACGTAAAGTATAAGTACAGTAGAATAAAACACCAACTGACTGAAACTGAGATAATCAAAAGATGTAATGCTTATCCCAGAATGGTTAGGCCAACAATGGTTTAGAAATCAATATTAACATGAAACAAAAGTAAATGGTAGTGTCATAGACCAAGGGTCAAAGACAAGATAATTATGATAATTATTATCAATAACCAATTAATCATATCAAATACAGCAATGTAATAGTTATAAGAAGTCATAGAAGACAATTATGAACAATAATAGTATATTAAAAATAAGTAATATTACTATAAGTGAGTTATCAAGATATAATAGATCATGGTGAGGTAGGCCTCAACTATCAAAGGACGATTTTAGTAAATTGCCGTACTATAACTTACTGAAAAGGAGTAATATTCGATGAGTAGATAGTAGCCATAAATGTCTATTGAAATAAAATAAAATAATTAAAATTAAAAAAATAAAACGTATTATATGTAAACAGATAACAAAAATTGTTAATAAGTTTATTCTGTTAATAATAATCAGACATATAGAGAGTAGGGAATCAAATTGCTCGTCTAAAAAAGACAGGAGCAATGATAGTAATGAAAAGTGAATTAGATTATAGATAAGGGAACAATTTTAATTATTAAGAATTAATAAAATACAACTCTGTAGGCGTTGATAAGCGAACCCAACGTTTTAATACTCTCAAACCCAACGAAAGGACGCCGTGAGCGCGTCTGTTTTAACGAAATTTACCAAAGAATTACGGAATTTACGAAAACTGACCAATCAGAGGTCAATATCAAACATTAGAAGCCGAATTCTGACGCCGATGAGAGGAACAGTTCATCATCAGACAACGAGGAGGAAGCCACGTCGGTCGCGGTACTCAACAATGAAAAATTAATGTCATACAGGTGACTAGAGCAATTGTAACCTCCAAAAGTGAAAGTGAAGTTAGACGTAATGTTTTAATTGCAGTGAACTTAATACTGAGTATGTGCGCATAGGCAGTGTAATCATTATTAATTATTAATTAATAAAAAATTAATAGTGCCAATCCAGAAAAAGGCAAAGAACGCAAGTATAGTGACTTAATAATTACTTAAAATAATTATGACCTTTTTCGATAACCAGATTATCGAACATAATTAATAATATTATGTCAACGGAACACTACAAGGCATGAGACCTTATTTAATTTAACAATTTTAATAATTATTATTGAAAGAAAAAAAAAACAATATATATCAATGAGACAAATGACTTTGCTTATATAAATGGTCAACTGTTTTAATCAATAACAGTAAATATAACGGAAGAGTCATTGTAATATGGGAAAATAAACATCCCATGAGTTTAACGAGAGATAGTAAGTTATTAATAAACACAAAATGAAAAAATAATCAACTATAGTTGAAAATTATTGTCATAATTTACCTCCGAACATTCCAAGATAAAGGGGTACCAGTTGATTAATAATGAACTTTGAGAAACTTTGAACTATAGTATACTAATTATGTTGTATTGTTTTAATTTTATAATTGTTCAAAATATTTAATAATGTGTAACCATATTAATGAGGAATATCCAATACCTGTTTTATTTGTTATCCAGTCTGAGGAAGCATATAATTAATTTTTCCACTGAAATGAATTTAAAACCGTGCATTACAGATAATTTTAATAATGATAAAGAGTTGTTAGTAATTTAAAGTTAACTGGTTCCTATTCAATTAAACCAGCTTTAACCTCAAATGTCGATGAAAAATCGTATGTTGAATTTTCATGTTAATAATTAAGGCGTTTTTCAATAATATAATCACTCTCCTACTACTAAATAATTATGGTAGTGTAACTCTTTAAGTTTTGTTGTATCTTGCAGTCTCAAAGAACTCACATTGTAATAATCTAACCAAAACATTAACGTCCAACATAATGGCGAAAACTGGAATCAGAACAGCAAACCCTGAGAAATAAGAATGTTTAAGAGTCTATCAACCAATATTAATAAAAAGAAGAATGATTAACAACACTAATGTGTTGTAATTTAATTTCATAAATAATTTTGGAGAAATAAAACATAATTTCACCTGACCAAAGAGTTCTACAAATTATTATTTCCATAGACTAAGACGTTACAGTTTAGGTGGACAGCAACCACGGTTGGCAGCACTAGTGGCGGCAGTGAATCAGTTTAAATAATTTTAAACATTTTAACCAGCATTGTAAATCTGCATCGCTTTATAAAAATCGATCCAAGTAAATATATGTTTAACCGATAACTTCTAATTCCACCGAGAAGTCACCTACACTGATTCATCTTATCGAAAGGAGAACATCGAAGAATAAACCACGAATTCATTTAAACCGAAATTAAATAAATTTTGTTATTTGTATTTTAACAAAATACTAAATAATCAAAGCGTAACGATAGGGGAGCTCGGCTAATAGAAATCGTTACAATATGAATTAAAAATATAGAAAATTCAAAATTATTTAAACTCGAAATTTCTAAAGCAGTAAAGAAAAATTATAACACTTGGCCGTTTTTTGACTACATTATAGATCGTTACTGGAAAAACCTCCTAAATTATAATTATGTAAGGCAGCCACTATATTTGATATGTAAATACTGCAACTTGACATAACGAAAAATTGTACATCTCCATATAGATGAATTAAAGAAATAATTTTCAGCACTGAATAATAAAAATATTACTAAGCCTTAACAGGGATCCTAAAGATTCATTCAATGTAATACTAACTGGTAATACAGTAATTTGTGTCTTGCAACACTTATTCTCATATTCTTGTATTAATGCAACATTATTTTATTATTAGAACATTGAAAAGTTTTACCTATTGAAAATAACTGTTAATTATTATGTGTACAATTTAAACATTCTAGTCTTCTTTTTAATTTAATAAGAAAACACTTGAGTTAGTTGCTCGGATACTATTTATTTTTTCTGTCAATTGTTTCACAACATTCGCATCTTCAAAGTTTAGATTTAAAGAAAGAGAATGGTGTGCATGTACTCAGTGGGATGGTGTATGACAAAGGGAAATTGACCAAAAACCGAGATAAACGTTTAGTGGCAAAAGATGCATGTTCTCTTACAGTTTGGAACAAAACTAAGAACCGTTACTGGACAATTATAAATAGGAGAGGCTGAGATTGTGTTTCTAAGCCAATTACAAGTAAAACTATGTATCATTAAATTATGCATACATATAAATGTATTATTAACAATAAAAAGAAACGTTTAACACCAATATATTTCATTTTGTAAATTACATATGTTTCTATAGTAATCCAACTATCATCATCGCTAGTTGATAAGAACATAAAATAAAAATAAAATAAAGTATATTCTTGTTAAAAGTTTTTTTAATTATTAATAATAAATATAACATAACAAGAAAAATTTGTGCAATTATAATATATGCACATAATTAAAATTATATATATATATATATAATATTAAATTGTATATAAATTAATATGTAAATTAAAAAAAATTTGTGCTACATCCTTAGGACACAGATTTAACTTGTCACCAATGATTATGACCTAAAATAATTACACTGTCTTCCATAAAATCGGCATAATAACATTACAAATTTCTACAATTTTTGTAATAAATTTAACAAATCATTCTTCTTGTTATTATTAAATCTCTATATTATTAAGTAGGTTACTTATTCCGAGATGATCAATGGGATGAGATAAAAACGATGAATACACCGTTAAATTGATTAATCAACGCAAAAGTTCCAATCTTTTATAACGGGACTTGTTTATTTTACAACTACTCTTTAACTAAAGGAATGAAGGTGAAGGAAAAACAATTGCTGTAATTTGTCAAGCGCTTGTTCTTATTAAACGGTAATGGGTTTGCATGTTGTTTCCATTTATGTAGAATACGTTTAGCTGACTCGTTCCTGCAACTGGAAATTTATTATATTTCTTAAATATATTTATCATAAGTCATTAAGCATTTGTGATAAAGTATATCAATTGGCAAAATTCGTAGAATACTGTAACAATTGTTACGGAACGCTCTCGAAGAGTCGAGAGCGTCCTTCAACCCGTTTTGAAGAGCAGGTGCAGCGTTACAATCAAGGCCGCACTCAAGTACCTTACAGATTTGTCTTGAGAACACTTGTAAATACGCATATTCTGGCAAACTTCAGTAAGTATGGAAAGTTACTCTGTAACACCTGCGCTATCTATGTAAGTGACAGGGGCAAGCATTGTTAGTCATTTACAGTGAGCGATTTCTTTAGTGCGGATGGAGCCGTTGTTAAGGATTAGTAAAAAGTGATTATTGTGCGGAATTCCTAATAGTTGACATTATTATTGCGTGGGGCCAAACTTAGTTCGAATTTTTGTACGAGTTGATTACATATTATAATTCGTGATTAATTAACGCTGGTAATTAATGAATTCGTTGTTGTTTGAATTTTGTTTTCCACTATACCATACGACGATTGGTGAGACCGTCGTTACAATATTAATCGAAAGTATTGCATTTTTTCGTTAATCATTAGGTAGTATCTAAAATTTGGAAATCTATTATTTGATAAAAAAGTTGCACACTACTATAGAAAAATTATTCCGATTAGCGCTTTCAAGCTTCTCAGCTCATCGTCAGATCGGAATTGTCAATTACGAGAAGCTTGAAAGCGCTATCCGGAATAATTTTTCTATAGTGGTGTGCAACAGTGATAATTCTGTTTGTGATTATAACCACTAACACAACTTTCTTCATTAAACTTGTTCTATATTATATTGCATGCTTAAAGCCACACGGCACTAATAAACGTGTTGTGTAGTAATGTAGCAACGAATACAAAATACAAAACAAATAAAAATATACAACCTACACTTAATATAATGAATAGAGCATATTATAATTAAATAGAATTAATATCATAATAAAATAAACATTAATCTACGAACTTAAGTTAAGAGAATTGTTTAATATAAATGACAATTTTCTAATAACTTTTACCAGTATTAAATATAAAACAATAAATGTCTGTTACGGTTTCTAAATACTCATCGCTTAACACACTTCACAAGTAGTATGCTCACTGCTTGTGTTTAAAACGACGAATTAATGAAAACTCATATACTTCAATGAGAAAGAATGAGTTACTGACACCGTAAGTTTTCTATGCATGTGTAAATTTCAACTTCCAGAATGCATGACGTTTCTCAAAACCACCACGTATTATCACACAAGCACACACACACACACACACACACACACACACACACACACACAGTTAGCACTATTTCTAAAAGACACATTATAATGTTATAAGAAAGTTCATTAATAATTATTTAATTTCTTGTTTCTAAAAATCATTATTATATATCATGTAACAAATTTTATGTCATTAACATGGTTGAAAATATATTTTAATTATATAATGTTTGTATCTAATTATTTTAATTGAATAACAAAAACCGGGCTCTTAGGACGTGGTCCATCGTTATTAAAATTACGGTTGCTACCGCATTGTTGGTCCATGGTACGAACGCTGTCCATAAACTATAAGAACTTCACAATGATGTTTGCAATAAAAAACAAAACCAGACGTTTTATGCGTGGCTACGACGGCCTTCCTTACTGGTGCGGAAAAGATGAAACAGGTTCCCGCGAGAGACTGAGATTTCAGTCAAACTTTCGACCAACTGTGCGTTATCAACCGTAATTTTGCTAATGATGGACCGCGGCTTAATAGCCGTGCAATTATTTTCCAGTCAGATACCTGCCTTAAAAGGTTGCGCTTATTAACGTTTTTAATTCATAATTATTTTCCAATCTAGGTTAATCGGAAATTTTTTCATCCGGTGAAGCAAAAATATTTTGAAATCCTTAATTTGCCAGTGACCGACAATCAATAAATTTGTAGCAATAAAGAGTTTGTGAGGATCGGTCAAAAAAGTATAAAACAAATTAAAAAACTGTTAACAATAAATATTGTCGAAACTTTGACAAATAATTTAATATTTGTGTTGTACTTTTTTTGTGGATCCTTGCAAACCCTTCATCGTTAAAATTTTGGGAAAATAATTACGGGACCTATTAAGTAATAAAATTACAATAAAACCTAAATATCACAACTAATTTTATATCATATAGATTACTTTTTTAACTTGAAATATTCTATTCAGTAAAGTTTTACGGAAATATTGTGATAAACTCTAAATACTATTGAAAACTTAATACCGAGAAGATATGTAAAATATTTCGTTTGGTATTAGATGTTTTTACCTAAAAACCTCACTTTCTTTAGGGTTCTGTTAAAATTTATGGAAAATTTAGTTATGTTTCGCTGTTGTAACCATACAAATGGTCTGCAGTAGCGTTTGGTAGCTAACAGTGTAACTAACTAAATGTCAAGGGGGGCCCAGGAGAATGCAGTCGTCATAAATCACTACGAGAGATTCAAACTTGTCACTGTTTTACGTACCATCGCAGTTTGGCGCCGGTGTGTACACGATTGTGTTTCTCATTACACACTAACCTACCATCCTAAGTTATATACGCAATATTTGCGCAATAGAAAATAATACTAAAAACTGTGACTATTAAAAATACACATTTCATACATTTTATTAAGTAACATAAAATTTTGCTAGGACTTGGGAGGGTATTCGTAATCTGTCTTACAAGAAGGTGTTCGCAATATAGTTATATGTCAAAAAAAAAACAAAAAACAAAGAAACAATATTTTTTTCATCCTCCGTTAAAGGTTTGACTACATTATAGAAATATCTAAGAACTTTTGTATAAAATCTCGGGAACATTGATTTCTTTATCTACATATATCCTCTTGAAAGTATTACTGGCCATGTGGGAAACGGTAATTGGAGTATCTACATTTTATCGTTACCGTTAATTAGAATGATCTATAGTGACTCGAGTCAACATTCTGTTTTGGTAGTTTCCATTAATCGGTCTCTAGTTTTGTGCGCATAGAGGCGCGTCTGTTTTTTTTATATATTCTACAGTGTTATTACACAGATGTAATCATTTAAACAAATATAAAAGTCACATAAACAGTATATTTGTGTATAAAAATATTTTTTATAATTTCTTAAAGTAAATATAGTACGGAAACTTAAAGTAAGAAATGATGCTAGCACATAATTATTTTTGGCTAAGTTCAATTTGTCTCAATATTTGTCCAACCATTCCCCCCTCCCAAAAAATAGAAAACCAAATAAAAGTAAATTTTTTTATCCTTAATAGAATATTAAAAACTTTTTACAACTTAGTTAATTCAATTTAAGGGAATACGTTTTAGTAAGCTAATAAAATTTATAAAGATAACAAGAAATTTAAATGTGTGTTTTTCAGAGGTGAAATGAGAATACTCCCTTATCATTTCTTAAATTTTACAGTGTATTTTTAGGTAAAATATTAAAATTTTCCCATGCAGGCATTACATTTCGTTTTTTTTTAAATATTAGGCTTATAATTCAAAAATAATTAAACATTTTCATTTTGTACAAAAGCTGTTTATAAGATATTCTTATTAACAAAAATCGACGAAAAAAATGTATCTTAATAGATTTGTTTTGGAAGGCAATCTGATAAAGACTATACAAGTAAGGTTTTTGAACTGGTTTCAAAGATTATGATTTAGAATAAATATTTTCTAATAGGCCTACATCAGTAAAAACGGTTTGAAGTAAAAACAAATAATTTTTTGAAACGTTGAAAAATTGTATTATCCTACAAAAACATTTTATTATATAAAAATATTGTGATTTGATGTTTTATAAATTTTAAACAGGGTTTCAAAAATAATTTTTAATAAAATTATGTTTGTGTATGTTTTTTGCTATAACTTACCCGTTAGAAATCGCGATTTTCAAAAATGTATTTCCAGTTTTTGAAATCTAATATAAACAGAACATTGGTCGCAATACCCAAAGATTAATTTTAAATTATTGTTCTTGCTAAAGTCTGCAAGAATGATTTTTAAACACGCTATGCACAAAATCGGATTTCCTAACTTTGAACTCCTAATAGAAAGGTATAATTCCTAACGTGTTTCACTCGTCTTTTACTGCATGTAGAATTGTTTTTAGGTATTGCATCAACAAAGTTAGAAATTCTAACTTACTAGAGCTTGCTGAAACATCTCTTATGGTACCAAAAGTCACATTAACGAGCATCAATGTTAAGGACTGAAACTTAAACAATTCTTAAACCTTAAGTTCTCATTAATGTCCTTCAAAACTGTAAGGACATATTGATTAATGCAAGTTTTCTTAGGTTACAATAAAACAAAATTTATATTTTGTTGTGCAGAATTTGAATATTATATTCCCTGACTTCTATGAATTAGTATTACTTTAGGAGTTAAACAAATTTAAATTATTTTTAATAAAATCCTTATGTGCTACGGAATCATACTGGTACTAAAATACGTAATGTTCTCGAAAAATTCGAAAGCATCATTCTACACTTTTCTCGACTAGCGGAGCGCGTGCCGCGTCTGTGTTAAGGTCGTGCACAGATGTAGCCTCCAGAATGTTCGAGCACTTGTAGATACGCAAATTATGTCGGCCCGTCGCCAGGAGATGCAAAATTATTCTGGAACCTTGCGGGCTATATAAGCGCCTATAACCGGCTTAGAAGTTAGTTAAACCTGGTGATATTGTAGAGTGCGGATGAAAAAATCTTTGCAGTTAGTGGAAAGTGATTATTGTGTTAATTAGTGCACAGGTTGCAGTAGGTGACATTAATATTGCTTGAACAATTTTAACTTGAATTATTATATGGCAGTACCTTTGTTGATTTTTGTTGTTGTTTCGTTAAATAACTTTAATTCTTATTTGTGTCTAATTAAAGCTAGTAATTAGTGACTTCATTGGTGTCTGTAATTTTTCCTCTTTAAAATACGGCTATCCGTGGGACTGTTGTAACAACACTATATATTGTCTGCTATTTCATTCGACTAATTAAAACTTTAGATATAACCTTATAACCTGCTAGCAAACAAATGAGAAAAACACATAAATATTCTATTAATTATTCCTGTGTACAAAATGGTAAAGAATCGTGTAGTATCATAAACTTAAAAACATGAACGGAACTGCAAATTATAAGAAATTGAATAATGGAAAAGTATGAACTACAGTATGTTTCTTCACTAGATGGTCTTAAGTGCTCGAATTCTACATTTTAAGTGAGGTAGAATTTTCTAGGGCAAGCGGAAAGTATGTGCAAATATGTGGAAGGCATGAAATCAGCGTGTGGAGATCAGTTCAAGTATTGTAGCAATAACGATAAATGTAGTGATCACTCTCATTACCGTTTGCGACATGGTCAATAAGTAATATTTTCAAGAGATTAGAGAACAAAACCTTGGCGGGAATACCGCAACTAGCTGCTGGCGACGCGTTGTATTAGCCATGCAACTGTCACATTAAACACAAAAGCCGTGCGGCATGCATCGGCCCTTTCCAGACTGTTGAGCAGAGGTTTTTTTTAGAGAATAAAAATCAGTATTCCATAGATTTAATTTAAAACTCTTAGGTAATGCTGTAATATAATCAAAAGTTCTAAAGAGGAGTAAACAATAATACTGTTCCTTTCTTTTTGACATATGACCATATTGGGAACTAATTATTGTAAGAAAAATTACGAATACCCTCGCAGACCATCGTAAGATTGTATATTGCTTAACAAAATGTGTCTTTTTAACAGTTAAGAGTTTGTATAATTATCTTATATTGAGCAAATATTGGGTATAAAACTTAGGATTGATGGGGCTTGTATGTAATATAAAAACATAATCAGGTATTTTAATACTAAACCAGCGGCTAAACTGCGATATAATGTAAATCAATGCTGAAAATTCTAAATCACTCGTAGTAATTGGTGAGAACTGCAGTCTTAGTCTGCTTAACAACCACATGTTACTGCAGACCATTCATATCATTACGACAACGAGAAGTAGCCACGTGTTCAATAAATTATAAAATAACCTAAAATCAAGTAAAACTTGTCGGTAAAAGCATCTAATACTACAATGAATTAAATTTTGAATAACCATAATATTCCCGTACCAATTTACTAAACACAAGATAACAAGTTAAAAATAGTCATGAATTAAATATAAAAATAGTTAAAATATTTATGTTTGGTTGTAACTTTGTTATTTAATAATTCCTATAATTATTGTTCCAACTAATACTACTATTCATCAAAAAATGTCCTGATTGACTCCAATTTATAAATTTTAAAAATTAGAAAAACAATAGAATAGCCGGCAAGCGTTCATGGCAAGTATGTGAGCGATAAATAATTCAGGTCTGTTTGGCTGTGGTTTATAATTATTGAAATTAATTTGTCACCGCACTGTTTGTCTTAGGTTGGACTGAATTCTCAGTCTCAAGCAGGTACCTGTTACCTCTCTAACGTACCGTCATGGAAATGTCCGCAACGTCTGGTTTTGGTTCTTATTGTAAATATTATTGTTAAGTTCTCGTAGTTTATGGACTGTGTTGTTACCGTATAAATCTAAAAACAATACATTTCATTGGTATCATTTACTTACTAGTTTAACTTTAATTTAAATAACACAGATCGTCTACTAAATCTAAAAGTTGTCCAGACTAATAGATTCAATAGATGTAGTATGTATGGAGCAAACAGATAAACTACTCTGGAAAACTAACAGGCATAATTTAATTTTCCGTCATTTACGTACATAAATATACAAGAAAATACGTGTTTATACGAAAATATACACAACCACACTCTTGCCAATAAAAACGTTTCTGTAAAGTATTATGTATGAATCTGCAATATCCATTTAATTAGCCATAATTTTTACGTGAAATTAATTGTACTATACAAAGGACAAACGTTGTCGTGTTTACAGAAATGTATTTCTCAAAATAATGGATGTATTTAAGAATTGGAGGATAATAAGAATCGTCTGGCGCAGAGAATATTTAGAAAGGAGTTTTAGGCTACTTAAAAAGTACTAAAACAGAAAGTACTTTTTTTTATGTAGTAAAAAGAAATTAGGAAAAGAAAATGTTAAAAATTATCATAGTCTTCAGATTTCAATTATTGACGGGTGTACCAAAATCCATATATTATGGTCCGTTTTTAAGATTTAATTATAACGTAGAAATGTGATATCTTCAGACAGTTTAGATTTTTATTGAACATCTTTATATTTTCTACAAATTTTTGTTTTCGGTTGGCATAGTCCTGTTTGATGTCAGACGCTTATCCAGAAGTAATCACAAATACATTCCGTCTTATCGATTGGTATTAAGGATTCAATATTACGGCTGGTTTTGGTCCTTAATATGAATGTGATACGGTTGCAGTGTTTGCAATGGCTTTCACAGGTCATTTTTTAATTTTATTTAACATTTTTCTCAAACTATTTAAGGCAAAGTACAACTGCAGCACGCCTAGTGAAGAGGTAGTCGAAGTAAGTAAGTAATTAGACCGCCAACAATAGTTATATTGGCGGGGCGGGTGGACGTCCTGAGGCAACAGCACAATGTAGAGAACAGTTTGTGTACACTTCACAGGAGTGATTTATTGCAGTCGGCAGTCTGTGTGGGATGACGTTCTTTGCACTAGCCGGGATTTCCAGATGAAGCCAATATTAGGTTTTTCCAAGTAAGATGCAAACAGTTATTTCTAACTTCCCTTTAGTTCTTCACAATTGCATTTGATGAGCTTGTTTTATTGCTCATAAAGTGAATTGCCTGTATTCCTTTACAATACGATGCACAAATATACTATTACCTAATTACACTTTTTTTCATTACTGTAAGTGGGTTTGCACACTGTTATCTATAAATAAGTAAGCTCACATCAAGTTGTTACTGATGCATAGAAATATTTAAAATATCTATGTGTACGATATAAATTTGTCATGATGTTTCCAAGAAAAAAAAATTATTTCCTACACTGTTACCTGTTACCAAATTCAATACTATATATTTCATAACTTCTTTCACTTAGTATTCAAAAGACGGAAAAATTAGATCCATAATCTTGTTGTTTCAAGCAATTATTAATTCAGTCTTTCTGCAATTTGAAACTAAACAAATAAATGAAAAACTTAGTTAATGTTAGAACCAACTAGGGTGTTGCATTAAATTTATACGCAAATAAATTTAATGAGAAAACAATTAATTTATAAGTTATCTCAGTTAGTTTATAGACACAGCGGTTATCAAAATAACTTAGTGACTTGTAGGTAAAATTAAAAGAAAATATTCATTATGGATTACAAATATTCACACTTAAGACCAAGGTAATAACTTTTCGTGGAACTGATCCTGTACGTCCAAAAATTGATGTAACTGTTACTGTCCAGAAGCAAGTCTGGAATTTCGAATACCTGGTCTACAGTGTGTCTTTTTATACAACCGACGACGTTGTACGGCAAGAACTGAATATTGTGAATATACTCGACAGAATTGCACAATATCGGCTGAAACTTTCATGAACATCTTTGAAGAATGGATGACGTCCGCATCCCCAAATAATTATGAAACTATAAGCCAGAGAAGTATGGAACATCCGAGGAAGCGCTGGAGTGACCAGCTCTAGACTCCTTGACTGTTGAGACCGAAACAAACCATGCTTGGTTTAATCCTTGCAGATGATGATGATGACGAAATTCACTGTAAAACAACGCAAAAACTTGCAGTACATCGTAACATGTTAAAATCAGAATAATTTAAAAAATTATCATATTTTTGACAACGATCCGATCTGAAGAAAAAAGTTACTTTCATTGTCTCTAATGCCGCTCCCTGACGATTGCTATTTTTCTTTCAACTCATTTTTCAAACTATCTAAAAATATACTGTTTATCCGAACAGTACTTGTATTATTAACTACCATTATTGGATGCTAAAATAAAACTTTTAATTAAAATTCCAAGGCTTCTTCGCTTTGCTGATGAGAACCGAATAATTCGAAAACAGATCATAGCGAACTGGGTCAAAATCTTATCACATTTTGTGTGTCTTTCAACAAGTCTTTTGGATCCCAAAATGCTTTGAAGGACAACCGTTTGACAAATTATTCTTTCAGACTCCAAACTTTGCAAAAAGGGTAACCTTTTGGCAAGATTGCATTGACAAACACAAACATATTCTTTGAGCATTACGCTCTGGTTACTTTTGCTTGTCTCTGTTTCGGCTTCAATTCGCCTCTTCAGCTAAGGAAGTTGTGATTAGCAGTTTTCACTGCCGACCACTACCTTAGGACGGATGTGGAGAAGGCAAAATTTCTCGTTTGAGAATTACCAAACTGTGTAAAATTAATAATTTTTACCGTTAACGCTATCAACTTGAATTATCAATGTGATTAATAGTATTAAAAATTTCTTGCAAAAATTACATAAAATAACTTATGTCTTATTTTCCTGTAATCCATTCGGCATATGCAAAAGTAGTTTTTACTCTTTTAGTTAACAAAAGATTTTTTAAATGTAACTTTCATTACATTAATATATTCTTACACCTTATACTTAAAGATGTAAAATCTAACTAAAATTTTTCTTGCTATAATTGGGCTGTTTAGCCGAAGTCGGTTGCTATAATTGGGCTGTTTAGCCGAAGTCGGTTGCTATAATTTATCGACATCGCGTCGGCAACGTTTTGCATCCCCCCTCGGAGATCTTCTTTAGTCCGCCAGAAAGCGACAAAGTATGCAGAAACAGTAGCGGCAGATCTTTGTCGAACGATATCCGATAATTCTTTCAGGTAGAAGCAGCAAGAAACCGAAACGTTGCCAACGTCGTTAAATTATAGCAACCGAATTCGGCTAAACAGCCCAATATTTACAAATACAGTAATTTTAAAAACCTAAGTAAATTTATAATATTTTTAAAAACACATAAATGTTAATATCTTTGCTGCTGTAAAAAAATGTTTAGTAGTTCTGTGGAAAAATTCACAAAACTTACGTCTTTCTTAATACAAACAACGCCCTCATATTCACGCACGTACGTTCGCATTTAAAACTACGAACACACACGCTCTAAAATTAGTTAATTCTTACTCTTTCTTTATTTTTCGATCACGCATTAGGCCCACGGCCTGATCTTGGTAAGGTTTACGTTCTGTCACCGCCAGTGAGAAATCAGCCAACTATTAACCGAAGGAAGTTCTGTTGTGTGGGAATTATGTTCTGTTATGTGATTAATTATTTGTGTACGAGTGCGCGGTCCCGGTATTGTAGTAAAAATGTTTAGTAATAACATTTCAAACACAGGTCCATTCATTTTTACTCCAAAATGTTATTTTTCTTTCAAACATAGCCACCAGACAGGTTTTAAGAATTTTCGCCAGCATAGTATTTTAGTCAGAAGCATTTTAGGCTTTAATTGATACGTTTTCCCTAGACTTGAGAAATTCTGCTGACTTTAGGTTAACATTAGTAGCATGTTGTCAACGGAGCACAATATTAGTAAGTCTTTCAGAATATACATACGAAGACTCCATTATAAGAGGCGTTCTACGAGCCCAGTCCCAGAACCAAATGCTGAATAAGTGCAGTTGCAACTTGTCATCACTTTGATCCTTCGGCCGTGTCGTACAGGCCGCAAATATGAAGAACTCTTAAACCATTATAAATGATGGCATAAGAGGGTGAGTGAATACATGAATTAACTGTAAATGTGAATCGAAATAACCAACCTTGTATCACACTTTGCACGATGCGAATACTATAATACGAAGTAGGTAGATAATATCAATATACAA
This sequence comes from Magicicada septendecula, assembly GCA_034769895.1. Taxonomy (NCBI): domain Eukaryota; kingdom Metazoa; phylum Arthropoda; class Insecta; order Hemiptera; family Cicadidae; genus Magicicada; species Magicicada septendecula. Next base: position 407,807,102 of record CM068373.1, read on the forward strand.
AATATTGCATCATTGCAGGATGCGAAAGATAGTAGTAGCTGTATAAGACTCGCATAGATGAATGGATATAAGTGAATTGCCTCGTATGGTATGGACGCGTAAAACAAATAGCCAACAGTTTGCTACACTGGGTTTCAAACACAAAAGGAAAAGCGGTAGACCCAGAAACCTGTTGAAAGGGAATATCTATAGAACTGTTTAACCTACGAGAGAGTAAAGACGAAATGTGAGGGAAATAAAAGAGGCGGAATTAGCTGTAGCCCATATGTAGTGGAACATAGCCGGGCAAGTTTTCAATATGCTGGACTACCTTAGACGGTTATACAAAATAGAATATAAGTAACATAAACATTTATGAATGTATTACATGCCCAAACAAATATAATAAAAATGATTTGTATGATGTAAGCTTGAATGGACATGTACCTTAGTACGCCAAACAAAATGTAAGAGAGCTGTACTTAAATAGTCACATAAATCTTATTCTTCTTTAGTCCTCACTCGTAGATATTATGGCGGCTGCTCCCCATATATTTGGGTTTGTTCCTTCCGTTTTGTCGTTCTCAGTACTGCTTCACCAGTAACAAGTAAGTTTTTCAGAAAAATATTCAGAATAGCAACGTAAATATTTACGAATTCTGTGCTACGTATACAGGCTAAAAGTTACATATATTTATATTATAATTGATATTTTAACAAATTGCAACCGGAAAACCGAACTTAACCACATTGTTATGTGAGAAGTTTAACTACTTCACATTGTGTAACATTTTAAAAGTGTTATAGCAAACACTTTTTTAATTAGTAGTTATACAATTACAAGAATTAAATCTAAAATGGTCATGTATATTTACTTATGCGCATTGTAAAAACAATCTATTATATGTTTTTATATAACTCTCTAAGGAGTTATATATAAGCAATTCAAGGAAACGGAAATCGCTGTACGAAACATGTCGTTTATTTTACGGTAGAAACGTGAGATTTGGTTGTGTCATAACTACTGTAAACTGTTTCCGAAGATAATCCCACACTTAGAGGCATACAGAATAGACACCACTATACCCCTTTATCCCTTGGGAATGCAGGGTTAAATCGTTACTTTCCTCATAGCTAGTAAAATGTATGTTGTTCATGTGTCTGCAGTCCTGCAGTGTCTACAGCCATTGTCTGAAATAAATTCCTCTCATTTCCAAGTTCATAATTTTAAAGCGTACTGAAAAATAAAAATATATTTAACTCAATTGAATATATTTTAATTTAAATTCTTTATAACAATATTTTATTGGCTTTAGCTGACCAGAATATTTTGTTTGCCGACCATTTTATGTGTTTGTTTTGTGTCTTAAAATGCGTTATACAATAATTAAGAGGCTACTTATTTCTACAAAAAAGTAGAACCCTTATTTTAATTATAAAGTAAGAGAGCAATAATGCATTACAATAAGTAGTATTTACAAATAATACCTAACGTTTTTAAAATTCTAAACATTTTGTAAACACGAATTTTTATTTTCTGTAAATATTTTTATATATTATAATTGATTAAGTGGATCTTATTCATATTTTGAATCAGTATTGTAAGACTGTCTTTGTTGAACTAATTCTATACCAATGGATGGAAAATTGAAGGGTTTCTTATTAACGATAAGAAGGGTATTAAAGAACTGCGAGGAGAGAATGCTAGTACAATGTAAATGGCGGATAAAAATACAAAAAATACTTTTGCAAAAGAACGTGTTAAAAGAACGTGACTATGTATCAACGTCATTTTGGTAAACATGACGTAACCATTTACCACTTGAAAGTGGTAAATTCATTACTTTTTAATGGCGGTCAACATATTTATACTGAGTAAGGAAAATCTAATATGGATATCCCGACAAAATGGAATTCAAAAGTTATAAGTATGAATTTTTATAGTTCTACTAGCACGAGGATAGTTCAAACACAAAACCATTTTTTCTGGATGTTACGTTGAACTATTTTGACATGTACTAAATAAATAAGTAACAGTGGTATTCATGAATTTTCTTCAGTTTTAGAAACTAAATCTTATAACAACTGTTGTAGAAACTTCAACAACTATGACGTATATAAAATTATTTGTCATACTCATTCAGCAATAAGAAAAATATAGAAGACAGTTAAATTTTGTAATGGAAAGCTACTAGAAAAATTTAACTTGAATCAGTTAGGCTTCTGATTAATACCGTAGAACTGCTGTTTCTCCGTTAGTAATAATTCAGCTCATATTAAGGACTGCAAAACTCTATATTAGATGATGTATTAATTTAGTAGATGGCACATACAAAATTTTTTAAATCCAAAAACTGGAGACATCTAGTGCAACTAGACGCCCATTAATAAATAAAAACATACAATAACGGTTATTTTTGTGAAATGTGTAGATATTTATTTTGGAAGTACTATAGCTTATGACGTTTGTTAGTATTAGCCTCGTATATTCCATACTCCTCACCCAGTAAGAAGATTATGGGTGAAATATACTTTATGCTTTGAAACATTTTTAATTTACAGCTTTTAAGGAGTTCAAAATATAGTTCTCCTAACATGTGAAATTACTAAAGTGACCTGCCTTGGAGGACGCTAACACCAAATGAGAGTACATTAGCTTTTTGTGACAAAATCAAAAAACCCAGGATTTATTAGCCAAACATAATCGATATACGTATTGAAGATACGTTTCGATGTTTCAATAAAGCTTAAAGTTCATCAAGATCGAACTATTCATAGCGTTGAACTATGCTGAAACAGTTACTTTGGAAGAATATTTTATTCCTTCCTCTATCGGTAGAACATTAATTGTTTTTGAATATACGATGTAAAAAGTTATGTACACGAAGTTTTTCTTACCTCTGAGTAGAGGCAAAAGACCCCGTTGAAATTTCCAACTATAGGAACACAAAACTGATTATTGTTTCTGTATGTTTATACATTTAGAATTTGTTACACACCTTCTGCCCTCGGAAAAAGATCGTAATTGCTTCCTACTTTAATGGCCTTTTGTAAACTTTGAAAACATGACAGCCATTTAAAAAAAATGTTACTCATTTTAGTGTAGCGTTTTATAAATATTAACGTTAAACTCATATAAATATTGTTACGACGGTCTACTTGATCATCGTAGGTACGGTGGAAAACAAAATAAGTACAAGACACCAATTAAGTCACTAACCACCAGCTTCAATTTCACAGTTAAACAGTTCGTAATTAACAACACCAGTCTACTACAACAAATCAAATAAAAATTGTTCACACGCAATAAAATGTCATTAATACTAAACACAATTGTATTACAATTATGCCGTCCGAATATAAAACACCACTCTTAACTAATAACCACTTGAACGCGCACAGTAATATCGCCACTATAACTCTCGAAACGCACTGTCAATAAATCGCACTAATACTGAACTGAACGTCGTTGAGTACTGGTATTTATACCGCCCCAAATTACTAGATTATTCCATAATACGCGATAGCGCCAGTATAGTTACGACGTAATTACTGGCGGCCTTGACCCAGTCCGTGCGCCCGAGCGAAGGCTGGCACAGTCTAGAAAATGCGTCAACAAGCACGTACGCCACACAAGTTACATTCCGGATCACTCTGGAACATTCGATAAACACGTAGATTGTTCGGTGATGTCATAACAATATACATTTTTGCATACTAATAGTTTTGCAATTCAATTGCAATAGTACACAGTAATTAAAGAAGTTTATGACTATAAAAATATTTTATAACAGTAATTGTTAAGAACATTTTCTTTAAAACACGGAATACACCTAGGTTTAAGGCAGGTAGTTATGGAACTCATCCCTATGTACTCATCATTATATGTACGTACATATAATGTTTCTGTGTAAGTTTGCTTAATATTTATAAACGCAGTATTCAAATATTTTATCAACGTAGTTTTCATTTTGAAATGTTACTTTATTATACTCAACGTAAACAGTTTAACAAATATTTACATTTATTCTCTACGAAGTTGTTTCTCAGAGTCACCGTAATATTACACAAGTAATATTATAGATTACCTTAATATTACCTACCTCTTGTCAGACAGTTCAAGGACGAAACTTAAAATCGTTGTTTAAAAGTTTTATATTGTTAACAAAGACCTTACACTTTCCATAATCGTACGTACTTCTAAACAATACACAAAACTAAATTACAAAATAATGGTGTCGCTTAATATTGATTTTACTAACAGATATAACTAATGAATTTCTTGATTACACATAATGCTTAATATTGCATAGAGCAGTGGTGGGCAAAGTATGGCCCGCGGGCCAAATCCGGCCCCCAGACTGGTGTAATCTGGCCCGTGACAGAGTTCAGAATGACAACTTACCCTACACACATTATTTACCATGTTCCCAGGAGAGAACAGTATTCAGCTTTGTCAACCAAAAACAAAAATGCATTTTATCGTATCACATTGTATTTTTTCTGTGTCTGTATTATGAACACAAAAAATGGTAACGGAATGGCGTCAGAGCATTCACAACAGTAGTACGAGAGCAAGACAGACACGTCACAAGTGTAGTTATCCCCACCACTCCAGCCACCGGCTACCCTCGCGCATGCTATCGGCACATCACGCCACAGCGGATGAGTAATACTCTCAGTCAGTCTGAGACAGTGGCTTGTTACAGTCTTTCTCAATTCAATATCGCGTATTCTTACAAGTTGTTGTTTGTTTTTTTGTAGTGAGTATTTGTGACACATTTCTGATTTGCCATAATGTCAACTAAAAAACGTAAAGTTGATTCACAGTGCCGTGTTTTTAAACATGAGTGGAGTTGGAAATACTTTTTCACAGCTTTTAAGGATAAACCGTTGTGCCTTATTTAAACGCTGTGGCCGTTTACAAAGAATTTAACATTTCTCGGCATTTTACATCTAAGCATAACAGTGCTCGTTATGAAGCCATGACCGAAGATGAAAGGAAACAAAAAACAGAAGAATTACGTAAGAAGCTCTCAGGTCAGCAAAATATTTTTAAAAAACAAAACAGTTCTCAAAAAGCTGCTACACATGCTAGTTATGTTGTATCGTACAATATTGCTAAAAGTAACAAAGCTCTTTCTGATGGGGAGTTTGTGAAACAATGCATGCTCCAAGTTTGTGATATTTTATGTCCTGACAAAACAAAGGATTTTGAGACTGTCAGTTTGTCTCGAAAAACAGTTACTTCTAGAATCGAGACAATAGATAAACACCTACTATCACAGCTAGAATTGAGAATTACTCAGTTTAAATTCTGTTCTGTTACTATGGATGAGAGTACTGACATAAATGATACTGCTCAGTTACTAATATTTGTAAGAGGAGTTGATGATAACTTCTGTATTACTAAAGAACTAGCATGCATGCGATCATTAAAGGGGACGTCAAAGGGATCAGACATGTTTCATCAATTTCAAGAAGGCCTATCGACTTTAAAAGTACCCATAACCAGTATATGCAATATTACGGCTGATGGGGCACCAAATATGACGGGGAAAAAATCTGGTTTTGTTGGTATATTTAACCAAACATATCCTGAGAACAAAGTTGTATTTCTACAGTGTTCATAAATCTGCCCTAGATATGAAACACGTGCTTGATGTTATTATTAAAGTCGTAAATAATATTCGATCTCGAGCGCTTACTCACAGACAAGTTCGAGAGTTTCTTGACTCAATGCAGTCTGAATACACTGATGTACTCTACTACACCAAAGTAAGGTGGCTTAGTGCAGGACGTGTTTTCGAGCGAGTTTGGGAGCTGAAAGAGGAAATTATTTCATTCATGCGTGAAAAACAGATGTTTGAAGGCTGTGAAATTTTGGAAAATACTGCATGGCTTTTGGACTTTGCCTTTTTCACAAATCTTCTGTGTCATATGAACAAGTTGAATGTTAATCTGCAAGGAAGAAATCAATTTATTTACGATATCTGGGGTCATCTCAAAGGGTTTAAAATGCAACTAAATCTATTTGAAAAACAGCTAGCTAAAAGAGACCTGTCCCACTTCCCGAGGCTAAAAACAATAGTTTCAGTGGTGGAAGACAAATTTATAAGCTACGAGGAAAGCGTGAGAAGACTCCATGGTGAATTCGAACGGAGGTTTCAAGACTTTAAAAATATTGAACAAGACTTAAATATTTTCAGTATGCCATTTAATTTGGACTGTGAAACAGTGAGAACAGAATTTCAGCTTGAACTAATTGAGTTACAGTGTAACACTGAGTTGAAGCAGTTGTTCCTTAACGTCCCAAAAGTGGAGTTTTACAAGTAGCTATCGAAATCAAGTCTCCCAAATTTGAGATCTCATGCCCAGAAGATACCTGCTATGTTTGCATCATCCTATGTCTGTGAACAAGTGTTTCCTACCATGAAGCTTCGAAAAAGTAGTGTCATAAACAAATCAAAAATATGTATTTAGGGACCAGAGCTTAGACGGTACGTCCAAAATACAATCAGAATTGAGACGGATGAAAGACATTCTGTATCGAGTCTTAAAAAGCAAATGGGCCTATAAGCGAAAATCAAAATTTGCCTCCGTATTTATTTTATTAGTTACTATTGATTCTACTGTATTTCATAGAGACTAAGTAAGAATAACATCTAACAAGAAAGCTAAAAATTAAAATTAATGTTACAAAGTATGGTTACTTTCCTAGAGCACTCTGTTTTTGCGTGTCCAATGACGCGTTTGGTCACTAAATCACCCGTTATATTAAATAAACTTTCAGCTCTTCGATTTCTGTTACAAAAACGGACCGTCCTACCAGTAAGCTTACTTCTTTTTAAACGTATTATTACATCTATAGTTCCTTGAAATAGAACAAAAACTTTTATGCAAGTTCTTCATAAATTATTAACATCTCAGACATTGTATTTCTTTCTTTACAAATATTTAACAATTTCTAATAGTCAGAAGTGTAGTATTGTACAAAGTGTTGGTACGTTTCTAACCATATATATTTTGCAAATGAATTTATAGATCTTAATTATACTTAAGGTATTTTGAAAATTGTATTAACGTACTAATAGAATTTAAATTAAAATCAGTGTCGTTGATTTTATTAAAATTAAGACAATGGTCATTGAGATTTCTTTTGTTTTCTAACAGCAGAATTTTGAGAAAGTATCGTTTATCTCAATTGCATATTTGGCAAGGTACTGAGACACGCATACGTCTTCGACTATAGTCATATAAAATACTGCTTTAGTCAGTTGATTTTAATAAATTTGAAGATGTTATGGTATGTTAATCTACCCTTCCTAACTAGGTGACACATATTATTGACTTGAGATTATGTACTGCATGAGACTGAAGTATGTGTATCTGATGGAGGGGATAATGTATGAGTGACTGAGTTTGGGTTAGTGTCGTTTGTTTGTCAAGATCAATTATTCATGACCCTGTTCACAGTCAGACAGTGTTCACTGGTATCCACTCACAAAGGAGTTCATACGTTACAGACTTTGTAATTTAATTGCAGTCTGGTATTCACCGTTGTGGAATGAAGTGCGTTCTAAGACAAACAAAGCCGTGTTATTGGTTTGTGTTTACAACTTAGTACTTTTCAAGTAGATGTGTAAAAGTAACATTAAACATTTTTAAACTATCGTTTAGGATTGATGTACTTTTAGACACTTTTATTTAGTAAGTGAATTATCCTCACAATGTTTCTTCAAGGGTCATTGAAAAAAAAAGAAAATTTCGGTGTTTACAATAAAGGTCTTGAAATAGTTAATAATATAACTGAATAATGTGAGGAAGAAAAGCAACGAAATTGACAAACCCACTGAATAAAGCAAGCAACGAGTTGCGTATGACTGCAATAAATTGGAAGGCTTTGTTAAATAGTTGAGAAAAGAAAACTAACATATGTGAAAAACAGAAATCTTTTTCTTAATAATTTCGATAAGTATGTAGTTAATAAATATTGATCAGGATTTTTATAAAATCAAAAAATTTGTGGCCACTGTTAAAAACTTGTATCTATCGCGAAAGAAAGAATCTGTTTTCCGTAGATCGCTAAAACATTAAAGGAAGTGTTTAAAAGTGCGGAATTCGAGTAAAAGAAATGTAAAAGTAAAAAAACAATGTCAATTGAAAAACCAGAAATTGTAATGATGCGTTACAAGTACCTTGTGGAAACTGACATTTTCTGGGATCCGGGAGAAATATAATTTTTATTTGAGAGGAAAGTGAGCGTTGAGTGAGTTTTGATAATGTAATGTGAATCGGTATTTCTCAGTAGTAGTCGCTTGTTTACAATGTCTACATTTGCTCGTGTCTACGCTCTCTCTCTCTGTCTAAGTCGCCTTCTTCTCAGCGACAGAGAGTTTAGTCTAAAACAGTAGGAGATATACGTTTAAAGAGTTGTTTTTTTTTTCAGCATTTCGACTTTTCTAACCATTTTAAATAAAATTGTTTTGACCAAAAACGACTGAGTCACATATCCAGGAAGGATTCCGAGTTTCCTTATTAGTGGTACTGTAAGACTGCGTTATTTTTCACATCATACTTCATATTTTGCCGCTGATTCCTACCAATCGTTTCAGTTTACTATACCGGATGTTAAGTCTTCGGTTTTAAATACTAATTTTATTATTATCGTAACATTTAATTTATTCGTAAATACTTTCTTACATTCAGAAATAATATGGAGACTATTAGGCTGTAAAGGAGGTGAAGTTTATTTTAAAACTTTTATAAGTGTACAGGAAAATATGTTTTATTACCTTAAAACGCTCGTGTTTTCCTAGCGCACACTCTACGTATTTTACACTCTAGTTTGCATACACCGCTGTTAATGTTTGTAACAATTAGGAGGATCGCATGGCAGCTACAAGTATGGCTTCCCATCTACGGCAAATATACTATTAACTTGTGCATTTAGTCACATTAGTGTATTTCAGTTTACAATTCTTGGTAAATCTAATTCAAAATATTAGTAAATATTCCACGTTTCCTCTTAAAGCAGGATCAATTTGTAGTATATTTTCATTTTGTTAACTAACTGTAACGAGACAGTGTAGATCATTGAAGAATTTACATTTAAACTTTGAAATGTAGTTTCTTATTTTCCTTGACATGCGTATTTCTTACCCGACAAGAGAGGTTAGTTACAATTATATTGCCGCATGTCCTTCTTACTTTTGCATGTATAACGACGGAGAGATCAGAGGTGGTCACCAATTTTCTGTCAATCAAGGTTTGATTGATTTAAGACACATTTTTAAATTTATCATTTTAAAAACATTAATTTTTTGAATTTGTATTCTACAAATTTAGTACAGACTTAGCTTATGCTGCCGAGTACATATACAGCTTCGTTTTACTATTCCTAAATCAAAACCAAAATTTTTGCGGACACAATGAGTTTATGGATATTTTTTACAGTCCTCACGTGTGTGTGTGTGTGTGTGTGTGTGTGTGTGTGTGTGTGTGTGTGTGTGTGTGTGTGTGTGTGTGTGTGTGTAAAGACATTATTTTCTTTCTCCGTAAAACTTATGTGTGTCTTTCACCTAGCGTGTGTTTTTTTTTAAGCTACAAAATCTTTTGTTGATAGTGCGCGACGTCGCCTCTAGGTTAAGATTTGGTAGACAGACGACCATAGTTGTGACGCGAAGGTAGTAAAACTGAATACTTACTGCATAATGATGGCGTCGGTGTATGAAGTATAATTTTTACACCGTTGTAAAGCCGATTGCATGCTTTACTCAACATCGGGTAGAAACCAGACAACTGATGTATCTATTCTAAAGTAAAATATAATACATTAGAAGTATGCTTAAAATATTTAATTATTTGTTAGTTCATTTAAAACAACATTTAGAAGTTAGTGTTAGAAAGTGTTCTAGAAAGCATTTTGCTGATTTCTGAATTAGATGGCAAGTTTCTCATTAGACCTCATGTACACTTCTATAGTAAGAAGTCCCAATTACAACACATCAGTCCATACATCCATATATTTATCCACCTGGATAAATATAAAATATTGTTACCACATTACACAACAGTCTATGTGTTTGTCGAATTTGCCAGAAGAATCTCGCTCTAATGTGTGTGGCATACGTGACTGTAGACGCATTTGCGAGAGTTTTCTCTAACCCGCCAGCAGCGCGGACTGTGTCAAGGCCACAATTAATTACGTAGTACACACTGGCGTTAAGATGCAATTAGAAACGTTCTGGTCTGTGAGCAGAGGTATAAATACACGGCGGCAGCGGCCTCAGTTTTTAGTATAGCTGCGGTATATTTACAGTGCGGTTCGAGAGTTATTATGGGGCGATATTACTGTGTGCGTTCAAGTGGTTATTAGTTAAGTGTTGTGTTTTATAATCGGACGATATATTGTAATACAATTGTGTTTTAATATTAGTTGACATTTATTTGCGTGTGAACAATTTTTATTTGATTTGTTATAAGAGACGGTATTGTTAATTACGAACTGTATAACTGTGAAAATTAAAGCTGGTGATTAGTGACTTAATTGGTGACTTGTATTTTGTTTCCACTGTACCTACGACAATCAAGTAGACCGTCGTAACAGTGGTGTCAGAACTGGGATAGAACGGTTGACAGTGGAAACAGTGGTCAGTCTGTACAAGACGAGGTAATTCGTAATTAACCGGTAAACATGGATGCCAGTCAGATGATAGAAGCTTTCCAAACGCTGCTGCGACAGACACAGGAAGAAGCAGAAAAACGACAAAAAGAAGAACGAAGACAAGAAACAGAACAAACAGAAAAACTACAAGACGAGGAAACGGAAGCGAGACAGAAAACCATCCTGCAGGAGCCAGAGAAACGGAAGCATGAAACATAAGACATCAAAGCAATAATTCAGGAGCAGAAACAGATGCAAGAACATAGTACCGCAGAATTGGGTCTCCTACGGCGTGAGCTTAATAAACAATTTACTAAAATATCGGAGGTGCAAGAATCAATGACATTAAAATAGCTGAAGCAGAAAAATCTGCCTGGAGTGTTGAAGAATCGATGTCTAATAAAATAACTGAAGGAGAAAAATCAGTCACGATTGTGGAAAAAGCTATGTCAACAAAAATAGAAAATTCGATTACAAATATAAAAGAGCAGATTAAAAATGAAGTTGAGCAGTGCCTGAAGTTACAACCAAAACAACTTTTTGTGAACAGACTGTACCAATGATAAAGACAGAAAAAGACGCAGAAAATAAGTTAATAGAGAAAGTCACTTTGCCTGCAGTAGGGGCGTTCATGTCAATGCTCCAACCTTTGACGGGCAACGTGCCTCCGCCAATTTGAAGCAGCTGCATGCGCAAATAATTGGACAGAGAAAGACAAGGCAGCCTCACTCGTTCTCGCATTAAAAGGACCAGCGGCAGAACTACTACAGAAAGTGCTTCCTGACAGCCAAGTAAACCTATGCCGAATTGATAAAAGCTCTGGAATTACGGTTGTGACGATTTTAAAATAGGAAACGTAATATGTAGTAAAATTTATTTTTAAATCGCACATTAAAGTTAATATTACATCCCTTGATTAACTCAAAATAATATTTAATAAAAAGTTTAAATGACAAAAGGAATGGGAGTGTAAAGATAGGGAAACTAGTTAATAATTTACCATGCACTGACATGCATTAACTGGAATTAACTTGCATACAGATTCTTTTACTAAACAAATAATCCTGGTAAAACTTGAAATTATTCAAATAAATAAACAATGATACAGTAGTATACTATTTAATTCTGAAGTAAAGCATAGCTTTGGATAATAAAAAGGTCAAACTTTAAATACCGTAAATAGCGAATAAAGGTGGAAATATTTTGTTGTGATGCGTAAACTCCGCGCAGTTAACTTGCCTGTCCTGACATAATAATAAGGCAGTCGAGATGGAGCGCTCTCATAGTAAACACTACACCCTTGAACCATGCCCCGAAGTACTATGATATTTTTAATTTAAAAGTGCAGATATAACTATGTGTAGAGGAAAGTATCAGTAAAGTAGTGTTTTATAAAGAAAAATTTAATCTATTAAATTAAATGGAATAAATAAGTGAGAGGGATGACATCTCTATTGACTAAGTGTAAGATCTCCAATGTTTGTTTAAATTAAAAAGGTACAATGTACCAAAAGTGAAAACGTTTTATAAATAACGATGTGACGTGAACTTCTGTGGGGAACAAGAACTTTCACTCGAGTTGTACTACTAAAGATGCTTAGCTACCAGACTTCATAGAACAGCATAACAGCTTCATAATTACCAGGATCTCTTCAGGAACTTCACCCGGAAAGTAAACTACCATAACTTTCAACCATTTGTGGAGACCAAGGACCAGGATACGGAGTAAACTTCACAATATCACAGGTGACACGGAGACTTGTCTTCCGTGGTTAAATGTCATTAAAACAAATGTTTGCAAAAGACAGTTTAATTAACTATATTAAAGTCTTTAATTATTGTCAATTTGTAAATTCTATTATGTCATACGACTAAAATTATTTGTAATAGTAATTAGTGCTTGTAGTATAAAGCTTTTCAGATACTAGAGGTTAAATTAAGTCCATTCTTCAAATGGCCCCCCCCCTTTCAAATAGTATAATAACTTAACTTACAAACCAATTTAATATCCCGGATCCGTGGAAAAAGCTAGCACATAACAATACTTTTGTTGTGGCCACCTTTTCAGAAAATATTTTGTAAAGTTTTATTTAGAAAACTTTATGGTAAAAAGATCCATGTAGAACTATAAAGGATAGCACCTAATAAAGAGATGTCATTACTTAACACAAAAGACTGATTGAATAAATCATCAAACACACCAACAAACATTCCTTTCATTCTAACTACTACTGCTTGTTAAGAAGTTGATTACGACTATGGCAGCCCGTGCAATTGATCTGAGGCAATTACGCACTGGTTCCCGACGTTATAACGTAGGTAAGACGTTACAAAACGGTATGGTGATAAACATTTGCGAGATGTGTACTGCACCCAGTTGAGGCATTCAGGGGATAGCCTTCAAGATTTTGAAGCAAGTATCGACAGTCTGATTGGATTGGCCTATCCTGAGGCATCAGAAGATTTTCGAATAAGGTTTGCGGTGCAGACATTTATTGATCGCATCGGAGATAGTGAAATTCAGCAAGTGTTACGAATGGCAAGGCACCGAAATAACTCAGAAGCTGTTGCTCACGCCCTAGAGTTTGAAGCTGACAAGTCGACGTCCCGATACATTAATGGGTTTGTGCCATCACATTGCAGTTAGAAGATCCCTGTGTCACACTGCCGTTACGATGCGTGCAGAAAAACAATGTTGTTGGATAAAAAATTCAAAAGTTCAAGAAAGTCGCAACGATTTGAAAAAGACAGAAGACCGAAATGTTACAACTGTGGAAAACGTGGTCATCTACAGGTAGACTGTTGGGAGAAGAAGATACCGAGAGATGAGAGTTATCGCACCAATTGGAGAACAGCACACAGTTTCCACGCTACATAAGACCAGTGGAAACTTGATTGTTAATGGATTTGCGGAAGGTAAACCAACATTATTTTCAGTTAACACGGGCATTTATTGTGAGCCCTGACTTAGGCAGCAACTGCCAGGCTCTAATTAGCTCTTGTACTATACAGACTGTGACTGAAAGCCCCGTCAGGTTGCTAGGAAAGGTAGACGTACGTGTACACCTGGGCTTTCTCGAATTTAGCCACCAAATGCTCGTTGCAGACATTGTCAATGAAGTGATATTATGAATGGCACGGACATTATGAATGCCTACGGATTCGTTGTGGACTTAAGAGAGAATGTCCTGAAAGTTGGCCAAGAGAAGATAAAGCTTTGCATGGCTAAAATGACAGGGTCTACCAACCATTTGATTAAGCGAGTGGCATTAGTCGAAGACAAAGTTAACAGGTCTGGGCAAGAGGAAACCTCCCTATTGCAAGCGGAAATGGAGGAAGAACTAGCAGAGGAAATACAAATAAAAGTAACAACAAAAGAAGTAATTACCGTTATAGTACTATTAATTTCTGGCCTAACCTAACCTAGCCTAACCTAACCTAACCTAACCTAACTAGCCTAACCTAACCTGACATAACCTAACCTAACCTAACCTGATATAACCTAATCTAACCTAACCTAATGTAACAAAAATATTAAAAAAAATAGGTTACTCGTCCTAATAAAAAGTTGCGGAATTGAAATTTAATCGATATTCAGAATAGCCACGTTTCCGAGTGACAGATTCGGTCAGTAAGTCCTGGGGGCAATTGACCGAGTAAGAATAAGTAAAGATGTTGTTCCGTCGCAACTGACCGCGACCGACCTTAGCTGCACAGTTAAAATTGTTTCCTACTTCTATTTATGTGACAGTAATAATAATTAGCTGAAAATGCTGGATAATTGCGACCTGCAATGAGCTACAGTATGACAAGTTTGCAGTTGTAGAAAATTAAAGCTAACTAATATTTTCCTGTTAGAATATTCTTTTTTGTTTCTTATAGTTTTGTTGTTAAATCATTGTATTTGTTTATTATACCCGTGCGCAATCAGCCCACGCAATTACGTCATCCGCTTAAAGTACAGTTCGCTAACTGCGAGCTGCGACAGAAGTTAGTTAAACCTCAGCCTTCATTCGCTCAATACTCTTTTTCTATTTCCTAGCGGCGGCGATGTGAAATTGAATTATTTACTTAACTTCTTTATGTAATTTTCATTTCATTCTTCATTCGTTATTCATCTTGGCAATGTACGCCATACGTAATTGCATGGGCCATGCGTTTTATTATGTAATTTGTTCAATAAACGGCTAGTTAACTCAAATTTATACAGTCCACTTCTTCTTTTAAAAAGCATATATCCGATTCCTTAAACCAGCAGCACGTCGCATGAGAAATACAAACCTCGAGAGCGTTGATATGCAACATATGTTCTCTATCATAAGAAACACTGTGATGTGCAATATACTGGTACGTGTAACGGTTCGGTTATTTTTAACCGTATATGAGTGTCTCAAGGCCTTTTCTTTGAGTTTTCTTCTTGCATTTATTTCCATAGTGTCGTAGAAACTTTCTCCTAGTGTCCTAATCCTAATATTTGGGGGTTTTGGGATTTTTCTTTTGAGTTTACTCGTAAATTTCTGAGAGTCTTCTTCTCGTAGCAATATTGCTATAATAATAAAAGTAGTCGAATATTATTTTGTAAGTATATTTCAACATTATCTCTGTCCGGCAGTGTTCTTTGAAATTTGCGAGTAAATTATATTAATTCCCTATTATAGGGTACCAGCCCTGGGTGACTTATATTGTGTAAGCGGCTACCTCCTTACGGGCGATTACTTCCTGTAATTTTTATTCAGGGTTGTCTTCTTCTAGCCTTTGGTGCCAACCAAATATAATCCTATAACAATACTACGCAGTATTACAGCAGACTATATCGAACTAGATCCCCGCCTCTAATAGACCAAGTTCCCTTCGCCCTAACTTGGTACTGGTAGCTACCGGTGCCCTCCACCAGAAGTATTTATGTCGACCTTCCGGTTTAGATCCGTATTAACAGGGTCATCTCCTGTAGGATGTGGCCTTTTACCGCGCAGTATGATCTTGGCTGGAGAGAGGGTATCGACTCCTTTTTTAGGAACTAACATCACTTCATCCGATCCTGGGAACTTGGGAGGACCAGTTTCGAGTCAACCTGGTACAAAAGTACAGCCTCTCCAAATCCCCTCAACATAAACGTATAATAAACCCTGGTATTAGGTTACCGTGAGACAAATATTTGTATGTGGTCTTGTTCGCTGACGACTTGGTTGTACTTCAAAATATAGAATCTGATTTTGAAAAATCTGTTTTTAAGCTTCATCAGATTAGCAAAGAAGACAATATGAAAATCTCCTCTGTCAGACAAAGGTACTGTCATTTCAAGACAAGGAGCCGATAAGAACAAAACACAATGATTATTGATTGAATTCTAGAACAGTTGAGACATTTTAATTATTTTGGAAATGATACCGGCTATGATAAGAATTATGACATGTATACTAAGTTAGGTAATTTAGAAAGATCTGTGGGGTAATCGATCGTACTTTTTAAAACAAGGTACGTCAAAATCCAAAATAAAAATTCTATAAACTTATGGCAGTCCCTGTATGGTCCTACGGGTGTGACTTATGGACAACGACCAAGAAACAAAACAGTAAAATACAGGCTTCGAATATGGCGTGCTCAAGATAAGATGAAAGGTGTTCTGAACTTGACAACATAAGGAATGAGGTCATAAGAGAAGAGTTACATGTTTTTTCTACTTGAATGAAAAATTAAAAAATACAAACAACGGTGGAAAAACACTTAGAAAGAACGTTAAATTCCAGACTGGCAAAACGAGATTACATTGTCGTGTGGGTAGACCCAGTCAGAGACGGTAGAAGGTTTTTTAAAGGTGGAACGGGCAGCACGTTGGCTATGCCGTGTTGTCGAGATGATGATGATTTCAACATTCATTTCATCTTAGTATAAAGTAGTTTAAAATTGTTCTAAGTCTTTCACGGTCGGTGTCAGTTGTATTAAAAGAGTTTACCGTGGTGCTTGGCCATGGTCTACGGTTTATAGAGAAACCAAACGTTTCAGCAACACCACTGGGTGGCATCATCAGTGGAATTCAAAGAACTCGAGAATACCTGAACGCGGGTTGTTAACGTCATTCCCTCAGTACTGTGGTGAAGGTAAGCCTTTTTGTTACTTTGTCAAGTCGTTTTCCAAATATATATTTAGAGGTGTAGAATGTCAGTTTTAAAACTAAGAAGTACAGTTTATACAGCTTATACACTGTTTGTACAGTTTATAACTAAGAAGTTACTTGCCTTTATACACCACTTAATATTTTGTACTTCTGTGTTATTGTATTTTCTGTACTATTTCAGAACCGCAAGTAATACAAAAATAGTTTTCGTTATTTGTTAATATTACTTGCCAACATTTTAATTCTAAATTGTGAAGGCACCCATATAGTTACATATTCAACTTAATTTAATATATGTAACTAAGTACTTAACCATTTGAGATAAAATATATAGCACATAGTTTAACAAATAATTTCTTAAAAATAATATACTGAATTTGATTTAAATATATAGTTTATCAGGACGGACGGTATGTTGATGAAAATCACTATGTTATATATTAATTAATTTTATTATGTATCATAAAATGTTTTGTATAAATTACAGTTGTTAATTTATTTAATAAAATAAACTTTACTATCAGATTCTCTAAAACCAATCTTAGTTTTTAATTTCTTTACTTCTTATAAAAAAAGCTTACAAATAATAACATGTTATTTTTACAAAGTTGCCTTGTCATTGTGCAAATTGTGTAAATCCCTGTTACATTTATTATTTGCCATAGTTTAAAATATATTTAGTTTAGGATGCTCTCATTTTTGCTTTTTCTAACTCTCCCTCTCACTTTCTCTCTCTTTTCACCCGTTTCTTTGTCAATGTATTTTTATGAATATATGTGAGCCACCCTATGCATTAACTTAGATAATTTATATTGTTGGTGCAAATATATAGAATGACGGTTTACTGAAAACTAAATTATTGAATAATGATTACATTTTGAATTTCTTAATACTTATTTCTGGTACAAATTAATCTGTTGAGTAACGCGTTATCTAAAATTACCTTTACAGTTTTGTTTTACACAGTTTTAATTATTAGTAGCAGTTTAAACGTTTATAAGTGTAGTATTAAGATTAGGAAGTTCTTGTGTAGAGACTGAAGAAAGACGTCTACATATGACCTGATGATCTACAGTTGTCCCATGTGTGTTTGCTCCCATGAGAATATTGTGTAGAGTCCTTACGGTTACTTTCAGGGGCACATGTGGTTTACAGCCACTTTAATTACTTCTTTATACCAAGCGTCAACTTTTGTAATTCTATCATTTCCAACGGTAGATATCATACTTACCAGTTTCTTGCAAAGAACTTGCTAAAATTTGTTTATCAATCCATACATCTGGTAAGTATCATTTCTCCTTCGTATGTTTCGTTTCCTATGGAAATATTTTATGAATACACTTACTATCCCACATTCACCAATCCCGTCCTTGTAGTTATCTAAATAAGTTTGCACTGGAGTAAAATTATCAAGGTAAATAACATGACCTATATTTTGAACTCTCTAACAACGTCTTTATAACTCAGCTTGCCAGGCCTTCTTCCTTCTGCCCTGTTTGTTTATCTTTCCCTGTGTAAAATGAAAAACTGACAGAAAAATCATGTATCTACATCACAAAGCAACCGCACTTCAATATCCCATTTAGTTGATAGTTTTGTTAGCTGGTATTGTTTAAACAACAACCTACTTATAAATTTTAACATATTGTTATCAACAGACAATGCCTCTCCAGGTTAAAAAAGGTTTAACTAGGTATTTTTTGTCATATCAATTATTGGTCTGACCCTGTACAATAGATTGTAGACATCAGTTCACTTTGGCATCTAGTTGATATTGCTATTGTAATGTAAAAAATGATTTAATTAGAAAATACTTATTTTTTGGTACAAAGCTGTTTAAGCTCTGGTGTACGATCGTTAGCCAGAATTTATTTTCAAAAGAAAAAAAAATTCACTTTTATTGCAGATTCCCATCCTAATTTTAGCAGCCACAAATGCTTTTAGGTCAATTCGATTTACAAACACTTGAGTGTGTTAGGGAAGCACACACACACACACGACTTTATAAACACACTGAATTAAATATAAACTTGCTTGCTCTGCTACATGATCAACAATTTTTAGTGGAAAAACTTATAAAAACAAACAATTGGTTCAAACACTTGAAAGTCGTTTACAGACTGCTGACATAAACTTAGAGACAGAGTCAAGTTCCATCATATTCCCCAATAAAACATCACTAACGTTTTGCCTAATTTGCCTGGTACCACTGTTACTTAAATTACTTTCATCGTTAGACTGCAAGTCACCATCATAAATAATGTCTGACCTAGTGTACGGAACCTAATGCTTTTTATGCATTATGGGAGTGTATTCGAATAAAGCAGCCAATGAAAACAAAAATTGGCGAACGTGAACTAAAATCGAATTACGCACGTAACGTTATGATACGTGAATTTGACTAAAACTCGACTAAAGCACCAAACGTTTCAAGTAAACATCGCTGGAAAGAGAACACCAAAACACTGTTTTGATGAGACACTATCGTTTATGCTAAAATAAATATATTTGTGTTAAAGATATAAATCATGTGTTGCGTCTCCACAGTATATTTTAGTCTCATATGAACAAAATATTTTAGTAGGGGGAAAATGGGGGTTCTGATCCACAAAGGAATGCCGCCTTTCTTAAAAAACATAAAAAACGCTAAAAAAACAAGATCAAAGAGATGCCGCCGTTCCCGCGGTCCAAGATTTTTTCCCACGCTCTCCCCACCACCAATGGACCCACAGCATCCGCGAATTTCAGCGAATATAATTTTTTATTTTTTTATATGCCGCCTTTCGCGAGCCTAGATCACTTTCACTTTCTATCAGCTGGACCACAGCACCCGCGAATTTCCGCGAATATAATTTTTTATTTTTTTATATGCCGCCTTTCGCGAGCCTAGATCAAAGAGATGCCGCCGTTCCCGCGGTCCAAGATTTTTTTCCACGTTCTCCCCACCACCAATGGACCCACAGCATCCGCGAATTTCCGCGAATAAAATTTTTTAATGTGATTTTTTTATTTTTTAATTAAATTGATTTGCATATCAGGGGTGGGTGGTGGGTGGGGGGTTCCGAGTTGATGCATTATAGTGTATATATTAAATATATGATCAGGGTTACCAACCTTGCACAAGTTCAAATTTGTTGTGTGTTATAATGTATATTAAATCTATATGATCAGGTTTACCAACCTATGTATGGGTTCAAACTTGATATGTGTGTGTGTGTTATATAGTGTATATATTAAAATATATGATCAGAGTTACCAATATTGCATTATTGTGTATAGAACAGATCTGCCAACATTTTTCTGTGGTGGGAAATTCAAACTATATGATCATGATTGTTGTCAATATCAATTCTTTCTTTGAATGTAAGTAACTCTCCCTCCCTCTCTCTCTCTGTCTCTCTAGACACAGTTATCCATCACGATATAAACTCTCTCTCACATTTGAATGTAAGTAAAACTATCTCTCTCCCTCCCCCTCTCTCTCTTTCGCACACACACACACATTTAGTAGATTACTGTTGCATCTCTCACTATGTATGTATATGTAACGGGCTTCTCTCTCTACGCCAATCTCGGTTCTGCCAAGTCTGTGTGTGGTAAAGTGTTACGCATAAAAAAATCTCCTTGAAATAAGGTATTTTCAAAAGTTTTGTGTACACATACACACACACATTGTGTATGTCTCTCTCTCGCTGCAAACGTTGACAAGAATTCCCTTATTCAAAGCGATTTGTATGTGTACACGAACTTAAATATGGTTTACAGACCATTGTAATTTTAAAAATTCATTTTTGCATTAATTAAATATATATATTATAACTACACTACTATGCGTTATTGTAATGTAATGTTGTGTGTGAGTACCCACCTGCTGTCTGATCTTGCAGATTCTTCCGACTAGGGCGTGTGGATTTTGGATTTGAAGTTCGCAAGCTAGTAATCTCAAATTTTTACAACAACACACATAATGGGTTACTTTAAAGGGGGAGAGTTTTGTGAGACTGGTAGGCTTTAGCGTACAACAATAAAACACTGTTATATGGGGTAATAAAACGTTGTTTATTACACCAACAACACACAAGAATAGAATGGTTATAATGTTATGAATTTTCTTATAGTCTATACAATGAATCGATGTTTTTCGATTGTCTAATAGTTGAAAGAAACTGGACTCGTTCTTTGCGAGTTAATTGCAATTTAAATTTTACTTTAATATTTGATTTGAATTTAATTAAATTTATTTAATTTAATTGAATCTACGTGTTCATAAAACAAAATATAAAACTCTAAAATTAATTTGAATAATTAGTTAAAATAAATTAGACGTGACAGTCTAGTTCACGTTATTTCATTTCTAGTGATTCTACTTCTGATCTACTGCAGTATGATCTAAGATTAGATTGTCAGTTAAGATTTGTATAGCGCTTTTATACTACTTTTATTTCTTAACTCTAACTTACTGAAACCTTAACCTGCCATACAGATTATCACAACGAATTTACTTTTTAATTACTAGAGTCTTTGCTTTTTGCTTGGCACCTGAATTATTTGAATTACAATGTTTTAATTGAAAATTAGAAAATTTGATCTGAAAAATAAATAAATAGATTTTGCTTTCCTGTTACTGAAGAGGATGTCGTCCCGATTTGTCCCTCGTCGATTCGAGTCCTTGGTTAGAGAAAGTAATCTGCTTAGAACTGCTGGATTCGGTCGTGGAGTTCAAAATTCGGCAACACTCTGCTTCCCTGCTGTTTGTGAATATTTTAACGTCTGCTGTTGTCTGCTGGAACTGCTTCCTGTTCTCCGTCGATTTGCACGTTGCACGTCAGCGTGTGTGTGTGTGTGCTTCGTCCGGGCGGTCGCTCTGCTCGTCAGCTGTTAACCAATGATTTAGACGGCCTCTCTGCTGTATTCTTGAAGTCTGGTCTTGAAGTCGGGTGGATCTCTTGCGTGCTTATGACTAACTGGTAGTACACAATAAGCTTGGTTGATGTCTTGAAGAGTATCTCGCCTTTACGTAGCAATTACGAGCTATACAGATGATCTGTAGTTAGTGTGTTCGTAATTGCGTGTGTGTTGACCACGTAGAGTCTTCTTGTTGATCTTCACCGCTTTGGCTACTAGACGATCGAAGGACTACGTCTTAACTTCGTGAGTACTGACAGAAGAGTGATTTTTCCACCAGAAAACATCGCACTGGCCGGGGCTGCATGCAATGATTTCATTGGTCGACGCACTCTCCCTACTACATAAAATTTAGAATTCCCTCGGTCCGTGAGAATGAAGTCTGGTTCCCACAGACGGAGAATAGAATTATTATGTAACATAATTATCCAGCGGAACCAATTTGTCGCTAAGGATATCCTGTACTTACTTAATTTTGCAATAACTTGGTTGCAAATCAAGTTGTGTGAAATCTAAAATATACAATCTGTCACAAATTATTATCTTTATAATATACTAAAATCTCTTTACTGTAACTCTATTTTAACAGAAGTTATTTAATTATTTTAATTAACTCTTACATTTGTTAATTATATTGCATCAAATTTGCACACGTCATTATTAATATCTCGGCAAACATTTTGGCTATATTAGATTTCGTCTTTATTTATTAGTTTCCGAGATATTAATAATTAACAGTTTGGGTGTGGTCGCTTCCTTGTACAGCGAACTGATTACATAACGACCACGTATGCGTTGCTTTACACAGCATTATTTTCAATGCGCTACATTCAAATGGAGTTTTAACTGTTAATTTTTATTTAAATATGGTTTCAGCATGCGGTAAACATATAACCCCAAATAGTTAATATTTGGTTCCGTTATAATATATATCGTAAACAATGAAATAATAATATTTCGTCATTAGAAAGTTATATTCAGTGTGGTGATTAGTGATAGAAAGATTAACTATGCACACACACACACACACACACACACACACACACACAC
This sequence comes from Magicicada septendecula, assembly GCA_034769895.1. Classification (NCBI taxonomy): domain Eukaryota; kingdom Metazoa; phylum Arthropoda; class Insecta; order Hemiptera; family Cicadidae; genus Magicicada; species Magicicada septendecula. The sequence continues at coordinate 407,829,817 of CM068373.1, forward strand.
ACACACACACACACACACACACACACACACACACACAAACTTAAATATGGTTTACAGACCATTGTAATTTTAGAAATTGATTTTTGCATTAATTAAATATATATCGTAAACAATGAAATAATAATAATATTTCGTCATTGTAAGATTTTAATAAAACAATTATCAGTTTAAATAATAATTTTCGTGATTGTAAGATACAACCTGCAAATTATTAAAATATCTCTCTCTCTCTCTCTCTCTCTCTCTCACACATTTCTGATTACTATACAAATAATTGCATGCATATTCGGAGGTTTATAACGAAATAAATTAAAATAAACCATAATTTGTTTTAAATGATTAAATATATATTTACAACACTGTACACAAACTTAAAATATAGTTTAAAAACCGCTATAATACAATTATTCAAAAAATACATTTTACATTGATTAAATATATATATATCACAAACAAACATTGTTATATATAAAATAAGTACAATATTAATAATAATATTGTTTTAAATGATTAAATATATATTTACAGCACTGTACACAAACTTAAAATATAGTTTACAAACCGTTATAATACAATTATTCAAAAATACATTTTACATTGATTAAATATATATATATATCACAAACAAACATTGTTATATAAAATAAATACAATATTAATAATAATTTTTGACATTGTAAGATTTTTAAATAATAATAATTTCACAGCTGTAGATACAGTTCACAAGGAAGTTTATCTGTAACATAACAATACAGTCGATATTAGAATCACTGATACGATAAATATTCACACAGTTAGTGGAAAGAATCAAATGCGTTAAGTAAGTAAACTTTTTCAAGTATGTGTCATTTTTCATAAGTTAATGTACTTTCAAATAATTTCTAATCAAACCAAATATTATTCACTAGAAATTTGTAAATACTGCTTAGAATCAATGATACATTTATCACATAAGTTAATGTACTTTCAAATAATTTCTAATCGGACCAACTATTATTCAACGAAACTTTGTAAAAAATACTAAATAGAATCAATGATACATTTATCATGTACATACAAATTCAATTATTAAAGTGTTAAGTACAGAGAGTTGAAACTACACACACACACACACACACACATCAATAAATTGTTTGTTAACACGATTGCTACTTACGACGTTAGGACACAATCTCTACTTGCGTTGTTTGATTTCTTGTCCCTCGATACACTAAATGTAGTTCTTTGGGTTTGATATGCCTAAGCTCCTCATTCGTGAAGACACCTGCATACCTCTTGGGAAGATAGACACGATACTGGTGGTCGCCATCCTCCAACGTAGCAAGCACAGAGTTCCCATATTTTGTGTCCACATTTGTTAAGACCATGATGGGATATTTTTTATTCACTGTCAATTCTGAACATCGCTTGTACTCGATAGCACTTACAGTATTAAACTTTACAAGAAACGACATTATTAGAAGAGAGAAAGACACTAGTGAACACGTCTGTATCAAACGAGAGAGAACCAAACAATGACAGAATATTCGACACAAAAGGACAGTACAATGTGATAGTGGTGGTGGTGGTGGTAACGTCGTCATCAGAAAGTCGGTACCCACTTTCATTTACAGCTTTGCATGTATGAACATGTCCCACAGACGAAATTAGAGACACCAAAAATATATAACAATGTCATTAGGAAAGTCCACATTCCACTTTCATAAGGAAATAGTACCGCTTACAGCTATGCATGTATGTACATGTCCACAACAGAATTAGAGAGAGATATAAATGTCATCATTCGCTGTGACCTACTTTCTAAATTTGTTACATTAAAAATGTTTGTTTAAAGCAAAAATCATGAATCATCCATTCCCGAATAGCATGCACCTTATAGTTGGCACATCGGTCAGAAGAATTGAAATGTCTAAGACATTCTGTTCCATGAAATAGTACGGTATGTTTTTAGGACAACCAAAGTCATCGAGATTGATGATATTATTGTGTATTATCTTTGATTGCAAAAAACGTTTTTTCTCAAAACCCTTCACAAACACATATTTATATATACGTGTATGTGATGTTAACAATGAAACAAGATTGTCGTACGGTGTCTCTCCTTCGCTCCATCTAAGTCTATGATAATTTGACGTTAACCAGTGGTTGGTCCTAACGTATTTTGGATTCGTAACGGATGTAGCAGGCGGAGTCAAAATCCAATGTCTACCAGCAAATCTCAGAACGTCCATGATTGACAGTTCCTTCACAATATATTTTCCGTTGTCATCGAAAAAGCACTGGAAGACAATTATAACTGCAGTGTTATCCATAATACTGTAAGACAAAGAAACCACACATTACAAACTCTATATATATATATTATGTTTAAACACACAAATATCGTTGCGATATTAATATGCGAACTTACGTTTACAGACGTCTGGACTGAAGCACTGAGAGACATCAACTGACGAAAGAAACAAGTGTTGAGGGGGGTTACTATACATGGAGACGAATTTTTTTAGCAGGTGGGGAGGTGTCGTCATCATCATCGTTCTCCATGTTGATGCGTCGTATTCGATAATGACCGTATGCAAGCGTATCATGACCATTGTCTAGTATATAGCGCTTATCATCATACGGTGACAACGCTTGCTTATTTACGCGCATCGTGTACAGCGTATGATGATCGCTACGTAAACAAAGCGCACTACCAGAAAACTAACAATGATCAGTGAGACACTTGCGATACATATCGTGTCGTAGACTCCTCTTAATCGCAACTCGAGGCACACCTTTACATACACGTTTTTGACACTTTTTGGTAGGATCTTCGTGGGCCACAAGGAACGAATAACATTTCGCTCGGAGACCCACGAATTCTCTAATAGGACGACCACACGTTTCATCCTTGAACAGTCCAACAACCTTTTTGTTCTTAAGGCTATAACAAGGATGAGACGTAGGGTAATCCGATGTGTCAAAAACGTGTAGGTCCTTCTTCATATCTGCATACAAGTCTGATGTTTGAATACTATACATCAGACTGTCTGTATCTGTCATTAACAATTTAACGTTGCGACCGTACTTGGCGACAGCATAACGATAATGAAAGTCGTACATTATCGTTTTGCTAACGTCAAGCACCGTGAAGCCGACATACACGAGACGGGAAAGAACAATGGATTTTTTACGGAGTGAGAGCCCCACCAAATCGTTCGTATAACGAATCATACGTTTTAGCCTAGGTGTGGAAACTAGTTTTTGAAGCCGTCGTTCATCTGAGACTAGTTCAAAGTCTATATGTTTCCGTACGTTCTCCAGCGACTTACCGTATACGGCGTTGTTCATCAGTTTGGAAAGGTCTTTTTCAAAGCTGTTGACGGCTGCTTGCCTCTTGCGGGTGCTTAAATCGATAAACGGTTTCAACCAAGCGCTTTGCTTAAAACACAACACCCTATGAGTCGCTTTCAGCTCTAAGCCAAGACTTAAATACAATTTCAAATTTCGATAATGGAGAACGTAATTTTGTTTGTCCTCCAAAGTTGTTAACAACTTCTCTACTGATGACCCTGATTCGTTATACGATGATCTGTATATACTCTCATGTAAACGTTTGGAAAAGGGAGATAGGATATCGGGTGTTACGCGCTGGCGCACAGGTGCAAGCGGGTAGTCGGAAAGCAGGTCGTGTTTAGGATAGTGTAGGTCGACTTCGAGGATGTGCCCGATGTCGGAATCATCACTCACATTACGTACGTCCAAGGACTCGATTTCGTTACGATCGAGCCATCGGAAGTCTGCGTAAGGGAGTGGTTGCGACATGGCTGCACCGTATAAATTGTTACAGTCCGTATACAGAATGAAGGAGGTCGGTTTCGAAACATCGTACTGATCTGGGATCAAAGGATTGTTAGCGACTGCATGACGGTTGGATATCATCGCGCAGCCTCCGCGGACCCCAGACTCGACGAACAGCTGTTGATTTATCTCTGACAACAGCTCTAATTCGACCCCTGTCATTTTTAGCATCGCGTTCCAAGCGAGTCCGGGAAGTGAGTAAAAATGACACGGGTCCAAGCAGTAATCACGTAAGGCCATGTCTCGAAAACTTTCAAAGACATCGGCCAGCAGCATTACGTCTGTCAACAAATACAAATCATGGTAATCTCCAAACGTACGCAGATTGAATGCACTCCACACGTTTTGTGCGTGCTCGTAATCTGCGTCCGAAATAGACGATTCCATCAACCGGTTATCAAAGTGTTCACGAGTGGGTAGACTTGTTTCGTTGAACCGATTAATGCTGTCAACGTACGCGTAAGGGTATACCCCCTTGCGTACGAGCAGATTGGTCTGTTCGTCAAAACCCCGTCTAAGCATTTCCTCTCTGAGCAAAGGAAATTGGCTCCCGGACGTGGACAGATTGGTAACGAGTGTGTCCAGAGAGCGATTAAGAAATTGAAAGGAGTCTACGAAACGCAAGGGACCCAGGGAGAACGACACGTAACGCTCACTAGATGTTGCAATGCAGGATACGTGTTGGTCCTTATATTTTCCTAAACCCTGCATTAAATGGTGACAGTCGTAGCCACGAAGGTTGTGAAAGAAGACGGGGATATGACGAGGCATCTTGTAGCTTAGATTACAGCTATTGTGGGCTGCTCCCAAGAATTTCCCGTAAGATGACAATGATTGCGTACCTTGTCATCGTCTGTCAAAGGGCGCTCACACAAATGACAAACGGTGGCGTTAGTGAACGCAACATTGTCATCATCGGACAAAATTAATTGTACGTTATGTCGTACTACCTTCAACATATCCTCGGCGTCTTTCATCAACCACGAGAAGAAAGTGTCTACGACGTTTTCACCCCGATAAACTTTAACCTCTCTCCAGAGGCTGTGCGTGTGATCGACGATAGCATAGGAGAAACCTGACGGAATATGCATCGCTTCGTATGATGTGGACGATACAGGAGGAGAAGTTATTTTCTGACGGGCACCATTGCTATCAACTGAGTAGAATTCACCTAACTCGTGCACTGTCGTCGGGACGTTGTTACCAGGTGAACACGATTGAAACGGAGTGATGAGGGACTCGAAGTCGGCGTAGACGGTAAAGGGTACTTTAAGACAGTGCGCGTAATTTTTAAATGACATAAACTTCTCCTCCTCTGTGGGCATTTTGGTTTTCTGTTCACCATAAGGTGTACAGTAGGGGAGATGATCGGACAGACCATGTTCTGTGGTGAAACGATGCAGGCAGTAGTCGCAGTAAAATGATTGAGTTCGGTGTTTTGTAAGGGATGATAACAATCTACTCATGTTACTGATAAGACAGTAATGTTTTCGGCTATTTATATCGGACAGAAGTAAAAGATTAACATGATGTAATCTGTCCTTATTGGGGGTAATTCTTAACGGATAAACCTCATTTTTTGATTCGTTTCTGATATTGTCTTCCATCTCATAGCCGAAAACGTTTATAGAAATGTCGGGATTCTGTGCTTCAAATTTAGAAAGTGAGTTTATAGAAACAGGGTACTCGATACCGGACATATTTATTGTGTTTTTGAATAAGAGGTATTTTGAAACACGTTCTTTATGCTTTTGTTGAGGGTGTATGTGAGCTAGTACGGACCATAGAAAACACATTTCATCTTGGGAGTTATTGATGTTAACTACTGCCTTGGTGAGTGCAAGTTTTCGCGGGGTTGGAAGGTAGGAGGACGCTGCTAGAGGCCGGTACCTTCCAACAACCAGTTCCAGCTTCAGTACAGCATCCACCGACCATCCGCTCCCGTCACGGGTAAAATTGGATATGCTATTCATGATTTTATCGTAGGATTCATCGAGTAGACAGTTCAACTCGTCGTTGTCGTCCGTGAGCAACGTACGATAACGTCCGTGGAAGACGGCGTCTTTGGTTACCTCTTTTTCTTCGCCGCTGTCACCATCTAACACAGTTTTAGTGAAACGTATCCTGCACGCAATATGCCATTTGATACTGCGTAAACGTGCTTGTTCTGCAAGAATATCCTTGCACAATAAAGGTCGCACCTCAGTCATTATCGGTAATATATCTTGATCTTCTTCTGTGTCCGTGTACACGGGCAGGTAATTAAATGTTGTGAGGGATCCTCTAATACTAGTGTTTCGCACGATATAAAATCGTGTCATAACTGAAACAATAGAAACACATGTATTAGCTAATAGGAATGATGAATAACACACACACACACACACACACAGAAATTCATGTTTGTGGTAAATAAATAGATAGTACACGTTAGTAATACGTTAGTTTATTGCAAACTGTGAAGATGGCAGCTACTTCTGATTTTAGCATTGAAAGTGAAAGAAGAAAATCGTTCAAGTATTGGGAAGTGACGTTTGTCATCCCCGACGAGTTAGCGTTTGCTGGGTTTTACTACTATCCGCTAAATTATGATGTTTGTGGACATAGTATGTCATTCATAGACGATAGAGTTAAATGCTTTTGTTGCGGAATTGAATTAGTTCATTGGAGAGAAGGTGACATACCTATGGTGGAACATGAAAAATTTTCTCCGTCATGTCAATTTCTGAACGATGTCAAGAGACAATACATTGGGGAGAAGGTGACAAACCTATGTCAGAACATAAAAAAATTTTTCTCCGTCATATCAATTTCTAAACAACGTCAAGAGACTATCTTGTACATGTTAGACAGAGTTGAATCATATGTTAATTCATATCAAACAAATTTGGTTTGCTACATAATTATAGAGAGAGAGAGACAATTGGTATTTAAAAATTTTTACCTTGTTGAGGATGTTCCTGTTCCTGCTGATGTTGTTGTTCCGGATTCTGCTGAAGGTCGGACATGATGATATTCAGACGAGAGAGTGAATACTGAAAAACAAAGAAACTGTTATAGATATATATAGTATTTTTAACGCCGGTATTATGTTAGTGTATCTTAAACCATGAACAACGCACGCAAGACTATAGCTCTAGAGCTACACAGAGCAGCGAGAAGGAATTTCGTTAGGCGCGCGGTTGAATTGAAGGGTCTACACGACTTGTACCAGGCGGATCTTGTGGAGATGATACCATACGCTCGAGTGAACATAGGGTACAAGTACATGATGACAGTGATCAATGCGTTTAGCAAGTACGCGTACGCTGTACCATTGAAAACAAAGACAGGAAAAGAAGTAAAGCACGCACTAGAGCCTATACTAACTGCTAATCAAATGAAATATTTACAGACGGACAACGGGAAGGAGTATTACAACAGCACAGTACAAGCGTTGCTAAAAATGTATAATGTGAAACATTACTCAACCTATAGTGAGAAAAAAGCTTCCATAGTGGAACGTTTTAATCGCACACTGAAGACACACATGTATCGAGCTTTCAGCGAACAAGGACACTACCGCTGGTTGGATCTACTACCTATATTACTGAAATCGTACAACAATACAACACACAGAACCATTGGTATGAAACCGAGTGAAGTGAATGACGCCAACGAACATATAGTGTTGGAACGAATAAGGAAGAACACAGCGCCTAAAATCAGTCCAACGAAACCACCCAAATTTAAAGTCGGTGACCGTGTTCGTATAAGTAAGCACAAAATGACGTTCGCCAAAGGTTATACACCAAATTGGACTAACGAAATATTCACTGTGGATAAAGTACAATCCACTACCATCCCCGTCACTTATCTGCTAAAAGATCATCTAAACAAAGTGTTGAAAGGCGGTTCTTACGAGAACGAGATTAGTAAGTCTAAAGTCGGCGACGTATACCTAGTGGAAAAGGTGTTACAACGCAAAGGTGACAGAGTGCGTGTTCGTTGGCTTGGTTTCGATGGTAAACACGATGCATGGATACATAAGAAAGATCTAATATAAAAAAGGTGACAGCACGTGCTGAAAACAGTATGCTTTCGGTATTCACAAAGATGAAGATTGTACAGCAAGCAAACAAATTACCAATAAAGGATATGGACTTTTTGGCTGGTGACGAAGGCAGAGCTAAACGTAAACATGGCCCGCTATTACCGAACAGTATTCGCTGTATCGTTACAGGCCCAAGTTCCTGTGGGAAATCCAATGTGCTATTCAACCTACTGTTTGATGCCAACGGACTACGTTTCCGCAACGTATACGTGTTTTCAAAATCATTATTTCAACCAAAATACAGAATGCTAGAAACAGTGATGAAATCACTCGCTGATGAAGGTTTAGGTTATTATGCATACAGCGAGAACGAAGAAGTCCCACTACCGAGTGAAATCACTGGTCTCGACTCTGTTATCCTATTCGATGACGTATCGTGTGAAAGACAAAACAATATTCGAAAGTATTTTGCTATGGGGAGACATAGCGGTGTGGACACATTCTATCTATGCCAGACATATAGCCAGATACCGAAACAATTGGTACGTGACAACGCTAACTTGTTGATATTGTTCAAACAAGACGATCTAAATTTACGACATGCATACAATGATCATGTTAACATGGATATGAAATATGATGCTTTCAAAGACGTTTGCACGGAAGCGTGGAAGGATCGTTATGGATTTCTAGTCATAGACAAAGACTCGTCAATAAATGAAGGTAGATATAGAATCGGCTTTGATCGATTCATAATTGTTTCCGACGAAGTATAAAAGTGGTTGCACTGTAGTAATGTAATCAGTCCTCTTGCTAACACGCGATGGCGATGAATAAGGAGGAACGACTTGCGTATGATATAGATACGATAAGCGACAACATAAGGAAAAAATATCATGCATTACAACACGGTATCAGAGAAGGTGACGAGAAGTTTAGAAAAAATTACAGACCGATTCTGGAACCATTAGAAGCTATTTCACGAAAGTTAAGTGGTGATATGATGGAGGAGGAGGAGGAGGAGGATGAGGAGAAGAAGCAGCAGATAAAACAAGAAGAGCCTACACAACACGTAATAACAGAAAACGAAAGTGGTATGCAAAGTCATAACGCTTCTCATTTCGGTGACGAGGACGCCTGGAACCCTAACGCTTCACATTTCAGTGACGATTCATTAGCAAACAAATATATGCGTTTGTGCGAATCGGCGGACTGTAAACGGATTATAGATCGTATGTATGGTGTTCGATACGAAGGTGGTAAATTTATGATAGGTGATTCAAATGTGAAAATCGATGATAACGACAACTTTCATGTCAAAGGAAAAATTTACGAGGGTACACCTGGTCTGTATAAACTTTTGTTTATGAAACTACCGAAAAAATACAATAAGGACGATATGAGGAAATATAAGTCCATATTACAAGCAACCAACGGACACAAACAAGAATATAAACACAATACGCGAATAAACAGTAACAGTGGCGTCAAGTACCGACTAGTAATATCTAAATTGTTTCCATCGAGTGCACGAAAACGTACAGGGAGTGGCTATATGGAGATGAAACCGAACACTGCAATCGATTACGTGCATTGGGATGATCCTAACGAGTTGGTTAATCGATTGAGACTGTTAATGGCGTCTCAAAATAGTGGCCATACTGGTCATAGGAATGAAATCGTTTCGATATTGGAAGAATTACGTGAAGCCGGCATTATCATATAAAAGCAGACGCACCGTTCTATAACCACCAGTTCTTCATAAATATGAGTGTAGACAAGTTCGGTAGACACGACAGCGCTGTAAGAGTGCGAAAAGAAACTCATCGAAGTCTGCGTGAGGATATCGGTTTAGGAGTGACTAACGACGGTCACTTTGATGTGAAAAACAAAAAGATACGCAACTTGGGTGATCCTGAAGAGCTGCACGATGTTGTTTCTTTACAGTACATAAAGGACGCATGCTTACAGTACAAGAACGACGACGCTACCGTAGACGCAAAAGATCATCGAATAATAATGCTAAACGATCAGCTTAAATCAAGAGATGCAGCCACAAAACGATACGTAGACAAGAAGAGTTTGAAAAAAGATCGTGCAGGTAACGTAACATGAATGACTGTCGACTAACGCGTGTGCAAGCGCCTGTTGACTTCAAAGACGCAGTGAATTTGGAATTTTTACACGCACACACAATCAGTTTGCAAAGCGATGCTTTCTACGCTGCCGGAAGAAAAATTACGATTATAGCAAACGGTGTCAATGACAAAGACGCAGTCACTGTACGACAAATGCACGAATTACAATTACATATAAAGACCGAATTGTACAAGGTCACTCAGGTATTTCACGCTCATATAATCAATCTAATAAAGTTTGTCTATAAATATCAAGACAGCGCGACACAGCGTTCAGTCCTGTCTGAATATATTGAAGAGGTGGGACGTTTAATAGACGTTCTCGATACGGAAACGGAAATCAAGGATTGGAGATCTGTTTACAAGAATGCACGTACTTCGTAAGAAAAGAATGGGGCGTGGTGTAATTGGAAAAATACTTAAAAACACTGTGCCCGCTATCGTTTCGTCAGTACCTACTTTGATTAATCGAGCGGTGGACGCATTACCAGTAGAATTACACCTACCTGGCTACCGATTCTGTGGACCTGGAACAAAACTCAAAGAGAGATTGGCACGTGGCGAGCGCGGAATCAACGAGCTGGACGAAGCCTGTCGCGAACACGATATCGCCTACGCAAGGTACAAAGACAACAGTCGAAGACGTATAGCTGATCGCGTTCTTGCCGACAAAGCGTGGGAACGATTGAAAGATTGGAATTCCGGTGTTAGTGAAAGAGCGTATGCTGCAGCTGTAGCCGCCGCAATGAAAGCGAAATCATCAGTGGGTGGAGGGAGCTCACGTAGTGGTTGCAGAAAAAAGAAGAAGAAGAAGGGTTCAGGAATTAAACGTCAATCCGCGAACAAACGCAAAACGACCTACAAACGCAAAACAGTCTCAAGGCATAAACGTAACAATAAAAAAATAGCGTCAGGTCTATACCTACGCCCTTACAGACAAAAAAACTAATTTGCATACCAGTGCGTGCATTGTCTGACAGTGATTTGTATGTGTACGCAAAACTTTTGAAAGTACCTTATTTCAGAGGAGTTTTTATGCGTAACACTTTACCACACACACGACCATGGAAGAAAGAGAGTGCAGTTGTTAATCTGGACAGTGCAGAAGGACCTGGTACGCACTGGGTTTGCTGCAAGAAGCGAAACAAACAAGTTTACTACTATGATGCGTATGGTAATATGCAGCCACCTCTTGAGCTGACACAGTATTTTGGAACCGACACTGACATTTACTACAATTACGAGCGTGAACAGCCACCACACACAGTCATCTGTGGGCATTTATGTTTGGACTTCTTAACGCGTGAGTGATCAGTAAGCGACAAGATGTCTTCGCTGTCGGTCACCTTAACAGGTACGAATGCTGCTGCTCTTGTATGTGACTTTTTCCCGCCTCTCGAACTAACAAACGGCGAATGGTATGTAGGTCTATTGGACTTTACTACATACAACAGTATACCGAACGTGATTGAGGGAAAAAACAATGTGTTTCCAGTACTACGGGACGGAACAACGTGGGACTTGATAACTTTACCTACAGGTGCTTATGAAATCGGTGACATAGAAGCCTTCCTCAAAAAGCAGTTAGGAGACTCAAAGATTAGTCTACGTCCTAACAACAATAGACTGAAATGTGAACTGACTTGTGCACTGGATATTGACTTTCAACAAACAGTGTGCGGTATCGGTGATATGTTGGGTTTCAAGGAAAAGCGTCTGCTTGAAGCGAATAAAACTCACACGTCTGACGCCACAGTTAACATTATAAAAGTGAACAGTATACTGATAAGGTGTAATATAGCGCAAGGATCATACAAGAACGGTAAAAACGAGCACACGCTGCACTCGTTCTATCCGTCAGTCGAACCAGGATTCAAAATAATTGAATCACCTACAAACGTTATATACCTACCTGTGAATGTGAGTCGTTTGGACAACATAACATTATCTTTACACGATCAGGACGGTGACGTAATAGATTTTCGCGGAGATGTCATCACTGTGCGTTTACATCTAAAACGACTATAGACATGGGCTTGTACTTTGTTTCTTCGCCACCGCTGCTACCACAGTCATCAGCAATAAAAGAAGAAGAAGAAGAAAAATCAGTTAGGAAACGCATCAGTACTCGTTCGAAACTGAAACGATTAACATCAGTTAACCGTCGTTTTCTGATTTCACTGGGTTTTGTTGTAAACAAGTAACATGGCGAGTGGAAGCAGCAACCGTTCTTTGAAGACAGTATCACGCACTTTTCATTTCACTCACACGCACCGTACGCAACAACAAGATTTGGAAACAATGATGAAATACGTGTGCCAATACAACAACAGGACGTCTTTACACTGCCGTCAGAAAGTTTCCTCTACATCGAAGGCAAGTTGGTTAAAAACCCTAGTGTGGCTGCAGATACTGCACTGAATGTGGAACTGGTGAACAATGCTATAGCATTTCTCTTTGAAGAGATTCGTTACGAGTTGGCCGGAGTGGTAGTGGACCATACCAGAAACGTCGGTGTTACGTCAACTATTAAAACTTTTCTGTCACTCAACAACAACACACGTGACGCAATGGAAAACGCAGGTTGGGTGGCGCCGACCACGAACATATTAAAAGTGAATGATGACGGTGAATTCAACTTTTGTAACCACTGAAAATGCTAATGGGATTCGCAGAAGACTATACACGCATCGTGCTGAACGTGAAACAAGAACTTATACTCCTACGCACATCTACCGACATAAACGCTATGGTTTTAGCAAGCGGACAAACGACTGCTAATTGTGTTCTTGAACTAGATAAAGTTTACTGGAAAATGTCTTATGTACATGTAGCTAATGCGTACAGATTACCACTGTTACGACTCATAGAGAAAGACCACCCGATAACTATGCCTTTTAGGACCTGGGAGTTGCACGAGTATCCTGCCTTACCACAGACTAAAAGGCAGAATTGGATTGTCAAGACCTCGAGTCAGCTAGAAAAACCACGCTTTGTTGTGTTAGCGTTTCAGACAGCAAGAAAGAATGTGCTGACGGCACACGCCGATGAATTTGATCATTGTAACGTGATCAATGCGAGACTGTTTCTAAACGACAAGTATTATCCTTACGATAATTTAAACTTGGATATTGGGAAAGACCGTTTTGCATTATTGTACAATATGTACGCCAGTTTTCAAAGTTCGTATTACCACCGTTTAGACGTCAGCCCAGTACTGACACCAGAATTATTCAAATCAAAAGCCCCGCTGTTTGTATTCGATTGTAGCAGACAAGACGATGCGCTTAAGTCTTCAGCAGTTGATGTACGTTTAGAATTTGAATCGTCAATGAATTTTCCTACACAGACGACTGCCTACTGTATGATACTACATGATTCGCTTGTAGAATATACGCCATTGTCCAACACAGTACATAGACGTGTTTAAGTCTTATTTTATACATATTTTGTAAATACTAGTTTTAAATATATATATTTTCATATTTGTAACATTATAATATTGGAGCTGTGTGTGTATGTATTTTAATTGTAAAACTACTTTAGATATATTTTAATACTTGTAACAATATAATCTTGGAACTGTGTATGTTTTTTTAAAAATTGTAAATACTAGTTTACATATATTTTCATACTTGTAACAATATAATAGTTTAGATATATTTTCATACTTGTAACAATATATATATACTTGGAGCTGTGTATGTATTTTTAATTGTAAAAACTGTTTAATATAATCTTGGAGCTGTGTATGTATTTTAATAAATGTATATAGTACACACACTTTATTATTATTTGTATAACCCACTCCATAATGTATACTTACTTGCAGCAAACTAGCGAGCGTTGTCCACACACACGTACCCTTAAATGACGGACGTTGTATGCACACTGAAGGCTTGCACGCTTAAAATTCAGCTATACCTAAAATATATCTTCAATTAGAAGTGTAATATAAAAAGTACAGTAAGAATATATTTTCAGAAATTGTAATTTGATCACACACACACACACACCATACACACACACACATGTATTAAATTCAATAAATAATGCTCTTGATAATGTTTTAATGCAAATAATTTTTACGTTTAAATAAAATCTGTACATACAATAAAAATTATGCTCAGTTATTAACGTATTCAAAATGTTTCAAGTACACTTACTTATTTGAATGAGTCGTGTATTAAATTCAATAAATAATGCACTTGATAATGTTTTAATGTGAATAATTTTTTTTACGTTTAAATAAAATCTGTACATACAATAAAATTAATAAAATTGTAACAGACATAATAATTTGATCATACACACACACGCATACACACACACATGTATTAAATTCAATAAATAATGCGCTTGAAAATTTTTACGTTTAAATAAAATCTGTACACTTACCAAAGAAGTTGTGTATACTGAAGACTCGTAAGACGTACAATAATACAAACAGTCTTTCAACTATTAAAAAAAAAAAAAAAAATGCAGTGATAGATTTCACGATGTATCAGCACACGCAGGCGGTCAAATGAGAAATTGCCACTAATTTTCTGCGCGTATATATATTGTACACTGGTAGTGGGAGAAAGCTTGTGTGTGTGTGTGTGTCCGTTTTTAGAGTAAATCCATAATTAATCCTAATTACTGTCAGCGCTGCTAATGATTGTCAGGTGTCAAATTAGAAAGTAGGACGCCCGATTTAGACAACGTACACACGGTTAATGACCTCTGTTTTAAGTTAACGAATAATAACTATATCTAATTCTGTATCGTTGTGTGTGTGTGTGTGTGTGTGTGTGCATAGTTAATCTTTCTATCACTAATTACCACACTGAATATAACTTTCTAATGACGAAATATTATTATTTCATTGTTTACGATATATATTTAATTAATGCAAAATGTATTTTGAATTATAGCGGTTTGTAAACTATATTTTAAGTTTATGTACAGTGTTGTAAATATATATTTAATCATTTAAAACAAATTATGGTTTATTTTAATTTATTTCGTTATAAACCTCCGAATATGCATGCAATTATTTGTATAGTAATCAGAAATGTGTGAGAGAGAGAGAGAGAGAGAGAGAGAGAGAGAGAGAGAGAGAGAGAGAGACATTTTAATAATTTGCAGGTTGTATCTTACAATCACGAAAATTATTATTTAAACTGATAATTGTTTTATTAAAATCTTACAATGACGAAATATTATTATTATTTCATTGTTTACGATATATATTTAATTAATGCAAAAATGAATTTCTAAAATTACAATGGTCTGTAAACCATATTTAAGTTTGTGTGTGTGTGTGTGTGTGTGTGTGTGTGTGTGTGTGTGTGTGTACGTGCATAGTTAATCTTTCTATCACTAATTACCACACTGAATATAACTTTTTAATCACGAAATATTATTATTTAATTAATGCAAAAATGAATTTTTAAAATTACAATGGTCTGTAAACCATATTTAAGTTCGTGTACACATACAAATCGCTTTGAATAAGGGAATTCTTGTCAACGTTTGCAGCGAGAGAGAGAGACATACACAATGTGTGTGTGTATGTGTACACAAAACTTTTGAAAATACCTTATTTCAAGGAGATTTTTTTATGGGTAACACTTTACCACACACAGACTTGGCAGAACCGAGATTGGCGTAGAGAGAGAGGCCCGTTACATATACATACATAGTGAGAGATGCAACAGTAATCTACTAAATGTGTGTGTGTGTGCGAGAGAGAGAGAGAGGGGGAGGGAGAGAGATAGTTTTACTTACATTCAAATGTGAGAGAGAGTTTATATCGTGATGGATAACTGTGTCTAGAGAGACAGAGAGAGAGAGGGAGGGAGAGTTACTTACATTCAAAGAAAGAATTGATATTGACAACAATCATGATCATATAGTTTGAATTTCCCACCACAGAAAAATGTTGGCAGATCTGTTCTATACACAATAATGCAAGATTGGTAACTCTGATCATATATTTTAATATATACACTATATAACACACACACATATCAAGTTTGAACCCATACATAGGTTGGTAAACCTGATCATATAGATTTAATATACATTATAACACACAACAAATTTGAACTAATGCAAGGTTGGTAACCCTGATCATATATTTAATATATACATTATAATGCATCAAGTCGGAACCCCCACCCACCACCCACCCCTGATATGCAAATCAATTTAATAAAAAAATAAAAAAAATCACATTAAAAAATTTTATTCGCGGAAATTCGCGGATGCTGTGGGTCCATTGGTGGTGGGGAGAGCGTGGAAAAAAATCCTGGACCGCGGGAACGGCGGCATCTCTTTGATCTAGGGTCGCGAAAGGCGGCATATAAAAAAATAAAAAATTATATTCGCGGAAATTCGCGGATGCTATGGTCCAGCTAATAGAAAGGGAAAGTGATCTAGGCTCGCGAAAGGCGGCATATAAAAAAATAAAAAATTATATTCGCGGAAATTCGCGGATGCTGTGGGTCCATTGGTGGTGGGGAGAGCGTAGGAAAAAATCTTGGACCGCGGGAACGGCGGCATCTCTTTGATCTTGTTTTTTAGCGTTTTTTATGTTTTTTAAGAAAGGCGGCATTCCTTTGTGGATCAGAACCCCCATTTCCCCCCTACTTATTTTTTTATTGCAACAGATTATTCTTTTACTTTGCCTGGTTGACAAGTAATTTTGATCCAATATGTTTGAATGGTTTTGTATTCTCTTGTATCCTGTAAATCGCTAATAAATCTATAATATGAAACATTATAATCGCTGACATTTCCATTTTCTGTAATAATATATTTATTTTAATATATGTAAATAGAAAATGTCGTTGTTAAAATAAAATAACCAATGAAAGTCAATTCTTTACAAACGTAAACAAACAAAAGTTATGTTTTGTTACGAAAGTTTAAACCATATTTTTAAAAAACAGTAATTATCCAAAATACTGTGTTTCAATTCATAACTCTTATCATTATCTTCATTGTCACTAATATCTGAACCACTATAATTTATAAAATACTCAATAATTTGCGATCTAGTGAGATACTCCGGCACACGACAATCATCCATTTTTACGTATAACATCAACTAGGGAGGTTATGGAAAGGCCTCACAATTTTCATTGCCAGAAACATTCAGTTTAGTGCTGTTAATAGTGAATTTGTTTGGAATTAAGAAAAGAATATATCTTTCAAACGGTGTAAACGGCAATGTAATACAACTTGACGGAATGAAGTTATAACCTTGTAAAGTACACTCGAGTGACAGTCGAGTGTCGTCTGCTGCCAATAAACTGTCCGCACGAGCTAGACTCGGGCATCGACTGGAATGTGTTAAGATAAACGTGACTTTGGATCTCATTTTATTAGACTTCATCGCTTAAAAATATTTAGGCTATAACCTACTACAAAGTGTGGAGAACTTGACATTGAGTGAAAAGGATATTTCGCAGTTTTTATTTGTACCAGCTTTAGACAAACACTACTTGCTACCTTTATTAGAGGCAAACAAACAGTTCGTGATCTTGAGGTAAATTTTATTTAATGAGTAGCCAACTAAATTACATTATTCCTTCTACCTACATCTTGCTGATAAATGTAAAACCTAAGTGAAATGTATTAAGGTGCATGCAATTTATTTGTACCTAATTAAAATACCTTTTCAGTTAATATTATGTCTGACATAAAAATAAATGTAATGCAAAATTAAGATTTTGTTAGTTTACATTTTGTTAAGATTAATTCGCATAACAACTGTATCACATTAAATAATGTAACAAGAAGGCTTACATATAATGTGTCTTCCTTTAACGCATAGGGTTACGTAACGTACATTCCTATTACATATTTGTTCGAAAGGTCTCAAATTTATTTATATTAAAACATAGTTATTCTAATAGGATAACCCATTATAGGTCAGTAATGCAGAAAGATTTCCATAAACATTTTGGTAAGATAATGACCATATAATGGCAAGAATAATAATTATTATTATGTAATTATTACCGAACCTACGTAAGTATTACCATTTTAAAAGCATTTCAAAAATATAATAATTTTCTCGTAAAGAACTTAATATTTTACTCATAGTTTTAGCAGACTTTTTTAGTTATAAACTTTATTAACTATTTTTTTTTTTAGTTTATATCAACTTTACCACTGTTTGGTTTGACATATTTCTGAACTGACGTAACATTTAGACTATTTAACAACATTTAACTAAATATTAAATTGAAAATTTTATTCACATGTGTTCTAATCATACAACTAAATCCACTAACTAAATTAAAATAATAAAAAGTAAATCTGTAAATAATTTAACGTTCTGTGTTTGTTACACATTAATCAACTACTGTGACGATTTCATTAATAAAAAATATGTTAATTAATTAAGTTGATAATGTATAACTATTTCTTTTATGAATTTGCTAACTGCTATAATTTTTTATTGTTCGACTAAGCTTTTCGTCATTACTGACATCTTCAGGTCTTAAACAACCAAAAAATTATAGCAGTTAGCAAATTCATAAAAGAAATAGTAAGGATGGCTGCTAATTTAAACAATACGAATGATAATGTATAAGCTGAGAAAATTTAAATTCTTAATAAAATCTCACATTTTAAACTAAATGTTATTGCAATCATTAAATAATAATAATTTTAATATAAAGTCTAATAATAAAATAAAAGGGAATGGAATTGTACAGACAGGGTAAAGCTCATTAATTAATCCTGCATAAACAGGTACTGACCAGAATTAACTTGTTTTCTGACCCCGAAATAAACTAAGTATTATTGTAAATTTGTTATTATTTAAATAATTAAATAAGACCACTGTTACGTACTTTGATAACTTCTGTAACTAAGAATATCTCTAGTTAATAATTTAATCAAACTTTAGTCCTTTAATTAAATTAGAAACACGGAACTACTTTTATGTTGCCTAGTAATTGTCTTGAGATTACTACTGTCCCCCTTAACTATTTCTACCACTTGCAATGGAGCGCTCACGCCGTAAGCAGCGTAAAGCGTTGTTTCGCTACGTGTATACAAAAATGTGAAAGGCCTGATTCAATGACTATTTAAATAAGTAAATTTGTGCGGTGATGACATCTCTCTCTATTATCAAATAACAAACGATGTAATTTATATAGTACTACAAACCAGAAGGTGATATTCAACTAATCTATAATCATGTGAAGTGTATAACAGTGAAACAAACTTTCTACTTATTTATTCTACTACAAGAATTACTAAGAATTACTACAGTCGCCTGAGATGAGTGTACCACCCCCGGAATGATTTGAGATACTTCAGGAACTTCACCGTCACAGGATGATAAGCTAACGACAGACCTTCAGGAAACACCCGGAGGACCGAAGAACCTATTCTGCAGCAACTTCACACAGGTGACATGGAGGCTTGTCTTCCATGGTTAAGAGTTACAAAATTATAACCCACAAAAGACAATTTAACTTATCATATTAAAGACTTTAAAACTTCTGTTTTAAATGTAATAACATTAAAGACTTTAAAAGACAGACATTATATGTAACATGTAGTCTAAAATCTAATAACACTGGTTATAGCAAAAGAGTAAAAGTTTTGTTGTTTTAAAAGATTAATAAAAACCATTCTTCAAATGGTTAAATTTTCAATATTGTACATGGCAAGGTGACCATTATTCATTTAATATATTCAATCCCGGATCCGTGGAATAAATAAAATAGATGTACATCATATTTTGAGGGCCCTTTGTAAAGGAGTAATATCTATATATAATCATATAGTAAACTATATTGTTTGAGAACTTTCAATAGAGAACTTAATCACCAAATGTAATAAAGAGATGTCATCTGAGTATCGAGTAAACTGAGTGCATAAATCAACAGTCTCCCCTTCCTAATATCCTGCTATAAGAATTGTTTTATTTGTTGTGATTATTTTCAGCTCGTCACAACTAAGGCAGCCTGTATAATTGGCAGATCCAATTATTGCGGGTTCCCTAAGTTATAACACAAGAGAAGATGTTATAAATTGCGCCACTGCTGCTATTTTGCTATTTTCTGCTATTGTGCTGTTGTTTAATAATTAATTGTGTACAGAGTGTCACAAATAAATTGCGCCATTCTGCTCTAATTTGCTAATTTTGCTAATTTTGCGTAAGAGAAAGGAAAGAAGTAATTGTGTCCCGATTTCCCCACACTCACAAGCTGTTGATCTATTCACTCATGTATTTTAATATGTGTCAGAAATTTAAATAAGATAAAAATAATAATTAATATTATAGTAATATAGTATAGGTAACTTTATTTGTAAATATAATATATGTAAAGTAATATTAACATATAATCCCATGTAAGCAAACCGTGTAGGTACTTGTTAAAAGTCTCATTCATCAACGTGTCACTTCCACGACAAACTCGGACATGTAAGTTTCCTGTTGCCGATTGTTTAAAACTGTCATAGTTGGTCTCCCCCAAGTTGAGTTAGACAATAAGTCACCCTCCTTGTGTGGTCCATTGTTATAAGAAGCGTGTATTTTCCTGTGTTTAGTAAACGAAGATTCCCCCTTTTGTCGTACGCATATTCATGCTTGTGTGAAATTTCTCTCTCTCTCTCAATGTAAAACGATAAAGGTTGTCATAACATTTTAAGTGTCTATTACGATTAAGAGTAAGAATACGATTGATTTATATTTCTATATTTTTGTGTAAAAAAAAAGGAAGCGTTGTATAGCATTTAATGCAAATAGTAGAATAATTAGTTATAGCCACTCACGTTACGAAAATGGCTGAATTGAATCCTGATCTATTATTAAAAGATGAGCTATGCTACGAAGCACTTTTACGAGGTCTAAAACACGTGAATGTAACCGTGTCGGAATTACGAAAATCATTACGCCAAACCGGATCAGATACACCCTCGCAGTTAGATAGATTGCGTGAACTCGATTATGACTTCGAACGAGAAACCTGTTATGCGAAATATAGGGAACTGATAGTATTATCTCAGAACCTTCAGGGCAAAAAAATCACCTACGGAAATTTTGCGCGTTACGCAACGTATAGAACATTTAACCCGCCGGTTAAATAATTTATTAAGCTGGCCCGACGTCACCGTAATCCCCGCCGATGTGCAGAAATTTGCGGATGAGGCATTATGCCAATTACCCATAATTATCAACGACTTACGACGAAAATCAGACTCATCGAGAATCGAGGAAATTGAGCACTACTTACAAAAATTATATATCTCCCCAGTTCAATCCCCTACTTTAGAACACCCTCTCTCTACCTCGAACCCCGAATCACCCACCGTATCGAAGATACAACAGAGTCATGAACAATTACCTAGTAGAGAATTAAATACCCAAACTATGTTAGAACCCCCACCGCCTAATGTTCAGCATACTCGCACTAGTAAATATGCGATTACAAATCCTAATGCAAACACAAATCCTTCGAAAAGTATACCTAACGTAGATTTCCCACCCAGTAGAGAAAATAATTAATGAAATTCCTTACACCGATGGCTTAAGTATCACGACTCTATTGACTTTTATCAGATATCTACTGCAAATAAAAGATCTACAACAATTGAGCGATTGGCAAATACAGCAGGTCATCTTACCCAAATGTAAACCACCTTTACGAGATCGTGTGCTAGAATCATTAAACTCGACTCTTCCGGTAGAAGAACTTCATACAAATATAATTAAATATTTTATCCCCACGGGAATATATGAGGAGATCAAAAGAAATACCGTACTTCGAGTACAAGGAGCTCATGAAAGACTGGCCCACTATATCGCAGACATCAGAGAATCTTCACGTCTACTGCAAGTCGACTGGACTGAAAAACAATTGGTCGATACTATATTGGTAGGCTTATCTCCTGAAGAACGCTCCCGTTTAGCACTAATAAGTAGACCCCTTACTTTCGCTGACCTTGAACAATGTAGTGTGTACTCTTCAAATGTGTGGTATGCAGATCAGCGACCATTTCGGCGACCAACCTATGTTCATGGCCATGGTAAGTCCAAGGAGCCACCACCTCGACACGAAACCAGTGAGACCCCGCGTAAAGAATATATATGCTATAACTGCGGAAAACCTGGACACCTCAGTAGAAACTGTAAACGGAAACAGTACAATCAGAAAACTCATTATCCAAAAAACATGTAAGGCTGGGAGATCCGAAACCCTGTGTCTTCCGCAGCATCGTGAAAACAGATAAACCCCTGAGAGACCACAAATTAAAACAAAATACTAATAATAATAACAAAAGAAAATTAGACCCCTATGTTAGGAAATTTATCGATAAATGTAACTCTATTAGTAAATGTGATTACAATAGGTGTGAATTACCGTATATACAAGTTGACATTGGTGTTACATCCACCCTCGGATTAATTGATTCCGGATCCACGCGAAGTTTAATTAGTCAAGAGCTAGCCAATCAATTACTTAAACACAATTTAGTTAAACGCAGTCAATCAGTAAATATTAGATGCGCTACAGCTAATAAGCAAAACTTAATGATAAAACTTATCATCACGTTTAAAGTAAAAATTAAAAATCTAACGTGGTATTTTCCAATGTTGGTATGCGACGAATTAGGACCCGAGTTAATATTGGGAGCTGATTTTATCAGTAAAACAGGAATAATTTTAGACATTCACGAGAAGATATTTTACTTTGGATTCGATCGTTCACGGAAATATAACTTGCATGATAATGCAAATAACAGAGAAAGTACTAGCACCAATTCTACACATATAAAGCATCACGAATCTGAATTAAGTCATCTGGGAAGTAAAGATAGACGGAACATACAGACTTTAATAAAACAATTCTCCAACGTCCTCACCCCAAAGTTAGGACTGACGGATCTGATAGAGTACAAAATAAATTTGAGCGACAAAAAATAATACGTTTAGCCCCATACAAATTATCACCTCCTAAAATGGAAGTAATGAGGAACCAAATTAATAAATTGTTAGAACAAGGAGTCATTGAACCCTCTACTCAAAATATGTACGAAGGACACATATTTCGCAGATAAAACATTATCACGAAGACGAAAATGGTAGAGTACAAGTTAAATAAATGTAAAAAAAAAAGAAAGGAATATGTTTTGTACTCAACTGCAAAGGAGTACTTGAGTAACCTTTAGCTAGCTAATCGTATAAATAGGTACGAGGCCTGATCAACCTTGAATCCTATCTTCGAAAGTAGAGTAAAGTAAGAAGTCAGCTGACAGCAAATATGAGGAATAATTAAGTAACAAATTACTTAATGAGTAATTCTATAACTACAATAACTCCCAACTAAAGAAAAACCAGGTAGTAGTCATAAGTAGTAGTGTTAAGAAAATTTAGAATGTTAACAATATGTTTTATAATGTGTGAATTTTATGTAGTATTAGAATTAGTCTGTAAAGTATGATATGTAGATAGTAAGAATAAGCAAGTCGAGACTAACTTGTGCAACTCGTAATTACATACAGAGAAACGGGTGAGAGAAATTACACACGGAAATCCCCAAACATACTCCCGGTACATTCCTAAACAAATAAACCGGAGTCTGTGGCTTAAGCGGCGGAGTATGTGACGATTTCATTAATAAAAAATATGTTAATTAATTAAGTTGATAATGTATAAGCTGAGAAAATTTAAATTCTTAATAAAATCTCACATTTTAAACTAAATGTTATTGCAATCATTAAATAATAATAATATTTAATATAAAGTCTAATAATAAAATAAAAGGGAATGGAATTGTACAGACAGGGTAAAGCTCATTAATTAATCCTGCATAAACAGGTACTGACCAGAATTAACTTGTTTTCTGACCCCGAAATAAACTAAGTATTATTGTAAATTTGTTATTATTTAAATAATTAAATAAGACCACTGTTACGTACTTTGATAACTTCTGTAACTAAGAATATCTCTAGTTAATAATTTAATCAAACTTTAGTCCTTTAATTAAATTAGAAACACGGAACTACTTTTATGTTGCCTAGTAATTGTCTTGAGATTACTACTGTCCCCCTTAACTATTTCTACCACTTGCAATGGAGCGCTCACGCCGTAAGCAGCGTAAAGCGTTGTTTCGCTACGTGTATACAAAAATGTGAAAGGCTTGATTCAATGACTATTTAAATAAGTAAATTTGTGCGGTGATGACATCTCTCTCTATTATCAAATAACAAACGATGTAATTTATATAGTACTACAAACCAGAAGGTGATATTCAACTAATCTATAATCATGTGAAGTGTATAACAGTGAAACAAACTTTCTACTTATTTATTCTACTACAAGAATTACTAAGAATTACTACAGTCGCCTGAGATGAGTGTACCACCCCCGGAATGATTTGAGATACTTCAGGAACTTCACCGTCACAGGATGATAAGCTAACGACAGACCTTCAGGAAACACCCGGAGGACCGAAGAACCTATTCTGCAGCAACTTCACACAGGTGACATGGAGGCTTGTCTTCCATGGTTAAGAGTTACAAAATTATAACCCACAAAAGACAATTTAACTTATCATATTAAAGACTTTAAAACTTCTGTTTTAAATGTAATAACATTAAAGACTTTAAAAGACAGACATTATATGTAACATGTAGTCTAAAATCTAATAACACTGGTTATAGCAAAAGAGTAAAAGTTTTGTTGTTTTAAAAGATTAATAAAAACCATTCTTCAAATGGTTAAATTTTCAATATTGTACATGGCAAGGTGACCATTATTCATTTAATATATTCAATCCCGGATCCGTGGAATAAATAAAATAGATGTACATCATATTTTGAGGGCCCTTTGTAAAGGAGTAATATCTATATATAATCATATAGTAAACTATATTGTTTGAGAACTTTCAATAGAGAACTTAATCACCAAATGTAATAAAGAGATGTCATCTGAGTATCGAGTAAACTGAGTGCATAAATCAACAGTCTCCCCTTCCTAATATCCTGCTATAAGAATTGTTTTATTTGTTGTGATTATTTTCAGCTCGTCACAACTAAGGCAGCCTGTATAATTGGCAGATCCAATTATTGCGGGTTCCCTAAGTTATAACACAAGAGAAAATGTTATACTACTTCAAAAACAATTTATTTTCTATTGAATTTATTTGGAGAAAATTTGTTTTCGAATGCCATACAGATCTGTTAACAATAGACGTTCAAGCAGAGACACTTTTCTTTTTTGTAACCTTTCACAGTATGTAAACAAACTTAAAATTCCAGTATTTTGCAAATATATTTAAAACAGTCTTTATATTTTAAATTTTGCACTTCAAGCTTATTCTATTATTCAAACAGTGTTTTAAATTCAGGTTTTTTTTTAATATTCTTACATTTTTAATGATTCTCTTTATTTACGATACTAACATATATTATGTATTCTGAAAATATTTATATATACTCTAAGGAGGTGAATACTTAGATCTCTTATGTGCTTATAACTTGCTACTGTCCTGCTGTATTGTATACACACATCAAACAGTAACTGGGGATCTAATTCAAGGTATCGTTATAAGTGGCGTACCTAGACCACTAGAGGCCCGGGGCGAATTTATTTCTGACGGGTGTATATAATCCTATTTATCTTTAAGTAATACATAGCACAAACACTTTACTCTTACACATTTATTGCCTAATTGCTGTCTTGATACAACTAGTTAGAAACTTTATAAGAAGCTGTAGTAATGTTTGAAATAAAAATCCACTTCCATATTTTGAATACAAAGTTTAAAGAAATAACAGAAGTAGTCTTATTTATCGTCTCAATTAAATCTATTACAATACTCTGTCATGTACAATAAACCTATATGCTGCAAAACAAATTTACCATTGCTGCAAACAATTGTCTACTTAGCAATAATTTTTTTGAAGTTAGCAGTTTTGGTGCAAATAAGGTGAACTTTATAAAACGGCCGCTTTCTAGTTTTTGCCTTATAAAATTCGAGTAACTGATCCGCACTCCCAATTATTCACTGTTTGGTAAAAATTGTGATAAAAGATTTTAAATAAATTATTGTTGATTTCCTGAAATGTTAAATATTGTTCACTAGTATGATCTCTTTTAGCGTAGGCCTGCATGTTATTGTCCCGTATTTCACTTAATTTTCTGTATTGTATTTTTTCATGTATCGATAGGCCGCGCTTTTTCTCGGAACCTGCCCGCACTGAGCTCCGGTACCAAGCCAGCATTTGCCCTTTGATCTACGCGAGGTTTCTGACCTCGCTGAGCTGGACTTAGGACACCTGCGTTATCGTTTGACAGATGTACCGCCTCAGTCAAACTCCCCGCCTGACAGTGCCCTCGGATCGGATCACGCAGGGGAACGCCGTTCACGTTTATGTACCGAGACAGGCACGGCCTTCTGGTAATGCTACCGCAACCGTTGCCCTCCGTGCTGTTTGGGATTCAATTTGCGACTTCCGACTGCGTGGTGAGGCATTGACGCCAGGTACAACTCCTGCTTCTTTTTAGTACAAATATATTTCTAATAATAAACTTAACTTTGTAAGTTTTTTTTAAAACATGTTAATACTTTATGAGGTAGTGTTGTGAGGTGACCTTCAAAATAATATGAAAAATTCTTTGGAATCGATCGATTAAATCCTAGACCTATTCTAGTGTTGCGTTTCTGGACGTGGCAGTAGAACATTTGCAAATAAATTAAAACATGTACCGAAAAAACCTACTATTCAAAATCTGGAGACCTCCTACTAAGTGAAGCTCGGGGCTGTCCACCACCTCCACACCGCGCTGAGACCGTTACTGATCGTTATTTAAAATGGTGATGGGATCATGAAACGTTATCACCTTATCACTTTTTATAACAAAATATAACATAAAGTGTAAAACATAAATCAAGGAACTTAACGATTAATGAATATATGGCTGGTATCCGTCCAGAACTTTTGACATGCAGTTGATAATTAAAAGTCTATAAAAAAATATGATTACATTATTAAAAAATGTGTTAAGTGCATATGACTTGGGCTTTTTAATTGTTCACCGATATAGATGGGTATTTGACTTAACCTTAGGTGCAGTTTTCTAGATATTATTTCAACGGAACAACAATTCGTACAAAATATTTTGGGAACCCGATTATTACAAGTCACTATCTATCCCATAAGTATATAAGTTACGCTTATCGCTACAAGAATATTGTACATTATGGAACCAGAAATATGTAATTGTAAAATGCTAATACTGCACATACCTGTATAATTTACCTTCGTAAATTTAATTAAATTATTGCTGCTGCTGATGTGTAGGATGGTGTATACAAATGCTTTATCGCTATGATATATAATAACAAGTACAAATTTACAAATAGACGTAGAATATCTGGATTAGTAATTACAGTAGCATGTTATGAAACTATTTAGCAATGACGCAAACGATGCATAAATCAAAGTGAATAATTGGTGTAATTTCTCAAACGTCAGGTCTTGCAGGAAGGAAATCTAGGTTAGAAATAATTTATCTCCTTTTTATATTCCGTAAGGCACAGCAGATTTACGTTTGCGGCCGGAAGCTTTTACATGTTATGGCTCAACAAACAAAGTAATATTATTAGACAGTAAACACACGGAATTACGCATACATTAAGTCTACATGTGGGGGGGGGACTAATTTTGTTTCTATACTAAAATTTATAAATATGAACTGATCAATTAGATACAATAGTGTTTCTAATACTTCGTTAAAATCATGATTTTGCAATAAGAACGTATTTCGTGTTATATATAAGTTGTTATAAATAAGAACAAATAAGAACATCAATAATGAAAGAAAGAACCTATTGTTACGTAATTTGGAAAAAGTGTTACGTAATACGGAACGTTCTACAAATATCTCGGCTATTCCAGCTGTAATGTGTGTGTGCGTACATATTGCTGCTAATTTGCGATGAAACAAAATAATTATGTGTCAACTATCGAGTCTATTCCAGACCGTACCGGTCAGCGCAGTGTGTTCAAGGACACTGTTTCTAGTGGGTTGTCGAAAGCGCCTGTTTGTTTAACACCTCATCCAAAGTGACACATTATTCTGGAATGTTAGCGGGGTATTAATATAGGCATTCAGCGTTTCAAGTGGTGTATTAGTAAAAAGTGATTATAGTGCGGAAGTGATATTAGAATTCAAAGGATAATAGTGACATTACTATTTGTGTGGACAAATTAACTTGACTTATTGCACGAGAATAATCTTGTTGAATACCTTGATGATTACAAGCTGTTAATTGTGATAATTAAAGCTGGTTGTTAGTGACTGTATTGGTCAATTACACTTTTTTTTGCGTACCGTACCACTTATTATATGATGTATAATTACCTTGATATCCACTTTAGCGATACAAAGTTTCGTCAATGATGACGCGTTTCGGGACTATATCCCATCCTCAGATACACTTAATTAATAAACTAAAACATTAAAATCGCGACCATGATACTGGTCAAGTCAAAAATAAAATAAAATAAGTTACAAATCGCATGTAATTAGTTTTACTAACCACGGCCGGAGCTCCCGCATGCGTTCACCATCATGCGTTCACGTTCATCATTGGTGAACGCATGCGGGAGCTCCGGCCGTGGTTAGTAAAACTAATTACATGCGATTTGTAACTTATTTTATTTTATTTTTGACTTGACCAGTATCATGGTCGCGATTTTAATGTTTTAGTTTATTAATTAAGTGTATCTGAGGATGGGATATAGTCCCGAAACGCGTCACCATTGACGAAACTTTGTATCGCTAAAGTGGATATTAAGGTAATTATATATCAGACTGTATTGGTGTCTTGTATTTTGTTTTCCTATGTACAATACGACGATCAAATTACACCGTCGTAACACAATTTTTGAAAATGTAAGTTTACAGTGTAAACTGAAATTACGTTTTATTTTAATGTCTACATATTACAAAACCTGTTTTGATGTCCACGATTTATTTACTTTACATTTTTCAATTATAATTGCATTCTAACTAGCAAGGAAAGCTGGTGTGATTCTGATCGACTGAATTCATATATGTACAGGTGTCAACGTGGTCTCAATCCGTTGAAAATTATTAACGTAAACTATGTGTTCATCACTAGTACGTGTCACGTCCTACAGTTTGGACGTAGCTAGCCGCTTTCTTCTGCACAACAAATTAGTTTACTTACTGCGCTGGAATTTTTGCAGTTTGAGTAAAACAAACTCTTCTAACTTTTGGAAAAAATACAGAAATGTTTACGTTAAACGCACGTAAATTACATTACATTCTGTGTTTAATTAATTATAAAATACTGCAACGACGATTACGTAAAGTTCTCGACTTTCTGGGAGCGACTGTCTACACGGTTCTCGACTTGCCCAGCGTGCGACGTCAGTGTCAAGGCCATACACTCACGTAGCACTCCAAACTGTTCTAGTACTTGTAGTAAATACGCAAATTATCCCGGCAAGCCGCCAGAAGAATGGGCAATTATTGTGGAACCTGTGCGGGCTCTACATAAGCAACAGCGGCCCACTTAGTTAGTTAGTTACATCTGGTGTTAATGTAGAGTGCAGCTCAAGTGATTGTTGCGAATTAGTGGAAAGTGATTATTGTGTTATCGTTAGTTAGGAACTCTAATACTTGACATTATTATTGTGTCAGGACTAATTTAATTTGAATTATTGTATGACAGTACTTAGTTGATTTCAAAATTGTTATTTGTCACTAACTAAATTTGGCAATTAGTGATTTAATTGTTTTTTACTGTTGCAGTGACATTTTGTTTCTACTGCAAAATACGACGATCCGTGAAACCATCGAAACAATACTTTATACAGTATCGCAAACCTTAGCCCTTAGAAGTCGTTCCTGATTGATTCAAGACATCTTTCATTATTTGTTATAATCACATGTTTAATTTTTTTGTTTTTATTTTAATTTAATATTTTTGCCTGAAACTGTGAGATTAAAAATGTAATTACTCGAGCAGTATTGGTATTCAAATGTAAGTTACATTAGGTTCGAGGACGGATTTCTTCACAAAACGATGTTTTTATTTGATTGCAGGTACATAATAATAAATTACTTGTGAAAAGCAAAGGCATTAATTCATAAACCTACAAACTGATAACACATACTACGCGTAACCAATTAGTTATATTACTTTAATGACTAATTACTAATTGACTAGTTTACTAATTGATGACGAGTTTTTATGCGCTGCTCATTTGCTAGTTTATTCCTTCGCCCTAAATATAAAAAACAAATGCATTTCTTTTAAAATAATAAAATTAAAATTGTTTTCTAACTCTATTAAAACACTGTGGCGTCTCCTCAAAAATCGGACGTTTATTTACAATGGTTTTGCGTTTTAAAAGACCAAATCGGATTGTTTATAAAAATGTCCGAGTTACATGGTTAAAAATTCTTGCAATATCAAATTTTTACTTAGTGATAACTAGTTATGGCAGCAAAACTATATTCATTTTATTTCGTGGTTAATAAAATAGTACAGAAAATGTTATTTAATGCTGTGACACATTATAGAAATTATAAATTCTAACTAAATTCTAGGTGTAATAAATTGTATGTAAGCAAATCCAAAATACATCGCTTAAACGAGAAAGATTGCTTAGCATACATATTTTTATTAACGTCTTTAATATTATTAATGTTTTATTACCTCACAGGAAACCAACGTATTATTTTTAAAGAAAAAGAAAAGACTCTAATCAAACAGAAAATAAAATAATTTTATAATTCTACTATTGCTAAAATGTAAGTGAAAAAAGTGTTACAAAATTAAAAAAAATAGAAGTAAGTAGTATCTAAGTCCTAATGTTGCTAATTTGTACTCTTTATAAAAATGTATGGTTTAGTGTCTTATAAACTAATTTTGTAATCAGTATTCAAGTTTTTAACAGTAACTTTTATAGTGCACTTAAAACAAGGTAACTTAAGGTCATCATTATCAAGGATGGTTTGTTCCGATCTCAAACAGGCAAAGATTGGAGTTGGTTACTCCAGCGCTTTCTAGGATGTCCCACACCTCTTTGCCCCACGGCTTATAGATCCGTCCGGCTAGTAATTATTTCAGGCAATTTAGTAGTGAATATGACCCCTGGACACGTTTCTAACATATCGCAGTGTAAGACGTACGGTAGAACTGCCATCTTCTGGCTTAATGTCCAGCCCGATTGTATGTCTGGGTGTTCTTCCATAAACTGGGTGTCCTACCAGAATAAAGAGACCAGTTTTCCCTGTTGAGATGTCCATAAGTGTGTCTTTAATGTAGTGGCTTCTCCTTGTCTACCACGTCCTACGTCGTTGACCTACGTCATCCGTCTTTAGGGGAAATTTCTCACCCCAAGGGCAAGAGGATGCCCTAAACTCTACATAAAAAAGACAAGTATTGGAGGGATAGTTTATAACGGCTGTCACTCGGTCTTCAACGCCACTTTAGCTACCTGTAAGTGTTGCCCATCCCCAAGCACTTGGATGTGGCTGGATATTTCCCTTTATCAAGGAATAAGACCATAAGGCATTACTCATCCTCTCCAGTAGTTTGGGGAACAGTAACTTAAGGTCTCACTATAAATAAAGTAGTAAAGGTTACAAAAAGGTTACAAATCGGTGATAGTCATAAACGGCTCAGTTAAGTAACGTATTTTGGGTTATATACGATGACGTTCCAACGTGCCAGTGTCTATTACCTCATCAACACTTGCTGCCATCATAATCAGTGCGGCTGCAGACGTATTCACGCTGTTACCTAACGGACAGTAGTAGGGACTCGATGCAATAACTTTCGCTGTCTAGTTCCACAATGTTGTAAATTTAGCCGGAAAAGAAAGGCGCGTGACAGTTTTACAACGAACCAGAACATTCCACTAGCGACGCTACGGCTGACCGCTTACATAATACTGTTCCATAATGTATTCAACCTGAGAACACTACTATACCACCTTCTTAGCTCTAGACTTTCCAATAAGTTTAGTATACTCTGTAGAGGTAAGAAGAGAAAAGAGATAATGTAAAAAGCGTAAAAATTGTTATGAACCTTTATTAGTGAAAATAAGGAGAATTTAACATATTGTTTTTGACTTGTACTTTCCTACATTCTGTTGACCTACGCAGGCAGTATACGCTTTCATGTGGATTCGGTGAGCATAGAGAAAACACAAGCACACAATACAAAACAAATTAGTTAGAATTAGTTTACATTGTTGTACATTTACATATGTATATAACTAATCAGCTACGTGCCTTAAAGAAGGCGGAATTTTCCTATAAAACTATTGTACTTTATATCGTTTATCCTATATGCTTTCTACAGAGTAAAATAAATATGAAATAAACTACTCAAATATTTAATAATTGAAAGTAACACTTTATATTGTCATACATATTATATAATATCGACTAGCCTTACATTTATCTTGTGAAATTTGAGCATGTGTAGTCTGTGGGAAAAATACGACTGTTTCAGTGTCAGTATCAGCAAGGCAAACACAAACTAAAAAATATGGACTTTATCTTGGAAGACGCCATATACCACCGACATTATATACAGGAGTTTATAATCATCTTATTATGAAATAATTTCTCTTCAATAAAATAAACATCCAGCGTTTAGAGACGTATATATTTACACTAGCTCGTTTCGCCTAAATATTCCTTACATTAATATGTAGGTTTGTTTCCTGCTGCAGATTAAATATATTAACTGTAGTTTAACCTCTGTTCTGTATTTTTTTGTTCACATATTTTTTGTACTAAAAAAATATTAATTACTCTTTATATTGCAAATTCCTTTGCAAATTGTTTCACAAGCAGAATACTACAATTTGTGCATATTAATTAATGGAGTATTACAAAGTTTTTGGTTTCTATTTTCAAATAATTAATTGGGTACAAATTGTTCTTATTCAATTACCAGGTGAACATAACCTGACAGATTTCAATCAAAATAAAATAACTAAAATTGCCCCTGCAGTAAGTGGCAGTCACAACACAGTGGTCTAAACAATAGAGTAATGCATAATAAAATTTATAATTAATCACTGAATGACATTAATTGAACTGTTATTAAAATTATATTAAATATTCTTACATTATTTCTACATGCATGTGGTAACAAACTAATGTAAATCGAAATTAACTAACACACAATTAAGTAACATACAGCTTGCTTTGTTATCCGTAGCTAAGGAAAAGCAAGCCAAACGATTCCAAAGAAAATAAAAACAAAAATGAGGCTTTTTATATATAAACATTTATTACATTTCGTACATAGAGAAAAGCATATATATT
This sequence comes from Magicicada septendecula, assembly GCA_034769895.1. Lineage (NCBI taxonomy): Eukaryota > Metazoa > Arthropoda > Insecta > Hemiptera > Cicadidae > Magicicada > Magicicada septendecula. Next base: position 407,863,175 of record CM068373.1, read on the forward strand.
TAGTTCACATTCTTTTATAATTTTGTTCAAAGGAAAAGGATTCGATGGTAAACAATTATCTCCTTACTACCTGCACGTACATGACAACATTGCATTTATATGACGTATGATAATTCTGGCTATTGACAAAAAAATATTTAAAATAATTTAAAGTTATATTGCCTTTAATTTTTTGAATAATATAAAATATATTACTGCCTCATAAATACTAGTTATATTGACAAAATTTCGCAAAAGTATCAAAGTAAGAAAATATATAATCGATTCCATATTTTCAATTTATTTTTACCGTAGTTTATGTACTTGAAAATCAAGTTTCACAAAATTAACAAAAATGTGACTTAATAAACATTTTATATTTGTATTTGGTATTAAACAAGAAAATAATTATTGACTCTTACGTAAATTAAAAAATTATTAGTTTTCGTTATATATATTAAAGTTTTTTACTCCTCACTTATATTTCTAAACAAATTGTTACTAATTATCATTACATCTATCAATTATCAGTATTCAAATATATAAAAGGTGAAATTTAATTGTTTGTTTTTATTGAACAGTTTGCAAGAGTCTTTCTTAATAAATTATATTTTTCTAAACATTTAAATTATAATTACACGCTTTTAAAATTGTAAAACTTGGTGGATCAATAACAAATCAATAAGTCTTAATCTATCCAAAGAAGAAACAATTTACTAACCTTGTAGGCTTTCGTAGATACGTGTATGAAACATCCTGCCAACTCAACTCTTTCTAATGAAGAGAAGTGAAGAGTATTTTTAAGTAAAAATTGTTGAATTTTAATTTATTTTAAATCTTTTACTTACCAAATCCGACCCAAGTATATTATATTTGTTCTTTTTGTTTAACAAAACCCTTGCTAATATTAAATCTGAATTCACAAAAGCTGAACTGAAATTGTGAGATGTTTCATTCTGCTCTTCTACTTTACTCCCCCCCCCTTGTGATCAGCAGTAGCATCCCTCAAGTGCTTACATTTTTCCTCTGACACCTTTGTAAGAATCCTACATTGAAATAAAGACTATACAACTTTGGCTGTCAACATTAAATTAAAACCGTCTCTCAAAATAACTTAAATATTGAGTTCGACGTCTTCAAACAATAAATACTTTGTAACTGAGATACAAGTAAATAAGTCTTTTTCAAGGTTAGCGTTTCCTTTTTTATATTTTGTCGTCGTAAATTTAGTTTCTTTAACGCGTCACCTACGTAGATATTGAATAATATAACCGCTAGAAATCTTTTTTTACTCTATTATTTTATCGTAAAAATAACTAAGAGCATTTATTACTTAATAACTAAGAGCATATAGTCTTTACTTATTTTCTGTAAGTTTGATGTCTTTATAAATCATAATAGATAGTATATAATATATCATTTTAGTGAACTAAACTCGTCCTGTACAATATTATATTTTGAAATATCTAGTATTTTAGAATATAAACATTAGATAACTTCAAATCTAACATTACATTTTGCATGAAATATAAATAAATTGTACCTCTTACAGCTACAGCATTTAATATTTATCTTTATTTTATAATAAGACCTAACGTTTCACTAGAAAAACTAAACTTGCGTGTACTTCTGGATGTCAGTTTACAGGTTTCTGTAAATACATAAACAAATACAGGTACCACAAAACTGTTTTATGTATTAAATACGATTTTGTAACATGATACTAACTGCTTGACTAGTAATACGTTACTTCGCTTAGAAATGAGCTTTCAATTTGAAAGTACAGGGACCATTTTTAGAACTTAGTATGTAAACACCAAGCCTAATCTTACGTAAGTTTAATTTGTCAGATAAATCTGAGCAGAAACCTACAAATTAGTAAGTAAAAGACTACGATTTATAACACTTGAGTTTCATTCTATTCTATTAATAATAAATCTTACACGTTCACACTGTTTCAAGAAACGTTATTGTTGCCAGCATCAAGGGATCGTGACTATAAACTGTGTATATTATTGAGCCACAAACATTAGAACTAGTAAATTTTGTTAAAAAGTCTACGATACGGTGACACTCGTATCAAAATAATTATCTAAATTATATTGTTAGTGGAAATGTACTATACACAGTTTCCAATTTAAATAAAATTCATCGGGACTATCAATAAGGCTCGGGATCCAGTGAATTGTTTGCTGTGCTGTTACGATAAATAAAACTTTCCTTGAAAATGTTTGTTAATTCGTGCCGGTTTTGGGAAATTACAAGTACGTCATAATATCAATCGCGCTCAGGACTGTATAAAACATTACTTTAAGTCTTCATCACTGAGTTTATATTGCTGCAACTATTAAAGGGCGCTCTGGAAGAGTCGAGAGTGTTCTTCCACCAGTTCAGCCGAGCAGTTGGGGGCCAAGGCCACTCAAGTATCTTCCAGACTGGTAACAATACAAATTATCCTGGGACGCTGACAGAAGAATGTAAAGTTATTGTGGATTATTTTTGGGACCTACCCAAGCAACACCGACCGGCTTAGTGAGTTGGTTACACCTGGCGAGATTGTAGAAGCAGGTGAAGTGATTGTAAAAAGTTATTATTGTGTTATAAGTAGTGCTGAACTCTTAACGATTGGCATTATTACTGGGTGTGAACAAATTTAACTTGAATTATTGTATGAAATTACCTTGTTGATTTCACATCGTTATTTGTAATTAATTAAATCTTGTAAACAGTGACATCATTGGTGTGTGTATTTTGTTTCCACTGTACCATAAGATGATCCGTGAGACCGTCGAAACAGCATAGTAGATTGAACTTCCGCTGCTTTAAACGTAATTTATTACAAAATACGCCGTATTTTAATACTGTATTCTTACAAAGAAGAAACAAATTTTGCTTATATCCTTCTATAGATTCGTCATATTCACGCATTATGTTTAACAGTAGAATAGTTAGTACCATAGTCAGTAAATAATAAAATTATTTAAATATGATGAAACAAACGGAATAACACAGAGACTTACTTGTGCTCTAAATCAGATCCAGTAACAGGCCGTCCTAAGGTCTTATCAACGATCAAGCTTCTATCGTAGTGTAACAACAACCATAGTTACGCACATCAAAGCTTTTCAAAGCATATCCGGTCGTAACTTGATTCTCTGCCAAAGACAAGCTCTGCTTTCGCTAAGTGCAATTACTTAAAAAGTCAAGTCAGACAATTCATTGTACTTCACAGAACAGAAGTGACTCGCAGCTCCCTATACTGCGGGTGTTACGATCATCTACGTTTAACTGTGTGGCGCCTAATTTTGTTTAAAAACGTCCTTTAAATTAGTCAAGCAATGCCAAGGAGATTTTCGAACGTAACATACGCTCTTGTAGGTAGCTTTAAAAGCCGTGTTTTCGTACTAACAGCCGTCTCCTCAGATTTAACACATCACGTTTTGTTTACTTAGAAGCCAACCGTTTTATCCAAACTACGATGAGGTATCGTCAATAGCTTGACTAAGACAGACGGCAGAAACTTGACGCAGCACTCTTTATACTGTATGCGCATTTCACAATGGCGACTGTCTACTTTAAACTGCGTAGTTGCACGGAGGGGTTTTTAAAGGATAATAGTATTTGTTTACTTCCTTGTAACAGCTCATCTGTTTCTCTTGTTGTACTCATTACTGGGAAACCTTTGTAAATCCATTCTTTGTTACGTAAACCTGATACGTTTATGAGGTTCTTTGCTCAGCATCCGGAAATTTGTTTCTTTGTATTCTTGAATGTTCATAGTAATTGTTGAAATTCGTTAATCGGCTGGAAGAATGATGTGTGAGTCATGCGGCCTCAATTTTCTAGGCGCCTCTCTTTTCTCTCTGTATAAAGTATAGCCCGATAGTCTCAGCTTCTTAAAAGTGACGGTTACGTCTGACATATATTTTCCGCAAATGTTACTGGTAAATTTTTCACCGAATCTTTATCAGCAACGTCGCTTTCACTTAGTACAAAATCATAGTTTAAGCCCCGTCAAGCAACGATAACATGAGCTGGTATATTTGTTCTTTTGATAAGTTGATGACATATTGTTTTTCTTAATTAATTGGCCCTTCATTTAATATTGTATGGTAATACTGTACGTTACGTTAAACGTGTAACTTTAGTCAGTACTAATTTCTTTACATGCTAGTTATTTCTAAATTCTTTTCTATGTTTGATTTTTAGTGTTTCGATTTACTTGTTTACAGATTTTCCACTTTTAGCCAAATTCCTTTCTAGCTAATACGCCTACGAGATGTAATTTTGTATTATATACTGTACTGAAAACTATTTGTGAACGGTGACACACAAGGAAATTAGTTAAGCTTCTAGAATTTGTGGTAGCTGAGTTGAGACTTCTCCGTGAAGTCGTGACTTACCTAAATGAATTCCGATTCAAAAACTGATAGTCGAAGTTTGTCATCAGTGGAAATTATTTACAAGCAATGCGAGTGACAGGGCGACGATGGTGTCCTACTGTGTTCGTACTACTGCCAAAGATGGTACTAATATTGTCTCACACGATTAAGTAATCACATCGTTTCCTCCATTACTGACTACGCGGTCATATCAGTAATAGTACATTTTCCAATGATCATTTTCATGTAAATCCAGTTAAAGTGTTTTGCAGTATTTTTATTACCAGACAGTTTTAAAGAACATGATGAAGTTTGACGAGTATAAAAGCTGGGTATCCGTGTAAGTGGTCCCATTTTATATTTTAAATATTCCTTTCAATATTTACAAAATCAATTTTATATGATATATTACCCTTAGGTATATGTAACTACGAGTCACACGTACCTTACCTTGTCTATATAATAACGCGTCATCCGTTCACGAAGAAAATAACAAAATGCATGTAACAATCTACATAACTTCTGTTACAACTTAGAATTGTGTGATAGTGTATGGAATTTACGATTCGATACAAATTATTTTTTAGAAAACATTAAATAAATGATAAATTATGCACACACACGTTTTAGATCACTTTTCTGTACGTAAGTGTATGCAGTATGTAAGCTGGAGTGAACGTGTGTGTGTGTGTGTGTGTGTGTGTGTGTGTGTGTGTGTGTGTGTGTGTGTGTGAAAGCGACTTCGTGAAACATATAGAAACTAATATAAGTCTACAACGTATATTCACAGCAGGCAAGGCTTTTTAATATTTCTCTTTGTGCAATATATTGTCGACGGCTGATATTGTGGTATTTTTTCTTGTAAACAATACACTTTCATAGCACTACATTGTTAATATAAAAAAAAATTTGTTCAGCGACTTTCATCAGAGAGTTAAGGGGAGATCAGTAGGTTTTCGGTCAAAAAATCAAACGTTTTTATTGTCCCGAAAATTCCCCATTTTATCCTGATTAAGAAAGTGTACAATTTAATGAGTTTATACTAATGTGACCATAATAAAATAAAATAAATGTATTACATGTTGTTTTCCAATCCCATTGTTTAGTTTTTCGCATGTTTTTCCGTAACTATGGATTTCAACAATTAGTTAATATATACTTTTCTCAAAAAGTATAAAGCTTTTGAGTTCAAATTTTTTGTGGTAGAACAGTACAATGTAACAATCGAAGTGTAGTAGAATTAATCTCTTTCTTTAAAACGTTAATTATTTAAAACAATTTTTAATCCAATTTTTTTTTCAAAATACACAAAGTAATTATTTTGTGTAGTGGTTTTTTTCTTAACATTCTTCAAACTAGTACATATTGTTACAAATATATTTGTTAAGGTATGGTCGAAAGTTTAAATACATAGCTTCAATAGATCATTAATTATTAATGGTACTGTGCCAAGTCTAAGATAAGATTCGGCGCGTGTTCGGTATTTAACGTCAAAGCTGACGTTAAATGCTGTACTGTATTTAGCGGTTGAGATAAACAAATCTGCAGCTGTTATATTCTAGAGCGCTTGATAGGTGCTGCACTCTAGTGCCCGCTGCTGTTTGCAAGCGAGAAAGCGGAACTGCGTTTGGTTAAAATTGTCTCCTTCTGGTCGTCGTCCTGTTAGCTTCGTTTGCTTTCTACTCCGACAGAGAAGGTCAATTTGTTGCACCATCTTCTACCTATGGCAGGCTAAACAATTACAGATCTGCGGGTCCTCCGTGGAAGACGGGGAACCAGCTCCAACCTGAACTTTTAACAACCAGACTCTCTCTCCCAACTTCATCTGCCGGAGGAGAATAGCGAAGACTAACCACAAACACCCTATCATGTAGGCCAGGAGATCACCACTTCACACCCATGGAAAAAATAAGGTGAAATCAATCCATATTATATTCTTTACACAGTGTGATGTAACTCACTAGAGCCAGTGGACATTGAGTCACTCTACAGCAATGACTTTAAGTTTTAAACATTTAATTGGGTCCCCGGTTAACGGGACAGAAGAGTGCGTGGACTGGGGGGGGGGAATCTTTTATAAATTTTGTAATTTTGTTTGTATAATCTGTGAGCCCAGGGGCTGACATGCATCTGTGGCTGCTCACCTTTCAGACGTGTAATTTCCTTCTTATTTCCAGTATAAGGGTTTCATTAGTGCTACTAATTCGTTCAATCAACTTGTAATTTCTCTGGTTCAATTTAGTTTTCATTTTATGTATTATTTCTCATTTTTAAATTCAGTTTGGATTATATAGGGATAGAAGTTTCTTTGGTAGTTAAGTCGGGTCACCAGTTTAATCCTGTTTAGGTGCATTTTCATGCAGAGTTAAACATGCTTTTGGGACAGGTTGAGTTATGCACTATCTTGCCTAGGAACATGTCGGTCTTTGGGCCAAATTACTGTTAAAAGGGTTATAAGCTTTATGACACGTTACTATTTTCAAGACTTAACTAAATTTATCAATATTTAAATTCTTTTAATTAATTATGATCACTGGGGTGTTCACTGTATTCTAAATTTTATTTCTCCCAGTCTAAGAGCCCAGTGTGACAGCATTTTATAATTGTATCAGGCACTATGCCAAATTTTGAATTTAGTGTGTCCTGGGGGCTACTGATGTTGCATATATAATCAGATACACATGTAATATGTTATGCACATATTAAGAATTATAACCTAATATGGATTTTCATAAATTGTTAGTGATGTACCTCATGGGGTAGAAAAGGGTGTGGCAAGAGATATATGTTATAATTGTCCTGTGTTGTGGAACATGTATATGTATTGTATATTCGTGTGTGTATTTTGGGGGGTTATATATGTATTGTACATTCGTGTGTATTTTTGGGGGTTTAGATATAGGGCTGAAAAGAAAATATGAAACATAGCGTTTATATATATATTCATTAATTTCTAATGACAATTTTTGAAAGGGAGAATAAGGATTTATAATTATTAATTTCAAAAGACATTTTTTTTAAAGGTGAATATAGATTCTATCTCTATTAATTTTCAATTAATATTTTTAAAGAGAATTAATTATTTTTAATTAACATTGATAAGGAGTATGTAGATTTTATCTCAATTAATTTTCAAATAATATTTTTAAAGAGAATATAGAAAATAAATTTTATACTTATTAATAATTTCAAGTAACATTTTTTGTAAGAGAATTAAATATTTTTAATTAACAATTTTAAGGGGAACATAGAATCTAAATGTTATATTTATTGATTTTTGTAGTTAACAAGTTTAAAGGAGATAGAATAATAAAAAAGGATTTTATTGATTGTTAATTTTGCGAGTTTTAATTGCAAGTCCCGTCTCACTGGATCCAGCGCATTTTTGGCTTCTCTAGGCTTTGGTCTAGTTTTAATTATCTTGTGGCCTAATAACTATCCAGAAGAAAAAAAAAAAAAAATTTTACCAGTCAAAACAATAGAATGAAAACTAGTTACAACAAAACTAGCGTCACACATTAGAAACGACTGATTACGTGGTACAGACTGTAGCTAATGATCATTATCACTCATACATCCTGCCAATCAAACTCTGTCAGTTCGCTTTACAAATAAAATCAATGTTATAAAATGGTAGGATAAGTTACTACTAAATATTATTTAATTAATTTAATTTCCGATATTTGAATGTTAATTGTTTTGGCAACCTTGCTTGCAAGTCCCACGAGTACATGTGAAATAAACAGACTACCACAACAGAGACCTCGAGTACTGCTGCTAGGACTAAATACAACAGCGTGGGTTCTGGTGCCAAGAGGCCAACGTTCGCGAGTCTCTAACATTGAGCCCATTGGCCCCGATTGGTCCCACTGTGAGTTAGTGTTAGTTGCTAAGCGGAAAACCCAAACTTGTTACAACTTCTTTACCATTACCTTGGTAGCCAGCTTTAGAGTGACAGGTGTTGCCCGCATACCGCGAATCGAAGATGTTTTAGGCTGGGGCGTAGAGATGCATTTCTGGAGGCCTCCTTTGCTTTTACTTATTTTCACACTGCCATTGTTATTTACCAGTCATATAATTATTGTTTTCCTATGACAAATTTTATTTTTAAATATTAGTAATGAACTATTGTTAAATTTTGTGGAGTAATCAGTTATTTGTAACATTTTAATATTAATATTTTAGTAATTTTAGTATTTGTGAAAATATTTGATGCGCAACACGCAATATAATGTTTACTATTCCCAGAGACAAAACAAATCAATAAATAAATATAGAGAAATAAAATTAACTAATAAAATGATAAACTATTAATTTAAAAAATTAGATGTATAATAAATATATCTTGGTTTATGATATATGCTGCCTATAAGTAATAATAAATAAACGAGAAATGTAAGTAAAGATGCTTCTAAAACATTTTTATTTGCTTTTATTATTTAACTTTGAATTAAGATGAATTAAGAATTAAGGTTGAGTATAAAATTATGAATTTAAGTATAAAATTGAGTATAAGCGTAGTGAGTTTTAATCCTTCTTTATTTATTTTACTACGTCCGTACAGTAATGAATTTACTAAACTATAACACAAAATGTGTATTAAGTTGGTTAAGAGCAAACAGAAAATTAATTTTGTATAAACAAAACGCTTTTATTTTAGGAGAGAGGGTTTTAAAAATTAACACAGAAATATATATCAGCAATTTAAAGAAAATGTTTTATACGTTATATATTTTTGTCGCAATCAAGACTAGAATATTAATTAAAAAATGCTTTTCTTGTATAAAGCGTAGACGCAAAACAGTTTTATAATATTTGTCTTCCAATTATCATCCTGTTTTATTATGGTGAGATGGAATTTATTTCTAAAACGAATTTTAAGATACAAAAATGTGATTAATATATTATCAAATTTGATATCACAATTTCATTCTAATGAAATTTGAGCTAACATGGTAAAAAAATCATACAAAGGTAATACTTCTCTTGACATTTTTTAATCACATTATTCTTGTATGAAATTTTTATTATTATTAATAAAACAAGTAATCAACATTGTAAATATTAATTTAAACCAAAATTATTTTATATATAATAATAATATTTATCAACAAATATATGGACTAGCAATGGGATCTCCTACTTTCAATACAATAATATCACAAACATTTTTACAACATTTAGTTTTAAAAATGCATGGTATTATTAAAATTCTAGATTCTCTAGTTTATTATTACAGATATGTAAATGACACAGTCTACATATTTGAAAATAATGGTCTTAATATTAATCAAATTTTTAATTTGATTAAAAATCTCCATAAATTATTAAATTTACTACAGGGCATGAAACTAATAATATTTTTTTTATGTATGCCTATTATAAATAACCATATTAGATTTGAATACAATATATTCAGAAATCCAACTCAAACTTCATTAATAATTCCATGATATTCAATTCATCCTCCTCAATACAAATATGCTGAATTAAATTCTATGATATATATAATGAATAATATTAATTTAAACACACTTAAAATTAAAAAAAGAAATTATATATGATATTTCTATAAAAAATGGATATAACCCCTAAATTATTGATCACATAGTAAACAAAATTAATCAAAAAGTGCTAAATAACTTTTCAGGAACAAAACAGAATAATCAAAATATTAAATGTATTAATTTCATATACATAGATAATATTAATCATAAAATTACAAACTTATTTAAAAACCAAAATATAAAAATTACCCATAACAGTAATAAAACAGATTTCGATAGAATCACACCTAAATCAGATAAATTAATTCATAATTTAAATGGAGTATATAAAATTGAATGCTCTGACTGTAGCAAATTTTATGTTCGCCAAACTAAAAAAAACGTGTGAATGAAAGATACATACAATACCGTAATTCGTATTCAAAACCATGTATATATAAATAAAAATTGGGTACACACTCAATAAAAAACAAACACAAATTTCAAAATTTAAATGATATCTGTTTATTAAAACATATTTCCGGTGCTCCAAAATTTACCTTATGAGAAAATTTTAGAAACATTTAAACATACAATAAATAATAAATTATTAGCAATACAAATTCACATTAATACAAAAAATGATTTTAATTTAATAAAATGGTAAATATTTATATATTATATTTTAAAATTGATTATAGAACTGTAATAGGAGTAGGAATAATATATTCTCATAATAACAACGTTTAATTCTAGCAATCCATTGAATCACAGAGGAAAATCTAAATTAATGTTGTGTAAGGTGAAGTAAATGTTTTACAGGTTAAATAATCGATGTTAAATAAATTCCCATAGAATTATTGGCTATATTAAATATTTTTCAAAACTCAATACCGAAATGATACTCGTATCATTATGGTGTATAAGATATTGTATGGGGTGTAAGAAGTTGTCGCTTACATACTCATCAACATTTAGGGCTTTCATATAATTTATTTAACAAATAGTCACAATTCGTTTTCACATTCCGTTGTGTGCTCACACATATGAATGGCCTGCAGCAGCGGCTGTTAATTAAGCAGACTAACTAAACATGTCTAGGCCGGGGTAGACTGCAGCCTTATAAATCACTTCGGGTGTGTCAGATTTTTATCGCTCTGTGATTCTGGTATTTCATTTTTTAGCATTTTTGTTATACGCCTTTATGGAATACGTGTTTATGTATTTTATTATCCGCCAATCAACAAACTTGATGTTCAGAATTAATTATTTTAATATAATTAAAATAAAAAAATTAATTTACACACGGTTCTCATTAATTTTATATACTAACACATTAAACCAGGTAACAAGGATATTCATGTTTTGTAACTAAAGTAATTTATTCTGTAACGGCTTGTATGTTTAAAACTAAGATTCTTCAAATTTGTATTATCCTATTTATAAGCTTTTATACTTTTTTATAGCGAAGTCTATTAGCTTTTGAAGGAAATTTCTGAATTGTTTATTTTGATCGTCTAACATCTTTAAATTAGGCAAACTTTATGAAGCTAATGAACAGTAATAAGAATGAATTAGATTGATCTTTTTGCAGCATTACTTGTCGTACACGACTACACGACTATTCAAAAACAGACAAACTCTGTCACATGGGTACTCTCACTTCACACGCTTTCAAAAAAAATACCTCCTCGAAATTCAGACATGTTTTGCACCTCATAACGTGTCAGAGTTTTTTTATCACTATTGAAACTTTATAAATGTATGCATTGCCTCATTCACTTTTATGAATACACTAAGTATCACCATTGTGTATAGCCGTACAGTCATTAGAATGATCCAACTGTTTCTAACTTGTAATGGCAGCAGATTACGCATTAAATTGCTAATGACATTTATATTTACCCCTTGGAATAGAATGACATACACACATGTACATATGCGTATACATACATATATGTGTGTGTTTACATACAATCGCAGATATTTAAACTTGGAAAGACGTAGGCAGCTTATTACCAATAATTTCAATTCACTAATATCTCAAATAGCAGTAAATATTACAATTTAGAAACATGTATATTTCTGTATCTTCAATGTAAATGACAATTTTATTATGGGCTTACAATAAGCTGAAAACAATTTAAAGCAAGTTAATATTTCCTTACAATTGTCAAAGGCATTAATAACAACGGAAGTTTCCAAACACCTGTTTAAATTTCACTTCATTGCTATAGCACTGACGTTTCTACGTCAAACTGTTTGGTAAAACGTCTGCTTCACCTAACATTTGATAAAACAGTGATTCGTTTGGAAAAAAATATAAGTGATCTTATTGCTGGAATGCACTAAACACAATTTAGCAAAAGTTCTAAGCAAATTCCGTACAGTATTCTGCAACGAAACCTTTATATTAAGGATTAAAAGAATAATAAACTAAAGTTTTTAAAATGTAGCAATTATCAAAAAGTTTAACTTCTTCTATCAATGGCTGGGCGAATCATTAGTTCCGGCCAACAACCAATATATCGACTTCAGCAGCGTTTAATATGTCTTCTTTATTATTTGTTGTCTAACAGGCTTTATTTGCCAAATAAACCTTTTTCAAAATGTGAGGAGTTTCTCGTTGCATTTGAATAAAAGTTAACTGAAGTACAATATTTGAAATTTGTGGTTCTTTTCAATTGGCGACAATATTAGCATTTAATGAAATATTTAAATAATTTGTTCAAGTGTCTTAGTTCCTGGTTTACAGTTTTTATACTACTTAATATAATTTTACTGACAACGTTTAAAGTTAAGTAATTTAACGTTGTCGGGTTTTATTGATTAAACAGCAATCCATTAACGTTTTCTATTGCACTGTACTTCTTTAAGTCGAAGAACGCGTTACTATTCGACTGATTATTTTAATTCTGTGGCCAACAAACAAACTAACTCATCCTACCTCAATACTCTTTGTAATCGCGAAGCTCATTAGATAAATTTATTGTAATGATGCGGCGGTATGTTACATCGTTTTGCATGTCCTTGGTCATTAAGTAAAATTTATAAAAATACACTAAAAACTAATGAGGAAACTGTTCTTAAGTGACTGTTCCTATCATTACTAAATTGTAACTCCGTATGTGTTTGTGTCTTCATATTTTTTGCGTATAACTATTGACATTATCAACCGTACATGAATAAGAAGGTGGAGAGTGAAACTTCTCTATGTATTACATACGTCTACCAACACACAGCTTGTATGTAAAGCAATATTCCTTCGGAATACGTTAAGAAGTATATCTTTCGAGTAGTGAGCTGACTTTATAGAAGACTTAACTGAGCATCGTGGTACCAGCGACTTGTACAAACGATTTTAATTTGAGTAGCCTTATACTTTAATATTTTTGCATTATCAGTAGACACTTAAGTTGTGCATTTTTGTCGTCATTTGCCTGAAGGTACATGTAGCTTATTACAGCTGTTTCTAATAATCTTATACTTATATGTGTAGATAAATTTATGTAGATATTACCTATGTTGTATTGTAAATTAACAATATAAAACAAGTTAGTGGTGCGGAATACAATAATGGGAATTAATTATATAGATTACGTTTATCAAAAAATTGTATTATTCAGAATAAGTTATTGAAAAAACCATAACTCAAAATTTAATTCGAACTTTCTAAGGATTTATACAACGATTAGGAAAACGCCCGGTCAAGGAAACAATACTAATAAAAAATGTATAATAATTATTTGTTATGAGAATATTCTTTTGTATTACCTCACTTTTTGTCTGCAGACACAACACTTTTTTTGTCTAAAGGAGTATATTTAAATGTTTGTAACGTATTTCTATAAAATTTGTGTTGAAAACTCCTTACGTGTAGCATGTTGGGAAAACTTAAGAACAATATCGTGCCTAATTTTTAACTTTAAGGTTACTTAAAGATTTGCAAATACATTTGTACAAATATGCCATTGATGCTCATACGTTCTAATCTCTTTCTAATTTTTACTCATTTCTTTCTCCTGGATTTTATATAGGACATATAAATTACTTATGCTGACATTATGTAAAAAATTTGTAACTAATATGTATAGTTGGGTATCTACCGGCCACAGCGACTGAAAATATTTTTGTTTCTTTTGAGAAAAATGTAAGCCAACATGTAAGAGCACATTGTTGAGTCACAGTATTTGCGCACTATATTTTGCTAAATCATTTACAAATTTTCCCCTGAGTGTACAAATTGGGTGGTTGTTTCTAATAGTATGTAAAATCAGTATTAAAATATTATATACGATTTTTATTGTATAGAGATATTACCTACTAGTTTCTTGTTTTGAGAAAATGTTTAACAATTATATGTGTCATATTTAAAATAATTTGTATAATGAGAATAGGAAATACAATTTTGTAAAGTATACGTTTATCTGTATTCCACCGGTGCCTTAAGGTAGCTTTTTGTTTATTTTCTTGGTAACTGAGCAAAGTAATTACTTTCCGAACTGTTACGCTGCTAGTGTGGTCCCATATGGTGTCACCGTTTGGCAGTGGTAACTGTGTTCGCAAACACAATTACCGAGTTACACAAATGCTGAGTTAAGCCAAACGTATTTATAAGCCGACAGTAAACCTTTATGCGGTTACCCTCTGGCTACAAGCGTCTGCTTTTAGTTCCAGACTGAAAGTTGATCTCAATAAGCTATGTTACTATTGCTATTGAGACTTTATAAAAATTTAACTGTGCAATAATGTGACTTTCACAAGTCTAAATAATATGTGATGCCTCTCATATAAGCAGAAAAGTGTTAAGTGGGCTACTGAATGTCAAATAACATTATTTTATGCCTACATAACTGCACCATTGTAAAAGCACTTTTCATTTAGAATAGTTATCTGTTGAGCGCCAGTTGTGCTATTATAATACTCAACAAATTGAAATAACATTCAAATAAAATTTAATATAATATTAGTTATTACATATAATATATTCTTTCATTTAACATAAACTTTTTAGAGCATACATTTAACTTTAAAATTTTTTTAAATAGTTAAATGGCATGGTCGCGCACCACGTTCTTGAGCGAAATTTATTTTATAACATTAAATAATTGTTGATGCCCCACGTTCTTGGGAGCCATTTATTTTACGACAACGTTATTTGTTGCTGATCCCCCAACTTCTTGTGAGCTATTTAATTTTGCAACATTACTTACGCTATAAAATTATGACAGGTGTAATCATAGTAATAATAACACAATGTAATATGGTTTAAAATCATTTAAAAATTTATTAATCAAAATTTTTATTTGGTTGCGGTTTAAAATATCATTATTATTTGTTAGTGTGTGTAGTCGTAGCACACATCTAGTTATTATTACATATAAGTGATAATCTCGTATTACACATAAACATAATATACAATCTTATACTATACTTATTATACATTTATAATTATCTAATATTGGTCTCTTCTTGTTCATTAGTGTGATAATTATTAGATTATCTAATTAATTTCTGATGATCTAATTTCTTTTGAATATGCATATGCATTGCTTTGTTTTCTAATAAAAATTTACTATTTTTTTTTATATTAATTTAAATATCAATGACTAAGTTATTGATTCAAAATTATAGTTTAAACATTTTTAAAACATTACTCTAATTGCTATACAATAAATACTTACATTTGCAAAATTTATTAATTCATATTTTAATTAGATTGTCTCTCTTTTTACATCGTTAATTATATTGTCTTTATGTGAGTCTTTGTTTTACAAATACATGGTTGTTTTTCACCTTATTGTCGTGGTAAATCGGCAGCGTGTCCTTTTCGGTCCTAGGTCCTCGATCCTGGATGCTCCTTTGTAGTCGTGTAGTCCCGGAGTCCTTGATCCTCGTCCTTCGTCCGTCGCCTCGTCCCGTAAGCTGGATTCTATTACATGTACTTGGCTGCTCCATCGTCTCCTGTCATGGCCTCAGGCTGCAGGTGCTCTCACGAAAGTGATGAGTAGTCGTGAAGAACCTCCGGCTGCTGCTGTGGTTGATCGGGAAAGTGTTGTTGTCTCTGGGCAGAGCATGTCTGCTTCTCCATAGAAATATTTTATATTAGTATTAAATCTAAATTTGTACACTTTTAACATACATCTACAATGCTGATAATTTTTAAATTAGAAAAGATAATAGTTTTTTTGCGTATAGATAATTTTCAGAAAATAAATACTCCAATCAATAGACGATAGCGATTAGAAAGAACATAAGAATACAAATTTACGAAAACACCATAATAAGATAAAACAGAGAAGTTAAGTGACTCTTTTAGATAACGCATGTAGCCCAACAAATATTGGTTCCGTAGGATTTAGTGTAAACAACCAACAGAAGTAAGGAAAGAATATGATAGATTAAAGGAAGTACAAAGATCTTAAATACCATGGACTAAAGAAGGAGGATACTCTGGATAGGACCTGATAAAGCTGTAGCTACTGTAGCTGTGCAGACCACCTAAGGAAAAGTCATTGTTATATTCATAATTTTTAGTACTCAAAACCAGTGGAAAACGAAATGTGTTCTGCTAAGATGTCATAGATCATAGAAACTTTGAAGTTTTGACGATAGATTTACTGCTATCATTTTGTTACGGAGGGCATTCAGTATTCTTAAATGGTAGTAAACACGTAAATTTATAAATTTTGGAATAACAATATGAAGTTCTGCAAATCTGTTGCAGCCAAGCATAAGTCAATGTGAAAAAAATAAATATTAAACATCTTCTTCAAAGTATTCAATCTCTACTTTTTTAGCTAAACACCAATCGGTTTCTAGTCGAATTTTAAAATTTCAAAAACTTTTTGGAATATTTAATACAGTTGTGTTAATGGTTATAAAACAAACAAAAATAACACTGTTGCACACAACTATAAAAAAAAATTCCCAATTAAAGCTTTGAAGCTTTACAGTTTATTATAAGTTCAGAAATATTTTAATCTGATGATAATCCTGTGGAAGTTGAACGGATTTTTATTTATAGTGGTGTGCAACAGTGTTACTTCTGTTTGGGAAACTTTTGTTTAAAAAGAGATGAATTTAATCATTTGAAATGTAACACTTTGTTTAGTATAAGACTCTTTTACAAGAGGCGATATCATCTCAATCTACATTGAAGTGGATTAGTGTGGCGACAGTCAGAACGTAGTGTCGTCATACGCTTTCAGCAACTCGTCAAATACTTATGTTTTTGCTACTTTAGTAATTTTAATGGGCATTACAAGTTAAGGCCCTAAACAACTTTGTCATGTCCTTCACTTATGAATTTAAAGTGGCCGTTTTATTAATCTCTACGTTATGTTACGAGGTAGTAACTACTTGAACCATAGATTTTGGAGGTGACTTCCGAAAGAGATGTCCTTGCCCTTATTTTACATATTGGACTTTATTCAAGAGGCCATGATAAATGCATTTCTTTACGCCTGCTTTCCAGTGTGACAGTTTGTTAAAAAGTTCATTTTGCCTCTATCACTGATAATTATTAACGTTTCGCCTTCTTATACTGGAGTGGCCACAGTAATATTGACCACATGCTGTTACCATTGCTTACATGAAACTAGGCTGTGGTCAAATTCATGCGATGTTTATTTACAATAACCGGCGGTACCTTAATGTCCACAGACAGTGTCCACTGTCTATAATTTAAGTAAAGCGTAGCTCAAGAACATGTATGTTCTGTCTCCCCGTTCTTTATTATTTATTGCAAGCAGTGTATAAGCCTTTGACGTAACACTCTTCTGTTGTTCGTCGTCGTTACGACGATGACGTCGTACAGGCTTATATCCTGTTCCGTCTTCACTGCAGTCACCTCTTCCAAGGCCTACCCACAGTCTCCTTTCAAGCGGTTTGTAGTCTTCAGCGCGCTTTGCTAGCATGTGCGGCTGCTTCTGAAGATTCTGCGTATTCAAAAATATTTTCCTAGTAGAAGTTGCCAACCTGTAATTAAGTAGACAGGTGACGGGAATGCCATCTCAACCCATGGCCGATTTAAAATCGGAGTTTTTTTTCCTTGGCCAGTTGCTTTCCATACAGCTTGAAGTCTGACCAATCCATCGGTTTGATTTTGGAGCGTCAGTTTTCTAGCCTTTGGGAATCTATCCCGTACCATGCAAGGCAATTTGGGGTAGTGATTATTTTATGGCGGCATTATCTCGCCATATCACAGCATTGTCATAGAGATTATGCGGATTTTAGCTGTGTGACCACTAATGCTGCCGCCTCGGTTCGGGACTGCTTATTTGGCATAGCATTATTCGCAGCTGTTTATCATATATGATGGGACTTTTGCTATCAAGCAACTGCGGCCCCCCAGTAGCTGAGGCTTGCCCTGGGCTCACTCTTTTTACTGTAAACTTTCCTGTTACTTATAGTAGCTTCCTACCGTTAGTAAAATTGAAAAGAAGCAACGCAAAATACTCTAATTACTTTCAAAATTAATGGTATCTCTTATTGTTTTTGCAGTTCATGTACCTGTTCAGTTATGAGGAATTTATAAACAAACCTATGCACAACACATTTAGCAGTATTTGAAATGAATTGTAAATGTTAATACTTGTAGGAGGTATAATTATTGTGTATGTTTTAAGTCGTGTTCTACAAAACCTTCCTTACAAACTGTATAGAGACTCACGGGAAACAACCACTCTTTCAGTTTTGTTTACATCTTTTCTGGCCTCTTTTACGAAATTTCTTACGCTTTTTGCATTTCTTCTTTTGATTATTCTTTTAAATTAATAACAACATTTTTTATTATACCCTTTATGCTTTTGGTTTCCATATATATTCTTACATATTTGTCACAGTTGATAAGCACAGGTGCCCCAAAAAGCTTACTACTTTACATTTAGAAGCCATGTTACCTAATTCAAACAAACACGATAACTAATTTGAATGTCTGCCATTTAATTGACTAGCAATGCGTCCAATAAATGCAGTTGACTTACAATGGGATGACATAATGCTGTATTATCCTTCCAGTCAGCGCTAACACTCGCCCCTCTGCCCGATTTCTATTAAAACTGTTTCGTGGTTGAGCCTTTAAGGTACCGCCGGTTATTGTAAATAAACATCGCATGAATTTGACAATAGCCTAGTTTCATGAAAGCAATGGTAATAGCATGTGGTCAATATTTAAGACAATATTTAACTTCAGGTAACTCTTGTATGTAAGATCCCCAGAAACTTTTTTTTAATTTAAAATGTAACGTATCTTAACATTAAGTTGCTGCACATTTAATAGTTTTATTTTAAACTGTATAATTATTTAAATAATCATTGATAATCCTTAGCCCTTCAGGTAAGAACATTACACGATCTGCACAACAAAGTCAGCATCAATGATACAAGATTTTAATATTTAAAGTTTCATTAAGTTTCTAATAACTTTAGCATTTTTATGACTCGCCTTAGTCAGTACAGAAACCGTTGAGCATCTTGGGAGAATCCGGATTGTGTTAGAATTAATAAGCGTTTGATTATTTTCAAAGAAGCCTTCTACGTTCAGTACAAATGTAACACTGTTACATCCGACAGTAAGATAAGAATTTTACTAACTCTACTAAAGTCTTCGGTCACTTTACTGAAGCTCTACGCGGTTCCTCTTTTAATAGCTTTTTGATGATGTTTCCAGATAAAGTACTTCTGCAGAATCTACCCGACATTTACATAATAATGAGGCATGGACGTCTTCCTATAAGACTCTGTTTTTTATAAACATAAAGACTATTATTTTTATTAACTTACCTTAATTGTCATAACGCTTAGATTTTTACACATAAATAAAAAGTTTTACCATAAAGATGTCTAATGACTCTAAACAGCGAGGTGTATTCACAAGCAAAAGGTTAGTTTCCTTTTCGAGTAGACTGCAAGAAAATTTTACATAAAATATTCCACAAAAAATATGATACCATAGAAAATTGAAAGCAGTGGTTATTTATGGCTTATACAAGGTTATTTTACGAACGTCGTATACAAAGCACTTTTGTGCGCGCAACTCAGATACGATGCTGCATCCACATTTGTTTAACATAATGAAACATGGATTTAGGCAGCTTCCACACGTTATTCTTCAACGAAGCTTTCTACACAGTTTATACTCTGAACAAAAAAAAAAAAACGTGCCGGTGAATATTAGGTTTTATTACGGTTTACTTTATTAATAATTTTTATAAGACTATGTGTATTCCAGTACAAAATGAATAGTTATAGAGTTGAGTTCTGGAAAATTACACGTTTATTTTCTGGAAAGTAAATTTTCATTTTACCATGACAATTATAAAAAAAAACTATTTATAGAATAATAATTTATAAACGCAAGTGTTTTTCTTTTTCAAAATAATACATTTAAACAAATAGAATAGAGGCAGCCCATATAGTTACTACACTTTATTGTTATTTTTCATTTTACCTTTTTAACCGAAACGTGTATGAACTTGAAATGAATAAAGTAATAAAACATGGTAATATTTTTAAATTTAACGTTATCAGGGCATATGGTTATTTTTGTTACATTTGGCATTTGTTACATTGTGTTACATTTGAATTACTTTATATTTGTGTTCCATATATTCATTTTAATTAACTGTACATTAATTCAGATCCTTTCTTATCAACTTCCAAGTATCCTGTCTGCTAAATGTGCCTCTAATTCCTGGAGCAGGCGATGCTCACAGATTTACATATTCGGCGTCAGTGTTATCCATACACCGTAGTTTGTAATTAAATTTGTATTAAAATTCTGTGATTTATAATTTATATTGCTTTTGCAGTAGGCATCCGGAAAAATTTTAAAAATGTTATGTCTTTTAAAAGTGTAATCAGTTACGATATAACTCGTTAGATAGTAAAATAATTTTTAAAAACGATTTCATTTAAAACGGTTCTTGGTACAACTAAATTGCTGCTACTTGAGATCATCATAACAGAAGGTACTCATGACGTCTCTATACTCATCTAGGAGTTGTATTCAACTACCCTTATTATGTCCCATTTAATATAGTTAGCTGAGTTCTATCCTGCTTCCTTTAAACCAGCTTTGCATTTCGTCGTTACTACGTGGCTCACTCAATAAAAAATGTTACGTACAAAAACCTTGTGTGCTTTACGATAACCCCGTTATTTATATTGGGCCTACATGCTAAGTTTACATTTCATTTATAAATACGTGTTTATTTGTCAGTAATTCTTTTTTGGGAGATTCGAAGATATAGGTTTAAGAAAACATTAAAAACATCAAGTCCGTACCATAAGGATGACGTAAATTTAAACTTAAATTTAAATAACTTTAAATTTTAAGAACACATAATTTTAATCTTAAAATTTTTTAAATAAAATATAATTAACACAGGAAAATCATATACAATGTAAAGCATAAAGTTTATAATATTTAGTTCTTGAACTTGTAGTATTCTTAGTGAATATTATATAGTGACATATTTTATTTAATATTTTCTTTACTTACACGTGTTGAACAAACTCATTTTATAATCGGACATTCGCATGAACGCATGCATAGCGGAAAATCTAATACAGGTGTATTACAACTTATGGCAGCGAGTCTGAGAAAACAATTTATTTTTATACCATTTACTACGGAAATGAAACATTGCTGCAGACAGATGTCATAAAAAGGACATGTGAGCTTGTTTATAAACTCTATTGGTCACGGAAAGCCTAATGAAAACAAAACGTGTCCGCAGTGTCATGCCCATAGAATATAAATTAAGTTCATGCCTACCGTCCATCAATTAATATAAGCAATAACTGACAATCAATGACGGTTTGAACTATCAGTTTTTTAGAGTATGCAAACAATACTATCAACGATAATAACTTGACGTCATAAAGCTTTTATCAATAATTGTAATGCATCGAGGAGAGCTTGAGACGTAACATTTACGACATGTTACGTATTAAAAATTTTATTTACAAAATGAACTTAGTAGCACTGTTCATTTTTATAGTTGATCTGTTTTTACTTTTTAGATAATATAACGTAGGAAATAATGACGTATAATATAAGAAAATATAAAGTACTTTAGTAACGATGATTGTAATCAAAAATTGTTTATTCGCTCTCGTATAATTTCAGTTATCATTTAAAAACAAGTGTTAATTAAAACTCACAATGTTTCTCTTTGTCTACTGTATCAGAATTATTCTTTGTTTATCAAATTAAAACTCAGACTAACCAAACAAAAGTTTTTCCCTCGGCAAGAAAAATAAACCTGCAAGGCCTTTAACTTGCTTACAAAAGAATTAAGCAAAATCACCAGATTTTATAATTATTACCCTTCACTCTAGGTTATTATGTAACCGTTGTTCTGTATACTCAAAATGCGACAAGTGTAAACTTGTATTTGTATTGCTTTGTAAATTTTAAGACGTTCCATAAAATTTGGAAACAAGAAAGTACGTACTGAGATATTTAATTTTTATCATAAATTAAAATTTTTACGAGACAAATTTGACCTCGCCACTACAATGAAACAGACAGTTAGGGAATATTAGATTAAAATAAACACTATTTCAAGTCAAGATTTATTGTAATTGGCTATATTCCAATGAAAAATATTAACATTAATAGCTTCCAAATTTCAAAAGTTTCCTTTCACTCAAATTGGGAGAACTATTAACGTTTTTTCTGAGTTTTGTTGATCGTAATACTTTAGCTAATTTTATAAAGCTGTATACAAATACTTAAAGTGTGTGTGTGTGTGTGTGTGTGTGTGTATGTTTGTGTGTGTTTGATAACTCTACGCTTGTATACAATGTAAATTTACTTATATTCACGTTTAAACTTTTCACCTGTATTCACAAAATGGTATATTTTTAGATCACTTCTTCCTTCCAGTATTAGACACGTCTCATTTCTTCATAATATTTAAATAATTTTTTTACAAATTTTTCAGTGTCTAATATATAGTCCTTAATAAAAAACAAAATACAAATATTTTTTCCATACATGATGCTAAGTTTTTCTATAATTTTATTACTCTGTTTCAACACATTGTACTTTTAATTTTAATGCCACTGGTAATTATTTTACAGCAAAGTTATAATTTAGGTGCGACATGAAAAGAAATAAAACCAAATACTCTTGTTTACTTATAGGAGATACTTTTTAACATAAAGTCTTAATTACATCAACGCGCGTTATCTTATTTCTGACTATTCCTTTCTTAAGTATACTGTCTGTGATCAGTATAGTCAAATGTGATATTAAAAAAAGTAATTCCTTTGTAAGTTTTAAATATATATTACGTGCTTTCGCAGACATAAACCGACACATACACACACACACACAGTAATAAAGAAAAGGATAAATCAGGTGTTTTATAACTCTTAACTCTTAAAATTTGTAAAAATTTGTTACCACTGATTTACGATTTTAGTAATTTTTTATAAACTTATGCTTACAGAATAAAATATCTTTACATAGCGTTAGTGTTACCAGGTCTTATGGAAAATAAATTATTTATTTTCTCTAAGGTTATAAACTAATTCACAGATTAATAAAATTAAAACATTTTATGAATAATTTGTTTGTTCAAACATTGACTTACGTGGTATAACAAATGATATCGCAGTAATAAAACTCAGTTTTATTCAATTCTCTTTAAATTCAATCTTGTCACATTTATTTAGAAAATAACTGGTCATGAAAATAGGAAACGTAGACATGTTTTCTTGTCTTTAGATTAGTCATACCTTAATATTACGTTACCCCTTCCATTCAAACTTGAATATTTTAATATTTATTTGAGTTACGTATATCTGATGCTTTATGTTTGTGTCTTTCATAGATGGTGCTATTCTTTTGAAATTATACTACCCATACCGCTGCAATTACATTTTATGGGCCTAGTTTACCTGACAATCGTTACAGATTTCATCATGTCTTTTGCTTTTTGCTTGCACATAGTTACCTATTTCTGTCTATTTTATTTCCTATTTTATTTTCTTAAAACATTATAAGGCTAATGCCTGACGTCCATCTGTATAATTCTAAATGGTTCTGGAAAATTAAGTGTCTACGTAGCATTCCATTTTATAATGTACTCCGTTGTCTTGGGTAGTGGAGAATTGCAAAATATGTAGAAATTAATATATTTATGTGTTTTTGAATAACATGAAAAACAATAAAAGCTCTAACATAACAAAACAATAATTTATTTTTGTTATAAATGTATAAGAATATTACGTAAATATAAATTATAGGAATAAATATAATAGTTATAATTATTAAATAGATAAATATATGTACTGAATATCTTCCTCTGCATACAAACATATACAAATGATATGGTCAGTAGACACATTTCCATATGTAAGTAGTGTTAGTCATAGAAACTATGTATTCTTAACTCTCCGTTATTAATTATGTTGATTTTGTCTACTCGTCTTGAATAAAATTAGCTCTACATTTAATAAATCCTAGAAACTCATGACTTTCAAATAGGAGAAATCAAGTCAAGCATAACATATATATACACATCTTAATTTTAAGATATTTTAGACTTACAACAAGGATAAGCAAAATAGTGGGGCGTAACTATACATGTCATAACATTTAATACATAGTCTGTAAGATCTTTAATTTCTACAAACAATAACTTATGCAGAGAATATTAAATAACCGACATTTGAATAAAAATATTCAACGTCAGATCATTCAATTTTGAACACAGCACGTAAAGGTATCGATTAGAAATATTATTGAACATCATAATATCAATAATTGTAGCAATTTGGTTTCACAAACCCTTACTCTTTTTTTATAGTTATGTGCCCTAAGGCATAACGAAATAAGGACGAAATTGGAAAAATCTTGATAAATAAGAAGGATGCAGAATTGTGAGAATGTTTTGAAGGTCCTCAATAAATTAAGCGGGAGTTATCACAACAAGAACTAAATTAGCAATGTTTAAAGCCAACACTTAATCTAGAACCAAAGTTTTTCAGGTCACGTTTAACGATGTACATAAGGAAGGTTAGATTTAAAGAAAAACCGAGACGTAACATGAAAACAATTCCAGAAATTTTAATGTACAAACGACATAGCAAAATGCAGATGAAAGTGTTTTTCTTTTATAATATATTTCTAAAAATTAAGGTGACAAATTAAGTGTCAATTAAAGATACGTTAAAGATGGATATTCTTTAAATAAGTTTACTAATAACGCAAATTAATATAGTCAGAGTTCTCTCCAAAAGTTTAAATGTTCTTTTGCAACAAAAGTCTGTGAATATAATGGACTTTAAATAAATTGAAATAAAAATGAAAATACAATCCCCTAGTAAATATTAATCGGCTCCGAACAGATTATTTGAAGAGCATATACGGAATTCCAGTAAGAACAAACGAAGAAACGTGAATTAAGAAAATTTTGACAAAAAACAAATACAACAAGCCGCTTTAAAAAATAGAATATTAAGCTGAATTAGACAAATCAGGTACATACCGGAGGTATGAACAAGAATTGTGACAAATGTATATCAGCTGACTATAACAATAAATTTAATTATTGTGTAAATAAAAACCGAAACAAGTTTTTAGAAATGTACAAAATGATAAATGCATTTACTGTAATACAAAATTAGTCACAGAAATTTTATTGCAAGGAAAAAATATTAGAGCATCTGTAAATCTAAGTTGTCTAATTAAGTAAAATAAGATCAGAATATTAAAGCTACTAAAGAAAGCAATGAACTACTAATATAATTTTTTAGATGATACTGATCACATTTACTCATGTGTCTTAAAAACTTGTAAAATTGTTAAAAGTACTAGGTATTTCTAACACATGAAAAGAAAAAAATGTTACTTAAAAGAAATCAAACGATCTTAAACTTAAAATAAATATTTGTACAATTATAGAGTGTAGAAATATATGGAACAAAACCTACGGCATAATTCGTTACTTAATATACTATAAATCTCTCATTCTTGCGTCAAAACGGGGTCAAAAATTATTTATCTCACGGATGTTGGTCAAGCTGTCCATAATAGAAAGGACCTACCCATGCGTAAACTTAGAGATAAGACAGATTATCGGGTAAGGAAAAGAACACGTAAAACTGTCTAAGGTAACATAAATTTTTACAAATTATTTCTTTTTGGAATTAAAAATTGTTTTTGAAATCTACAACATAATTAACATTCCAGATTTTTTATTATGTAAATAATACTTCATGTATGTAGAGTTAGCCGTACCAAGCGCTGAAGATTATCTTCACAAATATTGTAAGGCAATGACACACAAATTATACAGCTGACTAATAGACATAGCTTTCCCATGAACGTTGACCAAGACCTGTTCCGTTTAAACAACTTTTTATCAGAAATGATAAAACAAAATACACTGGACTTCGCTATATTCAGTAAATTTTAAATATAGTCACAAAAGGATAGTAAATAAGCACTTTAAATAATATTACGCTGTACTATTACAAACAGAATCATTACAAACCGAATTGCAAACAGGATCATTACATTCTAAAACGTTGTTTCAAAATATAAGGATACAGCATATTTCTTAACATTGTATTAATTTTTACTTATTAGAATTTTGCTTGGAGTTTGTTAAAGTCGATACAGGGAAAGACACATTCCTAATTGCAGACAATAATTTATCATCCCTTAACGTGAAGTCATTGTGTTAGAAAGTACAGTATACTTAATATCAGCATTTAAGTCTGTGTAGGTAATTGCCATGTGAGAGTTCTGCAGAAACGCTCCCACTGTCTGGGTGTAAGTAAAGATGGATGACTATCAAGAATAAAAGCAATGGGTCTACATTATTGTTTTACTAACATACAGATAGACGAAAGTATGTAAAATAAATTTTCAACTTGGTTTAAGCAGTTTTTAATAATAACAACCCTATTTACAACCATTTAGCGTTTACAATTTTCAATTAAAGCTACAAAAATTCGAGGAGGTTAAAAATTGTAACCTAATTTCAACGCCGTATTTATTTCTCATGTAGGAGACTGTCAATTAGTTCATGAAAAACTATAAAACGTCGATTTTTTGGTATCATTATTTCAACTAACTGTGAATAAGTAGCTAGGAAGCTACTAAAAAGAATGTTACATGATTTTGCAAACAAATATCAAAGCAAAGAATTTAACACCTTTTTAAATTTGCAAACCTGAAAAAGTCTAATCTTAACCTTGTTGCAATAATGCCTTGTTGAATATGATTTAGGTATGCTTTGAAAATGCCTTTAAACACGTTAGTAAAACACCATGAACACTAAAGGCTTACAATACGTAATTTCGGTGGAAACTGAAATAATAATTTAAAAAATCAAAAATTGTAAACCATTAAACGTGAAAACAAAACATCTGAGTTAAAAAATAGGGAACGCAAGTACACTATTTATTTACATGATGTTAAACAATGTAAAATTAGTCTTTAAAAGAAGACTAGTTAATATAAATGACAAGTAACCTACATAGTTTAATGGCATATATAAAGGTAGTAACATCTTACGTCAGTCTTGAAACACTTTTAGATTATAACACATCGTTTTTTTTAATCCATTTAACTTGAGATATTTTTAGAAGGTACGAAAAATTTACGTCACTTGACAATAACTTCGATGTTTATACAGTGAATCAACTGTTAAGGTTAACTTGAAGCACAAGGCCTATAACTTCATTCTTATGCTTACATTCCTTAACGTATCCACCGTCAGCCTTCTTGACCATCCTACTGCTGCAATGTGCACTGCATACTATGATTCCTAGTCTATTACAAAGCTGAGAAAGCTCTGTAAAGTGTGGGAAGTAAATGACGTAATACTTCTTTAAAAACCTATAATTTAAAATTTTGAAAACATAGTGCAGTAACTAACAGACGACCTGATGTTCATCTACACTGCTTTAAAATTAAGCACAGGAAAGTACCACTTGGACGATATCAATGTGAATTTATAAGTAAGTATTAATTGCATAAATATTTTATTGATTTTTACATGTATCTAGCCCCGAAGTTGGACGCTATTTATAAATGTCAATTTATGCAAAATAAATGCAAATGAAGAATTGCATTTGTGGCAATTAATTATGTAATTGTGTTTGCTATTAAATATATAAATTTATCGATCTCTCACATGTATGTGTATAATTGAATCTTATTCATTACTCTGATTATCTATGTCCGCGTGTTGGAACACAGTTTATACAATGAATTTTATATAATTCATGTGCAATAGATAATATGTATTTACTTGCTTTAATTGATTACTTTCATGCCGTGTGTGAAACAGCCGTTTAACATTATGTATAACTCTTCTGATTCTCATCAACACATACGTGATATCAATTAATAGATTAACGTTATCAATTCATTTACTTTATTTACACATATGAGACTCTTGAAATCTATTTGTATTCCTTCAAATTTCAGGTTGATATTTAGGTTGTATTTGGCAATAATGAACGCATTTTTATGATCAACTTAAAGTACTAGTTTAATTATCATTCATAATATATTATAATAGTACATAGGATACGTCGCTGTACCTGAAATACATACATATTTTATAATAACAAATACATGTTTCAATATATGCTGGAAACAAAGAAAACATACATACATATATATCAAATAATATAACAATTCATATTCTACTTATTTAATGCGTTCATTAAATCCCAAATAAGCTTTTGTTAATACATTCATTAATTACTTTTATTCAGATTTATTCATTACTTTTCTTAATAATTTTCTCAGGTGTGAATTCTTTGAAAGAAACCAGGTCAGTAGAAGTTACTAATTAGAAATAATTATAATAATGGTTACTTGGTTATTGAATATCCATTAGTTGTTGTTGACGTCGAGTTCCAGAGATGAAGATGGCTCGTAGACCCATTCCGTCGGATGCTGGTTTCTCACAATCACTCAACACTTGTTCTTCCGATCACTCGCGTAGGCGTTTGTATATGTGAATAATTGAAGTTTAGTGTTCAATTAAATGTTTCATCTTACTGTGTATACTGTGAGTTCGTTTTAATGTTGATATACGTGTCTAGTTCCACTTGTCGCTGCTTCATTAAACATTCGTATTATTCATTGATCTGTTTAATATTTCGTGTTCATTATGTTGTTAATAATGTGTAGTACACTATATTAAGTTCAATTGTTTTGTATATCGTTAAGTAATGATGTCTGTTGGTGTAACGGTCTGACTGTTCACTTTGTATGAATTTAACTAAGTCCGTTACCTCGCACTTCGGTTAAATCTCACTACCGTGACATGAACGTATTACTAAGTCTTTTAAGTTACTGGTTAACGTTCTAACTTCCGGACTCGAGTTAATATTCCGCACGATTAATGTACTCTTCTGAAATTTAAATAATACTGACTCCGAATGATTAGAATAAACTGTTGAAAGTTTATGATATACCGTCTCTCGCACTTGAAGTTAGACTATTTGAAAATTTGAGTGTAAAGACTGTCTGAAAACTTTAGTAAAAACTGTCGAAAAATTGAGTATTACTGTTTCAAAAATTGAGTGTAGACTGTCTCTCCGCCGACTTGGACAGATAGTTTTATTAATTCGTCCCTACTCAAAATTTTGTCTCTGGCGCGCTTCACGCCTACTTTATTTCGAGATTGGTCAGTTTTTAGTTTTCTTGGAAAATACTGTCCCATCATGTCAAGATCCTACGTCATAGTTCTCCCGATAGGTCCTTCGTTTCTGTTACTATGGAAACACTCCTCACCACCAAATTTCTCGTTGGCTGAAGGCATCAGATAGGTTCTTTGGTCTCCCCGATTTTTGCTCTGACGAACGTTGACCCGTTTCGACGAAACTGTGGCTATTAGACACTTGTCGATCAGCCTATTGTCTGAGTAAACTCTGTGTTTCTTTAGATTCCCATTATCTGTACTTTCAGTCTTCCTGGCGCATTGTTCCAAGTTCTAACCCCTTTTTTCTGGCTACTAACAATTTTGAACATCTGCTGGCTGGTGAAGTCACCCCAACTTTCCCTTCGTAAATTCTTGTCTGTCAATTAGACGATAACTCCAGCTGCGTAACATGACTTTAGTCTTTGTCAGGCCTATCTTACTGTATTGTTTCTTAAGGTGCAGTGCATCCGTTCCATTGTAATGGTGTAGTTTCACCCGTTTTTGTCGTTTATCGTCTACTGACGTAACATGGTCAACATCTGCTACAATTCTCGGTACGGGTGTGAATGTCCTGGCTTACTTTGTTACAGCTGCGGAGAGCAATAATTCTGGACGAAACTTTCCCTGTCATCTTACGCCACCAATTTCTATAGTTGGATCGAACTTAATGTGTTTCTATTGTCAAGTCAGCGACGCCTCACTGACATCTTCTCATTACTCCTTATTTATTGCGCCAACTATAAGTCGTTGACACTGCCTCGTGTGAACGTACTCTGCCGAGGTGAAAATTTAAAATTTTTAAAATTTTCTGCTCGTTACAACGAAAACTGAGTAGGTAAACCACAAACTAACACTGACACAATTATATTTGTGTACGTTATATATACTCTCTATTATTTTGTGTTAACAGTTTGTTACATTTATCAAAACACATAATTATGAAGTTTTAATGTATAGTTTCGATCTTGCTTTATATCTTAAAACCACGTGTTCTGTGTACTTGAAAATTACAAATTAACTAACAATTTAATTACACATTATTAATAAATAAGAACGTTTATATGTTTATTTTGTTGTATTGTTGTAACAATTGTATTTGTTGTTTTGTTGACCCGTATTTTTTACTATAAACGCCATTGTGCGTATTTGTGCATACAGCTCTAAATTCCTCTCTAGAAAAAATACTTTTTGAAAATTCTCAATTTACCACAAGCTCTCAATCAAAGAACCATTGTCAGCTTTCAGTTTACCAAACACTGTTTTTGGTCCAATTTACCAGGTTATAAATTAAATATTTGTATCCTTAGTTCTACCACTTACTTAATAAGGTTCGTTATAAAGTAACACAGAGTAAGCATTTTTTTTTTTTTTTTACAGTGTTACTGGTAATTTTTTACAATTACTTTTTACAGTTGCAGATGTAAAAATTATATTCTCAAAACTGAAACAAACACCTTGGGAACAAGACAAAACGGGACCAGGTAATAGATCCTGTTTTTTAGATCAACACCAGATTCCGAGTGTGTTGATAGTTCAATTCCTCGACTGTGTTTTGTTAAACACGAAGAAATTGAATTTTAGTAATGTGTGTAGAATGTTTATATTCTTATATTTTAACATAAATGTTGTTATATTCAAAATGTTAACAAATCGTCTTAGAATATTACATCTCTGGTTAGTGTCTGACATACCTTATCTATCCCTACTGATATAAACAAGCCAGCAGATTCAAAACTTTGACACAACAGCTTAACCCATTAACATTCACATGAAATGAACATGTCATGTTTACTTAAAATTAGATATGATGGGTGAAATTACATAGGTTTTGTTTACCTAAAAATTGTTTCCGAAACCCGGTCTCGGTCAGTTGTGACGAAACGAAGTTTTTACTTGTTCTTACACTGTCAATTGCGCCCCGCTTTGTCACAGCTGACCGAATCTGTGGTAGTAGAAACTAGTAGTAGTAACTAGTAGAAACGTTCCTTATCCCAAACTTTTTCATTTGTGCGGGTAACCTCTTTCTTCCAATATTTTTGCTAGGTTAGGTTAGGTTGGATTACGTTTGGTTAGGTTAGGTTAGATTAGTCTAGAAATAATTAGAATTATACCATTATATTTATTACCATTAATTATTACTATTACAATAATTATAATGGTAATCGACTTTATAGGGCGATATTTTCAATCTCAATTGGCCGGGTCGCAGTTGACCGGTTTCACCTTCCACGGCGGTCGCAACCGACCGAGTTGTGTACAATTGGGTCGCAACTTATCGCGGACCCCGAAACCGCATATAGAACGTACGTAGTTGTTTGCACGAACAATCACCCGCGCGCGTTACTAAAGTTACATAAATATTACTGTGCATTACATTATTATTACATTGGTCGGCGTGTTGTTGTCGTAGGTTTTGATTTCGCGTCGTGCAGATGTTTACATTTTAACTTTCAGCAATCTTTGAATTCGCACGCACTTCCACGTTAAACTGCGTCTTCAAAATAATTTGTTACACAAATATTCACAAACGTGAACATTTATCTGGAAATATTTGTATGTTACGGACGCAAGTACACAGGCGTAATTAAATCCTCTCGGCCCACAAATGTATTCCGTTTTTCGCTAGAGTTTCGTTTTGTTGCCTTTCCGAATATGTCATAGTTTCACAGGTGTGTCAGTTTTTCCCTGGACATTTAACGTCTACCTTAAGATCTTTGTCATGATTGCGTGCTCACTCTATGCTGTAAATATGTGACGGGATATGTCGTGTCGCTGGGCGTGGCTTTAATACGGCTATTGAAGGCAGATCCGTTGTTACATTATATTGATTTATCTCCCAGCTAATGAAGTACATTTAGTTTTAGGTTTTGTTGTTCCCCAGTTCTGAAGATATAAAAAGTTGTTTGTACATCGGTACTTTTTTAAATATTTTTTATGAAGTATATGTTGCATTCAATATGTTCCTTTCACGTTCAATGAAGTCTCCATCTTGCTGATATATTTTGATTTAGCAACCGGAGTAAAAAAGAAAACATCGTACCGTTTTATAATGTATTATAGAATACACGCACTGTTGTACGTCTTAATTTTTTGTTAGTATTTCTACTTGAATAAATTGTAGAAAATTTTAGCATTTCAAAGGTACATTACGTGAATGTGTACGTATTTATGGTTTTGTTCTTCTGTTTTTGATTTAGTATGGCTGTGTTAATTTATATCAAGAAATTGAATAAAATTTGTCACTTAACTCTACGAAACTATTTCATTTTTAAATGTAGTTAAATTTAATCACGCCCTGATTAAATTACTAATATATTGTCTGTTCAGCAACACAACGTACAACAGAAATTCATGTTTCTTGTCCAATAGAAAAGTATTTAGTCATATAAAGTTGTTACTGAATATTAACTATCGGATAATCATAAGCATTGCTTACTAGAGTCTATTGTTGATATGGGTAAATGGAAATGTTACCTGTTTTCCAGGACACAGTCTCACAGGAACAAAATTCTCTACATATGTGATGTACAGAGTTATTACAGTTGTACTTAATCTATTGGTGGGTTTGTGTAATACGTCCTGTAAAAATAATCTGTCCTAAATTATATGTACATTATTGCTGACATACAAACTCAAAATGTAAAGTGTCTTCCACTTGGCAATTTTATTTTACTGTACTTTGCCTTTTAACAAAATACAAGTCAGATGCACATTTGGGAAAATTACTATTTGTTTGTATGTCTTCTTTGAATGATATTTTGATGTAAATTATTACAACAAAGTCTAAATAATATCATCTAACGGCTGTGATACTTTAGTCATCTTAACTTCCAAGAATTGTTTAAAATAAAGTTAGAACAATTTTCATTACTTGTTTGTTTTGAAAAAGTTCCAGAAGTACGCACATGTAATCGAATTAGTAATATTGCAGCATAGTAAAAAAATTAGAAACTTTATTTACTTTAGTCACACAGATTTGAAGACAAATTCCTCGTGTAGATTTGATTTAAAGCGTTATATTATAAAATGTAGGACGAGCGATCAAACAACCCCAAAGTTGTTTTTTGGTCTACATAACATGAAGAAATTTGATTTTAAGAAAATTGAAGAAGACCATATATTTTAAAGTATTCAAGAATGATATCTTAATATTAATATAAAGAAGTGGTTTTTCAATAAATTATAGATGTAATTAATTGTATACAAAATTTTCGGTTGTTCAAAGAATGTACAATGGTACGTTTAGGAATTACTATTATAATCGTCACCATTATCAGCATTGTGTCAGCATTATCATCAACACTATCTATACTATTTTTCTTTCTTTTTGTTTTGATTGTTAGAGGTAGACCTCTACTGAATGTTTGTATTCATATAAATGTTGGTTACTTTACTCCAAATAGTGAACAATCCTTCAAGTTTTTACAAAAAGTTTCAGTAGCTATTTTCCTCCTTGTAACAGTTGACTTGTCAACGCTCAGTCTACATGGGGTTAACTAATTTTCTAACGATTACTTTGTATTTGGCCGATAGGTACTGCTGAATGTTATCTAAGATTATTTGTCCGTTCATGACACATGTAAAACCGTCTTGTGTAACAGATCTTAAATCTGAATTATGTCTCTTGAATTGTAACAAGAATATCTCTTTCCATACATCTTTGAATGTTTGGATACGTTGCATTATACAGATATAGAATTTTGGCTTAAATTAAATATTTTTGCTTATATTTGTTAGAGCTGTTTAGGCACTGTATAAAAAATTGCACACCATTGATTTTATATGAAGATAGACACTATAAGTTACCTATAAACAGAATATTTTCTGTGTATTCTACCAGGTATAAAAGCATTTGACAACGATCGAGTCAAATGTCGGATTAGTTGGCACACCGCTGCTGCTGAGTGACAGTTAATTTTCAGAGAACATATCAAGGGTTACGTAATTCTGTTTACGTAGCTTAAAATTAATGTAAACATTCCGCTCGTCCTGTTGCACATATGTGAAAGAAATCCACTGGGACAAAAATAGAATTGTTGAGAGCTGCTAGCCAACAAACGTGTGAAAGTTCATGATTAAAGTTTTTACGCAACACGTTTTAAATTTCAGTCAAATAATATTAAACTTTTTACTTGCCATTAGAATATTCTGCATTATTTTGAAGGACCTATTGTAACTTATATTGTGCAAACAAGCGAATCAGTACAACGCTTTTCCGTAAACTTAAAACGCATACAAACACTAAACTAACTACATGAAATGTACATGCACACCATATACGTAAATCCATATTACAACAGACATGTAACTTTAATACTAATCAATGAATATAAGATTAACAATATATAGAAGCATACTTTACATACAGACTTTGTATATACTGGTAGATTAGTCACCATAGTACTCATTACCGTAAACAACGTAGCAATGAAGGCACGAAACTCGTTATCTTTATATATTTATAGGCCAAAAATAAAATTTTATCAAGTATTATTAAACCCATGATATTCATTTGTGACTTGTTTGGCACTTGGTGAAACATATTAATACAAAGGTTTTAAAAAACATGCAAACACTTTGTAAGCCTTACAGTTTGTTATTTACCTCTAGAGGTAAATAATAAACTGTAAAATTTACCAAGTGTTTGTATGTGTTTTAAACCTTTGTATTATTAAATATTTAAAGTGTAAATATTATTAAAGAACGTTTTAAAAGTTCAAATTAAGTTCTATTTACATTAAAGAGTTTAACAAAGTTGTTTGATTGTATTAAATGATCGATTTTATCCAAGCATTAAAAAGTACTCTGGTAAAAACGCATCGTCAATGTCAACATGTCAAGAAACGTCAACAATGTACGCAGTTAAAATTCGGGTGTTATCTGTATACAGATACAATCAGGCCAGATGCAATAAAACCGATTGCACATATAAAATAAACATTAATATTTGTTTATGTACGCCGAGAGCTGTTTCTCAAACTATTTTGCAGAATAATGATATTATTAGCGACATACACAGTCGATGTGTACATACTAAATGTAGCTGTTACATTTGTTTCTGCTTTCTTTGCTTGTACTCAATTTTTACTTTGTATCGCAGAAAATAGTCTCCAAATTTCGACAGTAATTTAACCCTCAGTATCTGGTAACATTGAAACTAAGAAATAAATTTTGTTATTATCAAGATATTTGTATACACAAAACATCAGTATTTAAATTATTAGGGCACAAAACTTGTCAGTCGTCTACAAACAACAATGGAGACAACAAAGCGTTTAATGTTACAATTACCGTTTTAGAAAGCCTCAAAATTAAAAAATAACGTTTATTACAAATATGTCAGACACATGACATATTGTTACTGCAATAATTTAACTTTTAACTTCTACTGCAAAATTAAATACAAACGCTACAGCTTTCTTTAACTAAAGAGTAATTAGGTAACATACTTAAGACGAGAAATACCTTTGTAATAGTTTACCTCATATACACGTATAACAGAAAGCAGTACAAATGTTAAGCCATATCTAGTGTGCTTCACAAATTAATTCTAATAATATTTTATTTTTCAAATTTGATAAAAGTATCTAAAACTGTCTCCCCGATTGTGTGTCTAGATTTACTGTAAGGAGTTATCAGAAGCTTGTACTATTTTCAAATTACTTTATAGATTGTGTTTCAAAACCAAAAGTCAACAAATTCCAGGGTATATTTTAAGAAATTTTTATCACTGCACAAATGTGTTGTTTACCAGAATGTGTTGTTCGTAGGTTCTTCCCCGGGAAATTTTTAAAAATTATACCTGCCAAAACGTTATTTTAGTGCTTTTATAGTCTTCACTAATTTCCAAAAAACAAAAAATCATCTTGATAAACTGCGTTTTTTTACTTTAGTACAGTACAAAAATTTCTGATTTTTTTAAAAATGTCAAAAAAATTTTTGAAATAAAAAGTATATTTGTCAAAATTTGAATTTTAATGCAGTTTAGTCTTATTTAAATGTTCAGAAAATGTTTCAAAAATTCTATCTGGCAAAACGTAACTTTAGGCTTTTTTGGATTTTACCGATCTATCTGCTGGTACTACTTCCACGAAAATGTAAGAAGCTTTAACTTTAAGGTGGTAACCCAGCATTGAAAGACACGCCGATAATGCAACCTTGAGTTTTAAACAGTGACAGCACATCACACAGTGTAGAGGCACGTATGCAAATCATTCTGCTGACAAAAGTGATTTAGTGCGTGAATATATGTATATTATTGCGTCCAAATTTACAAGTAATACAGTGCCATAAAATTGAAATATATTGAGAGTATTGTGATAACGTGATTATAAAGTTTGTTTGCTTCAGTTTGCCTTCGATATTGGAGTAGGCGTGTCCGTAAAACCAGAGAGGTAAGTTAAAATTATTTTGTAAAGTTGCTAAGTAAATAAATTATATTGGCCAAATGAAATTATGTTTGGCCCAAAATGTTATGCGACTTCAGCGGAAACCTAAGTGTGTACACAATGAAATGATCGCCAGGCGAGCACGTTAAAACAAAAGTATTTAGTAAGAAGAGAGCTCGCATGCAATTCTCAGCGTAAACGAATTCTTCGTTTGCTTATGTTTATGCATGCACGTATAACTCGACACAGCAATACATATTATAGAAAAATATATAATAATTGGATCGTATTTAGTGTTAAATCATTTTTAATTTAAAGAATTCTTTAGTTCATTAACATTCATATTAGTGATAAATGGGTATCTACTCAGTAAGTAGTAGTTAATTAAAAAGTTATTTATTTATTTATTTCTTACATTTAAGAAACTGTTATTAAAAAATGTGTTTATTATTTGGATAATTTAAATAATCAGAAATCTCTATTGATATACAACATTATTAATTTATTATAATGTCTTAAATATTTCAGTTGATGTAAAAGAATCTCTTTGTAATTTTTTTGAGGAAAGAATGAATATTGATGAAAAAGCGATTAAAGAAACACTGCCCTTTGTGAACTTTGAATCCTCTTGTGATGTAAGAGCGTTGGCCAAAATTTGGGGGTCAGATCTTGATTTGTTAGTTCTTGCACAAGAATTTGAAGATATCCAAGAACTGGAGGCATTGAAGAAAAAAACCTTTCAGAAAAAGTAAAATTGTTTGCAATCAAACAACTTTTCAAACGCTTGTGTCATATTGGCCAGAATCTTAGCAGCAAAGCCCCACATTGCGGATGTACAAAGAATTATAAGTGCCAGTAACATGCTGAAAACTGATCTCACCGCCAACGCCTTAGTATTACCACTGAAAATCTCCACTTGTATATTCATTTGAGCGTAGCTTCGTTGTCGGAGTTGGATTCCGTCAATGTAGTTCTTACGTGGATGAACAAAAGACAACACCGAGTCAGGGAGACTCCAAAAGCAACGAAGCAGTTTCATTTTTCATGGGTTTTTTCAGAAGCAAGCAAGAAGAGTCGCGAATGCAAAGAGAAGGAAGAAGAAGGCCTCGAGAAAAAGAAAATGAAGAGCAAGACTTTTTAGGCAAGAATTTTGAAGGCAATAATTAAAATAAAATATATTAAGATTGAGTTAAACTGCTTTAGTTTTTAATAAGGCTAAATACTGTTCCATTACAATATTTTTAACTCAAAGGTCAATTAATTTATTATTTCTCAAAATTTTATTATTGCACATTTTGTGTCTGGCTGCACGTTAAAATATACACTGACAAATTCAAAAGAATGTTTTAGTTTACGTCATTATCCACAAGAGAATTTTCAAATACTTAAAGAGTGTAGATTATAGATTAATGCGTACTACCTTAACTGCTTTGGTATATGTGAAACTTAAAAGTATACTAAGCAAAGCTTATCCTTACGGTCAACAAGTACATAACGGTTAACATTAACAAAAATTTAACTTAAAAATTTATCCAGTTAAAATTATTAAACATTTTGTACATAGGTGTTAACAATCCTGTGTGTCTTATTGGTACCTTGCGTAAAATAACGAAGCTAATAACAACTTTGGAAAATGTCAGCCGGACACTTTGCCTCTCTAAACTGTCACAAAAAAAAAAGAACCTTGGATCACATGTAACTTAGAGACGTTAGAAAAGAAGAGAACCCACCGGTTAAAGGCGGTTCACTGTAGAAAAATGAAATATCATCACTTTATTGATAAATTAATCTGAGGTAGCCCACTTTGATCGTCAATGATAGGTGCAAATAATGGGACGAAAAAGGGCATGCCACTAATATTTCCAGCCAGTCAAAACTGCTTGGTTGCTAATTATTGAGTGGAAGAAGGGGATAAGTATTAGGTCCATTTTCCATAACGGTTGTGCCAGTGGCCGCTGGCTTAGCTAACTATCAGCTGGAGTTCTTGCGTACACAGCTTTATTTCTATGGAAGATTTCAGTTTAATTAAAGAGTTAAATTTTTTATTTATGTTTATGTACACATTTTTAGAGTAATCAGACTCCTTAATATTATTCATTAGTGTTGTAAGAAAATAATTCGCAGTAAATAAACCTGTTTTTTGTAAGCAAATAAGAATATTTTGCAGTGGACATTGCATATACTAAAACTTTCAATGTAAGTGCTTTCAACTTCCTATCTGATAAACCGTAGGATTCTTCAATGAGTATCATCTCGAAAATTTCATAGGGTTATGAAATATTTTCTGGAAGAGTGTATAGAAGTGTAACTGGAGATTACTGTTTGCACATGATTTAGAATTAAGTGGTTGAATGTCTCGTATATGCGGTGGCGGTTCTATTCAGACACAGTGATATGAAATGTAATGCACGACTGGATTAAACACATGAAAGAAAGCTAAGTCTCGTAAGAAAAAGAATGACATTGTGTGGTAATGGAAACGGGGCATGACGGAAAAATTAAAAAATCGAATATAATGCAGTCGTATTGTGTGAAAAGAGTTTACAAAAAATTAATATTTAGCAACTGCAAACACGTTTTCTCGCATTACGCGTAGAGGATCAAAGTGCACAAGGTTATAAACCAAAACCTCTAGGGTTGCTATTATGTTGTTTTTTATTAGCAACTGATCTGGATGTGTTTTCTGGTGTTTTCTGTCAAAGCTTTTAGTGGATGTGTAGCAACAATGTCAAAGTGTCATTGACAATATTGACATTGTCAATGTGTGCAGCAACAATATTGAGGTACCGTTATTCTGCTGCAATAATGTATGACACTAATAAATCGATACATGACTGAAATAATTGAATGTATATGCGTGTGTGTGCGCGTGTGCACGCTACAAGCTAAATATATACACAGTCTTCAGGGCATATAAAATTTAATTACTATTCTTTTAAGCAATAAGTTCAATGTAGTGTAAAACGACGTCCTTTTCCGAATTTTGTTTCTTGTGAAACATTGATTTGTTTTTATTAAAAATTGTATAAGCTTACGTTATGTAACAGGTGACGTTTGTGATTGGGAATTAATTTTCTGCATATTCTCATGATTGCAGATCAAATTCCTTGAAAATT
Organism: Magicicada septendecula; assembly: GCA_034769895.1. Classification (NCBI taxonomy): domain Eukaryota; kingdom Metazoa; phylum Arthropoda; class Insecta; order Hemiptera; family Cicadidae; genus Magicicada; species Magicicada septendecula. The sequence goes on from CM068373.1 coordinate 407,903,217, forward strand.
TTTAGTTACGTGTCAGAGATTTTATTACTCAAACTATTTACACTTACCGAAATACAGAAACATGTAAGTTTGTTTACCAATACTATCCAAAACACACATAAAAGTCAGACGACACGATATTGGAAAAAAAAATATACTCGGAAGATAGAACGTACAGAAAACAGTGTCACAAATATTAGAGCTATTTCAAAAGCTTATCGCTCAATTGAAACAATTATTGGGCTTTATATGCCTTTGGCAATTTGAAATTACAGTATTTGGATAAAGCAAAAAGAAGGAGAGAATTCAATTTTACTAGTTCTCGCTCTGAAAGGGCTCCTGCGAAAAACTTGGACCTTAGAAAAAACATAGAAACAAAACAACAGCATTCCATGTTTGAAGTGTTTGAAGAAAGTATCTATCCACTGATTAGAATCGCCTGTTCCTGATGGTGGACAAATGTCAAACGGAGTTTGCAGTGCAGGAATTTAATGAATAGATTTAATACATTACACTACATCAAATGCTATAAATAACAGAATTAAAAAAATATTGGAGGGGCCTTTTGCGTGAAATAACGTTTGATACCGCATAGTTAGTGTACAGAACGTGTAAGGAGTATAAGAGGAAAAATAAAGATGGTGAAAACGAAGTAAGGAAACAGACACAACTATCGGTACGAACAGAGGAAGAAAAAAGGAAGAATAAAGCTCTGTCGATATGAATAACTGGTATCTCTACAAAGAGAATAGTGGTAAAGAATAATTGCAAGCAATTACCAGGGAGACAAGCAGTAGTAAGTACTGCAAAGCGAGTGTTGATTGGGAAAACTCTTTTCGAAGAAAATCAGCAATTTTTCTTCAATTCACTAAATCGTTTATTTATTTTAAGGTAATGGAGTTGTTAATGAAAGGGCTAAATCAATTCCAGTTAACAAATTGCGGTGAATTGAACAATTTTGTATACGCTACGTCTATTGCTGTACGTGGCGTTTAATATTTATTAAATCATTACTGACATTATAAGCAATGATTTTCTGAGTTTTCATTTAACTCATCTGTTACAAAATCACTATCCGTACAGCTGATGTAACAGTATAGTGTTTAAGTGTAAAGAATATTCCAAATAAATTATATGATATTAAAAGATTTTGTTCAGAAATTAAGAAGAAACAAAAAAATGAAAAAATAAGATGATGAACAAATACTTAGACTAGAAACCGCAGACAAAAATTCTGAATAAATATTAAACAAGTAAAATAAAATTTATTATACAAGTAGGCATACATATTAATCTCCCTTACATAAGCTGGAATTTAATTGCTATGTCATGATTCATACTGCATATTCTGTACATAATTACTGGGTTTCATAGTTTTCTTTCACCTTTTTTTATTTTGTCAGGAACATCGTTTTATATTTAGCACTGAATGTTCCGACAAAAAGCTTTTTGTGCTTTAATGAAATTATAACCTGTACCACCGATGAGTAAATACTAGTATGGCTTACATTTCTAGACAAGCTTCAACCAAGGAACCAGAAAAAATTTGCTCCGTCTCGTAAGGTATGCATTACTGTGTTTCAATATTATTGAGTGAAGGATTCTAATCGTTTCCTTTTTTGATATTTTTAAATATTCCTCTTATGTATTTACTTATACAGTAAATTCAGTAAATTAGTTTTGTCTTATATACTTTATGATTTGTGTTTACTCTTCCATTAAAAACTTTATTTTATAGTTATGTAATTATAGTGTAAGTTTACCTTCAATTATAATCTGCTCCTTATCACAATAAAACGGCTTCTCAGATGTTCGTACGTGTGCTTTAAAATGATGGAAGCTTTTATTTAATAAATTAGGACGCTTTCTATCATCTAACTAACTATTATCTAAAAAGTAATAATTGTAATTTTGTAAACATTTAAAGTTTTTTTGACTTATCTAACAAAGAGACAGAAAAGTGTGTTAAATGATCCCTTGTATCAAGAGTCACCATAGGTGTTTCGTGTCATAACAGAACTTACTGGAAACAACTGCGCATACCCTGGGAATTTCAAAGTAGAACTTTACAAAGACGTAATGCATGTTTACTAGGGATATCTGTAATCTGTCAATTCAGTAAAATGTGCCTATTTTTAAGCAGAAAATCTCTGTTTAAAAAAAAATACGTCTGTTAAAGTAAATGTTACCTGCTTATGTCCAAGAAAGCGGACAGGAAATAGAAAAATCGGTAAAAATCTAGACAAAAAGCTATTAAGTTAAAATTGCATGCAGATTTTTAATGCGATAAACAAGCAGTTAGTCTGCCCGTCATATTTCCGGTAATAAACCTGTATAGACAATAAATTACACTCGAGCACTAATCACTTAATTGTAATGAACGGTGAGTAACTTTATATCCTTCGCGACAGAAATCATTTTCACGGCCGGTAGTATTTTTTGCAGATAATATATATAAGTTAGGTCCAATTATTTATTACCGTCCCGCTATTGAATAACGCTTTAGACGTTAGTAAAATCTTTACAAGCAGTCACAGTTCAAGGTAATAAGAGTCATGTGATATTGTTGGGACAGGTGATGTTGAATCTAACCTAACCTACTCTAATCTAACTTCACCTAACCTAAATCACCATTAGTATTAATAATGAGTAATTTAAAAAAAAGTATAAACAATTTTCCAACGTACAATTAATACACAAATTGGTTCTGAAAAGTCGACTATGGAAGGGCACAATAAATTACTTCATACCTACAGGTTTTCTGTCCTACATATCGTCTGTGCAGTTCTATGCCACTATTCTTCTTCTTCTATGGCGTCAAATTTCGAAGTCGAACCTTAGCCTCCATAATCACCCACCTCCATTTTCTCCTATCTTTGGCGATCGATGTCCTCCATAGTTTTATTTTAAGTAAACTATCAGCATCCCTCGCCACTGCGTCAATCCAGCGTGTCTTGGGTCTTCCGACAGGCCTTCTACGCTTGATCTGAGTAAACAGTACCTTCTTAGGTATTCGGTTGCCTTCCATCCTAATGATGTGTCCTGCCCATTGCAATCGGATGGTGGTGGTCAGATCATTGTCTTTATACAGCTTGTATAGCTCCTCATTGTGACGATTTCTCCATATCCCGTTTACTTGGATTGATCCATATATTTTACTCAAAATTCTCCTTTCAAAAGTATTGAGTATGTTAGCGGCTTGTGTGTTCAGAGTCCAAGTCTGGCTGCCATATGTTATCACTGGTCAAATACTAACTTTATATAATGTCACCTTAGACTGATGGTGGATATTCCTTGTCTTGAATATAGATGTGAACAAAGCATAATATGTTCTATTTGCGGCCTGTATCCTTTTCCTTATTTCATTTATTTCTTCATTTTTTTCTGCCATCCAACATCCCAAATATTTAAACTGATTAACTATTTCCAGGTTTAGTGGTTCAGTTTCAAACTGTTTAGTTTTCCTGGTTTTCTTCCGAGTGGTGATCGTAACCTTCGTTTTATCTTACCTATGTCAATCTTATGTATTTATTATTTTTTAATACAGGTATTTAAGATAGGTCTTGAAAGCAAAACGTTTTATTTAGTAGGCCGTATAGATTATTAAATTTCTAAGTAAAATTTTTAAAATGACACTTTTATGAAACACAATTCTTAGGGAATTCGTGTGTACTGCTAGCTACCATAAGAAGACAAAAAACTATACATAAGTTTAAATTTTGTCTATAATATCCATTCCAATATAATAAATAAATCCTATCTGATAAGGCTTCTTAAGTTACTACAATAAATTTTTACATTTTGATGTAACATACAAAATGAACAATCTAGTTAGTGAAACAGTGTCACAGGATGTCTGTGTATAAAGTACAGTTTGTTTGTCACCGTTCTTTGTATAAAATGTAGGTCAAACTTGTGTTATTTCCTAAGAAGGAAAAAATGCTAAACGAGTTTGTTTTACCATAGATATATTTTATATAATATTTTAGAAAAATGTATTAGTATATCACAATTATTAGTTACATAACTTAAAACCATATGTAATTTAATGTGTTTGTAATTAAACGGCATGGCAGATAGTTCTTTAAAAGACCGTATTAAATTCCTGAAAACTTGATTGTGTTTAATTGTATAAAGTCATAACAACTGTTGGAAGACATTGTGCAAATAGTTAACTGACTATTTCAGAATTTACGTTGTATCTACAATCATCTTTCAAGATCTCTTGATTATAATTACGTCTCAAATGTTTACACCAATTTCTTCTTTGTTGTACTAGTAATCAACCAAATGTATACTCTTAATGGTTAACAAAAAGGTGAATGTATGCAAATTTTACCATAGGTCTAGATTACTGAGTATGAGAATGCCAAATTATATTATGATTATTATGCTTGACACTATTTATTTGGCTGACGAGCTAATTTGTTAATGAATGCGTTTGTTAATAATACAGGTCAAAATGTTTTTATTTTATATGGTATAATATATTGTTAATCTGCTAATACGTGACCTCATTATTCTCCACGTTAGATTTTGTAGTCGGAACAAAAGTAAACACGACTACAGATGAGCACACAAACAATCGCTTATAATTCCCTTACAAGAAAATGTCAGCAGTATACGCTGAATTTACATTATTAATAAAAACACTAGAATTAAATATAAGTTTTTAAAAACTTACTGATACAAATAAAATATATTTTTAATGACCGAGTCATGAAAATTGACGAATGCAAATGAGTTGTGGTATAGCCACAGTGCTAAATTACTGCCGATAACATTAGGCAAAGTGTTACTAATGATTTATGTGGTATTACAGAGACCATTGCTTTATGTCACTTTGAAGTACAGGTAAGCGCTTAATTTTAATGTCAAATAGCAGAAACACTGATTTGCTTAAGTAAAGAAAGCAGGCTTTCACAACGGAAAATTAAGTGATTAATATTGTCACTAATATCAGGCTCCTATGACGTGGTATAAATTCACTAAAATCAGAGTTATTATTATTATTATTATTCGAGGGGAAAATTAGAAAGAACTCTTGGTTTTATAATCATAAAAACTATATGTCGAAAAAATAACGATGATTTTATTGACTTTTGTTATTACTTCCGTCATAATAATACTGTTCTCATTATAAACAACAACAATAACAACAACAGCAACAACAATAATAATAATAATAGCAAAAACAATAAAAACGAAAATAATAGTGACCCACAAGAAATACAACACAACTCTCGGCCTACAACACCTTGAAATCGAGGATCAAAGGGAAGTTTGCTTTGTGGGCCTCCTCTTCTACAAACATTCACATGGATAAGGCATACAGACGGTCTGTCTGCTAGATTCAAATCAACACCCAGTGAAATCAGATGCATCTCCCATGTCAGCTGGAGAGCTGATAGAGAAGTGCTGCTGCGCTTATATAGGTTCCTGATCCTTTTAAAAATGTGTGCGCAGGCTACTCTTCATTGGGAAAGTATATTCCTAAACTAATAAACGTAGTGTATAATGCAAGGATCATTTACGCCACTAGAGCCTTTCACTGTAGCCCGACAGTTAGCCTTTGTTTCAATGCATGAACGACGTCACTATAACTTCGAATTCATAAGTTCCTACTAAGTTTTGCATCAAAGACGCGTGCCCTGCCAACTCATCTAAATCACAAAGCGGCCCCTGAGAGCAGATGGGCACATACGAGAAACCTTGCACATCCACTTATTCGGCTGGGGTTTAAACGTTGGAGCTGTTCAACCAGCACAACTGTCCAGCCGTGCGCGTACATCCGATTTTGCCATCTGAAGTACCACCGTGGCTGCTTAGGAAACCAAAGTGCCATTTGAATGTAACCAATGAAGAGGAATCAGCAGTACACCTCCTTGTAAGGAAGCTTTGGATCTGTTCAGTGATTGCGGACTACAAAGCTCACGTTGTGCTTTATACTGAAGGATGGAAGAATTTAGACTTTGTGGGAAGCCGAGGACAGCAAGTATTTGCACCGCTGTGTTAAATGCCATTTGGAAGACTCTTCGGTATTGTTAACATCAAGAATGGAGGCACTTTGCAATCTCCACAGACGTTTTGAGCTTCATAACCACTTTAGGCAACACAGGAACAGACAGCCGTCTACTACAACAAATGGGAAACCTCCGCCATATTTTGCAAAATCAGGGTTTATAATTTACTTTTTATATGGGTGCTAAGCCATAAGAGCATCAAGGGCAATGAAGCGCGAAGGAAACGTGTTTACAATAAGCGCTGCCGATTTGAAGACAGTTGGCACATCAGCAACACTTTACTTGTGGCAGCAAAAGTGGAAAACCTTACGCACAAAACTGTCGGCGGCAGTTGGCAACATGCACTAGAACGTAGCTGACGAGAACAGGTCTGTTTCACAAGACTACGTATAGGATATACGAATCTCACGTCGTCGTACCTCCTGCAACCTGGACAAAAACGGCCAGTATATGAATGTGGCAGAGTACTCGGAGTAAGAGCCATTGTAGATCCGTGTGCTGTTTTTGAGTTTTAAGTATGACATATCGGGTTAAAGGCGATCTGTGAACAAACGTTCCAAATCATACAACATCGATTGAGAGAACAGCATAAAGCAATTATTCTATTCGTTAGCCAGTATTGTCAAAGAAATAAGTCTATTCCTTTTTTCTGTGTACAGATTTCATGTTGAGGAACAACGTCTGATAACGTAGATTTGAGTCGAACACTTAGAACAAAAATAACTACTTTGATTTAACAAATTTAAACTATGGCGTATCAGCCGTAAAAAGTATTAATTTAAATATTTATTAAAGTAGCTGAATACTTGCTACATTCTTAAGCAAATTATGAAAGGGGTACAATAGAATTATTATTTATATCTCTGGACATTTATTGATAACAAATATTGGACGTTTTATATTGACATTTATTGATAACTCCTCCCGACTGCATTCACGTCTCTGCTCGTATTGGCGTTCCGTTGTTATCTTCTTACGCATACTTAAAACACTGAATTTTTCATTTAAAACTTACATGTCTTTTAAAACTTAAACTTATTATCTTCTAATACCTACATAGATTTTTACCGACCATCAGTTACAGAATACTGGCATCAGTGTGATAAATTGTGCTAGAATATTGCAAGGATTAGATTTGTAATCAGTGATAACGTTTTGATATCGGGTAGCACAACAATTGTTTATTTGTACACTCACTCAAATATTATGTGTAAAGGTTGCAAACACGAATTGCTAAACCATGTGTGCCATATCTGATTTAAACAAAACACTTTATATTATCACGGTAGTGGAACAGCAGATTTACCGTGTGTCTTAATATCTAACTGGAAAGAATTTCCTGGAACGGTAGCGTGACACTTGAAGAGGGAGAGTAGGAGAGAAAAGGAGACTGTTGGATATCATTAAGAACAGGAATAGGAACGATTAATATTGGATATTATTAGTTTGGACACTGTTTGCGGCAAACACGATGTAATGTGGTGATAGACACACGGGGGGGGGGGTAGCAGATGGAAAGCAAATTAGAGGGCAGAGGAGACGCCACATGACTACATATACGTATGATAGCATTGAGGAAACTGCCCTTGCGCAGAATACATCTAAGCATCATGGTGAATAACTGAGTAGCCTACAGTTTAATTCAAATATAATTAATACTGCAGTTTGTATTCTGTTTGATATTATTTGAAATTTATTTAACACATTTTATAAAATAAACAAACATTACGAAATATCTTTTATTGCGATATTTATTGTATAAAATATGATAACAAAACTTGTAATTTTGTAAAATGTTATTTTTTCTACTTTTTGTATTTCGGTTATGTAAGAGTGTATTGTAAATTTAGGTTCTTTAAACTATGTCAAAAAGAAGTTTTGCTACCTTTAGAAACAAGTTCTAATTTATAAATAAGTAACGTATAAATTATTACTTATTAATAAAGAAGTAGAATCTATAAGCGGATAAAACAATATACACATGCAGGAATGAGGAAATTTAGTATGTAAAATAAGTTTACGAATTTTATATTTTTACTAGTAAAAAATTTATGACTATATTATAAACAGATACAGTTAAAATTTCTCCTAGAATGTTGACGTTTTCTACGTTTCCTGTCGTCTACTTTCATTATGGTACAACAAGTAATTATAGATACGCTAAAACATAACTCCATTATATAGGAATAATTACAAAATAATTTTTAATTATAAAGAACAAGGCAGTGTAATGTATTTTACGAAAACAATTTGTTACGATGGTCTCAATGATCGTCCTGTGTTACTGTGGCAAACAAAATACAGACACTAATGAAGACAGTAAATATCAGCTTCAATTAATCACAGATAACAGTTTGTAATCAACTAGTGATTGAACAAGATTTATACTTGTGCAATAATTCAAATTAATTTATCCACACGCAATAATAATATCAACTAATAGAGTCCCCACAATAATCACTTTTCACTAAGAATCACTTCAATAGCGCTGAGTAAATCGTCCAACATAAAACTGAAAACTAAGCAGCAGTTTCTGTCTATTTATAGGCTGTAGAGTTCCAGACTAATGTTTTGTAATATGAGTCCTTAACAAACACTCGAAATCTCAAGAGGGCACTTGAGTGCGGCCTTGGCAGAAACACGCACTGTGTAACGCTAGCCGAGAAAAATGTGGTACGACACTTTCCATTGTTCGAGAACGTTCCGTAATTGGGTAACAGTATGTATTTATCGCATATAATTATTATAACCCAAACGCTATAAATTTAACCTGTTTCAGAAATTATGTTAAGTGTATCCAGCATGTGTTTTTTGAATGGAGGTAAATACAGTACTTAACATAATAATTATCAATAATACTAAACATATTAGTCGCTAGTTATATCCAAGAATAAGTAAGTGTTTATACACATCTCGTAATGCTGTCATCTAGAAAAATGTCAACGTAACTAGTTAGATAAATACTGAGTCAAAGAACCGTACAAATAATCTAAGTTCGAAGGACTCTTCTTCTTCTTGGCAGTCATCCTCTTCTACCTATCGGGTGTCGAAGTTTTCGAGAGAGCTCTCCAGCTTGCCCTGTCTAGTGCCAAAACCCTGAGATGGGCCCAAACTGCTCCTCTGTTCTCTACACTATTCTTTCCCATTTCGTTCTGAGACGTCTTCTTCCTCCTCTGCCTTCTGGTTTGGTCTCCCATGATCGTCTCGAGTACCTTTCCTCATTTATCCTACTGACGTACCCAAACCAAAGCAGTTGCTCATTTAAAGAGAACATTTTCAAATTCTTCCAGAAATTAACGTTTCTTACCCTAACTCTACAAATTTCTCCTCAATTCCCCTCAAGAATCTTATCTCCATTGTCTGTGTTCTGTTTTTGTGTCTGTTATTTAGAGTCAATGACTAGCAACAGTACGTCATTTTTTGGAGCAACAGATTTGTACACTGTCAGTGTGTTTTTGTGACGTTTCGCTTTTTCCCAGAAACTTTGCATCGTAAAGCTTGCTTGCAGCTGAGATTCTCATGTCTAACTCTGACTAAATTCTGCCATCCTCACTGAAAACGGCATTTAAATATTTGACTGTCGCCACTTGTTCAATTTCCTTGTTCTTGATTATTATTCTGTGTTGTCTCGCTTTCCTACTAATTATCATTGACTTTGGCTTGGTAGGGCTGACAATCATATTATTCCTCCTCATCTTTTCTTCTAACATATTTATGTTATGCTGCAGAGTCTTTTCTGTGCTGGCAATCAGAACAATGTCGTTGACAAAAGCAAGGTCTGTGAAAAACACCGGTTGCAGCCTCCAGTTGCCTACCTTAAATTTCATATTTCACTGTTGACTCTCCTTGATAATAGCATCCATCAATACAACAAAACGGTAAGGTGAAAGAATATCCCCTTGACTCACTGTGGCTGAGGTCATAAACTCGCTTGATGTTTCGTTTGAAGTTCTGATTTTGTTGGGGCAGGTCTTGTAAAACACTTTGAATAGCTTTCGAAGTATTTAATGAAATTATTTTCAAACTCTGTTCAGTAAGTACATGCAACATTCCATGTTAAGAAAAAGAAAGCAGCGTTTCGGAAAAAAGTATTGTATTTCTTTAACATTAATTTTACCACTTTTAAATATATAAAACTTGCTTTGTTGTTCACGATTATTCACCTCGTGTTTGAAATAAGAAGCAACTGTTTCTTATTTACGCTGATTGTAGAACGTTGTTGAAAAGACGATACAGACACGTATAACGTGTTTGTGCAGTGTAATACAATCAAAAACAAACAGCTCGTATTTCCTTTCAAATCTAAACAAAACAAATATTTAGACATACGTTGTAATAATTTTTAAATAAGTGTATGTGTGTTGATGATATACTTATTATGGAGTATGAGACTCCGATGCAATCAAGCCACACTGTTTGGGCTAGCCAATTTGTAATAAATTAATAAATAAGTTGTAAGTTGTAAGGTGTTTAATTGGTGTGTAATTGGTGTGGCTCTCGACGTCTTACTGGCCTGAAACACTTCCTTAAGTTTCCCAGCTGGTCGAGTCCCAATGGTAGCAAGACCGGTCGAGTAGCGTAAAGTTGATGAAGAAATAGATATGCTCAGCTTCACCGAAAGTTTCAAAACAAAAATTATTGTTTTGAAGAAAATTAAAAAAAAAAAATTATGTTTATAAAAAAAAATAATAAAAAAAAATTTTAATTTTATTAATTAATTAATTAGGATCAATTAATTAATATAGGGCTGTGAAGTTTTAAACAGTGTAATGCTCTTCTGAAAATTTTTATTAAAGTTTTAGTATAATTTAAATAATCTATCACCACTCATAAGACTGTCTGTAAACCAATCGATATTTGTTTACCTTTCTATTTTTTTAGGTTATCTTCACTTACGGGTGGTAAAGTCCTTGTAGATTATCAATTAGAATTATATTATTGGTAATTAGTATTATTGAAGAAATAAAGAACTATTAAGTATTGAAAAGTATTAATGTTTTATTAAGTAACAGCAATATTGACTCTTATCGATTAGTATCGATTCTCAGGATATCGAAAAAAGTTACAAGTATATGTTATAAAAATTATATAGGGTTCTTTAAACAGCCAGTTATTACCAAAGTCAGAGAAATCGGGCTTATATTTAAAAAGTATAACGTTACAATCAAATTAATAGTTATTAATAAACACAGACATTGAATAATAAATTGTAAATATAATAATTGTTTTCACCAAACAGCTGTGATGAACCAAGAAGAGGCACTGGGTTTGTCAAAGCAAATGGCCGCCGTCAAGTTGATCAAAATGTGACTCGTCCCTGCTGCGTTCCAAATAATGTATTTTGACGCAATATTTCTGTTCTCGTGTCCGCAAATCTCTTGTTATATGTTGTGTAGTGACTGGTGTAGTGATTCTGGGTTGTATTTAGTGTATCTGTATAATTATTAGTTCAAACACTTTCTCCGATTCCGTCACTAATTTGGTTTAATGTATTATACAGTTTTCTAGTGCTTTATGGTGTTTTTCGGAGTAGATTTATATTGTTCTGTGTTATGGAGTGTTACTTGATCGTTTCTGTTATAATATGATAGTTTCAGAAGTATTTTACAAGTCACTCGCGATTTCACAATAACTCACTATACACTCGCTTTGTATGACGATTATAGGTTAGGTTATTCACGTTATCAAAGGTATGTCATGTTAACCGTTCAACTACCAATAATTAACTAACTGTTTCCTTCAGTTTCAATTAAACTCTTAGCCCATATAATATTATCCTTAACATTGTTCAAATATTTTTCACATCCTGTATGCACTTTTACATTTTCACTATATGAATGCCTATACTTTGGTTATTTGTCAATTTTATTCACTAGATTTGATTTAAATTAATCTTTCAGTTCATTCTGGTTATTTTCAGATTAAATAATGCCATTTTATAGTGTTTTCTGTCCAAAAAATAGTAATTTCACTTTCAGTTTGGTATACTCTGTTTGGAAGTCAAAACATTAAAATTTACTTCCTGTCATTATATAAATTCAGCCATTTTATCAGTTATATTTAATATTAATAATTCTATATTGTATTAAAAGGTTCCTATTCCCTTATTTTCTGGTAATTAATTGAATTAGTTGTATTCTGAAACATTATTCTGAAATATATTACTCCCATGTATAAATTTCTGAGTCTAGTCATTCTCATTTTTATTTATAATTCTGAATATAATTTATTAAAATCTCTCTAAATGGTATGTGCAATTATATGGCATGATCTCAAGTTTATTTTGTCTAAACCCCTTTTGTTTATTTGCATTTAATTGAGCAATTTCTCTGTTTTGATGAAGTTTGGTTTCCATTCTTTTGGCCTATGATTTTTTAACAATTTTTCTTACAAAATAATTTACAAACAATATATGATGTGTGATACCCTCTCTGACTTTTACAAATAGTATTATAAATTAAACATGCTTTCAAATTACACAAAAACAATTAGTATTGGTTACAATACAAATAACAGTCAAACAGAAATAAAGAATATTTTTTTTAAATAAATGGTTGTCTTCAAATCAGACATTTTGCAACAAAATTCCCATTTCCAACATGTAAATATGGTTTACAACAAAGGTTTTGTACTAACTAACATCTTAATTACTCTCTACTATTTACAAGTGGTAACTATTTTTATAGTTCTGATGTTAGTTGTTTCAGACCCAAACAAATGGCCTTATATCTAATACATTTTTAAACATTTTTGTACTATATACATAAAAAACCTTATATTTATATTCTTATTTCTAACTATTATTATAAGTAGGATTCTACAGTTTTTATACAGTCTTTTATACATTGTCTTTGGGTAATTGCACCCTGTCATTAACAAATAAATAGTATTAACCGTTCAAAAAGCACTATGACATCTGTTTTTCTTTTTTCATGTAAAACAAAAATGTTATTTTAAACAGATTCATGTCTTATGAACAACATATTGTCACAGCACACATTTTAAGTCATTGAAAAGTGCATATTTCATTGCATCCAATGTTTGTGATTGCCAAGAATGAAACACAAGGTTCATTTTTTATAATACCCAAAACTATCACTGGTTCACTTTGCACTTATATATTATGTTAATGCTAAATGGTCGTATAGTCTTATCAACATAATAAATTGGTTAGCGTTTTTTCAATGGAGATTTGTTCCATGGGTACTATATTATTGTTTCATCTTAGTTCACAGGAAACTTTTACTTTATACACTCCTCTCTCTTAAATTTATATACATGTGGTTTTTATTTCGTTATACTTTTATTTTTAGATATTTATTTTGGGGATATAGGGATTTGGGTGTCTTTTATAAGAGCATGACATCTTCTTCAGGATGCTGCCCTCTTCTTCTTTCTTCAGTCTTCTTTTCTCCTGCCTTCTGGGACTGGTATCTTCTCCATCTTCTTCTTGTTGCCATCAGGTTTCTTGGGATCTTCTCCATCTTCTTCTTTATTACAGAAATACACAACCTGTATTGGTTGATCTTGGCTTATTTTAGGGTTTCTCTTCTATTTATTCTTCCTCGTTGTGGGTTTGGTCATATTCAGTACTGCTTGGTTATTTACTTTTTACCTTCCTGGGTTATACCTTGAAAACCTTTGGTTATGAGACTGGTCTTGAATGACTCATCGCTAGTAACTCCTTTTATTTGAACTTGTATTTTCTTTATAATAATGATTTCTTTCCACAGTTGCTATGAATTAATCTATTTATATTAAACTTAATGCTTTCTTCCAAATTTAAATCTTATAACTTCATTATTCTAATGATCAATTGCCATTCAATATTATGCAAACATCTGTCACGCTACAGATTGCTCTCCTCCAGAAGTAATTATTTCAGACATGTTTATGGATGAAATAATTTCTTATGATAATTTCATCATTTCTTATAATTCATTTTCTTCTCCATTTTATATCGACTTTTTTATAATTAGAGTTTAATTAATTTTATATATATAATTATTTGTTTTACTACTGATCCTTTTCGGATAGTTAGTGTCTTCTGAGATATATTATAATTGTAATACATTTTCTTTCTATATCAACTTCGTGTTGTATCCTTGGGATATTAATTCCCTAACATTCCCTATCACGTGGGCTGGGGCAGATCAGAGGGGCACTGTACGCTACTTCTCTGCTGGCCATACACCACTTCTATAAATTGAGTACAGGGGCATATCCATCCCTGCTCAAGAAACATAATGCTGCTGGAATTATCTTCAGTCAGTCATCGAATAAATAAATAAAAAGTAGTCTCATTTTCGACTAATAAAAATATCTTTGGATTCTCCACTTCGTAGTCTCTCAGATTATCTCACATTTTCTATCTTAATAAATCTTCATAATCATTATTATACTCATTACATATATATTTTTCCAAAACTCTTAACTTGTCTGATATATTTAATTTAATTATGGTTGAAAACCTTTCTTTTAATAATTCTGTTTACTGTTTACAGTGTAACTCTCTTTCTTCTTCATCTGAATTCTCTTTATACTTTCTTCTGGTTATTCATAGTATTAGCATGGTCTTTATAAATAGTCTTTCGTATTCATTATTTGAATGGTCTTAATATATTATATTTAATTTTTTAACATTGTATCTTTACATTAGATATACAGGTTGTTATATTGATCATTTTATTTAAACATTTTGGTTCTTTCCTTTCTCTTAGAAAGTTATTAATCCGCCTTCGCATTCATTAGCATTAATTCATTTATATTATATTTCATGTGGTATTTATTCTCTTTGCATTTCATATAGGTCTTATTATTATCATTGGTTCAAAATCATCTTCTCCATATGTTTGGTATGAGTTGTTCTTCTTCGCTCTTAATTAACTGTTTTCATATTCGTTTCATAGGTAATTAGTCTCTTTGCTTCCAAATTTTTTGTTTTCTCTGGCATATTACACTCTTTTTTGTTAGTCTTCTCTACTCCTTCAAATGCTATTGTGAATGTCTAGCATTTATTCTGGATTAACGTTAACTCTCTTTTCTGAATTAATCACTTTATTTTCTTCTCAATTCAATCATAATTGACACATAATTATTTTTTGGAACTTGGTTAGTTTTAATGTAAAATTCAAACTATTCCTTTTATTTAATTGAAAAATATTTCTCATAAATCCTTGTAATATGTTGATCTTATCTTGTTTCAAAGTACTGACGTTCTATCAACATTCAAATTCTGTTTAATTCGTTTATTCCCAGAATTGTTTCATTCACAATTGTTTATAGTACTGTGATCTTACTATTATTTCTGAATGTTTTGGTATTTCTCCAAATTCAAATTCTTCTTGATTATTTACCATAAAGTTTTCTCATAATTCAGTGGTATTAAGCTGTGCTTACTTAATTTTAAACTTTTTTAAAATTAAGTTCAAAATTCTCTCTCTTTCTCTTTCTTCCATAAAGTTTTGTTCTAAATTATCAGGTTGTAGTAAGAAGTACTTACTCAATTTTAAATTTTTATAAATAACTTCAAAATTCCTTTCTTCTTAATTCTTTCATAAAGTTTGTTCAAAATTATCAGTGGTAGTAAGATGTTCTTACTAAATTTAAAATTTTTATAAATTAAATTAAAAAAATTCTTCTTATAATTCTCCAGAATGTTCTTCTCAAAATATTAGGTTGTAAGATGTACTTACATTATTTTAGGATTTTTTCAAATATTAAATTGAAAAATTCTTCTTCTTATAATTCTCCAGAATGTTCTTTTCAAAATATTAGGTTGTAAGATGTACTTACATTATTTTTGAATTTTTAAAATAAAATTAAAAATTCTTTTAATTCTCCAGAATGTTCTTCTCAAAATATTAGGTTGTAAGATGTACTTACAGTATATTTGAATTTTTAAAATAAATTCAAAATTCTAAAACTCACAACTCATTCTTCATAATATTTCTTCATAGAAGCTTGATTGTAACTCCTTTGATTTTTCCTGAAACGATTTCCCTCAACTCATATGTATTATTATGCTTATCATTTACCACAACATATGGGCATATATTGTACTCTACACTGGCCCATATTATTTATACTTTTGTAAGTTGATCTCCACTTTTTCTTTTCTTATAAATTTTCTTTTCTTTTATATACCCAGGAAGATGGACGATTTTCTTTATGTCGTTCCATTGCTCATATTTTTATTTGTAATGTGCATTTTCTTACATAGTCTTCATTCATAAAACCCAGTTTTGTTTCTATGTTTATTCTCCATATCATTTCCTTTCAATGATATTTATTCCGTCTCCTTCACCGTTGTTTTTCGCCGTAGTCGGTTATCATGATCTCCGTCCCTTTTCTTGATGGTGTGTGGTATCTGTGTCAACCAGGGTCCATCATGTCAGTTGCTCTTATAAAATTTACCCTAGGGCGCGACACTCGGTTATTATTACTGTTATTGTTTTTATTACTAAATTTATCATGATAATAATTTCGGTTAGGTTGGTAAGGTCTGTTATCATTATTGTTGGGATATGGATTTCTCTGACTGTATGGGACATTATTATGTTGGTATAAATTGTTTCTATTGTATGGATAGGGGTTGTTATCCCTAACGCCGTTAGAATTACCGATACACTGGTTATTACACGGCGGGTTGTTAGGGCCGTCGTAATTACTGGGTTGGTTCCCTCTATCATCATATTGTATACACCAATACTTTTCTGGTCCATGTTTTGTGTTACTTGACAAATATCTGTGAGGATCTTCATCTGGGTTATCACTTATTATTTGTTTATCTGAAACACCATAAGCTGGTTTACCATCACATATCCACTCTGAAGGAATATATTTTAGTCTAACCGTACCCTGGAACTGTCCTAGATGGCACGCTAATGGAATACATTCTGGTGATTCACCTGTGCCGTCATTACAGTCTGGTACGATATCACATTTCCATCTTTCTGAAATCCACTGTCCAGTTCTGCGCTGATATTGATCTTGTCCACATGTCGTATTCTGTTTACCTCTGGTCCTTTCCCATTGGTACACTACTGTCTTGTGGTAAATTATCTCTGAAATTACTTCGATTCTCCTTCTATAATTCATAGAATTCATGATGTCTTTGTCATAGGTAATTGGGATATTATTGCCATCAATTAACCCATGTTTCATCATCTCCAACTCTTCCTTCGTTTTTACCAAGTTTCTTGGATACATTCTCCTTTTCCTTTGCTTAATATTTTCCTTATTTCCACTAGTTTTAATTCCAGGTACTACCATTACTAGTTCCTGCGTTTTATCATTTGGTACTTCTTCTGGTTCTGGTTTGCTATCATATTTTATTTCTTCGGTCTTCTCCTTTCTTAACTCTTCTCTTTTCAATATGTCCTCTCTTATTTCTTCACCCCAATCATCCAGTTTCTTACCTAATTCTTCTTTCAATTCCTTACTTGTGGATTCCATTTTATTCATCATCGATTCGAAGCACTCATTCGTTTTCTTTATTATTCCTTCTTTAAAATGCAGGAGCATTTCTGTTATCTGGTCCCACTCTTCTTGTGTAGGATCTGCCATTTTTGTTTGTCGTTATTCCCTTGTTATTATCTTTCTCTGACTTTTTAGCTGTTGCCTAGCTCCAACTAGTGATTGGGCAGAATGTATTGGCCTTCCAATCGCTAATTAAAGCCCCACGTTGGGCGCCAATTTGTAATAATTTTTAAATAAGTGTATGTGTGTTGATGATATACTTATTATGGAGTATGAGACTCCGATGCAATCAAGCCACACTGTTTGGGCTAGCCAATTTGTAATAAATTAATAAATAAGTTGTAAGTTGTAAGGTGTTTAATTGGTGTGTAATTGGTGTGGCTCTCGACGTCTTACTGGCCTGAAACACTTCCTTAAGTTTCCCAGCTGGTCGAGTCCCAATGGTAGCAAGACCGGTCGAGTAGCGTAAAGTTGATGAAGAAATAGATATGCTCAGCTTCACCGAAAGTTTCAAAACAAAAATTATTGTTTTGAAGAAAATTAAAAAAAAAAAATTATGTTTATAAAAAAAAATAATAAAAAAAAATTTTAATTTTATTAATTAATTAATTAGGATCAATTAATTAATATAGGGCTGTGAAGTTTTGAACAGTGTAATGCTCTTCTGAAAATTTTTATTAAAGTTTTAGTATAATTTAAATAATCTATCACCACTCATAAGACTGTCTGTAAACCAATCGATATTTGTTTACCTTTCTATTTTTTTAGGTTATCTTCACTTACGGGTGGTAAAGTCCTTGTAGATTATCAATTAGAATTATATTATTGGTAATTAGTATTATTGAAGAAATAAAGAATTATTAAGTATTGAAAAGTATTAATGTTTTATTAAGTAACAGCAATATTGACTCTTATCGATTAGTATCGATTCTCAGGATATCGAAAAAAGTTACAAGTATATGTTATAAAAATTATATAGGGTTCTTTAAACAGCCAGTTATTACCAAAGTCAGAGAAATCGGGCTTATATTTAAAAAGTATAACGTTACAATCAAATTAATAGTTATTAATAAACACAGACATTGAATAATAAATTGTAAATATAATAATTGTTTTCACCAAACAGCTGTGATGAACCAAGAAGAGGCACTCGGTTTGTCAAAGCAAATGGCCGCCGTCAAGTTGATCAAAATGTGACTCGTCCCTGCTGCTTTCCAAATAATGTGTTTTGACGCAATATTTCTGTTCTCGTGTCCGCAAATCTCTTGTTATATGTTGTGTAGTGACTGGTGTAGTGATTCTGGGTTGTATTTAGTGTATCTGTATAATTATTAGTTCAAACACTTTCTCCGATTCCGTCACTAATTTGGTTTAATGTATTATACAGTTTTCTAGTGCTTTATGGTGTTTTTCGGAGTAGATTTATATTGTTCTGTGTTATGGAGTGTTACTTGATCGTTTCTGTTATAATATGATAGTTTCAGAAGTATTTTACAAGTCACTCGCGATTTCACAATAACTCACTATACACTCGCTTTGTATGACGATTATAGGTTAGGTTATTCACGTTATCAAAGGTATGTCATGTTAACCGTTCAACTACCAATAATTAACTAACTGTTTCCTTCAGTTTCAATTAAACTCTTAGCCCATATAATATTATCCTTAACATTGTTCAAATATTTTTCACATCCTGTATGCACTTTTACATTTTCACTATATGAATGCCTATACTTTGGTTATTTGTCAATTTTATTCACTAGATTTGATTTAAATTAATCTTTCAGTTCATTCTGGTTATTTTCAGATTAAATAATGCCATTTTATAGTGTTTTCTGTCCAAAAAATAGTAATTTCACTTTCAGTTTGGTATACTCTGTTTGGAAGTCAAAACATTAAAATTTACTTCCTGTCATTATATAAATTCAGCCATTTTATCAGTTATATTTAATATTAATAATTCTATATTGTATTAAAAGGTTCCTATTCCCTTATTTTCTGGTAATTAATTGAATTAGTTGTATTCTGAAACATTATTCTGAAATATATTACTCCCATGTATAAATTTCTGAGTCTAGTCATTCTCATTTTTATTTATAATTCTGAACATAATTTATTAAAATCTCTCTAAATGGTATGTGCAATTATATGGCATGATCTCAAGTTTATTTTGTCTAAACCCCTTTTGTTTATTTGCATTTAATTGAGCAATTTCTCTGTTTTGATGAAGTTTGGTTTCCATTCTTTTGGCCTATGATTTTTTAACAATTTTTCTTACAAAATAATTTACAAACAATATATGATGTGTGATACCCTCTCTGACTTTTACAAATAGTATTATAAATTAAACATGCTTTCAAATTACACAAAAACAATTAGTATTGGTTACAATACAAATAACAGTCAAACAGAAATAAAGAATATTTTTTTTAAATAAATGGTTGTCTTCAAATCAGACATTTTGCAACAAAATTCCCATTTCCAACATGTAAATATGGTTTACAACAAAGGTTTTGTACTAACTAACATCTTAATTACTCTCTACTATTTACAAGTGGTAACTATTTTTATAGTTCTGATGTTAGTTGTTTCAGACCCAAACAAATGGCCTTATATCTAATACATTTTTAAACATTTTTGTACTATATACATAAAAAACCTTATATTTATATTCTTATTTCTAACTATTATTATAAGTAGGATTCTACAGTTTTTATACAGTCTTTTATACATTGTCTTTGGGTAATTGCACCCTGTCATTAACAAATAAATAGTATTAACCGTTCAAAAAGCACTATGACATCTGTTTTTCTTTTTTCATGTAAAACAAAAATGTTATTTTAAACAGATTCATGTCTTATGAACAACATATTGTCACAGCACACATTTTAAGTCATTGAAAAATGCATATTTCATTGCATCCAATGTTTGTGATTGCCAAGAATGAAACACAAGGTTCATTTTTTATAATACCCAAAACTATCACTGGTTCACTTTGCACTTATATATTATGTTAATGCTAAATGGTCGTACAGTCTTATCAACATAATAAATTGGTTAGCGTTTTTTCAATGGAGATTTGTTCCATGGGTACTATATTATTGTTTCATCTTAGTTCACAGGAAACTTTTACTTTATACACTCCTCTCTCTTAAATTTATATACATGTGGTTTTTATTTCGTTATACTTTTATTTTTAGATATTTATTTTGGGGATATAGGGATTTGGGTGTCTTTTATAAGAGCATGACATCTTCTTCAGGATGCTGCCCTCTTCTTCTTTCTTCAGTCTTCTTTTCTCCTGCCTTCTGGGACTGGTATCTTCTCCATCTTCTTCTTGTTGCCATCAGGTTTCTTGGGATCTTCTCCATCTTCTTCTTTATTACAGAAATACACAACCTGTATTGGTTGATCTTGGCTTATTTTAGGGTTTCTCTTCTATTTATTCTTCCTCGTTGTGGGTTTGGTCATATTCAGTACTGCTTGGTTATTTACTTTTTACCTTCCTGGGTTATACCTTGAAAACCTTTGGTTATGAGACTGGTCTTGGATGACTCATCGCTAGTAACTCCTTTTATTTGAACTTGTATTTTCTTTATAATAATGATTTCTTTCCACAGTTGCTATGAATTAATCTATTTATATTAAACTTAATGCTTTCTTCCAAATTTAAATCTTATAACTTCATTATTCTAATGATCAATTGCCATTCAATATTATGCAAACATCTGTCACGCTACAACGTACACAAAAGTGTGATACAGAATATCAAATTAATTGAAGCCTCATGACATATCCATGTGTTATGTTCTTATATCAATATAGATAACGGCGATAAAAAAAGCTGAAGACTTCTTCAATGAACAGTGTTAGTTACAAATACCCTTTCATCTCAAAGAAAAATACCGTTAATCAAGGTAATATGAATACATAATAATTGCTGAAACATTCCCACTATTTAGTAAATGAATAACTTCAGGTCCATTACTTTCTACAAGATGTCTAATATTCAGCATAATAATATTAATTTATCTTAGTACGTTAGTGTAAACATGATATATTAAAATGACTTAAAACACTATTGACGTTATGAATTTATACGGAAAAGTTAATAATCACTGTGAAATAAAAGAAAAGGAAAGAATCAGAATGATTGTAATGATGAATTACTGTTTTTGAAAATATATTGCTGTAGAAACAGATATTTTAACACAATAAGTGAATTATAATTTATGTTTATAAGCAGCAAGGTTTATTTCGTTTTTAATACAGACCAAAAGGGGACTATTTCGTACATTGTGGAAGACAATTATAGTATCTAAGGTTTCTGTTTGCTCTAACTTTTCTATTTACAATCAACACTAGTACTTCGCAGAAATAAAGTGATGCTTGAATATACTAAAATTCTTATGTACGTATTGATTTGCGTATTTGGATGGCGAATAGAAAACTCTATTCTTCCTAACGATTGTACGGGTAATGTGGTTTGAAAGTTAAATTCAGTGCGCTGCAAAAAAAAAAAAAAAAAAAAAAAAAAAAAAAACAAGTTCGCTGTAAGTTCGCAAATGTGAACGTATTTCAGGGAAACCTATGCATATTTCATGTGGTTGCGAAAGGTAAAAAAACGATGCCGTGTCATTAGTATACCTTCTTTTCTCTTATATTCTCCAGTATGTAACTTTCACCAATATACTTGCCTTTGTCATAGTCTACCCTCCACTTGCGCTCATCTCTCTCTCTCTCTCTCTCTCTCTCTCTCTCTCTCTATATATATCACTCCCCCCTCTCTGTTTCATCTTATCGCTTTCCTGTTACGTATTTTAGTATCTTTACCTAAACGCTTCTTATAATGATTGCCGACTTTCATTCTTGTAGACAATCGGAATTTTTCAATAGGAGTGAGTCCAAAGTGTGGTCTCTAGGAGTTAATAATTAATGATATACTAAAGGGCAGAATATATTGTACGTTAATAACAATTACACACTCTAACGATGTTTCAGTGTTATAATAAATTGATGATATATACGAACTATTATCAGGAGGAGACAGTCAGTAACATACAGAGACTTCTTAGTTACTATAGGAGTTTAAAGTTACATTAATGTCATATACCACGAAGCCGTGGAACTAATTCAGATTCTGAAGTGGATATGACCTGAACAAGAATCTGTCTTGCTAAGTGATATTACCATACGTCTGGATATAATTTGGAATAATTAGATAGAATTTGTGATATTCAATTACAGTAAAACACTGTCTACTTTCTTTATTATAGCTTGCAAAATGGTAAAATTATTTTTGTGTTTTTGCACGTTCTGTAAAGTACAAACAAAGAGGCATCCGATACTCTTTCTGCCAACTAAATAACAGCATATTGGAGGAGGAAGGATACACATGAAATACAACTTTTAACATTCACAAGATTTTTCCAGCATTTACTATAGCCACAGATAATGCACTTTTGGGAGAAGTAATTGAAGGATAATATAAGCTGAAGCCCGTTTTACTATACTTACTATACACTTAGTAGGCTATTTGTGCTTTAAAAAATTATTGATAAAAATTCCTTCAGTAATAAAAAATGCCAACCATCGGTTACAGCATCTCTACGTAAGAGTTCATGCACTAATTATTGACAAACTGTATAATCGGAAACTAGAACATAAACTCTTTATTAATAGTAATTAGCAACGAGTAACAAGGAACAAACTAGTTAGTTCAGTGGTTATATAACTGAATTAACCTTTAATGAATTTTACACATAAATGGAGGGCAGACAAAAGAATTTTTTCATAGCAGCCAAAACAATGAGGTGTGAAGGTTAGTTAGTTATTCCATATGTTCGGGGAACTACAGAAAGAATTTGGAAGATCCCAACAAAATATAGACTGCGTACAGCCTTTCACTCCCGTCTCACTTTAAGGTAAGTAATAATAATAATAATAATAATATTAATATTACTATTATTATATTATTATTATTAACGCACTCAAACTGCATAAATTAGTATGTAAAAATGTTATATACAGTCTCCTGTGTAAATGTGAATTACGGTATTTTGGCGAAATATATTTTCCCAACTGTTTCATAATCCAAAATGTTCTACAATAAATAAGCGTTAGTGTGCAAAATGTTGCTTATCAATGACCGTGTTATCAAATTACAGTAATTTTGATCGATAAACGAAAGTTGTATTCCTATTAGTCTTCAAATTTTTTATTCCACCCAATATGTCAAATATGACATAACTAAAGGACTAAAAGTACTATGATATAATGCGTTGACATTTATCGAACTAATTCAATATCTCTTATACTGTCAATACCTTAGCGGTTCGTCAGCTGGAAACACTACAAACAGAGATTAAAATACAATAAATATTTCCCCTTATGTTATTGATTGATTACTCTTTGATCGTTTTGAGAGCAGCTTAATAGATTGAAACAATTGTCAGAGGTAAATAATAAATTGTGAAAATTACCAAGTTTTTGTATATTTTTAAAACTTTTCCCTTATGTATTCAACAAACTAGAGAGAGCAGACAATTTACACACAAATATTTTGATTATGCACGCAGCTCAAGCTATCAGAACACTGGCTTAAATTTTGGATTTTTAAGCTGCTTCTAATAACAATATTACTTTCCTGACTTCGCATATCATGGGCTTTCCGTAAATAATTTAATTAAAATTGAAAGCCAAATTCATTTATCATCTGCATAAATGCCACATATCAACCAGGGAAAAGGCATACCGATATGAGCGTGCCGAAACTGACATAAGGGCTTGAAATAAAGATAAAACATTTAAAGTAATTAACTAAGGGGAAGAGAGAGTAGATATGATATAAAAAGGGAAAATATCAGACCGCTTGTTACAAAATAATTTGTGTTAAAACAATTGAGATAAGAGAAGCGATGACTATTTCAACAAAACTACGACAACATCTTGCTTCATAACGGAAACAAAATGATCTGGTTATGAGCATAGAAGTAGCCCGTTGGGATTAACAAAACCGGTAAAGTAAAAAAAGCATTTGCAAAATTGATTCTGTAAAAACGTTTTTACAGAAATTTTCAAAAACCATAAATTTCTAAACTTTTTGTTTGATAAATAAAATCAAGAATATTGTTAATTTATGACTAAATAATGAATTTTATATTGTATAAAAATTATTATAAAACTATAAGAAGGAAATAATTAATGTATTCTTCATCTTTTTTACTCAAATTTTTTTCAGAAAATTCCTCAAAAGCTTTTCCTGCTTCATTACCAAGTAGAAATTCCTGACACTGTAGGCTGTTTAATTTTACATAATAGAAAGCTTGTTTACATCATTTCAATTTACGTCAAAATTCCGGGAACTCTGCACCTTAGTTTCCGGGTATGATTATACTTTACTGTTAAGTCATGCTTAGAAATACGCGCTTGCTTTGTATGTACTCACACGTGTTAGTACTCACAAATGTATTGGTGTGTTAACAATATAGGATTGAAAACATAAATCAATGTAAATTTTATAAATTAAAAAATGTCATAGGCGTTTCTATTTACATGAAATTCTAAGCATTTTCCTTCTCTTTACCTGTTCTCTTTTATAAACACTTCCGGTTTTATAATAAACAAAATGTTATAATTTTAAAAATTACCAGACAGTTTAAAATAAAGAGAAAACTGTAATTTAGTTAGCTATTTAGATGAATTTCATGTGTATTTTTGAAACATATATGAGTTTATCATTGTATCATTTATTGTTTGTGGTGTCTGTAAAATTAAGGAAACGCTTTACATTATATCGTAACTGAAATGAAAATTGAAAAGTGTAACCTTTCTTTTGTTGACTTTTTGAAATCACTTAGACCTGTAAGTTTCTTTTTATGCGTTGGGAATCGTATTTTCAAAACAGTTCCCCATTCTTGTCCTCAAAATAGAGACGTTAACAGTTAAATACTTTATTGTAATGCAAAATACAATATATATTTAATAAAAAATTATAAAGCGTAAATAATAATTAATTTTTAATTATTAATAATTCTTTATTTTAGTGTGGAAATAAACGACATGAACCTATAACTCTGCGTATAAGATAGTCTTGGGAAAGGCAATGTTATACACAAGATTATTGTTACCCTAGTATTTGCAACATCATGTTTTCTTACTATAAGTCTAATTACATGACTAGTCGTATATGTAAATAACTAAATATTTAGGCCATTTTTTTTACATTTGTTGAAAAAAAATGTAACTCAGATTTTTTAAAGTTTTATCAAGATTTTTTAAACACTATAAACACTATATTTTTTAAACGTATATCAAAAATTTGGTGGATTATTGTACGCTGCGGACACAAGCGAAATTACTTTTTTACCAAGTTAAATTTAAATTTAAATAAAAAAGAGTATTTTTTAGTATTTTATTAAAATGAACACTTTAAAAATGAATGAAATATATTGTTACGTAATGCGGAAAAAGTGTAGCGTAATACGCAACGTTCTACAAGTTTCTCTAATATTCCAGCTCTAATGTGTGTGTGCTTAAATAATGCTGCTACTTTGGGGGTGAAAGACAATTACGCGTCAACTATCTGGTCTATACCAGATCATACCGGTCCGCGCGTGCTACGTTCAAGGCCGCAATGAATTACGTTCTAGTGACTTCTAGTAGACGCCTATTAGCCAATATTCTGGAACCTCAACGGTGTATAAATACAAGTACTCAGCGACGCTCAGTTCAGTTATTGTCGGCGATTACTCTGTGCTTTCAAGTGGTTATTAGTGAAAAATAATTATTGTGACAAAGTGTTATGTGTTTTATAATCAGCGGGACAATTGTGATACAATTGTTTTTTATATTAGTTGACATTTTATTGCGTGTGAACAATTTTTATTTGATTTGCTGTAACAGACTAGACTATCTTGTTGATTACAAACTGTTCAATTGTGATAATTAAAGCTGGTGTTTAGTGACTTAATTGGTGTCTTGTATTTTGTTTTTCCACTGTACCATACGGCGCGATGATCAAGTAGACCGTCGTAACAATATTAAAATTACGAAACCTACGGCTGTTGACATCGTGACGTAGGCCGCGAGTGTTTAATAACATTTCTTACCTGGTGTTCATTGACACAACAAATTGAATTCTGCTGTTACAAATTATAAGACAGTTACATTCTAAGTGTCAGTCTCCGAAGAAGCTTGAGTGAGCTTTCGTTCTGTACGCTACACCAAATTTTAGCAAAAAGTTTTTATTTTCTAATTAGTTATTGCCATAGTGTTTTATAACGTGTTATTAAGTATTATGTATAGTGCACAGAAAATATACAGCAAAATTTAACTCAAACTCATCATCATCGTTACTATCAACATCTTCTCAACACGGTATAAGAAACTTGCTGCCTATTCCTCCTTCAAAGATTCTGCAGTCATCTCTTCCCGGGTCTACCTACACATCTGTGGCCTACTGTATAGGTTTGTATAGCCAGTGTGGAATCTGACATTCTTCCCAAGTGTTTTTCCGACCGTTCTTTCTGATCTTATAATTTTCCATTCAAGTTCAAAATTTGTGAGTCTTCTCCTTTATACGGTCGCATTTAGAACACCTTTTAACTCACATCGTAAGAATGCCATTTTCGTGGTCTGTATTTTACTGTCTTCTGTTTTGTTTATTGGTTGCTGTTCATTTAATACATATTTAAATACTGTTATTTATAATTCAAGTTTTCTACTCTAGTATTAAAGAACACTGAAGAAAAGAAATAATAGGAGTGTATAAACAATAAAATTATAAAGAAGTAAAGTTCTTAAACCCTTATATATAATTGAATTTATTAAGTGCTATCTCTCAATGTTATTAGTACATGTAATAAACTGGAAATGTGCACACAACTAATACACCAAAACGTAAGCAACCGCGATTGTATTTAAGAGATTTTTTGTTGTAGTCTAAAAAACGCGTACATTTTTCAAACTTCTTTTTTATATAAACTAAAATAATCTACACATTTAGTTATCACTTTTGCTTTTATTGAATATACAAATATTGGTACATTCGAAATCTAATTTTTTAGAGTTAAGAATGGTTTTGTAGGGAAGTAGTTAATTAAAGTGCATTACTATAATTATTATTCTGATTGTGCTAATAAAATTATTTGTTTTACAATATTTGTAGAAATACTTTTTTACTTCACATCTGTGTTACAGTTTTAAAAAAAAATCCTAAATTTCGCGTGAGAAGAAACACTTGTACTCGTTACCATCCACGCTTTGTCAGATTTTCACACTGACATGTTTTTATGAGTGTATTGTATTCCCTCTTGCCTGATAGCGCGTTTTCTGTTGTTTTGTTTGTTTTGTTAGAAACAGCCAACAAACCATGTGGGAATTTCTACTCAACTACTAAACACCTGTCTTCTGAAACACCTACCATAAACTACATACTAGAAAAGAACCAATGATTACTAAACGGTTTATAATTTTTTTCAAAATTTATTAGATTGTAAGTTTTGTATAGTTAAAATACAGTAATTACATAATTTAAATAGATAATTACAAGCATATTAGCTATTTAGGAACTGTAGTAAATAAAATTACTCTGATACGTTAATTTTTATAGCCGTATAAATGAAAAAGAGAATGAATTTAGATACACAATAAAATTATGATGAAGGAAGTACACAAATACGTGCTTGAAACTTATAAAATTAATACAAATAATTATAGAAAAACTTCGTGATTAGATTATGTAATAATAATTGTTAAAGTATAAAACTGTTTATAAGTAGATTTTGAGGACAGATAATTAATAATTTGCTTTCCTATTTTTTATCAAATTGTAACTCAACTATTTGTACTCAACTATTTCACAATACGGAGTTTACAGAATGAAAATACAACATAAAATTATCTTATTTTTTTATATTCTATTATAGAATGACAAATGATGAAGTGTTAGACAATGAACATAGACAGCGAACATTGTGTCTATTTTTACTGTAAATTTTAGAAGTAATATTGCAGTCTAATTTTTCTTGGGAAGAAGAAATTCTGTTTCAACTTTTCCAGTGAGTAAAACACTTAATGTCGGATGCACATAACAACGTAATAGGCAAATTTGTTAGTTAAGTAACTTATGCTTCACCCAATAATAATGTTGGAACGTTGGAAACATCAATATATACAAACTTTAGACCAAGCAATAATGAACGTAAATCACAAATTTTTTGTTTGCTTTACAAGACAGTCTTTGTTTTTATCAGCACCAAATTTTGTTTGGCATTCAATGATAGGCTTATAGTAAAAATTTAAGCAAAGAAAATGAGTTGCGTAATACTGAGAACCCGAATGCTTACAAACATGCCACCCTCTTACGGCTTTAACAAACAACACTGTACACTCTAACACAACCATCAAATAACACTCACTTATCGCAATGAAAAACACCCAGTTTGCGGAACTCTCAGTGTCGTTATATATCTAGGCAAGTTTATTTGTAGAGACGAAACGTGTTTTTCGTTAGTCGGGTAACGTCATATTTCTAGCATTACCCATTTACGCCTGAAGGTTCTGAACGAATCTTGTACTTGCGTCAACATCGTGATTCATGTATACATGACAAGCGGTGTGGAAGCTTTGTATGCCATTTATGATGCATTTTGGGAATGTTGATTTTAATTAAAAGAAGGAAATATAATAAGACTAATAAGACAATTATTAAATCCTGCAACACACGTAAACAATTTATTTACTTAAAACTAACTACTTTTTGTTTATTTTAGTACTGTGTGTTCTGAAGTAAGTAAAATTTCTTTAATAAAGAATAATTTAAAATGATAAATAAATATCGCTATGGAGAACCATATATGACTTCCCTGTTCTGAGATTTATATTTAAAATCATTTACTTGAATTCGGTTTGATAATTTCTAACAAATTAGGTGTGTTCCTTGTAAATCGGGTTTTATGTTCAACAAATTGAAATAAAATATTCCATAGAAACTGCTTCTTCGTTGCAGATAACGTAGTCCACATATAAAAAATTATCCCCTCCTTTTTCAAATATCATTTTTATTTATATAAAACTACACCCTCCCCCTTCAAATATCTTTTTAATTATAGGTATTTCATCTACTATTCTACAGTGGATAATTATGACATTCTTTTCAGGATTTCTTTTCTATTAATGAAAACTAAGTACTTTACTTTTGTTAAATCGTAAAACGTTGCAGGTAAACAACCAAATCCCCTTAACCTATCTTCACCAAAATAAGTAGCACTTGAGTGATCTAAAAGTGGGGCACATATGCAAAAAAATTTTGGAATCTGTTTATCGTTTGCTAGAAAAATATTCTACACACAGACTCTTTTCAGAAAATGATTTTTCCTAAAGTTTTGAGGGCAGTAAAATTACAATCATCCCTTATCTCGAACACGTTTTTTTGTGTGATGAGTATACTTCCATTTCCTTGCGGAACATGGAAGTAAAAGGAAAGAAAAATATATTTTTCATAAGTAGTTTTCTACAACAAAATTAATTGTATATTATTTTTAAAATTAGATCGTAATGTCACAAAACGATTAACTCTATGTAGAAATATGTTTTCGTTTGTTAAAGTTATCAAATATTACTATCTGTTAATGATAGACTTCATAATGAAAAAAGCTTCAATTTTTAACTAGAAACGCATTTATCAATGAAAGGGAAAGATTATTTTAGAATTGTTATAACTTATTTAAATCTCGTAAAGGTGTTTTAAATAATTTATTAATTTAATTACATATTTTTAGAATACAAGTCATTTAAAATCCTTGGATTTCGTTGTCCAAGACGTGTCCGTTACTTAACTAAATAATTTAATACTATAGTGATATTTAGTCATTTAAAATATTTAAAGCTTTTTATGTGTAGCAGTAAAAACGTTTGTAATCATGTAATATAGCCCTGCAGTGCATACATTTTGCACAGAATTACATCAACAAATCATTTTCATGTATACTTAATTATAGACTATAGTTTAATTTTTAATTTTCTATGTAGACTTGCATCATTATTTCCAAACTGATTTCAAAAGCATTACAATAATTATGGTTTAGGCTACTTGAATTTGTTAAAATCAATTTATGTACTGATGATATTTTTATTTTTATTTTTAAACTGCGTTGCTTTCATACCTAAGTTATTTTGGTTTAGACAGAACAATTGATAAATTTTTATGTAAAAATGTTCTGGATAGTACATCATGTGTAGTAGTAAAAATTTTGATTTTCGATATTCAAGTGTAAAATAATGCTTCTAATTTTAAAATAATTTTTATAAGTCCAAATTAAATATGTTTCTATAACTTATGTTTACGTCCACATTTCAGCGATTTTCAATGGGTTTTCCGCTTATTTTCTTGCTAATTTAATAAAGTAATTACTTTCCAATCGTACCCTTTTTTAGTGTGGCCCCATATGCTTTTTCTTGTTTGTTTCATTGGTAACTATGTTCACAAACACAGTGTTACATAAATGTACAGCCTAGTACAGCCAAATGTATTTCTATGCCCTTATGCGAATAGCCTCCTACTACACGTGGTTCGTTTCAGTACCAAACACACGTGGCACGTTGCACACAGTAAGATATACTATTCTTGCTACTTTCATTTTCAGAATGTCAGTGACGCAAAAGTTGGCTTTTAAACACCTACATAACGTGTACCACTTTTAATGTAGTTATGAGTAAAACAAGCATGCTACTAAGTGTCAGTAAATTTTGTCTTCATGCCAACGCCGTTGTGAAAATAAGTTATTCTCTTCAATATATTAAATTTATAGACCTTTTAAACTCTCTAGAATTTTAAAAACACACATAATTTTCTTTTTTAATATTTGTAATAAGCAATTATTTTTGTCACTTACAGCTGCATTTTAATTATTAATCCCTTTGACCTCCATTAGAAGAAACTGTAAGTATCATAGATGATACCTGATTATGAATGACAAAATTAAAAAAATTAAGTTACATTTAGATTACACCTTTAGATTATCCAAAAAAAAAATTACTCCAGAGGTTTGTCTCAGAATCACAGTCCCTTCATCTCTGGTATTCGCTGTGGCAATAAAGTTATTCGTTTGTTTATAAAACCCAACACAGAAAAAAATTTGACAATGGTCAATATAGCAATGATCAAAAGTTAGCTCATTTTGGCCATATGTAAAATAAAGTTAATCGTATCCACCGTCGTTTTTTGTCTGACACCGAGATCCTTCATTAGACGTGTCTATGCTGCTGCCAGCACAAAGAACATAGATTTATTCATTTAGTTTGCTATTTAACTCGTGTGTGTGTGTGTGTGTGTGTGTGTGTGTTTAAAAGTTTAGATATGTCAAAAGTACAGCTCAATTATAGGTTTTAAATCTATGTAACACAGAAATAACTTGATTTAATTACAGAAAAAACAGCCATTTTTTATTCTTTCCTTTCCTTGTAAATTTTTGTATGGAATAGTGATGGCCTTTGTTAAAACGTTTTGTGCATATTTACGTAGTAAGGAGCAAAGTTATATATAAGCCAATACGTAAAATGAGCCAAATTGGTAGGCTAATTGAAGGTAAACAAAGACATAACGGTTACACAGTACAACAATTTTTAAATAACGGCTGTGTAATTAAGAGCATACACTCGTGCACAAGTATGTTTATTTGCTTGTGATCTACGTTTCAGCACGTTTATCCATTTGTATCCATACACAAACTTGATAATAAATTCATTGATTCAGTATGGATTATGTACGGAATATGATCCAATATGAATATGGATTCATTGATTCAATGAGATGTTTTTATTCTTACTTGACAAAGTACGTAACTAATAACTCCGACGGGCGGTGAAGAATTTAATTATTTTTATTACCGAAGATAAACAGAACAACGTCTGAAGTAAAAGATTCTTATTTATTTCTAAAAAAGTGGCAACAAAAGTTGCAGAAATGTATAATGCTACACCATGTTGTTGTTGATGACATTGACGGCAGAACCTCTTCTTCGAAAGCTCATTAATAATACAGACGGATGACGTTCAAGATGTGACACTATTGTCTGTCTTTATGCATTTATCACTGCTTGCTACAACGCATATTTAATTTTGCAGTGATAGAATCCCTGCTGAAAATTAAAACTAATGCTGAAATATATTAATAATTTCCGAGATATCATGGTAAACATAATGTCTAGCTCCCTTTGCATCATGAAATATTGCAGCCATCGCCTCAAGGTAATAGCCGTAAATTTTGTTTCTCTACGTTCTTCCATAATTGGGACATTATGAATATGAACACACACACACACAATAGGTATCTTATATATGATGTAGTCGAAACAAAATATTTTTTAAAGTAAGGAACACATCATGAGTGTGGACTAGTTTAGTATAAGTAATAAATAAATCAAGAAACAAACAATAGCAACAGTGGATTTACGTCTATTTATTACGTTAAAATTTCATTCCATTTATAATAGTATACATTCAAGGACTTAGATATTTTATAAGATTATGACTGAACTCAATAACAGGAAAAGAAAGTTTACTTGTATTTTGATATGAAATATTAGGAGATAATTATTATTTCTTTGTTACTCTTTTTAGCACTGTGTGATTCTCTTTACTTGTCGCTTTCATTGTGATTGCTTCTCTATTTTCCCTTCACTCATCTTCAGGAACACACAAGTGCGCCTACATTCACACTTTTAACTCGGAATTTGCGACATACCAGAAAATCGAATGTCGAAAAGGGGATCCACTGTCTGGTGAGCCAGATAGTCTAGTTTCTATCACGTTCAAATAACAATTTATATTAGTTTTTTATTTATTAACTACATATATTATATGTCGGTTAATATACAGTTTCCTTTAATGAATTGCAATGCCATTTGTTGAAGACAGAATGACCAAAAACGGAGGAAGACTAAGCTTTTGTCTAAAGTTATGAATATAAAAATATTTAATGTGTATTGTCAGCGAAACAGGTACGAGTGTAGTTATAAGCAGAGTTGGTTTGGATTACCACTTACTAAAGAGTAAAGTATTGTTCCAATGCTCAAAGTATAAATTGTTGAAGGTTAATATTAGTATCAGAAGTCATGAAGATGAATTATTTCGGCTTCTGTTTTCACATGATATAGATATGAAACGGAACGATGTGGTCCACCTAAGCAAATGGAACACAAAGCAAGTGGTTATAGCCTCAAATGAAGCTGCAAATCAAGCCCTTTGTGAACCTGGTAGAAAAGTAAGTCTTTGTGAATATTGGAATACCAGTAGTAATAATTAGTGAAACAAAATAAATACATCCTTCATAAATAATTGACAACGAAAAATATGTTTGATAGGAGCATAATAAGCTAAACAAAGAGGAGAATAAAGCTGTACATAAAGCTAAACGTACAAATGTAATGGGATTGGTTATTGAAGCATCGAACAAGACTGAAAAGTGGTAAATAAGACTAATATAAATCTCAGTGAAAGACTTAAGATTAGAGTTATTGATCCTAAAAAGTGAATAGAATATAACAAAAAAATTTTAGCTAAAAAACGTGAAGAGTTGGGTAAAAGGTTCTAGCTACAGATAGTGATCATGTGTTGCTAGCTACAGACGAATGAGGAGAACTAACACTTAAGAAAATTAGACAAACAGCGGCAAGCATGTAAAACTGTAAGGCTCCAGGTTTAGGTGGAGTGTTATAGAGATATTCATAAATGGATTAAAAATATTGTTGAACTATTTGCGGAAATATATTTAATATTATTTTAAGATGCGATAAATTATTACCAGAATAGTAGACTGTCTACTTGTAACTCATAATGTATATGGCAATTTTTTTTAAGTCTGTATAAGACTTTTGTTTATACGGAAATTAATAAGTGAGGGTATTATAAAATACCAAAATCCTGATTTCAGCGCAATTATATCACACTTCACCTCACTTTGAAAACCTGTTTTATAAACTCATAAACTGTGTATAAAATGCATATGTAAATCTATTTGACAAAAATATATATGCTATATAAAGAATAAGCTTACATCTTATGAGGTACACAAAGTGAACCGATTAATGGGAAGAACAGAAAGGTAAAATAGGCTGTAGCAAAACAAAAAGAACAAAGTAGGTCAATTTCAATTAGAAACAAATTTGTTTTTGGAAAAAGACAAACAATTATTAACTATATCCAGAAAGCAAATATTGTTTTTCGAAGTGGTATGAATTAAGATTTGGTATGTTAATTTTGCTGCCAAAGGCACCGTTTCCTGAGCTTCTCTACACAGCTAATTTCAACAGATGGGCTGTTAAAAAAAAATATTGTTACGACAGGACAGAACATACTAGGTGTTTCTCGGCTATTCCAGTGGAATCCGGCTGTAATGTTGTGTGCGTACGTGATTATCAACATGCGTTAGCGAGATTTTTCCAGACTCACCGGTCCCCGCGCGCTGTGTGCAAGGCCGCAATCAAATACTTTCTGGTGTTTTCTAGTAGCGCTAACGCGTAGTATGGATTATTCTGGAATTTTAACTGGGTATAAGTATAGGCATTTAGCGGCGATTCGTTCAGTTTACTTCGGGCGATTACTCGGTGCATTTCAAGTGGCTATTAGTGAAAAGTGATTATTGTTCGTCACTATATTAGTTGCCATTGCTATTGCGTGTGAACAATATTTATTTGCAAAGGTCTTTTTTTTTTAAAATATATAAAAACTTGGTACGTTTCACAGATTTTATTTAACTCTAGCAGGAGTTTCGACTTCCTAAGCCATTGTCAAACAGACGAATGAATTAAAGAACCTAAACACAGGATGTAAGTAAAGGTGGTGATGGCCATCTCTTTAGGGCGTGTATTGGAACATCTGTGTGGGGGGTTAAGATGGAGAGGGGTGCAGGAGCTAAGGGAAGGTCAGGTGTCTGTAAAAACTAAATACAATCTGAATGCGAAATGTAAAATTAACTAAACTAAATATAATCTGAATGAAAAATATAAAATTAACTAAACTAAATAACAGCTTTTAATAAAGGATATACACAAATTTCTGTTTGTTCATTTGTTAAATTTTTTTATTTTTTATTGTTTTTTAATTTCTAACAAATCCATTTTATTGCCTTTTTTATGTTGTGGAGTAGTGTTATGTTTTTTGTATCTATGAAGTGATTGTGTTGTAAGTAATGATCTGCAAAACCTGTATTGGCTGCATTGGTTAAAATCGCCTTCTTATGTTCAGGAATGCGATGTTTCAGAGCACAGCCACATTGTCCGATATAAATAGCATTGCATTCTGCACAGTGTACGAATATTTCATAGACTCCATTTTTCTCCAGTGTGTTTGATTTTTCTTTATTGTTGACTAGTACTGAAAAAAGGTTACGTTTGTTTACTAATACCATGTTAAGACCATGGTTTCATAACCTATTATTAATCATAACTGTTATAAACGGAATGTAATTTGTTAAATGAAATTTTTTGTTACCCTGATCTGGCTCTATGGAATAAAATTCTTTTAAAATAATTTTCTTTTTCTTTTTTAATTTAAGAGTTTATTATTCTTTCATCATAACCTTTATTTTGTGCTATGGCTTTTATAATATCTACTTCTTATTGAAATTTTCTTTGGATAAAAAATTATATTGGTTAATCGTTGCAAGGAACTATATTGTAATGGTTAATCGTCTCCTTATAGTTCCTTATAATTCCTTTATAAAAAAATCAAGGTAACAAAAAATTTCATTTAACAAATTACATTCCGTTTATGACAGTAATGATTAATAATAGGTTGAAAAACCATGGTCTTAACATGGTATCAGTTAACAAAAGTAATCTTTATTCACTACTAGTCAACAATAAAGAAAAATCAAACACACTGGAGAAAAATGGAGTTTATGAAATACACTGTGCAGAATGCAATGGTATTTATACCGGACAATGTGGCCGTGCTCTGAAAGATCGCATTTCTGAACATAAGAAGCGATTTTAACCAATACAGCTAATACAGGTTTCGCAGATCATTGCTTACAACACAATCACTTCATAGATACAAAAAACATAACACTACTGCACAACATACAAAAATGTAAACAAATGGATTTGTTAGAAATTCTAAAAATTAATAAAGAAATAAAAAATAACAAAAATTTAACTAATGAATAAACTGAATTATGTGTATCTCTTTTATTAAAAGTTGTTATTTAGTTTAGTTTAGTTTATATTTTGCATTCAGATTATATTTAGTTCAGTTAATTTTATATTTTACATTCATTGTATATTTACTTTAGTTAATTTTATATTTTTCATTCAAATTATATTTAGTTTAGTTAATTTTATATTTTGCATTCAGATTTTATTTAGTTTTTACCGACACCTGACCTTCCCTTGGCTCCTGCACCCTCTCTCCATCTTAACACCCTCACAGAGGTTCCAATACTCGCCCTAAACAGATGGCCACCACCACCTTTACTCACATCCTGTGTTTAGGTTTTTAAGTCATTCGTCTCTTTGACAATGGCTTAGGAAGTCAAAAGAGCTGTCAGAGTTAAATAAAATCTGTGAAACGTAACAGGTGTTTATATATTTTTTTAAAAAACCTTTGTATCAATATGTTCCACCAAGCGCCCAACGAGTCATCAATTAATTTTTATTTGATTAGTTGTAAGAGACTATCTTCTTCATTACAAACCGTTTAATTGTGATAATTAAAGCTGGTGATTAACGACTTAATTGTGTAACCCCTCTTTAAGTATTTTATTGACTTATAAAAAAAATTTGTTTAAAAAATTTTTTTTTTTTTTAAATAGGGGACACAAGATAATTAAAACTAGGCCAAAAGCCTAGAGAAGCGAAAAATGCGCTGGATCCAGTGAGACGGGACTTGCAATTAAAACTCACAAAATTAACAACCAGCAAATTTTTATTATAACCAAACGTTAAATATCTATCTCCCAACAAAATCAGTGTATTCTCCTTAAAATATTTTTGGTTAATTTTTTTTGTTTTAAAAATAATTATAAAATTTAAATGAAATTAAGATCATGATTTCTTTTACAATTGGGGTTACTTTTCCCCACTTAGCCCTATACCTAACCCCCAGAAATAACACATGAATATACAATACATATAAATGGACATATAAATATATATATGTTGTAACAATTTTCCTAGGTCGTACCTGTTAAAATGTCTCACACTTGTTTATTTTGCGTGTTAGTGTGATTGTAGTGTGTTTGCCTCACACTGGTTGTTACATAAATCGACGTCACTACTGGAGTCCGTAGCGTTGTCAATGTCACCAGTACAACCTACCTGTTAATTCATAGGGATTACGATTCCCGGGTGGCGCCAAATTGTTTTGTTAAAACAATTAAAACATTAGTTTTTAAAGTAATATGTGGTATTAGCATGGACAGCTGTGGCGTTCGAATTATTCCCGCTGCTACACAGGTTGTCGACTCGGCCACTCGTGACAAGCGCTAGTTGGCTATGACTTAAACTTCGCTAACACACATATATTTACAACAAAAATCCTATGAAATAACAAGATAGTATTGTTCTGTACTGCGTTTTTTAATACACATTTAATTATTAATAAACATGACAATTGAATAATAAACAAATTTACAATATTATGCTCCGGCTTAGAGCTTGAAACACAAAACACCTCAGGTTGGCAAAATTGATTCAAAACGCTATCATTCAGTTGCTTCTAACAAATTAATATGTTTTTACAATCTGGGGTTCTTTTGATCATGAAAATAGACATAAACGTTGATTACATGAAAAGAAAGTACACTATTATACCTTATAGGTACTTAGGATTTATAATGTGTTTGTACAATTTGTTCTGTAGTGTCGTATTTCTGTTACAGTAGTTATGTTCACAAATAAGGTTATCTTTACAAATGTTTTTTAATATAAGTAAGTAAATTATGCCTTTACCTTTGTAAGAAAATACTATTTTTTAAATAGTGAGAAATTTTACCATTTGAAAATAGTTTAAGTGATTTGGGGTTTTTTAGGAGTAATAAATTATTCGGTACTTATCAGTTCGTCTCACGTTGAAGGGTCATCATGGGTAGGCGTATAGTTTTCGAATTTGGGCTGGTTGTAGGCTTCCAGCATCTTCTTCAAACTGGTCTGGGTTTTTTCTTTAATTAGTTTGTTTAATTTTGTTCCTGGTCATCATTAATTCTGTACAGATCGACGTCCCTTCACATTGGATCATTTTGGTTCACTATTCGACTTGTTGTAACTGTTTAAATTAAAGTTTTAGTTTGTCCAATTTCTTGCGTGGCGTACCCACGCTTCGTTTCTTCAGCGTCTCTTATTTTTTTTAACGGAAAAATAAGCCTCAAATGACTCGTTGTCATAGTAACTAATAATTCGATGCTAGTTTAATTACTCTTTGCTTACATTGTTAGAGATATTTGAATTTTTAATCAAATTTATTAAGTATTTTCCCAATGATTTTATTCCCTTATAATTCCTTTGGGATAATAAATGACATCACTATTATTTTTCTTTCCTTTCAAAGTTTACAATGATACCTCATAAGGTCATATTTTGTTACACTTTAACTATAGTCTAATTAGTTGACATTTAAAAAATAACATATCTTTCTTGAATTAAATTATTACAATAATATTTCTGTGTAGAAATAACTGATATACAATCATTGTCCATTCACTGTTCTTAGATTAGTAAGATTTTTTATGAAATTGATACAATTTGCATTTGAAATGTTCTTGGCAGTTAACTGTTTTCCTAGTTACAAACAGCCATGATTGTTTTCTAGTGTATTTCCCTTTTAAATTACATTCTGAATTCAGCCTGATGGGCTTCGTTTATTTGTTTGTGTTTTAATTATTATTCAACATACATTTTCATTGCTTTTCATTTAAAATATAATAGTTAGGTTTATGGACTGTAAGTCCCCTTTCAGTCATATTCCTTCTTTAACATTGAATCAATTATTCTTTATAAGTCATAAATTATTCTTAGTATTAACATTGATTTCTTTCTTGTCTTATAAACTAGGGTGATAAACATTGTCACTTTCTCTAATAATATGAAGGTTAATTCCCCTTTCAACATGGGGTCTTGTATTCTTTATTAATTTAATCTTTAATAACAAATTTTACTTCTATCCTATCATGCCATGTTAACACAAGTTATGGTACTGGGCTTTCTCCCTGATATGTCACATGCTTCCCTTATATTAATTTTAAATACGATTTTTAATTACATCTAGGTATACAACTAATTATAGTTCCACACCAATCATTGGTAATTTATCAATGTTTTCAAGAGTGTCTATTTCCTTAGCACTCTAACTTGAATGTTTCACATTCACCTTCACTATTTTTTATTTAGGGCATTCACTTCACTAAAACACTTCACTTTGGTTCACTGTTTTGTAATTAGTGTTATTTAATGGGTAACCCCTATACCTACTCCTACCATTTCTCACTATTTTTGTTTTAGTATTATTTTTACTATAAACAATATTAGGCTAGTTGAGTTTTGGGTTGAATCTAACCTTTCTGACAGGGTTAGTGTACCCTTCCTATACTACATTGTTTTACAATTGTATTGTCTTAAAAATTGGATACATATGTTAAATTAATGCTAATAATAACATTGGTTTTATCAATATATAATTATTTAAGGTTTATTGACCGTATTCTATTTTTAACATACAATCTCTCCCTTTTATATATGTGTGTTAGTTTCCCTTGGGTTTTATCTGTCTCCTCTTCATTCTTCCTCTTCTTCTTCTTCAATAATCTTCATCTTCATTCTTCATTTTGGTTTGGTTCTCCTTTAGTTCTGTGTCCATCATTGTTTTGTTAATCACATTTTCTTAAGTATGTTTGGGTTGTCGGCTTAATCATGTCAAAATATTTACATTTTAATAAGTATGTTACGTGGTTCCCTTCTTTATGTTTATGTTTTTTGGCTCAATCACTTGGGTTGGGTAATATCGTTGTACGTCATGTCAAAGTATTTACATTTTAATCATTTTTTACACATTTTATTTCATATGAAGTAACTTTTATATTAAGAATTATCTTTTTTATTACTGGTACGAGATTTGGCTTAATTGTATCGTTACAATGTCTACAACTACAACACATACACACGTTCCACATCACAGGACAATTACAACTTTCAACATTAATATCTTGCCACACCTCTTTTACCCCAGGAGGTACATAATTCACAATTCATAAATATTATTGAATGCAAAACCTATTGCAAGATCTTAATACATAATAACCCATATATGATTTCTTTTACAATTGGGGTTACTTTTCCCCACTTAGCCCTATACCTAACCCCCAGAAATAACACATGAATATACAATACATATAAATGGACATATAAATATATATGTCTACAACTACAACACATACACACGTTCCATATCACAGGACAATTACAACTTTCAACATTAATATCTTGCCACACCTCTTTTACCCCAGGAGGTACATAATTCACAATTCATAAATATTATTGAATGCAAAACCTATTGCAAGATCTTAATACATAATAACCCATATATATATATGTGTAACACCAGTGCCCCCAGGGCATACTAAAATTCAGGGGTTGGCATAATGCCTGATACTAATATAAAGTGCTCCCACACTGAGCACTTAGACTTGGAGGAAATATAATCATAATTCAGTTAAAATACAAGTGACCATAATAAATTAAAAAGAATTTAAGCATGATAAATTTTGTGAAATATTAATAACAGTAATGTGCCATGATGCTTTATAACCTTTAAGAATTAATTTGGCTCAAAGGCCGACATGTTCCTAGGCAAGATCGTGCATAACTAAACCTGTCCCAGGAGCATGTTCAAGTCTGCATGAAATATCCGCCTATACAGGATTAAACTGGGCACCCGACTGAAACTAACAAAAGAAACTCCTATCCATTATAGGACCCAAACTGAATATAAATATGTG
Organism: Magicicada septendecula; assembly: GCA_034769895.1. Lineage (NCBI taxonomy): Eukaryota > Metazoa > Arthropoda > Insecta > Hemiptera > Cicadidae > Magicicada > Magicicada septendecula. Next base: position 407,944,689 of record CM068373.1, read on the forward strand.
AAATTAATGAATCAAATGAAAACTAATTTAACCGGTGAAATTACATGATGAATGATAGAATTACTAGCACTAAGGTAACCCTTTTACTGAAAACTAGAAAGAAATTTACATGTCTGAATGGTAATCAGCCACGGATACATGCCAACCTATGGGCTCACATTTAATATAAATAGTATTACAAAATGTACAAAAGATTCCCCCCCCCCCAAGTCCGCGCACTATTCTGTCCCGTTAACCGGGGACCCAATTAAAATGTGTAAAGCTTAAAGTCATTTTAGGGTGTGTCGCTATATGCCCACGAGTTCTAGTGGGTTACATTCCCTTGTGTGAAAAGGTAATATTGGGTTGGTGTCACCTGATTTATTCCCTGGTGTGAAGTTTTACGTCCTGGTCTAAAGCATTTTAGTGTTGGTGTGGCCTGTCCTCGCTGTTCTCCTCCGGCAGATAAAGCTGAGAGCCTTGGATGTTCAGTTGTTCAGGTTGGGGCTGGCCCTCGGCGTGAAGCGAGGGACCCTAAGCATACAAATATTATCAGCGAGATGCTCCAACACTTCTTCCCCCAGGTTACTCTCACACGCACCAAAATCCATTTATAATTTTAAACACTGCTTTAGGCCTACTTAAAATGAAAGTTTGACACACTCTACAATAGGTTATACGGGCATGTGGCCCTATCTTTGAAAACATTAAGTTTGGCTAAAGTACATATTATTTTCGTTAACATAGATCAATTACGGGGCCTTAGTTAAGACTTCAATTACTGTTATACAATTAACTAATTTTGCATACTCTAATTCGTCACGCGGCGTGCGTGTAATAGGTTAACAAGTTTCATTCATTTTTGCACGTATATTAAACAAAACCCCTTTTACGTTACTTCAAATTAATACATATATAAGTATACTGCACTCGCTTACCGCAGATCTGTTTTAATTTAGCCTGCCATAGGTGGAAGATGGTACAATTAAAAAAACTTCTCTGTCAGAGACGAGGCGAGGAGTTTAGTTCAAGCAGCAAAATTAGACAAGAACAGAACCGTTTATTCTACACATTTTTCACTTGCGCTTAAAGGCATCCGCACGGGAGCAGCACCAATCAAGCACCGTTTTGTTACCTCATGTAGATTCAGAGATAACCGTTAAACACAGTACGGCTGAACGCCCGCCGCTAAATACAGAAACCTATTTTTCTTAGCGTATTCGTTAAATGCAGTATAAGATTTTTGTATAAGCGCCGATTTTATTCAATCGGCACAATTGGTGGTTCGTATTTTGGTTCCACTATACCATACGATTATCAGTGGTATAGGTTGTAACAGTGGTGTTAGAAGTGGGATACAAACCGTTAACAGTGGAAACAGTAGACACTTTGTGAAAGACTAGTGTAATTCGTAAATAATCTGTAAACATGGATGCCAGTCAGATGATGGAAAATTTGCAGACAGAAAAACGACAGGATGGGAAATGGAGACAAAAGGCGGAAGAGAAAAAAGATTGAACGCCGAAGGGAAACTCCAGAAGCAAAAAAACGACAAATAAAAAGCGGAAGAGAGACAGAAAACCCTCTTGCTGTAAACACAAGAACTGCAGAAAGCACTAACATTGGAATCTGAAGGACGACAAGCAGATAAAACGGAAGCTTTTTTTGAAGCTATGCAAAACAGTTGCAAGAACGTACTACCGCAGAGTTGGGACTGCTTCGGGGTGTCTTGAGCAAATTTCGCAGTGATCTGAATGGTCAAGAGGCAAGATTGTCTACAGTCGAAAAATCTGTATATAAATATAGAAAAAACAATATCTACAAAAATATCTGTCATAGAAGAATCCAACTCAAATACAATATATGCAGTAGAAGACTCAATGGCAAATATAAAAGAGCAAATTAAAAATGAAGTTAAGCAGTCTATGAAGATACAACCATAACAAATTTCTGAACTGACTGTACTAATGATAAAGACAGAAAAGACGATAGAGAAAGTCACCTTGCCTGCGGTAGGCACAGTTTATGTCAAAGCTCCTACCTTTGACGGAAGAACACATTGGGCGACGTACTGTAGGCAATTTGAAGCCGCCGCGTGTGGAAACAATTGGACAGATAAAGAGAAGGCAGTTTCACTCGTTCTCGCTTTAAAAGAACCTGCCGCACAACTACTACAGAAAGTGCCACCTGACAGCCAGAACGTCTATGACGAATTAATTAAAGCTCTACAATTACGGTACGGTGATAAACATTTGCGAGATGTGTACTACTCTCAGTTGAGAACAAGACGACATCATTCCGGGGAGAGTCTTCAAGAGTTTGAAATAAGTGTCGACAAACTAATTAGACTGGCCTATCCAGAAGCGCCAGAAGATTTTCGAAGATGCACACTTCGAAAAGCTGGTGATTAGTGACTTAATTGGTGTCTTGTATTTTGTTTTCCACTGTACCTTACAACGAACTGTACCTTAGACCGACGTAACAATATTTATACCGGATCTTATATTAAATTACCAATTTTTGAGCTAACAATATAGGATTTTGATATACTTATTAATATCATAATAATATTATAGGATTGGAGTCTATGAATATGAATATGCAACAAAATATTTTGAAACAGTAAACTATAGGTTATAATGAGAAATTTTTAGTTAGTAGATTTTTACGTTGAAGGTAGCAGTTTGAGTAAAATATAATTTTATGTAATTATATCTTTTCTCTAGTAATTTCATTTACTGGACTTATTTTAGTATTACGTAGCTTTGAAACGGCTGCGACGAAATTTGTATTTCATGTCTACTAATCTATGCACTATTAATAAAATGTTTTGGAAAACAAAAATTAAATAAACAAAAGACGTTCAGTCGTCTAGCAATCTTCTTGTGAGTTTCGAGTGTGTGAGCATAACAATCAGTCCAAATATGAGACAATTATTTACAAAACAAGCACAGCAGACGTGTAAGCACTAAAATGTCTACATGTAGTTGTCTGTTCCTTTAAAGGGCTCTACGCACCCAACAGGAGAGAACCAGATGTTAGCAAAAATCAAACTACACCCACATACGTATGACAATTTGTTAGTGTTACCTATTTACGCACGCATATACACGAACCACCGCTTACTGACAACGATAATTGCATCGCTTTAGACTTTTACTTTGAAAGTTCAAATTTTGCAAAGAAATAAGTCTCATGTCCTAAGTGCTTTGCAGAGAGATACTTTAAAAATCTATTTTGCCTTAGAAAAAAATTGCATTGATTGACCAATTATTGAAAGTATATATAGAACTAAAATATATATCTTCTTCCGTTCCAAAAATTTTGAAGTCCTGTGTCTAAATAATTACACTATCAATCTAATCGCCAATGTGGCACTTATAGTTAATAAAATCTAAATACTGACATATATGTTTAAAAGACATTCAAATAGATATGTATTTATAAATTAATTATAATAATTAGAACTGATATTTTAAACAATGTTTATTTAATGTCCAACACATTTCTAAAATTCGGGTATTGTTTTTTCGTATGAGCAACTGTGGACGTTTGGTTCAACTAGTTCTTCCTTTCTCTTCTCTCTCTTTCTCCTCACCCATATCTCGTTCATTATTGATCGGCGTCTCTCTCTCCATTTGTCTGTCCAGATGGCATCTGTCTTTTTCTTTGGTTTTCTGTAAATCTTGGGCATTGTTTAATTTCTTTTTGAGTGGTAGAGAGTTTTTAAAGTCTTCTTGAGTAATATATAGCTCTTTTATTTATTTTGCTGTTTCTTTTAGCCTTTTGATATAGTTAAAATATTTTCTTGTTAGTCTGTTAGAATTCATTCTTTGAATATGTCCGTAGAAACTAATTCTTTTTCCGAAATACGTCTGTAACATTTTCAACATAATTACAGCTCATAATTATGGCGAATTTTTTACTTTTCTCCATCTTTTATTGGTTCCAAGATTGTTTCCTATTATTTTTCTTTCCGTGACTTCAAGTTTTTCCTTCATCATTTTCTTGTTCAGAGTCAGACACTTAGCTGCATAATGTGCTTCCGGGGGAATTACTGTTGAGTAATGCCTGAGTTTGGAATTAATGGCAATTGATTCCTTGTTATGTGTATCCTTGGTTAACATCGGATATTGTAATTATATGGAAAAATAATATAACACTGCTTTTGTTAAATGTAGATGCAAAGTTCATTTATATCAAAAACATTTTTGGCGAGTATATAGCATATTAAAAACACAGGAGAATAATTTAATTTATATGCGTGCACTCGCGCGCGTGTGTGTGCGTTTTTTTTTAATAAACAATTAGATTAAATTACGTATATATTCAACAATTGGTAAATCAAATAATCTTTTAAATCCTAAAAACTTTTAGTCGTTTTGTATTTTATTTTTTAATGTGAATTGCGGAAACCATTTCTGTGCAATAGAAGGGTTTAATTTAATTTTTGGCAAAGAAGAATGTACAAATGGAGAAAGTGTGGGTCGGATCAAACGTAGTTAAGTGAGTCTACAATGTTTGTTTTTGTTAGAGACAACATTTAATTACCTGTTCTATTCCACCCTTTCTCTGTTTACTTTTTACATCTCGTACACTTACGGTTATTTTACTGGCTTATACTGTTCCGACCTATGCATAAGTTGGAAAAAGGTAACCAATTTATTTATTGAAATATGTTTTAATTTCTTCTTAGAATAAATTAACTTATTTCTACGTTTCAGGATATCACGGCTTTTTTAGGGAACTTTAGCTCCTAAAAATTGTGCAAGGTCAAATATTCCAAACTACATATTGCATTGCAAAATAGATTAGACATACAAAATAGATAATTTACATTTTTGAATCTCAATGAATTCAACTCTGCTATTTACCACTTTTACATGCTTTACACATACTAAGAATACGAACATGATTTATGTAAAATTAAAATATTTATCATTTTTTTGTCGCAGTATTTTGTTTATATATAACAACCTGCTTATTAGTAGATTTCTTGTAGTACAGAAGCAGTATTTTGACCGTCTACTAGCTTTAAATATTACTACTGTCTGTGTGGAATATATATCCCTTTAGACTGAGAATTTTACACTAAACATCCACTGCAATCTGTGGGTGTCCCGCTTCTTGGACACATATATGACCATTCTTCCAAACATATTGATCTCGCATCATAGTTGGTTAAGAGTCGACAACACAAGTACGCTTAGTATACATTCTGTTAAATGATTACTTGCTACTGAACACAAGGAAAAGATTTGCAGGCGCTTTGTACCAAGTTCCGGCGTAATTATGTGCAGTATTCAATAATATTATCAACGTGGTATTTGTTGTTAAGAGTGTGTATGTTGTACAAAAATGTGTATTTAACTTATAAATTGTACGTCATATATAATGTTGCTTAAGCTTTATGCCTGTTAAATGTATTTTATGTTTGGAGAGAAAATTTTAAAATATTTGGAATCTAGGTTGTTCTATGAAAATCATTTTAAAATTATCCAACAGAAAAGCATTTAGAATTTTTAGATCATATTTAAAATGTTTCCTTGATTTTTTACATGAATCATTCTTAACAATGAAAATAATTTAACACATTAACGCATAATATTTTAATATATTTCGTTAAATGTAGTTTCACATGGCTGACAGATTCATATATAACGCAGCTCCCTGAATTATATATATGTACAAATTTATATCACTAAAAGTTTTTAGCACAGCACAGAAAATGTTAAATCAATGTATTTATGAACACTATAAATTCTGCATAGCGATTTTTAGCAAACTTTTTGCTTCAACGGAAGGTAATAAATTATTTATAAAGTTTACATTTATAATGCGGCAAATGGCGTATGCATGACTTTCTGATCACTTTTTCTATACATTTTCAGTAATTTGATTTGAACCATTAGTTGCAGAATGATTTATATTAACGGGGAACAATTTCAGTTTTGAAGAATAAAACATAATAATTACTAAAACGCTTAATGTTAGGCTAACGTTTTGGTTAGACAACTAAACAAGTTCAATTTACTTGTTGCTTAGGTTATACAGTCTTTTATTTTCTGTTGAAAAATATTTTCCGCCTATAATTTACGTTTTCAATGACTTTAGTTTAAAACAATTTAATCAGTCTAATGGAGATTTTTGGCATTTAAGAATGTAAATATTATTTTACTAATGAATACGGTTTTTGATATAACACTGAATTAAATTTATTCCCATTCAAAGATGATGTATTGACTTCTAAATTGTAGAGATTACTACACGTTCATGGAAATCAGTGGATATTAGTATTCCCTCTGTTGCAGGACGCATAACAAAACTTAACACTATATAACAAAATAAAATATATAAGTTTTTTGTGGTTACGTGACACAAGTTTTTTATCTGCTTCTCTTCTTTTCCGCACCTATTATTTTGGCAGGAAGTTATAACACCTAGTTCTTCAGATTTACTTTATATCAGTTTCCCTTTTTGGTGGTATTGTTTTTACAACTACTCTGATTGTTACCAGTAACGTATATATCGTAATATACAACACTATGATACGGAAGTATTAAAACTACGACATGTATAAAGAACAAATAAAGCTGTAAAGATTAGAGAATATTTTGTAAGAAGTAAAATACATTTCGTAAACCCAATGATGTATCGTAGATAGAGAGTTTTCTCGACGGTAGATTTCTTAAGTAGAACTGATACGAAAAAAGGCGAAAGTTGAAGATTTACAGTTTCACAGAGAACATGAGAAGTTTTACTGTCTCCCATAATTAATAACACTCACAATTGAGTGGAATTACGTTTCGTAAACAGCTGGAGCGTTAAAGACGAATAACACGTTAATTTACAGATTTGAGAAATAATAATTAGGACGTCCTTAATTGATCATTCTACTCTGCTAACTATAACGACTGCTGCTGTAATGTAATTAAATATTTTTCTGACTTAACAAGCACGGCATCACTTATTAGTTCCACTAAATATTTTGTACATTTGTAAGTATTAAGCTTATTTTGGGGTTTGAAATCGCGTATGCTTCGAGAGGAAGAGGCGTTGAGAACAGTTTGTAGAGAGTATATAATACAATTATACAATTTGAGAAAACATTCCTCAAATAGTTTATTTTATAAAAATGAAAAAATATTTTTATTTTTGTAAAAAACCATAATCTTATATGAGATTGCTAAGTTACAAAAATTGATATATTTGTCTGCAGAAATAAAAATGTCATTTTACATGTTATTGTAATTTGTTATTTTACATGTTCTGTACTTTGTTCTTGATCGACATATACGTTTACTTGAAATGATGTTACTTAAACAGTAACATTTACAATTATAGTAATTACTTTATAACAAAAAAAACATTAACAATTGAATAGTATTATCTGAGTCATATCTTCAGTAAAGCAGGTTTTTTAAATATTGTAAGAATAACGCTGAATATTGTGCAAAAATAAATTAAAAGACAAGTGTAATTAATTTTACAGTTAATGTAATTAGTAAGTGCAGATAGGACAACAACAGCAATGCCTTCACTGTCTCCAAACGACCAGATTACATTGATGGAATCTGGTTACGACAGAAAACCTTCTCAACTTGTGAAAGCGTTTTGCTGTTTGAAATTGATATCAAACTTATGAGAGTGTTATTTTATTTTCGCTACGTGATAAACTCTTCTGTCATTGGCATTGGAATTGTAGTTTTAGCGTCATCAAGATACTTGTTTTGTGTGTGGAATAAAATACAATATACGTGTTAAGTATACGTGTATTATATTTAGGCTACAAAATAAATTCTTAGATCTGCTGTTTGAAATTATACGTACGTATATGTAAATGTTAATAGCTACTAAAAATTCATTTCAACAAATTTAATCTAACGGGAACATAAACATAAAAGTAACATTCTTGCAGCTTCTAAAGTTTAAACGAACGCTGTACCAATTTAATATTATCCGTGATGTTTATTTTTAAAATTGCTTAAAAGCTGTAAAAACCTTTAGCAGGAGTACCGTATTTCCAGTTTACCAACTGGAAGTAAATTTTCCAGTTTACCAACAAGTCCCTTTAGTACGTTACGTTTTCTATTTTTTTTACTTTATGTCTTAACAACATTTAACAGCTTTGTTGTAGCATACGTGTATCAATCAAGCGTACTTTTTGGTTGTGCATGTTTTATATACAGGCAGCGAATATAGAATTAAGAACACAGTTCTTTTTATTACGGATCAAGCTGTACCAATTCACTAAATTCCGTGTGTTGTAAATGTTTAGGAGCCGATATTGCCTTAAGTGGCAATTGATATTGACGAAAAAGCATTTTGTGTGACACACGTTGCTCTCAGAGTAGTACAGGAGACAGTGGAATCTGTGCGGAACAACTTTGGGAACGTGCTAAAAGCATTGACATGTGTTAAAGAAGTACAGAGAGGAATGGTTGTCTTTACAAAATTAAAAGTACCCAATTTTTTTCATGAAACATTTATTATCAGAATTTTTTTACAGATTTGAGTTGAGTAAAGTATGCCATTATTTTACTTTTTAAAAATAACGCCGCTGAAGTGAGAGCCATTTCTGTGTAAACATTCTTCTAATCTTGACCGAAAATTTTCCATCACTCGACGAAGCAGGTCAGGTTGAATCCGTGCAATTTCTTGTCCGATATTCGTTTTTAATTCCGGTATCGTGCGCGGTCTATCAATGTACACCCTGCTCTTCAGAAATCCCCAAAGAAAAATGTCGCATGCGGACAAATCTGGGGATCTTGCAGGCCACGAGATGTCGCCATATCTGGATATGAGTGCGTCCGGGAAGAGTTCTCTTAAAGCAGTCATGGACACACGAGCAGTATGACTTGTGGCCCTATCCTGCTGGAAAAAATTAATTTCCGGAAACCTAGGGAGCTGTTGCATAAAAAATGTTCTGACCATGTGTGTGTAGCGGTCTGCATTGATAGTTGTGGTGTTTCCTCTATCGTCTTGGAAAAATATGGCCCAATAATGCCAGACCACAAGAAACTGCACACCACACCGTAACTTTCGGACTATGTAATGGCTTTTCATGCAACTCACCTGGGTTTTCATCATTCCAATATAGACTATTTTGTTTGTTTACATATCCATTCAAATGAAAATGTGCTTCATCTGACATAAACATGCGGTGAATAAAGTTTTCATCATCATTTACACGTCGCAATATTTCTTCGCTGAAAATCCTGCGAGCCAGCATATCGCCATCTTTCAACTCCTGGATTACTTGAATTTTGTAAGGATGAAAAGATAAGTCTTTATGCAAAATTCGTCGTAACGATGTGTCACTAATGTTTAGTGCGGATGCACGTTTCATTGCAGAACGTTGTGGACTACGCGTCAATGCTACTCGAACACTTTCAAGGTTTTCCTCTGTTCTTACAGACCTTTGTTGCTCCTCTGTGCTTTAGTTTAATGTGGAACCAGTTTCTTCAAATTTTTTCACCCATGACATAGTTGCATGAGCACTCTTCCGTGTCGTGGAATATTGAAATGATTACGAAACAATCGTTGTACAGAAGTCACACAGTCACCATTCTTATAAAACGATTTTACGCAGAAAGCACGCTGTGCACCGGACCACTGCTCCATGTTTAACAAATGGCATTAAATGTAAAACAACAATCGAAAACCTCCACGCCCTCTCGTAAGCAGAAAATGAACTATCGGACTTTCAAAATTTCCCGCTTCACTGGCAGACTCTGTATTGCAGTCGTTTAGTTTATTTATTGGCCTGTATATCGACTCAGCGTAATGTAACTAGTCACTCCACTAACAACGGTGGCCCCCGTTACTAAACTCTTGTTTCTTGTAATAAATGCATGCAAAATTACATTAACGTCCAAGAAAACAACCTTAATGTATGAGTAATTCACATTTTTAAGTAATTACTGGTTATTAAAAAAAGCTTCAGTTATAACTGTATAAAGATTATAAAAGTATAAAAATTACTTTGATACTTTGCGTTGTACCTACTAAAATATTTTAGGAAACTTCAAATATTTTTATGCATACATATTACCATCTATATACTAACATCTTACTGATAACAAATAATTGTTCATTGCTCAGTTTTGTTGTTGTCAGTATTGAAAATTAACCTCGTTTTCGCGTTAAACCACTGACATCTAAACCATAAAGATTAAAGCGAAGTGGATAATCCAGATACGCGGTGAACATGAGTGAAGATCCTATTTGTCTGTGTTATGGTCTGTGCTTGTTTGATTGCAGAAATTAACGAGGATCTCTTACGTACAAGGGAAAGGTTCGCTAATTTATTATCATGGTGTGTTTAATCTGTTTCAGTGCTGTTGTAGTGGTTGGTTTGTTGTGCAATGAAAATATTCACATTCTACTAAATAGTTACTAACACTATAGCCTACCAGGCTTTACCTTAATACGAAAAACATGCAATTATAAAGCATCTAGTGCTAAGATGTCACACCGCAGTGCCGTTATTTAATGTACTGTTGGCAAGTAAAAATAATTTCCTATTGAACATACTATTCCTTGAATTTTTGAATAACCAAATCGTTTTGCAGGCTAATACCTGCAAAACTAGTAGATATCAGATAACAGTTAATTAAAAAATATATTTTTAATGTTTCATTACTTTACTACTGATTAACACTAACTATGACTAATGTAGCAAGTGCCTCCACTTGCTCGTTTAGTGGTTTAGTGGGCCTAACCATAACGTCAACACCAGATAGAGAGAGAGAGAGACAGACAGAGAGAAAGAGAATGACAAAGTGAGGGGTGAGAGAGAGGGAGGGAGAGAGAGAGAGAGCGAGACAGTGTGAGAGAAAATGAAGTAGGCTTAATGAGTGAGGGGATACTATTACCTGTACTAATTATCTGGATAAATATTTTGACTAGTCCCCTCTACGCTGCTACTTGTGTTGCTTCTACTACTATGTCTTCAAACCTTACGAAAACGAGATTTCGGAGTTGCGTCAGCAAATCTGACAGCTATCTTATACAGGTTTCTATAAAATATTTTACGAGTCCTCGCGGAAGGCCCGTGGTTTCTGTCCAACCTCATTTTACGTAATGATTCGTGTGTTAAAACACGACTGTGAAAGCATTTAGAAAAGAAGCATGAGAGAGTATGCAAGACTTTATGGCCATACTAGCCCGCTCATATTACTTTATGAACCCTCAGCAAACAAACGATTATCAAGATTTTAGACATGAGGTGATGCCGCTATATAAAATAATTGATCACTCCGTGTAATTGTACGTTACTTTTATCTGTACACTAATTTGAAGGATAGTGTACACACACACAAACACACACACACACATCACAATTATATTTCTCAAATTATTCTTCTGTAATGGTTTTTAATAATAAGGGAATTATATTATTTTAACAAGACAAAAAATATACGTACTTATACTTACACTGTTTATACACTTCTATATATAGTACAGTGTAGTATTACACACTATACTAGGCGTATATATATACTTAATTTATTTACACTCTTTTCACAATTTCAAGCTGTTATTTTATCAAGTTGTCCGATCAAAAGTTTATTCAAAATCAATACTGGAATATATTTATAACAAAATGGTACTAGTCTGTAGCGTACCAAAGAGTAATTATATTGTACGTTTATAAAACTTGTAATATTACTGAAATTAAATGTTACATTTCTTCTGTGCAAAAGGCATTGGCCTTCTTATACGTGCAACCTTAATTGTACATTAAGGTTACTCTTAACAATTCACCCAGTCACGTCATTTTACATTACTTTAAGAAAGCCGTGAGCAAGTGTGCATTTGTCACACTGCTGTCAGGTTCAGTATAGCAGGAAACTTTTGAATGTGTGGCGTTGGAAGTTGTTGGCGCCGTGTATTGGGGAACACGACAGTCACAGGCGTCGTCCTCAGTTACGGTAGATAACCGTTTCACAAACACATTTCTATTGTTAAAGTAAGGATACGTCCTCTAGTTAAATAAGAGAGAGATCTTTCTCTTATTTTCTTCAAACTTCTATTCTGTTTCTCTTGTTTTGGTACTTTCTCGTACCTAATCTATAAGGTTTGTTGTTCTGGCATTGTGTTGAACTTGTATTATTGTTATTCTTACTAATATTAGTATTATTGTTATTAATTGTAATGTGCTTTGGGGCTCAGCAACTAATGCCTTTAGCTCAACGACGTCTATCAGGAGCGTTGATTAACGGGATGTTTTCTTCTCACCTACATTTTCAAAGGCTGTACAGGAATCTTGCTGCTTTTAGGAAGGTTAGAGTTCTGTCTATTGCTAACTGTTCGTTTCCGAGGAGTTCTTTTAGGTTACCTTTTACTCGGTGTGTCTGCCTCAGTTCAGCAAGAGCACCACAGTCTGCTACGATGTGTTTCACTGTAAGTGCTCCGCCACAGATGCAGACGGGGCGTTCTTGTCCATGTACGAAGACGTCACGTTCGTGTGCCCAGTGCGCAGTCTCCTGATGCAACCTTGTTCACCACAACTGCGATCACCTGGTACGTGCCATTTACGGACTCTCTGCTTCACGGCAATAATAATAAAGTTACTATTACTACTACTACTACTACTACTACTACTACTACTACTACTACTACTACTACTACTACTACTACAACTACTACTATTACTACTACTACTACTACTACTACTACTATTACTACTACTACTACTACTACTACTACTACTAATAATAATAATATTATTATTATTATTAAATTAATAACTTACAGAAAAACGTTCTTAGCACACAGCTATACTAAGAATAGAAACAATTTTATATTATGAATGAAAATAGAATGGCTATATCATACAAAGGAAAATATTTCCTTAAAATTAAAGTTTACATTAGCGTACAATTTCATCCTTTCCATGATCAAACTATAGAATATGGAGCAAGAGTATTATTCTTTCCAAAACTTGTAGTAGTTTAACTTATAAGCGCTAGTAGTCAAGGGCGGATTTACGCACAGGCAGACTAGGCACTTGCCTGGGGCGGCAAATTTTGGGGAGCGGCAAAATTTGAGTTAAGAAATGATATTTTTAGATTCAAAGAAATTTACAAGTATAAAACCCAGTTGAATTAAGCACACACGAATATAAAAATTATCTTCACTTAATTTGTAACTATAACGCAGTTATCGTTTTTCACCCAAAAGTAATACGGGCGAATGTTTATGTTTTCAACCGTTGAAATATTTGGGGGTGATCATCCGAGAGATTTTAGATGTTGGCAATCCAGATCAAAGTGAGAAATGTAGATCTGTCAATGTAATACAGAATTGTAGGTTGGTTCCAGAAACCGAGGCAAGCTAATATTTAAGGAATCGAGACATTCTAGTGATACCGACAATAACTGTGATAGCAGTGAAGGTGAAGATACTGTTCACACAGTTCAGCCAGAGAGGTCCGTTGTGGAGGAACCTTCATTTTTGAAGAACGAAGAGCCAGTTCACGTCAAAAATCATGACGAAATGTCATCAAATCAGGTAGGGAAGTGAAACCCCTACTTCATTTTGAGTAGTTAAAACAAAAAGAATATTTCTTTTTGTAAAGAGGGGTTACAAGTTAATTAAAACTAGGCTAAGGCCTAGAGAAGCTAAAAATTGCGCTGGATCCAGTAAGACGGGACTTGCAATAAAAACTCAAGAATTAAATAATTAACAATGATTCTTTATAACGCTTTATAACTTGAACCTCACTGAATGTGAGTTGCTTTTGCAATACAATAATCTATCTTGGCTCTGTAACATCTTATGAACTTATTACTTTGAGTGAAATTGAGGTTACCACGTGGCGCAGAATTTATTTAAAACACATAGTTTTTACTCCATAGAATCTGAGAATACTATAACTTTGAATGTGACATGATTTACGTTTAAAACGTGCCTGAGTAAGTTCCCAATTATATATGTATAAAGTTTTACTGTCATTGTAGCAAAACTTATACCACTTAATGACGACACATTGTGTAACAGGTTAAGTGCTCGACCGAATCTCGTTACATCGGTGTTAATGAAAGTGTAAAATTAAATATATTGTGGTTATTGTACTTTAGGTATTAAAGCCGAGATTCTGACACTTCAATACTCAAGTTGTATTGGTTTATAAAAACTTTACGAACAATTACGTCTCACAATGCATGATTCAACAAGTGGGCACGCTTACTCAAGCTTACTAAAAAAACATTTTCTCCTTTAAAAATTTAGTATATAATTAATATAATGAAATCAAAACTTACCGCAGTCATTAAGAAACTTATCTCATATTTAAAAGAAGTCGACGCTAGATTTTCACACCTCTCTCCACCGAAGAGATTTTCTACGAGGTCCTCAGCTAGGCTTCGATTTTGAGACAAACCTTAACAGAAAATTTCCGTTCGTTGTCCGTTTGTAAGGAAATTCTCACCAGGACGCAGCACTGTTTTAAAACTGCTGCAAAATCTCAGCAGATGGCGACACGGATCAAACAGTGAAAATTCGAAAACGGTAGCCTCTCCTATCCGCGGGTAGAGAGCAGCACTCCTTATTACATTAACTTTTGTACTGTCTTTACCGTCAAAAAAAAAAATGCCAATAAACTCGCGCTGAATCATTTGACTCAGCACACCCTCACCCCAAAAGGGCAACATAGTTGCCCCAACGTTAAATGCCAGGAGGGTACCCTGCAGTGTACCTCTCCCCAAAAAATACCGGTGGACGTCGTGGTTGGGTTGGCTCAGCTGAGCTTGCTCTCAGGAGAACAGAATTCAAATGGAAAACGAAAGAGACGAAAGAAGATATGTATTATGTAAGTGTGCGGGTGCTGCATGCTGACCTGATCAGAGTCCGCATACAGCACAAGAGAGAGAGCTAAAGACAAAAGAAAGATTCCTACGCGTAGATACTCCGATCTCCTGAGGCTCGCCCCATTCGCCTGAACACGACTTCCACATTTAACATGGACCTCCGTCCTATCTTTACGGGGACTATCCCCCTTCGAACGTTTTGGATAGCCCCCGACAACGTTTAAGTTTGGAAATGTGGCTTGTCAACAACTTTTGTTTGTCTCCCGGTACGCCCAGCCGGGCCGTCACCGGTGACGTAAATCCTATGATTCGGTATGGCCCCGACCAACGGTAGCATAGCTTCGCAGCACGTTTGTTGGCGGCAGAGCTGAGTGGGTGGCTTTGGCAATAGACCCAGTCACCAATCCGGAAGGGGTTTGGAATACGCCCCTGATTATAACGCCGATGGACCCGCTCGTGCGCTCGCAGCAAATTCTTCCGAGCCATTTTCCATCTCTCCGCAGTTTTATTATTGGGCTCCCGCGGCAGAAGATTTCGATATCCCATAGGTTGGTCAACGGGAGTGCGGGCGAGAATCCAAACAAAATTTCAAAGGGCACGGCCTGATGACTGTCGTGTCTGGCCGTGTTGAAGGCTAATTGTAACCACTTCAGATTCTGATCCCAGGTGGTTTGTTGCTCAGCGTGATAAGCAATCAAGGCGGACCGGAGATTCCGATTGAATCTCTCCGCATGGGACGGTTGTGGATAATAAGGGGAAGTGGTTACGTGTTTGATGCCACTGGCGAAACACATACGCCTGAATTCATTTGAAATAAATTGCGGACCATTGTCCGAGACAATGATGGTCGGAAGACCGAAATGCTGAAAAACGTGGTTCTGTAAAGCGTTGATGGTCAAACGAGCGGTTGCCTGCCGTAAGGGCAGTAGCCAGGCAAACTTTGAAAAGGCATCTACACAAACAAGCAGGTAAGCATTACCTGACTTGCTACGGGGGAACGGCCCCACGTAGTCAATAAATAACTTTTCCATTGGTCTGCTCGCCACCTCAGACGATAACAACCCTAGTTTGGTGTTCTGGGCAGGCTTGCTCAAGCCACACAGATGACAGTTTTTTACTCTCGTCGCGATGTCTCTATCCATGCCCTTCCAGATAAAATGTTTCCTAATACTGGAAATGGTCTTCGAAATTCCCTTGTGGCCTCCGATTGGGGAATCATGGTAGTAACTGAAGACCATGGGCACTAATTTGCTAGGCAGCACGATTTTAGGTGCTCGTCCTTTTCTTTCTCGACAGCAAAGGACTCCCTTGGACAAGAAATAAGGGGCCTGTACGTTACCCTGCTTAATATTTTGGATGACTTGACCCAGCACTTCGTCGTTTAACTGATGGGGTAACACATCAGTGAAGGCTAACGGAAAATCGAGAAGAACGGAACAGGGTTGCTCAGCTTGGGCATCACTGGGTTGGGAAAACATACGGGATAAGGCATCTGCAACCACATTCTGGGATCCCCTGATGTGTTGCACGGTGAACTTAAAGGATGAGATTTTCACCACCCATCTACCAATTTTAACCAGTTGCCGGGGATGAGCTAGAAGCCATGAGAGAGCCTGATTGTCGGTCTCGAGCAGGAACTCAGCATGTTCTAGGAAACGCCTGAACTTATCTAGAGCGTATACAACAGCTAAACACTCTAGCTCATAAACGGATGATTTACGTTCTTGCTGGGTCAACGTGCGTGAGATAAAAGCCACAGGCTGCCTAGCGTCGTCAATAACCTGGGAAAGGACCGCTCCGAGCGCAACCGAACTCGCGTCCGTCTGCAAAATGAACGGCTTTGAAAAGTCGGGCATCCGCAACACCGGTGGGGAAATGATGGCTTCCTTTAAGGTATCAAAAGCCTTCTGTTGGTTTTCCCCCCATGAAAACTTTGCCCCCTTCTTCCTCAGTTCATTCAAGGGAGCGGCAATTTCAGCGATATTCGGTATGAAACGCCGATAAAAATTTATCATACCGACGAATCTCGCTATGCCTTTCGCATCCCTTGGCGGAGGAAAGTCACGGATGCCTTGTGTCCTCTCTGGGTCTACCGTCACGCCCTTGTATGAAATTAAATGGCCCAAGAAAGAAATACTCTCTTGGGCGAAACGAACCTTTTCGGGATTGACAGTGAGGCCAGCCTCTCTTAAACGACCCAACACCTCTCTCAAATGCCGCAGATGATCCTCGAAAGTCTCACTATACACCAACAGATCGTCAAGATAATTATAGATGAAACGGAATTTGACGTCGTGAAAGACAGTGTCAAGAAGGCGAGTAAGTGTCTGGGCCCCCACAGCCAAACCCATGGGAACCCTTGTGTACTGGTACAAATTCCAGGGTACACAAAAAGCTGTGTATGGTTTACTTTCTTTGGCAAGAGGTATCTGATGATAGGCCGCGTTCAGATCGATAATGGTATAAAATCTGGCCCCACTGAACCAATCAAAGGCCGAATGTAAATCCGGGAGGGGAACAGAATCCACCTCGATATTGGCGTTCAAATTCCTGTAATCTATTACCATTCTTTGTTTGCCACCAGGCTTTGGCACTAAAAATGCTGGACTGGCATAGCTGGAATGAGAAGGTTCAATCACCCCTTGGTCCAATAATTCTAGAACCTTCTCTCGCAGAATGGTCATCTTAGGAGGGGCAAACTTGTAAGGGTGTGACCTCACTATTTTCGTATCTGTAAGACTGATTTTATATTCCTGCAGGTGTGTGAGTCCCAAAGTAGGAGTTAACACCTCGGGAAATTCCTCACACAAATGATCTAAGGCCGTCTGCTGGGATGGAGTGAGATGGTCTCGTGCAGAATCGGGACAAGCTACTTCTTGGATACCCGGCTTAGCGCCCTGGTACCCAAGGAACGGAATTAAAACCTCCCGATTAAATTTAAAAAAACATTGGTGCGCTTGGATGTCCAGCACGAGACCACTTTTTGCGATAAAATCGGCACCAATGATACAATCCACTCCCAGAGCAGGAGAAACCAGAAAAGACCACACCCAAGAAAACCCATCAATTTTGATCTTAAAGGAAGTAAACCGGGAGATAGGCAAGATTTCACGGGATGCCGTCCAGCATATAGCAGATGACTTTTCTGACCTTATAATTAAACCCTGTTGTTCAAGGTCCGCATGTACCCGAGATGAAATGATGGATCGGGCTGAACCGGAGTCAACTAAGGCTCTGAGCTGACCCCCCTTTACCTCGATCGACAGAAAGGGGCATACAGAAAGTTGTTGCGAGGTAGCGGACTGGACCTTGATATTTGAAGATTGGGCTTTTAACGACTGCCTGGAGGTCGACGGAAGTTGAACAGAATTGAAGCGGGGGGAAGACATCCTCCGAAATATCTTCCCCTGTCTACTTAGTTTTTTGGCGCTGGTCTAGACATAGGTGGTGCTGGTCGCGCGCGCCTTCGCATACAATTTCTCGCCACGTGTCCCGGGCGGTTACAATTATAACAAATCACAGTATTTGGATTTGTTTGCTGACGATTTCGAGCTGGCTGGGCCTGTCGGGGGAAGGTAGGCTCTCTGGCCCCTTCCGATGTCTGAGGTCTTGGTTCGGCTCGTCTACTGTTTCCGCTCGCCTGGTCGGTCATCTGCATGGTCTCCGTCATAACGCAGAGTCGCTCCAGGTCGGTAAACCACTGCGGCCGCTGTGCAAAAACTAGTCGCAGACGGTCGTCGGCAGAGACGCCGTCGAGGATGTGTTGGACTACCTCTTCCTCCGACATGCCCATTCCCAGAATACGCGCTACCTGGCGCATTCGCAGCACATACTGGGCCAATGTTTCGCCCCGTGCCTGTACTTTATAAAAATGCCGATGGCGCAATTGCTCCATCATTCTACTGGGTACGAACGCCCTCAGCACCACCCGGTGGAACTCATCCACACCTTGCTTGCGTCGCATTACCTCCGCCACCCTGTCAGCCATGGTACCGCGACAGTAGGGGAAAATGAGTTCGAGCACCGTTCGCTCCAGCATACCCGGATAGTCCTTCAATTCAAAGACTATCTTAAAAAACGGGAGTAGTTTATCTGCTTCCAGTCCGTCCACGACTGGCAGTTGTTTAATAATATCGGCAAGTGGGTTGGGCAGGTGGTTGTACGTTGCCGCCCCCGAACCAGTCCGTACAGGCTCTACTTCTCTGTATGAAGAAGTGTTCAGCGCTGAGATCACGGACTCCTCAACAACCGGAATTGGGGTAGATGCTCTTACCGGTGGTGACCCTTGGAGGGTCGAGGTAATCTCCTGTATTATCTCTTTTATATTATATGGTGGCGGTGTTATATATGGCGGTTCACTGACTTGTGCCAGTAAATTTTGCAGCCGATGAATCAAGTGCTGCATACGTTGCCGGATCCGCCGGACAACGAGAGAGCATCCCGGTCTCTCCTCCAAACTTTCGACGGATTGAGCCGACTCCTTCAGCTCACCCCACTTTTCCGTACACCGTTCCCACTCACTCTCGGGGTCAGTGATAGTGACCCTGGAGAGCGCATCACCCGCGGTCAGCGCTTCACGGAGCCGCTGCCGTAAGGTTTGGACATTGCCTTGGGTTTCTTTACCCCGGGCCCGGAGCTCGAACTCAATTTCCTCCCTAACAAACAACTCAGGATTTATCGAAGTCATCTCACTTCGCGGTCGGCACACTTAACAAAACTTTAAAACTTATTCTAACTAATCAGAATCTGAAAAACCCAAGTACTGTTCTTCCAAAGAGTAGACTGCGGGTCCACCTAACGATGCGAGAACTAGCCCACTACCTGAACAGCTCACACTCGATTACACCAGACAAAAGGAACGCGACACACACACAACACACACAACACGAAAAACAAAATACCGACCCACGAAAATTTATTTTAACCATTTCTTAGGTTACCTCCGGCTATCATTTATCGGCAGAAACCGACTGCCGATCGGGCCATACCGCCTAATCACAAAAAAAACGCAACACCTCCCCAAACATGGGTAAGGTAAACTCAAACTAACTAAGCACCGACTGCGATAAGTCTTGCCCAGGGATTTCCCCTTTTAAAATTTCCTACCACGTGGCACTATTCACTATGCAAGGCGGGCAAGTACATATACATATGTTTCAAACCTTAAAACTAACAAAATATTTTCAACCTTGGGATATAGGGCCTTGAAAATTTTTCTAAGTTCTATTTAAGAACTAAACATTGTGAAAATTTTAAAATATTTCCTAAGTTTGCAAGCCCCGTCACACCCACAGGACCCTTGTCGTAAGCGCGCTCTGCTACCAAATGTAACCGCGCTCTGCTACCAAATGTAACCACTCTCTGCTACCAAATGAAACCCCTACTTCATTTTGAGTAGTTAAAACAAAAAGAATATTTCTTTTTGTAAAGAGGGGTTACAAGTTAATTAAAACTAGGCTAAGGCCTAGAGAAGCTAAAAATTGCGCTGGATCCAGTAAGACGGGACTTGCAATAAAAACTCAAGAATTAAATAATTAACAATGATTCTTTATAACGCTTTATAACTTGAACCTCACTGAATGTGAGTTGCTTTTGCAATACAATAATCTATCTTGGCTCTGTAACATCTTATGAACTTATTACTTTGAGTGAAATTGAGGTTACCACGTGGCGCAGAATTTATTTAAAACACATAGTTTTTACTCCATAGAATCTGAGAATACTATAACTTTGAATGTGACATGATTTACGTTTAAAACGTGCCTGAGTAAGTTCCCAATTATATATGTATAAAGTTTTACTGTCATTGTAGCAAAACTTATACCACTTAATGACGACACATTGTGTAACAGGTTAAGTGCTCGACCGAATCTCGTTACATCGGTGTTAATGAAAGTGTAAAATTAAATATATTGTGGTTATTGTACTTTAGGTATTAAAGCCGAGATTCTGACACTTCAATACTCAAGTTTTATTGGTTTATAAAAACTTTACGAACAATTACGTCTCACAATGCATGATTCAACAAGTGGGCACGCTTACTCAAGCTTACTAAAAAAACATTTTCTCCTTTAAAAATTTAGTATATAATTAATATAATGAAATCAAAACTTACCGCAGTCATTAAGAAACTTATCTCATATTTAAAAGGAGTCGACGCTAGATTTTCACACCTCTCTCCACCGAAGAGATTTTCTACGAGGTCCTCAGCTAGGCTTCGATTTTGAGACAAACCTTAACAGAAAATTTCCGTTCGTTGTCCGTTTGTAAGGAAATTCTCACCAGGACGCAGCACTGTTTTAAAACTACTGCAAAATCTCAGCAGATGGCGACACGGATCAAACAGTGAAAATTCGAAAACGGTAGCCTCTCCTATCCGCGGGTAGAGAGCAGCACTCCTTATTACATTAACTTTTGTACTGTCTTTACCGTCAAAAAAAAAAATGCCAATAAACTCGCGCTGAATCATTTGACTCAGCACAGAAGGTCTTAGATTCTGATCCTATTAATTGGCAAATGAACGAGAGCACACGCGATTATGTAGCAAAGTTTGGATTTAAACTGAACACTAGTGCGGACTGTAAAACCAAAGAGGGAATATAATGATGCCCCCCACCAACAGAGATTTGTGGGAGGGGGCAAATTTATACTGCCTACGGGCGGCAAAATGTTTAATCCGCCCCTGCTAGTAGTCATTATCGCGAGATGCACTACAGTCTTACCTGGGTCCTTAACTTCACCAAACATTCGTGTCGATTCCAGCTGTCTTCCAATTACTGATACCTGTCTTTTCCGCATCTCACTGGGCATTATCTTGCCATCTTATATTGGGCTATCTTTCTTTAATGTCAGTTTACATGGTCCAGCTTGTCCATACTTACGTAACCAGGCCATCCAAGACGTCCAAATATTACCATTTTTATTATGTTCTTAAGTGCTTTGCTAGAGTATATAGTTAAATGTTGTTACTTTTCTTAACGGACTTTCTACTACTTGGTGGCCTTTATTTGTTCCCTCGTTTCTTTGTTTATTCATTTGATTCATTTTTTCTTTCAAACTCATCAACTTTATTTTTATTGCTTTTCCTCAAAAATCATGTTTCAGAAACACTGAGTAATACTGGATATGTTAATGCTTTGTGAAAGAAAGGCCTTTGTAATTTTTTATATAAGGTTTGTATTAAATTCTCACTGTGCCCTAATGTAAACATTTTATCAAATGATTATCAAATGATAAATCATTTTATCAACTTCACCTTCCGCCATACAAGAATTTTATTTACTTACGTATAATGTAAGCTACTGGTTATAAATTTATTTATTGGTGGACCCAGAGAAGTAAATACTTTTACTATTTAGGTTCCTGTAAAACTGACATATCTATTCCTCCGTACTTGCAAGCCTGATACAAACACAAATTTTTCCTCCTCTTCAACTAACGTTAGGCTAAGATATTTTGCTGATTTTTCATGCTACAAAATCCGTCCAGAAATCGAATAGGTGACTGCCTCAAAGTAACAAATTTGTTATTGCTAATTATAAAATGGCAACAACTATCTAGACTTATTTTCAGTAAGCCATTAAGACTAGTACCTCAAAATCTAACCTCCACTTCCAAGGTTGATATAAATGGTGTACAGGATAGTAAATTGCAAATTTTATAGACAAAATGTTAAAGTATTACTTATGTTTTAATAGTTTTTTAATTAATTGTAATGACTACTGCATTACTACCGCATAGTGTTTAGGAATTCGTTTTTTGTAAATAGTAAGTCTTTTACAATGTAGTGACCGCGAGTGCACAGTGTATACGTCCTGACAATGGTCCGTGACCGAAATTGATCGAATGTGAATAATTACAATTTTCTTGTAAATCGTGTGTATGGTACCCTTAGGTTAGGTTATTCTTTAGAGTTCTTAGTTAGTCTGCCAGTATTCTATTTATTCTTGTTGAATCACTGACACCGGGTTTTAGTTAAATCAAAAATGTAAATCAAAATATATTTTATACATCTGGGTTTATGCTATATCATTCGGTACGGTAATTTCTGTCACTGAATAGCTTGTAATATTTTTTCAATAATAGAGTGTGCAAGTAAACAAATATAAATACAAATACAAATACAAATACAAATACAAATACAAATACACAAGTTATATGGAATTTGTTTTTAAAGAAAACGTGACAATTGTAACAAACTGAGAGTCGATCATTCGTTACACTCAGATTAAAATATTTACACATTAATCAACATTTCTTTCATTCAAGATTGACCGTTATTAGCCACCGTAAAAATAAGTGACGAGACCAGTTGAAAGTTGTTAAGATGGAAATAAGCGCAACGTATAAGCCGAAATTTAAACAAAGTAATAATTAATTACTAATTAATATTTGTCAGATTCAAAATTTAACTGCAAACAGATGATTTTGGTTATTTTTCTCTACATACTGCTTATAATGTATATGCAGAAAATATATCAACAATTACTGTTTAGTTTATAAGTTTATGACTCTATAAGACCTTAATCGTTCTGGTTCCATAATTTTGTTTTTCACACCAAACTATATTGTTACGACAGGCTCACCGATCGTCGTGTTGTTGAGTGGAAAGAAAATAACTGACACCAATGAAGTCAATAAATACAGAATTTAATTAAACACCCACAGCAGTTAAATTTGTCCAACACACAATATTAAATGTAACCTTATTACAGTTCCGCACTAATCAACACAATGAACATTTTGATGCGCACTTGAATAAATTGCCGGCCATAACGGAAGTGGGCTGCTTCGAAATCCGTTATTTACATATACGCCGCTTTGCATTGCACTAAGATAGCTAGCCTCGATTCTGGCAGAGAAGTAAAATAAACGTCTGGATAAGGTGTCGGCGTCTCGTGTGACTAGAACAGTCTATGTAATTATGTCTCGTAGAATGATCTGTAAACGTCTGTAACAGTTGCGTGCGGAAACGTGACATTCACCGATGCGATATTATACATTTCCTCAGCGTTGTATTGTGTTCAAATTTACGCCAATTATAAGCATTTGTGTGTCCCACTGTACGTATATACGTTTAGTTAAATTATATTAAGATGTTTCACATAATCAAAATATGTAAAACCATTGTAAGAAGCATCAAGACTTACGGCTCAGAAGTTTGGATTACCAAAAAACACAAAGAAAAAATTAATGACAGCAAAGACGGACTTCTGGAGACGTTCGGCAAGAGTGTTTAGACAAGAGAAAATTAGAAATGAAGTTACTCAAGACAGATTACAATGGTATGGACACACAAAAAGAATGGCACAAGAAAAATCTTTGCCAAAGAGAGTTATGAAATGGACCTCATTAGAAATAAGGTAAGTAACAAGACCACCACTTGTCACCTGGATAGAAAGAATTCAGACTATATTGAGGAAATGAAAAATTTAATACGATCTTTTGATGTACAAGCAACAGTGGAAAATTCAATCAATTCTGTAATCTTTAGCTTTGAAAAATGTGGAAACATTGTGCAGCCAGAACAATAATAATAACGTTTTACTTAACTTATTAAATGTAAAAATACTTTAAATAAATCCATTAGTTTTATCACCAACATTATTGTCAATTTGCGAGTATGAATTATTTATGTTACAAAAGAAAAAAACTTACATAATTTTCTATAAAACAATTACATTTCCAATAGTAACTTATAACTAGTTGCAAACCTCAGATAAACATACTTTTGAGAGTTCAAATGATGTACTGTCAATGGGCTGTATTAAGAAATGTCCACGTATGGTGTGCCGTAAGTAGGTTTGTCGTTGCAGATACATCAGCGTCGTCTGACGCTATTAATCATCTCCGTGTCGTAGGTCAGATACGCTGGCAACACACAACAACATGCTCCGTGAAACGGCTGCTTACATGACAGTATTTTGTTGTCGTACCTGTTTTCACTAAAAGTAAATTTTTATGTTCAGTGGAAGTCTGTTGTGATAATAGTATAGCCTAATCATTCTCAGAACATATTTTGATGACAAAGACATTTAAAAAATTTAAAAGTTATACGAGTAGCGGTGGTAAGTAATGCACAGTCGCATATAACGCGAAAACAAAACAATGTACAGCACGGTGCGTGCTGACATCTTGTAGCGACATTCTTGTACTACAAACGTCCCAAATCTCGTTGACCAACGCCTCATCGTTTTCTGTCAATCGCCATTGTTATGGAGTTGAGTACGGCAGCTATGTCAACCCGTGTAAAACCACGTACAGTGATTGAATTTTTAACAGCTAAAAAGTAAACGTTAGTGGGATTCATCGTCGTCCAAAAGCCGTTTATAATGATAAAACTGTCGATCGAATTACCGTTAGTAGGCGGGCAATAACATTTCGTGCATCGGAACCTGGTAAAGCGAATATTGAGGATGAACCTTGCGGTGGTCGGCCAGTTTCCGTGACTGATGAGAAGCATTAAATGGAGGCGAATGAATTGGTTCAAAATGACCGTCGCATCATGCAACAACGCACAGCCACCCGGATACAGAGATCAGAAGAGCGAATAGGACACATTGTTGCAGAACTATGCTACTGTAAAAACCGTTCACGGTAGGTGTCACGCAAACTCACAGAAGTGAACAAGCAACAACGAAAGAAAAGTTGTGAACAGTTTCTGAAACGTTATTGTGAGGAAGGGATAATTGAAGAGGGATATTAAAGATATTCATTTCTTCGCAGATGATGAACTGAAGGATGCAGTGAGTTTGTGGATGAAGGAAAGGCCACCGGAATTTTTCTTTGAAGGGATGAGACAACTGGTTCACCGTTTGCAGAAATGTGTAGTTGTAAATGATGACTACGTGGGAAAATAAATGTGCGTTCTTGTTATTATTAACTCCTAAAGGCAATGCCTTGTCGCTGTAGCCACGTCACTCTATCCCTTGCGATATTCTTCATTTCTTCATAGGACCCACTATTCACGACACTCATTGTGCTGCGGAAGTATGCAGTTCTTGGTCTTCCTTTGGGCTTCTTCCCCACTACTTTGCCCTCAAAGATGTTAGTTAAAAAAGCACTATGTCTGATCACATGCCCTATCAACTTAATCTTCCTCACCTCTATACTCCTAAGCAGTGTTCTATACTCATTTATTTCCTCTAAGATCTGTTCATTCGTCTTCCTATCTGTCCAACTAGTTTTTGTCATTCTCCGCCAAATCCACATCTCCATTGCCTGACGTCTGTCAGTCTCCACCTTCCCTAATGTCCACGATTCACACCCGTAAGTTAAAACACTCCATACAAATACCTTAACAAACTTTTTCCTTGTTTCAATACTAATATGGTTGCTTGTTAATAAGTTCCTTTTGCTCTGGAATGCTTGTTTTGCCAGAGCTACTCTCCTCTTAATCTCTGCCAGACACTTATTCCCACTTGTAACTATGCTACCCAGGTAACAAAATTCAGTAACGTGCTCCAATATTGTGTTGTTCAACATAATGGTTGATTTAATGTCTTCTCTTTTTTTACTTACGACCATTATTTTAGTTTTCTTAACATTTATCCTCAATCTCCAAGCGTGAAGAATTTTGTTAAACGTACCTAACATTCGGGTCATATCCTTTTCTGAGTCAGCCATCAGTACAAAATCATCTGCGAAGCGAATACTGTGTATCTGTTCCCCATTTATTTTAATTCCCCTAGAACTCCTTTTCATCTGAGTTACAACATCTTCTATAAACAAATTAAACAAGTACTGTGACAGTGGGCAACCTTGTCTTACCCCTCTTCTTATTATTGCTTCCTTTTTACATCCATTTATGACTATTTCAGTACTTTGCAACCTATAAATATTGAAGATTACCTTCTAACTTTCCAGTCAAGTCCTGACTTCCTCATAGTTTGAAACAACAGCTTCCAATCGACATTGTCGAACGCCTTCTCGAGATCCACAAATACTAAATAGGTTTTCCTATTCACTTCAACTCTCCTCTCCAAGATCTGCCGCAGAGCCAAGATTGCTTCTCTGGTTCCTCTACCTGCTCTAAATCCAAACTGATCCTCCTCCAAAGTGTGATCAATCTTTCCTTCCAGTCTGTTCTTCACTATGTTCAGCAAAATCTTAGCAGCATGAGATATTAAGGCTATCGTTCTATAATTAGCACAGTCGTCTACTTTACCTTTCTTTGGTATTGTGATTGTTCTACTTTTAATGAAATCAACTGGCAATACTCCCTCTTCATAGCACCCAGTAATTATTCGAAATAGCTGGTCTTTCGTTCTCTCACCTACATTTTTCAAAAGCTCTGCTGGTAGACTGTCAGGCCCTGTCGCTTTTTTCATACTCAGACCTTTAAGGGCATAATCAAATTCCACCCTTCCAATTTGGCGGTCCTACCACATCTCTATCTATAGCATTCTCATTTTCTAGAAACTCCTACATGCACGACTACCACAGCTTCCCCGTCATATAGTTCCTCTATATACTCCTTCCAACGCTCGCTGACCTGATCATTTTCGAAAAGTATTTTACCATTTTTATCCTTAACAACATTACTTCGAGTCTTATGCTTCAACTGTAACGATTTTATCCTTAAATATGCCTTATCACATTTTCCTCTACTGAAATCATCTTCTATTTCAAGACTTAGTTGTTTCATCCAATTTTCTTTTTCAATGCGACACATAGAGGTAATCTGATTTTTTATTCTCTTGTACTCCTGATAATCCTTATTTTTCAGCTTATTACGCCTCCTTATTAGATCCAACATTTCCTGTGCCATCCACGGTTTCCGTGGTTCTAACTTTCTCTTCCCTAGAACACGCTGTGCTGTTGAATTACTCCATCTCTTACTTCCTCCCAACTTGGCCTTCCTTCCATCAACATGTCTTGGTGAACAGCAACATGCGTTCTTGTAGCAAATAAAATTTACTTTTATTCCATCTTTGGTTCACTTGGTACCCTTTCTTATTTGCGAGTTATGTGCAACTGTGCATTACTTATCAGCTGCCCCTTGTACCAACGAAGAAAGTGTTTGAGGATATACGTCTATAAGATTACTTCTATAGTAGTAGCTACTTATGTCAACATAAATAGGTTATTTGTGTGTGTCAATGTATTCCACTGTTCAAAATAATGATGCGTGCTAACTTTATAGCAATACATTCGTAACATATCACAGCATCCTAATCCCGTTTTATATGGAATTACGATAAATAAATGTTTATATACACCGTTTCGTGTTTCTAAAAACTTACGGGGATAAGTGAAGTTGTATATTACGGCACTGTAAAACATCTGGAAGAAACTTAATATAATTATTAAAGGTAACGGGCTTAAAATGTTAAATTGAGAAACCTATGTGAAATTGAGTCTGTTAAAAGTACACAGTAAACATTTATATAGTAAGCGTCTGTAACTAATTATTTTTAAGGAATTCAAAATTAACATAGCGTCTTTAATCGTATAATTATAGAAAATTCTTATATTTATTTTAAGTTATATTAAAGAAATAATATATATTTTATGACAAAATATTTTTGAAAATTTTAACATGTGTTTTCACACAAAATTGTTTTATGAATCGTAAAATTAATAGTAAATTTTCCTAATGCTTTGCAAAGAAAGGATTCATTCAGAAACTTTCTATGTTTTTTGTCAGAAATATTTTTTAAGTTCAGAGATGAAGAACAATTCAAACCGATCAGCGAACACGTAGTTTGGTAGTAGGTGCCGATACCATTCAGGATTGAAACGTTTTATAGGTGTATGTTTTCTGATACAAACGACTAGTGTTTTAGATTGCCTTTTGCAGGTAAAGTTGTATTGAAATCAAAATTTGCGAAGGTAACGTATATGGATCGGTCATCTGCTTTACATTCAATGCAAGTGAAGAGGGATTTTTAGTACTTCACTACATCAATATATTAGTAGTGTCACGTAATAAATAATAATAATAATAATTACTACTTAAAGGTGTCAAATAACTGCTAGACATTACGGTTGTTCTCAGACATCATGTTGTCCTTTTTATTGAAGAATTTTGGCTTACAATGCATTTAAATTTTTCTTGTGTGATGTCGACAAAGGATTGAAATTAATTTTTATCAATAAAAACAACAGCAAAAGCTACTCCAAAATTTTAAATTATTATGCGAAGCAACTCTACGGCCGGACAATGGACCTGTGGAACTTATTAATTAAGATATAATCATACAAGTCTATTATTACAAGTCCACATGTCTTCTCTCCTACCTGTCATTAATACGGTCATACAACTATCTTCAAAATGCCGAACGTCCTGTTACAGGCTTCAAACTTTGAAATAGGAAAGTTATTATATATAACAGCATAATAATTTAAAGGGTGTAGGGATACATTCGTCTGTAGAAGTATTTGTACGTTGTAAGTTTAACTGGAATAAAATTGCAAACAAGTTATTTCAGTTTATGATGCGATAAGCAATGTTGAATTGGTTCAGCAGGGAAATGATTTTATTTATATATACCTATATTATGAATAATCAAAGCTTGATTGCATTAGCAAAAGTTCTACATATAAACGAAGTGTAAGCTATAGGTGTACAAGCTACACACTGGTAACAGAATTGTTAGAATAAAACTGCTTGATAGTTTCTAACCGTTCCAATATAAGTAAGTAGTAAAAACAGTATTAGAAGAAATACCTTTGTCCCACATTGTGTTTGCATTCTATGCAGTATACATTCCACACTAACCTGAATCATAGGTGACTGTGTGTGTGTGTGTATGTCGATCCGTCGACACGCTATATTTTTCCAGTTAATTTGACTAAAACTTTCTAAATGTTTTCCATCCATTCCAGTAAATCTAGTACACCTTTAAATAGAAAACATAGTTACTTATTGTAAAAATAAATAAATTACCTTGTAATGTTAGAAATATACTTCTAAAATATACATTAGAAATATGCACGTTTTGCTTTTTTCGTATTGTCAAGTCCACATTAATTCATATGGCTTTTTCCATATTAATTCCACATTATACAAGCAAGATATTTTGGTATTAACTGAAACTAAATTTTTCTCTTTGTATAAAGTTCTGTAGTGTATTATGCCATTCTATTCACTCACAGAAACATCATATACACAAATACGCGCGCGTACACAAACGTACACACAAACAAGTAACGTATATTCGAACACAGTAAGTGGTAACTGACTTTAACATTATATAAGTTTTCGACAACTCAGACCCGATGTAAGCAACTGTGTTTCTTCTTCACATTGTTGTTAATACGTTTTTCATATTTATTCTACTAACGTGCGAGGGACTGACAGGAAAATGTAAAACTTGCTATGAGAAGATTAAAGAGACTTTAAAAGATGTTGCTAGTAATACGTTTTTAATTCCCATATTGAATTTTAATAGAACATATGAAGCGCGTTAGCTAAACAGCCGGTAACAAAGTTTACGTTGTTTTTTCTCCGTTGAGAGCTTGAAAACTTTTAAAGAGGATATTATTGCCCTTCACAAAGTTAATTTTTATACTTTCAACCTGAGATAATGTTATATACTTTTGTTACTTCTATGTTGTTTTTTGTTTGACATTTTATATTAGTTCACATTGTGTACGGGCAAGTTAACACAGGAAAATTCATATGTGTGTAGTTGTTACCTGTACCGTGTCTTGTGTGTTTCTACAGATGTTTTAATGTAAGCATTACGACAGTGCCTTCTTCATCTATGTGTACTCCTAAGAATTCAGCAAAGATACTACAACTATTACAACTGTTACAATATATTACAACTGATTTCAAGTTGTTAAAATACCAATGGAGCAATAATTCTAAATCAGTTACAGGTCGACACACAGAAAAAAACATTCAAAATAACTCCGAACCACAGGCCTTGAAAATAGCATTACTAAAAGGACACAAAAGGTGGTATAAATGTGATCGTAGACAGCAGTCGTAGGTAACCTTTGAATTTATGGGGTCGTATATATAACTGAGTACCAGCTCGATGGGCGAACCCCCCCCCCCACCTCATTAATGGAAAATAGAATAGCCCGACGTTACAAACACTAACTCTCATCTTATAATACCTTTGCGCTTATATATAGCAACGTAGAACACCGAATCAAAAAAAGCTTTGCAGTAATTTTTATATAAATTTGTGAAAATCTTTAGCATTAAGAGTAGGTCATCGACAATTTTTCATCATGCACATGCACGTTAAAACTAACAAAACATTAAACAAAAAGAAATGGTTAAACAGAAAATTTTTTTAAGAAAAATAAATTAAAGAACTTACCACAAAACACTGTTTATTTTCATGAAGTGCGAAGAAATTTAAAGCTTGAATAAATCACTTTGGTGTGAAAGGTGTTTACAGGCTGTGGGCGACAAGGTCGACAATCGTATTGGGGGATGACGTAGCGCGGATGACATAGCTTGTACTAAGTACTTCACACCAGTTATAATGCAGTTGCGTTCCTTTTTCTAAAGAAACTAAATTTACAAATTGGTTTGCGGGCGCTTCAAACGTTATTGACGGACGCACTTGCGCCTGCGGGTGTAGGGTTGCCGACTGATGGTATAGAGAATGAGGCCAGAAAAGAAGTAACGAGATTCTAACTTGTATAAAAGGATAAAAGATTATGAACCCTTGGAAAGAATGTCAGATTCAAGACTGGGCAAAGACATGTGTAAATATAAACCTGTAGGACTTAGGTGTATGGGTAGATCCAGGAAGAGATGGCTGAGAGATCTTTGAAGGCTGAAAAGGCGGCACGTTTCCTATACAGTGATGTAATGATGATAATGAAAATAAGTAGGGTGCAAGGCAAACTACCATATTTCATTAGTTACACTTGTATTCCGTGTCTTAAAAGCAGACATAAGCCAATGTAATAAGACGAATCAAATGTCTAATGTTGTAATACTCTGATCTGAAGCTTCCAGTTTTCAAGTTCTATCTCTTGTCCGTTTAATGTCTTGTCCCTTAATATCAAATAGGTTTCAGTCATCGTTGCTTTTTTACCCCAAGTATTGTTCAACGTTTTCAAAAGTGTCTATTTCCCAGTCCCAGCCTGATATTTGTTTCTTTAAAAAAAAATTTTACACCTCGCTGTTATTGTTTTGAAATTTGGTGTTGTAATCGTTTTAGTACTCTTATTGAGTATGGCAAAATGAATCAATACTATAAAAAGGAAACGGTTCATTCTGCTCCTTTAGGAATTAGTGTATTTTTTCTGCCTACTGCGTATTTCACTGATTTGATATTTACTACACGAGTATTACGATAATGATTCTATGTCAATGCAAACAATGTTTAATATGTTAGGTCTTTGTAATGAAGACATTAAATTGCTGAGACTTAAAAAATCACAAATTCGTTATGCGTGTAAGATTTGTTTATATATTTCTTACAAAATACTTTGTTTTCCCCTTGCTTTCTAGTTTTGATCATAAACGTACAACATTGTATTCATTTTTCCAGATAACTGAAGCTTTACATTTTGTAATACGAAACATCAAGTCGTCTTAAACATTAAAAGCGACTTACAGTACAAAACAATCAGCAGAAATAAACAGTACTTTATGTTATGTAACAGAAGTAATGTTAGGTCCACTACTTTTATTTTGTAAAGCTGTAAACATTTCGCTCGATAAACAATTATAAAAGTCGATTACATTTAATATGTATATTTATTTTTTATAATTGCAATGTAATCGGCAAGCACCCGCATACACATAGTTACTTTTCCAAACTGAAATACATGCTAAACGGTACAAGTAAAAGGAGATTTTATAGGCAATTGATTGATAGTACGAAACTGGTTCTATTACAAAAGTAACCAAATTGAACAGGTATTAGAATCACTTTTTGCATTATTTCTATTTTGTTAACTTATGGAAAGTTATGCAAAAGGCTACAAGAACGTAGTCATCAATGACTGAAATAAAATTTGACTTTCCAATGTTTATTCCCTAAATGAGTTGTGACAAAGGACAGTACCAATAATTAAACATACAAATTAAAAATACAATTAATTAATGCTTTAAAATTATTACTGTTATAACAAAAAATATTAATAAACACATGTACACGAAGGGCAATACCTAGTTAGATAAAAGTTATAGAAGATATAAATAATAATAATAAATTATTTATTAATGCTTAGAATAATTCACGGTTTTTAATTCCAACATTACATATCGGGAACACTAGTTTTTTAATAGAAAAACGTGCGGAGATAACAGTGCTTATGACTGGAAAAATTGTAAATATGATCAGAATATTTTTAAATTTTCCAGTTTTGGAGCAATGCTAGAACAGCGGTATCGAAAAGAAATAAAACAACGTAGTTCCGAAAACGATTCTGTAAATTGGTGGGGATCTAACGTGATGGTGACAAGAAGAAACGCCGACTAGTCTCCTGGTACGTGTTTGACAGATTTCATCGCCTGTAACCAAATTATGTAGACAGTAATTTATATTTTGTTCAGAACGAAATTAATGTCTAACCGATGAGTTTTTGTGTTGATTTTGTTTTCCATTACAGATTAAAAATGTCACGGCAGCCCATTAAAAACAATACAACAATAACATGTTATCGTTACGTTTGACAATTTTGGTGCTAGTAGTGTATACGTTTTATGTACAAATCATAATACATTAAACGACTGAATCCTACTAAATATTTTAAAAGTATAAATAAAAATAGTAAATGTGTACTTCACCATACATCATACAAATAATGATACAGTTAATACTTATATTAAAAATATTACAAGATACAAATATTAAATTTTATAAAGAATACTTTACTGTGTGTAACAATTTTCGAGCAGATATTTTATGAAAGCTTAACAAAATTGTTTATGGAAAACAAAAATTACTGGGTTGTAAAAAAATGTGAGATAAAAATATCCTTGTGTTAATTGATTTGCTTTAATAAAAGGAAATTTTCATTTGTCTTGTTAATTTCCTTAATTTGAAGAGAGGCTTTCCTATTTATAATTATCTGAGAGTATAAACTTTGTTAGACATGAACTTTCTTCGTTATTTTGTACGCTATTATTTTAAAAAACGCAAAATCTGATTTAAAACGATATCAAAAGTATAAATTTATTTAATACTTATGAGTTGTTTTTTTACTATAATTACAAAACGTAAAATGTTAAATGCCAGTAAAAATGAAGACAAGTTTTAAAAATATAATTTTTGTAAAAACAGCCACACTAACAATAAGTATTTTTATACAAATTAATAGATTAAAATTGTTAGAAAACAAAGTGCTTCGTTCTTTATACCGACCCTTACTTGCAGTACAACTTTCTACAACAATGATACAAATAAAATAAAATTATAATCAACAGAATTATTTGATAATTTTTCAATAATTATATTGAATTTCTGATATTTCTAATACCCTTTAATCGGTGGGAGTAGTATTTACTACGTGAGCCTAGGGATCTTTCAGGGCTTGCTCCCATGTAGGCTAATTAAATAGTCAGGTTATGCCCTCTTACCGAAAACGTTATCAGCAATGTCTTTTTTTAAATGCATTACATTTTAATCCGCAGTGGTGTACCTGTGCAATTACTGAGGTTGTAAAGACGTGAACTGGTTTCGGAATCAAAAGTAATCAGTATTTGCTGTAATTACTTCATCCACCATTGCAATAACTATCTTATTATTTATTTTATTGGAGATTTATTTATGATTAAAGTTGCTAAAATTTGCTAAAATATGCCACATTATGATCGCATAGAAGTAATTATATGTAAATTGTAAGAAACGTTTCATACATAATTTAATTAACCACTTCAATCAGAAGACGTTAGTAACTTTAGGTATATTTTTCAGATTTAAGGCTTGAGAATTTTCATAGATTAACTCAAACCAGGGATGAGGGGTTTCCATTTGAGTACGCAGGCGAAGTATTAAGAAATGCTAATGTAATTTGTATAAACGATCACTTTACTGTGTGGGATGTGATGTAGCAGGTGGGTTGAAAAATAGCTCTGCTTGGTATTTGGAAGGAACTCTTTTAAACACTAATTTTGTCAAGACTTATTAATAATAGCTATTATGATAAAGCAATCGTAAGTTCAATAAAGGAACGCGTGTAGCTTTCGTTGACTTTGAGAAGGCCTTTGATAGAGTAGATAGAAATTTACTGTGGCAAGTATTTGAAGAACGGGGATGCACACAACTTATAATTGTATATAAAGCCTATGTAAGGAAACAACAATAGACGTTAAAATAATTGGAAGGTAGCTCAGTAAATATCTGTCAATTAATTAAGGTGTGCAATATATTGCCTCGTCTTTTTAACATTCTTTAACGATCTAATAAGGAAATAGAAACACGTAGTGAAACCTAATACTAAAATCACGACACCGACGACGTTTGAATTTCCTGTTGGTTGCTGACGACTTATTTGTACTTTAAAATTACAAGCAATTAGAACAGTTAGAAAGAATGTTAGATTCGACACTGTTCAAACAAGTCTAGAAATATAAACCTTTAGGATACAGATGTGTGGGTAGACCCAGGAAGAGACGGCTGAAGGCGGACGAGGCAGCACCTTGTCATGCCGTGATGTGCAGAAAAATATAAGGATGAATAACTGTTTTATTTAAATTTTAGAAAATTTGTTTGGTCAAAATTCGGGCAAATATAAGCAAATAAAAACTAAGTCGAATAAACATAATTTATTAATAACTTTAAAGTACGTAGTTAAAAGAAGAAGAAGAAGAAGAAGAAGAAGAAGAAGAAGAAGAAGAAGAAGAAGAAGAAGAAGAAGAAGAAGAAGAAGAAGAAGAAGAGTGAAAAGTTGTAATCCAAGCTATTCTCAACTTTTTAGTAGAAATAGTTATGTTAATTTATGTAAATAAAATGTATATGTAAATAAAAATGCATATGAATGCAAGAGTAAATCATTGAGGAAAGGAACAATAATATCGTATATTTTAAAATAAATAATAGATTTTACAACTTATACAAATGAGAATATATTAAGAAAAAACTTTTTATTAATATATTAGACAACATATTTATTATCAAGAATAACATAGCCTCTTACGTACAATACAAAAAACCTACAAACACAATAACATGTTTTTTTAAATTGAAGAATAGCAACATTACAGTAAATCTTACTATATAAAATATAATGGGTTTCAATTATAAAAAATAAAGTCAACAAGCATACAATACGTTCGTTTGAATTAGAAAGCACACGTGTAAAATTTATTTATGTGTCTCCTAATAAATATTTTTGCTGAACTATGAACTACATTTCAGGTATGTAAATACAATAACTCTCAGTATGTAAGTCTAAATGTGCTTCCTATATGTACGATCAAAACTGAGTACCGAAACAAAGTAGTGATCTGTACATTGATGCACTAGACAAAACTTAATTCTTGAATGTCTCAGAACTTCCACACGTATCATTGACAGTCAGCTGACGTACACCAGTAAAAGCTCAGTCTCGTCTCCCCTCGTTATAAATTATAACATGGTAATTTATTTGAATCCGAAATTATTTTAAAATAGGTATTTTTGTTGCATGTTTTCGATAATAATGCTTTATTTTCCTTTGCTTTGCTTTATCATTATGCATTATTTTTTCATTAGAAGACAAAGTGTAGTATACATATATATATATATATATATATTTCAATCACTTTCTGCTACAGTCCGTTTCTTGATGTATATAATACTATAATACTTATAACTTTTTACCTCAAGATGTATTTTTTCCTTTAGGGACATGTTTCGGGAGATCCTGTTCTCCCATCTTCAGCCTTCGCCATCTTGCTTCTGGTGCAGTATTTGTGTGTTGGCTTCTGGATGTTATTATGGTGGTTTGTTGGTCTTTGGTCCTTCAATGTTGCATTATTGTGTGTGGTTGTGGTATCTGTTTTTGTATTTTGTGTATTTTCGATGTTGAGTGCTTTGAATATTGTGTCATGTTTTGTATTGATTTGTATTTGTTCTGGTATTAATTTGTTTTGTGTTTTATGTTTGTAAATCTGTAAATTTTCCCAAATGTTCATTATGGTGCGTTTGTGTGGTATATGTTTTATTAGTGTTACATTGGTTATGTCTGGGAATTCATGTCCTGTGTTTATTGCATGTGTGGCTAAATTGGATTTATATATGTTTGGTTTTTTGTATGCATTTAGGTGTTCAAAATAACGTTTTTTCAGCTGTTTTTTTGTTTGTCCTATATAAATAGGACAACTCATAAATAATAACAACAACAAAAAATGGGCCACATTCACATATATAAATAATAAAATGTCAAAACTAACAAAACTATTTAAAAACACAGATATAAAAATAGCATACAAAACTAATAAAAATAAATTACAAAATCTAAATAGCTCACACAACAAAGATAATACAACAACCAACGGTATATACAAAATTGAATGCCAAGATTGCAATAAAAGTTATATAGGACAAACAAAAAAACAGCTGAAAGAACGTTATTTTGAACACCTAAATGCATACAAAAAACCAAACATATATAAATCCAATTTAGCCACACATGCAATAAACACAGGACATGAATTCCCAGACATAACCAATGTAACACTAATAAAACATATACCACACAAAGGCACCATAATGAACATTTGGGAAAATTTACAGATTTACAAACATAAAACACAAAACAAATTAATACCAGAACAAATACAAATCAATACAAAACATGACACAATATTCAAAGCACTCAACATCGAAAATACACAAAATACAAAAACAGATACCACAACCACACACAATAATGCAACATTGAAGGACCAAAGACCAACAAACCACCATAATAACATCCAGAAGCCAACACACAAATACTGCACCAGAAGCAAGATGGCGAAGGCTGAAGATGGGAGAACAGGATCTCCCGAAACATGTCCCTAAAGGAAAAGAAAAAATACATCTTGAGGTAAAAAGTTATAAGTATTATAATATATATATATATATATATATATATATATATATATATATTGATAACGTGGAAGCAGAAACAAATCATTTATAAATAAATCAGAGATCTGGTGAATGTCTGACTACTTTGTAAATACGATGAGTAAGCGATATATCATAGTCAAAATCATACACAACCACTAGTGTGAATTTCAAGGCTAACGTTATACGTTTGAAACAAACGCACAGGCACAACCACGTGTGATTGATGGTGGCATCTGAAACTGAAACAAATGAAAGCGCCTTCAAGCTTATCAACAAAACAGATCTGAGAATATTTCTTTTGCCTTACATTTAATACACTTGTTCTCAATACTCTACAGCAGTAGGCAATATATTTTTATTACTTAACTGAATCTTCGGTGAAAAGTTTACCCATAGTGACAAAATTAACATAGTTCTAACACACTGTTTTCGTAATTAAAGGTCAAAGTCAACGCATAATAACTTAAAATATTATGAATTATTAATTTAATATGAACGCAATGTAAACTGTAGTGCAAACATACTTTGTACTTAAACTGTAAAACTCTTTCCTTTATTGTTTTCTTTTGCACATAAAACACAGAAATAAAATGTATGTTCTGAAGTGAAACAAATATTAATAACAAATTGAGAATATATTGTTATGACGGTCTACTGATCGTCGAATGGTACAGTGGAAACAAAATACAAGACACAAATTAAGTCACTAATCATCAGCTTTAATTGTCACAATTAAATAGTTTGCAATCAACAAGATAGTCTCTTACAACAAAACAAATAAAATTTGTTCACACTCAACAATAATGTCAATTAATAGAGAATCGCACAGTTATAAAACACATAACACATTACCACAACACTTCGAACAGGCACTGGAATAAATCGCCACTAAAACTAAACTCGCCGCCGCTGAATGGCTGTATTTATACCCCGCTAATATTCCAGAACAATTTATAATACGCGTCAGCTCTACACTAGAGCGTGATTGCTTGCGGCCTTGACACAGTGGGCGCGCGGGCGGCCAAGTCTCGCAAACGCATGTTGAGAATCACGTACGCATACCACATTACAGCCGGGTTCCACTTGAACAGTCGAGACAGACGTAGAATCTTCTGTAAAGGCGTAACACGTTTTCCTCTTTAAGTAACAATATACTTCTTTGACTTTAAAAGGATTCAAGGTGTAGTAATAGTAACACAGAAAGTAACACAAACCGTGCTTTTACTGCCATAGTAACAATGAAACCTTTTAATCAAATATTTCATAAAGGTCGTCCATTACCCATACATCAGTATAAATTCATATTAAAATAAATTGCACACTAACATGTACCGAAAATTAATGTGTTGTCACTGTAACGTTTAGTAGCTTTTATGTAACAGTAATATATTTAAAAAATGTTCGTATATTAAAATATGTTTTCCTACATACGTGTCTAATATATGTTCTAGAATGTTTCTGAATAACATTGCTTGTATTGTTTAAATAGAATTATTTAATTTTTGTGTCTCAAAATTACAAAAAAAAAACATTTTGTATTTATCAAGAAAAATAATTATAAAATAATTGCAACTTCTAATCTACCACAAGTCAGATTCAAAAAATATTTGCCTGTATATTTTGTGCAATGAGTTTTAAATAACAATTTGTAGATACAAATATAAACAAATGTTTTATATAGTATACATTTGTCACGACATATTCGTAATCTCAAGTTTTTATTTATTCAATGCTTATAAATTATTATTCACCGTATTTTTTAAGTCGATTAAAAATTACTTATTACCACCTTACGTTTAAAGACAAATTAAACAGTTATAACACACACACACACACACACACACACACACACACACTTCAAAATTATATTAAAGATGAAATACGAACTTACTTGCCCTCATAATATTTAATACCATTTCTGAAGTTAAATGTTTCTAAAACAAATATATTTTTCAAACTCCGACATAATAGACAATTGTCCGACAGTTAACGCTGCATCATTCGAGATTGTTCCAGACGCGGTGCACCTAGAAAGCGTGTCAAGGTCGTGCACTGACCTTGCTAATAGCATATTCCGGCGCTTTTCCAATGCTTCTGGAATTGTTGGCCGGAAAGTAGTAGATACTGTATATCTGGAACCCCTACTGGACATATATAGAAGCGTCATCGGCCGGCTTATCAGTTCAGTTACAGGTGCCAATTTATTCAGTGATAACCAAGTGATTATTGCGGATTAGTGAAAAATGGTGGAAATTAGTGAAAACTGTAAATACAGGCGTTTATTTATTTTGTGTATTTGACAAAATAAACTTTAATTATTGTATAAGAGTACCTTGTTTTTTAAATTGTTGTCTGTGACTTATTAAATTTGGTAATTAGTGACTTCATTATTGACTGCTATTCTGTTTCCACTGTACCTGCGACGAGCCGGTGTGACCGTCATAGCAATACAACAATATCCATGTTATTTAATTATTACTAAAATAATTTAAAATACCTTTATTTTAAAATGTTTAGAAACAAATATTTATAAAGCTGAGAGTAAAATAAAATGATTGAACCAAAAAAAGTAATTATATTAAGACTAGGAAATTTAATATTATTAAATTCATTAACGAGCTTTTAGTCACAGTACAAGTGTGACTGAGGGACAAAAGAATGAAGACAAACGATACAGAGAGCGAAATTGACAGAAAAAAGACGGTGATAGTGTAAGAGTCTAGAGACTAATTTGAAAGGGAATTTAGTAATTGAGCCTTTAAATGTAAATCCAAGAGGACGCGGAAATACAGTGTTTACAAGAATGAAAGTTTTCATCTTTGATAATCAACAATTATTTGTGTTACATTGCGGTGTATAATTTCTTACAACAAATATTTACTCTCATTAGTAATTATTATACATGTTATGGACATTTAATGAATGACTTCATTTGGCTTGACAACGTTTTGTTTCATACAATTTCGATACAATAGTTCACATGTACTTATTTCGAACAACACTTATATTTTTATATTAAACGGCGTTTGCTTTAGATCATAGACTACCTGTTTCAATCTATTATGATAACTGAAATATTTATCTCACTAAATTGTTAGTTAAAATTAGTTAAAGGAGATAAAATATTTAACGTCTAATACAAAATCCAATACATTCTGTGTTGCTAATACGTCTTGCTAATGACGAAAATTCAGTAAATATTTTGTGCTTTACTGCTGAAACGATTTTGTCATAAACCAACCAGGACGTTAAAAGAGTGGGTTAGAAGGCAATATTTACTTTGGTAAAGGTAGCTAAACACACTCCTCGAAGCCAATAAAGCTCCTCGTACTCGGCAAAAGTAAATACTGGCAAATCGATTTGATAGGAAGAAAGAAAGAGCAAACGAAAATCTTAATAAAATATATGGAGAGTATAAAAAACGCAATTGGAAACGTTTTTACTTATTATACGTAAGTGTTTTCGAAATGTTTCGCAGAAATATATAATGGTATTTACACATAAAGTACTAATTACTTCTTGTTACTTGATTGTCAACTACCTGGAAACTTACTGAGGAAGGTAGTAGCTAACAATTTAAACATGTTACTATAGTGAAAGTTTCTATATTAAAATATATATGGCACTTTACTCAGTTTTCCTTTCTTATCCGTTAATTAGTTGGAAACTTTGTTACTACATTCAAATGTTACATTATTTCGTTAACTAACTAAGGGTTGATCAGTTTGTGCATTGACATATTTTTCATCAGTAAGACCTATTTTATAATCATAAAAATGTGTTGAGAATAATTTAATTTCTTTAAAAATCTCTGTCGCAATTTACGTTTATGAAATATTGCTAATATTTCCTTAGTGATTAGCAGTTATAATAGTTAGTTCCTTTTTCCATATTATTGTTCTGTGTAAGTTTTCAATGTGTTTGAGTTATTTGGCTTTGTAACAACAATGAGTGATATTGCTCTCTGATAGACGTACTTTTACATTGCTTTGTGATTTCAAAATATCAGGATAATTAGAAGAACTTTTTTTGGGGGGTAAACCATTACAATCAACAATAATGTTTAAAAACTGAAAGATGTAAGATTAAATAGTTATTTTACAAGTTGTTTGTCTTTCAAAATGTTGAGTGTGACTTTTCATAACTCAATCAAACCACATTACAACATTGACAGGTAAACTTTAAAATACTAAAACATTATAATGCTTTATCAAGAATGTAACGACTACGTTCTCTACAATTTAGGATGGAAATGTTCAAATAAAATACCCCCATTATAAACGATGCTGTCAGTGCTGTTACGCTTGATGTTCACTGCCATTATCACTAATCGCTTAAGATAAGTTTTCTAACCACGAATGTATAATAATATACTACTGTTATCTTTAAAGATCGGATACATTTTATTCTCTAACAAGTAAACAATTGTAGCTTACACTATTTCCAATGTTATTATGTAAATTACTAAAGCTATTTCCGTTAAGTTATCAAAGCTGATGTGAAACAGGGAAATAACATGGGTAGTAACGAACGTTAAGCTACGTGAGAGAGAGAACGCTTGATACCGGTCAATATTATTACGTGTAGTGAATTCATTTTGCCTAACTAAAATATAAAATACTGATTGATACACGTCAAGAACATATGTACATGTAGACGCGAATGTAAAATTGCGATTGTATGAGATGTGTGTGTGTGTGTGTGTGTGTGTGTGTGTGTGTGTGTGTGTGTGTGTGTGTTTGTGTGTGTGGAGACATATTATTAATCTGTATTGCGACATAATATAATTTAGTGATTTTAAAAAGTATGTATGTAAAATGTCAAAGGAATTTACGTTAGAACAAGAGAAAAGAAATATTATTGCACGTCGTTACATGATGTCAAATTACTTCAGAAATCCAGCTTTCAATACGTGTTTCTTCTGCTAAGATCACTAAATGCAAATCTTAATAAACAAACGTTAATTGCTTGTTTCAGTTTCCTTAGAATTATATATAAAATAGATATTAATCCAACACTTGTGTGTGATAATTATATTTTACTCGTGTATTTGCTTATACCAGTAACCAATCAAAACCTAATACCATTAAAACAAGCAGTACCTTCGATAACGCTCCTATAATTCCATGTAATGTTGCGACTTTCAGCTGTTTAAACTGTCGACTAAAATCGCGATAACACAATGACGGCGTGTTGTTTGAAGTTTATAATATGTCACACCCATTGATGAGTGTTAACCATTTGAACTGAAAGTAATTTGAATACACCAGTTGAAAGGATTAATGACTCATTCGGGCTGAATTCCGCCTGATAACATAAACCGTAACATCGTAGATGGGTTGCTGAATGCACATTATTGTTATAATGTCATTAGATTAACTAGTAGCAACCGTCATTGAGTAATCGATATTATGTACATTGAAATGAGACAAACATTCATCCTATGTGTGAATACATGGGGGACATATATTTATATATATATATATTATTATTTACAATAAGCCTAAGTTGGTGCCCTGTGTAAAGGGGAGTGGTTTAGTGGTCAGGCACAACCACGTGTGATTGATGGTGGCATCTGAAACTGAAACAAATGAAAGCGCCTTCAAGCTTATCAACAAAACAGATCTGAGAATATTTCTTTTGCCTTACATTTAATACACTTGTTCTCAATACTCTACAGCAGTAGGCAATATATTTTTATTACTTAACTGAATCTTCGGTGAAATGTTTACCCATAGTGACACAATTTACATAGTTCTAACACACTGTTTTCGTAATTAAAGGTCAAAGTCAACGCATAATAACTTAAAATATTATGAATTATTAATTTAATATGAACGCAATGTAAACTGTAGTGCAAACATACTTTGTACTTAAACTGTAAAACTCTTTCCTTTATTGTTTTCTTTTGCACATAAAACACAGAAATAAAATGTATGTTCTGAAGTGAAACAAATATTAATAACAAATTGAGAATATATTGTTATGACGGTCTACTGATCGTCGTATGGTACAGTGGAAAACAAAATACAAGATACAAATTAAGTCACTAATCATCAGGTTTAATTATCACAATTAAACAGTTTGCAATCAACAAGATGTCTCTTACAACAAAACAAATAAAAATTGTTCACACTCAACAATAATGTCAATTAATAGAGAATCGCACAGTTATAAAACACATAACACATTACCACAACACTTCGAACAGGCACTGGAATAAATCGCCACTAAAACTAAACTTGCCGCCGCTGAATGGCTGTATTTATACCCCGCTAATATTCCAGAAAAATTTATAATACCCGTCAGCTCTACACTAGAGCGTGATTGCTTGCTGCCTTGACACAGTGGGCGCGAGGGCGGCCAAGTCTCGCAAACGCATGTTGAGAATCACGTACGCACACAACATTACAGCCGGGTTCCACTTGAACAGTCGAGACAGACGTAGAATCTTCTGTAACGGCGTAACACGTTTTCCTCATTACGTAACAATATACTTCTTTGACTTTAAAAGGATTCAAGGTGTAGTAATAGTAACACAGAAAGTAACACAAACCGTGCTTTTACTGCCATAGTAACAATGAAACCTTTTAATAAAATATTTCATAAAGGTCGTCCATTACCCATACATCAGTATAAATTCATATTAAAATAAATTGCACACTAACATGTACCGAAAATTAATGTGTTGTCACTGTAACGTTTAGTAGCTTTTATGTAACAGTAATATATTTAAAAAATGTTCGTATATTAAAATATGTTTTCCTACATACGTGTCTAATATATGTT
The DNA here is from genome assembly GCA_034769895.1 of Magicicada septendecula. Classification (NCBI taxonomy): domain Eukaryota; kingdom Metazoa; phylum Arthropoda; class Insecta; order Hemiptera; family Cicadidae; genus Magicicada; species Magicicada septendecula. The sequence goes on from CM068373.1 coordinate 407,989,237, forward strand.
CTAGAATGTTTCTGAATAACATTGCTTGTATTGTTTAAATAGTATTATTTAATTTTTGTATCTCAAAATTGCAAAAAGCATTTTTTATTTATCAAGAAAAATAATTATAAAGTAATTGCAACTTCTAATCTACCACAAGTCAGATTCAAAAAATATTTGCCTGTATATTTTGTGCAATGAGTTTTAAATAACAATTTGTAGATACAAATATAAACAAATGTTTTATATAGTATACATTTGTCACGACATATTCGTAATCTCAAGTTTTTATTTATTCAATGCTTATAAATTATTATTCACCGTATTTTTTAAGTCGATTAAAAATTACTTATTACCACCTTACGTTTAAAGACAAATTAAACAGTTATAACACACACACACACACACACACACACACACACACACTTCAAAATTATATTAAAGATGAAATACGAACTTACTTGCCCTCATAATATTTAATATCATTTCTGAAGTTAAATGTTTCTAAAACAAATATATTTTTCAAACTCCGACATAATAGACAATTGTCCGACAGTTAACGCTGCATCATTCGAGATTGTTCCAGACGCGGTGCACCTAGAAAGCGTGTCAAGGTCGTGCACTGACCTAGCTAATAGCATATTCCGGCGCTTTTCCAATGCTTCTCGAATTGTTGGCCGGAAAGTAGTAGATACTGTATATCTGGAACCCCTACTGGTCATATATAGAAGCGTCATCGGCCGGCTTATCAGTTCAGTTACAGCTGCCAATTTATTCAGTGATAACCAAGTGATTATTGCGGATTAGTGAAAAATGGTGGAAATTAGTGAAAACTGTAAATACAGGCGTTTATTTATTTTGTGTATTTGACAAAATAAACTTTAATTATTGTATAAGAGTACCTTGTTTTTTAAATTGTTGTCTGCGACTTATTAAATTTGGTAATTAGTGACTTCATTATTGACTGCTATTCTGTTTCCACTGTACCTGCGAGGAGCCGGTGGGACCGTCATAGCAATACAACAATATCCGTATTACTTAATTATTACTAAAATAATTTTAAAAACCTTCATTTTAAAATGTTTAGAAACAAATATTTATAAAGCTGATTGAAACAAAAAATAAGTAATTATATTAAGACTAGAAAAGAAAATATTATTAAGTTCATTTGCGAGCGTTTAGTCACAGTACAAGTGTGATTGAGGGACAAAAGAATGAAGGCAAACGGTACAGAGAGCGAAAGTGACAGAAAAAAGACGGTGATAGTGTAATAGTGAGATGAAGAGGTACATAGAAACGAAAAGGGAGAGAACGAGGCTAGAGACTAATTTGAAAGGGAATTTAGTAATTGAGCCTTTAAATGTAGATCCAAGGGGATGTGGAAATACAGTGTTTACAAGAATGAACGTTTTCATATTTGATAATCAACAATTATTTGTGTTACATTGCGGTGTATAATTTCTTCCAACAAATATTTACTCTTATTAGTAATTATACATGTTATGGACATTTAATGAATGACTTCATTTGGTTTGACAACGTTTTGTTTCACACAATTGCGATACAGTAGTTCACATGTACTTATTTCGAGCAACACTTATATTTTCATAATAAACGGCGTTTGCTTTATGCTTTAGATCGTAGACTACCTGTTGCAATCTATTATGATAACTGAAATATTTATCTCACTAAATTTCTAGTTAAAATTAGTTAAAGGAGATAAAATATTCAACGTCTAGTACAAAATTCAATGCGTTCTGTGTTGCTGATACTACTTGTTATTGACGAAAATACAGTAAATATTTTGTGCTTTACTGCTAAAACGATTTTGTTATAAACCAACCAGGACGTTCAAAGCGTGGGTTACAAGGCAATATTTACTTTGGTAAAGATAGCTAAACACACTCCTCCAAGCCAATAAAGCTCGTCGTACTCAGCAAAAGTAAATTCTGGCAAATCGATTTGATAGGAAGAAAGAAAGAGCAAACAAAAATCTTAATAAAATATAAGGAGAGTATAAAAAACGCAATTGGAAACGTTTTTACTTAATATACGTAAGTGTTTTCGAAATGTTTCGCAGAAATATATAGTGGTATTTACACATAAAGTACTAATTACTTCTTGTTACTTGATTGTCAACTACCTGAAAACTTACTGAGGAAGGTAGTAGCTAACAATTTAAACATGTTACTATAGTGAAAGGTTCTATATTAAAATATATATGACAAAGGTTTTAAACATGACACTACTGCACAACATACAAAAATGTAAAAAATGGATTTGTTAGACATTCCAGAAATTAAAAAAGCAATAAAAAATAACAAAAATTTAACAAATGAACAAACTGAATTATGTGTATCCCCTTTATTAAAAGCTGTTATTTAGTTTAGCTTATTTTATATTTTGCATTCACATTATATATAGTTCAGTTAATTTTATATTTTGTTTTCAGATTATATTTAATTTAGTTAATTTTATATTTTGCATTCATGATTGTATTTAATTTTGAAAGACACCTGACCTTCCCTTGTCTCTTGCACACCCCCTCACCATCTCAACACAGATGTTCCAGATACGCTCTAAACAGATGGTCACTACCACCACCACGACCTTTACTCACATCCTGTGTTTAGTAATTTCACTCACTAGCCTCTTTGACAATGGCTTAGGTAGCCGAAACAGCTGTTAGATTTAAGTAAAATCTGTGAAACTTACCAAGTGTTTTTATATATTTTACAAAATCTTTTTAATAATATGTTTCACCAAGTGCCCAACGAGTCACCAATTAATATCGTATATATGACACTTTACTCAGTTTTAATTTCTCATCCGTTAATTAGTTGTAAACCTTGTTACTACATTCAAATGTTACATGATTTCGTTTACTAACAAAGAGTTGATCAGTTTGTGCATTGACGATATTTTTCATCAATAAAATCTATTTTATAATCATGCAAATGTGTTGATAATAATTTAATTTCATTAAAAATCTCTGTCGCAATTTACGTTTATGAAATAATGCTAATATTTCCTTAGGGATTGGTAGTTATAATAGTTAGTTCCTTTTTCCATATTATTGTTTCTGTGTAAGTTTTCAATGTGTTTGAGTTATTTGGCTTAGTAACAACAATGAGTAATATTGCTCTGTGATAAACGTACTTATACATTGCTTTGTGATTTAAAATATCAGGATAATTAAAAGAAATTTTTTTTATGCTAAACCATTACTGGATGGTCCCGGTCCGAGGTGGACCGAAACTGATGAATGAAAGTAATGTTCCACAAGTGTGGACAGGAAGAATTAATTAGTTGGGCCCAAGTGGGCGAAAATTATGTTTCTTGAATTATATATTCTGTTGGCTGGTCTTCCATGATGATTGAAGATGATGTGTAGAATGAATTAAAATTACATTAAGAAATAAAAAGAAGTGGACTGTATACGAATAGTTTTAATATTGACTGATTACATTACAGCTGTAAAAATTGAAGTAGGCTGGCTAATGCTGCATGTTGCAGATTAATACGAATTTATATTAGAATGAAGTTATGGCGCTAGTCGGCCATAACCGAGAACACAAGTTAATTATGGCGCTAGTTGGCCATAAGCGAGAATGTAAGGGCCTAAAGCCTACATTTAATGTCGACACTAACTTGACAGAGAAAGTTCGGCGAACCGAACGCCGAGAATACTGAATGTGCACTGGGCAAGGTACAATCACGCGAACGTTGATGCGATATATAAATCAGATTAGCCAACCTAGAAAAATAAAATCATCGCGCTACTGTCCATAAACTGCCCGTCAAAAATCAAAAAGATTTTTTAATACATTTTTAATAAATTAGAATACATTTACAATTTAATTTAAAATAGTGCAGTTCTTAGTAACGAGAATCAGCTTCAAGGCTAAGTTGAACCTTGAGTTGAGATTAGATAACGGCAATCGGCCGCAGTTTAGAGATAAGCATGCAGATAAGCGACTGTAGGCCAAGGTTTGGCAAACAGCTGTTTCATGTACCAATAAGTCTGGTTAACCACTATTACTGACACAAGTGTGCACAGTATGTAACATTATAAAACATGAAAGGAAAATACATAATATGCAAGTCATGGAGTTACCTTAATGCTAGCTAAGGTCCGTAGTCCTGTACAGAGAGTTCATTACATGAACAAAATTGTTGTTGAACATGTTGCAGTTGCATGTTTTATTGTATATTCAGGAGGGCGACATGTATCGACCTAGACATGCTATTCCTGAAGTTTCAGGAATTTACAATATGTAACAATGTGTGGGCAAGCTAGATGCTGAATGTAGCCCAGATATGACATGTATGTCATAATTTTAAATAAAGAATTATGCATGCTTACCTACAAAAATGAATAAAATATGGAGTACAATGTGAATAAATTAGACGAGACAGTTACAGACGGCAGGCGCTTACAATAGTTTTTACATAGACACAATTTATGTGAATACAAGAACAATAACTTGAATAATTACAAGATAAATAATTGTAATGTCAAACAACAATAGAATACCGAAATTACAGAAACAATTTAACAATTTAAGACATTCCCAAAATAGTACATATTTATCAGAAACCATATAAAGAAATGAATGCATGGTTACTTAACAGCAAAACATGCGAATATTATGCAATAACATTTCATAAATAAGACTACCCAAAGACATGCAATACACCCCATAACATCAATGAAAATGTGTGACATAGTATGCCACAAAAATTAACATACAATACAAATATTAAGATATCAGCAGAACTGTAATAATCAGAAGCGTGCCATGACGCAAAGTTGACAAAAAAATATTGTAACAATCTATCACAATTACGTTGACCAAATGGTCGTAATAAATAATAAGCCAATGGCGGAATAAAACCGCATTGCGCTATAACCATAATGTCAAATCTCGTCTCGCGCTGGCAATAGACATAATTTATGTATTGGTCTCCGCAAAACACCCGTAGGCGTGCGAATGTCCACGACGCGAACCAAGTTATCTGGGCCGGGAAATGTGGCGATGATCACGCCAAATTTCCAGGCTAATGGAGGCAAGTTATCCTCAATGATCAAGGCTAAGTCACCAATGGAAACATTATCCTTGGCAAACCTCCACTTGTGACGCTGTTGCAGCTGGTGCAAATAATCGCGAGACCACGCCTTCCAAATGTCCCGGACAAACCTCTGAATCAGCTGCCAACGACCAAGACGAGAAACAGGAACGTGAGAAAGGTCTGGGTCAGGAATCGCAGTTAGGGGCGCGCAAATCAAAAAATGGCCAGGTGTAAGTGGCACCGGGTCGTTAACATCCGAGGAAATAGCAAATAAAGGTCGAGAGTTCAGACATGCCTCTATCTGAGATAAAACGGTCGTGAACTCTTCGAAGTTTAATATAGATTTGCCTACCACGCGCCGCAGATGAAATTTCAAACTCTTGATGCCGCTCTCCCAAAGGCCACCGAAATGAGGTGAGGAGGGCGGAATAAATGACCATGATATCCCCTGAGAGGATGTGAATGACTTAATCGAGGTGATGGCATCCTTATTGTGCCAAAAGTTGTAAATGTCATGTAAGATGGTGCGGGCCTTCCTGAAGTTCGTGCCGTTGTCGGAGTACAGCTGACTGGGTATACCCCGACGTGCCATAAAACGACGTAAAGCAGCTATAAATGCGCTGGCAGTAAGGTCGGACACCAATTCCAGGTGAATGGCCCTAGTTGCCAAGCAAACAAACAGAGACACGTACGCCTTACTAAGAGTTCTAGACTTCTGCCCGCCATGACGAATCATGAAGGGACCACCATAATCAACCGCGCAAAATAGAAACGGCCTTGAAGGAGTGACTCTAGGGGATGGCAAAATGCCAAGCCTCTGGACCTGCTGTGTGGCGCTGAACCGGATACACTTGAGACACTTACGAATAATGGAACGGATGACTAGCCGGGCATTAACAATCCACCAACGCTGACGCAGAGAATGATGCACGAGCTGAGCACCAGCGTGAAGTAAGCGAATGTGTTCGCGTTCGATGATAAGGCGTGTGACATGCGCCGAAGGGGGTAGTACGATAGGATGTTTCGAATCGTAAGGTAACTGGGAATGCTGCAATCGTCCGCCCACGCGTATCACTCCAGAGTCGTCAAGAAACGGGTCGAGAGAAGCCAACTTGCTTCTGATGGAAACAGAAGATCCGTTCCGAAGACAACTAATTTCGCCTGGGAAGTGGATCGATTGAGATTGTTTTATGAAGAAATTGAGAGACTGATGAATTTCTGCAGGGGTTAGATCGCCCGAAAGTTTGTCCGCAGATGAGTGTCTAACATTTCTGATGAAACGAAAACAGTAAGCGTATACACGTGTCAGCCGGTGTAACGAGGAAAAGTCCAACGATAAGTCAACAGCCAGGGTAGACATTAGCGAACGGTTATGTGTAGTTTTCTCTTCCGCGGTGACTTCCGAAGATGGTGGAGTGGCCGGTACGAAAGATGGGAAAGGATTAGACTCTGACGATTGAGACAGACAGCCAGGACCGTGCCACCAAAGCGAGCAATCGCGCAAAACGTCCGGGAAACACCCCCTAGATATAATATCAGCAGGATTGCGTCGCGAATCAATGTGATGCCAGGTATAAGTTTGCGTACGACGCTGAATTTCAGCAACCCGATTAGCGACGTATGTTTTCCAACGCGTAGACTGCGCATGAATCCAGTAAAGAGCCACCATAGAATCGGAATACAAATGTACATCATCAATAAACGAATGAAGAGCAGGAATAATTTTAGATACGAGTCGCGACAATAACAAACAAGCGCAGAGCTCGATGCGAGGTAATGACACTTGGCGTAGGGGAGCCACGCGAGATTTTGAACACAAGAGACGACAGGAAGCAGTAGCATCTTGATAAATGACTCGAATATACACACAACAGCCGAACCCTCTCTCGGACGCATCCGAAAAACCATGCAACTGAACTGTAACCGCCTCACGGTTGCAACGAATAGATCGCGGGACCACTATTTTACCAATCAGACTTAATTTGTTACACAAAGAATGCCAATCCGAAAGTGACTGACCGGAAATCGGTTCATCCCAACCAAGCTTACAAAGCCAAAGTAAGTATATGAGTATGCATAAGTATGCACATAAGTATATGTAGTAAGTGTGTGACGCTACTAAATTGATAGCGCCATGATCGATGAGTGTCATGTGCCCAAGATCCTTACATTCTTTGGTAAGGTCCGCGTAGTCGCGAGCGAGCTTGGGATCGCGCCTGAATCGACGTTCCAAGCTTAAAAATCTTGATTCGGCACTTGTGTAAGATTCCCCCAAGTGGGGCTTATCAGATTTGAATGGGAGCGACACTATAAATCTACCCTCGTGGTTGCGCTGAGTTGAGCGCACAAAATGCTCTTCGCAAGCCGACTCGCCATTAGGGGTATCGCCGGGGATCGTTTCTGCCTCCCAAAATCTCTCGAGAGACTGCAGGATTTGGCTGTCATTGTTCCTTGCCAAGAACGAAACAGCAGGACCCTGGGTGTGGCAGTGTTTGGGCAGATTGCCGGCCAAAATGTAACCCAGTTTTGTCTCCTGAATGATAGGGAAGTTGGGTCCGCGTGTGTACTTATTAGCTAATATTAAATCCAGATAAAATTGTGCCCCCAATAGTATGTCGATCTGTGAAGATATATTAAAATCTGGGTCGGCGAGAAAAATTTTATTTGGAATGTGAAACCGGTTGATGTCAAACGAGATTGAAGGCAGATTATGAGTTAAGTTAGATAGGACGGCACATTTGGCCTCGAAACTATGTCTCTGATAGCGATACATAATACGCACAGAAACAATGTCAGTAGCGCAACACGCTGTGTTGCTTATTCCTGTAATTGGAATATTAGATCGGGTTAGTTTAAGGTGCAACCTTTTCGCAAATGATTTCGTACAAAAATTGATCTGGGACCCGGCGTCAAGAAGTGCCCGAGCCTTATGCCTATTGCCAGCCTGATCAATGACATATACAACCGCAGTGGATAAAAGTACATTGTTTTACACTGTAATTTGAATGAGCAATAGTTACTGCTGGCAGCTGCTGATTTCGGCACGTAATTAGCGTGCAGCAAGGTGTGGTGACCCTTTGAACAAATTTTACAAACCTGTTTACTTTTACAATTTGTTATCAAATGACCTGCTCTAAGGCAGTTAATACAACATTTATGATTTGCAACCAATTGCCCCCGCTCAGCGACACTTAATATGCGAAAATTATTACACATGTAAAGCGGGTGATCAGATTTACAGCACACACATGAATAATGCCTTGCCGCTGCGTGATAACCCTTAAAGGTACTGCTGCCAGCAGTATTTCTTAAGCTACATTTCTCAAATTTATTGTTTGGTTCTACACTAGGTTTGTTGAATTGCTGTCCGGATTCAATTGGCATTGTATTTTCTAAAAGTTGTCGGCGCAAATTCAAAAAATGCGTAAAGTCTTGAAAACTGGGCAAGTTGTCAGGGTCTATGGACTCCTTCCAACGTTTTAAAGTAATAGGGTCAAGTTTGGTGGAGAGCAACTGTATGGTAATAAACTCAAATAGGTTTACGGACAGCTTTATTGCCGCCAGTGAATTAACGGAAGACGTTATAGTATTCGTAAACTCCGCCAAGCTTTGAACTGAGTCCTTTATTGTGGACTTAACCTGAAGTAGGTTCTGTACATAATATTTGGCTAATATAAATGGATTATTGTACCTCTCGAACAGCAAGTTCAACGCTATTACATAATTTTCTTGACAAATTGGTAATGATTTAATTAAGTCTAATGGTTCACACTTCACCGATGAATGCAAGTAATGCAGTTTCTGTACTGGCGTTAAATCTGATCTTGAATGCACTAGATCATTGAAAATTGAATAGAAATGTTGCCACTCAAGTATGTTGCCTGAGAAGCAGGGCAAACTTATCGGCTTTAAATGCACAGGCGTCGATAGTACAGGAGGCACAGTCTGAGTATTAAAAGTGTCAAGGAGTTGTAAAATGTTCGCCTGAGTTGAGTATATCGTTTCCTCAACCTCGACTCGGTCTGCCTGAGCAGTGCTCGCGTCTTTACTGATAAGCTCTATCTCAGACTGTACTTCGTCGTACTTCGAGGCTAAGCTCTTAAGACTTTCTAATCTTACAGTCAGAAAATGTTTTGTAGTTAAATTAATATCAAAAGAATTTACCGCGGATTGTATCCGCACTATCGCGGACTTTAATCCGCCTCTCTTTCTGGTCAGCACCTTGAGGCCTTCTTCAGACATTTTTTTACGCACCTTTTTACTGTTGCTGGTGGTACCTTGTTGGCGACTTCCCGCAGCGTCGGCTCCTTGGTGATGATGGTGAACAGCTGGCAAAGATGACCACTTTGAGGCACTGCAGCCGGCAGGAACTTGCTATTACGTTGCCCGAAGATGACGAGCGAAATGGCGACGCAAATCACGCCACGGTCACATTAGCTGACGTGCTAATCCGCCCGTGATGGCCAGAAAAAGATGTAAAAGATGTTAAATGGAAATCCAGGTCCGGAGTGACCAAAAAATGGATGGTCCCGGTCCGAGTGGACCGAAACTGATGAATGAAAGTAATGTTCCACAAGTGTGGACAGGAAGAATTAATTAGTTGGGCCCAAGTGGGCGAAAATTATGTTTCTTGAATTATATATTCTGTTGGCTGGTCTTCCATGATGATTGAAGATGATGTGTAGAATGAATTAAAATTACATTAAGAAATAAAAAGAAGTGGACTGTATACGAATAGTTTTAATATTGACTGATTACATTACAGCTGTAAAAATTGAAGTAGGCTGGCTAATGCTGCATGTTGCAGATTAATACGAATTTATATTAGAATGAAGTTATGGCGCTAGTCGGCCATAACCGAGAACACAAGTTAATTATGGCGCTAGTTGGCCATAAGCGAGAATGTAAGGGCCTAAAGCCTACATTTAATGTCGACACTAACTTGACAGAGAAAGTTCGGCGAACCGAACGCCGAGAATACTGAATGTGCACTGGGCAAGGTACAATCACGCGAACGTTGATGCGATATATAAATCAGATTAGCCAACCTAGAAAAATAAAATCATCGCGCTACTGTCCAATTACAATCAACAATAATTTTTAAAAACTGTAAGATGTAAGAATAAATAGTCATTTTACAAGTTGTTTCTCTTTCAAAATGTTGAGTGTGACTTTTCATAACTCAATCAAACCACATTACAACATTGACAGGTAAACTTTAAAATACTAAAACATTATAATGCTTTATCAAGAATGTAACGACTACGTTCTCTACAATTTAGAATGGAAATGTTCAAATAAAATACACCCATTATAAACGATGCTGTCAGTGCTGTTACGCTTGATGTTCACTGCCAGTATCACTAATCGCTTAAGATAAGTTTTCTAACCACGAATGTTTAAATGATATACTACTGCTATCTTAAAGATCGGATACATTTTATTTTCTGACTAGTAAACAATTGTAGCATACACTATTTCCAATGTTATTATATAAATTACTAAAGCTATTTCCGTTAAGTTATCAAAGCTGATGTGAAACAGGGAAATAATATGGGTAGTAACGGACGTTAAGCTACGTGAGAGAGAGAACGCTTGATACCGGTCAATATTATTACGTGTAGTGAATTCACTTTTGGCTAACTAAAATATGAAATACTGATTGATACACGTCAAGAACATGTGTACATGTAGACGCGAATGTAAAATTGCGATTGTATGAAATGTGTGTGTGTGTGTGTGTGTGTAGAGGAGACATATTATTAATCTGTATTGCGACATAATATAATTTAGTGATTTTAAAAAGTATGTATGTAAAATATCAAAGGAATTTACGTTAGAACAAGAGAAAAGAAATATTATTGCACGTCGTTACATGATGTCAAATTACTTCAGAAATCCAGCTTTCAATACGTGTTTCTTCTGCTAAGCTCATTAAATGCAAATCTTAATAATCAAACGTTAGTTGCTTGCTTTAGTTTCCTTAGAATTATATATAAAATAGATATAATCCAACACTTGTATGTGATAATTATATTTCACTGGTGTATTTGCTTATACCAGTAACCAATCAAAACCTAATACCATTAAAACAAGCAGTACCTTCGATAACGCTCCTATAATTTCATGTAATGTTGCCACTTTCAGCTGTTTAAACTGCAGACTAAAATCGCGGTAACACAATGACGGCGTGTTGTTTGAAGTTTATAATATGTCACACCCATTGATGAGTGTTAACCATTTGAACTGAAAGTAATTTGAATACACCAGTTGAAAGGATTAATGACTCATTCGGGCTGAATTCCGCCTGATAACATAAAACCGTAACATGGTAGATGGGTTGCTGAATGCACATTATTGTTATAATGTCATTAGATTAACTAGTAGCAACCGTCATTGAGTAATCGATATTATGTACATTGAAATGAGACAAACATTCAGCCTATGTGTGAATACATGGGGGACATATTTACAATAAGCCTAAGTTGGTGCCCTCTGTAAAGGGGAGTGAATGGCATAGGTCAATGCTGTTATTACGGTAACTACTGCATGCTAACCTAGTTTAAAGTGTTATTAAAACAATAAAAGAACAGCAGTGCAGTGCAGTGTAAACGTGATTAAGTGTTGGCTCGTAACGAATTGTGTGAAGATAATAAACAGTAAGCTAATTAACATACACACTACAAGTCGTTTACATTAGTCTGCACATTGCAGTAACTATTAATTACTAATTATTTAATATTAAATAAATATTAATAGTATTTATTCAACTAACAGAGTAATTAGCTATGGAATCATATGCAGTTGAAAAGATGAGGTTTGGAAAGACCTAGAAACCGTAAATTCATGTCCCACCAACACGTGGTAAATTTTCTAGTAAAATATAGAAGTTTCATCATGTAAAAGCGCGGGTGAACTGTGAGTTTGGGCAGTCTTCCGCAGTCTCTGACAGTATCCAATAAGGAATTTCTCCGAGTCGGAGTGCATCGTCAATGGAGCGGCTGAATTAGATCACGGAGTCAGTCATGGCGTTCGAGATCATCAACGATCGATGGCTGTCAACAAGGGCTGAATCAGGCGCGACGTAGAAGGACACAACGCCCACAAGGAAACCCTGAGATCGACATTCCAACTTGAGAGGACAGCATCCAGTGTGGAAGCAGAAGCAGGCCCGCAACATCATTCGGACCGATTCAAATCAAACCCAGGAAAGTAGAATCATAAAACTCTCTATAAACTATAAAAAAATTTAATACTTTTAAATTGTTGACGTCTGAATATTTAAAATTTGTATATACTTTTTAATTTATAAATTACATATATGACTGTGTAACTTTTATTTAAAAAGTTAAAGAACCAAAAAATGCATTACTTTACCCAATCAAAATTGATTTCTGCAAGTGAAGTCAACTACTAACCTGTTACCTTGGAATATCTATTCTAGTTTTCTCTCGCTCTCACAGCACACACACACACACACACACACACACACACACAAATGGCCTACAGCTACGCTGGTTCTCTGTTCCTAGTTGTTAAATATTTTTATCTTGGCAAATGATTTTACCAACACCGCTATTTAACCATTTAATTCCATGCTCCCATTTTCCTATTAACGGTAAATAATCTGATAAAAAACCTCTTTAGTAACCTCTTTAGTATAAATACCACATAGTACGATCTACTTTTTTTGCGTGTCAACAACCTTTTTGTCTAGTCTCCTATTATGTGTCAAAAATATGTAAAACTTAGACTACAAAATTATGTAGTCTCCTGCTTAATTTTTAAGACTTCACAATTTTCATAATATTCAGTTTTGTTTATAGTAATTGGTATCCTTCGTTAACTGATTCTTCCTAATCAAGTCGCAAGGTTTCACTTCCACATGTGATTATCATTTTATATAAATATGATGTTTGTACTTACTCAGAAATAATAAAATAAACAATGTCGATCACACATATCTAGCACAATTCCCAGGTGTTATAAAACACAATGGTAATTTCAAATACTGTAATAATTTGTAACTATTTATCAAGACGAAAGTAATTTCAAATTAAATGGTACTTCTCACTACTAAACCAAATACAGTATAAAATATAACCTGAATAGAACTTTAGAATTTGCCCGTTACCATTTATAACGTTTAGTTTAAGATACCATAACCATTTAAACCCTTGGTACAAAATTTAATATACCGCTTGTAATACATAATTATATTTTTCTTAAACTTTTCCTACTTTATGTGCATATTATTCCATTGTTTTTTAAATATTAACAAGCTCTTGTTAAGGAAAAAGTAAGTAATGGAATACTTTATATTTAACACCCAAATACACCTACTTTGTATGAAGATTTCGATGTAGCTTTCTTAACGGCATACTTATATACCATAAACAAATATTCTTTATTTAAAGATACTTTTTTTTTATTAACAAAAATACTTCTTTTTCTTTTTTTTTCTTTTTCTTCTGCTTCTTTAACTTTCTTGTTAGCACTATTTCCTGTTCCATAACAACGGTCCTAAATGCTGTCGCTCCATTACTTCCTTGGCCGACCAGTGCTTCTCTCGGTGTTTGCTTTGCTACATCTTTCCTTTTTTCCTAGCCTTTTGCCATCCATTCTTGACATGTATTCATTCCATATCCTTCTTCTTTCCACAAGAATTAATATCTGTTTCATTACATGTTTCTCTTACACTATTGTTTGGCAGCCCGTCGTAACTTATCTTTCCTAGTGCCCCCTTTAATATAATCATTTCAATAGTTTGTCGTTTTTGTTTAATTTGTTGCTGTATCTGGCTTAGTCTCGAACGCATTGAATATTGCTGGACGCATTGTGCTTTTGTAAACCCTATACTTTGCTTCTTGTATGGGGTAAAGTACTTGTGGAAAGAATTTGTTTTGTATTCCCCTCTAAGTAAGCTTAACAAACCTAATTTACATTACAGACTAACTACAAAAACACATAATTGTTTTACAAGGATTTACATTACATTGTTATAAATTGTAACTGATCGTCGTATGTTACAGTGGAAGCAAATTACAAGACTCCAATGAAACCACTAATTACCAGCTTTAATTAATCACAAATACAGTTTATAATCAACCTGAACAATAATCCGAGAAATATTTGTCCACACGCAATAATAATGTCAACTAATATAGTCGCGCACAATTGTAAAACATTTAACACTTTGCCACAATACTTCGATCCCCACTGGAATAAATCGCTCCTTAAGCTGACTTCTAAGTGGCAGCTGTGGTTGTTTAAATAGCTAGCGCAAGTGTTTTAGTGTTTAGTGTTAGTGTTTTAGTGTAATACGTAATACGCGTCAACACTACTCGAAAACACTAGAGCCTATTTGATTGCGGCCTTAAACACAGTGCACCAACCGGTATGGTCTGGAATAGCCTCGTTTGTTGACGCATGTTAAATGTCAAACACGCACACCAACATTACAGCTGGGCTCTGCTGGGTTAGCCGAGAGTGTGGACCGTTCTTTAATGACGTAACATATCAATTACTGTTAGAAACAGATGGATCCATCACGAACAAGTGGATAAGAAAATTAACATTATTAATTAAAATTGTTGATAATAAATAATTTTATAACTAATATTTTTAAACAGCTGCTCTTATAATTATTGTCCTCTTAGTTATAAGTTGTAAAATACCCACTTTGGAAAGCAATTTATAAAATTGCCCAATATAAATTAAATCTACGTTAACAAGTGCGATTAACAAGCTAGACTTAATTTACAAAGCTAAAATTATTATTCTTAAATGAATATACAATAAAACATTCCTTAAAAACCAGAGAGAATTATGCAGAATCAAAAACTAATCATTTTCTCTGTGTCTCGGATAATGTAGTTCCTGCGACATGGATGGATGACTTTTGAGAACCTAATGGGAGAGAGGCTGCACTACATAGTAATAATAATAATAATGGCTCCCATGTGTATCACCGAAGCAGCTTAGGTGTCAGGCAGGGTAGGCTGCCATATGCGAGCCGTACGGCATACAAGCAAGGCAGTGTGGTCAGCACCACTACGCTTCAAACGCCCATTATTATCGCCAGGATGTTATTCCAGGTACTCATTTTCAACAGGCTGAGTCGACCTGGGGGCTGAAAAACGCAACTTGGTTTTATGGTGCGGGCCTGGAAATCGAACACAGGACCTCTAGATTAGTTAGATTAGGTGCCATACCCACTGGTCTACAAACTTGTTTTGACAATATCAGAAATTTATAAATTTTATAACATAAAATAAATAATACTATATATTTCCCAACTTATAAAATTTTGTATTTAGTAATCTGTATATATTAAAATTTATAATATACACTATCACATCACATGGCGTTGTAAAAATATTTAGTAATACCTAAGACACGAAAAACTCCTCTTAAAATCTTAATAATCATTAGGGTTTGTTGAGCCTTTGTTATTAGGAGCATGGTAACTCCCCATCTACGCTTTCGGCATAATAACGTCCGCTAAACATTTAATTAAACAAAGGCAATTTACGTATTATCTTAATAAAAGGTAATTAGCCAACGTGGAAATTATTAAAAATAGTCATTATTACTCACATAATCCCCATACCTCGTGTCAAGTAAAGCCAACTTTTAAAACTTACAAAAACGTGTTTTACGTGAAGCTAGTTATATCTAAAATTGAACAGTTAGTAATGTTATTACGTTGGTAAGGAACACTGAGTTTCTGAGTTTCACACTAATTTTGGAATTTTTGAGGTTCCATCATTAACTGTAATAAGTATTAACTGTACAATTTTTACAATTTCATTTTACATCCAACTTTAATTTTTATACACAATATAATTTTATTTTATTTTACAATTTTGTTCACATGATAGTATGTTATTTAAGCTGAACACGTTAAGTTGGAAGAATCCTTATTTTAATTGGAAGAATTACCACTCTTGAAATTCTTTTAAACTTAGTCTGTTTTCCCACATTTCCTTTATTTGTGATCATATTTTTGTTAGTTCTCATCCATTGTCCTTTTCATATACACTATTTTCGGTTCATTTTCCAGCAGTGCCTTTTCACGGTCTTCTAATTCACATAATATTTGGGTTATTTTGCATCCCTAGATCCCGCCTGATTTTATTTAATAACGATCCGATACGTCACAAATCCTACGATTCAGGTAAACTCTGGGCTACATAGACTTCAGACCGATATATGTGGTCTCATTACTGCACTCCTATCACCAAATTTATTAAGACGTTTTCCATTTGTTTATGTTTCGTAGAATTAATAGTTTAAGAATTTATATGTTAATATCCTGTTAAACTGGTTAAAAGCAAGTTTAATGAATGAGGATTGTGAGGCAATTGTAAATATTTATAATGCAAATAACACAATAATCAGTTTCTTCTAATCCGCAACAATCACTTGATCCGCACTCTACAATATCGCCAGTTGCAACTGACTTATATTGCCCCCAAACGCTTATATATAGCCCGTATAAATTCAAGAATAATTTTCCGTTCTTTTGGGTAGCATGCCGGCATAATGTGCATAGTTAAAAGTTCTCTAACAGTCTGGAGGTAAGTGCCCGATCTAAGAGTCTGAGCTAACAGATCGGGTAAGTGCCCGATCTTGACACAGACATCGCACGTTTGGCTAGTCGAGAAACGTGTAGAACAACGCTTCGAATTTTCAAGAGTGTTACATAATTGTCGTAGCAATATGTATTCATAAACGGGATAGTTTCTATTAAATAAAATATTACCACTTATGGTAACAAAACCTGCTGCACAATGTCTCTAATTTATTGATGAGTCAGTACAAATAGTGGTTCAAATGATTTGTCTACTTTCCTGGAAAGTCAGTTATAACAAAATATGCTATTAAGCACTATTTACGTGTTTATCTATTGTACCAAATAAGGCCTTATTTTCTTAATTTTAAATAGTTTATTAGAGTTATATAACTCATTATTGTTAGTTGTGTTTAACATAATATACACTTAACTTATGTGATGTTTTATAGAGCACTTTCTTTTTGTTTATCTCTATGAAACGTCAAACTTATAATTCTTTTGTATTGCCTTTACCCAAACGTTACTGTTACTGCTCTACAGGGAATTCAATGAACTCTTGACGACACGGAGAACATTACACAAGCAAGGTTATTACTCGCACACATCTACTATCATTCTAAACACGTACGACTAACAATTTGAACACCTCATTGTCGTTTCTGTTTTCCAGGAATTGTTATCAGCAGATACTGCGTTTCAATTGCAAACGTTTAGATAGAAATATTTGGGAAGTATCTTTGAAGTGATATTATACGCTATTATGTGTGAAATATCTTCGAAGTGATATTATACGTTATTATGTGGGAAGTATCTTCGAAGTGATATTATACGTTATTATGTGGGAAGTATCTTCGAAGTGGTATTATACGTTATTATGTGGGAAGTATCTTCGAAGTGATATTATACGTTATTTTCTTTAAGAGTTTAATAAACTTGTCTGTTATGATACTCTTTGCGAATTATAATTTTAATTTACGAAATACGTATTTAAAATACACTTATTGTATTGCACATATTAAATTTATTTTACTTTATTTTAATAATTTTGTGTACATTTTAGAACATCAAGTTATGGTGTACAATATGACATACATTAGCCATATGTGACTGAGTTTGCCGATGTTGTTTTCAGGTGTAAAGTTGCTATACATCTGAGCGTTTAGTACCCTAATGATAGTAATAACTTACATAACAATAATACTTGCGTTATGGTTAATTCTTTTTATTGTAAGCTTCAAAATTTACGAGCGGCTTAAACAACCCACAGACAGATTAAGTCGCACATGCAATATTCTAGAGGACTTAAGCATACCATATTCGTGTTTTTTCGCACTTGCGGCTGCACATTGAATCTTAAGTGTACCAAAAAAATTTATAAAAGTCTGTTACAACCGTTATATCGAAATCATATAATTTTATCATTATCTAAAGGTCATGAGTTGTCGAGTTAGGCCAGTCTTTCTTTCTATAATTGTCCTCTTTCAATCGCAGTACGATAGCAAGTTCACCTCCTTTCCCATGTCTTTGAAATATGCTGCTCTTAGTCGTCCTCTTCGTTTTTCCTCCATCTTTCCTTTAAAAATTTTACTCTAGAATTGGCTGTGTCGTAACATGTGCCCGATTAATGTTGCTCTTCTTCTTGCAATCATTTTTGAAAGTTATCTATCTTTATTCACTTCTGCGAGGACTTTCCCACTTGTCCTCGTCGTTCTCCTCCAGACCCCAGCTTCCTCCTTTCTATTTCGCCGAGGGTCTACGCCTGACAATCATAATTTAAGACACTCCACACAAAAGTTTTTGCAAACCTCCATACTTAAGAGATTATTTGCAACTAAATTTCGTTTTTTCTGAAACGTCTGATTTGCTAAAGCTCTTCTTTTCTTAAACTATGACCCATATCTTCTTTTACAAGTGATGGTGCTTCCCAGGTAGGAAGAAATTTTAACCTGTTCTAAAACTTAAAATTCTATTACCCAATTTAATATCAAGTTTGACATTCTCTTCCTTCTCGAAATCATGTAAGTTATTGTCAGATCGTCTATAATTTTTGTAATGTCCTCCAAAGAATTTTTAAATACTGAAAACATTAGTCATAATATGTAAGTGTTTTTGAGTTTCAATAGCTGTTTACATGTATCATATAAACAAAGCACCAGCGTTTGGTTTACTTTAAATTTTATTTTTTAATTTAACATTCTTTTTACCGTTAACTTCATTTAACGCAAACAGTGATAATGGTTAAGTTAAAAAAAATTGGTTTTATCTCAGTAAAAGCTAAGACACGTAAACATTAATGAATGAAGACATCGTTACGGGATAGTTAGTAAAAGAAACTTGTGAAATAAAACTTGCTAAATAAGATAATAATGCAGATAAATTTTGTAAGGAATAAGAAATCAATTGTCATTATAGTTTTTGTCAGTAATATTTGGGTCCTCCTCCGGAGTCGTTAGTTATTCGACTGGTTTGTACTCTTCCCGCATATACCCGTGGTGCGTGTGTGACGGAGTCTCTCACGGGTATATGGAACTTACAGTTTAACGCCGGATCCAAACGGCATAGTTGGGGAGGGCTTATAATAGGCTTATACTAAACCTCTTCCTGGTTTGCCACCGCCTTGCTACGGGGAACGATGGTTTCTAAATCAGATGACCCCTGCGAGAATCAAACCAGCGCCGTCAGCGCAGCAGCGCCAAACGCTAGCCACTACGCCACGACCGCTCCAGTAGTGGGATATTAAGTAGAAAACTGGATCAACCAAATGAAGAAAGCCTTTTACTGAAAAATAACAGGAATGAGACTATAGGAGTGTAAACGTAAGACGTAAGACATAACACACACACACACGAGCGTGCGCGCGCGCGTGTGTGTAATATTATGCATAAGACTGAGGGAATATGGAAAATTTGATAGTCAAGAACTAGAGAGGATTTTTCTAAAAATAATGCAACTGCGCTGTGAGTTCGATGACGTGACTGAAAAAATTTAAAGTAAGTTAAAATAAACAAACAGAGCCACAGAGTATATTACCAATTTACAAGTTTTGATTCTATAATTGTTCTAATCACTGTCGAACGTTCTGGAGATAATACACTGCAAGAACTATTTGATGGTTGCGCTGTATTCATATCACCAACAAATATAACATTTACACACAAAGGTTATTAGATAAAGAAATATTTTGAAAAGATAGAAGGAAAAATATTTTGTGAAAATATGTTGACAGAAAACACGGTCTACGCAGGGCAACAGTTATTCATTATTATTATTCCGGCTGTACAATTTTTACCTTTTTCCGGAACCAAATATTACAGAGGTGATTGAATTCTCATCTTCCACTACTGCTTGCCTATCTAAAGATCTTCTTGAAGTTCTCGCTTCCTCAATATAGCTTGAAATTCTTCTATCCAGGTGACAGGTGGTCTTCCTCTTTTCCTTCTTCCTGGTGGCGAACATTCCATAACTCTCCTTGGCAGTCATTCCTGTGCCATTATTTTCGTGTGTCCATAACATTGTAAGTTTTTTGTTTCGATAAAATCAACAATTGAATTTTTCACATTCATTCTTCAACAGTTATACGTAATGGAACAATAAGAAAACTAATTAGTTGAGCATTATATTTTCGTTCTTCAAGTAGTAATATTAAAGATGGTCAAATAGTTTTTAACCTAAATTAAGGGAAGGAAATGAAAAATGTCTTTGTCTATGATTTTGGGAAACACATTTTGTGTCTATCATTGCTGATATAACTTTGAATATAATTATATAGATCTGTGCAGATGATCATATAAAAATAAATGCAAAATAAGGAAGACGATATAGAACACACGCAAAGAAAATTCTAATCAATTAATTAATTTTTATTATTTATTGATTCTTAATTATTACCTTACTAAAAAAGATACATATACGCGTATATATTGTTTTATTACCATTTCACAGCAGTGAAAAAACTTTCAAACACATACAATTATAAAGTCATTGCGTAATTCAGTTACAGATATGACAAAATTGTAAGAATATCATATTTTCCTATTATCATTTAAAATAATACTCAATGACGCATTATACTCTATGGATTAGCAATTTTACTTTTTTTTTGTTACAAGTGTGATTAGCTTTAGTGGGACAATACAAAATACACTTTTCAGTTATTGAAAATTTAATTAATACTAGATTAAATATTGTAATGAAATACAAACAATATTTAATTATTCTGCAAAAATTATATGTCATTAATTCAGAAAGTTATCGATTATATTAATTGTATGTGTTTTATATAATTGTTAAAGCCAAGTCCGTACAGAGTATACAATAATTAATCATTTATTTAAACAAAGATTTATTATCAGTCTACATTAGTGTGACGTCAAAATTCGTTTTACATTGTGTTCACTTGAATAATGAACTTTCTCATTACTTTAATTTAAAACAAAACTAGAAAACAATTTGTCATATCAAATGTGTATGTGAATAGTTATTACTTATTACCAGCGGCATTACCAATGTCTATAAAGAAGATTGCATATTATTATTTATATTATCAGTTAATGGGTAATTAACAATTTTAATGTCAACATTCGAATGTGTTATTTTTTGCTGATATGTTTATCTTTGTTAAACGCAAGTATCAGATCTCAAATTTGTAGTTACAACATGTCTCTCCGACTTAACTATAATATGTTTTTAATTTTTGTTTGGTCATAAACAATACAGTTTGTACGATTTCATTGCTATCATATCCGTGAAAATGGGGGCGGTTTTATATGTACTAATAACACACAAATTCCACTCAAAATCCACATTAACTTAAACTTTAGTTAGCGAAAGGTTAACTCCATTAGTAGCATAGCTTTCAAAATGTTGATTTATTGACAGTCAAAAAAGAACCATGATTTCTTACCTTGGATACAAATGGTCCAACCAGGAGATGTTTTCGAATATCCGAAAGTTCCTCTGCTGAGACATGTCTCGAAATTTGTCCCTGATAAGGTAAACAAACAGCCCTGTTTTATAATTTTTATGACACTAGTTGCTAAGCAAAATTTTATTTATTTTTCCTAAGTAAATGAGAAGTGTATTGTACAAACAATTATTAACAGTGGTAATACGTTTCTTATGGGAGGCTTTACATAAAACTATTAACGCATGTAATTTTTAAATTAATTTTTATGAATAAATGTGTCGCGTTTTCATTAATATGACATTGTGTCTTTTTTTAACTGAATGTTTGTGTAATAAACTCTGTGACGGCGTTAATTTTTAAATACAAAGGCAGACGTTAAACGTTATTGCTGTTAACTGGATTTGTTCTTTAATTACAAAAACTGTTTTTTCGTCAAAGGCGAAGGTTTATATTTTTTTAAGTTACTCAAAGTCTATCAGTTCCAGCTCTTATAAAATATCGTAATCTCTGACGCGTTGCATTAAAATATTTGATGCTCTAATTTCTGTAGTTTCATTACAGGTTTTTAAAAAACTGTCATTTCATTAAGTTTAACGAAACTTTTTAAGCAATTTAAATGCTTATTTTCCTTCAGTGTCCATTTTTTTACAATCTTCATGTACAATAATTGCAGAATATGATTAATTTATGTAGCTTTAATATGATTAAACATACTGATGTTAATCATATTCTAACAATAAACTCAAAATTTCAATTTTATAGCAAAAAAAAGACTGGGTTAAGTAAAATTAAAAATAACGATATACTGTATATTGGTGCTGGCGTTGACGTAATTAAAGAAGATATTGTGAAGACACATTTGCTTCATTGATATTTTACACGTTGTATTATACCATATGATTGTACCTTTTTTAATTATATTTCCCTAATAGTTAACTATTTCATATATATGTATATACTTGAAGGCTTCTGCTGGCGGTTGATTTGGCGTTAAGGGAATCAATTTTACCTTCTGCTCTACGGTATGCCATCTTGTACCCTGTTTTCCTTAAGACTGTGTCTTAAGCTTATCCCCGTATTGTATAATTCGTGTTTGACACAGAAAGTACCCGCTGGTTATCATCAGTTTTCTCTCACTTTAGATAAGACGTTTTTAATGGTGTAGATACGTTGCGTGACCGACTGCCTAGGTATAAGAAGTAATGCCCGTTATTGTCTAAATATTACACGGTATATTCTTCCGCTATGCAATGTTATGCTACTGCCGACATAGTACACTATCATTGTACACTAGTGTGTAATCTTTACTTATTGTTGATCTCAAGGTTAATGTTATAATAACAGATTTTAATTTGAAGATTGCTTATATTATAACTCAATACATTTTAGGTCAAAACGATAATATCCACTAAGGTCATTAATGTAAAGTTATTTTCTAAAACAATTAGAAATAATATATCACAGTATTCTACGAGTATATTAGCATTCTTTACTTTTATGCAGGTATGTAAAACTAAAATCAAAAAAGTGGGACCGTCACATTTTTACAGTGAGCTGAAGCCAGCGTTTACAATCAAACAAAATCAAATTACTTTTTTAAATATCTTTATTCCCATTAATAAAGTTTGCAATATTCATTACATTTACAAAACTAGGAATTACCTGCTCACCACATACTTTGTGTACTGACAAGTTAAGGTTTATTACTGTCTTTGTTACGTATTTACTTTAACAAAAAACAATCTTTTATAGGTAAATTAACTTTTATCGCCATCAATGTTTGTCACATATTTATTGTGCAGTCACTGAAACCCTATACAGACTATACTACATTTTAACCTATACTAAAAATATATACCTTAACATTTCAAAATTAACCCCACCTGAAGTAATCGTTTTAACCTTAATTAACATTAATTATTACAACTAAGATACAGTATTAACAATTAATATTAGTAATATAAAATAATTAACATAATATTCTGTCTGAGGCTTTCACGGCGGCTTCAATGTTATGAGAACTTTCGCTTGCCGGGCTGGTTGACCATGGGTCACTGCCTAACAGCCCGACAAGCCAAAGTTCTAATTAACCTAATATTCTGACTGAGACTTTCACGGCCGGCTTCAATGTTATGAGAATTTTCGCTTGCCGGGCTGGTTGACCATGGGTCACTGCCTAACAGCCCGACAAGCCAAAGTTCTAATTAACCTAATATTCTGTCTGAGACTTTCACGGCCGGCTTCAATGTTATGAGAATTTTCGCTTGCCGGGCTGGTTGACCATGGGTCACTGCCTAACAGCCCGACAAGCCAAAGTTCTAATTAACCTAATATTCTGTCTGAGACTTTCACGGCCGGCTTCAATGTTATGAGAATTTTCGCTTGCCGGGCTGGTTGACCATGGGTCACTGCCTAACAGCCCGACAAGCCAAAGTTCTAATTAACCTAAAATTCTGTCTGAGACTTTCACGGCCGGCTTCAATGTTATGAGAATTTTCGCTTGCAGGGCTGGTTGACCATGGGTC
The DNA here is from genome assembly GCA_034769895.1 of Magicicada septendecula. Classification (NCBI taxonomy): domain Eukaryota; kingdom Metazoa; phylum Arthropoda; class Insecta; order Hemiptera; family Cicadidae; genus Magicicada; species Magicicada septendecula. The sequence continues at coordinate 408,013,298 of CM068373.1, forward strand.
ACTGCCTAACAGCCCGGCAAGCCAAAGTTCTAATTAACCTAATATTCTGTCTGAGGCTTTCACGGCCGGCTTCAATGTTATGAGAACTTTGGCTTGCCGGATTGGTTGACCATAGGTCACTGCCTAACAGCCCGACAAGCCAAAGTTCTAATTAACCTAATATTCTGTCTGAGGCTTTCACGGCCGGCTTCAATGTTATGAGAATTTTCGCTTGCCGGGCTGGTTGACCATGGGTCACTGCCTAACACCCCGACAAGCCAAAGTTCTAATTAACCTAATAATCTGTCTGAGGCTTTCACGGCCGGCTTCAATGTTATGAGAACTTTCGCTTGCCGGGCTGGTTGACCATGGGTCACTGCCTAACAGCCCGGCAAGCCAAAGTTCTAATTAACCTAATAATCTGTCTGAGGCTTTCACGGCCGGCTTCAATGTTATGAGAACTTTGGCTTGCCGGGTTGGTTGACCATAGGTCACTGCCTAACAGCCCGACAAGCCAAAGTTCTAATTAACCTAATATTCTGTCTGAGACTTTCACGGCCGGCGTCAATGTTATGAGAATTTTCGCTTGCCGGGCTGGTTGACCATAGGTCACTGCCTAACAGCCCGGCAAGCCAAAGTTCTAATTAACCTAATATTCTGTCTGAGGCTTTCACGGCCGGCTTCAATGTTATGAGAACTTTGGCTTGCCGGGTTGGTTGACCATAGGTCACTGCCTAACAGCCCGACAAGCCAAAGTTCTAATTAACCTAATATTCTGTCTGAGGCTTCCACGGCCGGCTTCAATGTTATGAGAACTTTCGCTTGCCGGGCTGGTTGACCATGGGTCACTAACAGCCCGACAAGCCAAAGTTCTAATTAACCTAATAACTGTCTGAGGCTTTCACGGCCGGCTTCAATGTTATGAGAACTTTCGCTTGCCGGGCTGGTTGACCATGGGTCACTGTCTAACAGCCCGACAAGCCAAAGTTCTAATTAACCTAATATTCTGTTTGAGGCTTTCACGGCCGGCTTCAATCTTATGAGAACTTTGGCTTGCCGGGTTGGTTGACCATGGGTCACTGCCTAACAGCCCGACAAGCCAAAGTTCTAATTAACCTAATATTCTGTCTGAGGCTTTCACGGCCGGCTTTAATGTTATGAGAATTTTCGCTTGCCGGGCTGGTTGACCATGGATCACTAACAGCCCGACAAGCCAAAGTTCTAATTAACCTAATATTCTATCTGAGGCTTTCACGGCCGGCTTCAGTGTTATGAGAACTTTGGCTTGCCGGGCTGGTTGACCATGGGTCACTGCCAAACAGCCCGACAAGCCAAAGTTCTAATTAACCTAATATTCTGTCTGAGGCTTTCACGGCCGGCTTCAATGTTATGATAACTTTGGCTTGCCGGGCTGGTTGACCATGGGTCACTGCCTAACAGCCCGACAAGCCAAAGTTCTAATTAACCTAATATTCTGTCTGAGGCTTTCACGGCCGGCTTTAATGTTATGAGAATTTTCGCTTGCCGGGCTGGTTGACCATGGGTCACTAACAGCCCGACAAGCCAAAGTTCTAATTAACCTAATATTCTGTCTGAGGCTTTCACGGCCGGCTTTAATGTTATGAGAATTTTCGCTTGCCGGGCTGGTTGACCATGGGTCACTAACAGCCCGACAAGCCAAAGTTCTAATTAACCTAATATTCTATCTGAGGCTTTCACGGCCGGCTTCAGTGTTATGAGAACTTTGGCTTGCCGGGCTGGTTGACCATGGGTCACTGCCTAACAGCCCGACAAGCCAAAGTTCTATTTAACCTAATATTCTGTCTGAGGCTTTCACGGCCGGCTTTAATGTTATGAGAATTTTCGCTTGCCGGGCTGGTTGACCATGGGTCACTAACAGCCCGACAAGCCAAATTTCTAATTAACCTAATATTCTATCTGAGGCTTTCACGGCCGGCTTCAATGTTATGAGAACTTTGGCTTGCCGGGTTGGTTGACCATAGGTCACTGCCTAACAGCCCGACAAGCCAAAGTTCTAGTTAACCTAATATTTGCTAGTTATGGCAATATTCAACATAAAATCAACAATTTCGCATTCAGCTAAATCTGATATAATCAAATTTACATTGAGTGATATAATAAATCTGATATATTTTATACATTTGTAATAAAACAGACTGACTCTGAATATTAATCATGTTATGCTACTTTCTTTTCTCAAGATAATGTGACAACATAATTTAATAGAAGGCACGCTATGAATGTTGGTAGCATCTAGGATTCAGTAAAATCAATAATGCTTTTGCTAGTTTGTTTTTATACTAAATGGTAGAGACAGTGAATAGAATAAAATTTACAGAAACAAAGTATTCTTTGGTTTGGTTGTTGATAGGCTGGAAAGAGTTTTCATTTGTTTCTGTTTCAATGCTACCATCAATCACACGTTGTTTTCCGCGCGCATTTGTCTGAAACGTGAAACTTTTCCGCGAAAATCACAACGGTTACGTGTAGGGTTTTCACTATGATGTATTGTTCACTTACTTTATTTTCAGGTAGTAATCATTTACTAAACATCTAATCTTCAAACACGATTAGCTTTTGCTTATAATTTACCATTAAATCTGTTGCTGTACTGCCTGTTCCTTCTAACAGATAAACAATCAGAAGGAACAATTAAAAAAAAAATAAAATTAAAATAATCTTAGATTTAAAACCCAGGAGTTATCTTACACTAAAATGTGTTATATTGCCAGAACATTGGGCGTTATGAAGGTATGTTAATTATAAAAAAATTTCGTTAAACTGTGCTACAGTTTGTCTTAAGAAGGCCTATATTTCTTTCCGAGAGAAGACCATCAAGTTAAACTAGTGTAAGACACGTGATTGGAAAACATTTTTGGAAAATTAAGTCAACTTTTTTAGGTGTAACAAAATACATTTTGTTTTCTAGTTTCTAATTATTGCTAGAAAGCTTTCCAAAAAGGTTTGGGAAATGTAAAGGAAGACATTTTTTCTGTGTTCAAATAAGTACTTTAGTGGATTCATGTAGTGTGCACTATTTGAATAAAGTGCATAAAATGTATTTACAAGTTACTTAAGCTGGAACAATTAGAAAACCATTCATGAAAAGTATATCGTTTATAATATTATAAGCGTCTATTCCTTAACAACGTCAAATAATTTGAATAGGTGATACACTTTGTTTAGTCTAAAATAAAATGTACGTTTTTTGTTGTATTCTTTGTGGGGGATATACATGAAAGGTAATATAAAAGTGTAATAGGAATGGATCTCTGAATCCGAAACTATGTTTTACTTAGACGGTAGAGCGTCTGAGAAAATAGAGAATTTTATTAAATATTCTGACATAAGTTCTGACAGTAGTATAAGCAGGGCTTATAGTTCTGCATTCATCGTAGCCATTTACCCTTGCTGATCATGTTCATACTACTCATCATGTTGAAGACTTCAATGAGTATGAGTAGTGCTAGCATTGTAGCATAACGTAATGGACAAAGAACGATTGACATCACACTTGACCAACTTTACATATCATAGAATCTTTTAGATTGGCATATCTTTGTAGACAGAGCCTACATAGGAGCCTTCTTTATTTCACGGGAGTCACTCTTTTAGACAATAGAAACTTCTTTTCAATAGACATCTTCCCGTATCTGTCTTTCCTGAACCAGAGAGCTATGTTGCTCAGTATTGTACACAACTTGCGGTATTTTATAAATCTTATTGATACTCTTTTGTCGTTTTGTCCGTGACATTGTTTTGTTATATTATGATCCTTTTTGCTTATAAATGTTTGTATCCGGCTTTGGTATTGACTTTTGTTGTAAAGCGTTTCGCTAATTTTGTTCATAATGTTTGTATCCAGGTCGTATTTCGCTCTTATTATCAAGTAAACCAGAAACTTTAAAGTTTAACTTTTAATAAATATACCATATGATTTATAAACATTTCTATGTTAAATGTACAAATCTGTATTGCTATAATATGCGTAAACCTTTTTATCACAACATATAATAATTCGAGTACTGTGAAGTTCAAGTATATTCAGTTTAGTGTAAATTAAAAGTGATGATATTTACTTATAAGTTAAGATACCTTTGGTATATTTAAAGTCAATATTATACACCAACTAAAAGCTATTGTACACATATATAATTTCGATGATTATAAAATTTGTTACGAAATATATTGACTTTGTTACGGTAAATCTGATGATAATGATATGACATTGTAACGATAACGTCATCTTGTTTGTTAATTAATTAGTCGAAAGCCTATAAAATTTCAGTAGTTTATTGTATACTAATATATTTTACACATTTACTAGTATAAAAATTACCAGTATATTTTAAATGAATATTACAACCTCATGAACATAAAAGATAATTACATGATCATCGATATTACACGAATAAACAATCATGTTTTGTTTAATTTACCTGCTTAGAAACAGAAATATATAATCTACCAATAACCGAAATTAAATATAACATTTGTCAGTGTATACAGGACTATGATTTTTAATAACAATGACCAAATGTAAGTTCAACTATAAAAAAATTAAAGGTTTTAATTTTAATTATATATTTATATTGTTTTCTAAATCATACATAAATAATATTTTAAAACGAACATCAAAATATTCACCCAGTTTTATTGCAACCAATATTCAACCAATATTACAACGGTCAAACTACATTCTACAAATTTCATTTTAAAAATGACATTATATTCGTGTACGATAAGGTATTAAAGTTCTGCAAAAGATACATAAGTATATTTATGGCTACTTGCAAAAATTATGTCTTGAATAATAATAAGCGGGAATTTAAAACTGACATGCATATTCTGAAAAGGTGGTGGAAATATATGGTTCGTAGTAAGGTAGTGCAATGTAGAGTGAATTATATTAATATGGTAATGTAGTCTGCGTTAATGAAATAAACCATATAACATGTTGAGTGTATTATTGATTTTATTCTAACAGAAGTTAAAGAAACAAACATTGTATACAAAATGTCATATCTTATTGTACTTATTTAGGTGTCTTATTTTTAATAAATATTTGGTTTTACGTATTAAGTACATAAGATATATATATATATATATATATATAACACTTTCTACGTTTATTAATAATAATGTTAAATGGTAATTCTTCAATATGTTACATATAAATGTTTCAAAAAATTGTTATACGGAATATTATTTTAAATTATTAGGTAGAATAATATTACACGTATTTTAAAATAATTGCAATAAACTGACTGGAAATCAAATAATCCTAATGGTGGCTTTTCTCTCAAATTTACAGTGTATTTAAGGGAACAAAGAAGAATTAAAAGTTAAAAAATATTTCTCTTTTATTGAATTCTCAATTTAGTACGGTCGGAAATGACTCTTTGATGTCTTCCCTACCCACGGATCATTAAACACCCTAAACGACCCTTTCATTTCCACCATTTACTTTTGAATAAATCATTTCCACTCTATACGCTGACAAACGGTCGGAAAGCAAAACTCGCATGCTTACAGTATAATTTATTTCTTGTCTGCTATTACATTGTAATTAATGTCATAATTTATCCGCATGCAAAAATTCGTCTATAAATAATATCTTATTACAGTGCGTGTTACGGCATAATTTTCAACTCACAAGCATGCTGTACATAATTGTTACTTTTAAATATGATGTGCAATTATGTTAAGTATACCGTAGATACGACGATTTCATGGAGTACGGCGTAACAATGATTAATATGAATGCAAATCTATTATCATATTGAAAGTATAATATAAATGTATAATGTCAAAATGTTGTAAATGATACCCAAAAATGCAAAATAAAGAAATAGTTGAACGTAAAAGAGAATAAAACTTCAAAAAAATTGAGACAAATGTTGGGAAAAAATTATTAATACATCAATAAAATTGAAGAAATTGTAACCACGTAAGAAACTAAAATTCCTAAAATCACTGAGAGCCAAAATTGTATCATGCTAAAAGGAGTGATTTGCAAAGTTAGAAGAAAATTAAAAGACAGCCCTTGGGAAAAAGTTTTTATTAAAATATTACTAGAAAAACACACAATGATGAAAGCCAAGATTAAGGTCATAAGATATTAAGGATGTTAAATACTGTCATAATTATGTTGCAAAGGCAATCAAGTTGTAGTTTATTTCAAAAACTACGACTTTTACAAAAACTAAACTATGAACCTTATTTTGCTGCAGCCTCGACCTCAACCATCCCTTACTTGCGAAACACCAGCGCCTCAGAACCATCACTGCCGCCCTCGGGCGCTTCTTGATGACCCGCCACAATGACACCCTCGCCCTTACATCAGCCTCCAGCCCCGGAGTTCACAACTAAAACTGTCCTTCATTCCTTCCTTGTCCGCCTCCTAGCACGCTGAGCCAGCTGCTTGTTGCTGTTATCTTGGTCGCCGGCACGGGGCTCTCCTCCTCGCATTGGCGGTTTTCATTCCCAGATTTAGACTACCCGTCGTCTGATCCAGAATGAAGTTTATCTTCTGGCAGCCACTGGGCAGTACCCGCATGCTGCAGTCAAGCCAAGGGTGCAAAGACACCTCGTACACATAATACTGTACAATACCCACAGGCTTAATCACAGTTCAAATGTTTGGTCGAAACGCATGCACCAAGCAACATTACGCCCCGGCAAGCCACAGTTAAATAACATTGGAGCCGCGGTCGTAAAAGCGTCAGACACAATTTTAAGTACTTCATTTATATACAATAAAAAGTGCAGATTTCGTTCGGTGACTTGTACAGCAAAATAAACCACTACGACAGTGCAACAGTGTGTTTTTATACGCAGAAAATTGTGCGTAGAACAAAATTGTGAGTTAATTATGTCAGAATTATTTTTTGAGGTGAAGTAAGTCTAAAGTTTTGCTACTCTGTTAAATTCTCAACGAATGTGTACGAAAAGATTCAACAGAATTCTTAGTAATAAAAGGATAGTGTAAACTTTAAAGGCAACCTTTTTATCAATTCCTTACTAGAGATGTGTTATGTTGTAGAATTGAATTAACGCATGTTTCGTAAATAGAAAGTGCTGTAGGTAAAACGCCAAGTATGAATAAAAGGACGCACGACTTTCCCGGTTCCTAACTTGCAAAAAGTATACTTTGACTTTACTGAGTATTTTCTTTTAAAATTACTAAATAATTAATTTAAATTAATTCTTGTAAGCAACTAATTATATTTTAATTGCGTTTACAAGAAAACGGTAAGGGAAAAACATTAGAAGATAAATAGTAGTACTGTTTTGAGTACAATTATTTTTGTATTCATATTTATTGAGCTATATGTCAACGAGGTACTATTCTGTACCCAGTATCACGAAGCACCGCAGAAAATAAAAATGCTTTCGTTTATCGATTAATCATAAGTAAACTTTACTTTACGTACTCAACTTAAATATAATTTTGTATACTCTAATGTCAATCCAAGCCTCCATAAATCGCATACCTGGTTTTTTGTGCATAAATTGCAAACAAGCTTAAAAAAACTTCTACTAACTTCCCACTTTTTTCTTTCCCTTCATGCGTTCATGTGTGTAATTTAGCACACAGTTGATGGTATTTAAAGGTGACATTAATAGATGATATACAAAGTACTTTAAAGTGATATAAAATAGGTTTTAGGCCTACGGTCACTTCAAAGTAAGATTAATAGGTGATATGCAGAATACTTTAAAGCGATATACAATAGGTTGCAGGCCTACAGTCACCTCAACGCCAGATTGATAGGTGATATATAAAGTACTTTAAAGCGATATACAATAGGTTGTAGGCTTACAGTCACCTCAAAGCCAGATTGATAGGTGATATACAAAGTACTTTAAAGCGATATACAATAGGTTGTAGGCCTACAGCCACCTCAACGACAGATTGATAGGTGATATACAAAGTACTTTAAAGCGATATACAATAGGTTGTAGGCCTACAGTCACCTCAACGACAGATTGATAGGTGATACACAAAGTACTTTAAAGCGATATACAATAGGTTGTAGGCCTACAGTCACCTCAAAGCCAGATTGATAGGTGATATAAAAAGTACTTTAAAGCGATATACAATGGGTTGTAGGCTTACAGTCACCTCAAAGCCAGATTGATAGATGATATACAAAGTACTTTAAAGCGATATACAATAGGTTGTAGGCCTACAGTCGCCTCAACGACAGATTGATAGGTGATATACAAAGTACTTTAAAGCGATATACAATTGGTTGTAGGCCTACAGTCACCTCAACGACAGATTGATAGGAGATATACAAAGTACTTTAAAGCGATATACAATAGGTTGTAGGCCTACAGCCACCTCAACGACAGATTGATAGGTGATATACAAAGTACTTTAAAGCGATATACAATGGGTTGTAGGCTTACAGTCACCTCAAAGCCAGATTGATAGGTGACATACAAAGTATTGTAGGTTGTAGGCCTATAGTCGAAACTTGAAAACGCAAACCTTGAAAATAACAACATGGTTTTTCAGTTCAACACACGTGTTTTTATTACTATAGTGTTATATGTTTTATTACTTAAACAAGTGGTCTTAAAAGTAATTGAACGTGTGTTGAACCAAAAGTCAGCGTTGTTATTAGTGTAAACTTCGAACGTTTACTAGCAAGGTAACTCAAACCTTGATAGCTCAAATTCCTTAATATCTCAAAGTTTTTTCATTTCTCTTTACCTTTCAAACACTACTCCATGTTATTGTAACTTTATAACTTGAATATATTTTAAAAGTAAACTTGACAACTCGATTGATTTTCACTTCTTTGGTCATACCACATATTGTTCAGTGCCGTATCCAGCAGAATGCAGTTATTTGCATGATGTCAAGTTGTGGGCGATTTTGTACAGTATACACCTCAGTACGCTAAACTCTATAACTTGGATTTTATTAATCCTTCTTTTGATGACTTGATCATTAATATGTCGAAATACTCGATTACTTAAACTTTTCCCATTTTTCTTGAGATTCGGATTGTCGAGGTTCTCTGCAATTTTATTTTATAGATGGCTACCTAGAAGGCAGATGGCCATATATCGTTGCTGTGTACTCATAAATGTAATGCGTAATGCTTCAATTTGGAAAGAAGTCCGTAAAGATTCTAATATTAAAGTTTTTTTTTGTTTAATTTATTGGAGATCTGTAATCTGTTCGACTAAGCGAACATTTAACAAATTGGCTGCTGACAACACACATACAGGATTATGAAGATCTGACCATTGACAGCTCTTCTTGTTTTTGATCATAGATTAAAGAGGTACACAAATTACAAAAATTAATGACAAAAACATGTAAACAAATAAACAAAAATCACTTGTCACTTGCTGCTGGCATGATACGATAAGTTCAAAAGTTAAACACTGGGCCCATAAGGCACATATACAGGTTGACATTAACACTAAATAATGACACGAATACAAAACATACATAACAAAACACAACAGATATCACAGACATTACAATACAGAGAATACATTATTAGTTATACCTGAATGGTAATTCTAATAGTTTGTGCCGTTTTAGTCTATAAATACATTCACTGTTGTCTAAAAAATTAAATTCCAGGTGGTTTGGATGGTTTTCTAATTTGGAGATGTGAGTCCTGCATAGGCGCGTGATTTCTTCTCTCACGGTTGGAAGTTTGAGGTCACGGTGTATAGAGTTGTTGGAGACAAACCATGGAGCGTCGACTATTGATCGTAAAGTTTGGGACTGAAAGCGCTGGATAATCTCAATATTCCTTGTACTAGCAGTACCCCAAAGTTGAATACCATAAGTCCATACCGGTTTAAGAACTTCTTTATAGATCAAGAGTTTGTTGACGATACTTAATCGTGATTGTCTGCCTATCAGCCAGTAGATGTTTCTGACGTTGTGATTAAGTTTAATCTTCTCAGATGTTATATGTTTTTTCCACGTCCGTGTCCAGATGCATCCCAAGGTACTTAGCACTTTCAGCTTGCGGTACTGGTTGACCGTTAATTGTTACTGGAGGGCAGTTTGCCTTACGTGTGGTGAAGGTAACATGGACTGACTTGGATGAATTGATTTTTATGCGCCATTTATCAAGCCATAACTGAACGCTTTTTAATGACTCTTGTAGTATAAGAGATGCTATTGAGGGGTCGGAGTATGTCGCTAGGATTTCTGTGTTATTTGCGTAGGTGGCAACAGTGGTTTCACTTGCTGACGGTAAGTCCTAGGTGAACAGGAGGTAGAGCAGAGGACCCAGGACACTTCCCTGCGGAACACCTGACCCCACTGGTAATAGAGGAGAAGTAGCATCCGAATACTTGACTTGAAACACTCTGCCCACTAAGTAGGAATGTAGAATACGGTAACAATTATGTGGCAAATTTTTCTTTATTTTGTATGAGTCCAAGATACCAGACTTTGTCAAATGCCTGGGAAACGTCGAGAAACACACCTGAGCAGAACATCTTCGATTCCAATAATTTATTGATAACATTTGTTAGTTTGTGTATTTGATTTACCGTAGAGTGCGTTTCTCGAAAGCCAAATTGGTGATCCGGAATTAGGTTGTTTTATACAATTGTTGGCATAAGTCGTTTTACAAACAGCTTCTGAAAGATCTTACCAAGTATCGGTAGAAGGCTTATGGGTCGATAAGAAGAGGGCACTTGAGGGCTTTTACCAGGTTTTAAGACCACAATAAATTGAACCGATTTCCAGAGAAGAGGAAAGTATTCAAGTCTGAGTATGGCATTGAAAATGTATGTTATTAGTACAACGCCTTTGTGAGGCAGCTCCTTCAGAACTTTCCCCGATAGCAAATCAATGCCGGGAGCCTTTTTACTTTTCAAATTATACAGGATTGTTTCCTTGATTTCCTTAACTTTAAAACGTTTAATAGGTAGAGTCAGTGGAGCGGGGAGTGTAAATATTTTTGTACCTCTTCATCGAAAGGGACGTTCTTGCTGGCTTTAGGTTTGAAAAACGTTGGCCAAATGTTCAATCTGGGATTTCTCTATATTGGTTCGCGCCCAGCTACCATCTGGTTTATGTATTGGTGGTATTTGTAATAGTGGCCTTTTTAATCGTATTGTAGCCTTCCACAAAGAATAATCAGTACTGTCATTAGGTGACAGATTTTCTAGATAATCCTGAATGCCTTCATTCTTTAAATTTTCTAACAATCGTTTTAGTTTTCTGGCCGCGGTATTCCACTTTTTTTTTATCATCCGGATGATGAGTATGCTGCCAAATTCGTCGCAATCTACGCTTCTCAGCGTATTTCTTTCGGACAACCAGAGGAAAATTTAAGTGCTTACTCTTCGCTGTATTGCAAGGTGTAGCTTCCCAGGCTGATTTTTGAAAAGTACTGGTGAGATAATTTACAGCCGCATCCAATTCAGCAGGTGTGTGGAGTGGAAGTTCTAGCGAGATAATATCATGTATAAGCTCTCTAAAGTAATCCCAGACAGTATGACGATTTGTGAGTGTTGGTAGACTTTCAGACTCAATTATGGTATTGCTAATAGTGCCAATAATTGGAATGTAGTCAGAGGACAAATCAAGGAAAGATCCAACTTTATACTATTTATGAGTCAAGTCTCGTATTAAAAAGAAATCAATGAGGTCAGGTGTTTTATTTGTATCAGAAGGCCAATAGGTTGGCTGACCAGTACACAGAAAGATCAGAGATTCTTGTCTAATGACATTATATAAAATTCTACCTCTTGTATTAGCTAATCTCGAACCCCATTGCGGGTGTTTTGCATTGAAGTCACGTCCCATCATAAAACGTGCAGCAAGATTTCTAAGAAAGGAGTTGAAGTCAGTTTCATTGTTTCTGTGTTTTGGGGGACAGTAGACTGCAAAAACAATATTGATCTTGAATTAAAACATTTTTCGCCTGTAAGTGAGCAGTTTTGACTTTAGAGAAGAGATAATATTTTATATTGTTTCGGATTAACAGAGCGGTTCCGCCACGTTCTGTACCGTCAGGATGTTGGGTATTATAAACAGTAAATCCTGGAATCCTAATAGGGCTTCTGTCTGTGAAATGTGTCTCAGATATAAGCATTACGTCTAACCTGTTGTCAATAAGAAAAGCTTTGAGTTCTAGAGTGCGTTGAGAGAGTACATTGGCGTTCCACAATCCAATCCTGTATTTGTTATTCATTATTAATTAGAAAGGTTATTGACAAGTGTTGTAAGGAGATTAAGCATGCCGCTATTTTGCTGCATGAGTTGACTGAACATAGTGTCAAATTTTGTCAGGAAGTGTGAAAGTGTGATCTCCTCATTTGCTGTCTGTTTGATATTGCTGTCATAAGGGGGGCAATGATTATGAGTGTCGCTGTAGTCCTGCAATTTGAGCGTAAGTAGGAAAAGAGACGTTACGGGTATTCATGTTCTGTTCCGTGTTCATAGTCCTACAAATTGAAGGTGTTCTCTTAGGTGTGGTGTTAGGTGCGGGGCTTTTTCTGGCCTGCAGATTTTGATAAACTTCACAGCGTTTATAATTAGCTGTATGAGGACCACCGCATAATGCACATGTGGCTGGTGTATCCTTAGATTTGGAACAAGTTGCGGAGTTGTGTTCACCTCCACCTCCGCACTTGACACACTGGAAAGGTTTTCGACAGAACGTCTTACTGTGACCGTATGACTGACAACGAATGCATTGGATTATGAAGTTTTTTCTCCGAGGTGGCTCTAGAGTAATCTGCATGTTACCTAAAGACATTGGTTTATATATTTGTTTATTGTTTGCTGCAGGTTCAAGATCAACAAAGAAGAGAGGGAGGGGTGTTTTCTCTACTCTGTGCCTAACGTTCATTATGTTTCTGACTGAGTGTCCTTTTTCTTTTAGTGCTTCTTTAATAAAGTGTTCACCGATGCTAGGATGAATGTTTCTTATGACAGCCCGGTATGCTCGCTGGTCTTTAATTTGATATGTATGGTAAGTAATTTTTTCGCCCTCGAGGTGACGGATTAATTTTCTGTAAGATTCAGGTGTAAAAGTGTTGATTTTCACCGTATTGTCATCGAACAATTTAGTACTGTACTGCTCTGATTCCAAAATGTTTGTAAGGTTATTGATCATTTCATTGTAATTGACGACACCATGAAGGCATACAGGAAGAGGTCTAGGTACTTTCGGCTGAGTAGACCAAGACTTGAGTAGGTTGGACGTTATCCGGGTTATCTATAGGTAACACTGTAAATCTGTGGAGCTCATTAAGCTGAGTGTGTGTTTCAGATGTGTTTTCTGAAGATTGGCAACTCCTTTTTATGTTTTTCACCATCTGCCAGCTGTGGGTGTTGTGTGAAATCAACCTTAACATTTCTGCCTGGCTGTTGACTGTTATATGATTGAAGGGCATTTTGCGACACTGGAGGTATTGCAGGCAGCATATTTGCGGTTCCTGAGTGGACCTTAGGAACAGGTTCAACATTGCTTGACAGGCCTAGCTGCTGATAATTCATTATTGTCGATAATTACAGTAGACAGATAAATTAAAAACGCGTGTACTTCCAGATGAGTAATTTCTGGCCTTGTGTTCATGTTTTGTAGAGAAACAGGTACAAACAACCACAAGCCGCAGACAGACACACAGTCCTACACGAACGAGCAGACGCACGCGCGGGCCCTGGCCGGCTGCTTGGATTTGTTCGAGTAATCAGATAAACTTTTGTTGTTATTTTTGTTGCAGTATTACTTACAAACATAAGTCTATGTAGTAAGAAAGATAGCGTTAATATTAAGTTGCCCCACACGACAGTACAACCGCACCGAACAGCTGCTCATACAAGATTAATATTAAAGTAATAATTTATTTAATTCACTTTTAGCAACATAAGTTCTTTGTTGATTAACTATAACAGAACGAAATATATTTCATAAGATATAAAATAAGAAAAGTGTACATCAGTGACTGATCATATTTTAGAGAATATTGTTTATCACATATTACTAACATTTTATCTAAATTTTCTATCCACCGGCACTATTACTAGCACAATTACATGCGACTAAGTAAGTGTAAATTATTATAATAACTTATAATTATTTGAACACATGGAAAAACAATCAACAAATATAAAATTTGCTTGTAGCTACAGATTTAATTAAAGGACAAATATGTACAATACTAAACGCCTCTAATTTCGTATACAATGTGGAAACCAAGATGTACTGGAAAAATAATACTTAGGGGAATAATATATCATGTTCCCTTTCCTTACCAGGGCAGCTTCTATGAAGTAGTAATATTCAGTTGCTCTACCACAACTAACTAAACCTGCAACACCTCATTTCACTCAAGGCGACGCAACTATACTTCCTACACAGAAACTATTGTTAATTTGATACTAAAATCAGGGGGATTTGTTAAGAGCATACACGTAAAGACGACGTTTGTGTTTGTCATATAGGTATGAAAATTAGTTTATGTGACTGAAAACAGGTTTACGCTACGGTAAATATAACAGAAACGTGCTGACGATTTATAAATTCAAATCATTAGTAAATAGTGCTTGAATTTATCTTTATGTCTTATAAAAAAATTATTTAAATAATTTATAGATATTAATATCCGTATTGTTGAATTACTAATAACATAACAATAACTATTAGATCTAATGATCTTACTGACACACACTGGTACACACACAAAATTCACCTTTATGTACTGTAAAACCCCATCAAAAACGCGTGTAAAGGAACTCCATATTAGACAAGAGACGGCTACATGGCATTCATACACACTTTATCATTTATATTCTTCATATGCATATTGACTTAATTAAAAACTATTCTCACCAAAGACAGTGTATGTTATCAGTTGTCGTCGTCATTCTTTACGGCTCAGGCTAGTAGCTTGTTCCAGTCTCAATGAAAGTCATCCAACCATCACTTACGGGGTCTTCCCACACTTCTCTTCCCCCTCGGATGATAATCAAGGGCTCTTCTTAAAAATCTAGTTTGATCCATTCTCTCTAAATGTAACCGCCACTCAGTTTTGTACTGATAGATATTCCTATTTAAGCTTTCAGCTATGCCTAGCTCTATTCTAATATGATCATTTCTGAAAAGACGTCTCCTGGTAAAACCCTTTACAGCTCTCAAGAACTTAATTTCCGCTCCATGTATTCTAGATATATCTTTAGTGTTTCTAATTCAAATCTCACTACCATACAGTAGTTGAGGTATGGCCATTACATTATTATATTTCGATTGCGTCTTTTTCCTTGTTTTCTTCTTTAAATGTTTAATGATACAGCCTCAACGCGACTAAAAGAGACCAAATTTCCTTTCAAACATCTTAGATACCTGAAATCTGGCGCCTGTTCTATTGGCGAGTCCTCTATAGCAATCTTTATTCTAATATAATTTGATCAAGAAAAAGTCATAATTTTAGTTTTGGATAAGGAAATAGTTAGATTGTAATCTGCCAAAATGTCAGGAAGATAAAACAACAACCTTTTGAGGTCATTTTCATTCTCTTGGATGATCACAAGGATTAGGGTATAGTTTTATTAAAATAAATTTTCTAAAAATATATTTTCTAAAATTTATTTTCTAATAATAAGTTATTTCTATAATGTTATATTCTATAAATAAATGATTTATAAACAATCATTTTCTAATAATAGTCTACGTGATTTCTAAAACTATTTATACGGATATGTTTTCGAATACATTGTGAACTTTGCTTTATTGAACAACAAAATTCATTACTTTCAAAGGTAACCTTTAATGTCAACAAGGATTTTGGAAAATAAATTATCAAGTAAAGTTTGTACGATGGTGGTTGAATTAGCAGCATCACGAAAATCAAATTTTCTACACATTGATGGGTTCTTATACTATTACCGAAGAGAAAGTGAAGGACGGACTTATTGGAAATGTAAAAAGTGTTCCGAGTGTTCAGCTACAGCTATCACATCTAGTGGCGATGCAGAAATAATTGTTTTAAAGGAACAGATAAATCGCCACATATTCATGCATCTGATTTAGAAGCAGTAAATGCGTTGAAAATCGTGAATACGTTATAAAGGAGTATGCAGATACAGAAAGCATGTTGCGACAATTGGAATTAGGACAGAGAGTGAAAAAAAGCACCGACCCGAAACATAAGCGTGCGAATGAACGTATCTATAATATAGTCAAAAATTATGAAGAGTTCGTTGAAACAACAATATACTTCCGTATTTACGGAGCATAGGCCACAATGTAAATTACTTCAAAAATTAATTAATCAAACCTTTTCTAAGATGTACTTTGCTTTTATATACAAATGTTTGGGAATTTTAGGTATTAGAAAAATAATTTTTAGAAATTAGAAATTATTAGAAAAGTTAATTTTAGAAAAGAATCTTTAGTAGAAATCGCGTTTTTTGGAAAAAAAGGATTAGAGAATAGTTTTTAGAAAAACTGACCCCTAACGGATCACAGATTGTCTGCATAGGCCTACATTAAAATATTTAAATAAAATCCTTTTCCTAAGTATATTCCTTTGGGGGCGTCCAATTTTTATTTCCTTATGGCATCATCTACCTAGATGTTAAATAAAACAGGAGAAAGACTGCAATCCTGTCAAACGAGTAACAAAAATATTGGAAGAAAGAGGTTACTCACACAAATAAAAAGTTGCAGAATTGAAATATCATCGAAATTCAGAATATCAACTATTCTAATTGACAGATTCGGTCAGTAAGTGAAAGTACGGGGCACAATTGATCGAGTACGAATAGGCAAAAAAATTGTTTCTTCGCGACTGACGGAGACCGATACTAACGGCTCTTAATTATTATTTTTCATGCCGAACATATACCATTTTCAATTGATATATCGGAATGTGTATCTCAAAAATACTATTATGTCTCGACTGATTGCGTTATATAATCTCTTAAACCCTACTCAATCTCATACAATAAACAGATGATTTACTGTGTTACAACTAATAGAGCCATGGATTTTTTTTTTTGCTTGCAATAGTTTTTATAGTCAAATGAAGGTATAGGTACGCCGTTCCTGATGTCTGTCGTTAGACATACTAAAGTTTGTACTTTCTAATTGTTCTACCGAAACAACTATACTCATATACAAAGTGTGTGAACATCTAATTTTAATTAACGAATTTAATATAACCAATTAAATTACGTATAGAAGTTATGATTGGGACGGCTGTTAGTGCCGTTCCAAGTTTGTTAACTGCGACTCAGAGTTTGCAAACTGTCCCTCAAATACGATATTTACGTAAATGTTATTGGCTACAGTTTAATTAATTAAACCGGTATTTGGTACTGCTTGTTTCCAAAATTATTATATAACTTATTTTTTATAATTGTAATTATATTTTATAATTATGTTTTATAATTTGTCCTTATATCCCAAATGATGATACAAGGAAAATCCTAGGGATATACAACGTAAACGAAAGGATAAAACAATACAGACAGCATTAGACAGACCGTGTTGAAAGAGTGCATAAGAACAGGATAGCAAAAGAATATCAAAACAAATATAGGCTTACGATCCGTCTGAATATTGGAAGACGAAAGAAGAGATTGTGAGACCAAGGAGTGCGCAACGGATGGTATCCTCCACAGCCTGAAGAAGAAGAATTTTATTAACACATTCGTAAGGAAATTAAGTATGTCAGTTTGATTAAATTATAATTTAATTACACGTATTAAATATGATAGCATATACTTGGCATAAAGTTACCTATTATATATTAAAAACTCTACTGAAATTTGCCTTATGATAATACAAAAACACAACTTATTATACATGTAAATAACAGTAAGGCAACTACGTATATGAAAAGAATGGGAAAAAACAAAAGTTAATTATATGTTTTATTACTAAATTTTTTAGAGTTGTTAATAGACCTATATATTAATTAGCTGTAAAATCCATTATAGTGTCATTCATTTAATTATACACTGTATATGAAACTTACACACACAGTAAATGAAACTTAACTTTATAAATATTATCTGGTATAATCAGTTTTAACAAATTTATCACTAAAATGAAAATGACTCAGATGTGTTATTAGAAATACCCAGCGATGTTATTTACAGAATTATTCAAAAACTTTATTCAGCTTCAAATAGGTATTATGCCATAAAATTAAAGTAATTTGGTCTTCCATTTCTGTATACGCGCAAATAAAAGGAGCACATATTTGGAATCTCTGCTCAATGGAAAATCTGCTATTCCAAAATGAACGTTTTCCCAACACTAGCCCTAGAATAGTGTAGCATCAGATGGTATAACTAGCCGATAAATCAGCTTTTGTTGGTGATAAGTCTTATTATGGTGCGGGCACGATTGACACAAAATATTAAAATACGTTTTGTTTGTTGTCAAAATTTGTTGTAATGAAAATTAGCTTACATAATTCTACATTAATTTCATTTTTTGATTCATTTAAATAATTAAATATTAAATATAATAATTACGAGTTAGATATGAGTCTAGCTACATAATCCCTACTTAGTAACACGTTTTAACATGTTGTCGTTCTTATTAGTCTAGAACACCAATGATCATCGTTTGTGTTCAGGCTTTCTAATAATTCGTAAATTATCTCACCGTCTACAGTCACTTAATTTCACATACTCTGAAAATTTATTGTCTCATGAATGTGTCTTTCTCATAAGAAACAACATACTCTTGATGGAGCAAGATGAGGCAAGATGTATATGGGAGATGAGGCAGCTGTGCAGTTTAGTCATCTGAGTTATTACCACTGCATTCCTTTATTGACTATCAGACACTGAATATTGTTCGTCACTCAGAATATTTAAAGTGTTTCCTCAATTGAAATTTTGTTGACCTGCGTTATTTTCTATTGCTCAGCTTATAAAAATATATCGTTTAAATTCAAAGTAGGTCTATTGGCAAGGTGTTCCATTGATTTGTTTGATGTTTTGTTTTGTTTTGGTCACTTTATCTGATCCTGTATTCCTATTCGCCCACAGTACAATGGTACCGGCTCTCTTACGATAATTTTGTTTACTTTTGCAGAGGATGATAACTTATGATAAATTATACAAAGCTCTATTGAATTCATTTAGTTTTCAAACTTTAATGGCTTTTATTTCGACCTGAAAATCAGTGCGCAGAGGTGTCTAAGCTTGACTGTAGCAAAACATTTTGATTTGCGCCCCTATAACAACATTACAATAGGACTCCATTAATTAACGTTGGTTCAAAAATGCAGCCATTTCTTCTATGGAATATGAAGTATGCAGGATACCTTAATGTTATCTCCACTAAAAAGTTTTTATTGCAGTTTTTCTTTGTGTTCATTCATTAATTTCTCTGCTCAACTTTGAAATTAAATAGTCTTTCACTTTAATTAAATTCACAGTTTTCTGTAAAAGGCACTGTAGTATTTCTGTAACGTAAATATTTGAAAATAATAAAATTTTGAAAAATAAGTTAAATAATAAGAGTTTACGGGGAGTTGGTACTTCTAGCTGATTATGATGTGGCAATTGTTAGAGGCGTTGAATCAGTTCTTATATTCTCTTTCACAACTCCCTTTTCTTACATTAAGGAATGATGCAGAAATAACAAGATCATCATGGTATACTTTGTTTAATACGCTATGTTATTATGATATTAGTGAGGAGACGGTTGATCACAATGCTGTACAGTGTTGTTCTTTCATGGTAGAATTCACTTTATCATTCGCCTTCGTTTATTCATCGTTTGCACAAAGTCTTTGCGTACAAAATTGCATATAACTATAACATTTTATGAAAAATTATACAGTTATATATTGGGCGCAAGTGTTAAAGTGACGTTTTTTCAATTACAATATTGTGTGCAATAATACATGGTGGCAAATTGTTGCACAAGATAGTAAACGTGAAGTTATCAACCCTCTTTTATATCACCGTATTACAGTTGCAAACGTGCTTAGCGAGGAGGACGTGACTTATGTAAGCAAACGTGAACATTACGTTTTTGCCGAATGTAAGCAAAATAGAATTTGCTACGGACCTGACAAGAAAGAAACTACAAGGTATGAAAATATTTGAAAGTGCAAACTCTCGTACTGTGTTCTAGACATTTCTGTTTACTAAACAGAAAACACGTTCACATGGTTTAGTCACTCAAACACACATAAATACTCGCGCTCATGCAAAACACAAATCACATTTTTGAATGGTGTTCGCGATTACTCATATGTAAAGTGATATTATAGGCCGTGTGTTATGGAGCCAGTCACTTAAACAGACTTAGTCACAGAAAAGGCTCGTAAGAGTGCACGTTTAAGGCATGCTTATACAAAGAAATACCTTGACTTTTATGAAAATGTATAACAGTAGCATTAATATTACAAGCAATCTTCATACACGTTGAAACATTTTATGAATATAACTAGTATTTTTGATTGGAATAAATGGAAATATTTATATATTATAATTTTATGTTCTGGAATCAAAATTATGTTTCACAAAACGAGTTGCTATCACCAGATTACTATTTTAAGACTGTTTTCTGTTTTGTCTAATAATATTTTTTTGTTATTTAAAACTTTATTTGCTTACCTTCTTGTTAAAGTTTATTAAAAAAAACTTTACATTTATTACTTTGCGTGAGAAGAAACACTTGTGTCAGCATATCGCAGTGACATGTTTTGTTTTTTTGTACGCTTTTCACGTCCCCCAGACAGAACGTTTGATGTTGTATTTTCTTTGTTAGAATATGCCATCGAACCACTTCAGACTTCTCAATTCAGTACAGACAAATTTCCTTAAACACTCACATGATAATAGATAAAAAATAAGGATACCTAATTAGATTTACATCTATCAAAAGTATATTCTGTTTGACATTTGTCATTATAAGTATACATTTGTAAAATATTTAATGTAAAAGTTAATAAACAATTATTATTATTATTATATTGTTACGTACGACGGTCTCACTGATTGTTGTACATTACAGTAAAAAACAAAATACAGACTCCAAAAAAATCACTAATTAGCAGCTTTAATTATTCCCCATTAACCGTCTGTAATGAGCAAGGTAGTCTCTTACAGTAGTTCAAGTTATATTTGTACACACGCGATAATAATGTCAGGTAATAGAGTTCCGTACTAAGTATAACACAGTAATCACTTAAAAAAATACTTCGACAACCACTCGATCCGTGCTAAGGAAATCGCTCACTGTCAACTGACTGACAAACCAGCCTCTGTTCTTTTTATAAGTAGCATAGTTGTTCCAAAATTGTTCATCCTTACTGCAGCATGTCGCATAATGCGTATTTAAATTACTGTCCAGAACACTCTGGAACGTACTTTTGTGCGCCCTCGACTGAGTCTACACTTGCTTGAATAGCGGAGAAACGCCGAGGTCGGCTGTTCGAGAGGGTTCTATCGTTTCAGTATTATTTATTTAATATCAATATATTGATTGCTATAAAGAGTTAAAAGGAAGGAAACTTTTGTGAAAATATTAAAAATTTATCAACATAAAAAATAAGTCAAATTATAGGCCTATAAAAAAAGAATAGGTTTGCATACTTTTAAGAATAGTGAACTTATAAATTATAATATATAACTACTAAAACAAGATTTAAGTTTGGATCAAATGTAAGAAGCACTACTAAATATTTGGATTTAATTGTAACTTTTAATAAGAAAATTAGCACTTTGTAGTATAAATTTTTCGGTAGACTACAAAAACAGGTTTTTATAAATCCACTGTATTCTTTTAGGGTCAAAATTGAGGAGCAACATCAGTAGTCGTTTTAATAATAAAAGTTTTTTGTTGACCAATTCAACAACATACAAACTCATGACAACATTTTCCTTATAACAACAACAGAATACTCTTGGCCGAAACCCCGTCCGAAGAGTAACTTACTATTCAATACATTTGAGGAGTAAACTTTAACTATAAAAAAACTTAAATTGTATTATTAAAGAGCATATGTGTACTGTACAACTGTAACAAATTGACGAACTGACGTGGAAATATATGACAAACTATTCTCCTGAAAACCAATGAAGTAAACCATTTGAAGTCTAAACGCACTTGTTAAGTAAACAGATTAGTTCTGGAAGAACAAGATGACACATCAGAGACTGCTCATTTTGTTAATAGCACTTCATATTTGAAACTGGAATTTTTTAAATTAAATACTTAATTGGTTCATACCGATACGGTCATATTGATGTAAATTATTCACATGTACCAAATTTTACATTAAGCAAGGTTTCCGCCGATAATATTCCTTTGAAAGGAAAATCCTCAAACGCATTATAGGCCCAATATCAGAAAATGGCTCATGGAGACTGAGATACAACAATGAACTGTATCAAATGTATAAAGAGATACCTGTCTCAAAATTTAAAAGAATACAAAGATTGCGTTGGGCCGGTCATGTTATGAGGATGGAGGATGGCAGGAACCCCAAGAGGGCTTTGCTGGGTACATGGGAGGGAACGAGACCTAGAGGCAGACCGACGAAGAGGTGGGAAGATAACGTTGCAGAGGACGGGAGGGACATGGGGATAAGAAACTGCAGGAGGGTTCCAGTGGATAAAGTGGAGTGGAGGCGGAGATTGGTGGAGACCAGGGCCCGACTTGGGCTGTAGCGCCATAGGAGGAGGAGGAAGTCTTTCGTCTCTCCAAAACTTAAACATATTCATAAAAATATTTAAAAAATACTTTATTAATACTGAATAATGGAGAAAAGAAATAATAAATATTTAATGAAATGAGTAACAAAAAACATTAAGGAGTATTATAAAATTGTTTGGAGAAGGAAAAGGTAATCAAGATCAGATTAGTTTACATTTAAAAATTATAGTTTTAATATTTCAAATATCACGTGTGAAATATTGTATAATATCACACATATACATAATAATATTCAATTTTTAGTTTACATTTTGTTTATTGATCGTTGAATATTTTGCGGCATTCCACTCGCAAAAGTCATTAAGGCAAGTACTTTTTGTAGTTCACCAAACAGGTAACAAATGAATAGTTTACAACTCAAAAATCAATTAAGACCCATTTATCGCAAATCCCAAGTGTCTGAAATTACCTGTGTAGTATTTATGTATTTCGTCAGAACACTTACCAAGATCAAATGTGTTCTACTCTAACAGCAAAAGTAATTTAGACAATATTTTGTATATAAAAGTGAGGGCTATATCCTATAAAAAGAGTCTGAAATCCAAATTTTAAGCGTTACTCAAGTCGAAATGTTTTGAAATGTGAAGGTTACCACTACAGATGATGGGATTAGAAATAATGTAATGAGAATAGTGTGAATGTAGAATCGTTGATCAAAGCGTACAGCAACAGCAGTTCAAGTGGTTTGAACATATGGTAAGTTCCTTGGATGGCGCAAGTAAGATAGTGAAGAGGTTTTGGGGGTTTCAAGAAAGAACTAGGGAAATGTCAAACGCAAGATGGAATGGTACAACACGGGCGCTATGACCATGACTTTTTCTGAATAGGAGGGATCAAAATGGCGAATGAAAAAACGAAAAGAACAGGTATGTTATACTAATGGTGCAAAAAACACAACGCACAATGGTTATTATGAAAGTAACTAAAATTGGTTTATAAAAGAGCATACATGCACTGTAACACATTAACTGTAAAAGCATTATATATGTAACACATTGTATAATGTATGACGAAAAACAATTAAGTAAATCTTTAAACTCATAAAACAATTTTTATATAAAAATTTTATATATATATATATATATATATATAAAACAGAACATCCATTAACATGTAGTTTATGAAGTTCTATATTTATTTATTTTGGATAATATTATTTATAAAATAATTGTTCGTAATGTTTATAGTTTACACCACAATTTACTGACAGTGTGGTTAATTTATATTGTTGAAATTTAACGATATTATATAAGTATATAAGTTTAAATACATAAGTATATAATACTTGTATGTACGACAGTATATATACGACATAACAAGTTCTTCTGAAAACTAATGATAAATATATAATATTAATAATAGGTAATAATGCAAATACTAAGTATTAATATATAAAAATATTCTATTTTAAGTTAAAATTAATTGATTCAATTAGATGCGAAATGCAAAGTTAGGGAATACGTACTAGAGTAATTAGGAACTTGGAGACTTCGGGGACATTTCACAATGCAGAAGCTCGTATGAATAGAATTGACAGCCGGCACCGAGACGGTTCTCAATACGCTTTAATTAGACAGCTGAGGTTAACTGTTATTTGAAATGCGTTTGTTACAACTCGGATATCAGACACAGACGTCAGTAAAATACAATTACCCTTAGTAGTTTGTTGTTTCCCACTGAGTATTTGTCCTGACAACTGCTGCACCAGGAAATGAAACCATAAATCTCTTTGACCCGATTTACATTATTTTGTAAGACAAAAGTAAAACACATTTATTACGCCGTGAAAATATAATTAATTTATAACTTGCTTTGTCAAATATATGTTGTTTTGTTTGCGTGCGTATTGTGCGTACACGCGTTAAAATAATGATCAATCAATTCTCATTTGTTTTGAGTTTAAAACTTTAAGTTTACACTGACTCGGCATACCGCATAGTTGTGCCTATTTTATTTATTGCCGTTATTCTCCAAAAAAAATGTTAAGTATCAAAAATGTGCTTAAAGTACTCAAAACCACTTCTTACATGATAATTTTTAAACGCTTCTTTGGATTTGTGAAATCAATAGAAATTATTACTCGAGGCGTCAAACCGAAGACTATACTTTAAAGGTTAGTGAGAATAAAAGGAAGGAATTAAAGAGTATGAAATACAACTTAAGTTGTCTAAGGAGTATAATTAAAAAATAAAAAAACAATTTTGTTAATGGAAGTATAAGCTAGTAGAGATCTATACAGTACAAAGGAAACAACAATAGATGAATTTCTATGCAACATGAAACTCTCGCTTAGGCAAAAGCTATACTATAAAGTATAACATTAAGAGACTTAAAGCAACTTTTTAACCACGCAAGTATGGAAAGTGGTTATTAATTACCTGAAGGTAATGCAGGCTATATGTCTTTACTGTGGAAGAATTAAAAAATGTGTAAACGAATTAAGGAATGAAAACGTCCTAGTGTCAGAAGGCATACCAAATGGATTGATAACTAGAAATTTATAGGGAATCAAAGAAACTACTACGAGGATGTAAGAAGAAATAGAGAGATGTAGGAAAGCTACGCGTTGGCGTGTACTAGAGTACAATGACAGAAGCGGCTGAATCGGGGACAGTACATAAAAGAAATAATGAATACGTGTTAAAACGTTTGGAAAGCTAGAGTCAAAAATATAGGTGAAGGAAGACTTAAATAATATTATAATACTGTGGCTTCAATATAATACTAAGGAGATAATGATAATACGTGATAATGATATACGTGTGTAAGTCGCAGAAGATAGATTGAAAGTGATCCAAGTTTACAACTACCTGTAAACAAATGAACGTAGCCTGAATAATCAAATCGTCTTCACCGCTGTTATCCCGTTGTATGTTATTACGACGGTCTACTTGATCGTCGAAGGCACAGTGGAAAACAAAATAAGTACAAGACACCAATTAAGTCACTAATCACCAGCTTTAATTTTCACAGTTAACAGTTCGTAATTAACAACACAGTCTCTTATAACAAATCAAGTAGAAAAAATTGTTCACACGCAATAAAATGTCACTAATATTAAACACAATTGTATTACAATTATACCGCCCGATTATAAAACGCAACACTTCACTAATAAATACTTGAACGTACACAGTAATCTCGCCCGATAATAACTCGAACCGATCTGTAAATATATCGCCACTATACTGCCTCTAAGGCCGCTGTCGCCATGTATTTATACCCACGCTCACAGACGAGAACATTCCTAATTGCGTCTTAGCGCCAGTGTACTACGTAATTAATTACGGCCTTGACACATTCCGCGCGGCCGCGCCAATTCTCGCACCGTCTGGAAAATGCGTCGACAAGCACGTACGCCACACGCGTTACATCGAGATTCTTCTGGCACATTCGACAAACACGTAGATTGTTCTGTGATGTCGTAACAATATTAATTACGAAACTATCTGTTACAGTATCCATTATTCGGTCCGATCTCACGTAGTCATTTTCAATTTTCATGACGTGGTCATATCTTGATCTCCAGTTTGCGGGAGAAATACAATAAAATTCCTTTTTCGCCAAGTTTATGACTAGTGCACGTTTTTTTCTTTTAACACGTTCCTTCACGGTTGCCCAATTCAGTTCGATATGATTAAGATCCGGATGATAGGTTGGAAGTCGTAAAACGGAATATTCATGGTTTTCCAAAATAGCGTATAATTTAAAATTTTGTATGTTGGTTTATTTTATTTAATTAGCGCATAGAGCTCAGGTTTTAACATAGGTGGACTACAAGGTATCTCATGGTTCTCTAACCAGTTAATCATGTCTGCCCTTTTTTGTTAATGATGTTGGAGGTGGGTTTATTTGTACATTGTGGTATGAGGCATTGTCTATTATTGTTACCCTGTTCTTATTCAAATCAAATGAAACTAAACGCTTCACTTTTGATGAATACTGATGTTTTTTGAAAAGTACGCACACAATAATCTCCACAGCGTCTAGGAGAAAACTGAAGCGTGTTTCTCTGCTGACGCATGCGCGTTACATAACCTGCTCCGTTAGCATGAAAACGGTTGGTTCATGTCTAGTGAATCTTACTGTACGTGTCTTTTCATTGTTGTATTTCGTATTTGAGTACCACTTTATTTTCACAGGTGTTCTACCAATACTAGACGTTTTACCGAATACCCTGAACAATTTGGTATCTTTTTACAGTTGTGCCTGATTCACCTTTGGTAATTATCTTTAATTAGGTTACCAAGTTTTTCATTACTTTGTAGCTCTAATACGCCTTGTATTTCGTAAGTCTTCTTTGTAACCAACCAGGTTTAGAATCAGTATGTGATAAGACATTTTATAATTTTATGTATTAAAAATTTTGATTTGTAATGATGACTATTCATCTTTAGCAGGCTGTTAGATTGTGGTCTATTATTTGTTTGAAATGCCAAATATTTTGGCTGTACCCACAAAAATCCATTTCTAGTAGAGCAGGAACTAATTATTAACATCCGCTGAAGAATGAGTTGAGAATTCTCTGTTTATTAATTATTAATATAAACACAATTATTAATATAGGCACGCCTAATAATATAGACATTTGCTGTTAAATTTATTTCTGCTTTCCATAATTATAAATACTAAAAGTGCTCTTAACATCATGAGGTAACCAATCATATGTGTGAGAGCGATTACATTTTAGTGTCTGTATAATTTGTGTTTTATATAATTAATACAAGAGTTAGTATAAACATTTATTTCACAATCCCCAAGTATGCCGACAGTGGCAGTGAGACAGTAAAGATGATGTAAACAGGTTTCATCTCAGATAAGTTTCTTTAATTGTATGTTCCGAAGACTCAACACAAGCTCCGCAACTCTGAATTCTCATTTGTCAAATCTAGCAATAAATTTCTAATATAGTAATAAACAAATATAAAAAATACAAAATTATAAAATAAAATTAACACACTTTTTTTTAATATTTCATTAGAAATTTAAGTCAGAAACAAGTAAATTAAAAAAATTAAATTATTATATTGTCACGGCATCATGAACAATCTACGATTCCTGGGAACGTGATGTTCGGATCACACGAGACTGAATTCGAAGAACAGGAAAATTATCCTTCGCAAGGACGTCCACCTAGATCGCCGGGTCGAGTATTACTTCGGAGACGGTTTACCAGTTCGGGACGAACAGGCTTAAGGAGGGGGCAGTGTTACGGCATCACGAACAATCTACGTGTTTGTCGAACGTTCCAGAGAGTTCCAGAGTGTAAGCGTGTGGTGTACGTGCTTGTATACGCAGCTACGAGAAAGTTGTCGATGCCGCCAGCCGTGCGGACTGTGTCAAGGCCGCAGTTAATTACGTAGTTCATACGCACGCTACGACGCAATTAGGAATCGTCTAGATATTCTACTAGCTATAAATACCGGTACTCAAACAACGTTCAGTTGAGTATCAGTTGCGATTTTGGATAGTGCGGTCCGAGAGTTATAGTAGCGATATTACTGTGTAAGTTCAAGTGGTTACTAGTGAAGTATTGTGTTTTATAATCGGGCGGTATAATTACAATTTATTGTAATACAATTGAATTTTAATGTTAGTGGACATTTTATTGCGTGTGAACAATTTTCATTTGATTTGTTGTAGAGACTGTGTTGTTAATTACGAACTGTTTAACTGTAAAAAGTAAAGGTGTGATTAGTGACTTAATTGGTGTCTTGTACTTATTTTGTTTCCACTGTACCTACGACGATCGAGTGGACCGTCGTAACAATATACAACTCAGATGTATGTAATTTAATAATTAAAAAAGTAAATGGAAATAAAATTGATTAAAAGCAGTTATTTTTACTGGTTCAATAAAAATTTACATGATTGTTCAAAAACTGCTAACGTCTTAGTATTTAGCTTTAATGTATTCCGTACAGCAGTGTACGTTATATGTGGAAATTAGAATTACATGTTGAAACAAAATGACTTGTAAGCAGTTAGACAATTAAAGGAAAAATTATTACTTTTATTTATTTTTAATATATTATTGATAGAACGAGCAATTACTGTAAGTACAACTAGATGTATTTATTTACACAATTATTTGATTATCAACTACACACTTACAATTATACATATTGGTATGCACAATAGTGCGTAAATTTCATTTTACTGACTGTCATTCTGACGTGACGCGGCTCGTGCAATATACAAATGACTACGACGGCCAGTGAAGAAAAGAAAAGTCTAGTCATCATTATGGTAGAATATGAATACCGCAACAACTCATTTAGCATTTTGTAGTCTACCTGCACAAACTCTAACAACAAAAGTTGCGGAACTATAAGTTGACAGTTCACATCTTTCATGCCAATGTAGATAGAACTTTCTTTTCAAGCTCGTTATCGTCGAAGTGAAGCAAGTTTGAAATGTGACGCTATTCTTTCTTGATTATGTAGATACTCATTACGGTTTTTCTGCAATGCAAGTATAGACTAATTGAATAATAGCCTTGCTGCAAATTTATGAAAGCCAGCTGAAACGTTTCAATTAATTTTGAAATGTTATAAAAACTTCATATTAAGTAAATTTAATAAGCGTCTGTAATTTTACATAAGGCTGAATCCATTGTCACGAGACAAATTCCTGTTTGTCTGGGTTGTAGTAAAAGATATTAACTAAACAGATTGGTAAACAGATTAATTTCGTGTGTCTCTCTTAATTAACAGATACAATCTTTGGGAATTATCGATATATAAGATTTGACTTTTTAGAGTATTTGGTTTGTTTTTGGAAGGAGTGTTCTGTTTAATTACATCATGCAAATTATTCAAGAAATTAGTGAAATATTTACTTTAAATTTCACAACTGGCTAGTTTCAACTGTGTTCCACACAGGCTGCGTTCCACAGTATTCTTTCTTCCGACAATCTTGATTGTTGCACTTTGTTCTTAATTGTTATTGTTCTGTAATCTATCCGTAATTTTTGTACCCGACGTAATTTTTAATTACGTATGGGCATGTTATTTTACGCTGCCTATTTTAAGTCACAAAGAATTGTTCGGACTTCAAGCTGTATTCAGGTTTCCGGTAATACTTGTAATTTAACCATTTGTCCAGATGTCTCAGAAATAAACCCAATCAGTTAATGTGCTCGTTAAAGTAGAAGTTACTGTTTCGTCATTAATACTCGACTTAACGTTGAAACGATACAACATGTTACTGGCGTCTGAGAGCAGATCATGGTTTTTGTCTAAGCATGTATGTTTGGAAGGTGTGCACGTCTCTTTTTACAAACAATTGAATCACGTCATGACTTTTTATTTTGCCAAATCAGTTAGAATATAGGTTTTTATATTTACTTTTAAGTAATCACATAGTTTAAGTGTTTAATGGTTTCTTGTAAGCTCGTTGTCTTTGCAATGTCTAACCTGGAACAGCAGGAGACTTTACCATTCTAGTCTATATATATATAAAAAAAATTCTAAGGCTTCGAGTTTTATATATTGTAACAAACCGCTGTATGCCGGTCGTTACAAAAAATAAAATGTAGATGGAAAATTTTATAAAAAATAAAATTTTCAATAAAAGAATAATTTTGTTTATGTTTATTAATGTATGTTCGTAAGAAATAAATCTGTTTTAAAAGGTTCTTGTAAACATTTTGATAATCAGGCAGGTATTTATCAACTATCGAGCACTTCTGGAATATTTGAACCAAGTCTGGAGTTAAATGGATTAACTCCAGTCAGCAATCGATCGATGGTTTTTCTTGCTGGTCCAATATCTCACTCAAATAAAATATTTGAGTTCTTCTTGAAGTCCCTCAGCCTTAATAAATAATCTTAAATTAGCCTGTGAAATAATAACAGATAAAAAATAATGGAAATATAAAGATTTATTGAACAATTTAAATAATAATCGATTTTTTATCGATGGAGAACAATTATCGACTCCGTCTCAGGGAATTATCGATTGTGCATACAGAACAAAATTTATGATATGTATTATATAAAGGACAGGTTCTTTGAGCGATTAAAATTAATAGTCAGAGAAGGGTGACGAGAAAGTATAACATTAACAATTAAAATAAATTTAATAATTATTATTTAACAATATTCAAATAATTCGTATATAAAATGTTTAAGAAAGTTGTCAAACCATATGCCGACTGACGTCACTGCTGGATGATGAGGAAGGCAGGCTTGAATTTCAAGATGACCGCTACTAGACATGGCGAGTTCACTGCGATGTCGACGTGTCAAAAAATCACAGCAAATATACCTTCATGAATGTTTGAAATATTCCCGCACTGGTGTAATATGTCTGTTAAGTTATTTGGTGTGTTCTGAAGAAGTGTTCCGTGTAAACTTGTGTTAGTTAGTTTATTTTGTATGTGTTCACTTCTGTGGGTTAAAGTTCTCAAGATATGGTTAGGATTTGTAGAGTGAATTAGATTAAATATATTGTTTTACTGTTTTATATCACTAGTATCATGAAGTTAGGTGTTTGTTTTCACTATTGTCGTGAACGTTTTGGTAGATTTAGTTAAAAAAGTGTCTAATTCGTCTAACTCTCGATTCACGTATATTAATGGCTAACTGCTAGTACCATTTTCGATTCGGTTTTAAAGGAACGTTTTTCACACAACTCTTCAGCTTGATATTCAACAAAAGACTAATTAACTTGGTCAAAATTTGGCACAGTTAATCTTTGAAAAAGTATTGTTAACATATTTCGATTACCCATACACATGATAAAATATTACATTATATATGGAATTTATTTATTTTATTCATCACTTTTATGAATTATGAATCTTATCATTGGTTTAATCATCTCATTCCTTTCAAATTGATATATTATAGTCCATATCTGTAGACATTTTGTGGAAATTAACAAATTTCTTTACTTTTTTGAAATATAGGCTCAAAATTGGATTTCCGTCTTTATACAAATTTCCTTCATTCCAATTATCATTAATACTATTACAATAAATTTTAATTAGTCATATTCCTCTTTCTTTCCTTAAATACATATAAATTAAACCTTTGAACTGGTTTTTGTGTTAATCTGTAAATTTGACACTGCTCTTTAAAATTAATTAATTTATATATTTTGAAAATTTACAATATGTTAAG
Organism: Magicicada septendecula; assembly: GCA_034769895.1. Classification (NCBI taxonomy): domain Eukaryota; kingdom Metazoa; phylum Arthropoda; class Insecta; order Hemiptera; family Cicadidae; genus Magicicada; species Magicicada septendecula. Next base: position 408,045,126 of record CM068373.1, read on the forward strand.
GTATATTTCCTTATTATCACTTTAACTCATAGGATCATTCCCAGTAGTGATTAACTGAGTTACCTTATCTAAATCTTGCTAGTTTACAGGATTTATAAGTGAATTATTCTGGTTTATATTGTTTCTGTGAATTCACCAAATGGCCTAGATTTTAGAATTTTATATTTCTGTTTTTCTCAAATAAATTTAATCCTACTTCCTCCTCTGACTTTACATAGTTACTATTACATGAAAATAAAATGGTTTATAACTTATTGTGAGGTGTAGTATTTAATTAACACTACTGTTATTAAAATAAATAATTATGAACATTATTTAGCAATCTGCACAATTGAACATATTGCTGATATGGTTTGAACGTATACTTTTAACTATTTTTGAGTTAACATAGCATACCTGTTGAAACATTATTAATGGTATGTAGGCTATTATTTAGCAAACATGATTCATTTTAAAACACATAATATAAATCTTATTTTCTAATAACTCTTACAAATACATTTTACTAACACATTGATTTTATGGCTGTGAATAAACAGTCTATTTAAACATTTTAAACTTACGAATACTAAATTAATGCCAGTCCTTTCTGGTCTAAACCATTATTATTTATGATTCCCTACCTCAGTAAACATGACCACCCATACTCTAGTTATTAGCATTTTTTACAAATGTCTTGTAAATAAAGAGTTACATTAAAATAATAAAATACTGGAAATCTTCCATTTTATTATTTTATTATGCTGTTTATTATTGGATATTAAAGTTGTTATATAGCATACTGATAAGTCGTAGTATCACTAACTTTAAGTTTATTGCGTTTCTAAAAAACACTTACACAAATTCACTTTCACTGTTGGTTCTGATATTTTAAGTCTTATGATCTCAGACCAGACCTTTAGTAATCATGGACTGTTAAGACTTGTTTACTTTCTTAACACACAATAGTTTTAGTCGGTTCACTTCTTATAATACTATACAGCACTTTAGTTTTCTAAATAATTACATTTTTATAGGATTTTGGGTATGTTATACTTTCTTTTGAATCGTTTTTGTGGGTTTAGGGTTGATGGTAGTTAATTATAATAGTAGGTTTTACAACGGTGTTTCTTTCATACTATTTCTTCCTCTCCTCCTGTCTTCTTTCTTGTCCTTCTTCTTATCTTCTTTCTTGTCTTCATTCTTGTCCTTCTTCTGGTCTTCATTCTTCTGGTCTTCTTGTCTTCCTTCTTTATTCTTGGGTAAACCAAGGTACTTGGTGTATCTCGACTGATGTTTAGTTTGGAGCATCTAATTTATTCACTGATACTGACCTTGTTCTTCTCTAAAGGTTTCAGGGTATTGTTTTCTTCCTGATCACAAACTTTATTCTTCCCTCTTCTTGTTTTTGGGGTATTTTGGTATTCACCACTCTTAAACTGAGTCTCTTTCTTCTTGATCTGGTGTTATTTATTTTGTTTACTGCTCCTAGCTTTCTGGGTAAATTACTGATATTATAATATGAGTTGCTTTCAATACTTTCTTTGATATTTAAACAGTGGTTTCTATATAATGTAATGAGGATTTTTATTTTATCGTGGCTCATTCCTTTGATTTCCTTAAATCTCATTCAATATTATTTTAACATATTTGATGTAATTAAACTTTATGATTTTATATGACTTAATAAGTAGTGGATTTTCTGTCACGCTACAATATATATATATTACATTTAATATTTATACATAAATTTACCTCAAGATGTTATTTTTCTATTTGGAACATGTTTCGGGTACTATCTTGTACCCATCCTCAGCCTGTTGGCTTCTGGTATTTCAAGTTGGTTTTATTGTGTGTGATTGTGGTGTATGTGTTAGTTTTTTGTGTATTTTCAATGTTGAGTGCTTTGAATATTGTGTCATGTTTTGTATTGATTTGTATTTGTTCAGGTATTAGTTTGTTTTCTGTTATATACCTGAACAAATACAAATCAATACAAAACATGACACAATATTCAAAGCACTAAACATCAATCAGCTCAACATCAAAGCACTCAACACAAAAAACTAACACATACATCACAATCACACACAATAAAACCAACTTGAATTACCAGAAGCCAACAGGAAGCCATAATAGTCAACCAACAACACATATGTACTTCACCAGACATAAAAACCGGAAGGCTGAGGATGGGTACAAGATAGTACCCGAAACATGTTCCAAATAGAAAAATAACATCTTGAGGTAAATTTATGTATAAATATTAAATGTATTATATACATCAAGAAACGGACTGTAGCAGAAAGTGATTGAAATATATATATATATTATAACGAATAGAAAAGGTTGGGTGAAAAGTAATGTTTGTGTGTTGTAATATGTCGGGCGCTACCTCCGCGCACTTTTGTTACTTACTCTGTTGACTGGATCCTCTGCAGTGATGTAGTCCTGTAACACAACTTAAAACTATGCTTTTGTGGGCGCCACTTGGAAACGTTTGTTCCAAGAAAAAATTAAATGTGGTTGCTAAAATTTTTAAATCTACGAAAAAATTTAAACAAGTCAGTTTAGCATTGAAAAATCAGTTATGTTTAATGATTCTTTAAAAAAACAACAAACAAATCGTCTGAAGGACTATCATTCATAAAAATTATAAAATTGCAGAGAAAAAATTTTACAAGTTATTATTATTGACAATTTTTTTATATGTCCAATCAAGTATCGGATAGTATTTCAGATTTTGACTCAGTTGACAAGCATGAGTTTAATATGTGAAAAAACTTTAATCTCAGGACGTGACTCCTTTGAACTACCAAGACATATCAATTAGATGCCTTACAAGAAAAAACTAAGTGATTTGAAGGTGTATGTGTGGCGTGTAAAGTACAACTGTGTGATAATTGTAACCAGGTAACAACTAACTTTAATTTTGGTAACTCACGTTCCAATGGTCGTTTATTCTCTCACTGGACACTTCCTTCGGGTAGTTTCTCGATCTCGCCTCTTCGGGTGTACACTGATTCTATTTAAAGTCAATTTTTCCGATCGTTAATTTTTCCGCACTTTTTGTCAAAACGTTTGGCAGTAAAATCTCGTTCAAACGCCGCCACTTCGAATCATCTGTTTAGCGTTGATTCAGAAATCTGCCACCGCAGCGCTGACTCCCATGCAGTTTTGAGGAAGGCTCAGTGTATTGTTTTGTTTACGTTCGGGGGAATTATTTGTCACGTTAGTCAGTCAATGCGAACACAGCAGAATTCGTTCTCTATTAAATGTTTGGGACCCTCCTGGGCCGTCGACGTTCTGGCTGCGTGCTTTCTATTAAAATTTGCCGTATCGCTGCTCTATTTCAGCGATACTTTTTGGCGTATACTCTCGTTGAGGTTAAGTCAGTCGGTTATGTCTATGTACGGGAAAAGCCTTCCTGCCGTGTCTTGTCGATTTTTCGCCTCTCGGTTTCGCCTTAGCTGCGTTGATCAGTGTTGTGTGAGATGCATCAGCTTTGGAGTTCAATCTTCAAGTGTTTTTTGGTCAAATTTTGTCTCGCTTTTATACTAAATCGGGATGACTGTTTTCGTCGACTTCCGGTATGTTTGTGTAAAAATTCTTTCTAGATTGTTCGAGAATAAACGAAATGGAATGTCATAGAACAATTTTCACTTCCGTAGAAGCTTTTAGAACGAATTTCTTATTCTTCATACAATGGATATTTCAAAATTTACACTGGTATTTATCAAACAGTTTCACATTAGTACTTACAATTTGTGTGCCATTAATGTATTTAAATTCCTTGTTTTTAACTGAATCTAGCGATACTAAATATGATTGGTATCTAATTAACTTAAGTCTAACAAACATTACAATTTACAACCCTCACCTTGAGTTGTAGTCATTAAAAACTCAATATTTATAATAAAAATTGTTGTGGAGTTATAAAGTTCCCTTCACAAGCTGGACATCTACTACTACTACTCTCCTACAACAAAATAAACAAAATTTAACATCAATAAAACACAAATAAATACAATTTTATATGGCCTCTGCTCATGGCCTAAATTCTTGTCAGTTTTCTAATACAATGATTAGTCTTTTTCCTTAATATATGTGTTATTTCACCACTATACACACAGAGTTTATTATTTTGTCTATCTTTTGTGATACCTGGTTACTTTGTACATATTTTATATTTATCACAAGATGACATAGCATCATTGATTGTCTTGAGATGTCATTTTTTTATGGTGTGACAAATCTCACTCTAAATAGTTAAATTCTTTTAGAATTGACTTTACTTTCAACTGAGTTTATTTCTTATTAAGGTATTTTGATGTATTGTACCTTTCTATCTTATTTTGTTAGTATTATGTAAGTATTTTAGCCAGATATGATTATTTTTGTACTGAATAGTTGGCTTCAGCCATACATGGTATTAGTAAATATTTTGCTGACTTGACTATTACAATGTTAAAGTTGGTCAGGTATATTAGTATAGTTGCTTCATATCATATTACAGCTTTCTAATACAGTTTGGTTGCATTTTGGCAACATTAAATTCATAAATTATACAATATTAGATGCCTATTACATGTTTTTAGTTAACACTGTTTTTGGCTATTTTGGCTGCCTTTTATTCATTTGACAGCTTCTTTTATTTAAGATAAATTGTTTACTATTGTCTGCTTGACAATTACATATAGTTTTTATTTAAATCTGATAATAATTAATTTTTTCATGAAATCTTGGTGTATGGTCTCAAATCCAACACATTAATATTTTTTTGTCATTGCAAATATACAATTTTTATTTTAACTTAAACTCTTTCTAATAATGTATTTAAGTCATTTAATACATTTATTTCATTTACATCACATAATATAATGATGGATCATGTCCATTTATTCACAAAAAATAGTTTTTAATACTATATTCATAGTTATAAAACTTAATAATTATTGACTTTATTCTGGTAGATTCTGACATTATTTCTCTCTCTTATAGTGTCTTATGGTTTTTTTACTCTTATTCACTTGAATAATATATATGGGGTTTTGTCTAAGTCATAGTTTGGTCGTTTTTTTCAAGTTGATAGAAATAATTATTATACAAAATTACACAATTTTTTGGGACTACTTGGGTTCGATACTGTTCACTTCACTTTCCTCTTATGCTAACTTACTATATAAATGATTTCTTTTTATGGAACGTTCTGTGACGTTACATATGCCTCCCGTTAAAGTTGATAATTTTGGAAAAACATATCTTTGGTTTTGATGAAATTATCATCTCTATAATAACCCTTTATTAGCTTTTTTATATTTCATTCTTTTATCTTATAATTAAATTCCTGTACTACTCCTTTAATATATTAATCCAACTCAATATTCCTAGTTCGTTCTTTGTCATATCACCTGTTCCTTTCCTTTTTACCTTGATGTCTTATAATTAATCTTTGATATAAATCCCTATCAATTCCCTAACTTACATAGAGGGTTGGGAGTCAGAGTGGCTATGGCATACATTCTCTGTCCCTTCCTGTCTATCACTACTGAAATCAGAGGCAACACATCCCTGTTCAGAAAATAATAATTGCACCTTTGCAACAAATAATAATAATAATAATAAAAAAAATATTCAAAGATCATAGGCTCCTACACATAAATTCCCTTTCTTAAACTCTTCTGATTAATTCACAATTATATTAATATATCGTTCTCCGCAGGTTAAAATTATCGTTTAAAATCATTCAATGTTAATAGCTATATTCATATTCATCATTACCTCCTTATGTAACACACTGTTTTCCTTTTTTTTTTTTTTTTTTTTTTTTTTTCCATTTAGTATCAACTATATGACAGTATTTCTCCTTCCTTTCTCCTTTACTATGTGTCCTTCTCGTAATATTTATTAATAATAATCTCTCTCCTTCTCTAAGTACGGGTAAGCTGGTAAATATACGTTGACATGGCTATTGGAAATAAATCTATATTTTATATATATATCATTATGCCTTTGGTGTAAGGTGTCCTTCTCGTAATATTTATTAATAACAATCATTATACAATAATATTTATATTTATTTAAAAATCTCTATCTCCTTTCTAATTATGGCTAAGTTAAAAAATTCACGTTGACATGTTTAGTCAAGGTACCTTCTCTATGATGCTGTATTTGGCTTGGGTCTTTGGTCATGGTACTTGGTCACTGATTGAGTATTTGACTTGCGATTTTTTATTCATGGTACTTTTTTAATGAAGTCTGGTTATACGTTCCTTTTACCTTGTTTATTGCAGATGGCATTCCGGCGCGTCGGGCCGAACTGGCAGCTTTCCTTGTCGAGTACGACGCAGATGTCGTACTCCTCTCCGAAACTCATCTTGCCCCTAACCGGCGATTTTCCCTGCCAGCCTATGCTTGCTACAGGAAAGACAGGAATGGTCCCGATCGCCACCGAGCATCTGGCGGAGTGGCGATCTTAGTCCACAGGCGACACTCTCATAGAGAACTCCCTGCCCCTGAAACTACCCTCATCGAAGCATGTGCTGTGGCGCTGGATGTAGCCGGCCTGGAGGTGCGCTTTGTTTCTGCGTACCACCCGCCCGGCCATCGAGCTCCACCGCATGAGGAGTGGGACGCCCTCCTGGACAGCGATCTCCCAACCATCGTAGCCGGAGACCTTAATGCCAAGCATCCCTCTTGGAACAGCAGAACGTCAAACCCCTACGGCAATTCTCTCCGTAGGGCTGTCGAAGATGATCCCAGCGTCCTCATCATCGGCCCGTCCGAACCGACACATTTTCCCACTGCGGGTTATCCGCCGGATGTCCTTGATATCGTAATTGTCAAGGCCATCCCCTTTCATCTACAAGTCAGCGCGGTGTCGGACCTATCGTCCGATCACGACCCCCTACTTGTAACTGTCTTGCTGCCGTCGGTCTCACCCCGACTTCCCGATCATCCTGTTAGGAGAGTCAATTGGCGATCCTACCACGATGATCTGGCCAGGCAGTTGCCATCTGTCCCTCCGGACCCACTCGTCTCTTGTGACGACGTGGATCTCCGGGTACATCAGCTCCAGGACCTTGTCCAGTCTGCAATGGATAAAAACACCTACACTGTTCCGGTGAGTAATAAACGCTCCGACCTTCCTGCGGAAGTTCTCCAAGCCATCCGATTACGGCGCCAGCTCCGCCGCAGATGGCACCATACCCGTGATCCTGCCGCTAGACGGCGCTTTCGAGCCCAGTCGGAACACGTCTCGCAGCTTCTGCTTGACGTAAACGCGAATCGATGGGACTCCTATTTGGAGTCCTTGGAAGTCGACCACGCCTCCGTATGGAGAGCCGCTGGTAGACTAAAAGGCGAAAAGAGGACTCGCCATCCCTTGAATACCCCGGACGGCACTGTATCCTCTGCAGAAGGCAAGGCGGAGGTCTTCGCCGACTGCATTGAGGACCAGTTCACCGTCCATAGAGGCATCTCTGACCCGGCTCATGTGGCCGTCGTCAGGGATTTCCTATCTGGATACTTTTCTGCTCCCCCCATTGATCCTCCTATTTCGGTCGACGAGGATGACCTTGCGTCTGTCCTAAGCCGACTGAAGAAGAGAAAGGCCCCTGGCCCCGATCGCATCGGCGCCGCTGCGTTGCAGAATCTCCCGCCTTCGGCAGTTGACGTTCTTCTTGAGCTGTTCAACTCCTGTCTCCGGCTGAGTTACTTCCCTCGCCTGTGGAAAACTGCCAACGTCATCATGATCCAGAAATCTAAAATGCCGCCCACGCTACCTGGAAGCTACCGCCCAATATCACTATTGCCAGTAATCTCGAAGGTATTCGAGCGTCTTCTCCTGGCCCGTATTCGGCCCCTGGTGGATGGTTTCATCCGCGAGGAGCAGTTTGGGTTTAGGCCGAGGCACTCGACTACTCTTCAGCTAGTACGGGTTGTCACCTATCTAGCCGACGCTGCCAACCATCATCAGGCAACAGGCGCTGTCCTGTTGGATGTGAGCAAAGCCTTCGATAAAGTCTGGCACGAAGGCCTGCTCTACAAACTGGCGCATTCGCCAATCCCGACATCTATCGTCCACTTGCTCCGATCCTATCTGACGGATCGCACCTTCAGGATCAGCGTAGATGGGGCGTTCTCTCGGGTTCGCCCTGTCTCCGCCGGCGTCCCACAAGGATCTGTCCTCGGCCCCGTTCTGTATGTACTGTACACGAACGATCTGCCTGTTTATCCCGGGGTCACGTTATCTCTATTTGCCGACGACGCGATGTTTCATTTTAGCTCGCTTTCGACTTGGCGGACGAGCGTAATGTTACAACGCCAGTTGGATATGCTTCCGGACTGGCTAAGGAAATGGCGGGTAGCGATCAATACGGAGAAATCCGAGGCGATCTGCTTTACGCATAAGTCCATTTCCCGATGCCAATCCCTCTCCTTAGAGGGGAGACCCATCAACTGGACCGAGACGGTGAAGTACCTAGGTGTTCGGCTTGATCGGCACTTAAACTTCAACGCCCACGTGACCTCAACCCTCAACTTGGCTCGTGGCGTCAGAGCCAAACTATCACCTATGCTTTCGCGGAACAGCTGCCTGGCTGTCCGTACCAAACTTACATTGTATCTACTGTTCCTCCGAACAGTACTCACTTATGCGGCACCCGCCTGGTGGCCTCTCCTGTCGGCCACCAACAGGCATAGGCTGACTACATTTCAGAACTGGACCCTACGCTCCCTCACGGGGTCCCCGTGGTATGTGCGAAATACCGCCATACATCGGGGTCTCCGTGTTCCCACCTTAGAGGTCTTCGTCTGGTCCCTGGCAACGAATTTGTTCGCCAAGGCAGGCGAGTCCTCTTACCCGCACCTCCGAAGGCTTAACAGCATGGAGAATGCTCCGCCTCCTCGCCGCGTCAGGCGCCCTAGGGCGCTGCTAGACGACCCCCCCTAAGTTCATCACATGAACCCCCAGAAACGAATCCCCCCAACCTTCTGGAAATCTGAACCGATCACCATCAATCACCACCTGCGCCTGCCGAAACTGTAGTCAATCATGCTGCGGCGGATTGAATGGATAGATTTATTGCCAGCATCGGCTTTGCCGATTCGGCAGGGCCTCGATCCGGGACATGGGATCTCGCGAGGTTGTGCAAATGCCTCCTTGCGAAAGCCGACTGCCCCGGTGACAAGTTCCGCCGACTCGGCCGCTGCCTTCGGGCGGACGAGCCTCTTGTATTCGCCGGCGCGTTTCTGAGTTTCCGTGGGCTATGTCCCGGCGACCAATGAGACGCGACCAGGCGTTGCGATTGGCTGAAGCCTTGATCACGATTAAGTTCCCCGCCAGCACCTGCTTTGTTGATTTGGTAAGGTAATGACCTGAGACATGAGCTCCTGCGAGGTTGTGCAAGTGCCTTCCTTGCGAAAGCTGGCTGTCTCGGTGACATTACCCACCATTTCGGCCGACGCCCTAGGGCGCTCGAGCTTCTTGTCCTCGCCAGTGTGTCACCCCGTTCCCAAAGGTTAGCCTGAGGGGACCATGGCGTCGCGCCTTGGCCGGACAATTGGCTGAAGCAAAGCACTAGCTTGCCACCGTGGTGGCCATGTTAATTTATCATGGACCCGCGGACTGCACCTTAACATCCTTGAGCAGAGCAAACGACCGCGCTGAATTGTTGGCACCTGGCGTTCATCAGGCTTAGGCCTGGACAACGCACACAAATTAGGGCGCAAGACGCCCGTGCATCCATCCATCCATCCACCTTGTTTATTTCAGAACTGGACCCTACGCTCCCTCACGGGGTCCCCGTGGTATGTGCGAAATACCGCCATACATCGGGGTCTCCGTGTTCCCACCTTAGAGGTCTTCGTCTGGTCCCTGGCAACGAATTTGTTCGCCAAGGCGGGCGAGTCCTCTTACCCGCACCTCCGAAGGCTTAACAGCATGGAGAATGCTCCGCCTCCTCGCCGCGTCAGGCGCCCTAGGGCGCTGCTAGACGACCCCCCCTAAGTTCATCACATGAACCCCCAGAAACGAATCCCCCCAACCTTCTGGAAATCTGAACCGCTCACCATCAATCACCACCTGCGCCTGCCGAAACTGTAGTCAATCATGCTGCGGCGGATTGAATGGATAGATTTATTGCCAGCATCGGCTTTGCCGATTCGGCAGGGCCTCGATCCGGGACATGGGATCTCGCGAGGTTGTGCAAATGCCTCCTTGCGAAAGCCGACTGCCCCGGTGACAAGTTCCGCCGACTCGGCCGCTGCCTTCGGGCGGACGAGCCTCTTGTATTCGCCGGCGCGTTTCTGAGTTTCCGTGGGCTATGTCCTGGCGACCAATGAGACGCGACCAGGCGTTGCGATTGGCTGAAGCCTTGATCACGATTAAGTTCCCCGCCAGCACCTGCTTTGTTGATTTGGTAAGGTAATGACCCGAGACATGAGCTCCCGCGAGGTTGTGCAAGTGCCTTCCTTGCGAAAGCTGGCTGTCTCGGTGACATTACCCACCAAATCGGCCGACGCCCTAGGGCGCTCGAGCTTCTTGTCCTCGCCAGTGTGTCACCACGTTCCCAAAGGTTAGCCTGAGGGGACCATGGTGTCGCGCCTTGGCCGGACAATTGGCTGAAGCTAAAGCACTAGCTTGCCACCGTGGTGGCCATGTTAATTTATCATGGACCCGCGGACTGCATCATAACATCCTTGAGCAGAGCAAACGACCGCGCTGAACTGTTGGCACCTGGCGTTCATCAGGCTTAGGCCTGGACAACGCAAACAAATTAGGGCGCAAGACGCCCGTGCATCCATCCATCCATCCATTTACCTTGTTCCTGATTGTGTCAGTTACCTCGTAGGTATTGTTTTTATTATCCCTGGTTATCGTGAAAGGCCCTGTATATAAGAGTAGCAATTTCCTCGTTATGCCTTGTATAGCACTGGGCAATTCTCTATTTTTAACTAATACCTTTTCACCTACCTCATATTTAATTGCCTTAGGCTGTGATTTGATATATTTTTTCCGCTGCTGTTCCGTTTTTTCTAGCACCTTATTATAAAATTTTGCCCCTTCAAATTGGTATGCGGGTTCGTCGGGAAAATTAATAATTTCTTTTATCTCTCGTGGTGGGGGTCTTTCGAACATAACCGTGTATGGCGACATCTCGATGGTATTGTGATGCGAGAAATTGAGGAAATCCTCGGTAGAGGCTACATATTCATGCCATCTTTTCTGCTCGTTATGGCAGTATGTTCTTAGCAACCGTCCTACCTCCCTTAACACTCTCTCGGCTGGGTTACTATTCGGGTGATATACGGACGTCTTGTACGTTTTTATTCCGTGTTCTCCCAAGCTTTCCTTCCAAAGTTTTCCCCTAAACTGAGTACCGTGGTCCGTAATTATAGAATACGGTCGGCCCACTTCCATTATATAACGTTTGATTATTATGTCTATTATTTTCCTGGTCGTTGCCCTAGTTATTGGGTATAGCTTTGTATACTTGCTAAAGTGGTCGAAAGCGATTACGATAAATTTATATCGGTGTCTCCCACCGCTGCGTGGAAAGGGTCCGCAGATATCGAGAAATACCTTTTCCAATTTTTCGGTAGATAATATGGGTATCATGACCCCTTCCTTCCTTTCGTTATCACACTTAACTTTTTGACAAATATCGCACGATCGTATCGCCAGTTGCACCTTCTTATTCATCCCCTTGATGTATGTTTGCTCCTCCAATGCCTTCCTTACTTTAAGGGCACCCATATGTCCGTACCTCTCGTGATAGTCGATTATTAGCGGTCTCTCTATCGCGGGTGGAATCACTAATTTCCAACTCTCCTGGTGCGGGGTATTCCTAATAAATAAAGTGTCATCGTGAATACAATAAAATCTGTTTATGACCTCATCGCCTTCCTGTACCCTTTTCCTAATATCTCCTAATTTCGGATCGGCCTCTTGTTGTGACTTTATTTCGTGCAAAATATTTTTTAAATACTCCCTGCTCTTAATAATGTGATAAACCTTGGCTAATTGTTCCTTTTCGCCGTCAAAGGTTTGGTCTGGTATATTGACGCGAGATAAGACGTCGGCGGCTACGTTCTGTTTTCCGGGTATATATTCCCATGTGATATTGTACTCTTGCAAGGCCAAAACCCATCTAGTCAGCCTTCCATGGTTCAGTTTACAATGCTTTAAAAATGATATAGATTTGTGGTCGCTTCTAACTGTTATGGGGTACCCTAATATATATGTCCTGAATTTACCGCATGCGAAAACTACACTCAACAGTTCTTTTTCGGTAGTATTGTAGTTTCTTTCGCAACTGTTCAGCACGCGGCTAGCAAAGCTAATTACTAAATGGTTACCGTCCTGATCTTCCTGATAGAGGGCTGCACCTAAACTCACGTTACTGGCATCGCAGTTTAGAAAAAATGGTTTTGTAAAGTCGGGATGATGCTACATTCCTGTTTCTAAAAACTTTTCCTTTATTATATTGAGCACTCCATCTTGCTCTGGTCCCCAAGTCCATTTGTCTTTAGCTGATAACTGCTTTTGGAACCTGGCAGTTAGTTCTGAATAATTGGACCGAAACTTTCTGTAATAGTTGCAGATTCCTAAAAATGACTGCAGCTGTTTCCTATTCTTTGGGGTGGGGAACTTCTGTATGGCTTCTACCTTTTCTTTGGATGGAGTAATCCCTTGTTCTGTTAAATTAAATCCTAAAAATTTCACCTCATTTGCAATGAATTGGGACTTGTCTAATTTGAGGGTGATATTATTCTCCGATAATTTCTGTAGCACCTGTTCAACCCTATTACAATGGTCGTCCCAATTCGCTGAAGTCACCAGTAGGTCGTCGACGTACACTGTCGTAAACTTCAGTACTTCCTGCCCCAATATTCTGTCCATTATCTTTACAAACACCGCCACAGAATTTATTAAGCCAAAAGGTAACCGCTTAAACTGATAGTTTCTGCCCTCGAATATGAATGCCATATATTTCCTACTATCAGGGTGGAGTTCTATCTGCCAGTATCCGCATACCGTATCCCATGAGCTTATATATCTGATTCCGTGGAACTTTTTTAATATCTCCTCTATCTCCCCAGGTGATGTGCGTTCGTTAACAATCATTTTGTTAATCTCCCTAGCATCGAGACAAATACGTACCTTTCCGTTCTTTTTTGGCACCGCTATGATTGGGCTGGTAAAGGGCGAATGACTATACTCGATTATGTCGTCCTCTATCATCCTGTTCAATTCTTCCCTGACTTCGTTCTTTAGCGAGTATGCGATCGGGTACGATTTCCTATTAAATTCCACCGGAGTTTTGAATTTTATGGTGCACTGATAATCTCTGGCTTTGCCTGGAGCGTTCGAGAATATATGTTTATAACGGTTGTATACCTCGATCAATTGTTCCGCCTGTTTTTCGCTGACCAGACCCCTTGCTTTCGTCCTTTGGAAATCCCGTATTTCTTCTAACTTTTCTAACCACAACTCTGGGTTTTCCTCCTGATATAATGGCATATTGATTGGACGATCGGTACAATAATAATGGTTTACTATCGCTTGATAAGGTGTATCGTCCGTACCACTTCCTTGGACATCGATCAAATTATTGGTCCAAATCCCCTTGTTAGTCTTAAAAGTTATCACCTTACTTTCCAAATCTATCACAGCATTGTATGGCCTAAGTATATCGCAGCCTATTAGTATACTCATGGGTAAATTACTCGCCACTAATAACCCTATTGGTATTGTTACCCCATTACTAGTCATCTCTAATGACACCTGTTTCTTTATTGATTTATTTTGCCTCCCCGTTGCTCCGACTAAAACAATGTTATTTATCGGTAGAGTGGGTATTGGTAAATCACTATTTTGTTTAATCCGCTCTAACTCGATGCTATCAATAAGTGACACATTTGACCCCGTGTCAATGAGTAGTATCGCTTCTATGCCATTGATATATGCTTTAATCTGCACGATACTATTGTTCCCTTGGTTGCTATTTTTAATGATATCGTCACCTTCTTCTAATAACTCCTCTCTAATATCTTTAAGGTAATTATTTATTCTTAATATAGTCCCGTCTTTGTCCTGTCTATGTTCGTCGTTCGTCACCCCATAATATTGGTTCAGTGAAGGGCGGTTTTCCTTTTTCACTGCCGCGTTTAGTTTAAATGAGCCACTGTCTCATTGGCCCGGTCTCCCGGAACATTGGGTTGCTGACCCGTCTGTGTTTCCTGCCTGACCTCGGGATTGTCGTTAATAGGTTGGCTATTCACCGTGTTACCCTGGCTACCTGACGCCTGTTGTGGGTAAAACATGTAAGTGGGTACATTAGGTGGATATGACCGTCGGTTATTGGCCATTGTATAATTTACCTGGGGCCTATATTCATTTTGGTTTCTCCTATCGCTTCCTCCTTGGTTTCCCCCGTTGCGATAACCATTACGTTGGCCATAATTACTTCCTCTATAATTATTCCCGCGATAACCGTTTCCCTGGTGGAAGTTCCTACCGTAGTTATTCCCGGTGTAATTACCTCTGTTTGGTCCCGGATAGTTGCGGTTAATTGGGCCCTGAGTGGTATCATTTTGGCCATTTGGTGGGATATTATTATTCTGATTATTGGTGCTTAGATTATTACCGTTCCCACCTCCATTCCGGTTTGGTCCGTTATTATTGTTGTTGTACTCTACCTTACGATTGGGGGGTTGGTAATCCTGGAACCTTCCTGTCGATTCGCAATTTTCCAATAATTTGGCCAGATCGGCTATTTTGCTAATTTGTTGGTATAATTGGGCATCCTTGATCCCATAGCTGTAATGTCCAGCTAACTGCCTTACCAAACATTCTTCTGGGATCGGCGGTATCAACTTCCGTGCTAAACATACCTTTCCCAGGAAATAAGACGTCGGGGACTGTCCATAGGACGCGTCGTATTTGCCATAGAAAATGTCCATTCTTACCCTGTTTTGTGCGGTCTCTGACCAATACTTTTCCTTAAATTGGCGTTTAAATTCTGCTAAATTTGTTATTTCTGGTCGCACCGCTATCCACCAGTTATCCTTAGTATTTTTAAACGTCTCGTCAAGCATCTCTCAGTAGGGTAAGAATGAGAGTTCTGACGCGGAAGTGACGTCACAGCCCCCCCTTTTGGCGCGAAATTCAAAAATCCCTGTGGTGGGGGTAGACTTCCGGCGCAGCGTGTCGTCATGTGCAGAGGTTATGATGGACCGGGGGGGTAGTGGTGTGTCCCACGTGACCTCGATGGGCGTACCGAAGTTGTCGGCCATGTTGTCGGCGTTCGGCCATGTTGTCGTCGTCGTCCATTTTGCGTGGTTCCGTGTGCGTTGATTGGCGGAGGCGTGGCCGCCGTTGTCGACAAAATGGACGACGACCCCACCACGACGGGCGAGGATCAAGCCAGGCCGCCGCCCAGCGACGATGACGACGTCAACGACGACGGCGAAGGGCGAACGGCGAACATGGCCACGCCTGGTGGCCATGTTGGGAAAGCTGTGATGTTGTCGGATTGTGCGTGTGTGCTGGTTAAGGTTGGGCCACGTTGCCGGATCGTGGTGTGTTATAGTGTATGGTTTGGGTATATGTTTTGTTTTTCCGGAAGGGCGGCCATGTTGGAAAAGCGTCGACGTTGTCAACTTGTGCCACGTTGTCGGCTCGTGCATGTGTTATAGTGTACGGGTTTTGTATATGTTTACACTGCCACCGTCGACGTTGTCAACTTGTGCCGGTCGGCTCGTGCATGTGTTATAGTGTACAGGTTTTGTATATGTTTACACTGCCACCATTGTTGCCAACTCATGAAATATATATTTATGCATAAATAATTATTACTATAGTAATCTATATTGCACGAACGTAAAAAAAATGAGTAGTGTTGTGTACATGTAAGAAAATACACATGATATGCATTGCATAATTGAATGTCTAGTTGTAATGAATTGGCTTCGGCTATCTGAGCATAATATGTACACATGCTGGTGATGATGTAATCAATCCATCTTAGCTTCGGCTATCTGAGCATAATATGTACACATGCTGGTGATGATGTAATCAATCCATCTGTGTGCCCATCTGTTACCAAAGCGTGTGAACGAAAGCTTTATTAGTCGTACATAATTTGAAGAACGCGAGTCGTTGGTGATGTAATATTATTAATTGGGCTCCAGCTGTCTGTGCGCGCTTGTGTGTGCGTACATCCATTTGTTTAATAACAGAACCCTAGCCGTTGACTAACTAATGAATAATAATTGGCTTCGGCAACGCGGAAGTGACGTCACAGCCCCCCTTTTGGCGCGAAATTCAAAAATCCATGTGGTGGGGGTAGACTTCCGGCGCAGCGTGTCGTCATGTGCAGAGGTTATGATGGACCGGGGGGGTAGTGGTGTGTCCTACGTGACCTCGATGGGCGTACCGAAGTTGTCGGCCATGTTGTCGGCGTTCGGCCATGTTGTCGTCGTCGTCCAGTTTGTGGGGTTACGTGTGCGTTGATTGGCGGAGGCGTGGCCGCCGTTCGCCGGCCGCCGTTCGCTGTTCGCCGTCCGGCGGGGGCTTGGCCGCGGCCAGGTCGTGGCTTGACCGCCGCCGGGAGTGGTGGGGTCGTCGTCCATTTTGTCGGGTGTGTGGTGGCCATGTTGGGAAAGTTGGGATGTTGTCGGATTGTGCGTGTGTGCTGGTTAAGGTTGGGCCACGTTGCCGCATCGTGGTGTGTTATAGTGTATGGTTTGGGTATATGTTTTGTTTTTCCGGAAGGTTAGCCATGTTGGAAAAGCGTCGACGTTGTCAACTTGTGCCGGCCACGTTGTCGGCTCGTGCATGTGTTATAGTGTACGGGTTTTGTATATGTTTACACTGCCACCATTGTCTGTCGACGTTGTCAACTTGTGCGCCACGTTGTCGGCTCGTGCATGTGTTATAGTGTACAGGTTTTGTATATGTTTACACTGCCACCATTGTACGTTGACATGAAGAGGTGAATTGTGCATTGTTGTCAACTTGAGAACTGTGGGTTCAGATATTTACACTGCTACCGTGCTGATATCGTCGATGTGAAGAGATGAATTGCAGTGTTGCCAACTCGTGAACTGTAAATTTGAATGTGTGCTTTTGTGGTAAGTATATATTGTAAAAATACAAAAAATGTGCACATCATCGCGACGTTGTCAACTTGTGCCGGCCACGTTGTCGGCTCGTGCATGTGTTATAGTGTACGGGTTTTGTATATGTTTACACTGCCACCATTGTCCGTCGACGTGAAGAGGTGAATTGTGCATTGTTGCCAACTTGAGAACTGTAATAGCGTTGGCCACGTTGTCAACTCGTGCATGTGTTATAGTGTATGGGTTCGGATATATACACTGCTACCGTCCGGATATCGTCGATGTGAAGAGATGAATTGCAGTGTTGCCAACTCGTGAACTGTAAATTTGAATGTGTGCTTTTGTGGTAAGTATATATTGTAAAAATACAAAATGTGCACATCATCGATGTGAAACTCTTGTTGACTGGCTATTGCGGTGTAATTGTTCTGATTGACACTTCACTTCGGCCATGTCGGTGTTGCCAACTGTTGTCGGCTCGGTGTTATAGTGTACGGGTTGAATATATGTGCTGCCATTGTTGCCAACTCGGTGTTATAGTGTACTGGTTTCGTATATATTTACACTGCCGTGCCGATATCGTCGATGTTGTGTCTATGTGTTAAGTAAATGTATAAACAGATTGAAAAAAAAACATGGTTACCCCCACCACCACAATTTTTGAATTTCCCGTCGTGTGACGTCACTTCCAGCAATGAACTGTCAGTTTCCCTGTAAGAAACACACATGTTATGCAGTGTTCAATTCACTTATCTGAGCTATTGCATTGTTGACAACTGTGTGTCTATGTGTTAAGTAAATTGTAGTATGCGAAAAGGATAGTTGAAAATAAACACTTATACAATGAAAAAATATGTACAAATATAAACATAAAAGAAAATATCTCTACAAGTTTATTTTACAACTAATTTTTTTTACAGTAATAGTGCGTCGGCAACGTTCTCAGCTCGTACGTGTGTTATAGTGTACGGGTTTCAGATATATTTACTACTACGGTGCAAAATTGAATATCATTTCGCTATTGATAACACGCATTTGTGCAATTGTTCTGATTGACATTTCACTTATGAAACATGTATGATGGAAGGAAAAAAAAGGATAGTTGAAAATAAACAACTAAGCAAAGCAAAATTTACATATATTGTAATCAAACACACATAAAAATATACAATAAACTACACACACACACACACACACACACACACAATATATATATATACAGATGAACACAATACAAAAGTTTACAATTAAACAAAAAAAAATTAATACAATAATAATGTTAAAGCAATACCGTTTAATTAAAAATAATTAAAATACATGTAAACAAAATATATTACAATTTTAAATACATAATATATAAAACACACAGTAGTGACAATTTCAAAATATATAATATGTACACGAAATACATCTAAGTAAACTAAGTACAAATTTCAAATTATATATAATATGTACACGAAATACATCTAAGTAAACTAAGTACAAATTTCAAATTATATATAATATGTACACGAAATACATCTAAGTAAACTAAGTACAAGTTAAAATAAACAAGTGCACTATGACAAATGTGTACAATTAAATCAAAAATAAATATTTTTAAACTGCCAACTTAAGAGCGGTTCTAGCCTGCTGTGCAATAAAATCTTTTTAATACTGTCGTTATATACTGGAATTACGCTCCCCTTTATTATATAAACAGTCTTGCTTTGTTTACTGTCAAGCCCTTTATTATCTGAGTCTGAAACATAGAATTTCTACAGTAATTAAAAGTGATGGTGATTTACAAATGATGTACGTTAAAGATGACGTTTACATTTTAAACCAATGTTTTCTTTGAGTTATACCTTTACTGTTATACACTGATAGCAATCTTCAATACACTCTTCTTCTTCATTTAGTACTTCATTAAGCTGGTCCTTGGACTTTACTTTTCTGGGTGCTTCATAAACATAATATCACTACCACCAATAACCTGTGGTACAACACTTCTATTCAATGGCAACACCTAAGACAAAAAGCATTAAATAAAACATGCAATCAGTATTAATAATAATACAAAAACACTGTTTTATTAATTTAAATTACTGTATGAAAGAGTGGTATGTAATTTTCATCCAAAATATTTAAAACAAAATACAGACTATATGAAATGTATATTAACAAATGTATATTTACAAAATAAGTATATTACAACTCAGGAAAGAGTGGTACGTAATTTTCACTCACCCAATCTTTTATAAATTTGCCATAATTGACTCCGCCAGCATGGTCGGTAATAAACTGAGTGTAAATATTTGATAACTCTTTTTTTACTTCTGTCTCGCCTTGAGACTGGGAATAGCAATGGCATGTCGTGGAGCGAGGTTGTAATAGTTCTCTATTATGCTCCACTTGAGTGGAGCGCCTTTCTATCCAATCCGCCATGTATCTTTCAAAACAGTCTCCAGACATTATACTCGACTAAAACAAAGACATTCACGATGTTTATCACTTAATATATTATCATAATATTTTTATTATATTATCATGATATTTTCATTTAAAAATATGTTAGCAGTAACCAGCGAGAAACACATGTTTGTCACAGTATACTTCAAGCGTTAGCTGTACATATCAAATTCTTTCTTTACGTTTGTATTTTGTCTAAGCTATGTTAGCTTCACACACACACACACACACACACACGCACACACACACACACACACACACACACACACACAATAGGCATGTTGACATTGCGGTTATGGGTATATCGTTAAGATCGATTATGGCATGCAGTACCTTGGTCTGACATCTTACAATGAACGTGGCAATGGTTTCGTTAACGGTAGGCAGGTTGATATTGCGGTTATGGGTATATGGTTACGATCGGTAATGGCATGCAGTACCTTGGTCTGACATATTTCAATGGACTTGACGTGGTTTCGTTAACGAAAGGCAGGTTGACATTACGGTTATGTGTATATTGTTACGATCGGTTATGACATGTAGTACCTTGGTCTGACGGCTTTAAAAGAACTTTGCGATGATTTCGTTAACGATAGGCAGGTTGTCATTGCGGTTATGGGTATATCGTTACGGTCGGTTATGGCATGACAATGGTTTTGTTAACGATAGGCAGGTTGATAATGCGATTATGGCTATATCGTTACGATCGACTATGGCATGCAGTACCTTGGTCTGACAACTTACAATGAATGTGGCAATGATTTCGTTAACGGTAGGCAGGTTGACATTGCAGTTATGGGTATATCGTTACGATCGGTTATGGCATGCAGTAACTTGGTCTGACAGCTTTCAATGAACATGGCAATGTTTTTGTTAACGATAGGCAGGCTGACATTGCGGTTATGTGTATATCGTTACGATCGGTTATGGCATGCACTACCTTGGTCTGACAGCTTTCAATGAACTTGGCAATTGTTTCTTTAACGATAGGCAGGTTGACATTGCGGTTGTGGGTATATCGTTAAGATCGGTTATGGCATGCAGTACCTTGGTCTGACAGATTTCAGTGAACGAGGCAATGGTTTCGTTAACATTAGAGAGGTTGACATTGCGATTGTGATTATATCGTTAAACTCTGTTATGTCATGCAGTACTTTGGTCTGACAGCTTTCAATGAACGTGTCAATGCTTTCGTTAACGATAGGCAGGATGACGTTGCGGTTATGGGTATATCATTACGATTGGTTATGTCATGCACTAACTTGGTCTGACGGCTTTCAATGAACTTGGCAATGGTTTCGTTAACGATAGGCAGGATGACATTGCGGTTGTGGGTATATCGTTACGATCGGTTATGGCATGCAGTACCTTCGTCTGGCAGCTTATAATGAACGTAGCAATGGTTTCGTTAACGATAGGCAGGTTGACATTGCGGTTATGGGCAAATCGTTACGATTGGTTATGGCATGCAGTAACTTGATCTGACGGCTTTCAATGAACTTGGCTATGATTTCGTTAACGATAGGAATGTTGACATTACGGTTATGGGTATATCGTTACAATCGGTTATGTCATGCAGTACCTTGATCTGACGGCTTTCAATGAACTTGGCTATGATTTCGTTAACGATAGGAGTGTTGACATTACGGTTATGGGTATATCGTTACAATCGGTTATGTCATGCAGTACCTTGCTCTGGCGGATTTCAATGAAATTAGCAATGGTTTCGTTAACGATAGGCAGGTTGACATTGCGGTTATGGGTATATCGTTACGATCCGTTATGGCATGCACTAACTTGGTCTGACAGGTTTCAATGAACGTGACAATGGTTTCGTTAACGATAGACAGGTTGATATTGCGGTTATGGGTATATCGTTACGATCGGTTATGGCATGTAATACCTTGGTCTGACAGCTTTCCATGAACTGGCAATGGTTTCGTTAACGATAGGCAGGTTGACATTGCGGTTATGGATATATCATTACGATCGGTTAAGGCATGCAGTACTTTGTTCTGACGGCTTTCAATGAACTTAGCAATGGTTTCGATAACGATAGGCAGGTTGAGATTTCGGTTATAGGTATATCGTTACTATCGGTTATGGCATGCAGTACCTTGGCCTGTGAGCTTTCAATGAACGTGGCAATGGTGTCGTTAACGATAGGCCGGTTGATATTGCGGTTATGGGTATATCGTTACGATCGGTTATGGCATGCAATACCTTGGCCTGACAAGTAGGGGGAAAATGACAGTTCTAACGCGGAAGTGACGTCACACGGCGGGAAATTCAAAAATTGTGGTGGTGGGGGTAACCATGCGGCAGTAGTCTGTCGGCCATGTTGTCGTCGTCGCCGCCTAAAGTGGGGTAATGTGTGCGTTGATTGTCGGAGGCGTGGCTATGTTCGCCGTTCGCCGTTCGCCGTTCGCCGTTGACGTCGTCGTTGACGTCGTCATCGTCGCTGGGCGGCGGCCTGGCGGTGGCTTGATGGCCGCCCGTCGTGGTGGGGGCGACGGGGGCCATGTTGGAAAAGGTGCGATGTTGTCGAGTGGTGTAAGAGTGTAGTGGTTAAGGTACGGCCTGGTTGCCGATTCGTGCGTGTGTTATAGTGTATGGTTATGTATATGTAAGGGGTTTTTCCGCAAGTTCGGCCATGTTGGAAAAGCGTCGGTGTTGCCAACTGTTGTCGGCTCGGTGTTATAGTGTACGGGTTGAATGTATGTTTCGCCATTGTTGCCAACTCGGTGTTAAAGTGTACTGGTTTCGTATATATTTACCCTGCCGTGCCGATATCGTCGATGTTGTGTATAAACATGGTTACTCCCACCACCACAATTTTTGAATTTCTCGCCGTGTGACGGTCCACGTTAGAACTGTCATTTTCCCTGTAAGAAATACACATGATATTCAGTGTTCGATTCACTTATCTGAACGATTGCATTGTTGACAACTGTGTGTCTATGTGTTAAGTAAATTGTAGTATGCGAAAAGGATAGTTGAAAATAAACATAAAAATATTATACGATAAAAAAAATCCATGCTTTTCACATGTGGAGTTATTTTTTACAACAGAATGCTGACAGACCACACGTTATTACTGGTGTGTATGTAATATAATAGGGACAAGCGGTAGTTGGCTCCCACACGCTTTTTTTTTTTTTTTTTTTTTTTTTTTTTTTTTTTTTTTGGAATGTAGCAGTTGACTCCCACGTGCATTTGCAGCTGTCTAGACATCTGTTTAGCGAGTCGCTAAATTAATTGCATCCGGCTGTCGGAGCGTAGAATTAATTACCACCATCTGTTAGTTGTCGCCGTCTGTCTGAGCGTATAATTAATTGTCGCTGTCTGTCTGAACATATGTTAATGTTGGGTGTGAACGAATTTAAAGGCGTACATAAATTATTGTGTGAACAAGTCAAGATAAATATGCGTGGCAGTCGTCACTTTTTTTGTTGATGATGTAATCGGTC
This sequence comes from Magicicada septendecula, assembly GCA_034769895.1. NCBI lineage: Eukaryota > Metazoa > Arthropoda > Insecta > Hemiptera > Cicadidae > Magicicada > Magicicada septendecula. Next base: position 408,068,153 of record CM068373.1, read on the forward strand.
CGTCTGTATGGCCATCTGTTTATCGCAGCGTGCGAACGTGGTCGTACATAAAGTTTTTTTTAATAACAGAACAGGATGTGTGACACCATCTGTTATCACAGCGTGTGGGAATTAGAACGCAGACCGAGCTAAGTGCGTGTTCATGACTTTGTGTGTGGGAGCTTTTTTTGTTGTTACCATCTCTTTCGTGTACATCCTTGAAATACTATATATAAGCCTGTACGAACTGCTCTCCAAGACACATAGTTCGTCGCGAGACTCAACTGGAACTTGTATAAGGTCAGTTTGATTTTTGAATATTCTTTAATTTCTAAATTATATTATAATCATACACTTGTTGTTTAATAAAATTGATTTTTTTAGAATAGTGTTAATGTTCCAAGGAATTTTGAAATTAAAAAAAACAATAAAAAGGTTAAAGCAATACTGTTTAATTACAAATAATTAAAATACATGTAATCAAAATATATTACAATTTAAAATACATACTATGTAAACGCACACAGTAGTGAAAGTAATCAAAATATATTACAATTTAAAATACATAATATGTAAACGTACACAGTAGTGAAAATTACAGTGCACTATGACATGACAAATATGTACAAAAAATGAAATAAACACACACAGTAGTAACAATTAAAAAAAATACAATTGTATACAATTATATCAAATGAATTATGTGTAAGCACATTATTTTAAATATTATTGGTAAACGTGTGCAATGACAATTATGTACAAATATATTTGTTAATTCTGAAGATGTCTAAAGTGTACAACATGTAAGCCTTGTTTTATTATCTAGGCATAATCAAATGAAATATGTGTAATCACATATATTATTTATAATTAAATGAAATAGAACTAAGTACATGTTAATATATATATATGTAATCGTACGTGACAAATGAAGATGTCCATTCGATACTACTGTACAATTTCTACTATGTAAGCTCTATCCTTTTCTCCGCGATAAATTAGTTGCAGCGAGCACGGTAATAAATTTTTTAATTCCTCACCTTCAAAAGCACCTGCGTATCTCTTTGGTAGATATACACGATATTTTAGTCTAGGGTCTTTGTAATCTTGAAGAGTGACGAGTATAGTTTTACCGTATTTTGCGTCTATATTTTGCATTTCTTCTATCGGATATTTTACACCGATTATCAATTCCTTTATTTTTTTATACTCGATTGCGCTAATAGTAGCAAACTTTTCAGTGAATGATGCCATTTTAAAATAAAGAACTTATAATAATTTGCGGCACGTCTCTCAACGAATGAACGAATAACGCTTGCGCGCAGTAGAATATATAGGGAGGTAGTTGTGGAGGTGGAAACCGGAGAGGGGGGAAACCACTCAACGCACAGTAAGCGTTTATTTTTAACCGTGTGAACAGGTCACGAGTTGATTTCTCACGGCTCGATGGGTAGGTGGGGAAGAGGGGAGTCGGTTATTTTTTTATACGTCTAGACAGCACTTGTGCTTGTTCGAACATGTCGCCGACGTTAATTTATTTTTAACTGTGTGAACAGGATGCAACTTGATTTCTCACGGTTCATTGGGTAGGTGGGGAAGAGGGGTGTCGGTTATTTTTTTTTATACGTCTAGACAGCGGTCGCGCTTGTTTGAACACACTAATTTATTTTTAGACAGATGATGTAATCGATAGAAAGACGACGACTGTTTTTTTTTTTTTAACTGTGTGAACAGGATGCAACTTGATTTCTCACGGTTCGATGGGTAGGTGGGGAAGAGGGGTGTCGGTTATTTTTTTTTTATACGTCTAGACAGCGGTCGCGCTTGTTTGAACACACTAATTTATTTTTAGACAGATGATGTAATCGATAGAAAGACGACGACTGTTTTTTTTTATATAAGCGCTAAACAATAATTTTAGTAATTTATCAGAAACGTATTGACTATTCTAAAATCTGACACAACCCACTCGCGTAAAGCGTGTACTCTACTATTTGTACATATTTCCGGACATAAGCGGTGCGTGAGACAGGCTGTTCCGTGTATTGATTGTAATTGATCGAGTTTAGGACATCCGAAATCTTCTAAATTTATAATATTAAAATGCACGATACGCTTCTGTAGAAATCTTTTTTTTTGCAATCCTTTTACGAACACGAAGTTAAAAGGAAACGTATTCTTTTCTAATATCGGTACAAGATGTTCGTACGATGTGTCCCCGTCCGTCCACGTTAGTCCATGATAATGGTCTGTTAACCATCTGTTTGTCCTCACATGCTTGTGATTCGAAACAATCGTCTCTACTGGATGTGTAAATATCCAATGCCTGCTGGCAAATGCAGTGACGTACATAACGGCTAGTTCCTTAACGAGTTCTTTTCCATCGTTGTCGATAAAACAGTGAAAGTCAACTATGACTGCTAGTTTATCCTCGCACATCCTTTTTTCGTTATATACAACGTGTTTGGTTTTACTAGGAACGTTGCAGATCCGTCCGTCTTACGGAACAGACACGTTGTATATTGTGAAACGCTCGTAAAGAATTTGTTCGGAACGTTTATTTCGTACTTTATATTTTCGTCACGGATCAGTGCAACAAATTTACATGTCAGAACGTTGTATACAAAAATTTCTATAGGGTACAGTACTGTATGCTTTAAGTCACTGCAGCGTATGTACCCGTACGGAGATAGCAGCTCCATGCGTCCGTCTTCAACGCGTGCTGTTCAAACACTGAGGTATGCGATATTAGCGGAGGTTGTATAAAACACTTTTGTCACAGCAGCATATATATATTTTCAAACCGGGTGTTCAATAGACGCGTGAAAACGAACTAGAAATACGCTCTCATGTAAGCAGTGTATGCGGTTCTACATAAGGGGCAATTATGTAGGGTTATGGCACAATTCACACATGTAATAAAATGTCGACAGGGAATAAGTACAACTTCCACGTTTTGTGTGTAACAGACTTTGCACATCGTATCACGATTCGAGCTTTCTTCTACGTTTTTTATATTCTCCTTGATCGTGTCGGTGCGTTGTTCGTTCTTTGCTGTCACTGCTACAGCTGTTGGTGCTTGCGCCTCGGTAACAATACCCAGTGCCTTGAGGATAAAATTTTTATCTTTCATTAACATTACGTAAGAGCACGCAGGGAAATGTCGTGCGTGTTCCATCCAAGCATATTCTCCACGTTCCCATTTGTTTAATCCGCCTCCACAGCAAAAACAAATCACTCTATCGTTGCATCCGGTGTAAAAGAAACCCGCTTCTGATAATTCTTTAGGTGTTATCGTTAACGATACAGGCCATTCTTTAAAACTCTTTAAACGGTTTTCCAAGTTTCTGTAACGCGGGTACGGAGATGTGATTTTTTGAATTAAGATGACCTGTACTTCTTTATCGTCCGGTGATAAAGACTTGATTGATGTAGTCGTTGCCGCTTCACCGCATTGTTTGAAATAGCGGTTGTTGCTGTTGTGATTGATATCGTCAACATAGATATCGTGTGAAAGCATCTTGTACGTCCACTCGCGACTCGTGCTGATGAAACACTGAACGAAGAATAGGGAGAAGAGGAGAATCGTTTTCCCCCTCCACAAAAATAAAATACACGAAAATTGATTACATTACATTCTATTTACAATAAAATAAAAATACATGAAAATTGATTACATTTTTTTTTTAATTAAAAATTACATTCTAAAAAGCAAATTTCTATTTACAGTAAAAAAAAAAAACATTAATATATAGTAAGCGTTTAATTGTGTCTGCGCACCGTGTTGGATAACGGAGTGTACACATTTATTGAATCATGCAGTATCAAGCAGTAGGCCGCTGTCTGAGCGGGGAAATTGGTCGATGACTCGAATTCCAATCTGACGTCGACTGGTGATGACTTGAGCGATTCGTCCTGTCTGCTACAATCGAAGACGAATAACGGTGCTTTTGTTATGAACTCTGTAGGTGTTAGAAGTACGTTGGGTTGACTTCTGTGGTAGTACGATTTTTGAAATCGTGTATACATGTCGTACAGCAATGCGTAACGTCCGTTATCGATATCCAGGTTCAGGTTATCGTACGGGTAGTATTTGTCGTTCAGAAAGAGTCTCGCGTTTGTCACATTGCAGTGATCGAATTCACCTGCGTGTTTTTTCAGATTGTTTTTTCTGGCGGTCTGAAAGGTGAGTATCACGTACCGTGGTTTCTCCAGTTGTGTAGTTGTTTTCACTGTCCAAGTCTGTCTGTCAGTCGTCGGTAAAGCCGGATACTCGTGCAGTTCCCAACTACGAAACGGTAAGAATAGCGGTAGGTCCTTGCGTATGATATCCAACAATCGTATCCGTACTTCGTTGTTCACGTACACGAACGGAATCATCCAAGAGATTTTGGTCATGTCTATATCGGCGTTAGCGGGCGCATCCGTGGACGAGAACAAAGCGTTAACGTTGCTGGAAGTGCGCAACAGTATAAGTTCCTGTTTCATGTTTAAAATAACATGCGTGAAATCCTCAGCGAATCCCATCAGCATCCTCAACGGTATGCAAAAGTTGAATTCCTCGTGTTGGCCGGTCGGTGTTATCTCGTTAGCTGTAGGAGCAACCCAACCGGCGTTTTGCATCGAAACAATATCCTGCTTGCCGGCAGATAGCATGGTTTTAATAGTGGACGTGATGCCGACGCTCTTGGTACGATCCACTTCCACACCGGCCAGTTCGTAACGGATTTCTTCGAAGAGAAACGCGATCGCGTTGTTGATCATTTTCACGTTCACACTACCGGTGCTGTCGGTCTTTTTGCTCAATTTGCCTTCAACGTACAGGAAACTTTCCATCGGTAAAGTGAAGACTTCCTGTTGCAGTATAGGTATGCGTATCTCATCGTTATTTCCGTATCGTGACGCTGACGCGTACGGTGCATGAGGATGATATTCGTAATGTGTGATGTTGTCTTCGAAGAATGGTCGACGTTCAACCGATAAGACGATACCGCTGTCCGCCATATTACTTGTTTTTCTTGACTTTGAATCCTAATGAAATCAGGTAGCGTCGGTTAGTTGCTGTTAACCGTGTCAACGACGAACGTCTACTGATACCTTTTCCAAAAGTGTTGACCTCTTTTATCTCGTGGTGCGAGCCGCCGCCGCCACCGCTCTTCATCACGGGGGTATCGGTGAAATAAATTCCCATGATTACTACACACGTTTCAAATGTATACGTGCGGTGATGACTTCGCCTTGAAAATTCACAATATCACCGTCCTGATCGTGTACGGACAGTGTAACGTTACGCAAGTGTAGTACGTTAAGTGGAAAATAAATGACGTTTCTAGGCGTTTCTACTATCTTGAATCCTGGCTCAACCGTTGGATAGAACGAGTGCAGTATACGCTCGTTTCGTCCCGTCTTGTACGAGCCTTGTACAGCGTTACACCTTATCTCCAAAACGTTCACTTTGTTAATGTTTACAGGCACGTCCGACGTGTGTAATATATACGCTTCTAACTTTCTGTTCTTGGAAAAACCCAACATGGTACCGATCGTGTGTTCCGTACATCCGAAATCGATATCGTATGAACAATAAATTTCACATTTCAACGTGTTGTTGTTGGGTCGTAGAGAAAATTTTGGGTCTGCTAGTTCTTTCTTCAGGTATGTTTCGATATCACTGATTTCGTACACTCCGGTCGGTATATTGACGAGTTCTAACGTTTTACGTGCTCCCTTTAGTACGGGAAAGATGTTATTTCTTCCGCTTTCCACGTTCGGTATAGAGTTGTACGTGGTAAAGTCCAGCAGTCCCGCGTACCATTCACCGTTCGTCAGTTCAAGCGGTGGAAAAAAGTCACAAACCAGTGCGCTTGGATCCGTTCCTGTGACAGTGACCGTAAGCGAAGACATCTTGGCGTTTACTGATCGTTCGATGTCAAAAACTCTAAACATAAATGTCCGCAGATGACCGTGTTCGATGGCTGTTTCTGTGCGTAATTGTAATGAATGTCGGTCACGTTCGATCCAAAGTACCGTATTAGCTCGACAGGAGGGCGCAGATTGCCGAATCCATCAAAGTACCAGACTCTGTCGCCTCGCTTCTTGTAGCATACCCAGTGCGTGCCCGGTCCGGTAGCGTCGTCCAGATTCACGATTGCGCTTTCGTTCTCCCACGGTGATGTACTAGGAAGTGTGTCGCGCATGTACACGCCTCTGAAATAAGGTATACGCAATAGTTTCGTGTACTCATAAAGATCTCGATCGGACAACGGACGCACGGGTATTTTGATTAGTTTTTTCGGTACGGTCGAAGGTATAGTCCTGAAGCCTTTTTACCATCGGCCCGTCTTCGTCGACGTCCTGCCCCAGTTGTCGTTGTCCTCCTCCTCCTCCTCTTCCTGATTATCGTGCGTCGAACCGGCTTGCGTCGTCTGGTGCGACGTTTACGCACACCGCCACCGCAGCATAGCCCGCTGCCTAACGCTGATTTCGCCTTCATCGCTGCTGCTACGGCTGCCGCGTACGCTCTTTCACTGATGCCGGAATTCAAAGCTTTCACTCGTTCCCACGCTTTACCGGCTAGCACACGATCCGCTACACGTCGTCGTTCGTTGTCCTTGTACTTGCTGTAAGCGATATCGTGTTCACGACAAGCTTCGTCCAACTCGTTGATTCCTCGATCACCGCGAGCCAATCTCTGCTCTAGTTTCGTTCCGGGTCCACAGAACCTGTAGCCGGGCAGATGTAGTTCCACCGGTAATACGTCCACCGCTCGATTGATCAGTGTAGGTACTGACTTCGCAACGAATGGTACCGCGCTTTTAACTATTTTTCCGATAAGACCACGCCCTCCCTTTTTTTTTCGGCTACGTAGTTCGTACATGACTACTGTTTCGCTTGCTCTCGATAAAGGGATCTCCAATCGTGCTCGTCCTTAGATTTGTCCAGATCACTAATCAACTCGTTCGTCTCCGACTTGTTCGTAAGTAGTAAGTCCGCCTCTTCGGCACCAAGTGAAGTACGCGCTGCGTGCTTATGCAATTTATAGATATACGATACCACTTTCTCCCAACGATGTTGGAACACTTTTGCGAGTTTGTACGTTTCGCTCTTCGCGTACCGCTTCGCCTCCTCCAATTGACGTGCGTTCACTGCGTCCGTAGCCCGTGCGCCACCGTCGCCGACGTTTAGAATAGTCTTTCCTTGTGCGTTGAAATAAGCGTCGTTTACCGCGGTGATCGTGTGTCGGTTCAAAAATTCCAAATTCACCGCGTCCTTGTTGTTGACTGGCGGCGCTAACTGTGTTATCCGCACGTTGCCGACCATTAGGTTAGAGTTCGTATCCTTCGGTATGATTTTCGAGTCCACGTATACTTTGGTCGCAGCGTCTCTCGCACGAATCGGTTCCCTCAGAGACTGTATGCGATGATCCCGCGCGTCGACGACAGCCCCGTTCTTCTTGTTCGGTACCAGCTGTGTGAAACGTAAGCACGAGTAGTCTACGTACTGCTTGTTGACAGCGTCCCCGAGATCGACGGGAGCGCCGACGTTGACGAGCTTACGACCTTTCGCGTCTATTCCTTGCGTCGTCGTCGTCGTCGACGACGGATCGTCGGCAAACAGACAGTGGTCACGCACGAAGCGCAGTGGAACGGCATCGTTACCGTCTTGCGGTTCGCCCAAGTTGTGTATTTTTTTCCCCGCTACGTCGAAGTGCCCGTCCTCGGTCATCGAGATACCAATATCCTCCCGTAGACTGCGACGCGTCTCCCTTCGCGCTCTGACAGCGCTCTGGTGTCTGCCGAACTTGTCAACACTCATCTTGTGAATGATGCGTCTCGTCCGTTGTTCACGGCATTTATACGTACTCGCGTAATAAATCGATTAGTTTTGATACGATCGTACTGTCTATGCATTTTATTCCGACAACGGAGAGTCCGTCGCTATGTTTTCCTTTTACGATCGTATTTAGAAATTCATCGTACACGTATACGCGTGCGTCTTTGAAGAAATAAATCTTTCCGTCGATGTATCGGAACGCACTGTCGACGGCTTCTGGTAAGCCGACAAAACGATCTTTAACGTATCCGTGTTTCTTGATCGTGAACGTGCAGTCGTCTATTTCGCCGTAATACATATCGTTGTACAACAGAAGAGTTCGACCCGTGTACGTGTGTATCGCAGCGTTTATTTTCGTCATCGTGCGAACACCGAGCGTTGTGATCGAACGCGGATACCCGTTCAGCGGTTGCAGACTGTGTATATCGAACATGTATACGTAGTTGTCTATGAATAGCACCACTTCTTCGGTTCGCGGTCTCTGGTACATCGCTGAAACGTTGGTGAACGTCAACGGTAAGAAAGTCAACCAATCCGTCAACAGAAGCGGCGACGACGGACTCGATCGCTTCGACTCGAGATCCAATGTCCACAAAAAGTTATCGTGCACAATATACAGGTGTCTGTTGATTATTAAAAATTGATTAACGTTCTTTAGCCGACATAAATCCGTCGTCCGAACGGTGTCGTTCGTTGTCGTCGCCGTCGTCGTTGACGTCGTCGTCGTAGCTGGTGGCGGCGGCGGCGGCGGCTTCCCGTACAAGCGTTGAATGCCTTTTATATCGTCGTCTCTCAGGTCGAACGGACCGTTCGAGCGTGGTACGTAGAACGGGTACATGATCGAATCCTTCTCGAGGGAATGAGACAGTCCTAACGCGTGTCCGATTTCGTGCGTTAACACCTGAAGGAAACTGGTCTGATCGTCCGGTATTTCGGTTGCGTTCGTATAATTCCACGATTCGTAGTAGTCCATGTGTATTTCGGTAGTGTTATACGGTAAATCAGGCGGGTAATAAGCGTGAGCGAGTATACCTCCTCGTCCGTCCAAATCGTACCCGCAGATCGTGCACCTGGAAGTCAGACACCTGTGTTTAAAATATTTCATAGCAATGACCATGTCGGCGTTTATGTCGGTGGGTCGATATTCGAATTCCAGGTTCGAATGTTTCTCCCATACAGCGAACGCTTGTCGCGACGTTTCTATAGCGCTGGCGCTACCGTGAAAGAACCGCCACGACAAACGTCTTTTGGCCCACGGTGTTCGTAAGGTGTACGACACGAAATCTTCGTTACCGCATCTCCGCGCACGCATCAGATTCATCGTTTCGTTGTTCAATTCTCCATTTACGGTTAAATTGTAATTCACTTGAAACGTGCGAAGGTAGGCGTCCATATCGATGGTGGCGTTGTCCGTGAGTCGTAAACTATCGTCGGGTACGTAACCGTATCGCACCAAGTAATCTATAGCGAAATCAACATCGTTAGCGTTAACGCTCGATGCGACAACGGCACTTGTGCACACGATAATAAACAGTAGCACGATATCCATGTTGTCACAACCAAACGTGGAATGTCCCCGGCGCATGTACGACAGTATTATTTATACACTTTATCGGCTTTCAGAATCGAACCGCTCTTATTATACGATTATGCCTGCTTCACGTAGTTCTTCCACTATGGAGACGATTTCGTTCGTGTGCCCACTGTTTCCAACACGTTGTGATGCCATTAACAGTCGCAATCTGTCCACCAGTTCGTTCGGATCGTCCCAGTGCACGTAATCGATTTTGTCTTTTTTTCTCGTTAACGTCATATACGATGTATCAATATTATTATGCCCCTGTCCTGTACGTTTCGGCGGAAACAGTTGCGATATTATTCGTTTATACTTTACACCTCGATTCGCGTTCACCTGTGCGTTCGCTAAGTAATACTGCTTATGCGCGTTGGTGTTACGCAGTATATCTTTGTACGCTTTCAGATCTGATTCCTTGTAAATATTTTCATTAGGATGCTTCATGAACACTAGTTCGTAGAGTCCTGGTGTACCTTTGTATCGTTTACCGTTGATAAGAATCGAATCGTCCGTATCGATTTCGAACTGTGAATCACCGATCATCCATTTTCCGTTTTCGTGTCTTACACCGTACGTATAGTCCATCAGACGATCGCGTTCGGACGAAACGATCATACGCATGTACTTGTTCGCTAATGATTCACTGTCATATTTGTCCTGAAAATATCTACGCGCTTCACGTCTTCCTTCCGGTGTGTCTAGCATTTTTTCAATGTTGAGACTGGGATCGTCCTCATCATCGTCTAATGTTTCGGCTATCACGGGCGTTTTCAGGAAACGCGGTGGCTTCGTTCGGGAACGAGATGGTGTTCCCGCATCGATTTTACTAATTGCACCTGTCGGATCCTCTTCCTTCTCCTCTTCCTCATCCTCTTCACGTTTCATCTTTTTCACTCTTGAAGGCTTTTCATTTGTTGATTTACGTTTCTTTTCAAGCAACGCTTGCGAAATATTTTGTAACGGTTCTAGAATCGGTTTGTAACTTTTGGATAACGATGCTTCTTCTTCACGAATCCCATGTTTTAACGCACGGTATTTCTTCCGTATATCATCACTAATCGTGTCGATATCACGTGCTAGTCGTTTCTTCTTGTCGTCCATCTCGATAAACGGCAGAACATCAACTAAAGTCGTTGACAGCAGGTCATGTGTATTTAGCTGAACGTGTGACTTTTTTGTTGTTTAATCGTTAGGCGCGACTACTATGAAACGGTCAAAACCGACTCTATACCTGCCAGCGTCGATAGAAGAATCCTTGTCCACAACGAGAAAGCCGTAACGATCTTTCCACGCCTCAGCGCACATATTCTTAAACGTGTCATATTTCATGTCCGTGTTGACGTGATCGTTGTACGCATGTTTCAAGTTGCGATCGTCCTGTTTGAACAACACTATTAGATTGGCATTGTCACGAACCAACTGTTTTGGCACTTGACTGTACGTCTGACAAAGGTAAAACGCGTCCACACCGCTGTGTCGTCCCATAGAGAAATACTTGCGTATGTTGTGTTGCCTTTCGCAAGACACGTCATCGAACACCATAATAGAATTGGGATCGACCTCGTCGGGAGGTGGTACCTCTTCGTTATCGTTGTAGGCGTGATAACCCATTCCTTCGTCGGAAAGTCGTGTCATCAGGGTCTCCAGCATCTGATATTTGGGTTGAAATAGTGATTTAGAAAACACGTATAAGTTCACGAATCTCAATCCGTTTACATCGAACAACAGGTTGAACATGACGTTTGTCTTTCCGCACGCGGAAGGTCCGCAGATAATCGAACGAACGGTATCGGGCAGAAGACGTCCGTGTTTACGTTTTTTTCTGCCACTCCCACTATCGTCGCACAATTTCGAATAGTCCACGTCCTGTATTTTTAGTCTGTGCGCTTGTTGCAATATTTTCATGTTGACGTTCTACGCACAGTCTATTTAATAGTCGCACTATATCGTAGCAGTCGGTAGATATGTAACTGCATACACATGTGTCCGGACCCGTTTCACAGTTTGGATCCGACCAAACACATTCTTTGTAGTGATCGAATCCGGTGCCGGTTGGTACTATTTCGCTGAGTCGGAACCTCGTCACGCGATTGGTAACCCGTTGCCAGTACTCGTACACCGTCAAGATCCTGCGCATGCGTTCAACGTCGTTTGCGGTCGTGTTCACGATGTACTCATCGTAACCAGGATGTGACACAATGTCTTTTACACTGTACACAGCGCGCATGTTGTCATCGTAACGCATCGACGCATACTAGTTCTATTTCCTCGAGTCGAATCGTTGTTATACCAAGTTCTTCTTGTGTATCCACGAATCGTGTTTACCATCGAATCCTAACCATCTGACTTTCACACGATCGCCTTTACGTTGTACGATCTTTTCTACCAAGTACACGTCACCAACGTTCGATTTACTGATTTCGTGTTCATAAAAACCACCTTTCAACACTTCTCCTGTATGATCCTTTAGCGAATAAGTGACGGGTACGCTGCCGGTACGCACTGTGTGAACGAAGAATATCTCGTTTGTCCAGTTCGGTGTGTATCCTTTAGCGAACGTCATTTTGTGTTTGCTTATACGCACACGATCGCCTACTTTGAACTTCGGTCGTTTATAATCGATGCTCCTCGCCGTGTTCACACGAATCCTGCGTAACACTGTACGTTCGTTGGATTCGTTCACCTGTTGTGGTTTCATTCCAATCGTTCTGTGCACAGTGTTGTTATACGTGCTGACTAGTTCCGGTAACATATCCAACCAACGGTAATGACCTTGTTCGCTGAACGCGCGATACATGTGCGTTTTCAACGTACGGTTGAAGCGTTCCACAATGGAAGCCTTTTTCTCACTGTACGTGGAATAGAGTGTGACACCATATCTGCTCAGCAATTTTTCTACGGTACTGTTGTAGTACTCTTTCCCGTTGTCCGTCTGCAGATATTTCATTTTATTAGCACGCAGAATCGGTTCCAAAGCTCGTGCGACCTCTACACCCGTCTTCGTTTTCAATGGAACGGCGTACGCGTACTTGCTAAACGCGTTAATCATCGTCATAAGGTACTTGAATCCCTTGTTCGCCTTTGCGTGCGGTATCATCTCTACCAGGTCTGCTTGGTACAAGTCGTGAAGTCCCTTCAACTCGACCGCACGTCTCGGAAAATTCCTTCTTACCGGTCTGTGCAACTCCGTCGCGATAGTCTTGCGAACGCTCTGGTGTATATTCTTCACAGCTCGTTTCATTCTCGTGTCGTCGTGCGAACCGTGATTCGCAATACGCTGGAATGTAGTAAACTGTCGGCTCGGTGCTGAAGGTAATTCTCATCGATGCCGTTCTGGCACGTCCACCTTCCATCACGCGACTGTCACACCGCCACCGCTCCACACCCGCTTATATCATCTCGACCGAACGGAAGAACATCGCGTTCTTTTTCCGATTGCGCAAGTACGTTAAAACATGAGCTAAACTGATTTTCATACGCCCATTACGCACGAGGCTCATACCGATGTAGTATCTCGGGAGCGCGTGTTGTTTCGAGTCCAACGCTCTTACAGTCTTAACAGAATTCATGTCTTTGAACATGACGCTACGTATAACGTTGTCGCGGTACTCGTGCATTTCCGCGACTATGACGTTATCGTTCTCAGGTAGCCACTCGCACATGTATTTAGCTTTGAGTTCAGCGATTGGGCGTTGACTTCTCGATTTCGTATGCAGGTGTATCAGATACGAGTTCAACAACCAAAATTCGTCCGCCATAGAGCCCGTGCAATGCTGCCACTGTTCGTACAAACGCTGGTCTTTCACCGTGTACCCTTGTTCGTGCGAATACCGCAGACCAAAGTATTCGCAATACTTGCGGAGTGTAGGCAATGCCTCCTTCAGAAAGGCTACCGAAAATAATCCCTGCGCCTTGTTGTTCACCAACGCGAACTGTTTCCCTCTCGCTAGTGTCGGTAACGAGGACGGTGGGCAGTGCAGGTCAAAACTTACGTTGTAGCTAGGATCCAGTGCGCACTTTGGCACTATCATCATCACGCTTCTGTATATTTCCATCGGTGTGCGTATCGGAATAGTGCGCTCCGTAAGGACGATGCAACAAGAAGCGTGTGGTATCGAACTTCCGTAGGCGAGCATGTCCGTGTATACAGTAGTGTAGTTCATCTGTCCGTGTGAATCGTGTAAGCCGTGCACACGCTGAACAGCGTTATAGAGTTCAGGAATCGGACGGAAACGTGAAAGAAAATTCCATCCGTGACGTACGGTACACTTGAACATATTCTTTTCGTAAACCACAAGTTCTATCGGTACGTTATTTTGTTCGCACTCTACGATAAATTGAAGCCACCGTGATTTGTTGTGTATACGATCGGATACTATCATCAACAGCACGATCGGTGGCAAATCACTGCAGTGTTTTTTTATGTGACGCCAACAACGTGCGTGATATTTGTCAACGCCGAATTTGTAACGTGTACAGTAGTTGCCACAAAATCGTCTTTTCTTCACAAAATACATGGAACATAAGTTGGAGCGTATCGCGCTTCGTGAAGCTTTGGTTATTGTGAAATGTTTCCCATCATCATATCGATAGACGTCCATCGTCTCGATGATCTGCGATGTGAGTGATACGTTATTAATCGTGATCATGATATTTATAGTGTATACGCATATTGTTTGAGTAATTTTTTTTTTATGTGTCTTCACTCACACTTTTGGAGTGAATACTGTCGTTCGGTAGTAGTAGTAGTAGTAGTAGTAACACCTAGTACTACTAGTACTACCCAAACGGGCATGTTTGTACATGAGTTTATGTTGGCTCTGAAAAGAGCCGTTTTTGCGTGCGTCGACTTCTACAAGTGTTCACGAACGAAATCGCATGCGGGCATTGACGCCTTATGGACTTGGGCGGGATAATCACCCACTGCCCAATCCATAATTCGTATTTTACACTTGCAGCATCTTACAACATCACCATCGTCTTCGTAAATAAACCCAGCTTTGGCTAGGTCAAAAATTTTTACGTTCGCATTCGGAAATTTATGAACGAAAAATTTAATGTTACCACGACGACTGATGTTGTAAAAGCTTTTTAATCGGCTTGCAAAAGAATATGTGGACACATCCATATCTGAAGCAAGAATGTTGGTTTGTCGCGTTGCATTTCACCTCCTCAGCGATAGCTGCGCGCGCATCCGTAGTGGGGATGGCTGTCGTCAATTGGTCGGTATGAAATAAAGCACGGTGGTGGGAGCAGATAGCTGCGCGCGCAGATGGTAGTGGGGGATCGTCGGCGGTAATAGTTCGGTAGTGGGAGCGGATAGCTGCGCGCGCTACTGTCATAGATAGTATAAGTAGAGCGACGATCACTGCCAGCGTTCACCTTCAAGTCTCGCGCAGTGTAACTTTCACGTGTCGCATATAAAATAGTGCTTATTTTCTAATTTCGTATCAGTATTCAATTGTTCATCAAGCGAGCAAGTAATTGTTAAAGTTTCGTGTTTTCATTGTTGTTGATAATGCAGTCATTTGCTGTTGAATGTAAATATTCGTTACGCGGCGCGTTGGTATTGCGCGTTTACACGCCTATCACAGATGACGAAGAATGTGTCAACGATGTCATAACCTTTTTTGATGAAATGCACGATACGTTACGTACGGACATTCTAAACGAACTGACACGTTTGCTTTCTATAAAGTGGCATATAACGGTTAAAGCGAGATTTGTCAAGTACATCGTAAACGCTGACACGGACCAGGACGAAGAAGTGACGACTGAAGCTTATTTTCACGGACGATGTCATACGACACTGATCGCTGACCAAGATGTATTGCCCGATCGTTTAGAAGCTTCATACGAAAAGATCATTGAATCGATTGATAAATTCACACGCGAGGGTAGCGGTTGGGTGTTAGACCGCATAATCTCCTTAGAACTCGTTCTCTCACGATACCAACCGCTAACCGCCTCCAGTTTCATTCGTACACCTCCTGAATTGTCTCGTACTAAATCCATCATCAACGTGAACAATACAGGCGATCAAATGTGTTTCGTATGGTCAGTGTTGGCCGCTCTGTTTCCACAACACAGAGACACCAATCGCGTATCCAAATACAAGCCGCATATCCGCAGTATCAATACTTCTGGTATAACTTACCCCACCCGTCTATCCGACATTGTGAAGTTCGAACGAGACAATCCTAACGTTTCTATAAATGTTTTCGGTTACGAAGAATATGAAATTTACCCTTTAAGAATAACTCCTTCCAGCGGTAGACAACATCACGTTAATCTATTACTTCTTACCGCTGACGACCGAAAACATTACTGTTTAATCAAAAATACAAGTCGCTTATTCTCTTCACTAAGCAACCACGATGGGCGTTCTTTTTATTGCAATTACTGTCTGCATAGATTCTGCAAAGAACGACTCCTTACCGAACATATCCCCCACTGTTCACCATATGGTGAACAGAAAATTCGTTTACCCACGACAGCGGAGGAGGAGAATTTGATGTATTTCAGAAATTATACATACTGCCATAAAGTCCCTTTTGCGATATACGCAGATTTTGAATCATTTATCGTCCCTTGCCATCGCTGCGACGCTCCTCCGCACACATCGTCCACCACAACGGAGTCGTTACATCTTCCTTCAGGTTTCTCCTACCTCATAGTCGACTACGAGCGTAACATTTTCAAACCCCAGGTCGTTTATCGCGGTGAGAACGTGGTAGACGTTTTTCTCAATAGACTGGTCGCTGAAGAGCGAGAACTTTTCAGAATCATCCGATCCATTGTCCCTATGACTATGAGTGACCGTGATTTGTTATCTTTCGCAAATGCCCTCGTATGTCATCTCTGTGAAGAACCACTGAACGAAATCGACAAAGTGCGCAACCATTGTCATCTGACAGGACGATACCTAGGCGCAGCTCACAACATCTGTAACCTTAATTTCAAGACTCCACGACACATACCTGTATTTTTTCACAACTTACGAGGTTACGATGCACATCACCTAGTACAAGGGTTGGGTAAATACGACGATCTCGCTTGTATCGCTACCACTAGCGAACGCTTCGTATCAGTCTCGTTGGGTCGTCTGCGTTTCGTAGACACGCTTCAATTTCTGAACACGTCCTTGGACACACTTGTTGGAAACTTGCACGCGAGCGGAGCGGATTTCGATTTAACGAAGCAATGTTTCGAAGAACACTTCGAGCTACTCTTACGTAAGGGCGTGTACCCTTACGATTACATGACGGGTAGCGAGAAATTCAACGAGACACGTCTGCCCGCACGCGAACACTTTTTCAACAGGTTGAGTGAATCGCCAATATCTGACGAAGATTACGCTCACGCGCACAACGTGTGGCGTACTTTTGGAATCAGTACACTGGGCGAATATCACGATCTGTATCTTAAAACAGACGTGCTGCTACTGGCCGACGTCTTCGAGGCGTTCCGTGAGATGGCCATGCGGTACTACCAGATCGATCCGGCTCATCTTTACTCGCTTCCTGGTGTCGCTTGGCATGCGATGTTAAAGATGACCCGTATGCGACTGGAGCTGTTGACGGATATAGATCAGCATCTCTTTATAGAATCGGCTGTTCGTGGTGGCGTTAGCATGGTACCCAACCGCCACGCCAAGGCCAACAACCCACTAATTGTCGATCAGTACGATGCTTCAAAGCCAACCTCTTTCATATTGTACACGGACTGCAACAACCTTTACGGTGCAGCCATGTCACAACCGCTCCCTTACGCCGCCTTCAGATGGTTAGATCGTAACGAGATCAACTCACTGGACGTGCGTACTCTGTGCGATGACGGTGACATGGGCTACATACTCGAGGTCGACTTACACTATCCACCTGAACTTCATGACCTCCATTCCGATTATCCATTGGCACCCGTCCGTTCCTGTGTCCATCCTGACGTACTTTCACCGTACTATCGACGACTCCACACACGACTGCACTATACAAAAGGGTATAGCGGATCGGAAACGCCTTCGTCGTCCGTTCCCAAGTTGCTGACGACTTTGGACGACAAGCAAAATTACGTTCTTCATTTTCGAAATTTAAAATTGTATCTGAGTCTCGGTTTAGAATTGAAAGCGATACATAGGGTGTTGAGTTTTAAACAGAGAGCGTGGATGAAACCGTTTATCGATTTCAACACGCAAAAGAGAGCAGCAGCCACCAACAGTTTCGAAAAGGATTTTTTCAAACTGATGGTCAACGCCGTCTATGGCAAATCGCTGGAGAACGTGAGGAAACGAATAGACTTCCAACTAGTCTCTAACGAACAACGGCTGCAGAAAATTGTTTCCAATCCTCGGCTAAAGCGTATGATCCGCTACACCGATAACTTGGTCGGACTGGCCTTACGAAATAGGACGATATTCCTTTCCCGTCCGGTGTACGTCGGCTTCACAGTACTCGATGTCAGCAAATTGATAATGTACAATTTTCATTATCGGTACGCTGTCGCCAAGTACGGACAACGATTGACCTTACTAATGACTGACACAGACAGTTTGCTTTACAGCATTCAGACTGACGATTTGTACTCAGATATGAAAGAGGATCTCCACCTTTTTGACACATCGGACTATCCCGTGGATCATCCTTGTCATTGCGACGACAACAAAAAAGTCGTGGGGAAGTTCAAGGATGAGACCAATGGAAAACCCATCAGGGAATTTGTCGGACTCAGGGCGAAGTGTTACTCGCTCTTGTTGTCCGACCGCACCGACAAAAAGGTGGCGAAAGGTGTGCCAAGGACGGCAATAAAAAAAAGGTTACGACATCAATTGTACAGCGAGTGTCTTTTTGACAGTCGTACCGTATTCACCTCTGCTGACTGTATACGAAGCAATCATCATAAGCTGTACACGCAACGTATAACAAAACTTTCCCTGTCTCCTTATGATGATAAGAGGTATGTACTGGACGACGGTGTAAGTACACTCGCGTACGGGCATTACATGATAGCAGCAATAACCAACGACGCTGCTGGTCCTAAGGCAAAAAAGAGAAAGTACACGGACCGATAACTAACGGTAAAGATGATGTTCAGCATTACACACACACACACACACATTAACTTTATGTTCTTTATTTACTTATTTTACAACTTTTGATACGTTTTACAGAATGAACAACAAGAAAATTGTGAAAAATAAGACAGGAGAGCAACGTCGAGTACGATGGTAAATATAACATTTTTTTCTTTATTTATAATGCACAAAAAGAATATTCCATTCGATTGATGTGTGTTTTTTTTTATAGTTCACAACGGTTACGTCGTGCTTTGACAGGACCCGGCTCGAGTCGGTAAGACCGTTTTCATTAATAAACTCTTGTCCTAATGCGTTTACCTCCGGTGTTCAATTATATATATTTTTTTTTTATTTCAGTGATACCGACGAGGCACCTGTCACCGCTGATTCTCCCGTATCTCCAGAACCCGATTCGAGTCGGTAAGACAATTGTCATTTTAATAAACTTTTGTACTTTTGTGTTTTATTTTTACCTCCAGTGTTCAATATATTTTTTTTTTCAGCAATGATGCTGCTGCTCCCGCTGTTGCTGTAATTCGTCCCCAATCTCCGCAACCTGGCACGAGTCGGTAAGACAATTTTCATTAATAAACTCCTGTGCTCTTACGTTTTACCTCCGGTGTTCATTTCATACATGTTTTTTTTTTTATGTGATGCTAACGCTCCGACTGGTGCTGTTGCTGCTGCTGCAGATTGTCGTCGTCCCCTATCTCCAAACAGCCTGCAATGTTTTAAACGCGCGTTATTTCGATTACAGGCTAGTGTGTTGCGGTAAGTCAGTTTTCATTAACAACAAAGTCTTATACTATTGCGTTTACCTCATGTGTTCAATTTATACTTTTTTTTCAGCGATGCTCTAGCTGCAGGAGTGGCGGTATTTCACCCTCGACCCGGTACGAGTCGGTACGTTTGTTTTTAATTAACATTCATTTGTTCTCTTACGTTTAAATCAGGTAATAAAATTGTTCCTTTTTTTTTTTGTTTCAGTAATGTCGAGCCCACAGAAGAAGGTGAAGTTATGGAGGTGGAGGACAATCAAAGCGATGCTGATACGCTTGAATTAAATCCGAACGGTAATGATAATAGTGACAGTGATGATGACGATGTAGAAGTCCTCGACATAAATATGTAAGTCATCTTCTTATGCGTACATACTGCTTTGTTTTATTTGCGATTATACATAATTTCTATGTTTTTTTTATTTTTAGTGACATTCGCCCGATACCAGCGCCGCCGCCACCTCCACAACCACAACCGATTACGCCACCGCAATCACCACCACCGTCACCACCGCCACCACCGCAGATGCAACCTCAACCACGCCCACAGCTCATTTATCAGCAACAGCAGCAGCAACTATTGCGGAGAGATCCCCGTTTGTGGACCCCTCCAGAAGACGCGCTACCCGTCTTCTTTGAAGTGCTACACGCAACCGAACCGAGGACGCACGATGACCCAACAACATTGAGACTCCTTCTTAGAAGGAGTCTACCGACATGGTGTTGGCGTCGCGGTGAGCCCTGTCCTGTTCAAGGTATGATTCCTCCACACAATACATGCAGTATATGCATAGAATCATACAATGACGGGCAGAGGCTCCTCGGTTTGGTATGTGGTCATACATACCATTACCGATGCGTCCTCAACTGGTTCCAGGCGGTAGCGATGGAGGGGACACCACCCGCATGCCCACAATGCAGGATGTACCTATTCGGAAAGTCGAATCGTACGTTTTATGGGCGTATGCATATTTAAGGTATATTACAGTGTTAATAAAGGTTTTAGTAATCCATCCTACTTGTAACAACCACATGTCACTAATACTCTTACTTTTTTGTTACAGATGGAAATTAACCACCGGATGAAGACTTTAAAAAAAAAAAATACCTGATTGTGAAATGTTTAAATTTGTATATATTTTTTTATTGTATAATATTTTTTATGTTTATATATTTGTAAATATTAGTTGTAGGAAATTAACCACCCGGATGGAGACTTGTAAAAAAAAATACCTGATTGTGAAATGTATAAATTTGTATATATTTTTATGTTTATATATTTGTAAATATTAATTGTAAAATAGTTATTTTTTTCTTTTATGTTTATATTTGTAATAAACTTGTACATATTTTTTTCATTGTATAAGTGTTTATTTTCAACTATCCTTTTCGCATACTACAATTTACTTAACACATAGACACACAGTTGTCAACAATGCAATCGTTCAGATAAGTGAATCGAACACTGAATATCATGTGTATTTCTTACAGGGAAAATGACAGTTCTAACGTGGACCGTCACACGGCGAGAAATTCAAAAATTGTGGTGGTGGGAGTAACCATGTTTATACACAACATCGACGATATCGGCACGGCAGGGTAAATATATACGAAACCAGTACACTTTAACACCGAGTTGGCAACAATGGCGAAACATACATTCAACCCGTACACTATAACACCGAGCCGACAACAGTTGGCAACACCGACGCTTTTCCAACATGGCCGAACTTCCGGAAAAACCCCTTACATATACATAACCATACACTATAACACACGCACGAATCGGCAACCAGGTCGTACCTTAACCACTACACTCTTACACCACTCGACAACATCGCACCTTTTCCAACATGGCCCCCGTCGCCCCCACCACGACGGGCGGCCATCAAGCCACCGCCAGGCCGCCGCCCAGCGACGATGACGACGTCAACGGCGAACGGCGAACGGCGAACGGCGAACGGCGAACATAGCCACGCCTCCGACAATCAACGCACACATTACCCCACTTTAGGCGGCGACGACGACAACATGGCCGACAGACTACTGCCGCATGGTTACCCCCACCACCACAATTTTTGAATTTCCCGCCGTGTGACGTCACTTCCGCGTTAGAACTGTCATTTTCCCCCTACTCTGACAGCTTTCCATGAACTGGCAATGGTTTTGTTAACGATAGGCAGGTTGACATTGCGGTTATGGATATATCATTACGATCGGTTAAGGCATGCAGTACCTTGTTCTGACGGCTTTCAATGAAATTGGCAATGGTTTCGATAACGATAGGCTGGTTGAGATTTCGGTTATAGGTATATCGTTACTATCGGTTATGGCATGCAGTACCTTGGTCTGAGAGCTTTCAATGAACGTGGCAATGGTGTCGTTAACGATAGGCCGGTTGATATTGCGGTTATGGGTATATCGTTACGATCGGTTATGGCATGCACTACCTTGGTCTGACAGCTTTTAATGAACATGGCAATGTTTTCGTTAACGATAGGCAGGATGACATTGCGGTTATGGGTATATCATTACGATTGGTTATGGCATGCAGAAACTTGGTCTGACGGCTTTCAATGAACTTGGCAATGGTTTCGTTAACGATAGCCTGGATGACATTGCGGTTATGGGTATATCATTACGATTGGTTATGGCATGCAGTAACATGGTCTGGCGGCATTCAATGAACTTGGCAATGGTATCTTTAACGATAGGCAGGTTGACATTGCGGTTGTGGGTATATCGTTACGATCGGTTATGGCATGCAGTACCTTCGTCTGGCAGCTTTTAATGAACGTAGCAATGGTTTAGTTAACGATAGGCAGGTTGACATTGCGGTTATGGGCATATCGTTACAATTGGTTACGGCATGCAGTAACTTGATCTGACGGCTTTCAATGAACTTGGCTATGATTTCGTTAACGATAGGAATGTTGACATTACGGTTATGGGTATATCGTTACAATCGGTTATGGCATGCACTACCTTGGTCTGACAGCTTTCAATGAACTTGGCAATTGTTTCTTTAACGATAGGCAGGTTGATATTGCGGTTGTGGGTATATCGTTAAGATCGGTTATGGTATGCAGTACCTTATTCTGACAGATTTCAGTGAACGAGGCAATGGTTTCGTTAACGTTAGGCAGATTGACATTGCGATTTTGGTTATATCGTTAAAATCGGTTATGTCATGCAGTACTTTGGTCTGACAGCTTTCAATGAACGTGTCAATGCTTTCGTTAACGATAGGCAGGATGACGTTGCGGTTATGGGTATATCATTACGATTGGTTATGGCATGCAGTAACTTGGTCTGACGGCTTTCAATGAACTTGGCAATGGTTTCGTTAACGATAGGCAGGTTGATATTGCGGTTATGGGTATATCGTTACGATCGGTTATGTCCTGCAGTACCTTGCTCTGGCGGCTTTCAATGAAATTAGCAATGGTTTCGTTAACGATAGGCAGGATGACATTGCGGTTATGGGTATATCCTTACGATCGGTTATGGCATGCACTACCTTGGTCTGACAGGTTTCAATGAACGTGACAATGTTTTCGTTAACGATAGGCAGGTTGATATTGCGGTTATGGGTATATCGTTACGATCGGTTATGGCATGCAATACCTTGGTCTGACAGCTTTCCATGAACTGGCAATGGTTTCGATAACGATAGGCAGGTTGAGATTTCGGTTATAGGTATACCGTTACTATTGGTTATGTCATGCAATACCTTGGTCTGACAGCTTTCCATGAACTGGCAATGGTTTCGTTAACGATAGGCAGGTTGACATTGCGGTTATGGATATATCATTACGATCGGTTAAGGCATGCAGTACCTTGGTCTGAGAGCTTTCAATGAACGTGGCAATGGTTTCGTTAACGATAGGCCGGTTGATATTGCGGTTATGGGTATATCGTTACGATCAATTATGGCATGCACTACCTTGGTCTGACAGGTTTCAATGAACGTGACAATGGTTTCGTTAACGATAGGCAGGCTGAGATTTCGGTTATGGGTATATCGTTACGATCGGTTATGGCATGCAGTAACTTGGTCTGAGAGCTTTCAATGAACGTGGCAATGGTTTCGTTAACGATAGGCCGGTTGATACTGCGGTTATGGGTATATCGTTACGATCGGTTATGGCATGCAGTAACTTGGTCTGACAGCTTTCAATGAACATGGCAATGTTTTCGTTAACGATAGGCAGGATGACGTTGTGGTTTTGGGTATATCATTACGATTGGTTATGGCATGCAGTACCTTGGTCTGTCAGAATTCAATGAATGTGGCAATGGTTTCCTTAACGATATGCAGGTAGACACTGCGGTTATGGGTACATCGTTACGATCGGTTATGGCATGCAGTAACTTGGTCTGACAGCTTTCAATGAACTTGACAATGGTTTCGTTAACGATAGGCAGGTTGACGTTGCGGTTATGGGTATATCGTTACGATCGATTATGATATGCAGTACCTTGGTCTGACAACTTTCTATGAACGAGGCAATGGTTTCATTAGCGATAGGCAGGTTGACATTGCTGTTATGTGTATATCGTTACGATCGGTTATGCCACGTAGCAACTTGGTCTGACAGCTTTCAATGAAGTTGGCAATGGTTTCGTTAACGGTAGGTAAGCTGAGATTGTTTTTTTGTGGGTGTATCGTTACGATTGGTTACGACATGCAATATCTCGGTCTGACAGATTTCAATGAACGTGTCAATGGTTTCGTTTACAATAGGCATGTTGACATTGCGGTTATGGGTATATCGTTAAGATCGATTATGGCATGCAGTACCTTGGTCTGACATCTTACAATGAACGTGGCAATGGATTCGTTAACGAAAGGCTGGTTGACATTACGGTTATGTGTATATCGTTACGATCGGTTATGACATGAGTACTTTGGTCTGACGGCTTTAAAAGAACTTTGCGATGGTTTCGTTAACGATAGGCAGGTTGTCATTGCGGTTATGGGTATGTCGTTACGATCGGTTATGGCATGACAATGGTTTTGTTAACGATAGGCAGGTTGATATTGCGATTATGGATATATCGTTACGATCAGCTATGGCATGCAGTACCTTGGTCTGACAACTTACAATGAATGTGGAAATGATTTCGTTAACGATAGGCAGGTTGACATTGCGGTTGTGGATATAGCGTTACGATCGGTTATGGCATGCAGTATCTTGGTCTGACACCTTTCAATGAACGTGACAATGGTTTCGTTAAAGATAGGCAGGTTGACATTGCAGTTATGGGTACATCGTTACGATCGGTTATGGCAAGCAGTAACTTGGTCTGACAGCTTTCAATGAACATGGCAATGTTTTTGTTAACGATAGGCAGGATGACATTGCGGTTATGTGTATATCGTTACGATCGGTTATGGCATGCACTACCTTGGTCTGACAGCTTTCAATGAACTTGGCAATTGTTTCTTTAACGATAGGCAGGTTGATATTGCGGTTGTGGGTATATCGTTAAGATCGGTTATGGTATGCAGTACCTTATTCTGACAGATTTCAGTGAACGAGGCAATCGTTTCGTTAACGTTAGGCAGGTTGACATTGCGATTTTGGTTATATCGTTAAAATCGGTTATGTCATGCAGTACTTTGGTCTGACAGCTTTCAATGAACGTGTCCATGCTTTCGTTAACGATAGGCAGGATGACGTTGCGGTTATGGGTATATCATTACGATTGGTTATGGCATGCAGTAACTTGGTCTGACGGCTTTCAATGAACTTGGCAATGGTTTCGTTAACGATAGGCAGGTTGATATTGCGGTTATGGGTATATCGTTACGATCGGTTATGGCATGCAATACCTTGCTCTGACAGCTAACCATGAACTGGCAATGGTTTCGTTAACGATAGGCAGGTTGGCATTGCTGTTATGGATATATCATTACGATCGGTTAAGGCATGCAGTACCTTGTTCTGACGGCTTTCAATGAACTTGGCAATGGTTTCGATAACGATAAGCAGGTTGATATTTCGGTTATAGGTATATCGTTACAATCGGTTATGGCATGGAGTACCTTGGTTTGAGAGCTTTCAATGAACGTGGCGTTAACGATAGATAGGTTGACTTTGCGGTTATGAGTATATCGTTACGATCTCTTATGGTATGCAGTACCTTGGTCTGACAGCTTTCAATGAACGTAGCAATGGTTTCGTTAACGATAGACAGGTTGATATTGCGGTTATGGGTATATAGTTACGATCGGTTATGGCATGCAGTACCTTTGTCTGACAGCTTTCAATGAACTTGGCAATGGTATCGTTAACGATAGGCAGGTTGACATTGCGGTTATGGGTATATTGTTACGATCGGTTAAGGCATGCAGTACCTTGGTCTTACAGCTTTCAATAAACTTGGCAATGGTTTCGTTGACGATAGACAGGTTGACGTTGCGGTTATGAGTATATCGTTACGATCTCTTATGGTATTCAATACTTTGGTCTGACAGCTTTCAATGAACTTGGCAACGATTTCGTTAACGAGTGGCAGGATGACGTTGCGGTTATGGGTATATCGTTACGATTGGTTATGGCATGCACTACCTTGGTCTGAAAGCTTTCAATGAACATGGTAATGTTTTCGTTAAAGATAGGCAGGATGACGTTGCGGTTATGGGTATATCGTTACGATCGGTTATGGCATGCACTACCTTGGTCTGACAGCTTTCAATGAACATGGCAATGTTTTCGTTAACGATAGGCAGGATGACGTTGCGGTTATGGGTATATCATTACGATTGGTTATGGCATGCAGAAACTTGGTCTGACGGCTTTCAATGAACTTGGCAATGGTTTCGTTAACGATAGGCAGGATGACATTGCGGTTATTGGTATATCATTACGATTGGTTATGGCATGCAGTAACATGGTCTGGCGGCATTCAATGAACTTGGCAATGGTATCTTTAACGATAGGCAGGTTGACATTGCGGTTGTGGGTATATCGTTACGATCGGTTATGGCATGCAGTACCTTCGTCTGGCAGCTTTTAATGAACGTAGCGATGGTTTAGTTAACGATAGGCAGGTTGACATTGCGGTTATGGGCATATCGTTACAATTGGTTACGGCATGCAGTAACTTGATCTGACGGCTTTCAACGAACTTGGCTATGATTTCGTTAACGATAGGAATGTTGACATTACGGTTATGGTTATATCGTTAAAATCGGTTATGTCATGCAGTACCTTGCTCTTGCGGCTTTCAATGAAATTAGCAAAGGTTTCGTTAACGATAGGCAGGTTGACATTGCGGTTATGGGTATATTGTTACGATCGGTTATGGCATGCACTACCTTGGTCTGACAGGTTTCAATGAACGTGACAATGGTTTCGTTAACGATAGGCAGGTTGATATTGCGGTTGTGGGTATATCGTTACGATCGGTTATGGCATGCAATACCTTGGTCTGTCAGCTTTCCATGAACTGGCAATGGTTTCGTTAACGATAGGCAGGTTGACATTGCGGTTACGGATATATCATTACGACCGGTTAAGGCATGCAGTACCTTGTTCTGACGGCTTTCAATGAACATGGCAATGTTTTCGTTACGATAGGCAGGATGATGTTGTGGTTATGAATATATCATTACGATTGGTTATGGCATGCAGTACTTTGGTCTGTCAGAATTCAATGAATGTGGCAATGGTTTCCTTAACGATATGCAGGTAGACATTGCGGTTATGGGTACATCGTTACGATCGGTTATGGGATGCAGTAACTTGGTCTGACAGTTTTCAATGAACTTGACAATGGTTTCGTTAACGATAGGCAGGTTGACGTTGCGGTTATGGGTATATCGTTACGATTGATTATGATATGCAGTACCTTGGTCTGACAACGTTCTATGAACGAGGCAATGGTTTCATTAGCGATAGACAGGTTGACATTGCTGTTATGTGTATATCGTTACGATCTGTTATGCCACGTAGTAACTTGGTCTGACAGCTTTCAATGAACATGTCAATGGTTTCGTTTACAATAGGCATGTTGACATTGCGGTTAAGGGTATATCGTTAAGATCGATTATGGCATGCAGTACCTTGGAGTGACATCTTACAATGAGCGTGGCAATGGATTCTTTAACGAAAGGCAGGTTGACATTACGGTTGTGTGTATATCGTTACGATCTGTTATGAAAAGCAGTACCTTGGTCTGACGGCTTTAAAAGAACTTTGCGATGGTTTCGTTAACGATAGGCAGGTTGTCATTGCGGTTATGGGTATATCGTTACGATCGGCTATGGCATGCAGTACCTTGGTCTGACAACTTACAATGAATGTGGAAATGAGTTCGTTAACGATAGGCAGGTTGACATTGCGGTTGTGGATATAGCGTTACGATCGGTTATGGCATGCAGTAACTTGGTCTGACACCTTTCAATGAACGTGGCAATGGTTTCGTTGACGGTAGGCAGGTTGACATTGCAGTTATGGGTATATCGTTACGATCGGTTATGGCATGCAGTAACTTGGTCTGACAGCTTTCAATGAACATGGCAATGTTTTCGTTAACGATAGGCAGGTTGACATTGCGGTTATGGATATATCATTACGATCGGTTAAGGCATGCAGTAACTTGATCTGACGGCTTTCAATGAACTTGGCTATGATTTCGTTAACGATAGGATTGTTGACATTACGGTTATGGGTATATCGTTACAATCGGTTATGTCATGCAGTACCTTGCTCTGGCGGCTTTCAATGATATAAGCAATGGTTTCGTTAACGATAGGCAGGTTGACATTGCGGTTATTGGTATATCGTTACGATCGGTTATGGCATGCACTACCTTGGTCTGACAGGTTTCAATGAACGTGACGATGGTTTCGTTAACGATAGGCTGGTTGATATTGCGGTTATGGGTATATCGTTACGATCGGTTATGGCATGTAATACCTTGGTCTGACAGCTATCCATGAACTGGCAATGGTTTCGTTAACGATAGGCAGGTTGACATTGCTGTTATGGATATATCATTACGATCGGTTAAGGCATGCAGTACCCTGTTCTGACGGCTTTCAATGAACTTGGCGATGGTTTCGATAACGATAGGCAGGTTGAGATTTCGGTTATAGGTATATCGTTACTATCGGTTATGGCATGCAGTACCTTGGTCTGAGAGCTTTCAATGAACGTGGCGTTAACGATAGGCAGGTTGACTTTGCGGTTATGGGTATATCGTTACGATCTCTTATGGTATGCAGTACCTTGGTCTGACAGCTTTCAATGAACGTAGCAATGGTTTCGTTAACGATAGACAGGTTGACATTGCGGTTATGGGTATATAGTTACGATCGGTTATGGCATGCAGTACCTTGGTCTGACAGCTTTCAATGAACTTGTCAATGGTTTCGTTAACGATAGGCAGGTTGACATTGCGGTTATGGGTATATTGTTACGATCGGTTAAGGCATGCAGTACCTTGGTCTTACAGCTTTCAATAAACTTGGCAATGGTTTCGTTGACGATAGACAGGTTGACTTTGCGGTTATGAGTATATCGTTACGATCTCTTATGGTATGCAATACTTTGGTCTGACAGCTTTCAATGAACTTGGCAACGATTTAGTTAACGATAGACAGGCTGAGATTGCGGTTATGGGTATATCGTTACGATCGGTTATGCCATGCTGTACCTTAATCTAACAGATTTCAATGAACTTGGCAATGGTTTCGTTAACGATAGACAGGTTGACATTGTGGTTATGGGTATATCGTTACGATCGGTTATGCCATGCAGTAGCTTAATCTAACAGATTTCAATGAACTTGGCAATGGTTTCGTTAACGATAGACAGGTTGAGATTGCGGTTATGGGTATATCGGTACGATCGGTTATGGCATGCTGTACCTTGGTCTGACAGCTTCCAATGAACGTAACAATGGTTTCGTTAACGGTAGGCAGGTTGACATTGTGGTTACGGGTTTTTCGTTACGATCGGTTATGGCATGCAGTACCTTGGTCTGACAGCTTTCAATGAACTTGGTAATGGTTTCGTTAACGATAGGCAGGTTGACATTGCGGTTATGGGTATATCGTTACGATCGGTTATGCCATGCAGTACCTTAATCTAACAGATTTCAATGAACTTGGCAATGGTTTCGTTAACGATAGACAGGTTGACATTGTGGTTATGGGTATATCGTTACGATCGGTTATGCCATGCAGTACCTTAATCTAACAGATTTCAATGAACTTAGCAATGGTTTCATTAACGATAAGCAGGTTGAGATTGCGGTTATGGGTATATCGTTACGATCGGTTATGCCATGCAATACCTTAATCTAACAGATTTCAATGAACTTGGCAATGGTTTCGTTAACGATAGACAGGTTGACATTGTGGTTATGGGTATATCGTTACGATCGGTTATGCCATGCAGTACCTTAATCTAACAGATTTCAATGAACTTAGCAATGGTTTCATTAACGATAAGCAGGTTGAGATTGCGGTTATGGGTATATCGTTACGATCGGTTATGCCATGCAATACCTTAATCTAACAGATTTCAATGAACTTGGCAATGGTTTCGTTAACGATAGACAGGTTGACATTGTGGTTATGGGTATATCGTTACGATCGGCTATGGCATGCAGTACCTTGGTCTGACAACTTACAATGAATGTGGAAATGAGTTCGTTAACGATAGGCAGGTTGACATTGCGGTTGTGGATATAGCGTTACGATCGGTTATGGCATGCAGTAACTTGGTCTGACACCTTTCAATGAACGTGGCAATGGTTTCGTTGACGGTAGGCAGGTTGACATTGCAGTTATGGGTATATCGTTACGATCGGTTATGGCATGCAGTAACTTGGTCTGACAGCTTTCAATGAACATGGCAATGTTTTCGTTAACGATAGGCAGGTTGACATTGCGGTTATGGATATATCATTACGATCGGTTAAGGCATGCAGTAACTTGATCTGACGGCTTTCAATGAACTTGGCTATGATTTCGTTAACGATAGGATTGTTGACATTACGGTTATGGGTATATCGTTACAATCGGTTATGTCATGCAGTACCTTGCTCTGGCGGCTTTCAATGATATAAGCAATGGTTTCGTTAACGATAGGCAGGTTGACATTGCGGTTATTGGTATATCGTTACGATCGGTTATGGCATGCACTACCTTGGTCTGACAGGTTTCAATGAACGTGACGATGGTTTCGTTAACGATAGGCTGGTTGATATTGCGGTTATGGGTATATCGTTACGATCGGTTATGGCATGTAATACCTTGGTCTGACAGCTATCCATGAACTGGCAATGGTTTCGTTAACGATAGGCAGGTTGACATTGCTGTTATGGATATATCATTACGATCGGTTAAGGCATGCAGTACCCTGTTCTGACGGCTTTCAATGAACTTGGCAATGGTTTCGATAACGATAGGCAGGTTGAGATTTCGGTTATAGGTATATCGTTACTATCGGTTATGGCATGCAGTACCTTGGTCTGAGAGCTTTCAATGAACGTGGCGTTAACGATAGGCAGGTTGACTTTGCGGTTATGGGTATATCGTTACGATCTCTTATGGTATGCAGTACCTTGGTCTGACAGCTTTCAATGAACGTAGCAATGGTTTCGTTAACGATAGACAGGTTGACATTGCGGTTATGGGTATATAGTTACGATCGGTTATGGCATGCAGTACCTTGGTCTGACAGCTTTCAATGAACTTGTCAATGGTTTCGTTAACGATAGGCAGGTTGACATTGCGGTTATGGGTATATTGTTACGATCGGTTAAGGCATGCAGGACCTTGGTCTTACAGCTTTCAATAAACTTGGCAATGGTTTCGTTGACGATAGACAGGTTGACTTTGCGGTTATGAGTATATCGTTACGATCTCTTATTGTATGCAATACTTTGGTCTGACAGCTTTCAATGAACTTGGCAACGATTTAGTTAACGATAGACAGGCTGAGATTGCGGTTATGGGTATATCGTTACGATCGGTTATGCCATGCTGTACCTTAATCTAACAGATTTCAATGAACTTGGCAATGGTTTCGTTAACGATAGACAGGTTGACATTGTGGTTATGGGTATATCGTTACGATCGGTTATGCCATGCAGTAGCTTAATCTAACAGATTTCAATGAACTTGGCAATGGTTTCGTTAACGATAGACAGGTTGAGATTGCGGTTATGGGTATATCGGTACGATCGGTTATGGCATGCTGTACCTTGGTCTGACAGCTTCCAATGAACGTAACAATGGTTTCGTTAACGGTAGGCAGGTTGACATTGTGGTTACGGGTTTTTCGTTACGATCGGTTATGGCATGCAGTACCTTGGTCTGACAGCTTTCAATGAACTTGGTAATGGTTTCGTTAACGATAGGCAGGTTGACATTGCGGTTATGGGTATATCGTTACGATCGGTTATGCCATGCAGTACCTTAATCTAACAGATTTCAATGAACTTGGCAATGGTTTCGTTAACGATAGACAGGTTGACATTGTGGTTATGGGTATATCGTTACGATCGGTTATGCCATGCAGTACCTTAATCTAACAGATTTCAATGAACTTAGCAATGGTTTCATTAACGATAAGCAGGTTGAGATTGCGGTTATGGGTATATCGTTACGATCGGTTATGCCATGCAATACCTTAATCTAACAGATTTCAATGAACTTGGCAATGGTTTCGTTAACGATAGACAGGTTGACATTGTGGTTATGGGTATATCGTTACGATCGGTTATGCCATGCAGTACCTTAATCTAACAGATTTCAATGAACTTAGCAATGGTTTCATTAACGATAAGCAGTTTGAGATTGCGGTTATGGGTATATCGTTACGATCGGTTATGCCATGCAATACCTTAATCTAACAGATTTCAATGAACTTGGCAATGGTTTCGTTAACGATAGACAGGTTGACATTGTGGTTATGGGTATATCGCTACGATCGGTTATGGCATGCTGTACCTTGGTCTGACAGCTTCCAATGAACGTAACAATGGTTTCGTTAACGGTAGGCAGGTTGACATTGCGGTTATGGGTTTTTCGTTACGATCGGTTATGGCATGCAGTACTTTGGTCTGACAGCTTTCAGTGAACGTGGCAATGGTTTCCTTAACGATATGCAGGTTGATATTGCGGTTATGGGTTCGTAGACACAATTAAAGTCAACCAATCTGTAGTAATCTGTATATTATTGTTTTTTTTCTGTAAATAATATGTAGCTTTTTATAATAATATGTGTGTTTTTTTTATATTAAAAAAAAATGTAATCAATATTCATGTACTTTATTGATATGTAATTTCTATCGCATGAACGTTAAACAGTGTAAGAAACACACATGATATGCACTGCATAATTGAACGCCAATTCACTTATATAAAACACATGGAAAATAACACATTTCACAAGTTTGCAACAATGCAATACACGACGATGGCGTACATATTCAAACTCGTACACTATAACACATGCACGAGTTGAAACGTGGCCGACGCTTAATCAGCACACACCACGAGTCGACAACGTCGACGCTTTTCCAATATGGCCGCACGTCCGGAAAACCCCCTTACATATCCAAACCTGTACACTATAACACACGCACGAGTTGTCAACGTGACCAACGATTAACCAGCACACTCTTACACTACTTGACAACCTCGTCACTTTTCCAACATGGTCGACCACACCAATCATCTTCCACCCGACAACATGGACGCAGACCCCACCACTCCGGGCGGTGACCAGGACACCGCCAGGCAGCCGCCGGACGGCGAACCGCGAACGGCGAACGGCGAACGGTGAACAAACCACCGCCACGCCTCCGCCTATCAACGCACAATTATGTATGCATTGCATGTATGTGATTTTTTTTATTTAAAAAAATATATAATCATTTTTCATATATTTTATTTTCTTAATACCCGTAACCTTGGAGGGGGAAACGTCTTTATTATCCCCTCCCCCGTACGTTCGCACCAACCTGTTGGGCAGAATGACCTTGTAGGGCTCGACATAGTGCGCGCTAGACCAACAGGTTGGCGCGAACGTATTAGTATGTATTAGACATCCGTCATGGTAGCACGCAATAACAGGGAACTCGTACTCCGTGTACAAAGTCTAGCGCCGGAAGAACTGATTTCATGTAGTGTAGGTAAATTGTCGGTGTATCAGGTCTGTTTGCAATTCGGTATCGACGTTGAAAACGATACGAAAAATAGATTTTTCTGGAACTGTACCATACAGGATAAAGTAAAAATTACAGACGATGTAATGAATTGGCTCGGATATACAGGTAAATATAAAAATAAAAAATCCAGAATTACCAAGTGGTTAAAGAAAAACGATTACATCGAATATTACGAAGTTCAAGATGAAGATAATGCACAGAAAAAATATTATGTATTAAATGGAATAGATTTCGCTTCTTTGTTGATGCAAATGAGAACCTCTAAAGCTGTTGAAATGCGTGAATTATATGCCATTATGAAAGAAATTGTAATGAAATATTGTCAATATGAAAAATTGTACGAGGAACGTTTGAAGGAGTTAATTAGTATGCAAAATAATTTGTTAACAACACAGATGAGTAATTTACAATCCATGATAAAAACTATTCAAGAAACTAACGAAGAAGAGAGACGTCGCTCAGAGGAAGAAAGACAACGAGCGGAAGAAGAACGACAGTGTGCAGAGGAAGAGAGACGTCACGCAGAAGAAGAACGGCAACGTGCGGAAGAACGAAGTAGACTGTTACAGTCCAAAATCGAATACATTGTCGGCAAACTGAGGAACGTACTGGCTAAGAAGATCGCGCCAAACCCCATAAACAGGAACAAAATTCGTTGTCTGTCTCTGAACAAAATATCCGAAAACGTTTGGTACATTATGCGCAGACAACTGGAAAGTTTCAACGAAGGAGAGAGAAAAATATATCGCAAACATCCTACAGCGAAGAAACTACGCGCATGGGAAGACGTCGCTCACGCTGTGGATATTGGAAATATAGTTAAAAAGCAGTATCGTAATTGCCTGAGATGGGACGCTCGCGGTAATGTCATCAAACCGGCCGACACGAACGACACTACAGTCGTCACCGACGAAGAAATGCTCACAGCGTTCGAGCGAGCCATAAACGAAGAAAACGACGCCCACGTGTTAGCCAACAATATCTCTGTATGAAAAGAAAATTCCACCTGACAGTAAAAATAATAACATCTTTCTGAACGACAAATACTACCCGCACGATAACCTGAACCTGGTAGAGCAGAGATTGGCTCGCGGTGATCGAGGAATCAACGAGTTGGAAGAAGATTGTCGTGAACACGATATCGCTTACAGCAAGTACAAGGACAACGAACGACGACGTGTAGCGGATCGCGTGCTAGCCGGTAAAGCGTGGGAACGAGTGAAAGCTTTGAATTCCGGCATCAGTGAAAGAGCGTACGCGGCAGCCGTAGCAGCAGCGATGAAGGCGAAATCGGCGTTAGGCAGCGGGCTATCCTGCGGTGGCGGTGTGCGTAAACGTCGCACCAGACGACACAAGCCGGTTCGACGCACGATAATCAGGAAGAGGAGGAGGAGGACAACGACAACTGGGACAGGACGTCGACGAAGACGGGCCGGTGGTAAAAAGGCTTCAGGACTATACCTTCGGTCGTACCGAAAAAACTAATCAAAATACCCGGGCGTCCGTTGTCCGATCGAGATCTTTATGAGTACACGAAACTATTGCGTATACCTTATTTCAGAGGCGTGTACATGCGCGACGCACTTCCTAGTACATCACCGTGGGAGAACGAAAGCGCGATCGTGAATCTGGACGACGCTACCGGACCGGGCACGCACTGGGTATGCTACAAGAAGCGAGGCGACAGAGTCTGGTACTTCGATGGATTCGGCAATCTGCGCCCTCCTGTCGAGCTAATACTCTACTTTGGATCGGACGTGACCGACGTTCATTACAATTACGCACAGAAACAGCCGTCGAACACAGTCATCTGCGGACATTTATGTTTAAAGTTTTTGACATCGAACGATCAGTAAACGACAAGATGTCTTCGCTTACGGTCACCGTCACAGGAACGGATCCGAGCGCACTGGTTTGTGACTTTTTTCCACCGCTTGAACTGACGAACGGTGAATGGTACGCGGGACTGCTGGACTTTACCACGTACAACTCTATACCGAACGTGGAAAGCGGAAGAAACAACGTCTTTCCCGTACTAAAGGGAGCACGTAAAACGTTAGAACTCGTCAATATACCGACCGGTGTGTACGAAATCAGCGATATCGAAACATACCTGAAGAAAGAACTAGCAGACCCAAAATTTTCTCTACGACCCAACAACAACACGTTGAAATGTGAAATTTATTGTTCATACGATATCGATTTCGGATGTACGGAACACACGATCGGTACCATGTTGGGTTTTTCCAAGAACCGAAAGTTAGAAGCGTATATATTACACACGTCGGACGTGCCTGTAAACATTAACAGCAAAGAACAAACAACGCACCGACACGATCAAGGGAAATGCAAAATATAGACGCAAAATACGGTAAAACTGTACTCGTCACTCTTCAAGATTACAAAGACCCTAGACTAAAATATCGTGTATATCTACCAAAGAGATACGCAGGCGTTTTTGAAGATGAGGAATTAAAAAATTTAGTACCGTGCTCGCTGCAACTAATTTATCGCGGAGAAAAGGATAGAGCTTACATAGTAGAAATTGTACAGTAGTATCGAATGGACATCTTCATTTGCCACGTACGATTACATATATATATTAACATGTACTTAGTTGTATTTCATTTAATTATAAATAATATATGTGATTACACATATTTCATTTGATTTAATTGTACTTATGCCTAGATAATAAAACAAGGCTTACATGTTGTACACTTTAGACATCTTCAGAATTAACAAATATATTTGTACATAATTGTCATTGCACACGTTTACCAATAATATTTAAAATAATGTGCTTACACATAATTCATTTGATATAATTGTATACAATTGTATTTTTTTTTAATTGTCACTACTGTGTGTGTGTTTATTTCATTTTTTTGGTACATATTTGTCATGTCATAGTGCACATGTTTACATTTTGTTATTTTCACTACTGTGTGCGTTTACATATTATGTATTTTAAATTGTAATTTATTTTGATTACATGTATTTTAATTATTTGTAATTAAACAGTATTGCTTTAACCTTTTTATTGTTTTTTAATTTCAAAATTCCTTGGAACATTAACACTATTCTAAAAAAATCAATTTTATTAAACAATAATTGTATGATTATAATATACTTTAGAAATTAAAGAATATTTAAAAATCAAACTGACCTTATACAAGTTCCAGTTGAGTCTCGCGACGAACTATGTGCCTTGGAGAGCAGTTCGTACAGGCTTATATATAGTATTTCAAGGATGTACACGAAAGAGATGGTAACAACAAAAAAAGCTCCCACACACTAAGTCATGAACACACACTTAGCTCGGTCTGCGTTCTAATTCCCACACGCTGTGATAACAGTTGGTGTCAGACATCCTGTTTGTTCTGTTATTAAAAAAAAATTTATGTACGACCACGTTCACACGCTGCGATAAACAGATGGTCATACAGACTGAGCCGATTACATCGTCAACAAAAAAAGTAACAGCTGCCACGCACACTTAGCTTGGCTTGTTCACACAATAATTTATGTACGCCTCTAAAATCGTTCAGACAGACGGCGACAATTAATTATACGCTCAGACAGACGGAGACAACTAACAGATGGCGGCAATTAATTCTACGCTCAGACAGCCGGATGCAATTAATTTAGCGACTCGCTAAACAGATGTCTAGACAGCTGCAAAATGCACGTGGGAGTCAACTGCCACATTCAAAAAAATGCATGTGGGAGCCAACTACCGCTTGTCCCTATTATATTACATACCCACCAGTAATAACGGGTAGTCTGTCAGCATTCTGTTGTAAAAAATAACTCCACATGTGAAAAGCATGGTGAGAGCCGATTACATCATTTGCAAGTGTTTCTTACGCATAACATGTGTGTTTCTTACAGGGAAACTGACAGTTCATTGCTGGAAGTGACGTCACACGACGGGAAATTCAAAAATTGTGGTGGTGGGGGTAACCATGTTTTTTTTTCAACCTGTTTATACATTTACTTAACACATAGACACAACATCGACGATATCGGCACGGCAGTGTAAATATATACGAAACCAGTACACTATAACACCGAGTTGGCAACAATGGCAGCACATATATTCAACCCGTACACTATAACACCGAGCCGACAACAGTTGGCAACACCGACATGACCGAACTTCCGGAAAAACCCCTTACATATACATAACCATACACTATAACACATGCACGAATCGACAACCTGACCGAACCTTAACCAGCACACTCATACCACAACCCGACAACATCGCACCTTTTCCAACATGGCCGCCGCCGCCGACAAAGGGCAGAGACTCCTCGGCTTAATGTGTGGGCATACTTACCACTATCTTTGCATCATTAATTGGTTTCAAACCGTGGCACTGGAGGGGTCGCCGCCAGGATGTCCGCAATGTCGGGTGTATGCATTCAGCAGGCCAATACACCCATTTTATGCACGCATGCATTTTTGAGGTATGTAACAGTACACATTATTCTAATCCATCCTACGCCTATCAATTATACATCACTAATATTGTTTTTGTTTCTGTTACAGATGGTCGTGCACATTAAATATGAACAACATGATGTTTTTTTTCATATAATGTTTTATTTTCTGTATATTGTATCCGTATTTTTTTTTTTTACTATTGTAATATACAAAGTGATGTTTTTTTGATATAATGTTTTATTTTTTGTATATATATTATAACCGTTTTTTTCTGTATATATATTGTATATAAAATGTAATATAAACTGAACTTTTTATTTTTTTTTCATTAAATTATATTATTTATATGTATATTTATAATGTTTTTTTTTCTGTATATATATTGTATTTGTAATTTTTTTTCTGTATATATATTGTATATAAATATGTAAATTTTTTGAATTTGCTTAGTTATTTCTTTTCTTTTCAACTATCCTTTTTCCTTCTATCATGCATGTTTTATAAGTGAAGTGTCAATCAAAACAATTACACCACAATAGCCAGTCAACAAGAGTTTCACATCGATGCTGTGCACATTTTTTGTATTTTTACAATATATACTTACCACAAAAGCACACATTCAAATTTACAGTTCATGAGTTGGCAACAATGGTGGCAGTGTAAACATATACAAAACCTGTACACTATAACACATGCACGAGCCGACCGGCACAAGTTGACAACGTCGACGGTGGCAGTGTAAACATATACAAAACCCGTACACTATAACACATGCACGAGCCGACAACGTGGCCGGCACAAGTTGACAACGTCGACGCTTTTCCAACATGGCCGCCCTTCCGGAAAAACAAATCATATACCCAAACCATACACTATAACACACCACGATCCGGCAACGTGGCCCAAACTTAACCAGCACACACGCACAATCCGACAACATCACAGCTTTCCCAACATGGCCACCACACACGGCGGAGGCGTGGCCGCCGTTCGCCGTTGACGTCGTCGCTGACGTCGTCATCGTCGCTGGGCGGCGGCCTGGCTTGATCCTC
This sequence comes from Magicicada septendecula, assembly GCA_034769895.1. Taxonomy (NCBI): domain Eukaryota; kingdom Metazoa; phylum Arthropoda; class Insecta; order Hemiptera; family Cicadidae; genus Magicicada; species Magicicada septendecula. The sequence continues at coordinate 408,107,093 of CM068373.1, forward strand.
GCCCGTCGTAGTGGGGTCGTCGTCCATTTTGTCGACAACGGCGGCCACGCCTCCGCCAATCAACGCACACGGAACCACGCAAAATGGACGACGACGACAACATGGCCGAACGCCGACAACATGGCCGACAACTTCGGTACGCCCATCGAGGTCACGTGGGACACACCACTACCCCCCCGGTCCATCATAACCTCTGCACATGACGACACGCTGCGCCGGAAGTCTACCCCCACCACAGGGATTTTTGAATTTCGCGCCAAAAGGGGGGGCTGTGACGTCACTTCCGCGTTAGAACTCTCATTCTTACCCTACTTCTCTCTTATCCTGTCCCACCTTGTTTCTCTACTTTTCCCAATAACCTCCTCCATTCTTTCCAAAAATTCCATTGGGTTTCGTCGATAGTCCTGGAAGTTGATTACTTCCCTGTTTTCACCATGACACGTATGAGTGTTTAGTATTGGTGTGTCTCTCAGCGCCTCTAATCTTTCCTGCAGGTTTTTCTCTCTCTGGTCTATTTCCATAATACTATTTTTGTGGGTTTTTATCTGTTCGTCCAGCCTGTTAGCGATGTCGCTAACGTCTTTTTGGACTTCTCCCACCTCCTGCGTGATGGCGTCTTGGTTCTGCCTTACCTGGTTTTCGAGATTTCTAACATCTTGTTTGGTCTCTACTGTTTGCTCCTCTATACTTTCGAAACGTGTATTGTTTCCCTCCCGTAACCTTTCCAACTGTTTCTCCATATTCTCGACCTTCCTGTCACTATCGATTTTATTATCATTTATCGTTTTGGTTACTGTTTCGTACTTTATGCTAATCTCTTTTTTCAGGGACTCTATACTTTTTTTATTCTCCTCCTGAAATATCTCCAGTTTTTTCCCATTGTCATCTATTTTCTCGGTTATATCCTTCTTTAAAGATTCTATGTTTTTGTCTAATTTCTCCTTATCTTCCAGTCTGTTTTTATTCATGGATTCTATTATTTCCTCCTTATCTTCCCGTCTATTTTTATTTATATCCTCCTTTAAAGATTCTGTGTTTTTGTTCATTTTTTCTTCCATCCTTTGGAACATTTTCTCATTATTATTCTTGTTCTCCTCCTTATCCTCCTGTCTGTTTTTATTCATTTCTTGGAGCATCGCCATCATCATCATTATATTTGTGTCAACGCTCCCTGTTATTTTTTCTGGTTCGGGTTTCTCTGTTTGTTCTACCATTTGTATGGGTTCTTCTCCCGTTTGTTCTTCTATTTCGTCTGCCGTTTGTACCGGTCTTTCCATTTCTAGTGTGGGCGGTTCTAATTCCGTTTCCTCGACCTGTACTGCCTCTCCGTCTTCCACACTTAACTCGGGTTCCACAGTCTTCTTCACCTTTTTCCCTTTGGTTGCGGCATTTTAATATGTTGGTAGTTGCCGGGCTTGTTCCGTCTTTTTCAAGCCTCACTAGTTGGGCTGCCAATTTATAACGAATAGAAAAGGTTGGGTGAAAAGTAATGTTTGTGTGTTGTAATATGTCGGGCGTTACCTCCGCGCACTTTTGTTACTTACTCTGTTGACTGGATCCTCTGCAGTGATGTAGTCCTGTAACACAACTTAAAACTATGCTTTTGTGGGCGCCACTTGGAAACGTTTGTTCCAAGAAAAAATTAAATGTGGTTGCTAAAATTTTTAAATCTACGAAAAAATTTAAACAAGTCAGTTTAGCATTGAAAAATCAGTTATGTTTAATGATTCTTTAAAAAAACAACAAACAAATCGTCTGAAGGACTATCATACATAAAAATTATAAAATTGCAGAGAAAAAATTTTACAAGTTATTATTATTGACAATTTTTTTATATGTCCAATCAAGTATCGGCTAGTATTTCAGATTTTGACTCAGTTGACAAGCATGAGTTTAATATGTGAAAAAACTTTAATCTCAGGACGTGACTCCTTTGAACTACCAAGACATATCAATTAGATGCCTTACAAGAAAAAACTAAGTGATTTGAAGGTGTATGTGTGGCGTGTAAAGTACAACTGTGTGATAATTGTAACCAGGTAACAACTAACTTTAATTTTGGTAACTCACGTTCCAATGGTCGTTTATTCTCTCACTGGACACTTCCTTCGGGTAGTTTCTCGATCTCGCCTCTCGGGTGTACACTGATTCTATTTAAAGTCAATTTTTCCGATCGTTACTTTTTCCGCACTTTTTGTCAAAACGTTTGGCAGTAAAATCTCGTTCAAACGCCGCCACTTCGAATCATCTGTTTAGCGTTGATTCAGAAATCTGCCACCGCAGCGCTGACTCCCATGCAGTTTTGAGGAAGGCTCAGTGTATTGTTTTGTTTACGTTCGGGGGAATTATTTGTCACGTTAGTCAGTCAATGCGAACACAGCAGAATTCGTTCTCTATTAAATGTTTGGGACCCTCCTGGGCCGTCGACGTTCTGGCTGCGTGCTTTCTATTAAAATTTGCCGTATCGCTGCTCTATTTCAGCGATACTTTTTGGCGTATACTCTCGTTGAGGTTAAGTCAGTCGGTTATGTCTATGTACGGGAAAAGCCTTCCTGCCGTGTCTTGTCGATTTTTCGCCTCTCGGTTTCGCCTTAGCTGCGTTGATCAGTGTTGTGTTAGATGCATCAGCTTTGGAGTTCAATCTTCAAGTGTTTTTTGGTCAAATTTTGTCTCGCTTTTATACTAAATCGGGATGACTGTTTTCGTCGACTTCCGGTATGTTTGTGTAAAAATTCTTTCTAGATTGTTCGAGAATAAACGAAATGGAATGTCATAGAACAATTTTCACTTCCGTAGAAGCTTTTAGAACGAATTTCTTATTCTTCATGCAATGGATATTTCAAAATTTACACTGGTATTTATCAAACAGTTTCACATTAGTACTTACAATTTGTGTGCCATTAATGTATTTAAATTCCTTGTTTTTAACTGAATCTAGCGATACTAAATATGATTGGTATCTAATTAACTTAAGTCTAACAAACATTACAATTTACAACCCTCACCTTGAGTTGTAGTCATTAAAAACTCAATATTTATAATAAAAATTGTTGTGGAGTTATAAAGTTCCCTTCACAAGCTGGACATCTACTACTACTACTCTCCTACAACAAAATAAACAAAATTTAACATCAATAAAACACAAATAAATACAATTTTATATGGCCTCTGCTCATGGCCTAAATTCTTGTCAGTTTTCTAATACAATGATTAGTCTTTTTCCTTAATATATGTGTTATTTCACCACTATACACACAGAGTTTATTATTTTGTCTATCTTTTGTGATACCTGGTTACTTTGTACATATTTTATATTTATCACAAGATGACATAGCATCATTGATTGTCTTGAGATGTCATTTTTTTATGGTGTGACAAATCTCACTCTAAATAGTTAAATTCTTTTAGAATTGACTTTACTTTCAACTGAGTTTACTTCTTATTAAGGTATTTTGATGTATTGTACCTTTCTATCTTATTTTGTTAGTATTATGTAAGTATTTTAGCCAGATATGATTATTTTTGTACTGAATAGTTGGCTTCAGCCATACATGGTATTAGTAAATATTTTGCTGACTTGACTATTACAATGTTAAAGTTGGTCAGGTTGTAACCTCTCTATGCTTTTGGTATTTATTTTATTTCTTGTTAAATGTCTATCTCCTTGCTTGTTGGCTATCAAAGAGAGGTTACAAGTTATTTAGAACTAGGCAGGAGCCTAGAGAAGCAAAAATTATGCTGGGTCCAGTATGACGGGACTTGCAATGAACTCAGCCATAATATAACAATAACAGATTTATTATGTCTCTGGAATTCATACATGTGTACAAGATAAATATGTATCTATATAAAAACTACCAAAAGGTACATCATGGCAAGCATGTATAATTAAGTGTACATCAACATAAGTGTGCACAAAGTAAATGTGTATACATATATATATTAGAAAAATTTGAATCACAACTAGCATATATAATTCCAGTTTACCTAAGAACAAGTGTATATAATTGAATAGAATTACATCAGAACAAGTGTATATAACAGCATATAAGTTAAATGTGCATACATAAATAAAATATAAAATGCACAAACACATGTAAAATTCTCCCCGTCGTGTGGCTAGCTAGACACATACAACACACACACAGAACACAAGGTACACAACTCACAGTCATTTACTTTCAGCACGCATGCCCCTGTAACGCACCCACCCACTGAGTTAAGCAACTATCATTTTATGTCCCGGCAGTGACAAAATATACGCCCGTCGGCCACCCGTTCAGTAGGATAACATAAACTCTAACCCCTTTAAAGACGAATAATTCATGAAGCATAAATGAAACTGGACCACCCATTTGTCTAGCATTCCGTTTATTAATGACCCATGATGAGTGTGTGAACCTTTGTTCCGTTCACAGCACCAGGTAATGTTAACAAACTCCTCACCTACTTCCAGACAGTGTTTATAAAATTCTAGACAGTATTGACTTCACAAAATTCTCAAGAAGGAATTAAATCCTGAGGTACTTTAATAACAGAAATTAATTGATTGAGGCTTTACAATTTCAGAAGATTTTGACAACATGTATATCTATTTAATTTACCCAAAAAGAAGAGGATGAAAACCAGTTAATATTCAAAATTAAACAGCAACTTCTCTACGTGTGAAGTCAACCCATATGTGTTTGCCAGTTAAGAAAACAATCAGCTTAGCCCTTGTGCAAGGGGCAAAATCGGCTAAGATATTTTAAGAACATTAATAAATCGTTTCGATGAGCCTCAGATAACTGTATAAAATAATTAGAAAAAGAATACAATAAGGTGGTTGTGCTCTGGCATCTGCGGGAGCGCGCCCACATGTAGTTGACAAAAGTTGACAGGCAATCAACCTGTCTGAAGTTGTACCAGCGTGTCAGAAAACTAAGTCCCATATAGTAAACCCAGAAAAGTCCCCAAGAAAAACCCCCGGAAAGTCCCCAGCCCTTAAATATGAAATCCCTAGTCAAATTAAAAATTTATACGCAGCTGTTCCAGCCGGAACAGAACTACTGAGCAATAATTAAATTTTGAAAGAGTAAATCAGATGCAACAATAAAAATGGTACAAGATTAAAATCTCTCTATGGCGCGCTCTCGCAGTGCAGCACGCACTTACAGACATAGCATTTAGTGTTACTTAACTGGGTTATAAAAGGTATATGAAATTTTTAGTTAAAGTGTTCAGAGTCATGATCACAGTTCACTTCCCAAATAGAGTCTGGACACGTGGTCCCCAGGCATCTAAGTTATTCTCATAAAACAGGCACACTGCCGGTTCGGCCCCCAAAAAAGAAAAAGCATAAATGTCACCTCATAAGTGCTGGTGAGTGCAACGTGGTGATCCCGTCTCCATCTCCCTCTTCGTAGGCGGTCTTGATATGGTTCACAGCTTGAACAGGTGATCGGCTCACAGCCAGCCAGGAACCCGACTTAGGGCGAGAACCCTAAGGAATCAAGTAAATTAGAGAACAGTCTAAAAGAATGTACACCCGAGTTAAGGTAATTAACCTCTTAACTGGCCGCCAGCTAACTCTCACCAAAGGCACAAATTTAATTAATTAAAGTTTTTACAACCTGCTTAAATAGTCTACATTCAGCTATGGAATAAGTGAATTTGCATTATGAACAGAACTTATTAAATTGTGGCATAATATAAAGTGAACTGTACTCAGTCAACATGCTTCGACAAACTTTTGCAGGTTAAACCGGCCACGTGCAGAGCAGTAATCATAATTTAGTCAGAAAAATTTTAACAGCAAGTCACTCACAGCTTTGAGAATGTTTTACCTTCAATTAAGGTTGATACCGAAAGCTCTCACACTTCATTCTCTATTCGTGAAGCTAATTAACAAGACAGCGACAGTATACAACATGTACCACACAGTTCACTACTTGAATGCACACCAAGTTTTGTAATTAAATTTTTCTTTATGTAAAGCACTTTTACCATGAGAATGACTCTTGAAACTTCTCGCATTATAACAGAAAATACTAAGGCATGGCAATACAAAGGGCGTAGCGTACAACAGAAAAAAATTATGTCTTACATAATTTTGTCAGGTCGCACACACACATAAATACGTACTTCACAAGATAGCGTAAATCTTGTTATTAAATATCCACACAACTAATAAAATAATTAAATCTTACCGGGGTGTCGTTATATTTTCTACTCCATTATGTAGAAGATACAAACTGCGCAGAAGGAATACAAAGAGCGGAGAAGGAGTACAGTCTTTCTAGTAGAGGCAAGCGACGACTGATTTCCATAGCATCAGATCGTAGCGGCCGAAGTAGAGATGCGCGCGCACTGCGCACAACACCGCTCCCCTTTACACCGCCGGACAAAGGTCGCGCGACACCCTCACGTTATGTTACACAAAAAACGAAACCTATCTAACATATTTTGTAACGGCGGGCTCCGCGCCTCACTCGCGCATACCACAACCATGAAAACTTTCTAGAATTCCTATTTTGCAATCGACGGCTTCGAACCGGCACACCCCCACCCCGAAAGGGCAACCCGGTTGCCCCACAAAACTCGGGAAAGTACCCTGCAGTGTACTTCCAACTGAAAAACCGGTGGACATCGTGGGTAAGGTGGCTAGGCAAACCCGCTCCCAGGAGAACAGCACCAATCCCCATGCGACCCTCTCCGCCACGCCAACCCCACGGGACCGCCCAAACACGTCACCCTCTCCGGTGACCACCAATTACTCCCACCGGTCCCACTCACATATTCGTCATACGACCAAACAAGGTATCTCCCACCTTGATATGTGAGTGACCGTACTACTCCCGTCCGTCTCTCGGACCGACCAGCCACATGCACCCACAAGGCATCTCCCTCCTTGCCATATGGCTGGCCCACTCCCTACACAAGGGCGGACGGCCCCGCTTAGCCAGACAGAGAGGACCGCACCAAGGGCACACGAACATTAATCCCATCATTTACTTATTCGAATACACCATAACTAGAGGGGTTTTACTTTTCTACAGTACCTACTACACAACTTTCTCTCGCAACAAAATAACACCAGGAAAACCGGAGAATGCGCCATGGCTCGGACCCTATAATGAACAACATAAACCTCAACAACTATCAACAATCAGCAACAGCACACCATCACTCCATCTAACCTTTAACACAGGGGAAACTGACGATCTCGAGGACCACAAGCTAAGTCTCTCTCTAACTCCGTTTGATAGATTTTTTTTTTTTTTTTTTTTTTTTTTTTTAAGGGGAGTGGTAGGAAAATTGGGAAGATGAAATGGGGCAAGGATCATTAAAGGGCAATAGCTAGGACTGAGGGCAAGGATCTGGCTACCTCCGGAAATAAGGAAGAATGGAGGAAACCAAGGCTCGCGTGGGCAGGGGCGCAACCCTGAAATAGATGAACACCACTGGGAATGTGGGGAACATCTACCCGCTACCCGTTAACCTCTGCTTCTTACCTTTCTATGCCGCACTTTAGGTATTCGCTCCTTTCGGACACCACTCTCCAAGAAATTATCTCGTGTTGACCTGTACTGACTGGTTTCTTCGGGATCAGAATCAAAGCAACTTACCTCACTACTTTCACTCCGCTTTGGATTATGCTCATCGTCTAACTCCTCTGCTACAATTTCTTCCTTTTCTACAACTTCCCCTTCTTCGTCCACATAATCCAAATCAACATCATGACACTGCACCTCCTCAGCATCTTCCAGTTGCTCCTCTGATCCGTCTTCAACCGCATCTTCCCTCAGCTCCTCACCAATTTCTTCATGACACTCATCGCCAGCCGCTTCACAAACTTCCTCACTAACCTCTTCTCCAATCTCATTTTCACTAACACATTTATCATCAACATCATCGCCACTACCACCATCTGAACATTGCACATCCTCGTCCTCCTCTAATTGCTCACCTGGTCCACCTGAAACTTCCTCCCGTTCCTCGGAATCCTCAACAATACTTACAGAAGGCGTCTGCACATCCTCACCCACTACATCACTCTCACTCACAAACTCTACAACGCTGCCACCAAATTTCTCCTCAACTTCTACCTCATCTACTTCTACTACACTTGCGGCATGGACATCCCCTTGTCCATCCACAACCTCAGAAACACTCGCAGCCCGGACATCCCTGTGTCCATCTGCAACTTCAGACTCTACAGTCTCCCTAACACCTACAACTATACTCACCTGCGCAGCATCTGCAGACCGCTCTTCTGACTCTTCTGTCGATTCCACTCCTTGACCACTTTCAGCAACCACAACGTCCTCAACGTCTTCCACCCTGGAAACCAGCTGTCCAGGTTCATGTGCAATGACTAAATTAATTTCGACTGGCGATGGTGATGTTACAGGATCTGGATCCCTCACAAACCGAGATGTAAATACCGGAACAAATTCTGCGGCCTCCGGATTCAACCATGACGTCCTCTTTGAGTTCGGTAATTCAGTATTAACTGGCGCGTTCTCATCCTCTTGTATTGATCCACAGAAGTTATTCCGCTTGTCTTCTTCTGCTTCACCTTCTTCATCCACTACTCTCTTAGGCACTTCTACTTCCTCTTGAACTTTTACAGTTTCCTTTTTCTCCAAATAAGAATAACGCCTTGGTACAGGCTCCCTACTTGCCGCTGTCTGTTCCCTAACATAATTTCTTTTTCCCCTGTTAAATTCATGTTTCTTTGTTTTCTGTGCTGTAGCTGTTGTTACCGTCTTCACACTTGCCACCCCCTTGTAGCCTCCATCACTTCCGGAATATACAGGCTTTCTAAGCGTCTCTTGGGTTTTCCTCCAACCTCCATGTTTGTCCCTTTTGGCTCTTCCTGATGAACCACTGGAGGATTGGACATCTGTGGCATCTCTTCCTCGGGACTCGTCAGCCGCCTGGACCGTTCCTGAAAGCACACACAGTCGCTCAAGGTCCGCAAAACAACGTGGACGATCTGCAAATGCCAAACGAGATCTCTCCTGGGGAGTCAGTCCTTGCAGAATTGCTTGGATAACTTCCGTCTCCGGTAACCCCAATCTTAACACCCGGGCCGCTTTCCGTATATCGCGCACGAAGTCTCCTAACGCCTCTCCGTAGGCCTGTGGGCGATAGAATCTTTCCAACTCAAGCTTGAAGCGTCGTCGAGTGGGTATGAAGAAGTTCAACACCTCCCCATGGAAAGCATCAACACTGTCACCCCGACGCAGAGCCTTGGTGACCAGATTAGCCAACGTACTCCGGCAATACGGGTATATAAGAAACAAGACCTCCCCATCGGACACCCCTGGGAAATCTGCCACCTGCAGGACCAGGTCCAAGAAAACCAACAGCTGATCCTCATCAAATCCATCCACCACCGGAAATTTCTGGAGAACGCCTGTAAGAGGGTGGGGCAATTTCTCGTAGCATATCCCCGCCAGAATTACACAATTCAAAACAAACAATCATAAAACAAATCCCCGCTAAACACCTAACACAAACATAACCTACAAAAACATATTAACAAAAATCGGAAAAACTCAAGTACTGTCCTTCCTTTGAGTAGACCCCCGGGTTCTCTAGCGCTGCGGAAACCTGGCCTATTCAGAACCATGCACTCCACGATGGAAGGAAACAAGAGACAAACAAGAATACAACACACACATAACAGCAAACACCAACTCGACACACACGTCGTACCAACACATAATTGACAACAACCAACTAACCCTCAACTACAAGTCCTAATTCAGAAATGCAGACTCATTCGACATCAACCGGACACAAATCGGTTCCGGTACCGATTTCCGATCGGGCCATACCGCATCCCATCCATATAACACGCGAAACTCCAGTTAAACTCCCCCATCAACTCTCATCATCCCTGGCTACACTTGAGACTCCCCGGCCATACAAGCTATCAAAAATATCAAAAAATTTTTTTTTTGCAACATAATTAACTGCCTCAGTGGTGCGACCCGACTCACAATTTAAACAACCTACAATTAGCCTACACTGGCATCTATCCACTATTTTACAACAATCATTAATTTACAACTGCCTTAATATTCCCGAGTCTGCAAGCCCCGTCACACACCAGGACCCAAGGGTTCAGGCCTAAAATGAACCACGCTCCGGCTACCATTTGTAACCTCTCTATGCTTTTGGTATTTATTTTATTTCTTGTTAAATGTCTATCTCCTTGCTTGTTGGCTATCAAAGAGAGGTTACAAGTTATTTAGAACTAGGCAGGAGCCTAGAGAAGCAAAAATTATGCTGGGTCCAGTATGACGGGACTTGCAATGAACTCAGCCATAATATAACAATAACAGATTTATTATGTCTCTGGAATTCATACATGTGTACAAGATAAATATGTATCTATATAAAAACTACCAAAAGGTACATCATGGCAAGCATGTATAATTAAGTGTACATCAACATAAGTGTGCACAAAGTAAATGTGTATACATATATATATTAGAAAAATTTGAATCACAACTAGCATATATAATTCCAGTTTACCTAAGAACAAGTGTATATAATTGAATAGAATTACATCAGAACAAGTGTATATAACAGCATATAAGTTAAATGTGCATACATAAATAAAATATAAAATGCACAAACACATGTAAAATTCTCCCCGTCGTGTGGCTAGCTAGACACATACAACACACACACAGAACACAAGGTACACAACTCACAGTCATTTACTTTCAGCACGCATGCCCCTGTAACGCACCCACCCACTGAGTTAAGCAACTATCATTTTATGTCCCGGCAGTGACAAAATATACGCCCGTCGGCCACCCGTTCAGTAGGATAACATAAACTCTAACCCCTTTAAAGACGAATAATTCATGAAGCATAAATGAAACTGGACCACCCATTTGTCTAGCATTTCGTTTATTAATGACCCATGATGAGTGTGTGAACCTTTGTTCCGTTCACAGCACCAGGTAATGTTAACAAACTCCTCACCTACTTCCAGACAGTGTTTATAAAATTCTAGACAGTATTGACTTCACAAAATTCCCAAGAAGGAATTAAATCCTGAGGTACTTTAATAACAGAAATTAATTGATTGAGGCTTTACAATTTCAGAAGATTTTGACAACATGTATATCTATTTAATTTACCCAAAAAGAAGAGGATGAAAACCAGTTAATATTCAAAATTAAACAGCAACTTCTCTACGTGTGAAGTCAACCCATATGTGTTTGCCAGTTAAGAAAACAATCAGCTTAGCCCTTGTGCAAGGGGCAAAATCGGCTAAGATATTTTAAGAACATTAATAAATCGTTTCGATGAGCCTCAGATAACTGTATAAAATAATTAGAAAAAGAATACAATAAGGTGGTTGTGCTCTGGCATCTGCGGGAGCGCGCCCACATGTAGTTGACAAAAGTTGACAGGCAATCAACCTGTCTGAAGTTGTACCAGCGTGTCAGAAAACTAAGTCCCATATAGTAAACCCAGAAAAGTCCCCAAGAAAAACCCCCGGAAAGTCCCCAGCCCTTAAATATGAAATCCCTAGTCAAATTAAAAATTTATACGCAGCTGTTCCAGCCGGAACAGAACTACTGAGCAATAATTAAATTTTGAAAGAGTAAATCAGATGCAACAATAAAAATGGTACAAGATTAAAATCTCTCTATGGCGCGCTCTCGCAGTGCAGCACGCACTTACAGACATAGCATTTAGTGTTACTTAACTGGGTTATAAAAGGTATATGAAATTTTTAGTTAAAGTGTTCAGAGTCATGATCACAGTTCACTTCCCAAATAGAGTCTGGACACGTGGTCCCCAGGCATCTAAGTTATTCTCATAAAACAGGCACACTGCCGGTTCGGCCCCCAAAAAAGAAAAAGCATAAATGTCACCTCATAAGTGCTGGTGAGTGCAACGTGGTGATCCCGTCTCCATCTCCCTCTTCGTAGGCGGTCTTGATATGGTTCACAGCTTGAACAGGTGATCGGCTCACAGCCAGCCAGGAACCCGACTTAGGGCGAGAACCCTAAGGAATCAAGTAAATTAGAGAACAGTCTAAAAGAATGTACACCCGAGTTAAGGTAATTAACCTCTTAACTGGCCGCCAGCTAACTCTCACCAAAGGCACAAATTTAATTAATTAAAGTTTTTACAACCTGCTTAAATAGTCTACATTCAGCTATGGAATAAGTGAATTTGCATTATGAACAGAACTTATTAAATTGTGGCATAATATAAAGTGAACTGTACTCAGTCAACATGCTTCGACAAACTTTTGCAGGTTAAACCGGCCACGTGCAGAGCAGTAATCATAATTTAGTCAGAAAAATTTTAACAGCAAGTCACTCACAGCTTTGAGAATGTTTTACCTTCAATTAAGGTTGATACCGAAAGCTCTCACACTTCATTCTCTATTCGTGAAGCTAATTAACAAGACAGCGACAGTATACAACATGTACCACACAGTTCACTACTTGAATGCACACCAAGTTTTGTAATTAAATTTTTCTTTATGTAAAGCACTTTTACCATGAGAATGACTCTTGAAACTTCTCGCATTATAACAGAAAATACTAAGGCATGGCAATACAAAGGGCGTAGCGTACAACAGAAAAAAAATTATGTCTTACATAATTTTGTCAGGTCGCACACACACATAAATACGTACTTCACAAGATAGCGTAAATCTTGTTATTAAATATCCACACAACTAATAAAATAATTAAATCTTACCGGGGTGTCGTTATATTTTCTACTCCATTATGTAGAAGATACAAACTGCGCAGAAGGAATACAAAGAGCGGAGAAGGAGTACAGTCTTTCTAGTAGAGGCAAGCGACGACTGATTTCCATAGCATCAGATCGTAGCGGCCGAAGTAGAGATGCGCGCGCACTGCGCACAACACCGCTCCCCTTTACACCGCCGGACAAAGGTCGCGCGACACCCTCACGTTATGTTACACAAAAAACGAAACCTATCTAACATATTTTGTAACGGCGGGCTCCGCGCCTCACTCGCGCATACCACAACCATGAAAACTTTCTAGAATTCCTATTTTGCAATCGACGGCTTCGAACCGGCACAAGGTATATTAGTATAGTTGCTTTATATCATATTACAGCTTTCTAATACAGTTTGGTTGCATTTTGGACATTAAATTCATAAATTATACAATATTAGATGCCTATTACATGTTTTTAGTTAACACTGTTTTTGGCTATTTTGGCTGCCTTTTATTCATTTGACAGCTTCCTTTATTTAAGATAAATTGTTCACTATTGTCTGCTTGACAATTACATATAGTTTTTATTTAAATCTGATAATAATTAATTTTTTCATGAAATCTTGGTGTATGGTCTCAAATCCAACACATTAATATTTTTTTGTCATTGCAAATATACAATTTTTATTTTAACTTAAACTCTTTCTAATAATGTATTTAAGTCATTTAATACATTTATTTCATTTACATCACATAATATAATGATGGATCATGTCCATTTATTCACAAAAAATAGTTTTTAATACTATATTCATAGTTATAAAACTTAATAATTATTGACTTTATTCTGGTAGATTCTGACATTATTTCTCTCTCTTATAGTGTCTTATGGTTTTTTTACTCTTATTCACTTGAATAATATATATGGGGTTTTGTCTAAGTCATAGTTTGGTCGTTTTTTTCAAGTTGATAGAAATAATTATTATACAAAATTACACAATTTTTTGGGACTACTTGGGTTCGATACTGTTCACTTCACTTTCCTCTTATGCTAACTTACTATATAAATGATTTCTTTTTATGGAACGTTCTGTGACGTTACAATATATATATAAAACTCGAAGAGTTCGAATTTTTTTGTACTGAATAGAAATATACACGGTTACACCGATTCCGACTAAAGTTGGCACAAGGCCAAAAACACTGTCTAGCTAGAAGTTTGATATTCCGCCCCATTCGCACTATTAAGGCTGTTTTAATAATGCGGTTTATTCACAGTCAATGTGTGACGCGTATGAAGATGCCAATAACACCATAGAGACCAGAATCAATTACCATAGTGTGCCGGGGTTTGAATTTCCCGGCGTGATTTGAACGTTCAGCGCAGCCAAAGCGCATTGCAGCTGTGCGCCACAGCTAACTCGATTATTAAAATGCGATTGCCAAGCCAAGCCACGGCGACGCGATCTAGTAAGCCAGTCAACCGTGTCACCTGCTTGTTGGACGCAGCTGTTAGTAAGCAGTTTACGATAAGTTTATGATCGGAAAATCGGAACAGGTCGATTTTATGTAGGAGTGGGACCGATGAATACAGGCAGCATTCTCATTTCTTCGACAAACTGCCAATAGAGTGTTCGATGATGGTCTGACGGACAGGGTTAAGTGCTTCGTAGATCTTCTTTCAATATGACTTCGTAAACCAGTAATGGGTTTTCAGGTGAGGCTCAATTATAATATTCTATGTTCATTTAATGAAGCGTTATGTGTTATATTTGTGTATGTGTGTGTGTGTGTGTGTGTGGCCCAGACGTCTGTAAAGCCTATTTCATTGTAATACCTTTGTAATGTAAAATTGACTTACACGTTACTTCCGGTCGGGAAACACGTGGTGACATTGTATTTAATTGTATATTTAATTTAATCAAATTGTAAATTTAATCAAAAGTAAAGACTATAACTGGATAAAATAAACCAGCCTAAATTAATAAGAGCAGATAGAATGTTGATAGAAATTCTGACAGTGAGTGTGGTGTCTGTGTTCCGAGGCGAGAGAGTGTATGGGTGGGTGTATTGACTGATGGCTGATCTACAAATAAAAATGTTATAGGGCCCCCGCATCACCCGGGAGAAAGGGAAAGCAGAGGTAGTAACATCAACACCGGTCACTATCCGCAGAGCAGTGCACTAGGATGCTCCCCTAAGCCGTCAGGCCAAGAAATACTCCTGCGGCAGAACACCGAAGGACATCTGCCAGGAATGAGACTCGCTGGAAATTCACCACACTCTAAGGATCATCTGCAGCACTCATGGCACACTGGTCAACATGGTACCATTTGCTGCGTTCAACAAAAGTACAGGTGGGAGCGTTCTAATTATAATTATTATAATTATAATTATTAATCTTCAGTCAACAACAACTCAATAGACTGGCCCCCTGGTATTCAGGTTAACCATCTTGTTAATGCTCTTAAAGAAAATGGTACAAGAACTCCAGCTGTTTTAAACAAAACTGTAAGTGAATTTATGTAATAACATAAAGAAATGCTCTTAAAGAAAATGGTACCAGAACTCCAGCTGCTTCAAATAAAATTGTAAATAAATATTTTGTGATAACTGAAATTGATGTTCTTAAAGAAAATGGCACTAATAAAAACTTTTTACTGGTTACAAGAGTGTTGATTGCAAATCCTGTCACTCTGGGCTCCAGCACACTTGTCGCTTCCTCTAGGCCAAGTAGTCTAGTTATTAAATTTTGCGTAACGGCCTAAGTGGCCGTTACAATAGTATCAAGTAAATAATCAAATGCTATTTGGCGGCATCTTTGAACAGTCGGTGTGACCACACGTGCGTGTTAAAAACGTAACTAAAACGCAGCAGGTTGCGTTTCGATGCAGAAGACCTTGAAAACGCAGCAGAGTTGACGACCTTTGCGCTTTCTCCACGTCCGTGTGACTAATTTCATTGCTGCCTGTGTGTTAAATTCAATGCGTTTCCCACCTCTCGCAAAATCTCAATCGCTAGCGACCCGTGACAATAAACGACCAAGTAATAACGGGGTTAACAAAATTTAAATAGAAATAAAGCTACATAGAAAAAAATACAAAAATAAAGATAATTTAAGGAATTATGGTTTAAAAAATTGTCTTAAAAAATGTCAATTAAAAGAAAAAACAATAAAGCGGGCAAAGCCTCGGGTGTAATAACTATTAATTTAAAATTCTGAAGGAAATTAGAAAAGTTTTTAGAAAAGCTGGCCATCTTTTCTTTTTCCATTTAAATTATTCACGGGAAGTGACCATCATATTGCAACATCTACTTATCTGTAGTCTGGTCTAGTAAATATAAGAGTTGCCTGCATTGTTCGTTTTCGAGTTGTTTTCATTGTAACAGGCAGACATTACTAAATTATAAAATAACATTTTTCTTACGTTACTTGAACTGATCTTTCTTTCCCCATTTTCTCTGGTTTCATTGACTGATCATTTTTGCTTCCTAATTTTTGGATGTGTTGTCTGGTTTGAAGTGTGTATGTGGTAAGGCGTGGGTCTAATTTCTAATCAAAATTTTTTTCAATAACTCAACGCTTTGGTTTATGGTTTACGAAATTAGCGTCTTAGCACAGTGTTAAACCTAAGTTATTGATCCCTTATAATTTCTTAATAGTTCACACTTTTTCTAAAGTAATTAAGTGTTTGGCCCTTAATTAGAGCTCTCTATTATATCTTTTATAAAATGCTCATAACAGTACAGTG
This sequence comes from Magicicada septendecula, assembly GCA_034769895.1. Classification (NCBI taxonomy): domain Eukaryota; kingdom Metazoa; phylum Arthropoda; class Insecta; order Hemiptera; family Cicadidae; genus Magicicada; species Magicicada septendecula. The sequence continues at coordinate 408,123,567 of CM068373.1, forward strand.
AGCTCACACACACACACGCGCGCGTATAATGAGTTATATATAGTTTCAGAGAGCACATAATTATTACAGTATATCTACTAGTAATTTTATACAAGTAGATGGCTTGACTGCCGAAAGCGCTCGTCAATACCAAAGATAACATAGTGGTTTGTATAAAATTACTAGTAGAAATAGTTGAGACCACTAACACTCCAATATAATAATATATTACAGTATAGTTTCATATGCAGGCAAGAACACACTCATGCTTACGTAAATCACTTATACATGTCCATTTTTTTCTTTGCACGTAATTCGCTGAATTTGTTCCAGGTTTTCTATGTAACGAGTTCGTCTTCACATAATAAATAGGTCTGCAAGTAAAATGTATTCTACTTTCATCTGACGCAGGTGTTTCAGAAATTATTCTGGACCTTGAGAGGTTTTTATATGAATTATTCTAAGATATAAAATCATGATTATATATTATTTTTATCAATTCATAATATATTCAAATTATATGAATTTATACATAAACGTCTGAAGGTACAGAATAATTTCTATGAAAATAGAAGTCCCCATAGGGAGTACACTAAGCTCATAAAATATCGGTATGGAGAACCATACATGACTTCCATATTCTAAGATTTATATTTAAAATCATTTTCAGCCAAACAGCCAGGCTGTGTCTTACCTGCCTTTTTATTGCTGTATTAAATGAAAAATATTATATTACATTAAAATGAAAAAATTATAATTTTATTGCCTGGCAACAAAATTATTTTATTTTTAACAATTACCATTGTTTCAAAAAGTTTAAATAAATTTTCAAGTACTTTACTCTTGTTAAAACGTAAAAGGTTGCAGGTAAACTACCCCTTCCCCTTAACCGATCTTCACCAAAATCGAAAGTCATTGAGACCTCTACAATTCAGGGACGTATGCAAAAAATTATTTGATTCTGTTTGAATTTGCGGCTGTTATCGTTTTCCATAGAAAATACGCTTGATAAAAAAACGTTGCAGGTAAACTACCCCTTCCCCTTAACCGATCTTCACCAAAAACAATAGGTCTTGAGTACTCTACAAATCAGGGCTGTATGCAAAACATTATTTGATTCTGTTTGAATTTGCGGCTGTTATCGTTTGCCATAGAAAATAAAACGTAAAAGGTTGCAGGTAAACTACCCCTTCCCCTTAACCGATCTTCACCAAAAACAATAGGTCTTGAGTACTCTACAAATCAGGACGGTATGCAAAACATTATTTGATTCTGTTTGAATTTGCGGCTGTTATCGTTTGCCATATAAAATACCCTTGTTAAAAAAACGTTGCAGGTAAACTACCCCTTTCCCTCAACCGATCTTCACCAAAAACAATAGATCTTGAGAAATCTACAATTCAGGGCTGTATGCGAAACATTATTTGATTCTGTTTGAATTTGCGGCTGTTATCGTTTGCCAAAAAAAAAAAAAATTTCCCTTGATAAAAAAAACCGTTGCAGGTAAACTACCCCTTCCCCTCAACCGATCTTCACCAAAAACAATAGGTCGCGAGTACTCTACAAATCAGGGCTGTATGCAAAAAATTATTTGATTCTGTTTGAATTTGCGGCAGTTGTCGTTTGCCATAGAAAATACGCATGATAAAAAACGTTGCTGGTAAACTACCCCTTCCCCTCAACCGATCTTCACCAAAAACAATAGGTCTTGAGTACTCTACAAATCAGGGCTGTATGCAGAAAATTATTTGATTCTGTTTGAATTTGCGGCTGTTATCGTTTGCCATAGAAAATACCCTTGTTAAAAAAACGTTGTAGGTAAACTACCCCTTTCCCTTAACCGATCTTCACCAAAAACAAAAGGTATTGAGAACTCTACAATTTAGGGCTGTATGCAAATAATCTTTTCATTCTGTTTGAATTTGCGGCTGTTATCGTTTGCCATAGGAAATACCCTTGTTAAAACATAAAACGTTACAGGTAAACTACCCCTTTCCCTTAACCGATCTTCACCAAAAACAATAGGTCTTGAGAACTCTACAATTCAGGGCTGTATGCGAAACATTATTTGATTCTGTTTGAATTTGCGGCTGTTATCGTTTGCCAAACAAACAAAATTTCCCTTGCTAAAAAAAAACCGTTGCAGGTAAACTACCCCTTTCCCTCAACCGATCTTCACCAAAAACAATAGGTCGCGAGAACTCTGCAAAACCGGGCTGTATGCAAAAAATTATTTGATTCTGTTTGAATTTGCGGCAGTTATCGTTTGCCATAGAAAAAAAATCTACAGACAGACAGACAGACACACAGACACACAGACACACAGACAGACAGACACACAGACACTTTTCGGAAAACGACTTTTTTTCATGTTTTGAGTGTAGTAGAATCAGAATCTGCAATAATCTCGAACACGATTTTTTTTGCCATCACCATACTTCCATTCCTTAAGGAATATGGAAGTAAAAAAAGTGAGAACAAACTTTTGATGAAACAGTCGTTTTGATCAACGCACTCTCATCACAACTGGGAATAAACTTGACAGTTCACAACATGATAATTAAGTTATCTGGGAATGAACCATACGGGATTAATTTATGTTTTCGTAATTATATTTTACATATGAAAAAAACGCAAATTATTTACACTGGTTATTCCCTATGTTCCTATTTAGGTACATCAGGTAAAAGTACAATAAATTTTACTTGTAGACATATTTATTATTTGAAGACGTTGTCATTACATGAATTTCAGTGCGATCTCAAGTGTGTGTATGTTTATACGCATACATTCATTTAATTACATTATTATCTTAAAATAAAACAAAATTTCTCCTGGGTTTTTCTAACCAGTGTAAAGAATTAGACATTCTTTATATGGAAATAATTCTCGTTTATTTTGTCTATAAAGTTTAGGTAGGTCCTTAGTTACATCACTGTCAACATTTAAATAAAAACTTTAAAACATTTTTTTTTTCTTCAGTATGGCTTTGTTAACTTGAGATTCGTGTTGAAATTCCAATAAATCGTAAGGACTCTACGTTTAGTACAAGTATTTTCGCTAGTTTTCTTACAATTTATTTTATCAAAAATGAACCGGCATAAAATCTATAATCAAGACTTAGCCTACTAATTTTGTCTTGAATTCTATGTTTGAATGTTCTGAGCATTTAACATAATGATATTATTGAAGATATAGTTTACTTTTTCCAAATACCGATAAATCCAACAGTTTATACTACAATCGAAACATATATATACGCAAGTTAGTAAAGTGCTGAAGGGTACGGCATATTTCTATTACTTGAAGGAGGGAAAACGACACTAGAAAATGTTATTTATATCACAGATGTTTACTCATTGCCTCGAGTACTATTTCATCTACTATGAACAGCCAACTTTAAAGACGTTGGAAATATACCAAAATATGAAGTACTTGAGTGTTCTAAAGTGCTCTCAAATGTTATCCAAAAAACGCAGCCTTCAAATTAAGAATAAGAGTTTAATTTACACCTAAATATACAAGATTTTTAAATTTTGGAAAACAGAAATATAGTAGACAGTAAAAATTGTTTTTCCATACTTTTACATGATCTAAAATTAAAAGAAAATAATGTTCGGATACGAAAAATCAAAATTTCCGTATAAGGTTTACTTTCAACTCGTATTATTGCATGAAAAATTATTTTGAAAATGTTTGTAATTAACAACATTATAAGTACATAAAGCAGGCACATAAACATGAACGTCTACAGTATCATGCAAAATGTTTAGATAGTATCTTAGAAAAGCAAATTAAAAATAGTAAAAATTAGATTGTTTCCTAGAACAACGCATGCTATTCGGCCCTTTATTAAAAATGAAGGTAATGCCCTTAACGTAAAGATAACGTTTTCTTCCTAACAAGCTGTATGATTCATCTAGGAACACAAAATGTGAGGTTTGTATTAATTATTTTGCATCAAAATTATTAAAGCATTTTGGATTTCAAAAAGTGTTTATAACTCCTACAAAATGTTTTTTAAATATGTTTTTTGTGTAAATTTTTTCTAACTTAAGCTTTCTTGAGTTAACGCATGTCATAGCATACTGTTCAGTTTAAAGTAAACAAACATTTGAAACGTGTCACATAAACAGAAAGAAATAAAAAATACTACTTCTATAATTCGACAATATCGTAATTATGTAATAGAGGAAACTGTCGTTTCATTTTGTAAGTCTAGTATCTAAATTAGAAACGTTCTTTTTTAAAATAAGACTTTGTTTAAAGTGTGTAAAAAGACCCTCATAAACGCTAATAATATTTATTTTAAAAGGAATTGAAACTTATCTTACAATATAAATAATTTGCAACACTCAAAGTTGAGCTTTTAAATTTATGATGGCTGTTTATGGTAGCTTTACACTAGAAAATATAACTTTTTAAGGCACTAAATTTTTTGTCCGTATGCAAGGAACATTCTTATACAGGGTCCGCCAGTGAAGCGGGAAAATTAAAAGTACCCAATTTTTTCACGAAACATTTATTATCAGAATTTTTTTTTACAGATTTGAGTTGAGTAATGTATGCCATTATTTTACTTTTTAAAAATAACGCCGCTCAAGTGAGAGCCATTTCTGTGTAATCATTCATCTAACCTTGACGGAAAATTTTCCATCACTCGACGAAGCAGGTCAGGTTGAATCCGTGCAATTTCTTGTCCGATATTCGTTTTTAATTCCGGTATGGTGTGCGGTCTATCAATGTACAGCCTGCTCTTCAGAAATCCCCAAAGAAAAAAGTCGCATGCGGACAAATCTGGGGATCTTCCAGGCCACGAGATGTCGCCATATCTGGATATGAGTCCGTCCGGGAAGAGTTCTCTTTAAGAAGCCATGGACACACGAGCAGCATGACTTGTGGCACCATCCTGCTGGAAAAAATTAATTTCCGGAAACCTAGGGAGCTGTTGCATCAAAAATGTTCTGACCATGTGTGTGTAGCGGTCTGCATTGACAGTTGTGGTGTTTCCTCTATCGTCTTGGAAAAAATATGGCCCAATAATACCAGATGATGGAAACTGCACACTACACCGTAACTTTCGGACTATGTAATGGCTTTTCATGCAACTCACCTGGGTTTTCATCATTCCAATATCGACTATTTTGTTTGTTTACATATCCATTCAAATGAAAATATGCTTCATCTGACATAAACGTGCGGTGAATAAAGTTTTCATCAACATTTACACGTCGCAATATTTCTTCGCTGAAAATCCTGCGAGCCAGCATATCGCCATCTTTCAACTTCTGGATTACTTGAATTCTGTAAGGATGAAAAAATAAGTCTTTATGCAAAACTCGTCGTAACGATGTGTCAATAATGTTTAGTGCGGATGCACGTTTCATTGCAGAACGTTGTGGAGTACGCGTCAATGCTACTCGAACACTTTCAATGTTTTCCTCTGTTCTTACAGACCTAGTTGCTCCTCTATGCTTTAAGTTCAATGTGGAACCAGTTTCGTCAAACTTTTTCACCCATGACATAATTGCATGAGCGGACGGCACTCTTCCATGTCGTGGAATATTGAAATGATTACGAAACAATCGTTGTACAGAAGTCACACAGTCACCATTCTTATAAAACGATTTTACGCAGAAAGCACGCTGTGCACCGGACCACTGCTCCATGTTTAACAAATGGCATTAAATGTAAAACAACAATCGAAAACCTCCACGCCCTCTCGTGAGCAGAAAATGAACTATTGGACTTTCAAAATTTCCCGCTTCACTGGCGGACCCTGTATTTAATTCAAAAAGTGATAAGAAAACACTTTTTTAATTCTTGAACTTTTTTGTTCACATACTCATATTTAAAATTTATAATATTAACAAAAACTTGTTATTAGTTACTTTAAACATCATGCACATTGTATAAAGTACAGAATATTTAATTTGAAGATAAGAAAAGCCTTTAAAAAATTATAATTTTCATTTAAATATATACAAAACTTTACAATTATTAAAGTCATAATATGATCGGGCGATCTGAATATTTTTATTCTTATGATGGTGTCAACAAAATATAATGTTGGACGTTATTTCTATGTTGTGTCTATCGACTGTTAAGGTTTACACATTTTCCTTCTCCCTGCTTCCCATAGCCGTTAAAAAGCATGTGTCTTTCAAAATACTTACTTTGTAGTCTACCAGTTGCTTTTGAAATTAATGTGTTTCTGTTATTTCCTTAAGAACGAATCTGTCATTGTCATAGACAGCTGCTAAAACACATTTTCTGATTTCTTGGTACATTAGTATTTCATAAATATCAAATAAAATTCCTTACTTTGACTTAAGAGAATAACATTCTCTTCTATGACTTAATTTTATTGCAAAATGCAGAAAGCTGATCTTGGGTGAATAACACTATGATCACTTAGTGTAACTTAAAATTAACGATACTTATCATAATTTATTAGGTAAAGTATTATTGCGCTTTCACAACAATTATTTTGAAGATAATAATCACTGAAGGAAAGTTCAAAGTATGAAAAGTACTAAAATGGAAAGGTAAAAGTTCTGTATTTTCTGACGTCCTGTTTCATCACCAACATCTCCTACAAGGATGAAAACAAAAATTGTTGGTTTCAGTAACAAGCAGAGACACTAAATCTAGCCATCTCATCGGTTTATTGGAGGTCCTACACTCCTGCGTTCCTTTGGCTAATAATGCAATACTAGTTTACTGATGTAAACACCAGTCACCAATTTCGTTATAATGTTTTAAACATACTAAGTAATTAGATTTATATAAATATTTTAATTATATGGAAATTAATGATTTTAAAATTGAATTTCTGTATAAAACTGACAATTTATGAAATTTTAAGTTTAAATAAGTTTTTTGCAGCTACGAATAAACACAAATTCCCTTTGTTTATTGTAGGTGACAAACACACGTTGTTACACACAGTAGCCTACTGTAAAACAGTCAGCATAAAGTAAATAGTAATAATAATGTATTACTAACATTTTAAATCAAATCAGGGCAGTTGACAGAAGATGAATAACGGAACTATTGAACACTTTCTTCTTATTTGGCATTTCCAAATTTAAAGAGTCATTTAAATAATGTACAAATAAATTAGAAGAAACAGCATCTTAAAAGGCAGAATAAAATATTTTTTTAATCTATTGAGCAACAGGTATTACATTAGATTGCACTAGATAAAAGTATTAAAATTAAGACTATACTGTGATTAGGAAAAAGTAGAAATATTTCTGAAGTGTGGTATTGACCGAAACATCGGAGATGATTAAAAAAAATAATAATTTAACGTATGGAAATCAATATAGTTTAGCAGACACTAAAAAATGTAACAAAGACATACTTCAAATTGTCTCAATTATATTTATCTGAAAATAAACCAATGGAAGACAATATTAACACCGTCATGATGAGAATTGGAATAATCACTGTCCTTTAAACGAAAGCCGCTAAACTGTTAGGGATAACGAAAATATAAATAGCATGAGATTTGCGTGTTTACTAACTATAAAAAGAGAAAGAATTTTTTCAGTTAATTTCCAAAGTGTTTTTGCCAACTAAAAAGGTATTGCTGACAATTTACGGTGTTACCAGTAAAGTTTGGTTTGGTATCATATTGATTTATCTGTGTCACATAAACACGATGTAATCTAAAAATGTCGCATGTGTGTATTCAATAAATCTTAGCACTTAGTAATCAGGATCCGCGTAATGGCTGGCTGATAGCTCTATTGCCTGTAATTGATAGTTGTACCTGCTGCCGGTTCCGCTGCACCACTCCGCCTTGAACATGTAACAGTACATTGATGATAGGGTATAAATCACGTTAAACAATATCTGCTTAACTAGAGCAGTTCCAATTGAGACGTTTCTGTTAATACATTAAGGGCCACAACATGATATTTTGTAATTTTTTCCAATTTATACTTACATTGGGGAGAACGACGAAGACGATTTGGATGGATAAGAAAAGCAATGAGCAAGTCTCACAGTAGAGAACGATGATAGGTCACTTTTAAAAATGATTGGAAGAAGCAGGGGAAAATTTATCGGGCGCGTGTTACGACACAATCAATTCTTAAGTAGAATTTTTGTAGGAAACGTATTAAGAAAAACCAAGTGCAGCGTTCTTCAAAGAAATGGGAAAGCAGATGAACTTCTTATCGTACTGCAACTTAAAGAGGACACTGATGGAGAAAGAGAGAGATGTGGCTAACTCGGCAAGGTCACTCGACAAGACCTATAGCTAATGATGATGCTGGATGGTAATTACATTTTTACATTTCTTTTTATATGTTTGTCAGAGGCATTTGACTTTAAGCGTTTATAACTTTTCGTGGTAGTTCTACGTTTCGTGGGATAGACAGCTCAGACACTATTAATTACGAAGAATTAACAATTTTAGTGTCAAAACTGCACTGTGGTAAATTAAAGTAAACATTTATTTTTTTTACTCTGTGCATTTATATCCTGCAGGAAAAATTGCATGTTTTCGGACGTCAACTATTGATAACTGAAAATTTTTCAAATTGTATACACTTATCAGAAGTAAACTATATCTACAAAATCAATTAAAAAAAGGAAAATATATGAAAACTATATAATAGGAGAATATATTTAGTAAGTTTTTTTAATCTACCTTGGAACAAAACGTTTCCCTGACTATAGAGATGGCTGTTGAAATTTATATAAATAAACAGTGTTGTATATTTCACTGATATATCAGTACTAATCTCCCGTTTCTTCTTCATTTCTTATTTCTTAATTATTAGTAACACAGTCATTGATGATTAATTTGTTATTTTATATTTAGTTTATTTTTTAAAAGCAGTTTATGTTTAGGGTAGCAGGTACCCAAAACGTTTTTCAACGAATCCAAGATATACAACGTTATTCTTTTATACACTGATGCCATGTGTCTTTATGAAAGAAATACAATATTTTACAAATTTTATCCAAACTCGTGAAACACACCAACCTCGCCACAATGGATCAGAAAATAACAACATTCAGAGACAGTGTAAACAGTATATCCATTACGAGAGTGTAACAATGCCGGTTAGACATGTCTTAGAATAGAAGCTAGTGACTAGGAACTAGGGGAAATAGAAATACTAACAACATAAGCATGTAACACTGCTGAGCTACATGCTCGCTGTAATAGCGGCCGGTCAGCAATAGACTACCTGCACTAGGTTACCAAAATATTTAAGTACAGCAATATACGTGCTTAAGAATCAAGAAAATCGTTTACATGTTGTCGATCTAACGACAGCTTTTGGATAGTATGCTTCTAAGGAGCTCTGGTCAACTGTAATACACAAACCATTTAATAAGCATACACTAGAATGCAAAGGCATTTCGAGATACAATTTTGTTTAAGGCCATGTTTGATTAATTTTTAAGTACAATTTTAATTTCATTAAATTATAGAGCCATTTGAAGTGAAATTTTGTATACGTATAATATCTAACTTTTTCATAGGCAGATACAGGGTAGGGCAATGAGAACGCACAAATTTTAAACTATCAAAACAAGAACTCGTTGAATAGTTTTAAGTCAAATATAATATAAATAGTACAAAGGTAATAAAATTTGATAAGACAAAACCCTTTATCATTTTACTAACCAAGTTTGTTGCATTTTTGTATAAATAATTATGTTTTCTGAATAATTTTCCTTCAATTATTTTGTTTTATGTGTAGTCCTAGTACTTAATGTTAATGTGTCAGTTTAAATATGACATAATCTTCTGTATAATCCTCATGTTGAAGGTGAGGAAGTCAACGAGTTTGAAGGAGCACCACTCGAAAAAAAGGATGTAAATACAATTTATTGCAACTTACAGAAGACGGTGGTGCAAAGAATGACAGATTACCTATTGCCAAAAGCGGCACTGAAATATAAAGCCATTGGTAAAAGAGGCAAGGGTCGTCCGAGGATGAGATAGGTGCCGGAACATGTTTATACAACCTAATTCTTGAAGAGGACAAGAAGAAGGAGAAACCATTTTAACTAGTGAACTATATATGTATCGCAGTGCTACGCATATGAACAACGTGTACCTGTACTGAGTAATGTTCAGTGGTGGCTTATCTTACGCACTGTTCACTTTTACATTAGAATAAAATTGCTAGATAGATTGTAACTAGTTGCAATAAAGTTAAACAACAACAAAAATCGTTTAAAATTGCTGCATCTGCAGTACTCTTTCCGTATAATTTAGCAGAATCTGATTTATATGAGTCTCTGCCTATTCTTGAAAATATCTTTTTTTATCCTAACTAAAAGTTTGTAATTTACAGCAACCAAACTTTTTCATAAATTTTTGTAATGTTTTAATTTTAATGGGGAATGTTTAGAATATCCGTTTATTAATACTTATTCAAATAAGCAATTTGAGGTATCATGAGGTAAAAAGCGATTCAATCAAACGATCAAACGATTTGTAGTAAAATACTTTGCCATTTAAACCATTCCACATAGCACTATATTTACCGTCAACGTCTTAAAGAACTGAGTAAAATAAAAACGTTCCTAACAAGCTTTAGGGATTTAAACTGCTTAGCTTCCAGAAGAAATAAATAAAATATGAGACAAATAATACAAAAAATAATGTAACGGTTCGGGTTTAGTACTGCAAAAATATTAATATTTTGCGTACTTTTGGTATTATATAGGATCTTTGTAACTGAACCATTAAACTTGTATCACACTAGCATGTGACTGGAACCAGGAAGAATTAATTTCTTTAAAAGATTTAATCTCTTTTCATCTGCCTTTAACACAAAACGTAAAATCTGCCTTCGCCTTACTTAACTCTTTCTAAATTTTAGTATTTGATGTAACGCGTTACATATGTCTTTGGTTAGTTAGTTTTTAGGTTTGGCCCATTTGGATGTGAATGTAAACGCCATTCTTTTTTACGTATGAAAAGTTATCTCGTGTGCCTTCACTTTAATTACATACGTACAAAGCAAGTAAAAGTACGAGTTATTTATATTGTAATCATATATGGCTTTATGCCAAACACTAAGGACCCCTTCCAAAGGAGTTCATGACTGTTGGAATTCAGAACAAGTAAGCACCAAGGTATGAAAGTATAACTCCAATACGTTAACTTCTATGTTAAGTGTCAGTAGTTGAATCCTGTACATTTCTTTAGTCAGTTACGTACTATTGAAAATAATCTAAAGAGCCTTATATTTTAAAAATACAATTAACTTAATTTTTACTAACAACAACATTTTTTACACTTACAATAATAATTTTTACTTAACTTAGTGGTTGGTTAAATGCTGCCCATTAATCTACAAGTTTCTAATCACGTTTGATTTTGTAATACTGAACAAGTGACTATTTAGTTTTAATATGAGTGTGTCAATTTTAAGTAACAAAATATTTAACTGCTACTCTTCTTTTTAACAATAGTTAGATGATTGGTGTCAGTTAAAAACCGATATCATACTTTAATGGGCACGACTTTTAAATGTTATCGCGTGTAATTACTTAATATGGTCATATTAAACTCATACAATAGTGACTTTATAAAACAAGTACTTAATTATCAGTATGTTATTTAACGTGTCCATGTTTATAAAAATGTTTTAACTGAACCCGTTAGCTTTGAACATAATTAAAAATTCCTTCTCTTTCTGAATGCATAAATGTACCAGATTCGTCATTTGGTGTTAGTGGAGAACAGACTTCAACATTACCTATTACCATATCTTGTGTTTGTCTTTTAACGTTGAGCTTACTTTTAAGGTTGCAAAAGGAGATTTTTAACTCTGTTGCGCACTTCTCAGTTCTGGGTTGCCGCGATTTGAGTTTTCAACCAGAAACTTGGATGTTCCATTATAGGCTTAACTTAAAACTTCATCTTATATTAAAGCCCTTAGCTTGTAGCCAGAACATGAACTTAACAGTAAGGATCCAACTAAAGACCATTTAACTAACCGTTTCTTGCCATCAAACAGTAAGGGTTGACGATTGATTTTTTTTAATTGAGCGATTGAGTGATTTTTTAACTAAAGTTTATATGACGCTGCAGCAAATTATTTTAAAACGCTAGATGAGGAAACTATGAAACTGTTTCGTTTGCGATGTAATACGCAACCAATTGTACAATAACCCACTATGGTGTACCACTTAAACGTACAAGAGGCTAATATAAACGACAATAAGTTTTTTTTTAATTACGAATCAGTTGCAAAGTATGTTGTATCACTCGAAACTAAGTACCCAAGTCTATAGGTTTTATTCTTCGTATTGTTTAAATTAGCAGCCATCCTTACTTTTCTTTTATAAAATTGCTAAACTGCTATAATTGTTATTATTTAGACAAAGCTTTTCGTCATCACTGACATCTTTTTTTTAACAACCAATGGTTGTTTAAGACCTGAAGATGTCAGTGATGACGAAAAGCTTTGTCTAAATAATAACAATTATAGCAGTTTAGTAATTTTATAAAAGAAAACTATAGGTTTTACTTGTATTGTAAGAAACAAATTCTTCATTCAAAGCTTATTCATTCTATATTTGCTAGTGTAACAAACTGCTATAACAGAATAGGAGTATCAGGTTAGTGTAAAATAGTGTTTATGTTGATTTAAGAGTTAACTAACCAGTTTTCATCAGATGGTCATTACGCTGGTTGACTTTAAGATAAATCGTGGGTGGCCCAGAACCACCCTAAAGCTAGATACCATAGTTAATTTTCAGATCCTGTAGTTTCATGGTTTTAAAAGCAGTATCACTTTTGTAATTTATTTCCATTTAATATGCTGCGTTTGCGTGACGACTTTTCAGGACCTCCGGAGATCAAATGGTAAGTTATGGTAATGGTAGGAAGATTACTATATTTTAAGTATTAATCAATATAATTTACTGGTAATAACACCACTTTTATAGAATAAAAATTAATTTCTTGTTCTTTATTTCATATTATTATTATAATTCATCTGTATCAATTATTTCATCTATATCTTATTATTTCATTGTTATTTTATTAATTCAAATTGTACTAACCCCAAATTTGAATTTGTTAAAATTAATACCATTAATTAATTAATGTACGCCTTGTAACTTTATAACATTCTTTTGTATTTCTTTTAAATGTTGTAACGGCATTTTCTCATTATTTTTGTTTATAAAACCGTAATGTTAATCAACTTTATATTGCTTCACTGTCAAGTGACTGTACAAATAAGAAGTGGGTGTTCTTTACTCTCAGATTCACCACTAAAAATGACATCTTCCAGAACAAACAAAACTGTTGTTTTAATAGTTCTAATATATTACGGAGTTCCGAATAATCCTGATCCTGACTGGATGGCCCCATGACATGCTAGACATGGTAGTTGTCCTAAATTTTCCGTCTTGTCTCAGGAGAAATAATTATATCTTATTTGCTGAACTATAAGCGTTTATACCTTATTGTACACGAGTCCCACTATGAGGTTATTCAATTCATATATAATATTCACCTGATTCATTCATGATTTTCAACTTTTGGATAAGCAAGCTAATTTACTCTGTGGAGCACAGAGCCATGTCTCGTTAAGGAAAATGTCTAGTGTCAAATACTGTTATGTTAAACCTTATTTACTACCCTACAGTTGAACAAAGAAATATATAATTATTATTATTCCAGCAGTACAATGTTTACACGTTTTCCGGAACCAAAGATTACAGAAGTGATTGAATTTTCATTTAGCTTCATTTAATCCATCCGGTTGCAATCTATTTGGTTTTTTAACATTTCCTTTTCTCCACTGAATAGGGAGTTGGCCCATTGCACTACCCCTAACCTGGAGGACCAGGGAATTTTTTTAGCCTTGGATTCACCTACAAGGCAGCAGCTGCTAGTTTTGGTCCCCCACGGGGATTGTACCAACCATACCTGGTGAGAATACCCGTATCCGCCACCTGGGGAGGCGCCCGATAGGATACTAGCAACTCCACATGGAACAAAGAAATATATACGGGCCAAAAACTAATGCGCTACATGCGTTTGGTCTGTAAAGCCATTGGATAAAGAACCGTAAAATCATAGGGATTAATACAGATTTAACGCAGCCAAGGAACGTGGTGAGATTAACACAAACGTAGCAAATTCGTAATCCGTTTGGTACAATCGCACAGCAAATAGGATTGTGCTCTGCGGGTACGCCGTGTGTTTCACCAATTAACAAGAAGGCGGAGCAAATTACCTTACTTTCACGACATTTTGCCACATCGAGTTAATTACTAAAGTTAAAACACAAACAACATTTTAATCGTAATAAGGTAAAGTGGGTAGACGTATTGATTTTTAGGTTTCAGGATTTTAGAGATTTTGTAAAATGTTTCAGAGTTTTCTCAAAACCTTTCTCAAAACCAATCACACACACAAATGAGCCTCCAGGTGGTCTAGTGGCTAACGCGGGCGATTGATGCGCTCGTGGTCCCGGGTTCAATTCCCGGCGGAGGTTCCATACGGCGTGCACTCAGCGTCGTGAGGCAAACTGAGTAGGCGCTGAGATAACAGCGCCGCCTCCTGGCTGTGAATACCGCAACTAGCGGCTGGTGGCGCGTAGTACTAGCCATACACCGTCACACTAACACAAAAGCCGCGCGGTACGCCTTGGTCCTTAACGGACTGTTGAGCGGAGGTTTATTTTATTTTATTTATTTAATCACACACACAAATACTTGCGGGGCTTTATCACTTAACATTGCTGTTTGTTAAACATTACACACACACATTTGTTGTTTTCTTAGAATGTAATGTATAACGTAAACATAACGCATTCCAATGCAGGGAGGCAGTGCAATATGGCGTCAAAGAAAAAGCAGGAAGAATATAGAATAAAAAAAAATCACAATTTTTATGTTTAATACGCAAATTAGACAAAAGTGTGTATTGTGTTTTTCAAGGGATAGTGTTTTGCAGAGAGGTAAAGCCCGCCTTACAACCACATGGACCGAGGAAGACAAGGGAAGGTTCAGAATCAACTTCGTTAAACATCGGATCCAGTTGACTAAGATGCTTGTACAGCCAGTGACTACTTTGATCTGTTGTGCGAAAAAAGGAAGAAATTGACATATAGACATAATTAGAGTTTTTGGGAAGAACGAATCAGCCAATGTTTCCGACTAAACACACTTGCTTAGTAAATCTCTAAGAAACCTTAATAATTCGAGACCAAATTATGGTTACAAAATTTCCCTTACTATGTTGGAACTTACAAAACTACAGTCTAGGAATTTATGCATGACACCAATGGTTTAATGTAACTTTTATGTACTAGTGTCCGGACGCATATCCGATTCGGGGCGTCTTTTCTCTTTACAGATAACTTTTGATGGTTTTCTAAGTTATAACTTCAAATTACACACACGCTCACACAAATTAATATATACATGTGTGTGTGTGTGTGTGTGTGTGTGTGTGTGTGTTTTACGGCCTTTGACAAAAGTGTGTCTCTACCTGTGCTTGGAAACAAACTGGATGTCACTTTACAAATCTTTTATGTCATAATACTGTTTTCACAAGGTGTACACAGCTTTCGTGTGCAAATGTTTATCACGTAGGTAAGTGCATGTCCTGTTTCATTATACATAAAAAACTAGACAATTCATTTATCAATCTTCACTAAGAGAAAAAAGACAAAGATTTTTCAGCGTTTTCTAAATACTCCTTACTAATCTGGATCAAGGAAACGGACGCATTTATCGTTTTAAATTCATATGTTTATGTGTAACTAAACCAAACAAATCTTTGGTAAAACGTAAAGTATGGTTCATTGCAATATAATCTGAACACCTGCAAGATGTTGGTATACCTTAAATTATATTTAGGTGCTTTGTATTTTAAAATAATGAAAGCAATAGAATACAATAGATACTTTGAGACGAATGCACATTCAATACTAACTACTTAGTTGCAATTTTAATTTACCTACTATCAACAAGCGCGTGTTTAAATTATTACTGAATGTGGAATATACGTAAATTTTTTAAGATTTTGATGCTAGTTATATTAACTCCGTGATTAATTCTACAAATTAATAGCATATATTTATTCCTTAATAGCATTTATATAATTAAACATTTTGCAATTTCAATACGAGTTTAAAATTTATACATTCAAAATGTTTAAAAGTAGTAAGCTTTTAATGTTTTAAAACTACTTAATTAACTAAATGTTTATAAGTTCAAACGTTTTCAGGAATGTACAGCTAAAATGAATTTAACAAAACAAAAAAACAGTTTTTGTGAATTTACATTTGCAATATAACTTAAAAGAAAATTAGATTATTTGAATATTACTTAAAGGTGTATAATATTTAAACTAACTAAATTAGTTCAAAATTCCGTAGATGATTTGGATTGCTTTTTAATATAATGTTAATGGAACAGAACTACTATTTATAACTTAACTGCTGTCGTTTGGTGTGATTCGCCTCCGTCACACGAAGATATCTATAGGGTGTCTCCTGTCTAACATGTTGATTACCATGCATCCCGTTATCGGTATTCCACGTGTCGGTCTTGCCTTCGCTAACTGACATTTATGTCAGCAACGATCGGTAAATACGTCGTACGAAACTGTTGGCTCTATTAAATCTCTTACAGCTGTTTGACACATTGAAGATGCGTGGTAAAACTGTCATAAGACATTTTAAAATTTTCTCATCAACATCATCATCATCACAACTCCAGGGACTAGACCTTAGACATGTTTTGAAACCTACCTCCTCCTTGGTCTACCGAAATTTCTCTTCCCAGTAGGGTGATAACCCAAGGCAGCCACAGGTAGACGGATATTAGGCATGCGATCTAAGTATTTACACTATCCTGGTGCAGTGATAAAACGTTTAAATCGCGTCTAATATTCTCCTTTCTTCTCCGATTCAACAGAGAACAATCTTGCGTCCCTCTTAAAAATTTCACTTTGGCTGGCTGAATACTCTGCACGTCCCTTTTACCAAGAGTCCATGTCTCACTAGCGTACAAGAATGTGGGGACTGTCACAATTGTATAAAATAAAATTTCATACGGCTATCCTTCCGTGTTTTGTTTTTCAAGTACCTATGACCGTTTGACAGTTGCGTCTAAGTTTTGTTAGCTTACTGTATCAAGCAATATCAGTTCCATATGAGATATTATAACCCAGGTAATTAAAATGACAAATTTGATGCAAAATGTGATTATTCTCAACTATCTTAGTAATTATAAGTTACTTGCCCTGAAATGCCAGGGCACGCTTTAAAATGTTCTTCTGGATATAATTCTTAAGACCCAAGAAATAACGTCTCTTTCTGTGTGCAAATATAAATAATGCTCATTTCTTGCGCGTGCACACACATACACACAAATACCGTGTCCGTCCTAGCTTTCAGGTCTTTTCTAATATTTTTACTTGATGTTTCCCTAAGGTCTCTATTTTGTGTGTGTGTGTGTGTGTGTGTGTGTGTGTGTGTGTGTGTGTGTGTGTGTGTGTGTGTGTGTGTGTGTGTGTGTGTGTGTGTGTGTGTGTGTGTGTGTGTGTGCAAACCTTCTTTTACAGTTACACCTATTCTGTATTGTAGTTGCGACTTGTGAATTGTTCGCGTCGTCTTTGTTTCATGTGTTGGAATCGACACCATTCTGCACATTGCGTTAAGTTTCTTGCTTTTTTCTAGAAATACGTATATAGAAGCGACTCCTAGACAGCCACTACAACAGTAGAGGCAAATGTCAGACAAACAAAGATAGAAAGTACATTTTCTCCTAACTATGTCACCGCTAATATTAATTGTATTTTTAACTTGCTACAACATAGGCTCAAGTGCTGCTTTGTCACTTGCCACAGACTTCACGCTTATTGTTCCCCTTACCGAACTTTTATTTTTGTAATTTGTTTTATCCCAAGTGACTTTATTTGTGCGATTTTATTGTTCTTACTTAGTAGGTGAGTTTCTTATGTCATTTCACCATTACGTCAGGAAAGCTAGAGATAAATAAAACATTTACTCTTAAACTGAAAATGAAAAAGCCGAGTAAACCTTTTTACCTTTCTGTGACTACAAAGATGTCCCCTTTTAATTAAAATCAACATCATACGTTACCCGCAGGAATGAAAACACTGACCTAAATATTTGTTACGTTAATTTATTAGTACGATAATTATATTCAGTTTTAACTAGAATTAGAAACGGTATAAGTTGAATGTGCAAAAAAAATATCAAAAAATTTGAAACATGTTAAAAAATGTGTTGAACAACTGAAATAAAAGGCTTGCCTCTTGTTATTTATTACAACTGAAGAATTGTTTTTCTTTGTGGCTGCTCTACATCTACACTGCTACGATGGTCTAACTGATCGTCGCATGGTACAGTGGAAAACAAATTTCCACCAATTACGTCACTAATCACCAGCTTTAATTATCACAATTAAACAGTTTGTTATCAAACAAGATAGTCTCTTACAACAAATAAAATAAAAAGTGTTCACATGCAATAAAAATGTCAACTAATAAAAAACACAATTGTTTATAATGTATTATAATTGTCCCGCACAATTATAAAACACATAACAGTTCGCGACAATAGATCGCACAGCACTGTGTAAGTCGCCACTCAAACGAATTGTGTAATCGCCCGACAATAACTCGCAACTAAAACTGAGCGTCCCTGAGTACTTGTACTTATATCCCGCTGACGTACCATAATTTTCTCTAATAGGCGTCTAGTAGAAAACACTAGAACGTAATTCATTGCGGCCTTGAACACAGCACGCGCGGACCGGTGTGGTCTGGTATAGACCCGATAGTTGACGCGTAATTGCTTTCACCGCAAGTAGCAGCATTATATATGAACACACACATTACAGATGGAATATTCGAGAAACTTGCAGAACGTTCTGTATTACGTAACACTTTTCCGCATTACGTAACAATATAAAGCAGAACGGTTTAGTAGATCATCTTTTGTAAGCTCATCATTGTTTACGAACAACACGAATAGTTAAATAGTTCATAAATTTATGAAATGGAAATTTAATTTTTACCTACAATACGGTTGAACTACACAATGTAACCATTACAGGTAGGTATATATATTTTATAAACAAGATTTCAGACCATAAATAGAATATTGTGCATATTACAGATTTAGAGGAAATTTATATCATCACACATACAAATATTGTAACAGGACCCTGTATGCCGGTCCTTACAAAAATAAAATAGTGGAGAAAAGTTTTATAAAAAATAAAATTTTTCAATAAAAAAAATAATTTTGTTTATGTTAATAAATGTGTGTAAATAAGAAATAAAGCTGTTTTAAAGGTTTTGTAAAAATTTTGATAATCAGGCAGGTATTTATTAACTATCGAGCACTTCTGGAAGATTTGATCCAAGTCTGGAGTTAAATAGATTAACTCCAGTCAGCAATCGATCGGTGATTTTTCTTGCTGGTCCAATATCTCACTTAAATAAAATACTTTCTTCTTCTTGAAGTCCCTTAGCCTTAATAAATAATCTTAAATTAGCCTTTGAAATAATAACAGATAAAAAACAATTGAAATATATTGATTTATTGAACAATTTAATAAATAATCGATCTTTTATCGATTGAGAACAATTATCTACTCCGTCTCAGGGAACTATCGATTGTGCATACAGTATAAAAATTATTATAGGTATTATATAAAGGACAGGTTCTTTGAGCGATTAAATTAATAGTCAGAGAAGGATGACGAGAAAGTATAACATTAACAATTAAAATAAATTCAATAATTATTATTTAATAGTATTTAAATAATTCTGATATATAATGTTTAATAAATTGTTTTGTCAGACCATTGGCAGCTTTTATGACGTCACCACGATGAAGAAGGCAGGCTTCGTAAAATCCAAAGATGGCCGCTACGAGATCTGGATAGGTTACTGCGAAGTCGTCGTGTCAAAAAAATCACAACAAAATTACCTTCATGAATGTTTGAAATGTTCCCGCAATGGTGTAATTTGTCTATTAGGTTGTTTGGTGTGTTCTGAAGAAGTGTTCCGTGTATATTGGTGTTAATTAAGTTATTTGGTATGTGTTCACTTCTGTGGGTTAAGTTTCTGTAAATGTGGTTAGGATTGGTAGCTTGAATTAGATTAAATATATTGTTTTACTGTTTTATATCACTCGTATCATGAAGTTAGGTGTCATTTCTCACTATTGCCGTTAAAGTTTTGGTAAATTTAGCTAAGAAAGTGTTCAATTCATCTAACTCTCGATGCACTAACATTAATGGCAATTTGTCTTACCATTTTCTACTCAGTTTTTAAAGAACGTTTTTTCACACAACTATTCAGCTTGATATTCAACAAAAGACTAATTAACTTGGTCAAAATCTGGCCTAGTTAATCTTTGAAAAAGTATTGTTAACATATTTCGATTACCTAAACACATAATAAAATATTACATTATATATGGAATATATTTATTTTATTCATCACTTTCATGATTTATGAACCTTATCATTGGTTTAATCATCTCATTCCCTTTAAATTGATATATTATAGTCCATATCTGTAGACATTTTGTGGAAATTAACAAATGTCTTTCCTTTTTGGAAATATAGGCTCAAAATTGGATTTCCGTCTTTCTCAAATTTTCCTCCATTTTAATTATCATTAATACTATTATAATAAATTTTAATTAGTCATATTCCTCTTCCTTTCCTTAAATACATATAAATTAAACCATTAAACTGGTTTTTTGTGTTAATCTTTGAATCTGACATTGCTCTTTAAAATTAATTAATTTATATATTTTGAAAATTTACAATATTTTAAGGTATATTTCCTTATTATCATTTTAATTCATAGGATCATTTCCAGTAGTGGTTAACTGATTTACCTTATCTAAATCTTGCTAGTTTACAGGATTTATAAGTGAATTATACTGGTTTATATTGTTTCTGTGAATTCACCAAATGGCCTAGAGTTTAGAATTTTACATTTCTGTCTTTCTCAAATAAATTTAATCCTACTTCCTCCTCTGACTTTACATAGTTACTATTACATGAAAATAAAATGGTTTATAACTTATTGTGAGGTGTAGTATTTAATTAACACTACTGTTATTAAAAAAATAAAAATAATTATGAACATTATTTAGCAACCTGCACAATTGAACATATTGCTGATATGGTTTGAACACATACTTTCAACTATTTTTGAGTTAACATAGCATACCTCCTGAAACATTATTAATGGTATGTATGCTGTTATTTAGCAAACATTATTCATTTTAAACACATAATATAAATCTTACTTTCTAATAATTCTTACAAATACATTGATTTTATGGCTGTGAATAAACAGTTTATTTAAACATTTTAAACCTATGAATACTAAATTAATGCCAGTCCTCTCTGGTCTAAACCATTATTATTTATGATCCCCTTCATCAGTAAACATGACCACCCATACTCTAGTTATTAGCATTTTTTACAAATGTCTTGTAAATAAAGAGTTACATTAAAATAATAAAATACTGGAAATCTTCCATTTTATTATTTTATTATGCTGTTTATTATTGGATATTAAAGTTGTTATATAGCATATTGATAAGTCATAGTATCACTAACTTTAAGTTTATTGCATTTCCAAAAAACACTTACACAAATTCACTTTCACAGGTGGTTCTGATATTTTGAGTCTCACTATCTCAGACCAGACCTTTAGTAATCATGGACTGTTAAGACTTGTTTATTTTCTTATCATACAATAGCTTTAGTCGGTTCACTTCTTATAATACTATACAGCACCTTAGTTTTCTAAATAATTACATTTTTATAGGATTTTGGTATGTTATACTTTCTTTTTAATCGTTTTGGTGGGTTTGGGGTTGATGGTAGTTAATAATAATAATAGGTTTTACAACGGTGTTTCTTTCATACTATTTCTTCCTCTCCTCCTGTCTTCTTTCTTGTCCTTCTTCTTATCTTCTTTCTTGTCTTCATTCTTGTCCTTCTTCTGGTCTTCATTCTTGTCCTTCTTCTGGTCTTCATTCTTGTCCTTCTTCTAGTCTTCATTCTTGTGGTCTTCTTGTCTTCCTTCTTCATTCTTGGGTAAACCAAGGTACTTTGTGTTATCTCGACTGATGTTTAGTTTGGAGCATCTAATTTATTTACTGATACGGACCTTGTTCTTCTCTAAAGGTTTCAGGGTATTGTTTTCTTCCTGATCACAAACTTTATTCTTCCTTCTTCTTGTTTTTGGGGTATTTTGGTATTCACCACTCTTAAACTGATTCTCTTTCTTCTTGATATGGTGTTATTTAATTTGTTTACTGCTCCTAGCTTCCTGGGTAAATTACTGATCTTATAATATGAGTTGCCTTCAATACTTTCTTTGATATTTAAACAGTGGTTTTTATATAATATAATGAGGATTTTTATTTTATCGTGGTTCATTCCTTTGATTTCCTTAAATCTCATCCAATATTATTTTAACATATGTGGTGTAATTAAACTTTATGATTTTATATGACTTAATAAGTAGTGGATTTTCTGTCACGCTACAATATTCATCTTTAATTTTACAGAATAGATTAAATTTTCAACTTAACAATTCTAGATAGTCGCTCGACAAGGTTATGATAAGACAACAACCCAGATTAAGTTGGATTTTACGGGTTCAGTTTAAACACATTAATTTGGTTACAAGTTGCCTTCAATAGGTGTGTCTCCAAGTTGTCCCTTTGATCCTCTACCTAAAACAACTAAAATTTCAGACCATTTTATATTAGGGAAACAGTTATAGTATATTAGGTTTGGGATTTAAGTATGTCACATTTAATCGCTGTCTGTTAATGCAGATCATTTCACAGAATGTAAGAGAATAAAAGTTGGAATAGCGTAGAATAGCATGACGTACCTATAAATGAATAAAATTCATATTGAATTGTTCACTACCTTCAAACCTAAATGAATAGTATGCATTTTATCACTTCGCTAATGGAATTATAATTCCTCGTGTCAGTTTATCGTATTTACTATACTGGTGACTGGAGCAGAAACCTACTTAGCATATACCACACGTAACATAAAATCACATACCGGAAATTTGCAAACCATTTTACAATGCATACATGCTGTAAGCACATTAGAATATCTGTAATTTCCTAATTTATTTAGTGAGGTAATTAAATATAATGATATAATGATGGGATGAGAAGGATTAATAATACAGTTTTAACGTGCACATAAAAAAATGACCACCAGGTATCAACAACAAATTGACCATGGTATCAACAAAATATCACCAAGATCAAACTGGGAAACAAACTCACTCTCCCACTCGAAACTACAAAAGGCGTAAGACAAAAATGCTGCTTGTCCCCTACCCTCTTTAAAATATACTTAGACAGATCTCTAGTAAGATGGACAAAGAAGTGTAAAAGCATGAGGCTGAGAGTAGGAGATGACAATCTGTTCACTCTATATTTTGCCGATGACCAGATTTTGGTATCGGAGGATGACGAAGACCTCGAGTATATGGTCAGAAAGTTAAACGAGGAATATGACGCATCTGGTTTGATGATGAACATGGCAAAATGTGAGTACCTGATAGTGGGCAACGAAGAAGTTAAGGACTTAAAATTGGATGTGGACAGGATAAGAGGTGTTGAAAAAAGTAAATATTTAGGCGTTATTTTCAACAGACAGAGAAGCAGCAAAGATGAAATTCAAGAACGTGTTAACAAGGGGTGAACCGTTATAAGAACGCTGAATTTGCTTCTATGGGAAAGAAGTATAACCAGAAATACAAAGAAACATATATATAATAGCATGGTGCAAAGTGTAATCCTTTATGGAGTAGAAGTTTGGAACGTTTCAAACGTAAATAAGAAAAAACTAATGGCAGCGGAAATGGACTTCTTCAGGAGGAGCTGTAGAAGATCAAAATTAGACAGGGTTAGAAATGAGACTATTAGAGCCGAGATGAATATTGACAGGACAATAATAGATGAAATATAAAGGAGAAAATTGGCTTGGTTTGGGCATGTGAAGAGATTGGAAGATGACAGATGGCCCCGCAAAATACTGAAATGGATACCACCGGTGAGGAGGAAAAGAGGACATCCAGGGAGGAGTTGGCGACATGACGTAGCGGAAGCAATGGTTGCACAGTTGCAAGAAATTTAGAAGAACTTACATGCTACGATAGGTTAAAATGGAAGTTGGGGACGGACAAACGGCGACAGCTGTAGTATATATATATACTACAACGTTATTTTTATACACTTACTTTTACACATATGCTCTTACTCATCTGTGCGCACTTACCCACGTCTCGGAGTTATACTCTTCTTCTGCAGTATTTACCTTGATGTTCCCCGGCTGGGTCGCAGGCTTTGGTCGTTGATTGATTGTGGATAAGCACGTGAATAACGTTATAGGTATTTAATTCAAGTAAAGAGTACAGAGGATTTAGAACTGGTTGTGAAATTAGTACGACTGTTTTAATAAAATCATATTCATTTGATTTATTCTTTAAAAATTCAAATTATCATGTTATTAATTGTTTAGTGTGGGTTAATTATTATTTGAACACTTACCGTATATTCAATCTGAATATAACGTACTTATAATGTGTTTAAATCTTATTTTTTATATTTCTAAGACACAGTATACACATACATAAATCATATATGACCTGAAATATTACACAGACATATAACATATAACACATATAATTATTATAAAAACGTGATTATACGTATAAAATTCCATATTCATCTTGTCTTCGCAAATGTGTTTTTAATATATACCACTTAATAAAAACTTTTAATTACTTAAACATTTATTAAAATATTAATAGAGAACATTTATTACTTTAATTGATTCTATTATTTAATGTCTCAATTAATTAACAATCTTCTAATTACGTAACTCTCATATTTGAAATTACTCATCTAATCAATTACAAAATATAATAAAAATATGGTTCTTCCTTGACCATTTATTTATGAGATTACTACAGTTATTTTCTCTATTCTCAATTATATTTTTAACAATTATTTATTCATTATTAAATTTAAAAGTATACTAATGTTTTTGTAAACTTGTATATGGAAACTAGAGCTTCTTTGATAGACCTCAGGGCCATTTATAATATTAAATAAATGTCTGACTTAACCTGCATTTTTCTGCAACCATTTAACTTTGTCTTACCGTCATCTGGACTCTCGAGTTTGTTGATCCTCTTCGGTATCACCTTCTCTGTCTCTGCGTCGTTGAATTCCTCGCTCCGTTTCCTGGATGCTGAGTTCTGACGTGGACCTCTAGTCGTGATGATGTACGGCTGGATGTAGCTGCATGTGTTGTCCCTACGTCCTCTCGTCTTCTTGTTCTAGTTCCTCTCCTCTTCTTTCCTTGTCCCTCGTAGATGTCTAGAAGTTCTATGTAGACTTCTCGAATTTCATCGTAGTTACAACTCTCGTAGATTCGTTAGTACAGTCTTTTTGAAAATCTCTCGTGTTCATTAATACTTGCACCGACGTAATGCCGGTTCCATCGCACTTCAGTTTATTGAATACCGTTTAAAACATTATTAAAACTTTGTAAAATTTACGGTATCGAGATGCGTGGATGTCGCGTACTATCTGAGCTTTATCTGAGTATCATCTGAGAAAGAGTGTGTCGCTCGCTGGGGTTTTATACTGCTGCCGTCGTTGAAATTCCTGTTGGAAACTGTTTTGACAACTTTGAACAGGTCGGCGCGTCGGATTAATCGTTACTTTCAACCTACGCGTCTTCATATGAAGCGCACACTTTTTTATAAATATTGTAATATAACTTACTAAGGTAGGCGTCCTCGTTTTCGTTTAAGCCCCACGTTGGAGGCGGCAATTTGTAATAAACTACGTATGGTGAGTCCTTCTTTGATCAGTCCCCCTCGTAGGAGTCGTCAATTTGTTATGGAATAAGTATGTTGGGTACTAGCGGTGAAACGTCCGTCTTATTCAAACCCCACTGTTGTAACCAATTTTGTAGAGAACTACTTGTTAATTATGTGAGGACGTATGTTATAGTGTATGATACCAGCTGGAGACGTCAAATTGTAAAGAAATCTTGTCTATGGGTGTAATTAGTTATAAGAGACTCCTGTGTAACAAATGCCAAGTAATACGTTGTAGGTGGCGATTCGTAACAATTAAAATGCTGTTACCTGGTTTAATTAATATGTTATTAACTAACATACCTTTCGGTGTGACCGGTGAAACCCTCAGAACATAGATTATTAAGTCAACAAAATTAGAATTATGTTCCTGAATTTATAATGGTATTATTCTATAGACTTAACTTAGTTCTCAGTGGTTGTTTAATATGAGCAATATATATGGAGTATTTACTGAATGTAAGTGATATTTGTTTCAACCCTAGTCACTCAATGATAAAAATTTCGTTCAAATTTAGTATTAATAAACCAGTTAGTTCAACAATCTCCCGTCCCACCAGCTGCAAATTTTAAGCGCTGTTACTAGAAATAAGTGTACTTATAGGTTAGTTATTCGGAGTGTTTGTATCAATCTGTTTATAAATTATTACACCAACTACATATAGTATTTTCTCTGCAATGACTAAAACGTTATCTCATACAACAAATGTACTTTATTTATTTTTCTCTGGTATTTAACAAGTTACGTTGTCTCAGACAAACAATAAGACGATCCAATCGACTATCCCAACATATATCGATTCTTAATTATTCAAACTCTAAAAACATATACTCTTGAAAATAATGACAAATAATTCTTATCCCAGGGTTCGTATAGTTCTTTGAACCATTAGTAAGGCCAGGTAAAACGCATAATTAAGGTTGTTCAATTTACAAAATAATATTATTTACTTAAATTACAATGGAATGAAAATAAGTTGTTTTTTACCAAACCGACGAAACTTCGGCTGGCGGTGAACGTTTGTCAACAGTGTATCTGGCCAAAATGCGGGTTATCTCGTCTTCCTCCAGTGGAACTGCTCTGATTTTCAATAAAATTGATGATGGTGTGTACTTGGTAAATCCTCAGGAGATCTTCTGGCTTCTATTCTTCTTTTGCGGTCTTCACAAGTCTTGGTCCCAGTGAATTGGAATTAGGATAGCTTCTGCTGCCAATGAAGGTTATTTCGTCCAACCGAGTCTTCTGTATTTCCAATAATCCCGTTAATTCAGGTTTTAACTCTTTACTGGTCTTCGATTTATAGCATGAAATGGTTTAATACCAAATTCAGCGGAATTATTTAGTGAATGAGGTGAGATGCTTTCAATTCTCTTTTATTGTATTCATTGATAATTTAGAGGGTTATTTAATTTGTATGATTCATTAACATTCAAGTATAATTGTTTTGCAAAAATGCTTTTTCAATTTGGATATATATTTTCTTTATATTTATTCATATATTTTAAACATATCGGTCCATCTCAATCTAATAACTTGTAACAATCAGAACGAAATCATCCAAAATCAACAACTTCTTATATATCCGTTGCCTTAACAACCACGTTTTCTATATATCCTTGAGCCGGCATTATAGAATATTACTACTCCTTTCCAATAAAATACTCCATGCTTGGATTAATCTTGAATCACATAAAATTCTCCCCTAACCTTCCTTACTAAACAGTAAATGTTTTACTAGAGTTTCGTTGGACTGGGTTTACTAAAAAGGTATTAATTTCCTTTCACTAATATGGAATTTAGGCCTATAGATTCATTTACAACCATTATAACATTATTTGGTTTTTTTTTTAACTTAATTTTCTTTTTTACCTGACCTACTGTACAATTAATTATTGGTTACATAGTTAATTACATGAATTTTAATTTACTGGTGGTTATTTGTTTTTATATTAATTAACTGGTTCTGGAACCCTTTATTAATTTATGACATAATTGTCAGAACTACTTGTTAGACTTGAAACACTGGTCACACTCCTGATCCAGTTTATAAACATTAATTAGAATAACAGTATTTTTCAATTTTATACAATACTGACAACTTAGTATAGTGCCTAACACTGGTAACTATACTGGGCTGTATAAAAACAAATCTAATATAAATATAAACATAATTATTGATTAAGTATTATTATCAAACAACATCATTTCATTTTTAACATATTCAACATACAATATAAATACTCTGTAGACCTTAACATGTCACAGTACAAAACAAACATTTCATTACATCCAATCATTCATTGGTCTGGCTCTTTTACATTTAATATTAGTCATTGACCCCTTTTTACTTGAGTTACTTCTCAAACACATGAACTATTGAACAACCTTAAGTCAGGGTATGGTCCTTGACCATATTTCAATCAATTTTTTTATGTAATGTTGGGGAACCTCAACTATGTTACGTTACATAACACCCCCCCTTCGAAATAAGTTTATTTTGGTATAAACAAAGTTTAGCAAGAAATAAACTCCTAACTTGTATCTGGCCAATTGGTTTCTTATTTATAGTACTTTTATATTTCAGAATTATCCGTTATATTATTATCATTTCTTCGTTCCTTCTTAAAATCAATTATTTCCCAAGTTTAAATCTTATTTCTATAATCATTCTTGTGACATTCTTTATTAATTATACATTTTCGATCTGGTTTTATTTGATTCTCTATATTTATTTGTTAGTTTTCCCTCTAATATTTAATTTTCCTAAACCTCCCTTACATTATAACTGGAATCGAATCGGTGGTGCTCTATCGGCTAACCAATTACCGTCGTCCGTTACATACTTTCTGGGATCAGAGGAACATCATCTCTGCCCAGTTAAATGAGTGCTGGAATATTCTACAGTCAATCTTCATTAATAAACCTCGTAAGGTAGTCATCATGTGACCTTCAATAAAATAATAAATAATAATCATATTCTAGGGATTATTCACTGTACTTTAACTCAAATCATATTATTTCTTCATATTAATTCTTCCTTCTCTGATACACTTTTTCTCTCCAATACTTGGCTATTTTATTGACATTTATTAATTGGTTTTTTTTTTTACGGATAATTCTTAAATATTCGTTTTTTCTTTTCATGTGATCCTTTTGAGGGTTCCATTTCGGCTTCTTCATTCTCTTATCTTCATTGGCTCATATTCCTTTGTGATCAATACAGCTGGTTATGAGATTTTGGTCAGTACTATACATTACATTATGTAGTTATATTCTTCTGGCACAATCATTATTATTCTTTTTACATTCTAAATTACATTTCTCACTATTATGTTATATTAGATAAACTCATTTCGTCTTTTGGTTTTGATGATTTTTTATTAGGTTGAATCAGTGTTATTTATTTATTTTTTTTCATATTAGTTTAAAGCAATTTCTTCTAAATTGTATAGTAAGGTGTTCTTACTTATTTTTCGACTTTGGTTGTTTTTTTTTTTTATCTTCAAAATTCTCTTTCTTATATACCTCATAAATTGTTTTCTTAAATACTTGTTTGTAAGTTGGGCTTACTTCATTTTTTTGAATTTTGGGGTTTTAGTCTCTTCACTTTAAATTATACTGTTTCTGAATAATTATTGAGTAAGTTGTTCTTACAGTTTCTTTAGAATTTTGGGTTTGTACACTGTTGATCTCTGCCGTTATGTAAATTATTTCGTTACTGTTTTTTCTTGGATTTCCGTCTTCTTCTTCCAACAACTCGTCCCTTAAATTTTTCAAGTAGTTACTACAAATTATTGTGATACATTTATTATTTTTACTGTGATTTCTTATGTCGTTAAACCCGATAGAGTGGTTCAGTGAGGGTCCTGCTGGTGTTTTCACTGCCGTGTGATGTTTAAAATCGGCTCGGATTCTTCGTCTCCTCTGCCGGTTTGGTTCGTTTGACTTATTTCATTTTCCGTTGACCTGGGTTCCGGCCGTTGGCGGTCTTCTTCGTAATTAATCCGGCGGTAGTCCTCCTGACTCCGACTTCTGCCCCTATTAGTTCTAGTCTCCCTTCTATCGTTATTATTGTACTGGTTCCAGTCGGTGTCCCTATCAAAACTTCGACGTCCTTGGTAGTATGTCCTCCCGTTATAATTGTCGTACGCCCCCACATAATTAACTCTTCTGTAGTTTTGGTTTTGGTTATTCGGGTTACGGTTACTGTTATCATAATTTCGGTTGTTCGTGTTCTGATTCTGGTAACTTGGGTTATACGACCGGTTATATTGGTTGTTCGGAATACTCTGTCTATTCCCGTAATTATTTCCGTTGTTCCTTGGGCTGTTGTTGTTATTTTGCCGTTGGTACGCCTCATTACCATAATTACCCGGCCTGCCATTATAGTTCGTCCGGTTTTTCGTCTCATGACTGTTATGGTTATTGTTTCTATTGTTATAGTCTGGGAAATCCCTGTTCCCGTACCGGTCGTTTCTCTGACGACTCCTTCGATAATGTACCTCACGCTCGTGCTCTTCCAATAGCGTTGACATGGCCTGTATAGTTTTTATTTGTCCACCCGATCGTGCTATTGATATACCGTTATCATAGTGGTATGCTAACCTGGTGACGAGAATTTCCTCTGGGATTTTTGGTTCAAGATGTCTTGCCAAACATACTTTTCCCAGGAAGTAGGCGGTAAATGTTGTTCCCCTGCTGGCGTCATATCTTCCATAACTGATGCTCTCCCTTACTACGTTCTGGGTGGCGTCTGACCAGTACCTGGCTTTAAAAGCTATTTTAAATTCTTCGTAGCTTCGTATCTCGTGCCTGGTGGCTGTCCACCAGTTATCATAAGTTTCTTTAAAATGTTCGTCTAAATAACGACGAATTATTGGCCACCTGTTTTCACCAGTTCTCATGATTTGTTCGCCGACCCGTTCCAAGAATTCCATTGGATTTCTCCTGTATGCCTTAAAGTTGATGGTCTCCCGGTCGTCTATATGTTGTGTATATGGGACAGTGATCGATCGGTTGTCAACTGACCGTTGTAGGTTCTCGATTCTATCCTGGTTACGTTGTCCTTGCTCCTGTACTTCATTCATGACCGTATCTAAATTTCGATGCTGGTTTCCGCAATCTGTTCGTATTGATTCCACTTGAATTCGGTTTTCTTCTTCTATATGGCCTAGCTTGACCTCTAGTTCAGCTCTATTTCGTGTAATAACTTCATCGGTCGCTTTCAGTTTTCTATTTGTTTCCGCTATGTCCTGTTTTCTTTCACCGTCGTTCTTAACTACCTTCTGGCTGATTGCCTCACTAGCGTCCTCAATTTTCTTATTGATAGCTTGTCTTAATACTTCATTCTGTTTATCAACATTTTCCCTTATTTCCTTGTTAGAATGCTCAATTCTCTCATCGATTCGTATTAGATTATCCTCATTGATTTTCTCAAGATCTGCTTTCATTCGTTTATTGTTTTCCTCAAGTTTTTCGTTCATTAGTTTGTTATCGTCTTGAATCTGTCTCAAATTCTCGTCATTCTTGTCAAACTTTTCATTCATTTGTTTAATTAAATTTTCGCTCAAAATTTCGTTTTGTTTTCTTGAGTTCTCATTAATACTGTTTATTTTATTTTCCAGCTTTTCTGAATTTTCATTTATACTGTCTATCTTTTCATTGATTTGTCTAAAATCGGCCTTCAATCGTTCATTATTTTCATTTATGGTTTGCCTTAAAAGTTCACTAGTACTTTCCTTAATACTGTCTATTTTTTCATTAGTTTGTCTATTATCTTCTTTGATTAATTCCCATAATTTTTGTAAATCTAGGCCTCCTCTGGCTTCCTCTTTATCTGGTTGGTCCCCTTGGGCATCTTCTTCTACTATTTCCGTTTCCGTATCCATAACTATTTCGGTTTCTTCTGTATCACCTGTCTGTTGATCCATTTCACTGTCCGTGATTAATTCTATTTCTTGTTCCTGTCCACCTTCTTCCTTCTCCTTCTCTTCTGCCCTCTTCTTCGATCTGCCTCTGGTATTAAGCATTCCTGTGCCTCTAATGGTTGCCTGCTCAAGTTAAGTAACAAATAATATGATTTTTTACTTAACTAAAGCCCACTCGTTGAGCGCCAATTTGTAATATAACTTACTAAGGTAGGCGTCCTCGTTTTCGTTTAAGCCCCACGTTGGAGGCGGCAATTTGTAATAAACTACGTATGGTGAGTCCTTCTTTAATCAGTCCCCCTCCTAGGAGTCGTCAATTTGTTATGGAATAAGTATGTTGGGTACTAGCGGTGAAACGTCCGTCTTATTCAAACCCCACTGTTGTAACCAATTTTGTAGAGAACTACTTGTTAATTATGTGAGGACGTATGTTATAGTGTATGATACCAGCTGGAGACGTCAAATTGTAAAGAAATCTTGTCTATGGGTGTAATTAGTTATAAGAGACTCCTGTGTAACAAATGCCAAGTAATACGTTGTAGGTGGCGATTCGTAACAATTAAAATGCTGTTACCTGGTTTAATTAATATGTTATTAACTAATATACCTTTCGGTGTGACCGGTGAAACCCTCAGAACATAGATTATTAAGTCAACAAAATTAGAATTATGTTCCTGAATTTATAATGGTATTATTCTATAGACTTAACTTAGTTCTCAGTGGTTGTTTAATATGAGCAAAATATATGGAGTATTTACTGAATGTAAGTGATATTTGTTTCAACCCTAGTCACTCAATGATAAAAATTTCGTTCAAATTTAGTATTAATAAACCAGTTAGTTCAACAATCTCCCGTCCCACCAGCTGCAAATTTTAAGCGCTGTTACTAGAAATAAGTGTACTTATAGGTTAGTTATTCGGAGTGTTTGTATCAATCTGTTTATAAATTATTACACCAACTACATATAGTATTTTCTCTGCAATGACTAAAACGTTATCTCATACAACAAATGTACTTTATTTATTTTTCTCTGGTATTTAACAAGTTACGTTGTCTCAGACAAACAATAAGACGATCCAATCGACTATCCCAACATATATCGATTCTTAATTATTCAAACTCTAAAAACATATACTCTTGAAAATAATGACAAATAATTCTTATCCCAGGGTTCGTATAGTTCTTTGAACCATTAGTAAGGCCAGGTAAAACGCATAATTAAGGTTGTTCAATTTACAAAATAATATTATTTACTTAAATTACAATGGAATGAAAATAAGTTGTTTTTTACCAAACCGACGAAACTTCGGCTGGCGGTGAACGTTTGTCAACAGTGTATCTGGCCAAAATGCGGGTTATCTCGTCTTCCTCCAGTGGAACTGCTCTGATTTTCAATAAAATTGATGATGGTGTGTACTTGGTAAATCCTCAGGAGATCTTCTGGCTTCTATTCTTCTTTTGCGGTCTTCACAAGTCTTGGTCCCAGTGAATTGGAATTAGGATAGCTTCTGCTGCCAATGAAGGTTATTTCGTCCAACCGAGTCTTCTGTATTTCCAATAATCCCGTTAATTCAGGTTTTAACTCTTTACTGGTCTTCGATTTATAGCATGAAATGGTTTAATACCAAATTCAGCGGAATTATTTAGTGAATGAGGTGAGATGCTTTCAATTCTCTTTTATTGTATTCATTGATAATTTAGAGGGTTATTTAATTTGTATGATTCATTAACATTCAAGTATAATTGTTTTGCAAAAATGCTTTTTCAATTTGGATATATATTTTCTTTATATTTATTCATATATTTTAAACATATCGGTCCATCTCAATCTAATAACTTGTAACAATCAGAACGAAATCATCCAAAATCAACAACTTCTTATATATCCGTTGCCTTAACAACCACGTTTTCTATATATCCTTGAGCCGGCATTATAGAATATTACTACTCCTTTCCAATAAAATACTCCATGCTTGGATTAATCTTGAATCACATAAAATTCTCCCCTAACCTTCCTTACTAAACAGTAAATGTTTTACTAGAGTTTCGTTGGACTGGGTTTACTAAAAAGGTATTAATTTCCTTTCACTAATATGGAATTTAGGCCTATAGATTCATTTACAACCATTATAACATTATTTGGTTTTTTTTTTAACTTAATTTTCTTTTTTACCTGACCTACTGTACAATTAATTATTGGTTACATAGTTAATTACATGAATTTTAATTTACTGGTGGTTATTTGTTTTTATATTAATTAACTGGTTCTGGAACCCTTTATTAATTTATGACATAATTGTCAGAACTACTTGTTAGACTTGAAACACTGGTCACACTCCTGATCCAGTTTATAAACATTAATTAGAATAACAGTATTTTTCAATTTTATACAATACTGACAACTTAGTATAGTGCCTAACACTGGTAACTATACTGGGCTGTATAAAAACAAATCTAATATAAATATAAACATAATTATTGATTAAGTATTATTATCAAACAACATCATTTCATTTTTAACATATTCAACATACAATATAAATACTCTGTAGACCTTAACATGTCACAGTACAAAACAAACATTTCATTACATCCAATCATTCATTGGTCTGGCTCTTTTAAATTTAATATTAGTCATTGACCCCTTTTTACTTGAGTTACTTCTCAAACACATGAACTATTGAATAACCTTAAATCAGGGTATGGTCCTTGACCATATTTCAATCAATTTTTTATGTTACGTTGGGGAACCTCAACTAAGTTACGTTACAATATTATTTCACTAATCGTTCGGTATAATATTAAATTTTGTTTATGCAAATTATGAATTTTACGCTTTGTAAATTATGGCAGTTATGGCAAAATTTTACACGGTGTCTGAACGGTTCCCACGATATTGGCCACTTAACGCCAAACTGAAGCGCCAGGCGTCAGCTATATTTTTACATATGTCGCTGATTCATGTGACTTCTGGTTCACGTTCAGTACTTAAAAAACTGTGTAAAATCTGCCACCCTCGTTTGCATAATTTAACCTGTCTGTCGTTTACACATGTACACATACACACACACGCAGACTGATACACAGGCGGTCGCATGTCGTTCTGACGTCACCTCTGCCGGTCAGCGCGTGTCATTTTCTCCCCTTCGTTACGTTTAAAAACCAACTATGCTATGTGCTTCCATATGCATGCTTACTTACAATATTTGATTTATTTAAAATTAAATACTACGTTTATTTCTTTCATTATTTCTTATATCTAAAGTATATTTATTACTTTATTTTTATTAAATACATCTTATATATTTCATATGTGCTTTCGTATGCTATCATACCTCAGTCAGGGGTTAATACATATACTTATGCTAAACGTATCGTTGCAATATATATATATATACACATATATATACATATATATATATATTATAACGAAACATTGTTATCAATGTTTATCGTTCTAACTGGAGTACGCATAATAAGCGTTATCTGCTACAATTGTACATTTAGAAGGGTACAGATAAGATTTTATATAGCGAGCCAAAACGAGCATCTCTCTCATTCATAAAGTATTCGTTGAGTCGTACACACGGAACGATACGCTGCAGAAGACGCTTCAATGAGACCGGCAGACACCTGAGTTACTACAACTACGTACTACGGACATCAGACTATACCCGAGGCCAGAGACGCTGTGTCCATGACGATAAAGGAACGACGCCTAGCCTAGCTGTTCATACACCGCTAAGCGACGCTGACGGAGGTTTCGAGAGGAATAGCTGTACTCAACGCCGACGCCTGAGACCCGTGTACATCTGTGTAACATGAAATCATCAAAACAGGTGACCTGATATGGTTCAGGGTTCATAATAAGGTTGTAAAACACAACAAGTAAATGAAAAGCCGCTATAAACGAAATTGAACAGTTTTAAATAATTGATAAACATTTTTTTATATAGGCGGTATGACTAAAGCCTAAAGACACTTTTAAATGTTGTACTGTATATCATATAGAGACATTTATTCAAAAAGACAGAACATTTAGATAATGTGTGATTATTATAATAATATGTTAATAAGAGTGCAGAAAGACTCTAAGCAAATGTTTTCATGAGATTGTGCACTGTATAAAAAATTATATTTGATAAATTAAATGTGATAAATTAAGGGAGAGTGCAGAGAAGCTCTAAGAGTGTTATCAAGATATTAGATGTCACAAATTTTATTGTTTCATATTAATTATTGTTGATAGCCAAGCAGGCTGAAGAGTAGAAT
This sequence comes from Magicicada septendecula, assembly GCA_034769895.1. Lineage (NCBI taxonomy): Eukaryota > Metazoa > Arthropoda > Insecta > Hemiptera > Cicadidae > Magicicada > Magicicada septendecula. The sequence continues at coordinate 408,159,701 of CM068373.1, forward strand.
AATTAAAAGGGAGTTACCCTTAATAAAAGTGTTTATATTAATAATAATTACCATAGAGATAACAATAAATATAACCCTTGTTATATTCATTTAAAAAGTTCGTATTTTATTTTCTCATGTATAAAGAACAGGGTTACGGATTTCATAGAATGAAATCAATTCAGTATTTCCATTTTATTAAATAATTATAATTCAATATAACAAAAATGATTTTTATAAATGAATTATAATTACCGGCAGACAGTGTGAAACTGCCCATATATGTGTGTATATTTCCATGTTATATGTTTTGTGTATATACTGTGTATTGTATGTCTTATTTTCAGGAACTTATAAATTATGTACTAAGATATATGATTTTAATAAGTGATTGTTAGACGTAAGCATTATAACAATATATCTCTAGAGAAAATATGTGTAAAGTAATATTCAAGAAAGAATATAAATTGGTGGAACCCGCCGTAAATAGTGTTAAATATTTGAAATTCTTTTTATTATTATGATTTGTTTAAAGATAAGTACCTTGAGGGTGACAATTATAATCATTGGAAAGATAGACTAAAAAAGGTAGTTTTCATTTATTCACAATTTATACAACTCAGCTTCCTAAAATAATTCTTTTGGAAACACATCGTCCCAACTCGTTACCTGATACCTAATAAGCCCAAATCCCACACCTAATAGCCGGCAAAGCAGAAAAGTACCATATACTGCAGGTAAGTGTTGGCATGATATACCCTAACCAGGTCCATGTAAAACTCATAATCCATAATGAAAGAAATCATAAAAAGATGTGTTGCAAAAGAAAATGTCGCTTCCAACGTGGGGCCCGATTAAATAAATAAAAAAAAAACATAATACGAAAAAATTAAAAATTAGTAGGAATTAAATAAATATAAATTCACGTAGAACAAATATTTAGAGTTGATGTGTAATTATTATAAAACGTGCATTTATATGTTGAATGTAGCTGATAAGAACGTACAGTTAGCGTTATCAGTAGAGTAAACAAAGGGGAGCTTAGATAAATATTGTGGTTATCAGAAACTGATACTACAGGCGCCCAAGATAACGGTTGTATGTTGATGAATAAATGACTACCAATATTTAATAATAATCCAATTAATTAATAATATACAAATTAATAATTAATATTTTAAAATCGGTTCACCAAATTAAAATTAAACATGGCACATAAACAAGAGGTCAGTTTAGCCGACACAATGAAGAAGTTAGAAGCCAGCAACGTTGAAAACGTAAAAAGGTTTGAAGAAATAAAAACTAGTGGTGCTGAAACTATGAGAAGATTGGAAGCAAGCACGTCAGAAATTCAGAAACTATACGCGTATAATGCTGAAAGTAAGGTAGAAATTATGGAACGAATGGAGACCTTAGAAGGTAAAGTTAAAGAGTCTCTAAAACAACAAGCGGTGGTGATGAATGAAAATTTCGAAGAGCAGCGAAAAAGACTACAACAAAATTTTAAATCTATGGCCGACACACTGGACCAGAAACTCGAAAAAATTACGCATCGACAAGATACCAAGATACAAGTCATCAGCGAGTTGGTGCAGAGTAATGTCAGGAAGACCATGAAAATTGAAGAAGAAACAAAAAGTCTCGCCGCAGCAGACGACACCATCAAGAAATCTATCCAACACCATGACAACAGGGTAGATCAGCTGGAAGTCAAGTTAAAAGGTGAAGTAGACCGACTTACACGAGAAGTGAGAAGACTACCAACACAAGCGTTAGTATACTCGACCGTACCTAGAGAAGAGAGACCCATTAACTATTTTAGAGGATCCAGAGGGGAAAATCCCATTGAATTTCGTATCAAATGTGAGAAAGAAATGGATAGTATTGGATCTATTCTCAGTGACAAAGATAAAATAGACTTTGTAAGCCGTTACTTAAAAGATGCAGCAGCCAGTTGATTCACGATGGTGAATGACGATTTAAAAACGTATGAAGAATTTAAACTAGCATTCGAACGGAGGTATTGGAATGAATACATACAAATGAGAATACGAAATACACTGGAATTTGGTAAATATAATCCAGGTAAGCTGTCTGAAGATGAATACGTCATTATGTTAGTAGAAAGGAGTAAACATTTACGTCCCACTTTAACACAAAAAGAATTAGTCATTAAGCTTGCTAATCATTTCAGCAGGAACATCCAACTAGCTATACATGTTCAGAGTATAGCTACCATTGAAGATCTATTAATACTTTTAACACAGATGGAGGGTATAATCCGTGAACGAGACCCACCAAGAGGAGTTCAGCGAGATAACCGGAACCAAAATCAAGATAGAGGTACGTGGTATTCGCAAAGATATCGCCAAGAAGATAAAGGCAGAGAAGATAGACGTACAGACGATGGAAAATATCCGAAAAACAAAAATGTATCATATGATAGACGCCATGAAGATGGACGAACATATGAGAAGCAGGAGCAAAATAATGAAAGAGGTAATTACAAAGGAGGTTACCGATGGCCGAATTCGTCGAAACGATTTTCGAAACCATGGACATCCGATAGAAATGCAAATACGCAGGCGATTACCGTTGAGAAAAAACAGAAAGAGACACCGAGAAACACTGATGAACGTAATAAACCGTCCACATCGAAGACTGAAAATCAATGACTACATTCTGGAGTCTGTATAGGAGGTATATTCCCACCTGATCTTAGGGAAGAATTATTTATGACCGATAAAATTAATCCAATAAATAATACTGTATGTCCACAAATAAAACTGTATGTTAATAATGTACCTGTTAACGCATTAGTTGATACAGGGAGTGAGGTCACAATTATCAATAGTGCATGGGTAAAAATTCATAATGCTCATTTTAAAAATGTACCGAAGTTGCCTACACGGGAGATACAAATAACTACAGCCAATAAATCGATGGAAAAAGTAAACCATCAGATGTATGTTAGTATTACCTGTCAAGGATTAGAGATAGAATTACCTGTACTGATAGTTGATAAGCTAATATATGACTGCATTCTGGGAGTGGATGCGCTAGACCGACTAAATGCTGTTATCAATATGAAAGATGGAGAATGACATGTACAGTTAATAATATATGTAAAACTATAGATTTAAGAGCACCTGTTAAAGAACAGAATCCTCCACAACCGGAAATACTTAAAATTAGTAGACCCAAGATCACATTAGCCGAAGAACGGATACATCCAGAAGAAGTAGAAGATCAGCCAGGAGAACAACACATAAATGATCTGTTAGAAGAATATGAGGACATCTTTAGCGAAGTACCAACTCAAACTCACGTCTACCAGCATCGAATTAAGGTAACTGACCCGTCCAAGTTCGTCAGACGCACATATACGATTCCAATGAAATACGAGGAGCAGGTAGATCAAGAAATTCAGCGTATGTTAGATAACAATGTCATCCGCAGATCACATAGCAATTACCTGAATCCACTTGTAGTAATCAAGAAAAAAGATGATGCGATTAGACTGTGTATGGATATGCGTAACCTTAACAACGTTGTTGAAAAGATGTACGACTGCGCTCCAAATGCTGAAGAGTTATTTGCTAAATGTGAAGGAGCTAGATATTTAACAAAATTAGACCTTACTTCTAGTTTCTGGCAGATACCAATACAAGAGAGTGACCGCAAGTATACGGCGTTCCTCTACAAAAACAAGACCTATGAATACAACGTAGTACCGTTTGGATTAAGCACTAGCTTGTCTGCTATTGTACGATGTCTAGAAAATGCACTTGGAGAGGAGGTGTCACCTTACACAATGGTATTTGTAGATGACATACTCGTCGTGTCGAAAACTATTCAGGAACATGTAAATCAATTACGAGTTATTTTTGAGAAATTTAGAGTAGCCAAAATTTCCCTCAATTATAAAAAATGTGAATTCCTAAAAACCAATATCAAGTTCCTTGGTCATATTATATCCGAACGAGGTATCAAACCTGATCCTATCAAGATCCAAAGTATCCTAAATTTCCCTATTCCTAAAAATGTAAAAGGAGTAAGAGCTTTCCTAGGATTGACTGGTTATTATCGACGCTTCTCATCTGACTATGCAGCAACAGTAAAACCTCTGCTGGAGTTAACACAAAAGAAGAGAAAATGGAGATGGGAGCAGCATCACACTGAAGCAGTGGATCGAGTCAAAACATTGTTTAAACAAAATTTAATGCTACACCATCCGAAGAAAGACGGCGATTATGTGCTATATGCAGACGCAAGTCAATATGCAATGGGAAGTGTATTGTATCAAAAAGACTCAAAAGGAGACTTAAGGGTCATCGCCTATGCCAGTCGTGTATTCCGAGGAGCGGAGATTGAGTACTGCACTACAGAAAAGGAAGTACTAGCTATTGTATATGCATTATCCCAGTTCCGATTCTATCTATGCGGAACTCATTTTGAAATTGATACAGATCATCAGGCTTTATCTTTCCTATTAACATGTAAGGTAAAGAGTGCGAGGTTGATGCGGTGGATACTTGCCATTGGGGAATATTCTTTCACCATTAAATACTGCAAAGGCAAAGACAATGAAGTAGCTGATACCTTAAGCCGTTATATAGAAGAAAAAGAAGAAACACATGAAGCTAAACCACAAGATGTCAGGGTACTTAGCAACATAACATACAAACCCGAGAGAGAAGTACAAGAATTACTACGTAATCTCGCTAGAGAGCAAGATAAAGATCAGCGATTACAGAATATAAAAAATAATCCGTTACCTATAAATTATTGTGTGAAAGATGGAATTTTATTTAAGCTTATTAATTATGATTGGAAAGTTGTGCTATCTCATGACATGTTACTGCAATTAATTATGCCATGTCATCGTAGTCTAGCTCATGCATCTCCATTGAAGTGCTATTTAACTATGAAAGAAGCCTTCACCTGTAATAATATGTTCAGAAAAATTAAAATAATTGTTAGGAAATGCCATGATTGTCAAACAGCCAAACATCCGAATTTAAACACTTGCGTTGAAATGGGGAGTATCAGAACTAAGAAGAAGGGGGATATAGTTGCACTTGATTTCCTTGGACCACTCCCGCGATCAAGTCGTGGGTACCGCCATATAATTGTGACGGTAGATGTGTTTACCAAGCTAGTAAAGTTATATGCTGTACGAAGACCCACCATGAAATCTGTTCTGAACGTCATCACCCAGAAGTATATACCAAAGTATGGAAAAATGGATAAAGTGTTGACAGATCAAGGTAAGCAGTTTGGTAATAAATTATGGAAGGACGCATTGACAAGACAAGGTATAAAACCTATACTTACATCCATAAGGCATCCACAAACTAATCTTGCTGAAAGAATAAATAGAGAGTTAGGCAAGTACATGAGGTTATATTGCTACAATCAACAGAGTAAATGGCCTGACTATCTACAATTTTTCGAAGATGCAATGAATCACAATTATAGTGAAGCTACAGGATACACACCGTTAGAATTAAGTGAGAATAAAATACCTAAAAGATTCTGGCACAACATGATAAATAAACCGGAAAATTATAATGTAGATTTGCCAATTCAAATAAAAATAAACAGAGCTGAACGACAGTTATATCATCAAGCAGGTAAAAGGAGAGACCGGTATAATAGAACTCACCGATTGACAAGATTCCAGATTGGTGATAAGGTATTGATAAAGACAAATCCTGTGGGAAGTAGTATATTAAACACTTCCAAGAAATTCTTCAGATTATTCTGTGGCCCATATGAACTAAGGAGTCGTCTAGGACCACACACCTACATGGTATATGACCCAGTGAAGCAAAAGGACGTCGGAAAGTACCATGCGTCATCTCTGCGTCATTATATCCAATAATACCCATATGTGATTGTTACTTTAACATAAGATTTTATATTCTTTCTAATAAACATGTAATATAACTGACTGTGTATGTACTAAACATAAAAAAAAAAAAAAATGTTCTGTAAAGCCCAAACAATTTTTTTTTAAAGCAAGTGGGGGAGTGTTATAACGAAACATTGTTATCAATGTTTATCGTTCTAACTGGAGTACGCATAATAAGCGTTATCTGCTACAATTGTACATTTAGAAGGGTACAGATAAGATTTTATATAGCGAGCCAAAACGAGCATCTCTCTCATTCATAAAGTATTCGTTGAGTCGTACACACGGAACGATACGCTGCAGAAGACGCTTCAATGAGACCGGCAGACACCTGAGTTACTACAACTACGTACTACGGACATCAGACTATACCCGAGGCCAGAGACGCTGTGTCCATGACGATAAAGGAACGACGCCTAGCCTAGCTGTTCATACACCGCTAAGCGACGCTGACGGAGGTTTCGAGAGGAATAGCTGTACTCAACGCCGACGCCTGAGACCCGTGTACATCTGTGTAACATGAAATCATCAAAACAGGTGACCTGATATGGTTCAGGGTTCATAATAAGGTTGTAAAACACAACAAGTAAATGAAAAGCCGCTATAAACGAAATTGAACAGTTTTAAATAATTGATAAACATTTTTTTATATAGGCGGTATGACTAAAGCCTAAAGACACTTTTAAATGTTGTACTGTATATCATATAGAGACATTTATTCAAAAAGACAGAACATTTAGATAATGTGTGATTATTATAATAATATGTTAATAAGAGTGCAGAAAGACTCTAAGCAAATGTTTTCATGAGATTGTGCACTGTATAAAAAATTATATTTGATAAATTAAATGTGATAAATTAAGGGAGAGTGCAGAGAAGCTCTAAGAGTGTTATCAAGATATTAGATGTCACAAATTTTATTGTTTCATATTAATTATTGTTGATAGCCAAGCAGGCTGAAGAGTAGAATAATTAAAAGGGAGTTACCCTTAATAAAAGTGTTTATATTAATAATAATTACCATAGAGATAACGATAAATATAACCCTTGTTATATTCATTTAAAAAGTTCGTATTTTATTTTCTCATGTATAAAGAACAGGGTTACGGATTTCATAGAATGAAATCAATTCAGTATTTCCATTTTATTAAATAATTATAATTCAATATAACAAAAATGATTTTTATAAATGAATTATAATTACCGGCAGACAGTGTGAAACTGCCCATATATGTGTGTATATTTCCATGTTATATGTTTTGTGTATATACTGTGTATTGTATGTCTTATTTTCAGGAACTTATAAATTATGTACTAAGATATATGATTTTAATAAGTGATTGTTAGACGTAAGCATTATAACAATATATCTCTAGAGAAAATATGTGTAAAGTAATATTCAAGAAAGAATATAAATTGGTGGAACCCGCCGTAAATAGTGTTAAATATTTGAAATTCTTTTTATTATTATGATTTGTTTAAAGATAAGTACCTTGAGGGTGACAATTATAATCATTGGAAAGATAGACTAAAAAAGGTAGTTTTCATTTATTCACAATTTATACAACTCAGCTTCCTAAAATAATTCTTTTGGAAACACATCGTCCCAACTCGTTACCTGATACCTAATAAGCCCAAATCCCACACCTAATAGCCGGCAAAGCAGAAAAGTACCATATACTGCAGGTAAGTGTTGGCATGATATACCCTAACCAGGTCCATGTAAAACTCATAATCCATAATGAAGGAAATCATAAAAAGATGTGTTGCAATATATATATATATATATATATATATATATATATATATATATAAAAGTGAATCTTTTTTATAAAATACTTTGCATTGAAATTTGTATACCATTATCAGTAAAATAAAAGACAATATCATTACGTCTTTTGGCAAGCTACACAGCTTAACTTCCAAGAGTATATAAGAGTAACTGTTTTGCTAAATCGCATTCATCATTTATGTCTTCTACTGAACAATGTTCTTGACCCGTTGTGGAGGTACAATTCATTCAGTAAACCATTATCGCATTTCCATTATATTTTCAAACAAGTACACCATTCTATTTTAAGTGGAGACTAGTGTGTCCCAATAACCACTAAAAAGAGTTCAGAAATATAATATATTGATGATCTTGTTATCAGGTAGCAGTGAGTATTTCTTTAAATAACGATTGTAGTGTAAAAGAACAAAAACTCACTAAAATTACTGTAATATAGTCTACGTGTCTATGCTTACTGATATTAGTTATATAAAATAAATTATTGTAATAACTTATAAGTTATTATAATATAAGTTATTATATTATAAGTTATTTTCAGAGGCTACGTCTTGAAAATTTGTAGTTGAATCCAAAGCGGATGGCTTGATGCACTGAAATCAGATTACATTTATAAAGATACGTTACAGTATTTAAAAGTATACAGACCTTATTGAAATCAATATATTTATATAAAATAATATTTAAAAATTAATACTATGGCGAAGAAAGGGTTTTAACTCTCCCGAAAGATTATATACAGCTCCTAACGGGGTACAGTACTGCCACACTTTGTATTTCAAAACTGAATAAAAGAATTTTACATAACTGTCTAAAAAAAAATTGACGGTGGCTGAGTGTTTAATTCTTAAAATTGACGGTGGCAGATCTCTTCAGTTGAATTGATTTAATGCCGCCTACCACAGCAGAGTCGCTATAACCTGATTAGGTACATAAACTAATAAAGATTAAAAGTTGAGGGCTATTTAGTGCAAAAGTTGAAAACTAATTTTGGAGTTATTTTTCACAGATGCTAGTGAAACGAATATGAAAGTAAATGCTGAATATGGAAATATGCAATAGTGTAGTAAAAGCAGAAAAAATATTTGAGGTTTTTTAACAATTTTAGTAATACTTCTTGTAAAAATGTTAATATCATATATCAATAAAAATATGATATATATAATATAATTTAATAAAATATTTACGTCTAATCATCGAGATCAAAAGATTTTTAATGATTCATTTATATTTATTTCAAATGATGTTTTAAATATAATGTAAAGATTACTTACTAAATCTTTCATCACCGACTCAACAAAACGTAAATCTCCTGTTGGAGATTAAATCAATGTACAGTAATGTTACAATATTGTTTAAATATTATTCAAATATATATATTATATATATATTATATTCATTTCTCTAATTGGTAAATAATAAACGTATTATTTACTTTGTAAAAAACACGCGACCCTTAATTTTTAAACCATAATAAGAACTCAAATGTAACTTGTAGAGTAGGGTAGGGCGAATTCTTTTTTTCAATTTGCTTTACAGCGGAAAACTTGTCCCTAGGACAGATAAATAAAGTAAAAAGAATAAATAAAAATTTGGTTAATATCTTTCGGTTGCGTATCACCCTCAACCATCATAAAAACTGATCAATTTTAACAATTTTTTGTAATTAAAAAAACGAAACTTTTTCTATATAAGTCAAACGCTACAGCTTTAGCATAAAGAAATACATGGAAGATGAATAAATTAAAAAATCATAGATATTTCAACTTTTCTTGGTGGCGCATTTGCAGCTGAAAAGCGCATTTTTAAAATTAAAATTGCCAATTTTACATTTTGACAGTAAAAAGTTCATGATAAATGTTACAACCTCTGGCATTATGTCAGCAGTCTTTTACCCGTTATTTTTGGTACTCACTATATTAAATTCCCATTTGTGTGAAAACCTGGCATGAGTGATAGCGAAAGAAGCGTCGTTCTGATGAACCATCCCTGGACTTGGCACCAACGACTTTTTTGCCAAGTTTTCCAAGGTATAGCAAATCAAAAAAAAAAAAATAGTAATTAAACTTATTTCTTGGCCCACCCTATTATAGACATTGTGTACAATACAGCGATGAGTCGCACAAAGTCTGTGTGTAGAAGGCTCACGAGATTACGTTCCTGTGACGTATCACACAAGGTTGGACCGTACACCTGGTGCAAACATACTGTAAACAAACAACACTTAAACCAAACAACGGTATGTTTTCCATTGTATTATGTGCAGCGTTGAGTTTGCACTTGTGTCACGTTTCATTACACACAACAGCTGGTAACACACAGCTGTTACTTAATTACAAAGCACTGCGTAATTACTCTCATAACGTTGTTGGTTTACAATTCAACGATAAACTGCTTGCATTTTTGTAGAAGTTTACTTTAGGAAAGAAAAAAAGATTTACATCAGAAGGTGTAATATATTTAGAGTATATTAATTTGAGTGTAATCATAATTATTGTATATTAATTAATTATAAGTTAGTTTTTGTTAAAATACATAATTAATTAAGGTAGTATAATATATATGGGATTAAAAATACGTGTAAAATGTTTTATAAAATGTTTTCCTTGTTTTCCAATTTGGTAAGCTTATTTTAATTTCCTTGCCTGAAGTATCGAAAGTCGCCTCTAGACAGGGAAGAGCGGAAGTCTGCTGGCCTATAAGTCGAGTTTCTGCAAGGATCATATGCAGAATGTAGAAATTTTTAGTACATAAAAATCTTACCAGAATATAACGTGAATACGTGTAATATGATACAAACGCTTCTTTCAATTTGGAAGCAAAACGACTTAGTTTCTCCTTAAAATTAAAAAGAGGTTGGTTACTTGTAAGATCTTGTCTAAGAAATGTAAAGCTGTCACGGTAATAAATATTGTAGTGTACTTCAATGCGTTGTGAACACGAACTCCGTTTTCGGAAGAAAATTTAAAGTCTAGTAAAGACATATATGACGCTATTTATATTTATTTCACAACAATATCATAGGGGCGGCTCGTGACCGGGTTGCAAAGGTGCACAACCACCAGTTTTATTGACGGTGTTCATTAATATATATTAACAGTGTTAACAAGAATTTCCATTAGTGTGAGTACACGTATATACACCATGTCGGCCGAGCGTGGTGGTGCACTGGGCCTCTGCAACACGATAGTCATATTGCAGCGAGGTACAAGCGCTCAAATGCGAAACGCAGGCTATACGTGTACAATCACATGTCTCGGCTATACAAGGAAAGTGGTTGCACGACGGGCTGCAAGGTGAGGTGTGTGCACGGCCATTCCAACGTTACTCTCTCATTCTCTCTCTCATTCTCCACACTCCCCAACAAACTGTTCTCGCCAGTGTGGCCCGGCGTGTGTGCTTTATGACGCTGTTGTTTTCGGTTATCGTTAACAAATTGGCGGTTTATTAAAGTTCACTTTTTTTTTATTGTGAATGTCCGTGTTTGGTGCCCGTTGTAATAGGATTAATTAAGAATAACATTATAAATATGAATTCTGTTGTGAACCTAATAGATAAACCGTTTTCCCATCGCAGCCTCGAAGAAAAGATTGAAATTAAAAGGTTAGTACACCCTTTACCAGATTTAACAATTAAGTAAAATATTAAGTCAGGTACTAGGACATTTTGTAGAAAATTTAAGTCTGATTATTATTCAAAAACTGACTGGACGTGTGGTTGTGATACAAAGATGCACTGTTCTGTTTTCCTTGTTTGTTGTTTTGTGGAGAACAACTCCGGACTAAACCTGGTTTGACTGATATTAAACATTTAAGTAAACGTGTGAAAAAACATCAGGCTTCAAACGTACATATATAAAACGCTCTTCAATTAGCACGTGTTGGAACAGAACAGTTTGACTCACAGTATAGACGCAATATTGCCTTGCATAATGAAGAGGTGAATTAAATATTATTATGAATTGTGTTCGTTTTTGCGGATCTTTCGAGTTAGCTTTAAGAAGACACGACGAATCTGACATGTCGAGTAACCTTGGAATTTTTCGCGGCTTAATTGATTTTAGTGCAGAACTCGGTGTTGCTTTAAAAACTCATTTAGAAAGTCCCACTGTAAAGGTACGCCAAAAACGGCGCAGAATGAGCTTTTAAAAATAATGTTAGAGGTCTCTAGTGAGAAAATCTCACAGGAAATTAAAGAAACTAACTTTTAGCAGTAATTGCTGGTGAAACCAGTGACACTGCTGATATATTTCAGATGGCTATGGTTTACAGATGTGTTGTGAAAGGTAAACCTGTTGAAAGATTCTGGGGATTTTTCACACCTGAGAAACATGATGTCAAAACTCTAACGGCCTGCATTATTAAACAGCTTGAGTATCATAAAATTAACGAAACACCGGCAATACTGATTGCCCAGACTTACGATGGTGCATCCGTAATGGCTGGATCATCTGGTGGAGTTCAAGCTATTGTCAAAAAACATTTCCCAAAAGCAGAATATATACATTGTTACGCCTACCAGCTTAATTTAGTTTTGATGAATGCGGCGTCAATTAATCTGAGCGTTCGCGTTTTTTTTTTTTTTTGCAAGCTTACATACAGGGAATATGCACCTTTTTTCAAGTAGTCCTCAACGAACCAAGATGTTAGACGAAATTGTTAGAAAACGATTACCGCAATCTGTAACTACGAGATGGAACTTTCAATGTTGAAGTGTGAATACGGTTTTTCTGTACAGAAAACAAATTATATACAGTGTATGAGCAATATTCTAAGTGGAGATGAAATAAGAAATTATAACACAATAAATCAAGCAAATGGGTTCATAAAAACTCTCACCAGCAATACATTTTTGTTTTGGCTGTCTTTTTTTCACAAAGTGTGCCGCACGTCGAAATTTTATTTGGAAGCTTACAGAAAGCAGATATCAATCCCCTTACTCCTGAAAAATACATCTCTTCTTTTGAGAATAATGTACAAAAAATCCGAAAAGAAATTGATGAAGAAAGCACAGAAACAGAACCAGATCCCCCAACAGAAAAAGGAAATGTCAAGACAGTGAGTTGAAAAGAGAAGCAAAAGAAGTCTGTGATACCATCGTCTGTCAGTTTAAAGTCAGATTTGGCTTCGCTGGCCATGTAGTTTCTGCATCTCGATTTTCTGCAACGAATTTTCAGCAGCAGCAACATTGAAAACCGTTTGTGGGGTTTATCCATTCCTCAATTTAAAACAGTTGCGTGTGGAGCTTTCGACTATTTACAGCACAGACATATTTTCTTCTGCATCTGGTATTGTTTGTCTGTATGACTTTATTTGAGAAAGTAACCTTGAATCTACATTTAGTGAGTGTGCAAAATTATTAAACGTAAACGTGTTAGTCACTATTCCAATGACAACGGCTGAAGCCGAAAGTTTTTTCTCAACTCTAAAAAGAATAAAAACTTGTTTAAGGAACACAATGTGCCAAGAAAGACTTTCAGGCCCTTGCTATGTTTTCCATTGAACGCGAATTGATAATGGACATTCCAGACTTTAACCAAAAAGTAATAGACAAGTTTGCGTCAGGGAAGGACAGGAGAATGGATTTTCTTTTCCGATAAGGTAGGACCGATTTTCTGATTATTTTCTTTTTTTATTTATTTTATTTTTATTTTCTGATAATTTTCAAATATTTTGTCTCCTCTTTAGAATGATTATTATTTTTTACTTCAATGGTATATACTAGGAATTACAAAAACACTCAATATACTTTCACTATAAAATTTTATGTTTTATCCCAACCCCTCTTACACAACTCCAACCACACGTTACTGCAACCACCAAAATTTGGAACCACCAGCCGCCACTGCAATATCGTAATTAAAATATAATAGTTGTATTGTCATAAGTATTATTAAATATAAAAATAAGTTTAACAAAGAAGAAAATTTACATTAATTTACAGGAGATAATATAGGTCTCGTTAAAAAAAATTATTGAAACGCATCAAGACTTCAATTAATGGAGGTTGCTTTCTATTGAAAAAAATAGGAAGCCAATGGAGGTTTGACGGCAATGATTAATTTTGGTATATGTCCAGAATAACTGCTCGCTTAGCTGTGTCCCAAAAGGCTTTGACCGAGAAGTAAATATAGCCGTATCGTAATGGTTGAGTGGAAAATAAATAACCTTTATAGAGAACAAACCGTTGTGATCTCTTTTAGATACACATCAGTAGCATTTGGCTGTGCACAGACAAACACAATTATAAACATAATAACAGAAACCCAATTATACATGTATGCGTGTGTGTTTTTGTAGGCCTATAATGCAAAGATAGATATTTACATTTTTGTCTAAGCTAATATTTTTGTACGTATGTAAATAATATAAAAACGGTTAAAAATATTTGTATGTAGTTGTAAACGTCAACGGGCAGGCAAAAATCAAACAATTCTGAATGTGTTTGGTGACACCTATGCGTTACCTGTTTGGTGTGACCTTAAAGTGAGCTGTGCGTGTGTGTGTGTGTGTGCGTGCGTGTGTGTGTGTGTCTGTGTGTACAGTTTTTTCGACGCGTGTGTGTTTTCGGACGGCACACATCTGATTGTTCTGCAAACCGAATATATCTCTATGTACATGTGTTTCCTTGTTGTGAGTGAACTCCGGTTCAGACAGGTATAAAGACGAATAACGAAATATGTCTTATTAATAATATTTGGACATTATAAGTTACGCATAAGGAATCAATTAGTGCTATTGAAAGACATGTAAATTAACGCGTGTGTGTACGCAATTGTAGTGCAAAATACGCGAGAATAACTAAATTATTTAAACTGAAATTAACTACTACTGTAATTAATAAGTCACAAAGAATTATTTGCATATTACGAGTGAAAAATCGTGCATCTACAGCAACTACTGTTTTGGACATTCGCGATACCATTTATGAAAAAACAGACAAAAGTGATTTGGGTAAAAGTGACGCTATCCACGCTCAGGTCCAAGTCGAACAGGTTAAAGATGGTATTTTCCCACACCTAACGGGTCATTTTACAGAAGACTGTACATTGATCAGACAATTCCGAACGAGGGACAGACGCTAATAATTAACCAATATTGTTCCATGTACTTCTCAAGAGTCAGAACACTTGAAATAATTTCAGCTCTCATGTCCCCATATAGGTAAACCTTGAAAGTCACACGAAACGTGTGAAACGAACAATCAATCACAAAACTAATCAGAACACGGAGTAAATATCATTACAATTATAAGCCTACAAACAAGCTCAGGTGTGTGTGTTTAAAAGCAAGTCTTTCCAACTCATACATTAGTGTGCTGCGGGAACTCACTAGAAAGGGTAGTGTGTCGTAAACAAACAAAATTTGAGAACCACTGGCTTAGTTACAACCTTAACAGCTAGTGTTTGACGAACGTCGTTCAATTATCATTCCGGATTTCTACAGACAAAGAAATAATATTTGAAAATAATAAAAACGTTAAAAACAAGTTAAAACAATTAATTAGGAGTAATAGCCTATATTCTGGCTATAAACAACGTAAATGTAGGAATATTAAATAGATGTATATGGAAGGCGAATGGAGGAAAAGAACCAACCAAGAACTGAACACACTTCTGAATGAACCAGATATTGTGAAAATTATAAAGCTTGGTAGACTCATGTGGGCTGGACACGTGATCAGAATGGGGGAGAACGAAAGGCACTCACAGAACAGATCTATGGCACCAGGAGAGTTGGTAGACCCAAACTACGTTGGGAAGACGGTGTGAGCTATGTTGCGCGCCACATCCTTGTGACCCGGAACTGGAGAGCAGCTGCACTTGACCAGGACAACTGGCGGAGGCTGTTAAAGGAGGCCTTGACTCAGTAATGGGTTGTAGCGCCGCTGATGATGATGATGATGATGTAAATGGAAGGCTACTGGCAGATTCTTTTGTTCATTTACTGGATATTTCAGTTAACTGCTGGTAACATTATGCAAAATTTATTCCTGATTATCAAACGTTCCTTGTTCATTTAGAATTCATGTACAAATATTTTGTTTATGTAAATACGTGTTTGTAAAATTACACTGCTTATTTTGGAAATTATTGGCAACAGATGTTAGCACCACGTGGTAGAATAAGATTGGTTTTCAACTAGCGCTGTGACCAGGCGTGACTCAAAGCAAAGACCCGTCAATTACATCGACGTGCCTAGAAAGTAAGCAAGGTGTTCAAAGTAAGTTAAATCAAGTGGGAAATAAAGTAAAGACTTATATACTAAAACTTTAGAAACAAATGGAGTAACAGCATGAAACACCAGTGCACATTTCTCTTTATTTCCCGATAGATGACAGAAGGTGATTGAACGAAGCGGTGCAACTGTAAAATGATGTAATGTTTGACTAATTATAAATTTATATACAACCGTATATAGAATACCTAACTTTCTATCAAACCACGCGACACTGCTATTTGTGCCTTGTTCTTATTACGACCCTGTTCAAAGAATTCTATTACCCTATTTACTTCACACGTTACTGTTTTGCGTTTCAAATTATACGCTACATTTTCGGAATCATGGCTATAAAAACCTTTTACTTTTTTAATTTCTCAAGTGAAAAATTAATAATTTTTGCCCTTCATATGTCCCAGCCATTATTATTGTTCACCTCATATGCTACTATATCTAGTTTTGATCATGACCCCATCTTTTTTATGTACCATATAACACATAGCCTAAGAAGAATTGTGTAACAGAATGAAGTATAGAGAATAAAGTTTAGGATTATTCTAAAAGTCGATTTTAAGTCACTTGTACGATAAACACACACACACACACATTTATCTGGGTATTGGTATATATAATGATATATATGGCTACACACACGCACGCACGCACACACACACACACACACACACACACACACACATATATATAATGATAGTTATTGTACTCGGTTATCAGGGAAGTACATTACATTTTATCAATGAATAATTTTTACCATCTTAATTAAATTCTACTACAGACCACAATTAGTTGTCACAGTTTCAGAATAAATACGTATTAGGCGTATGTTCATGTAAGTATAATCCAATAATATGAAAGAACAAAATTCTAGTGTTCTACTTTTTGGACAATATACCTGAGTCTTGTGTGTAACATATCCAGACCATGGTATTCAAAATATAAAATTTTCTATTGTCACGCTTCTGCATAATCAAGAGTTCTGATATCTTCGGGTGTGGATACAAAGATTCGCAAAGAAGGAAGTTAACCCGGAAGAACTACAACAGTCAGGCTCTAACAAAGAAAATTAAAATATTTTACCATAAACTGTTGCCACACTTATTAAAATTAAAAACAAAGCGGGTATAGTGTGCAATGAAATTTGAAAATGCAGTGAGGAAATAATGGAATGTAGTTTATAACACTTTACATAGTTTCATGTAATTTACAGCACGAATATAAAAAGGGAATAAGAAATAACCCATGGGAAAAATTCGTTCTCCAAGTCAGGTCACGATCATTATGTGCTCAGTACAACAGTGTATAATCACCATTGCTATAAAATATTTTAACGTATAATTCCCAGTTGACGTATTAATAATTACGTATAATTTGTTTTTGACTATACACGCATAAAACTGTCTACACACGTAATCGTTTATTATGAACTAAATTTCGACATTTAACCTCCAGAATTTGACACGTTACTGTGTGTATTCAAATGTAACGTAGAACAGTGAACCAATATAATGAATGCAGAATAGAACAATTTAAAGGGCGGTATATGTATTCACCTTCTAACATATGTGAAGAAGTTTTCATTTTAATTTACTTTACCCCAGCTTCCCTACCCGTTAAAGTAGGCATATTTTTCCTTCCGTCTTGTGCTTCCTTTTAAAGTTCGTATGTTTGTAAGTTTTATGGTGTTTTATTGTCGCTGAGTAGTCTTCGCGTCTCTAGTAGTTTAGGTTCTGATGCCGATACCCATGTTCAATACCTGAGCTGTAGCAAAACCCTCATCCTGAAGAAAACAGTTTTGTGAATATTATGATGGCCTTGGCTAGCATTATTATTTATATTGAGTTCTGTTGCAAATTAAAAGGTTAAAAAATTTGTTTATTTGGTACGGCATCATTTTAATAATTAATTGCATGTATCAGAGACGGTAATTTAAGTATCCTTTGATTGAAGTATCCAAAGGGTTTTAACCTTGAAATCTTAGTGTTTTTATTTGCAAGAGGTTCTGGAAATTTTGAAAAGTAAACTATTTTGTTAAATGACACAAAATCGTTGTTTAATTTAAATTCTAATTACATTATTGTGGATGAAAGTATGAAAGGAACAGCACTTTGCACTTTCCTATTTATTCCGCTTTGCTTCGTTCGACGTAACGTGAATAACGTGATTCAGTAAAAAATTTGTTTAGTTGAAACTAATTACTTTTGGTCTTGAAAACTAAAGAACAAAAATTACGAGTATGAAGGCGTGTTAATTAAAAATGTCGAAACTTTTCTCTTTCTAGCGTACGAGCATTACTGTTTGACTACGGAAACTCAGACTTATTTAACTTTTACCCTGTGCGGGCAAAATTCATCTGACAGACTTGCATCTTTCTTATTATAACAATAGCACCAAAACAGCAGATTTGGTAACTGCTGTCCAAGAGCGTATATTATTATAATAGTGGATACTCAGAAGAGTATTATGTCTTCCTGGATACTCAGAAGAGGAAAAGTAAACTAGGATTTGTTTACTCTTATAACAATTATGAAGTTTATAACAATGAAAATAAAATTATTAATAACTTTTAAGGTTATTATATACCTAATAAATATTGCATATTAGAACATGTGTTATGGTTATTATTTCACAACAAGGTTTTCAGGAATGCGTTTTTGTAAAATCATGACCATTAGAACAGTATTATTTTTCAAAATTCCAGAAGTGTGTAGTGATTAATTAAACACGTACGTAAAACATAGATGAGAAAATTTACCTGTACCAATTTAGTGTTAAAGTAAAACAAAGAAGCTGCTTTTAGATTTACAGTTTAAAAACTGTGCTTTTAGTTTCCTCTATATTTTTCATAATTATTAATCACCAGTAATTTATCTGCATAATGAAAGTAATCTGTTTACTAGAATTTGTTTTCGATTCCTTTAAATTTCTAGAGCTAAAGGTGCAACGTAAGAAAACCGGTCTTAACAAAACAATTCCAAATTTGGCCAAGTTGTGAGTAGTAATTCAGTCATATAATTTTTGTAAGAGTATTTGTTTTTCAGCTGACAAATATTGGTAAATTTAATTTGTTGCAAATCCATTTCTCGTTCGCTAATTGATAATTACACTATGCAACATGATTTTCTATGTTTCTGTAGTCTTAGGTGTTCCTAAAGCATTTTTTTGCGCTGATTCCAGATCTGCAATCCGTTTCTTTCTATCACGTACAGTTTTTTTGGAAATCAAATGAACTCATCTTTTATTTACACACGTAAGTTACACAAGGGGAAATTTTATTGTGGGGGAGGGATTAGTTGGCCACACTTGTTACACCCAGCTGGCTGTTAGGCGGGAAACAGTAGTTCATTGTTTACATGCTATAGTGCTGTGAGGTTATATTTGTGCTGTCATATATAGTTTGTGAACTTTCTGTAGAAATGAGTTCCCGGAAGTGTTTGAATAACCCAAACGTGTTCTGTTATATTTGTGGTAGCTACGTAATTGGAAAGCAAAGACAGGACATTAATAGTTTTGTGAGAAACGTGTATTACGCGTACTTCGGCATAAGGCTTGGTGATGAAGACAAAAGCTGGGCACCACACAAGGTATGTCGTACATGTGTTGAGGGACTGAGACTGTGGAAAAATGGTGCAAAAAATCAATGCCTATTGCAATCCCAATGGTTTGGAGGGAGCCACAAAATCATGTTAACGATTGCTATTTTTGTATGGTTAAAATTCAAGGTCATAACGCAAAAAGTAAGAAGGATATACAATATCCGAACATTCCTTCTGCCTTACGACCAGTTACGCATTGTAATTCTCTCCCTATCCCAGTTCCACCTCCCGTTCTTGAAGATGTGCCACTGGCGAGCAGCTCAGAAAATGAAAGCGATAATGCTGATGATTACAACCGGGAAGAAGATTCTGCACCAAAATTATTCAGTCAAAATGAACTTAATGATATTACTCGTGACTTAAACCTGACAAAAGATGCCGCCCAATTGCTTGGGTCAAGATTGAATGCAAAAAATCTACTACCCGGAGTTACGTTCTCTTGGTATAGGTCCAGAGAGAAGGAATTAATGAAATTCTTTAAAGAAGAAGACTCTCTGGTTTATTGTTGTGATATTGAGGGTTTATTGAATTTCTTTAACGTCACTTACAATCCAAGTGAGTGGAGGTTATTTATAGACTCGTCCAAAACTAGCCTCAAAGGTGTACTTTTACAGAATTGAAATTTGTTTGGTTCAGTACCCATTGCACATTCAGTTCATCTCAAGGAGACGTATGTAAATCTCAAAGCTCTGTTAAAATACGTGAATTATGAAAACATTCTTGGACAATTTGTGGGGATTTAAAAGTAGTAGGTATGTTACTTGGTCAACAATCCGGCTACACAAAAATGCCTTGTTTCATTTGTGAATGGGATAGTCGAACCAGAGACAAACATTGGAAGAAGACAGACTGGCCCAAAAGAAAAACCCTCCAACCCGGTTCACAGAACATAATATATGTACCACTTGTTCAACGAACCAAGATACTATTACCTCCTCTGCACATCAAACTCGGATTAATGAAACAGTTCACTAAAGCTCTTCCAAAAGATGGTGACTGTTTCCAGTACTTGGTAACAAGATTTCCGAAAGTATCTTATGAGAAACTTAAAGAAGGGATCTTCGTGGGACCGCAGATAAGAAAATTAATAAAAGACAATTTGTTTGAAAGTACAATGAATCCAGTGGAAAAAAGGGCCTGGGTTTCGTTTAAAGAAGTTGTTGTCAACTTTTTGGGCAACCACAAACGTCCAGAGTACAAAACCATGGTTAAAAGAATGTTGCAGACTTTCATGAAATTAGGATGTAACATGAGTGTAAAGCTTCACTTCCTACACTCAAATGTTGACTTTTTCCCTGCGAACCTCGGCGATGTCAGTGAAGAACAAGGCGAACGTTTCCACCAGGATATCAAGGACATGGAAAAGAGATACAGGGAAGGTGGAATGCCAACATGATGGCCGACTACTGTTTTATGCTAAAAAGAGACGGCACTGGTGAAGGGAGACAATCACGGAAGAGAAGTTTCAACCCACGTCAGAAAGACCTTGAAGCAGTGAATTCAGCGAAGAAGAGGAATTAAATTGTCATATATGTGTTGTGTTTTCGTAATAATTATAACATTTTTAAGTGAGTGTATACCATTGTCTACTGCACCACCATGTGTTGTGATTTTATGCAGGATTAAAACAAACAATTTTGAAATCACAATCAAATAATAATAATTTTCCCTGTTCACAAAATTCGATTTTTTAAAACTTCGAAATTGTATTGTATAAAAACCTTACGTGATACAGAAAAACTAAAACCAGATTTGAAATCAGCATGAAAAATACCTTTAAAATCACCTTACAGTCTTAAAACATCGTACCAAAAGTTTTAAAATGTTGCATAGTGTTATTAGTAATTCCCTCACGCACTTGGTCGCATCCAAAAACTAGACAGTAGATGAATAATAGAAAAACGAAAATTGCACAACTCAATTAATATGTTAAAGAAATTTTTTTTAGACCATATGCATAATAAGACGAGCAGAAACATATTTGGTATAATTAATTACGTTTTAACGTTTTATGACTATTCCAAATTTATTATCATTAATTAAAATTATTTTTTTTTAGAAATTTATAATGTGCTCTGAAAATTTCCTTGTAAGGTTTGAGTACATAATGTTGTTCAATTTTAATTACACTAAAGATTCTTTTGCAGCAGAATGTTCTAATTTAGGATGCGACGTCGAAACAAAAAACTAAATCCAGTGAAACGTTGTTTACAGCGAAAACTTTCATTACACAAACAAAATTCGCTTTTAACAGACAAGCTTAATTACATGTAGGCGTACAATCCTTTTATCATCCCTTCTTCCGCTGCGTATAACCTCAATTTTACTCTCCCTTTTAGCCCTTTCGTCTGACTCTAGCTATTCCTTTCCCCGCCTGCATTGTCTATAACTAGTGTGCACAAGTAAACCGTTTAAAAAGAAAAAAGTGAGCAATTTTCTTAATCAGTTGTATGTACTACAAAGTATGTATTATGTAGTATAAAGTAGCGAACAGATAGAAAATCATGGGATCCTTCACACACAAACGCACCCACAGTATGAAAGCAAATAATGATCCTTTATAAGAATTAAAAAAGACCAGACAATGTAAAAATTGGGTTTTCTTTGATTTATGCAATTATATATATATAGAGTTTAAAAATAAATTTAAAGAATAATTCGCTTATACTTTGGT
Organism: Magicicada septendecula; assembly: GCA_034769895.1. Lineage (NCBI taxonomy): Eukaryota > Metazoa > Arthropoda > Insecta > Hemiptera > Cicadidae > Magicicada > Magicicada septendecula. Next base: position 408,181,890 of record CM068373.1, read on the forward strand.
AGTTTTTTACTATATATAGCAAAGAAATTGACTGAGGTAAATTAGTTGGAAATTACTACTCCGTTCCATGTAGTAGAAAACACAAATTCTTATGAACATTATGGTTGTACATTAGAAAATTATGAGTCGCAATGCAGTATCTACAAAAAACAAAAAACTGTACGAATTTTTTGATTGGTAACCCATCGCACCCATTTACAAAGCAATTTTGCTCAGATATGACTTAGTCATCATGCTACTGACATACCTACACCAATGTCTTAAAAGACTGAAATTTTTATTGAACATGTAGTAAATCATGGGGTACTGACGCAATTTTTTGCAATAAAACTGAATGGCATGTCCATACATATACACCCGTACGTTGCTCTCCTTATGAGTTATAAGAATTGCGTTGAGAATTATGAGAACACCGTTTTCTGTATCACATAAATAGCATTCTCCGCAATGTTTAGTAAATTATAGGGATGAAGCGGACGTCAAGCTAGTGTTCATGGAAAAATTGGGCCTTAAAGAGATCCAGGGAGTATTTTGACACGAACTAAATAGACGCATCAAAATGTTGACGCTCAATAAGTACTGCCGCCCTGTAATTCGATATGCTGAGATCCAACCAATCAGGGCGATGTGATTCGATCGCAGTTTGCATTGCTCAAGTTATGCAAAAACTGGGATATCTCCCAAAAAGTTATAAATAGAGGTGTCCTTATAATGACCCTATCTTATTTTAGTTCTTAACGGGACCTTGAAACCTCAGTTCCCTTTCCACTGATGATGGCCGTCGCAGGCACTGCCGAAAGCGTCTGGCGTTATAGTGAAATTTGCAGACCACGGCCGAAAAGCACTGACAATAATCTTAATTACGTTGATAACTCCTGCCGTGAGTTGCAAAACAGGAACCGATTAATAATTCGTCAGTAGGACATTGTCCTCATTGATGTTAACTATATTCTCAATTTTAATATTATCATGATAATGTCCCCTATTTACTGTATTATGCAATTCAGAGACGTTGCCTTTGCTCTTACAGTTTCAAACATTCTGGAGTACATATTTGACACTAGATAGATTGCTGTGCCGCCTCTTTCGTACAAAAAGGTGTCATTTATTTTATCATTAAATGTGTTAGAAGACTTAGACCAGACGGATCAGCTGACAAAGGAGTTACCGAATGTGATATTAAACAGCATCAAAGTGTTAAATTCTATTTTTTTTTTTCAATTGCTAATCTATTCTGTCAAGCAATCCCAAACAGTACACACACATTTTTTTTACCTATGTGTTTTATGTTGCTACCTAAATTAGCCCCAGCACAGCTATTACTAGTCTCTAATGTTTTTGTATTGTGTGAAAAATTGCATAAACTATGTTCAAATTTCTGTCATCATGTCGATAAAGTAGTAAAGGTAAACTCCTTAATATTAGAAATCAGATAAATTTAAATATTTAATTGACAATTAATTTTACTAAAAAACGTTGGGAAAAAAAGAAAACTATAAGGTATAACGGAATTTACATAAAGATGGAAATATAAATTTAACAGTTATACAGGCTGTTAGAATCACTGTATAAAACAAATATTTTTAATGACAGCCGCAGTATAATATATAAGAGGATATGGAGTCAAATGCAATATAAAAAATGTAATGCAGTATTTTGGGTACTGAAATGCACTTTATGAGAGGGCGCTGAATACAATAAAGTAGATAATAATTAAACAAAATAAAAGCAAAGTTACTGCTAATAAAGAGGGCTTCATAAGAGAACAACTGCGTTAACGGCAACATTTAGGGGGCCTTAGGAGAACTGTTAGGATTGTTAAAATTTAATATAAGAAGAAAAATTATGTTAAAGAAATTTAAAAAATTTTGAAATATAAATTGGTGTGTGTTGAAGATTCTGAACATATACAGTAGATGGAACTGCTGACAAAAATCTTTAGGATATAAATACATAAAACAATGATTACGCACATCAAAATACTTGATCCTATACAAAATATAAAACAGATATATACAGTAATTTTATGTGCTTGCTGCATTTACGGAAGCGCCTTTATAAAGCAAAGTTTGTACTGGGGCCAGAAATGCAAATTATTATAAACTAAGAAGAACTATGACAGTAAAATACCAAAACAGAAGAAGATGTACAAAATATTCTTGTCCAACATTACCAGTTGCACTGTAAATATATAAGGACGCCGCTCTATGTAGGTTGCATGTATGTCAGTATTTACACGCATTTTTAGTATGTATATTCAATATTAGTTTCGTCCTTATTTATGTACATTATCTATTGATACAGTGCTAGATTTTGATTATATACATTTTGTAATTTCAGTATAGCGTTTACAATTTAGGAATACTAATCTGAATTTAATATATTATACTATTATATTAATAATAAATATATGCTAAATAAACATATGTCTGGGATTAATTAAACATTCACTTGAAATGAACAAAAATGTACACATAATATAATACTTTTTTCGTTGCGTAGTTATTATTTTAGTTACTGGTAGAAATATTTTTTAAAAAGGCTGGTTTATCTGGAGGAAAAAAAGTGTACGTGGCAGAAAGACAACACCTGTCTATGTCAAGGGGAGTCAATTACCTTGTTCTATTTGCTGTATCATACTTTTGTAAATATATTTCCTAACATTTGTTTTGTTATTTTTCAAAGGAAATACAAACTCTTTGCTTTCAGCTGTACTACATTACACAAATGAGTTACACGTGTTTTTATTGTCTTTGTGACTATCTCTCACAATCAATAGTATCACAAAAGACGGAGTACCTCTTGTTTTCAAACAGACGTTTCTTTTTCAAATCAAATTGAATAATCTTATATTACTAACAAGCACTTTCGGACTTAAAAATATGAAACTTTCTGGCCTGAAGGGTTCCTTGCAAAATTCTATTTATTGGTTCATATTATAAAAATTCCGTGCAAAATGTTATAAAAATTATAAAAATATTATTTTATAGTAAACGCATACCAAGTATTTATTTATTTTTTAACTCCATTTATATAAACAGTTATAACGTTATCCTTCAAACAGTTCTGTTGCAAAATAATTTCTACATTTAAAATATGTAATCACTCGTTTGTTATTTACAAGTTGTTTCACAATCACCAAGTGGCACCTAATAATTGAATTCTCATTGCTCTTGTGCCGCAGCCGTCTGGCTCTGAGCACTAAAGTTGTCATTGCGGCTTTAGCTTGGTTGTTGCTTCTATTCACCATCAACAAGTGTAAATTGAAAAAATCCCAATCAAAAACCTTCCGATCCTTGGAGTGATCCCCATAAGTCCCAGAAATGTCGTAATTCGTAGATGTCTCCGACTTCCTACACTGTCTGCTTATGTGCAGTCGTTGGTTGTAACCTTCTTTCCGGCAGCTGCGAATTTATCCTTCCTTTACTTGAGGACCAACGTTACTATCCATTATCTCGCGTTGACGATACACTCGACACTCTGTCTGGAGCACAGTAGTTTTCCACACTGGATCTGAACAGTGGATACTGCTAAGTGGGTCTTCATCAAGAAGACAAGGAAAAGACTGCTTTCTCGACACCAAGTGGTTTATACCGATTTAACGTCATGGCATTTGGACTCTGTACTGCATCGGCAACATTTCAAAGATTGATAGACCTGGTACTGACATAGGAAGCTTGACTTGTTTATTTAGACGATGTCATAGTCATCGGGAAGACCTTCAAAGACCATTTGGAAAAACTTAAGGAGGTTTTAACTAGAATTCACGGTGCCCAACTGAAGCTGAGCCCGAAGAAGTGTTTTCTATTCCAGAAGGAATTACAGTATCTGGGCCATCTGGTTTCGGTAGCGGGTGTTAGCATGGATCCTAATAAAGTAGACACCGTAAAAGACTGGCCAGTTCCGAAGAGAAAACATGATGTTCGGAGTTTTCTGGAGTTATGCTCATATTACAGACGTTTTGTGAAATGCTTTGGTACTATTGCTAAACCACTATATAAGCTAACGGAAAACGAACAAAACTTCTAGTGGTCGAGAGAGTGTGATCAAGAATTTAGTACTTTGAAAATCGCATTGTGTTCGCAGCCAATTCTCGCTTTCAAAGCTACCGAAGGGAAGTACATCGTAGCCACAGACGGAAGCAATACAGGTTTAGTAGCAGTTTTGTCTCAAGTGCAAAACAGTGAAGAACGAGTAATAGCGTATTACTGCGAGACGCTTTACTCGCTCTAAAGTAGAGAGAAATTATTGCGTTACAAGGAGAGAGTTTCTGGCAATCGTCCGAGGTTTGGAGCACTTCCATAAATACCTCTATGGAAGGGAGTTTTTACTACGCACCGGCCGGGCTTGCATGGCTCTTGAGATTTAAAAATCCGGAAGGACAGTTGGCAAGGTGGCTCAAACGTCTGCAAGAGTACAGCCTGCATAGTAATGCGGATGGCTTATCACAAAGACCGTGCCCGGAAGACTGCCGACATTGACACAGAAAGGAAGGAGAAAACGCAATGTTAAGCCATCACTGTAGATTTCCTGGCAGACGGCTGGACAACACAAGATTGTCGACAAGAACTAACTGACGAAGTCATTGGACCAAACTTGACAGCAAAAGAGGAAGGTCGCCTCCCGGATTGGCAAGATATCTGCCATGGTTCTGAAGTACTGAAGGGCTACTGGGCACAATGGGAATCCCTTACCTTAGAGAACGGATTGCTGAAAAGGGTTTGGGAAAATGCAGATAGACAAGACGTGGACATGCAGTAGTTAATTGCCCGAAGTAAAGTGCAATGTGTTTTGAAGAAGATGCATGTTGAAACGTCTGGAGGCTATCTTGGCGTTAACAAAACCCTTGACAAAATACGTAAGCGATTCTATTGGCTTCATCTTCGCCACGACGTAAAGGAATGGGTTCGGACACGTGAAATATGTACTGCAAGCAAGGGCCCACAAACCAGAAGCAGAGAAAAAATGATACACTATAATGATGGACTGTCTTTTGAGAGAATTTCCATATAAATTGCTGGACCATTCACAGTTACTGACGATAGAAACCGGTACATTGTGGTTGTAGGTGTCTAGTTTACTAAGTGGTTGGAAGCCTATGAAATTCCAAATCAGGAGGTTACCACTGTGGCAAAGGAGTTAGTTCACAACTTCTGTTGTCGTTATGGAGCCCCTATGAAAATCCATACGAATCAAGGGAGAAATTTTAAATCAGGAATGTTTAAAGAATTATGCCGTCTACTCGGATTTCGGAAGACCAGGACAACGCCTCTGCATCCTCAGTCGGACGGAATGGTTGAGAGATTCAATAGGACACTTGAACTGCATTTTTCGAAAATTGGTGACGAGAATCAAACAGACTGGAACCAACGTACACCACTATTCCTTATGCCGTATAGGTCATCAGTACACGACACAACCGGCATGACTCCAGCAAAATTGGTGTTTGGGCGGGAGATTCGTCTTCCTGGAGACTTGATGTTCAGATTGACTGAGACTCAGTACCAAGAGCCACACAACTATTCCTCGCAATTAGGAAACCAAATGCGAGAAATGAATCCCTTGATAAGAAGACGGCTGAAGATTGTCAGTGATAAAATGAAAACTCGGTATGACATTCGCAGCAATTATGAGGGTTTCCAAGAAGGAGATCAGGTTTAACCCAAAGCACCGTCGTGGTTGCTCAACTAAGTTTCATACTATCTGGGAAGGACTCTATACGGTGTACAAAAGGACAGCGAAAGTTTAAGGTTATCCACCTAGATTGCCTGGTTAAGTATTACTTCAGAGACGGTTTGCAAGTTTGGGACGAACAGGCTTCAGGAGGGAGCAGTGTTACGTAATGCGGATAAAGTGTTACTTAATACGGAACTTTCCACAATTTTCTCGAATATTCCAGCTGTAATGCGTGTGTGTGTGTGCGCGCGCGCGCGTAGATACTGCTGCTACTTTGCGGTGAAAGACAATTACGCGTGAACTATCGCGTCTATACCAGACCATATCGGTCAGCGCAGTGTGTTCAACGAAACTGTTTCTAGTGCATTCCAGAGAGCGCCTGTTTCTTTAACAAGTCATCCAAAGTGACAGCTTATTCTGGAAATCAGCGGGGTATAAATACAGCCATTCAGCGACGGTTAAGTTAGTTATTGTCGGGCGATTACACAGTGCGTTTGAGTGGCGACTTACACAGTGCAGTTTGAAGAATTGTGGTGAAGTGTTATGTGATTTACAATCGTGCGGGACAGATGAAGTGTGCAATACATTTGTGTTTTATGTTAGTTGACATGTTATTGCGTGTGAACGTTTTTTTTTTTTATTTGTTGTAAGAGACTATCTTGTTGATTACAAACTGTGTAATTCTGATAACTAAAGCTGGTGATTAGTGACTTAATTGGTGTCTTGTATTCTGTTTTCCACTGTACCATACGACGATCAGTTAGACCGTCGTAACAATATTATAAATGCCTGCATCAGGATCACTGTAAATTTTAATATTTTTCTCTGTTTTTAATTGAGCGTTAGCTCTGTTTTGTAACAAGTGATTATTACAAATATATAAAATTTAAAGGTACATTCAGTACACGTGTAAACAGTAACAGATTACTACTGTAAACAGCAACCAGGGTGTCGGCGCGCACAGCTCAATTGGCATGTTTAAATTTGTTATATTTTAATATTATGAATTTATTTGTATTTGTAACACAAATAAGATGTATTTTAGGTCCTGTATTTATTTATTGGTTGCATAATTTGTCTCTTCTGCATAAAAGTAATATCTTCTTCTTCTTCTAATCTACAAGGATTAAGTTATATAAACCTGTTCCGACACACATATCATCCTTGGACAACCCACGTCTGTTCTACTAATGGCTTACAGTTCAGTGCCGCTTTCGGTTTTCGATCCTCTGTCATCCATTGCAGATTACCCCACCATTGTCTTCTGAAACTTAAAATAATTGCATTTATATCTTTTACTTCGTGTTCTGCTCTGATGTCTCCACTCCTTATTCTATCTTGCAATGTATATTGTATAATTTAAAGTATTTCGATTGCCTTGTATTGCGTCTTAGTTGTTACATTTGATGTGTAGGAATACAACCAGTAGTGTCTGTAGCTCAGAGTTTGCAAAGAATCAAAGTCTGGGTCACTTAAAGCTGTCAATACTGTAGCTTTTTCAGTAGGCGTATTAAGGATTTTTGTGTGGTTCTTTGTGTTTCCTTATTTACTTGTCACATGTGACGCTGTACTGAATTATTGCAACCGTAACAGTTTCAAAAAATTATCACCTATAGCCTATATTTCTACATCATTTGTGGAAAATATTTATCACACACACATAACACATATATAAGTGCCGTTTAAACGCGCACGTAAATACACACGCATAATAATATTTATATTTTTAGTTGTGAATTGTGTGTCAGTTTATATGACAGTAATGGCTACCGCACAACAGCAAAAAACAGCTCAGTATTGTTAACGTAGACTGATGCACCGACATTGTTTCTGTACTTCAATTAAAAGGTGATCAGCCGTTAATGACACAACAACACACTAGTAGTCGGCAGGTTTAGCAACACGTGGAGCATATTGTACAGTGTTTTTCCAGATGTTAATTACAAAGAGAAACCCAAGTTTGTAAACACTAGTTTCTCGCCAACATGAATATGGATTCCGTGTTGATTTAACAGTCTTAAGGTTTTCTTAAAACATTTTCTCAAATTAATTGCCCTACAAATAATTACCACCATTATTTACAACAATGATTAAACGAAAAACAGTTTTAACCGGAACTGGTTTGTTCCGGTCCCAGGCAGGTAGACTACCGCTGGTCACTCTAACGAAATTATAACGGCCTAAACTTTTCCGTCGTTTCGCAGTATAACTCAATATTTGTTTGGTGATGCGGAAGTAATCTATTCGGTTCAGATGTTCCAACTATGTTACGCTTTATCAGGCACTCCTAAGAAATGACAAATGTACAAATAACATTCAGTTCCTGCTTTATATTTGCATATCTGTGATATCTTGAAAAGTGAATCCTGCTACATGTCTGATACATCACAATTTGCTCGCTTGAATACAATTGGTCTTAGAATTAATCAATGTTGATACTTAAATCAATCATCACTATTGGCGTGAAATGTCATGTATAAATTAATCTGTAGTGATTTACGTTTTTCTTTAGGTTTTTTTTTGCTATTGCTAACAATAAGCTCCAAGTGATGGCACAATACTTGTCTAAAGAGTAACGGTGTTCAAATATTGATACGTTCAACTTCCATTACTCTTTTAATATGCTTAAAACGCTGCATGTTTTGTCTGAATAGCTGTATGGACACTGGGCGTTAATTAAATTTCATAATTATTTAAGTTGCAGTAAAGAAATATTAGCAGAAATAAACAAGCAGTTTATATCGTTTAGTAGATTTTACCTTAAAACTTACATCTTATCCCTTGTCGCGTTAATTACTCTGACTTTTGATAGCGTAGGATATTTGAACGCAAGTAGAAAAAAATATTTACAGTTTACAACACGATATTTTGATTCATCTACGTGCGCCTCCGTTTTCCAATATTTGTTTACATATGTATGTAGTTGTGACTGACTATGTACAAATTTGACTGACTATCAAATTTAATCTAACCAAAAAACTGCAATCGCTATCAAAGTATTGGACTGTTTTTTACCAAATAATTCAAGAAGAGTATATAAATACCTGTTAAATTTTATTAATTAGAAAAGTCGGTTGGAAAAAAGCGAGGCTTTAAGATACGTCTGTAGAAGGTTCATTAATAACATCCAGCATTTATTAGCCTAATTATTATTCCTGTCTACATAGAAAAAATATTAGAAGAATTTGAAACAATCGTCTGAAGTTTATAGTAAGTTATAGCGTCTTTTCAAGCAAATTTAGTCTGAGAAAATTATCTACTTTACTGTCGCTTGGCATAAATTAGTAATTTACCTAATTAATACTTGTAACTATACGTGCGTAATATGTATGTACCCATAAGCCTACTAAAATGTAAGGTGTACAGAAATATAAACAATTTTTAGTAAAATATCATACTATATTATGAATTAGCTTGTTATGGATCACAGCAAGAGATTACAATAATTAGTGTAGCTAGATATGGGTTGCTTTTAATAAACTAATCTTTTAAAAGAATAAATTGTTTCAAAATGATCGTTAACAGTATAAACATTTTAAAATCGTTATGTGTTACTGTTACCTATTTTTGAATCAAATGTACGTTATATACAAGACTTGTAAAATTATTAACTTATGAAACTTATCAGTGACGTCATACAGCATCATACAAGATGTATTGGATTTCAGTCAGCTACAGTAACTCCGTGTGCTTGTTGTCAATTCTATGATATCCGCCTAGTTCTAACACCTGAAAGCTGCTATAAAATAAACGTCCCCATTAATCGTCATCGAAAAAGAGTGACTGCCGATCGTTAGATTATTTGGGAGGACAGAACAACATGTCACCTACGATTGGCACAATGTGCAGAAGCAGAAGGTGAGGTCCCACTAAATCACATAGATCAAAAACACTTTTGAACTGGAGTGTAATAGTGAACAGGTATTTTGAAACATAATCATCGGTAGATCTTAGATTAATACAATATAAATTTTATCGGTTCAATAATAACTTTAATTATAGAGCTCGAGCTTAGTTTTCAAGGTTTTATTGTGTATAGTACCATTAAAACATATATTTTTTTATTAAAACTATTAACAAAACTTGAACGACATGCAATAATAACAAGATTAGACGCTTGAGTAGGGATGTGACTGATACACAAATTTACATACCGAAAGCTATTTTTGTGAATATTTCATATTATGATTCAATAACTTTTTAAATCAGCAATTTTTACATAATTACTTTATTAAAACCCACATACTGATATACAACATAAAAAAGATACATTATAAATACTTCTTAACATTAAAAAAATATAAAGGTAGGTACTCCTAAAAAAATATTATTGATTTACGTAGATGGTTCCTAAAATTTAAATAAAACAAAGTAAATTTGTTTTTGTTGCGTAAAGCTTCTGTGAACCAATTATTTTTAGGTTTATGTGAGTGGAGTTCTATCCCTCAGTTGCAGGCTTAAAGTATTGGATTCTACATAATCTGTGATATAAGTTTTCCTCTTTGCCCGCTATGAGGGAAAGTAATTGCTTTACAAAAATATCCTTAAAATCCTTACACGCGCAAACGTAAATAAATTCACATTAAGAATAAAAATTAAATTCAATTAAAAATTATTTAAACGGTTTTTTCAAAGGTTCTGGATAAACTACAGGCAAGTTTAGTTTTTAAATGCTCAAAGATCAGTTTTTTAACTGATCTTTAAGTTCAGTTAACTTAAAGTTCAGTTAACTTATTTTTAAATAAGTTGCATTGTATTTTTGTTACAACTAACTCAAATTATATTTATCAAATTTAGTTACCATAATATTAACTAATGCAACTATAAGTATACAATAAATTATTTAAATAAATTTTCCATAAAGGAAAATATTTTTTATTGCGGCAAATTGCGAAAGAGTATAGGGAATTGTTAGTACTGAAATGTAAGTTCCGATGTTATTCACACTTATACATTTCCGATCTGACGATGATGTGTAAGGTTTCAAAGCGCTAATCAGAAATTATTTTCCTATAGTGGTGTGCAACAGTGTTGCTTCTGTTCGTTTAGTTGTAAATAAACTAAGTTTGATTTTTGTAGTCTGCTTATAGTTACCTGTTTTTTGCTATTGTGGTCAACTAAATGACGCTGTGTAAGTAGATATTGTAGTTACTTTCATAAAAACCCTTGTAAAGCAATTTCAGTTTTCAAAAGTAACTTGTCTTCAAGCCTCTCATCTTCTTCAATCTATAATAAAACTCGCGTATAATTTTTCTTTTAAAGTAAGCTGTAACATTATTTTTACCTAGAGGTAATGGCATATCTATATTTGATTTACATTTTTGAATTGAAAAATTAGGTTTATCTTATCTGTTACTCTGATATTAACAAATTTTTAGATTTAGTTTTGGTTAACATACGTTACACAAATTAAGTCTGAACAATACCGTTTCTGCTTAAGAAAATTATTTATTTGTATCATTCTAGGTATTACAGATTTTGAAATTTATCTAACGAGAAATTTGTAAAAAAGCGTATGTCGCTTTGTGTCTATTAGTATTTTACTTCTAAAAACTAATAATATACTTAAGTTCCACTCCTATTCTTAACATAACAAGTGTTTGTGTTCGCTATCTCTTTTATTTTATTTATATTACATTATACACTCTATGATAACAAAATTTACATTCTGAATGTAGAATCACAAAAGGACCACGCACTGAGAGAAGAATTCGAGCTATAAGAGAGTAAATTGTTGCTCTGTCGTTTGTAAGTAAGTTCACTTAAACATTTTATAACTTTTGCTAAACACCAAGTACATGAAAAAATGGAAAGTACAGTAATTAAACTTTAATGGCTCCGGTTTTTAATATTGTAAAGAAAAAATATGAATACATATACGACAAGTATCCTATAACAAACTATTTTAAGTTTCAAACTGCACGCAAAACGAAACTCTGTCAAATGTATTAGGCGAACTCAAATAATAATACAATTTTCAAAAATTATTTTGTTTTAAAATTAAATCTAAGATACGAATCTAACTTTTCTTTTAAGCATATCCTTTTTATAGTTTGCGCAAAATTGTAAAATGAATATATTATATATTCTCTCGCGGTAAAATTTTAACAGACATATATTTATATGAATTTTACTATTCATATATTCATCAGGTAAGCTCGCTGTATTTGTTTTGTATGTCAACTGAAGCCAACTAACAAAGCAGAAGAATAGGATTTGCAACCCTTTCTACTTTGCGTACATACCAACCTCAGAAGCATATATTGTCTTTGTGGATTACTAGAGTACATTGAAGTAAAACGCGAGAAGCTACTTGAACAATGTAAATAGAAAACCCTTGTACGCTAAATGGATGTATACGTAACCACGCTGAGGATTGAAACAATACAATGAGTCATGTCATTCTTTCTGATTGTTAGTTTGAATATATTTGTTATGGATGTTTTTAAATTCGGTAGGAAAAAATTAAACTTAACAAAATGTTTTGCATGTAAATTCCGTAGTCTACATATATGACTTTTCAGACTATAACGTGCTACATTCTACGCTTAATTAACTTCGACAAACGTATTTAGATTTTGTTTTAGTGGATGGTTAGTGAGGATCGGTCAATAATACAACTTTTAGTTATTTTGCGTCGACGTTTCGACAATATTTATTGTCATCTTCAGGACCTGTGTATGAAATACAATAGAAATATCAAACATAACGAAACATAATATATTTTATATTACAAACATTTGAATTTAATGGAAAACAAGTTTTAACATAAAAGCAAATCACAATTTCTAGGATACATAATGTTGCACACAAAAGATCAAATAGTGATTAAGATCATTTAGGTTTTTAAATTTAATTTAAATACTTTATTAGACTTCAGGATGAGCTGATAAAATACTATAGATTTATACCTGAATGAGACAGTTAGAATAGATCAGGCCAAAACTCGAAGTAAAGGACATAAATGAAATTATTGCAATTTACAGAAGATAATGGTGGGATAACCTGGCAAGAATGACAGAGGATTGATTACCAAAAGCGGCACTGAAGTATAAAGCTATTGGTAGAAGAGACGTGGGTCGCCCGAGGATGAGATGGGTTCCGGAACAGGTTTATATAACCTAATCCTTGAAGAGGAGGAGGAGGAGGACAAGAGGAGGAGGAGGAGGAGGAGGAGGAGGAGGAGGAGGAGGAGGAGGAGGAGGAGGAGGAGGAGGAGGCGGTGGAGGAGGAGGAGGAGGAGGAGGAGGAGGAGGAGGAGGAGGAGGAGGAGGAGGAGGAGGAGGAGGAGGAGGAGGAGGAGGAGGAGGAGGAAGAAGAAGAAGAAGAAGAAGAAGAAGAAGAAGAAGAAGAAGAAGAAGATATGTACATTGAAATCTTGATATTTATAAAGTAAATTATAAGATTTTATAATTATATAGATACAAATAAAATGTAAAGTAAATATCAATATAAATCACTTTTTAGGCTATGCAACGTCAAATTTAATCTAACCAAAAAACGACAACCGTTTTCAAATTATTAGACTGTTTTCAATCGAATAATGCAAAAGGGTATATTATAGATATCTTAATTCAGATTTCATTAAGCAAAAAAGACGGTTGAGAAAAAGCGCTTTAAGAAATCTCTGCAGAAGGGTCATCAATAACATGCAGCATTTATGAGCCTTATTATTATTTCTGTCTGCATAAAAATGATATTAAAAGAAAATAAAAAAAATGTTTGAATTTTATAGGAATATACCGCGTCGTTTCAAAAAAATTTACTCTGAGACAAATATCTAGTTTACTGTCGCCTGGCATACATTAGTAATTTACTTAATTAAAACTTTTAAGCGTACATGCATTATGTACATTAATGAATTAATTCAATAAATAATTACTGCGTTGATAATAATAAATAATTGATAGAGTATCACTTTAGAATGTGAAAAAATGAACATATGAATGTAAGAAAGCCATTAGTTAGGTACATAAAATAACTTTGTTTAATGGACAAAGGCAGTAATCTGTCTTAGCTTGAAGAGTGTATTAATGTTAATTATTGAATGAAATTGATACAATATTCAAAAATTGTTAAATATATAACCGGCGTTCCTTAAAATATAATGATTTTAAATTTTTCTGGAAAATGGTAATAAATATTTTAACCTTATTGAAGTTACTTACATTGGCTATTAGTGTAAAAAATTGCTATAAATATTACATATCGGTTCATTCGTATATTGATAAGATCTTTTTTTTTTTTTCTTGGGTTCCATTGTTCTGTCACTGGCTGAGACCGTAAGGTATTTGTATTACGGACATTGGTCAGACTGTGGATAAGAAGGACTTAGTCATGCGTAAAAGTATAGATAAGACAGACTCAGGGTTAAGGAAGAGAAATTGTATTCTATTAGCGGAACAAGCATATAGGTAGGGAGTTTTCACGTTTTTAAAATTATATAAAATTGTCCACAGTTTAAAACAATAAATATTTCTGTTTAGTTAATATACTGCTTTAAAATGTTTACCACTTATTCTCATTTGAATTTAGATCTGAGAAAGAGTAAAGTTTACTAGAGACGGGATTGTGTAGCCGATTCATGCAGTGACCGTATCTGTCAAGACACTTGAACACACTGGCTTCAGGATTTAGTAACAAAGGTTTTATGTTTAAAAACAATTATTGTAAAGAATATAATAATTCTTTATTTTCTTACTATTACTTATTATTATAGAAAATTAAATATTCTTTATTATTCTTTATTATTATAAAGTATTATTATTATATTATTAATAATTTACATATTAAAATATGGAGTCAATGTAGCAATAAAGAATCTTTCAATCACAGTTGCCTGCACAAATACGAACGCAGATATTACAGTCTAAGGTGTTGTCTAAGAAAACAGCCTTGCCTAAGAACACAGCCTTGTGAATTTACAACAGAAGTACTTTAAAGTAACTACACAAAGGTAGTACATGAACAAATAACACTGCATTAAATAGTTGGATTAGACACATTAGAATCTAAAATAGTATATACTTTTATGTCATCTATTTCAGACATCTTTAGAAATTATACCAATAATGTATCATCTACAATTCTGTAAATTACATATGTTAAGACGCTGTTAATTACAAATATATACAATGTATATATAACAACAATGTTATTATGGGTTGAAATCATTAGTTATAGTACTATTAAGTGGTAAGTTTCTTTACCACTTAGCACCGCTTTTTAGTACTTAACTCTTTCTCTTTTTATGCACTCATCAGCTCTACGATAGTTTTTACAACATTTTTATTTTTGTTTAGTTCTATTCAAACGTATTGAACAAGCATATTTTAGTCATAAAAACTCCACAGTGATAAATACTTTGTCCAAGATGACGCTTTGACAGACACAGTCAACCACTAAATAAAAGACCCAACAGCCTTACAGCAGTGTAAGAAAAATGTTACTAGTTACTTATCAAACTATTCTAAGTCTTTAAATTTTAAATTAGCAGTCAGAGATCCTGTAATGTGCTTGAGTGAGTGGTCCTTTCAAAAATTAAAAGTTTCGAAAAAACTGAGTATCAAATCTACGAAATAAAACATTGAGACCCTCGAACTTATGGCTAAAAATAGACTCCTTAGCGAGGCGAAAGGATGTTTGAAAAAACGGGGAGACAGTAAAAAATAAATCGCTGAAAAAGAAGAGTGAATTTAAAAACACTTTTGTCGAGCTTTGAACTGTTTCCCTCGTGCATGTTACACACACAAAAATACCATTTGAGTAAATATAGCGTAGGTTTATTATATCTTCATACTTTATTACTTATTATGGACACTAATGTACAAAAACATACGTCAAAATTTTAATTACTATCAGTAATTGTACACTCAATATAGCTTTCAGTTTTCATTTTGTAACGATTTAAGCATTCAATTTTTTTAAGATTTTACCATTTAATATTTTTTGTGTTATCTTTGAATGTATTTAAAACGGCGTGTTAAACAAATCAAACTATTTACTTTTATATCCTTTTTTTAATCTTCCAAATTTTCTGTTTAATAATAGAGGTGGATCTAATTTAACGGATGAATTATAAAAAATTAAATTTTGTACAGGTAAGAAAGAAAGATTATTTTATTGTGAAAAGCATCAGCACTCTGAATAACTGAGAAAGATTAAACAATTAATCAAAATATGCTTTCTTATCTTATCAAATAACATTCATAGTAGTATAATACTATCACACTAAAGTTAACTAACTTACGTAATTGTTAGTTGAGTTTTCACACGAGCGACACGTAGATCGGAAAGAAAATAAACTCAAGAAAGTAAGTACAAGAGTTAGAGAAAGTTTTTAAAACGCTGTAGTTTATTAAAACTCTTTACGTCTAAGTTTCTGCTTACATTGTGCAAATTGTATTCCGTTCTCCGTTTTGTTATTTTCCAATTACACGCAATAAATACACATCTAGCATGGACTTTGATGTAAGTAAATCAAACGCTATAAATAAATTAAACATCCCTCAAAGTGCATATCTTAGTCAATTTAATGAGCTTATTTTCTTTTAAACTACAGCATAAATATATAAGACTATTTCTTGTTGTAAATTATACTCTGAAATAATTTTTTTTTGTTATTTATTTTAAAGTCGCTGCAACAGCAACGGTCATTACCGACAACAAAAATGAATTTGTACAGATTCTTAAACAGATGTATTAACATATAGTAAATATTTGTTTAAATACCAAATAGTGTAAACAAATGAGATTTTAACAAATAACAATATTAGTTTAACTGATGCAAAATAAAATGAGAAATATTAACCCCCACAAGACAAGAAATATAAATACCCATCATGCACATAAATAAATATAACTAAGTATATATATAATAAATATAACACTAAGTAACAAAATATAACAACTATATAACAATAAGCCATACTAACATATCAGACCATTAATCACACAATTAATTACAATTGTCCATTAATGACAATTAATTATCAGTAATTACACAATTTTTAATGTTCTTATAATTTTCTTACTTCATACCTATATTGCTGTTAACAACTTAATCTCCTTAAAAGAGGATGTTGGCGGCTGCAGTCTTGTCATTTAAACTTTTTCGCACATATTCAGGGATATTAAATTTGCTTCGTAGATGTTGAAGAGCAGGGCACTCTGAAACAAGATGGAAAGCTGACAAAACCGTGCCACAGCGATTACATCTCGCAGGAGGATCTCTTGTGAAAATGTACTTGTGAGTCAGTAGCGTGTGGCCGATGCGGAGTCTTGTTATGACCATTTGATTTCTCCTGGAGTCTGTAGCAAGTGAGTGCTGCTCGTAAATATTTTTCCTCACTCGGAATAGCTTGGCGGGTGGTGACTTAAACCATTCATCATTCCAGTGCTCCAGAAGCTTTAAATGCAGATATTTCTTAAGGTCATTGTGGGACAGTTTGTGAGGATGATATTGACTCGACGTAGCAGTTTCGCACCCCTATCAGCCATATCGTTGCCCTTAATTCCGATGTGCGATGGTGTCCAACCGAAAATAATTTCCTTCCACTGTTTAGTTGAGATATCAAGGGTTATGTTACTTATGTCTTGAATAATGGGTTCTTTACTGTCCTCCTGCTGCAGACTATCTAAAACACTTCGAGAATCTGAGAAGATAATATACTTGAAGCCCATGGAATCTTTTATTATTTCCAGTGCTGAACGAATTGCATATGCTTCGCAGAAAAAAACCGAGGAGACCATGTCCAACCTGAATAAGTATTCATGTCCAGATAATATTACTGCACATCCAGTGTTTCCGTCTGTGCGAGAACCATCAGTAAACACATGAGTGTACTCTGTGTATTTATCAAGTTTTTCGTAGAACTTAGACAAGAAAATGTACGGAGTTGTAATAGCTTTTGGGGATTCTGAGATTATGTTATCAAATTTGAGAGGTTTACGACACCAAGGGTGCTCTGGTGGATGTTGCTGGTTGAAAACTGAAGGAAACTGCGTTTAATTTGCGTAGGTAGATACTAATACGTTCATAAAATGGTTTGGGTGGGGTTGGGCGTTTAGCAAATTTGTCGCTGTTCCTATCTGAGAACACATTAAGACTTACAGGGTTATCAGGATTTGAAGCTGCTCTTGTGGCAAATGACAGACAGAATTTTATTCTTCTTATTCTAAGCGGATATTCCATGAGACTCGGCTAGAATGCTGTTAATCAAGCTAGTTCTAAACACTCCTAGGGCCAAGCGTAGGGCGGATGTATGTATAGTCTACAGAGATTTTAAAATGGTTTGTTTAGCTGAGTCATATATTATTGCTCCGTAATCCATTTTTGACCTTATAAAGGCTTTGTAGGTGTTAATGATTACGTCTTTGCTGGCACCCCAGTTGCATGATGCGATTGATTTAATAAGGTTCATTCTCCTTAAACATTCACCTTTTAATGTCCTTATGTGAGTACCCCTTGTGAGTCACTGGTCGAACGTGAAACCTAATATTTTGATTTGATTTGATCGTCTAATTTCTTTGGTTACAAGTGACAACTTTATATTTCTTGAATGTGGTCTTTTGATGAGAGAAAAATTTATATATTCAGATTTTCATTCTGAAAATTTAAAACCCGTCTTTTGCGCCCAGTTAGTTAATTTATTGAGTGTTTCCTGAATGCAGTCCGTAGTGGACTGGATGTTGATTCCTTTGCACAAAAGCGTTAAATCATCGGCGAAAAGACATTTTTGGATGGGCTTTGATATTACAGAAGAAATTTCGTTAATGGCAACTAAAAAGAGAGTGGCACTAAGTGGAAAACCCTGTGGCACTCCGTTTGAGATTTTATATTTATCTGATAATATGCCATTCACTCTTACCCGGATCTCTCTCTGCTGTAAGAAGTTTATTACAAAGTTAAGTAAATATCCCGTAACTCCAACATTTTTCATAATGTATACAATTCGGTCCTTCCATACCAGTTCATAAGCTTTTCCCAGATCTAAGCAGACGGCAATAAGATGTTCGTTATTAATAAGAGCCTCGCAGACATTTGTTTCAATAGTTATTAAGTGATCTAAACTAGATCGAGCTTTTCGAAAACCGCTCTGATGCGCTGATAAGAACTTAATACACTCCAAATACCATTGTAACCTTCTGTTAACAATTTTTTCCATTAACTTACATAAAGTACAGGTAAGAGCAATTGGACGATAGTTTTCAGGTTTACAATGATCTGTATTTGGCTTAGGGAGTGGGATAACTATCGCTTCCCTCCATTTATCAGGGAATATTCCGGAACACCATATAAGATTGAACAAACGTATAAGGAATGTCAGTGCTGCTTCAGGAAGGTTTTTAAGAAAGATGTTATGGATACCGTCTGGCCCTGGACTAGAATTTCTACATTTCGACAGAACATTTTTTAGCTCATTTAGAGAAATAAGATGATTAATTTTGAGATCTGTAACTGCGCTTGTTTTCGTGATTTTATTTATCGAAATGTTAGATGTTTTTTTGATTTCTTGAAAAACTGGGTCGTAGTTGGTGTCGCAAGAGTTTTTAACAAACTTTGCAGCTAATGTGTTAGCAATGTCTTCCGGTTATGAAATTACCTTCCCGTCTTCTGCAATTAGTACTTTAGTCCCTTTAGATACTGTGAGGCCTTTTATATTCTTAAGTTTCTTCCACACATCAGGTCGGTGTCTGATGAAACATATGAAATCCACTCCGCCCTCTTGCATTGTTTGAAGGTTCTACGAGCCTTGGCTTTATATAGCTTGTGTTTTATCTGGTTATCATAAGTTGGATGCCTTCTGTAAGTAGTATAAGATTTACGGATTAAACGATGGACCCCCTTACATTCTTCATTCCACCATGGAACTCGAGACTTGGTAACCCTTATTAGCGGTTTTTGGAATACTATTATTAGCAGCAGTCAGTATTAAGTTAGTAATTATCTCAACTTTGTTGTTAACTGTTAAATTGTATGGTTCGTGTGCACAAAGAGCGCTTAAGTGCTCCGTGATTATGTTTCGGTATTTTTCCCAATTGGCATTACTGAATTTCTATTTACGCTGGGGTATTAGGCTAGTGCCTCTGTGATGCATTTCCAAGAAAATAGGAAAGTGATCACTGCCATAGAGATCACAAGAGACTGTCCAGCTGAGTAGGTGAAATAATTATTCGTTAATGTTTTATTAGTCACTTAAATAAATTATTTGATCTGGCCTGTTAAAGAAGCGTTTGTATACTTTTAATAATACTGTTTCACAAAGTATGCTTCAATCATGTCAAAAATTGGGATACAGCATATTTGCATTCTTCCTCAATGGCGTGAAGAAACATAACACGTTATTATACGGTATTTAATTATGCAATTTCTCTTCAATACTCCTATCGTTTCATTCAATTTAGCACATATTACAATTGTTTTCATATTTTCTTCTATGTATTGTTCTCACGTAAAAATACAAATGTGTAATTAATTCTGTAACTAATAATTGTAATATTTCTCAGATTCGTCTTAAATCATTTTGTTATCCGTAATCTCTTTAGATAATCCGTAGTCTCATATTGTCAAAAACCGTAGCTATAAATGGCTTGTGTACATTAATTAGTTTCCAGTGTTTAGTTCAGACCTTTGAACTGTAAACTATTGTAATAATCTCGTTCAACTTTCTATTGGAGCCTATAAAGAACATATTAAGACCCTATGACAGTCTACTTGATTTTCATAAAGAGACAAACATGGTACAAATATGTTTTATTTAATTTCAAATTCCAAGTTCAAATACTAATTTTGTGTTTACAAACGACGCAACTTATTTACATTACGAGGAATTTTTATACATTCACATTCATAATCTGTTCAGACATGCTCAACAATTTTGCATTACAAACTTCACAATTTATCATCAAAATAATTTGTTTTTCTAAAAACCTAAGCTCATTATAAATAATACAAACTTCAAACCTTAAGAAAAACATACCAATAATAAATTTTGTTGGCTTATAAAACAGAGTCAATATTATAATGTCTTTAATCCAGATTCCGAAATATATACTTTATGTTTATTAAAATTTGTGGTAGCAACCGTTATAACCTTTTTGTAAAACACCTTTGCGCGTTTAAAATTATAGTGTGTATTAAATGGTGCACACAGAATAAAATTTCCTGTGTTATGTTAATTTTAGTATTATAGTAATATCAGAAATATGTTTGTATATAATAGAAATTTCTACTGATTTAGTGTATCCAGATAAAATACAAGAGCAGACTTCCTTTAATTAAAAAAAATATATTTGTAATAGACTTACACAAGAGCCGAAAACACTCATGACTTAAATCGTTTTCAAGCAGTGAAGTATTGCTCTCTACTTTTGTTTTATGCATATTTGCCATATTGCTTCACAGTTTTAAAAATTCTATAATAAATTATCAACGGTAATTCTGTATTCTACTGCTTACATTTCACCCTCACTGGCAATACGTGTGAAAACAAAAATTGCCACTTAACATGTAATTAACATTATATTTTTGAGTTAATTAATCCGTACATATGTTACAGAACATATTGAAACCATTTCAAATTTAAAGGACGGGGAAGAAAACTTTGCTCTGGTCATGAATTCGTTAATCGGCTTTTGTTAGTAAAATAAATTGTCAACTGTAATCAAATTATGTTATCAATCAATAAAGTCACCTTTCCTGGAGAAACTACAAATTAAACCTCACAATAATTTCTAAACCGTTAAAATTTTGTCTTAAAATAAAATAGAATGGTTTTCAGTGTTGTATTCTTCTACTCTGCTCAACGTGTATACTTAGAAGTAAGCCCGTCTTGTTAATTCATTGTTAGTAACTATGGTTTGTGTATATACTTACTTAAAACGATATTCCCAATTTCTATGCAATCTCTAAATCTGGTAGTGTGTACAACCAAAATTAATGTTTACAGCACACTTTTGAGGTTTAATTAATCACGTTGCGTTAGTAGTCATAGATACATTTCTAATTGTGAATTCTAAAATTACACTGGTGCACAGCACTATATAAAAAGATCCATGATTATCTCTTTTCAGCTAAACAGCTCATCATCAGATCGGAAATATCTAATCTGGTGAAGAACTGTAAAACTCGTGTTTTAGGAATCTTTTATTAGTGCTTTCAGGAATCTTTTATATAAAGGTGACCACACATTTGACGGTTTATTGTGTTCAGTATACAGTAAAACGTGCTTATTAAGATAGAAAATTATTTAATACGTTATAACTGCATTAGATTTTAGCTGAGTAAGGGTTTGTATCAATCGATTAAAACCGTCTTACTTGAATCTTGTTTACTCTCCATGGTTACGTTTCAAGGCTACTGTTGGCATTCTGAATTGTTGACTGAGACCAACACCTCGTATAGGGCAACCAACCCTATGCCGGCCAGATTTTTTATCGACCTTCTCTGGTCTAAATCCGTCGTGTTCTGTTGTAGGACCACCTCGGAAAGGGTGTGGTTCTTCACCACGCACGACGCTCTTGAGTAGATAGAGGCTCTGGTCAAATCCGCTCTATATTCCGCATATCCTACTCCTGGATGTGAAAACATCCAAAGGTTGCAAATAGAGATCCAAGATCCAAGGAAACATCTTAGACAGAGATATAGAAAATAAAGTGACGAACTTTCAAGAATTTGTAGAACGATTTGAGAACGTTGGGAAATAAATGTAAAAAAAAAAATCAAATTTTATAAAACAATGACAATACGTACACTACCCTATGGTTCTGAAACTTGGGTCATAAAAAAAAGATGAACAGAAGATACAAACAGCAGAAATTAAGTTTTTGACATCAGTTAAAAGGTGTAATAAAAGAGATCATATAAGAAATGGAGAAATAAGAAGTAACTTAGATATGTTTGCAGTTATTGAAAGGATTAAAGAATACAGAAGGAAATGGATTCAACACCATCAGTAACATGGAAGAAAGTAGACTACCGAAGACGGAGAAAGACTACTATCCTAGATGCAGAAGAAAAGTTGTTAGACCTAAGAGAAGGTAGTCTGTGGAAAAAGAACAGGCCGCTAAAACCTAAAAGAGTTAAGAAGATGGTGATAGTTGTGGTTACTTTTCAAATGTTACTACCTGTCAATTAGATTAAAGGCATTTTACTTTTTAAATTAAGCTGAAAATCATTTTACTTTGTCTTAATTAAAAATCTTAGCTGCCACCAAATCTTCATATGTGTATCTCTGTGAATGTTGGCGTACACGTACGGAATGTCAGACATGTATGCGTGCATCCCTACCACGTACAGAATATCCACTCAAACGCCCTGTGTGTGTGTGTGATTTAATTTACCTCGCTAGACTGTAGGACTTTCGTTTGATGATACACGTTGAATCACCACTCTGCAGAAATAAAAGCATTTTGCAGCAAACAGAGTCATAATTACGTAACAAACTTACTTTACAAAATTTGTGGTAATGAATAGTACTGACTGATTTCAACGGTAAAACTGAAGTGAGATTGAAATTATATAAATGAATTCCGAATGTTATTCTTGAGATACACACGCTACTATAACACCGAAATTGGTATGACAAAATCAGGTATGACGTGTAAACGTTATCCTAAAAATATAGAAATGAATACAAAACCAAAAAGCATAGAATGGAAGGAGAAACATAAGCGCACTTTATGACACTCAGATAAAAGTCTGCCGGGCAGACTTCATTACTTCTGAATGATAAAGTAACATATGAACATCTTATGAGTGTATAACTTTTAACATACACTATAATATACGATATAATAATTATTACAATACATAAGTGTTTGAAATATTTAAAAATATATTTGTCTGCGTAACCAATCATTGAAGTCACACAATAATAACAAACATTTTTCATTATAATATAATTAGTTAAACAGTATGTTAAAACAATTATTGCATAAATGCTTTTATTGAAGGTTCTGTCTTCTTCATAGTGGGAATGCTTGCGTGTTCTCCCGAATTTGATTGTACGCATGTAGTGAATCCTCGTATTCAACGGTATTCTGGTGATTACTGCTTAGCATACCACACATACAAATGTCTAAGCTCATGGTGATAGCTGCAGTGAAAGGCATATCGTTGCTACCTGTTGACATATTATAAGGCAAATAGAAATATTCAAGATACTAGTGTACGCACGCTAATAGCATGGTAACCAAAGCGAGAACAAATGGATGGTATCATATGGTACTGGCATAAGAGAGAACAAAATTTGTGAATTTCTTCACGTAAGAGATCATTGTTAACTAATAGATGCTGTAAATCACATGCTATGAAACAAGGGCCATGTGATAGAAGACTGTGGCTACCATTGTTTCTATATGGCAACCTTTTAATTTTCAGTACATTACCAATTTTGAGTCATGAAATATTAATTATTTTAAAGTATGAAAAATATATTTCATATAGAATATATATATTCTAATAAATAACAATATTTTATTTGTTTTGTTCAGAAGAAATTTATATTAATATTAATAATATTTTCTTTGTACTTTTGTAACGACCACTTTGGCCGTTACGTAACATTTAAGAACTAGACCGCGTGGCCTAGACGTAGCGAAAAATGTGCTGGAGCCCAGAGTGACAGGACTTGCAAGAAAATACTCTTGTAACCAGTAACAATTATTTTGTTATTAGTGCTATTTTTGTTTAACAACATTCATTAGGTTATCATAACATTTTTGTTATAATTCTTTCAAATAATTTGAATTCTAATATCCATTGTCTTTGTAACATCTACTTAAGTTATGTCAAAATGTTAGTTACAATTTTATTATGAACAGCGGAAATTCTGGTACACTTGTTTGAGAGCATTTCTTTTAAATTTAAATTTCAGTTACTGTGGATTTAAAACTGTTGAATTTGTTGTTGATTGAAGTAATTGGAATGCTCCCACCTGTACTTTGAAGAACTGAAATGGTACCGTAGACCAGTGGGCGTTGACTGCTGGTGGTGGTCCATGAGGTGTGCAGAAGTTCCAGTGGTCTCATTCGAGGCAGATGTCTTTAGGAAGTCTGGTAGTAGATGTCTTTCTGGGCCTGACGGATTCGGGGAGCGTCCAGCGGCACTGCTCTGCAGATGGTGACCGATGGAAATGTCACCATCTCTGCCTTCCCCTTTCTCCCGGCTGTGCGGGGACCCTATAACATTTTTATTTGTAGCTGGCCGTCAAAAAATACATCCACCCCCTACACTCTCTCGCCACGGAACACACACTACACTCACTGTCAAAATTTTTGTCAACACTCTAGTTGCTCTTATTAAATTGTTTATTTTATACATTTAATTTTTACTACCTTTACTTTTATATTTTTCTTTTTTACTGTAACACTTGCTTTAACTTTATCAAAGATAGTTAACTATAAGTTCGCCACGTGTTCCCAGACCGGAAGTAACGTGTATTTTAGTTTACACTAGAAAGGTATTACAATAAAATGGCTTTACAAATTTGGATCACACACATATACACAAATATAACACACATACCCATCATTAAATTAACATCGAACAAAATAATTGCTCACCTGAAACTCTTTAGGAGGTTAAGAAGTCATATTAAGAATTCAACTAGACACAGATCAAATAGGAGCTCCCCTGGACCGTCACATCAGTACGCCCTGTTGGAAGGCTGAAGACAAAATTAGATCGAACCACTCTTTCTGCGAACCCACCAAGCTACAGAAATTCAACTTGTTTCGAATTGTCGAACATAACCTTCGGCCAGCAACGCATCAGCTGGTATGGTTGGCTGGCTTACTAGATTGCGCCGACGTGGCGCAGACACAGCCTTACTAATTGCGTTAGCTGTCTTGTCCAGCGGCCACGCACTTTGGCGGCAGGCACCGATCGTTCAAATCACGCCGGAAAATTTCAAACTCCGGCACACCCCCTCCCCAAAAAGGTAACATGGTTGCCCCAAAAATCAAATCAATCTACAGCCTCCTGGCTACTTCACCATGACAATCATAGATCTCTTGGCTGCTTTGGGAATCTCAGAAAAATCGACCGTTCTCAGGAAGACAGAGGGTAAGAGGAAAACGAAACAAGAAGAAGAAGAATTGGACAGTGTGAGTGCCTGTGTACCTGTGTGTGCATGTGTGTAAGCGTGCGGTAACTGCATGCTGACTTGATCAGGGTCAGCATACAGAGACGAGAGACAGACGAAGAAGAAGAAAAATGACAAGAATTCGTACGCGTACTAGAGTTCTGACCTCCTAAGGCCCCAAACTCACAAACTGAGAACCCAAGAGCCAAATCAATACTTTAAGCAAAACAACCTTTCTAACACCACTCACATACTTATGCCCTATTGCAAAACTTCAACTTCGGTATGTGTGTGGTCAATTCCTCTATATCACTTTTGGGATCTCCCAACTTCACCGTCACTGGTGACACAAACCTTAGAATGCGATATGGACCGGACCAATGATAACACAACTTGGCGGCTCTTTTTTCCACGGCTGAGCTGATCGGGTGGCTCTGGCAGTAGACTAAATCCCCACCCTTAAAGGGATTAGGAGTTCGCCCCTGATTGTAACGAACACGGACACGCTAGTGCGCACAAAGCAAATTCTTCCGGGCCTCTTTCAACCTGTCTGCTGCCCTAATGTCAGGAGTATTAGGCAGAAGATCTTCATTTTTCCACAAGTTGGCCAATAGAAGTGTGGGCGAGAATCCAAATATCACCTCAAAGGGAACGGCCTTATGACTCTTATGGAGGGCCGTATTATAGGCTAACTGTATCCACTTTGTCAAATTTTGTTGCTTCCCTGCTATATACACTTTTTCCTCGAACGAGGCCTTCCGGTTTCGCAACCATTATCAAGTTCTTCCTACAACAACCAAATTGTAGTAGGAAGACAAACAAATTGTAGTAGGTTGCCTCGTTCGAAGAAAAAGTGTATATAGCAGGGAAGCAACAACATTTGACAAAGTTGTTATGAAGACTGCTAACATAGAGAAAATAACTGCTAACTGTAACCACTTGAGATTCTGGTCCCAACAATTCTGTTGCTCTGCGTGGAAAGCAATCAGATCAGACCTATGATTCTTGTTGGATCTTTCCGCGTGGGACGGCTGAGGGTAGTAAGGGGAAGTGGTTACATGATGGATACCGTTTGCGAAGCACATTCGCCGGAATTCGCCGAAATGGATTGTGGACCATTGTCACAGACAATGATGGCCGGAAGTCCGAAATGCTGAAAGATATTGGCCTGGAGTGCTAGATTGGTTAATCGAGCGTTTGCCTGCCGTAAGGGCAATAGCCAGACAAACTTAGAGAAAGCATCCACACAAACAAGCAGGAAAGAATTACCTGATTTGCTACGTGGGAGAGGTCCCACGTAGTCGATGAATAACTTCTGTATTGGTCTGCTCGCCACGTCCGATGACAAGAAACCTAACTTGGTGTTTTGGGCAGGCTTGCTTAACCCACAAAGATGACACGCCCTAACTCTGGCCGCAATATCCCTATCCATGCCCTCCCAGGTAAAATGTTTCCTAATGTTGGAAATGGTCTTTGAAATCCCCTTATGTCCACCTACTGGGGAATTATGGTAGTAGCTAAAGACCATGGGCACTAACGTTGTAGGCAGCACGATTTTGGGGACTCCTCCATTTCTTTCTTTGCAACACAGGACACCCTTGGACAAGAAATATGAACTTATAGGTTACCCCCTTTTAATTATGAATGATAGGACCCAACTCTTCGTCATCTAACTGATGGGGTAACACATCAGTAAAAGCTAGCGGAAAGTCTAATAATAAGGCACAGCGTTGCTCAGATTGAACTTCACTGGGTTGGGAAAACATACGGGACAAAGCGTCAGCAACCACATTTTGAGTTCCCCTAATGTGTTCCACCTTGAATTAGAAGGAGGAAATTTTTACTACCCATCTTCCAATTTTACCCAGTTGCCGGGGATGAGCAAGAAGCCAAGAGAGAGCCTGATTATCGGTCTCAACTAGGAACTCAGGATGTTCCAAGAAACGCCTAAATTTATCTAGAGTGTATACCACAGCCAAACCCTCTAGTTCGTAGACAGATGACTTCTTTTCTTGTTGGGTCAAGATAAGATATATAAAAGCCACTGGCTGCCTAGCACCATCACTACTTGGGAAAGAACAGCTCCGAGCTCAAGCGAACTCCAAACTCTAGATCATCGTTACATAATAGTCTACATTAACTGGACAAATGTTCCGAAAACGGGGGACAGATAATAAAGGCATCAGACACAATCAAATTGGTGGGCGGTCTCCATGGACTGCTCATTTCTCAGCCGCCAGAAATTACATAATTAACTTGGGCACAGATAACAATTCAACACAAACACATGACAGAAGAAGGAAAAACATGACTTCCTACAAGTGGTTTCAGGGTCCCCTAACGAAGCAAGAGAAAGGGGTGAAGACGAAAGGCAGAGCAAGCTCCCTGAATTCACCAAACAAACAACATAATAACAGTAACACTAGAATAAATAGAATAACACGACACCCAATAAGCAAGTACAATTCATTAAATCATCAGTTAAGCAATTCTCAAATCCAGAGAATTTTATAAAATCAAGGATCATTTGAAATCCATCTCAATGTCAAAAACGAGGGTGCATGGTCCGACCATAACCGCATTCTCCAAACAAATTAATATATATATAGTTCAGGCTAACTTCCATATCGCGACCCAATAACTCAACAATTAAAATCAAAACCATCAGTACAAACATTTCAGAGCTAGGGGATCATTAAATCATATGGTATCATTCAAGAATTTGGATCAATCCCCAACAGGGTCGAACAGGTTATAACCAACTCCAACAAGGTCTGACAGAACCAGGGGCATGCAACAATTTTTCAGGGCTACACAAAACATACATAAAATCTTAAATGGAACGTACCCGGTTTAATTCAAACACAGCAACTTAAGTCCAAACCGAGAACTAGGCTCAACACGTCCCCCATAAGCAAATTTGAATAAAATACATGACCAAACATATAATGTGTGTGACCCCACAGAATTATATAAGTTACCTCCGGTTTACAATTCAATAATAATAACATTTAAAATAAGAAGCAATTGTAACATTAAAAAACATAATTTGCAATAAAAATAACAATGGTAATAACATCTTTCAATTAAAACCTCAAACATTTTCTTGAAACAATTAATGCCCACAAACACTAACAAAAATTTCAAAAATTTCAACTCATTTGTTTTATGAGTATTAAATACAAATATATTAAATACTCAACCTTCCTCTCAGACCCAGAAAACATGTGAATTCTTAAATCCCATTCCAAATCCTGCCACCTTCAAGTCAGCACACATACCTGACCTAACCACGCTCTGCTACCATTTGTAACGGCCACTTAGGCCCTTACGTAAAATTTAAGAACTAGACCACTTGGCCTAGACGAAGCGAAAAATGTGCTGGAGCCCAGAGTGACAGGACTTGCAATAAAATACTATTGTAACGAGTAACAATTATTTTTTTATTAGTTTAACAACATTCATTTTTTTTGTTTAACAACATTCATTAGGGTATCATAACATGTTTCCTATAATTATTTCAAATAATTTGAATTCTAATATCGATTGTCTTAATCTACTTAAGTTATGTCAAAATGTTAGTTTCAATTTTATTAGGAACAGCGGAACGTCTGGTACACTTGTTTAAGAACTTTTCTTTTAGAATTAAATTTCAGTTACTGTGGATTTAAAAAAATCAAAAACTTAATGAAGTTGTTGACTGCGAGTTAATTATATGTGACCTTTAAAGAATGATACAATATGAAATCAAACTTACGATATTAATGCCTAATGTAGCAGATGTCATAGAACTATTAAATGGAATACTAGGAGGAACTGCTTGGTAGGAGTAATAATGTGTAGTCACATCTGTAACCGACATTTAAATTACAACACACGGACTTCAGTTAAACCGCATCTGTTTAATTAAAGCGTATTGGGAACGATGTCGGTACTGCTGTCAAATCTATTGATACGAGTTACTGCTAGTACGCATTGTTCCTAATGTCCTGAAGTTATTTAATTACTGCACTTATCATTGAATAACTTTGTGTCTTCTATACAAAGTTGTATCTTCTATAATAAACTTTACTCAACTATAATTTAACAATAATTTTTGGTGTATGGTATGTTTTTAGTATTACAAACGTTGGTTTTCAGATATGTATATTATTGATAAAGGCAGGGAAATGACAAGCGCATTAATTGTCAACCAGTAAGAGCCAATCTTACATCAATGCAACAAAACTGATATAAGGCAAATCAATAACAAATATTACACTAAAAAGTATTACAACTATCAGTTGTAAGCAATAAAATTAAGGCTGGAAAAATTTTGTGTGTGAAACGTACTTATTTTCAGAGGCGAAGCGAACTACAAGAATTCAAAAAGTGACAGGGAATTAAAGAAAATGTTCGGAAGACAACGAGGACTTCTACCCGAAAGCTGACAGACACCATAAACTTCAGAGAAATGGACACCAGTGGTCAGGTGAAAACTGGGTAACAATGATTAACAACGCAATTCCTGGACTGCGCACCAAACAAAACGAGGACGTTTAGGGCACGCAAGGGAAATATAGCGATGTAATTGAATACAGAAATTAGACAAAGATAATTAGAAGAAAATCTGTAGGTTATAGTTACAGGTTAAAATTATAAAAATTATAGTTATAGATTGACAATAGATATGTGGAGGCAGCAACGAATGATTTGAACACACACACACACACACACACACACAGATAGATATACATTACACTGTTAGCGACATCCTCAACTCGCGGTTTCTGAAACATTTGTGGACACATTATAACTAATCACGAGCAACATTTATTCTACCATTTATATCTTCACATGTAAGCCCCCAGCAACCTTATCATAAACTCTGTACGTTATATTATTTCTTAAATTTGTAGAAAACACTCCATACCTTTGCATTCAACTAAAGAAAATTACACTTTTTATCAATATTTAAATTTAAACATATTGGAATATGTGTGGGACCTTAGGATGTTTTTACATCCAGGAGTAGGATACGCGGAATATAGAGCCGTTTGTACCAAAACATCTACCTACTCAAGACTGTCGTGGTGAAGAGTCACACCATTTTCGAGATGGTCCCATAACAGAACACGTCGGATCTAGACGAGATAAGGTCGATAAAAAAATCTAGCCGGCATAGGGTTGTTTGCCCTATAGGGTGGTCTCATTCAACAACTCACAATTCCAACAGTAGCCTTGGAAACCAGGACAGATATAAAGATAAAGACATTTGCAAACGTAAAAGGATACGTAATTGGTTTTCCAAAGAGACGAAAATAGTGACTTGGAACATCAGAGGATATATGACTACGAAACAACACGCACGCACGCACAGATAAATATACAATACTCTGAAAGCGACATCATTGTATAAAGTTAAATAACCTGGAATTTACATTTTTATCTGGAAGGTCCATGCAACCGTATTATAAATTCTGTACACTGTATTGGTTCATCCAGACTGAGAAATCACACTGTATTTTTGAATTTAACTTTGAATACCTTTAATTTATATCAATATTTGAATTTTAAAAATACTAAGGTTTAAAAAGGTTCATCTTGTTGTGCCCAGCACACTCCAAGTTATGATTTTATATATATAATTGTAAATGAGGATTTTACTCATACTCAAACTACTCAATGTATTATTTTATTTTATCTTAAGAATTATTTTAAGGAACAAACTGAGCGATTGTGAGGAAGTGTGCTCTCATTTTTATCGTGGAACGTGTAGTGAGTTATCAACCAGGGAAGCTAAGAATTGTCTATTTGTCAGTGTTCGTGAACGAGTTCCGCTTTGGTTCACAAAAATCAATGTCAAATTGTCCTCTCGTGTGACCTGATAAGTTTCGAGACACGTGCAGAGTCCAGTTCTGATTGGCTGAATTTTGGGCGTTAACTCATAGAGACTTTTTGCATCACGCAGGGTATAAAACTGACGAGAGCACTGGGAAGTACACACTTTGTCACTTGTTCACTTTTGGCGTCCTTGCGCACTATACATACATCTTCTGTCAACGATGAAACCACATCAAAAGCGTAATTACAACTTTGTTTTGTTTTACTTTGTTCAGACTTAAAGCATTAATCGATTTTGGATAATGAATTATTTATACTCAGAAGTGCTCAGTAGTGTTCTAAATTTGTTAAGAAATATGTATAATTGACATCTTAATCATTTATGCCTAATTTAAAGTAGTAACGTACCAAATTCGGAAATATAGTGAGTAAAGCTTTCATAATGTTTTAATAAGAGTAGTCAGTATATAAAGAATGTTTTTTTTTCTCTATAATATAATGTCTTAATGAAAACACTCAATAAAATTACTGTAACGAGAGTATGTCACTTTAATTATTGTTATTTTGTTCATTTGTATTGTAATTATTGTCATTTGTTCATCAAGATAAAACTTGTTAACGAATATAATTACTCTAACGAATTAAAGAAATATTATTAATCTAAGTAAATGCCTTATTTAATAACGAGCCACTCCCACGGCTATCCTGTCCGCACGCCTGGGGCTTTCACTTTGTGAGGCCCCAGCCCCGGGCGTTACAACAATCTTATTATATATAATACATTGCACGACAAGCATCAGCAGTTATTTATATTTTGGAATCATGAGCATAATACACAATGGAAGGAACCATAAGATGTGTGTATAAAATATTGAAACCTACGGTTGTTTCACTTAAATATAATCTTTACGTACGTCGTTCTTATATTGCAGTCAGTCAAAAACAGAAACTAAAATTAGTAAAAATTACACGGAATTTCTAACAAGAAAACAGGAAATTTACATAAATACTTAATAGCCTTGGCGCTGACACTATTGTACTGATCATGTAATGTGTTGACTTAAAGAGAAAATGTCTCCCAAGGGTTATTTATTATTCTTCTTTGAACCGTCGGGCTGGAAATCCTTGAGAATTATATAAAGTAATTAAATTATTCCCCACAGTACTCCCTAATGCCTTTCTACTTTAACTCCATTACAGTTAAAGTTTAGTTAGCATTGGAAATATATTATTATAAGGAACGGCTTGTTTTTCTTTCCTAAAAGACAACTGCAAGAAGCGTGACTACTTAGTCGTAACTGGGTTACTGCATCTTCCGATGAGACGCTTCCTATTCACGTGTGTTGGCATCAGTATTGATGATTATGTCGCTAATTGACATAATCTTATTGTCAATAGCTTGACATGTCTTATTTTTCTTCTTGTTCTCCAAGTTAAGGTATAGGCTTATAGCCTTTTTTGCCTTCACTAAAGCCATCTCTTCCTTAGTCTACCTATATCTCGTCTATTTTGAGGTCTGCATCGTATTACTTCTTTAGGTAGTCTCATACCTTCCATTCTTTCGATATGCTGCCTACATTTTATTTGTCCTTTCCTTATTCTGCTGCCAATAGAATATGCATTTAACTCAGTTTTTACATCTTTGTTTCGCACTTAATCTCTAAGGATGCAACCTTTTCCTCAAGAACTTCATTTCACTTGTTTTTAATCTTCGTTCATAGTTTCTCGCCAACGTTCAAGTTTCACATCCTTACTGTTTACATTTAATACATTTATGGAGATCTTACATTCAGGATTTACTTTACGGTTCAAAAGGTGAGTCTTTCATTTGCAAGGCAACTTACAAACATATATGGATGTAATATTAACACATTCTTGACTACAAACTTTAAGCTTCACATACTGTCAAGTTAATATTGAATGTCATTCACTGGCAAAAGTTAATGCACTTCCTAATCGCACTGAATAAAATAACAATTAACATCAAAGGGTTATCAACGTTTTATAACTCTTAACTTTAACATAACGCATTGTTTTTGCCTGTCTTCAATTTAATATTTTGTTTTATGGAGTAACGTTCAAGCTTTGTCGAAGGATTATATTACACGACATTAATTTTTACAATCATTAAAAATTTATTGCCTATTTTGCTTTACATCAGAGAATTACGAGTAACTTTCCTAGTAGATTTCGTGTCACCCAATCACACAATCAACTAAATTTACTTTTCCAATTTTGCACTTCCCATTCGGAGCGCTGACTTTTCTACTGAATTCTTTATTCTTTACAACTCTCCTGGGAGCACTTTATTTTATGTACTGGCCTTGTTCCAGTTTTTGTTCTTTCGCCTGTTTCACGACAAACATAAGCATTCTTGTCACAGCCAGTAGTCAATTGCTAAATAGTAAGAACTTTTAAAATTATAAATCTTTGACATTAAAAAACAGACAATCGCCCGTATATAGTTAGTTAATTGAAAAACAGGAACAATATATTTTACTTGCAGATACCTTGAACGTACAAAAGATTCTTGTATAGTACTAAAGTTACTAAATGTTTATTTTAGAAATCTGTTTTATTCGTGCTGGTGCTTATATCCCTGCTTATAGATCAGCTTGGGGTAATTCCGGCCTGCCATCTCGTGTGTAAAACGTTTGCTACTCAAAAACGTCTTCGGTGAGTGCTGGAAACTTTGAGAGGAAAATGTGCCTCAACAATCTGTAAGCGATCAACCATGGCCCCATAGTTTTTGTTTCTTTTAATGTTTACAATATCGGTGACAGCTACAGCAATAGATTTACTCTGATCTTGTACTAGCACCATGAATATCCCTCATAGAAACTCTATTAATCACGTAAACGTTACGTTTCTACCAAGGAGACCTTCCGTCAAGAACTCCACAAAATCAGTGTAAATAGACCAGAACTCATACAGTTAGAAGATTCAATTTGAATTTGTCAGTATCCATGTTCTTTTGCCGTTCTAATATTCTGTCTACAACTACAGTAACACATTTATAATAATTAGACAGACAGTAATTCTACAATATCGTAAGTTCTAACGGACAGCTCAAGCGATTCAGGTTTATTACGTCCAGCTTCATGGTGATAATTTTGGGAATAGTGACTATTCACATTATGTATATTTTTCCATGGGATTAGGAAATGTTACTCGTAAAAAATATTTTATAACAATATTTGATAATTGACTTACAAGACATAAAATTATCTGCCGTTTCCCATAATATCGTTGCCGACTGCCTCACAATCGTTGTGCATGCGTTGTCGCTTATTTTAAAGCGATTACGCAAGCGATATTGATTGAAGATTTGTTGAGCACTTGGTAAAACGTATTACTTAAAAAGGATTAAGGACACAAACGCTTGGTGGTTTCACAGTTTGTTCTTAAACTCTGATAATTATTTCAGCATATTATGATATTCTCAAAGAGGTGCTAAGTACAACTGAGAAAGGTTGTTCTTACCAGCTCTTTGACAATAGCCTAATAGGCTTAAACTGATCTCATAGTTTAAGAATAAAATGTAAAACTAACAAACGTTTGTGTTTTTAAATCACATTAAATTATTTCTTTACTAATTAATTTTCCCTTGTCCTTTACATTCTACGTTAGTTGTAAATTGTTGAAACCCACACTTAACATTTGAGCTGTTTGCCGTCAGCTGCAATTTTGTTTATACCTTTTCTTTACTAACTTAATGCCTTCGTATTATTACATTTATATTATTAAGAATATTTTATGAAGTTAGAGGCGATTAGAAAGTTGTATAAATACAGTATAGACCACTTGTCATAATAATGTTAAGTATGTATAATAAAGAAGCTAATATTGTCACTAAATACTAGATAAATCATAACAAAAGAAGAACTTATTTTTATTGAAAATTTCGACAACCTTAACTTGTTACTACACGTTTACCTACTGTAACAAAACAAAAACTATTTAAAACTGTTTTATATCTACAATTTGTTTTTAATTATTGAATTAATGCTTCACCGTCTTGTCCTAACAACGAATTTAGAATAAATGTTAATAGAAGAATCATGGAAAATAAAAATTTAATTTTTTATTACAATACTGTCATACTCAAACACATATTTATACTTTTATTTCGGACTATGTTTTAGTCTAAACAATGTAAAAAATATAACCAACACCTTCTGTAACACAAAGTAAATTTAAATATTATTTTTCGCCTATTGTTTCTGAGTTCCAAAATCTATTGAAAATGATAATTCCTTAGGATTCCGAATACTGTAAAGTAGATTTCAAACTAGGAATGTGTTACGTTGCTTTGGAATTAATGGTTCACCCCGTGCCATTTGTCAAAGTTAACAGAATACGACAAAGTTAGTAATTCAGAAGTTTGAGGAATGTAGGTGTGATGATACGTTCTGCTAATGTAACTTGACTCGTCGGAATCCGCATAGCTGTGTTAGTGTTTCTGCCACGCATTAGTGAGTTTATGTCATAGGTTGATTCTTACTTAAATAGTATATGACTATAGTTACGATAAAGTAATGTAATATAAATTTAGAACAGCGTGTAAAATTGTTAAACACCTTTTCGTTTTAGAATATAAATACATATTAAACATGAGGAAACATCCTGTTATTAAAATATTGTAACGTAACCGTATTACGGTGTGTTAAGGGACCGTTTATTTTGTTTAAAATTTCAATAACTTTTAGTTTAGTTTATTATTTTTATTGATTTATTTAATTCAATTCAATCTAACATTGAATCCAATGTAAATAAATCCGATGAATGCACTGGAAGTTAGTTATCGAAGTGTTTTCAACTTCGGTTAATTCATTTTAAGTTGTTATTCTTCCGTCGACTAGGCGAAATTGTGACGTAGATTCCTCGCTAAAAGCATAAATATATTTGTAAGAATGATCACTTACTTGTGGTGAGCCTTGCCGATCTTGCAGGGTCGATGTAGCAATCTAATCTGTAGATTGACTTACCGTATTCAAATTCGCCGCTGCGTGTCGTGCTATCCAATAAGAGTCGTTCACCTATTCTGAAATCTAGTCTATTGAAATGAACTAACTGACTCCGTTTGCTCGTATAAAATAATAATTTATTCTGTTTAACACTCCTTTTTAATGATCTAAAGTATCATTAATTATTTTAATTCTATTTTAAATAACATGAGTTGTTTGTTTTATAAAATTTGTCTCAGGGTGGTAAAACTGATTTATAATATCAGTGTATGGTTAGAATGCTTTTTGGTTAAAATAAGTTAATTCATATGTGGGTTCTTTTAGCTTGCAGAATACCAAATTATTTACTAGAACTCTTATTCTACCGTTATTAGGCAGTTTGAAGACGATTACAATTCAATCATCTCTTAATAATTAACATTCAAAATTATAACCATGCCTGCTTTGGACATTTTAGGTTAACAAAATTATTAGTCAATCGACAATAAATGATTTAAAGAACGTTTGTTAACGTTAAAATAACTCTTGATAAAACATTTAAAATGTGAACAATAAAATAATATTTTGAAACAGTGTTGTTGAATGGAACAACTAAATCATCATTTGACTCTAGAAAAGGGTAATTATATAGTTGTAAGTATTTGTGTAGCTTGACAAACTTAGTTTCTTAATCATAATAGACATAAACATTTAAATAGTATTAGTAGTAGATTCTTCCTAAATTACAAAATATAAATAGCATTGGAATTTTTCATTAACTTTCGTTAATTCTTTCATACAGTTGACAATTCCCAATCGTTTATGAATGCTTGTTGGTTTCATCTATGTTTAGGAAACAACAACTTTAATCAGGTGTGGTTATATCACACTCAGTATTGATATATAATAAATGATTATTTGCTTGTAAATTTCTTAAAAATAGAATGTTCAAATTAAGTTGAGGATTGCCATTAGTCCTGTTGATTGAATAATATTAATAATGCACCTTAATCTACATACTTTATTTACACACATTATTAGAGTGTGGTTCGATTGTATCGTCTTTAAAATTCTTAATTACTATTGAAAAAATCACTGTACTCCCTTTTTTTAAATTAAATCTCGGAATTGCTATGGATTATACACTTAGCAAACCTTATTACGCACTGTTCCACTTAAAACACCTTCAATACTAGTGTAGTTATGTTGGCACAAATTGAGGTTATGTTGCTTTGTTTACAACGGTGACGCGCACAAATTATGTGAACAGCTGTTTCTTAGCGGTGTCGAGTAGCCGTTCTGCCTTCCTCTGAAGTTGATGATAAAGTCTCTCGAAAAAGCATCTCTCTCTGCCGTTCCGTCTTGTGATCGTTGTAAATTTGGCTAATTTCTTGGATCTGATTGGTTGACGATCTTTAATTTGATGCACATACCCCCTCCGCGCAATATTTTAATTGTTGTTATTAGCGTGGGGTGGCTGGTTTAGAGATTATAAACATTTGCTCGATTCGACACAAATATCTTATAATTGTAATAACTTTCTTATTATGGCATAGATTTAAATTCTAAGCTTATCCGGTATTGGTAACACTTAGCTCTTTATTTTGAGTCCACTCATGGTGTGCGTCGGTTCATTATTAAGGGAGTTAATGATTGAGATTATCATATTACACTATTCACTATTGATTGTATTTATTCTTAAATTAAAACTATTTAATGGCAATCATACCTCCTTGTGGGCATGCCTTCCAAGTCCTCCCACACTTCTCACTTATTTGTTACTTATATCTAATGACAAAATATAGTGCTTATGCTATCATTGACTTAGCCTAAGAGTCTACTAATTGTATTTACAAATTATTTATAATGAAAGGTATCTGGGTAACTTCTGTATTACCCCAGTTGTAAACATTAAGTTGTTGCAACTACTGTTAGTCTTTGTTAGTCTGGAATGTATTGTTATTCCTTGGTATTTTTGTCATTAATATGACCTCTATATGGCACTATGAGGTGTACATTTATTTTAACTCTTATTTGGGATTCTATTGTCTTTTCAGACTATTATTTAGTTTGAATAGTTTACTAGTAGTAGCATATTGATAGTTAGTCTTGTGTTTTTAACACACTAGTCTGTTCCTTTGTGTATAGCATTGGATAATAGTAATTACACCTGGTGTCACATGACAGGTGTGCTTAATTATTCTTATTACACATTATGTACTTGCTTATAATACTATTATACTATTATAATAGTGGTATTATATCTTACTTATGACATAGGTATTCGTCTGTTATTTCTATTCAGCATTACAATGTGGTTTTGTCTATGTTTCACATAGTGAATCTTATTTTGGCTGGTTTTGTTCACCTTCTTTACTTAAATTCTTATATAAAAATTACTCTTGGTACCTGATATTGGTATTGGTAGAACGCTTATTACTTCTACTTGATTTGGGGTACAAAATATTTTAGTTTTGGTATGTTTTATCTACTACTAAATATGAAATTAGGTGGACAATACATGTATTTAGGTTATGTGGTTATTTTATTTGTAGCAACAATGGGTGTATTAAGTTGATACAATTTATATTTTTTAACCTTGTTTTTTCAAGTCTAATGTTAGGGGATAGTGGGGAAACTGTGCGCAGCGGGTAACTATGCGCATCATTATAACGAAATTTCTAACGGCCATAGACGTCTCCAGCTGGTGCTGAAACCTAGCGGTAGACAAATAAACTACCCCACCGCAGTGGCTTCCCGCCAAACCTACTGTTGTGGCCAGTAGTGCTGTATTATTGTTATGTGTGTGTACTGTTGTTATTTGACTTCCTTGGAAAATTAGAAGGTATGCCTTCCACAATGTTTTTAATCACTTTAGCTATTCATATTTCTAATCTATGACTCTTTATTAACATCTACATGTGTAATAATTTAGATGTTAGCCAATCATTTTGATAGGGTAGAGCAATACATTTCTACGTACATGATCGGGTAACTGTGCGCGGTGGTGCGTATGACCCCCCCCCCCATACGATTCAGTGCTAAGTACTGAGTATTACATTTCTCTTACTTTTCCATTGCAGATGCCGAGAACGTATGTTAGGAAGACGGAGATTAACTCTTACTCACTTGAAACCCTGCATAAAGCACTTCATGACGTTCGTGAAAACCATAAAAAAATTAGAGAATTAGGGAGAAGTTATGGAATTCCTGAGTCGACTCTGCGAAAGCAGCTGTTATTAAACAAACGCAGTGTAGAACCACTTGGTCGTAGATCTCTGTTTTCAGCGGAAACTGAATTAGAGCTTAAAGATTATATTTTAAATCTTTGCAACTTATTTTACGGATTAACACCTAAAGAGTTGAGACGCCTAGTTTCTAAGTACGCAGAGGCAAAACAAATTAAAAATAGTTTTAACAACGAACTAGGTCTAGCTGGCAAGGACTGGCTGTACTGTTTCTTAAAGAGACACCCGGAAATTAAGCTGCGGCAGCCAGAGGGCACAAGCATCAATAGGATAGCAGCCTTTAATAAAGAAGAGGTGGGGCTTTTTTATCAAAACATTGAAGAGATATTTAAAAGGCATCCTTTCTTCCCTCACAAAATATACAACCAGGACGAGACTGGCATCACTACTGTTCAAAAGAAATGTCCAAAAGTTTACGGACCAAAAGGGGCTAAGAAAGTTGGGGCCGCTACTTCAGCCGAAAGAGGTCGGAATATTACGGCCTTGTTTGCTGCTAATACAGCTTCCCTTTATCCCACCTCTGATGGTCTATCCTCGCAAAACGATGTCAACTCAGTTGCAAAGGAATGGTCCAGTTGGAGCTGTCTATACTTGCTCGTCAAATGGATGGAGCAATGAGGAAATTTGTTTACAGCGGTTGGCTCATTTTAAAACGCATGCTCACCTCACTGAAAGTGAGCCTGTCCTACTTATTTTGGATAATCACAGCAGCCATGTCTCCCTTGACATTTATAACTTCTGCAGGGCAAACTTCATCCACATGGTTTTTCTCCCTCCCCATACTTCCCATCGGCTACAGCCTTTAGATTTGACATTTTTTGGTCCATTAAAAAACGCCTCATACCGTGAGTACGATTGCCATTTGACAAGAACAGGCCATCAAAAAATAATTGAATACGATGTAGCTGAGCTGTTAAATAAAGCTTTTATGAAGACAGCAACAATTAAAAACGCTATTTCTGGGTTTAATGCAGCTGGAATCTTTCCTTTTGATTCAAACAAGTTCTCAGAAAATGAGTTTGTCTCAGCAAGCACACCAAATGATCAAGAAATCTTTATGACCAGCTGTGAAACTCCACAGAATGGTAAAAATCTAACGGAACTCACAGAAATTTCTAATGAAGATGGTTTGGATAATTCAACCTCGTGTGATGTTCCCAAAAGTGGAAGGCTCATTCCCCGGAATATGGCAACCCTAAGCCGTCTACCTCAAAGGACAACTCTTTCCTGGACTTTGCCCCCGTGCCAGTAAAAAAGATGAGACCTATGCCCAGTGAAAACAAACAGATTCGTCGTGAGGAACAACCTTCAGAACTACTTACCTCCACACCAATGAAAGTAAAACTACAAGAAGCCGAAAAAAAGGAAAGTAAGTTTAAGCAAGAAAAAAGAACGAGAGATTAGAAGAGCCGCACGACTATTAAATTTGAAAGGAGAAAATAAATCTAAGATTTCAAAAGGCAAGAAACCTACGGCTAAAAAACAAAAAGGGAAAAGGTCAAAGAAAACCATTGCGGAGGACGAAAATTCTGATGAGTATGAAATTTTTATGTCATGATCAAGATATAGACGTTGACATGACCGATATTGTAGACCCAAATGCAGTTGAGAAGACTTCAGCAGATCTTTGTTCTGCGTGCAATGATGTAGGCAAAGATGGGAAATTGTGGTACCGATGTGTATATTGTTCTTGGAGTCATGCTGCGTCCACTGGATGGGACTCTCCAGAGAATTACATTTGTGATTTTTGTAAAGTAGCCTAAATTTGTTAGATTGAAATAATAAAAATTTATCAATATATTTTATGGTAACTGTAAAATATTTTATATAAACCTGTATATGTATCATTATAATAACTATGTGCAACTTTGTAGAAAGAAAACATCAGTTTAAAAGAGTAGCATCTCCTCATTTACCCAGAA
This sequence comes from Magicicada septendecula, assembly GCA_034769895.1. Classification (NCBI taxonomy): domain Eukaryota; kingdom Metazoa; phylum Arthropoda; class Insecta; order Hemiptera; family Cicadidae; genus Magicicada; species Magicicada septendecula. The sequence goes on from CM068373.1 coordinate 408,223,592, forward strand.
TTGTACTTCCCGCGCACAGTTACCCCACCATATGCGCACGGTTACCCGAGGGTCGGGAACCCGTGCGCAAATGCATACTTGTAGATTTGTGATTATTTAAAAATAACAGCTGCTATGATTGAAATGATTTTTTAACATAAGAAACTAGACTAAATAAGGAAAGGTTTGATAGGTTTAGTATTAGTTTTAATATGAATATTTCGGTGTTATTATATATTTTTCTTAGGTGCGCACAGTTCCCCCACTTTCCCCTATTAATGACAATTAATGACAACTGGTAATTCATTATTTATTTCCTTTTTCTATCTTACATGATTTTTTTGATTACTTGACTAACAATTATTATTATTATGAGACAATTCTAATTCTTCCTTTATATTACATTGATGGTGTGCATATCATGTCATTATGCTTTTATTTACAGCTTCTTTTATGTTAACATTATTGTTACTTTCACTCTTTGTCTAATATAGGATGTCCTACTCATTTACAATATTATTAGTTGTATATGGGTCATCTAAGTTAGTCAGTTATTGTCTATGTTTTCACTCTGTAACTTCTTCAGTTATTATTTATACGGGTAAGATGTTAATCTATAGTTGACTGGCTCTTGGAATCTATATCTTATGCCATGGTTGTTAGGTGTCTTTCTCGTAGTATGTTTCTTCCTTGTTTTCATTTGTTCCTTACTGACGGAAACTATTGGGTTGTTGGTTCCTGTGGTACAATCATTGTTTGCTGTATCTTCTTTCTTCTTATAATGTTATTATATTTGTTATTTACCATTACCTTTTATCAACTCTTGTGTTGTGAGTTTATTCTTCTTGATGAGTTGCTCATGTAGTTTCATTCTTGGCATTTTGGATTAAACACTTAGTGTGTCTCGTTGACTCAATTATTCTGACATGTGTTACTATTTTGGTTACTTAAATATTGGGTTCATATGTCTTGTTACGATATATGCTGTTATTTACAAAACATGATTATTAGATTAATACAATAAAATCTGTAATCACCATACGCTACTCAAAAATGAATATGATTATTAATCTTTATATATTAAAAAACACAATTTACTAAATTCCCAAAATAAACATTAACCACAACTGATCAATTTTAATAACACTGTAAATATAATAGAAGGTTTTAAATGCATTTCTGATCTTAAAAAGTAATTAAAACAAATAGTAAAAGTTTAAATGTTCTTCAATGACGTATACTGTTATTGTTTTAGTGTAGCTGCTGACTTCTTTAAAATATGTGCAACATTATGTTGCATGCCTTTTGGGTTTCTAATGACATTACTGTTATAATATGTCACTACATTTTGTTGGAGTTGAAAATTTAGTGTACGTTCACAGAATTTGTGACAGTTAAATATTGTCAGAAGAAATTCAACTTATTTTCAGTAGACAATCATTATATGAATTTGTTTCCAAGGTCAATTCTAATAGAAAATGACATTAGAAAAGAATTATATTTCTTTATATTTATGGGTAAATGAATTACATGTAAACGTTATAAAATTTGTAATCGCTAAAGCTATATTTGGCATATTACGTTGTTAATCGATCGAAGTTTTCAAAGTGGTACGTTCTCACCAAGTTTTGCTAAGAACTGTTTAACAAACTAAATGTGAAATAGTGTGAAGAAACTTCAGGACTTGGTCTGAAAAACAAAGACACGACTTCATAAAGATAAACAGTTTTGACTGTAGTACTGTTTCTTAGGAAGTGTTAAGGTTTTATTTATCTGAAAGTTACTTGTCTTTTTCAAGAAAAGTTGCACTGAAAATAAAAAAAAGTAATGGTATATCTATTTTTGATGACGTCGAGGATCGTATGCATTCGTTCAGAGAAAAGGTATTTAGTGGAAGGGAACTGGAAAAAAATGTTCAGTATTCTACTTATACAACCTTCTGATACAAGCTAAACAGAAAATAAGTACAGGAACATTGATTTTTTACTTATTGCTGGTGTATAAAGATGTATATACTGAAATTGTTTTTAAAGCTACTAAAGGACATATGCCAGTATTCTTTATTTAATTTACATAATTAATACAGTTGACGTAGAACCTTAGTTGGCAAAAAATATGATTACAAAATACAAAGCGATGATTTCCAAACAATATATTTACAGTTGATATAGTAAAGCCGGAAAAATTACTAAAGCTCGGAATTCTTTGCAGTAGAATGAGTCGACATAAAAGGTTTTTTTAATGTCTCTTACACAGTGTATAGATAAACGTTACATCAAATATAATGGTATTTACTTGGCAGAAAAAAATTTAATACTTTATTTTTAATAAGTTGATGAAACTACATAAACTTAGATTTTTGATATTGTTGATTACAAATTTAACTTAAAAAGTAGATAGGCTTATACCAAGTAAGTAGTCGAAAGACCTAATTTAAAAGTGGTGAAGTACATAAAGTAGCTATATTTTACTAACTGATTTTTCTGGCGATATTAAAAATTTAATTTTAATTGAAAAAGTAAGTAAGAAGCAATGCGATCAAAATTGATTGCTACATTACGCACTATAGATTTTAAGTGATTCCTACACACTGGACATTTCTTTTCCAGTAATCTGTTTGGAATAAATTATTGAAAATACACATACTAACGTTACCGAGGTTGCTAATTAAGAACGAAATGTTTAAACTATTGTAAACTCCAGGTAAGTTAATAATAGCAATTTCTGAGACCTGCAAAACAGCCGCATTTCTTAAATAGCCTACTTTTTTTATGATAGCCTAATATAAAACAGGATTTAAAAAAATATATAAAATGAAATCATTTAAGGTAGTAGTAGTTTTATCAATATAAAATTGTATTATTTTATAAATGGTCCAACGTAAAACGTCTTTCCTTATATCATTTCAGTGCATACGTCTGTAGTTATAAATTTACTTACGTTTGCTGCCATATTTAGGACAACCTTACCTCGCAATATTGTCATCCTAAGAAAATAGCCAATGAAAGTTAAAATACTATTTATTTAGTATGTCTAGATCTTATTATTTAGTTAGTACAATGTTTATCATAAATTGAATATTTAAGTGTTTTACAGAAATTTTCACAAGGTAACAATTTTCAACACAAAATAACCTTAAACTGTTAGCTTTCATAAAACAAGAATCATTTTTATTAAAATTCAAATGTTTTTTAAATACAGAGGTTATTTATTTATTGTTTTTGCTTTCCACCTACTACAAGGGTTTTGGGGACAACCCACTGAGGCAGAGCACCCAAAAATTTTCTTTTACTTTGTCTAGACACTACGTAGAAAGTATTACAAAATGTTTCATCTCGATTAATTCTAGCGCAAAGAATTCCAAGCTAGAATTCTTCATAGACACTACTAATATCCAACCTTTGCTTTCGCTAATTTATGTCTTAAGCTTACACGCCCGGTATCAATGTTTTCAAAATTATTATATAGCGGGCTGTTAGGTGTAAATAGTGTCGGTTGCTGTAAATCCTCGACACCGTCGGCAACGTGGGATTCAAAACGCTGCCGAGGATGCCGAAAATTTACAGCAACTGACCACTGCCTAACAGCCTGCTATTTAATAATTTCGAGAATATTTTGCTAAGTTTGTTTGGTGCAGGTTTAAGGATAATTACTACTTACAGTGTAGATTCACTCATTATTGTTTAACATATTTTAGGATTTGTCCAAAAATTTAATTTTTTTTAAATCTCAAATCGAAATATACGAGGGGGACCCAAAGTAATGAGAATTTTTCTCTGGTAGTTGGTAGAACGCTAGTTCTGACTTCTCCCGCTAGGTGCCTTCACTAGACACCATTTTGTATCAGTTGCCCTAGCGGCATTGTTGTGGAAACATTAGCGCGGTCAGTGTGACTATTTTTTGTAAGCGCTGTTTCACGTTTTCGGCGATTTGTCAATGGCAGACATTAAGTACCAACGTGCTAGCATCAGGTTCTGTTTCATGTTAGGGAAATCAGCAGCAGAAACTGTCGCAATGCTTCGGACGGCTTATGGGGAGGAAGCTTTGAGCCAGGCAAGGATTTTGAGCCGACAAGAAAGCACACGCGGAACGAATTTTGCTGCAACACGTTTCATCTTCAGATCTTCAATCAAAATTCGTTGGCATGAACTCCAGGATATTCCAGTCATTTCCTCCAATTCATCGATTCTTCTACGACGATCAAACATGATCGCAACACGGATTTTTTCAATGTTTTCGTCCGTTTTGGAAGTCGAGGGACGTCCCGGTCGTGGTTCGTCTTCAATTGACATTTGACCACTTTTAAAACGAGAAAACCACTCGTAAATCCTTGGCTGGCTCAAAGCTTCCTCCCCATAAGCCGTCCGAAGCATTGCGACAGTTTCTGCTGCTGATTTCCCCAACAGGAAACAGAACCTGATGTTAGCACGTTGGTATTTAATGTCTGCCATTGACAAATCGCCGAAAACGTGAAACAGCGCTTACAAAAAATAGTCACACTGACCGCGCTAATGTTTCCACAACAATGCCGCTAGGGCAACTGATACAAAATGGTGTCTAGTGAAGGCACCTAGCGGGAGAAGTCGAAACTAGCGTTCTACCAACTGCCAGAGAAAAATTCTCGTTACTTTTGTGTCCCCCCTCGCCAACAATATGTGATCAACAATATTGTGCATTATTCTAAGGTCTATAAGTGGAAAGTAACAACATTTCATATTATGGTATCCAGATATTTCGTAAATGTATGAAGGACGACGTGTAAAACTATAAGACGAGAGCAGCATCGAATGAGATTAGTTTAGGCGTAATATTGACACTATAAAATTAGCAGCACTCAGCTAAAATAAAAGTTGCTGTACAAAGGTTTATAGTAATATCGTCTGGCAAACATTTTTTCAACGGTAATAAGTTTAGTTATATACAAGATGTGTTCGTTTTACGTCAGTTGTTATAAATAAAGTTTAGGGATGTAAGAAATCGTATTAATTGATAGTAGTTTCCATTTTTTTTTATAAAACGAATGTTTTCGCTTAAAAGTAACATTCTTAATTACGCCTTATACATAGATACAGTGTTAATTTAATTATTTTGTTTAAATGCTGAGTATGCATTTTAATATTGCAAATGATGATGTTTACCTGATAACTGATATAACCTAATGTATTAACCAAACGCTTCATGAATACAGACAAAACCATGGCATCTGAACGTAAATATCCAGTGACGACTAAGACACTTATAGACAACAGCACTCTGGAACAAGTGAGCCGTTTCAAATATCTCGGATGTGCAGTAAGCTATGAATGAATCTGAATATAACATAAGAGAAAAGATAAATAAATCTAGAAATATTTGTGATACGATTCATAGGAATCTTGTAACTAAAAAAAGACATAATACAAAGATTAAATTTTATAAACAATTGCAATACCCATATTGATTTATGCGAGTGAGGCGTGGGTCATGACTAGAAAGGAAAGCTGTAAGATTCAGAGTGCTGAAATGCAGTTTCTCCGAAATATTTTAAATTATAAATTGGAAGACAGAATAAGAAATGAAGATATCAGAGCAGAACTCAAAGTAAAGTACTCAAATGAAATTATTTCAATTTATACAAGACAATGGTAGGATCATCTGCCAAGGATGACACATGATCGATTGCCGAACGGGGTACTGAACTATAAAGCCATTGGTAGAAGAGACGTGGATTGTCCAAGGAAGAGACAGGTGTCGGAACAGGTTTATGTAACCTAATCCTTGAAAAATAGAAGAAGAAGAAGACTTCATAAATACGAATATGTTGTATTCCTAAATAAACTGGTTGTCGCCAGTATTACGTTATTTGAGGTAATTAGTCTATGGTTTTTGGTAAATCTGAACAGAGTAAAGTAGAATTATCATTTCTGGAAGTCTATATAGGAAAAAGCAATTTAAATTTTTAAAAATTAAAATTATGTTTTTGAATTACTAATTAGTTACAAGCCAACACCCTTCGTAGATAGCCTGATTGCGGGCAGTGTGGTAGGCATCACGTGAAGCCGACAGACAGTGTACCATTATTTTGGGATTGTCTCAAACAGGAAGACTCTGCATCCAGTTCATCTACCCACTGGTAATACTCAGCATATGAGATGTTATTCGTAGTATTCCTTGTGAATACGGTCGTTAATACTTTGAAAAAATTGTGTAAGTTCTCTTAGATGTGCATGTATTAAATGTTTGAATTGAATGATATTTTTGTTCATTGATACGTGAGTTGCTATGGAATTCACATCGGAAACATTTATGTTATGTGGCCAAAATTATCGGATGGAAAGGATATTCCTATAAACGCTAATTTAAGAAAACGGCAATTCAATTCGAGTAATAGTTGGAGAATAAGGTAAATGAACTGTAATGTTAGAAACGTTTGAACTCCGACTAAACGAGTCTAGGAGGAGAACAGTACTGACATTCACTTCGCCTCGTCTCTTGTAGAGAAAACTATTTAACGAAGAAACGGTTGTGAGTTTTCCAGTTATCGTGTTCCCTTCCATTTTTTGAGTACGTGTGTTTCCTTCATTGTTTTGTGAGTGGTATCGTGTACGGCAAAATAAGACATTTGTATATTTATGTTAGATTATTTAGCTTAAGAAACGAGGTGAAAACAAATAGGAAAAGGAGACAAAGAATTTTTTTTCTGATTGTTGTTTCTCCTACTTTTTCTACAGCTCAGCCTGTATAAATACTACAGGTTATTGTAATAATCATTCATTGAAGCTTATAAAAAAATCAACGGATTGATTCGTCGCAACTTTTTTGTAGCAAAAACAAAAGAAGCTGTAACACCTCCTACTGCTTTAGCTTATCCTACGGTGAAGTGCCAATTAAGAAATAAAAACACAAGATATTATAAAATTAAACGAAAACGTTCATCATGAACATTCAGATTATTGTGAGGAAATCTACAAGAGGCCAACAAAAGATAATGCCCCGGATAGCTACTTTGACAAAGAGGATTATGGAGAGAAAAACTAGAGTGGCTTTTAGAGTAACATAGAAAGATAAAATATTTAATGAAAAAAAATTAGGACATTGAAAGTAAGGAAGTAGTATCACATGAAATTTTTTTCTCAAACTACTTACTATACTATACTAGTTATAACATACTCTTACAACATCACGGAACAATCGACGTGTTTATCGCATGTTCCAGATGAATCCAGCGGAATCTGTGTGGCGTACATGATTCTCGGCGCGTTTGCTAGACTGCGACAGAATTCGCGCGGCCGGACGCACGGTGTCAAGGCCGCAATTAATTGTCGTAGTAGAGATAACCCATGTCGTAGTTTGGAATGTTCTGGTCTGCGGGTGGGGTATAAATACAAGGCGGCAGCGGCATTAGTTTTTTAGAAATATTTGCGATATATTACAGTTATTATCGGGCGATGTTACTCTGTGCGTTCAAGTGGTTATTAGTGAAGTGTTGAGTTTTATAATAGGGCGGTATAATTGTAATACAATTGTGTTTTATATTAGTTGACATTTTATTGCTTGTGAACAGTTTTTATTTGATTTGTTGTAAGAGACTGTATTGCTAATTACGAACTGTTTAACTGTGAAAATTAAAGCTGCTTGATTAGTGACTTAATTGGTGTCTTGTATTTTGTTTTCCACTGTACTTACGACGATCAAGTAGACCGTCGTAACAATACTTATAAAATGACACGACTTTTCACATCAAACAATGTATGAGTATTCTAATGTTTTCTTTCATTTTAATTTTATTATTCAATAGAAAGCATTTTGTATCAAAAAACACTAAATTTTTTAACCATACAAAGCGGTATTTTTAAAGACTTAAGTCTTCAAATTTCAAAAATTTCTATTAACAAGCATAATATTTAAAAACTGTAAAATCTTGAGTCGTATAATACAAAAGAGGTAAACCAAACAATAAATATATTCCAGTTGGAAATTGTCTTCATATTCGGAAATATAAAGTTTTATTTATTTTTATAAAAAAGAACGATTCATTTTAACTCATGTTTCTCGTTACTGGAATGATACATTTTTGGTTATCTTTTAGTGTTGTTTTTGGCACTAAAATAATTTTTTAACAGCTTGTTACTAATTTTTAGAGTAAAAAAAAAACATTGTGTAAGTAAATATTACTGAGCAGCTGCAATTTCTGTTTATTAAATTCTGTTTCTCAGTTTCAGTCGGAACTACATGTTACTGATGTATTTGATTACAATGTGTGCCCTACGTGTAATTAATTACAAAATTCTTTCCATGGAAATGCATAAAATTTCCTAGAATAACAAAGTTCGTGGTTTTATATTAAAAGTTAATATGCTCCGCATTTACATAGTCCCAAAAATGTCGAGAATCGCATCGAAATGTTTACATATAGTTGATGAATGAAGTTAATTCAGTTAACCTCCGTAATGATTGACTCAGATTTTTAGTGAACCGTAACTACTACAATAAACATTTCTGTTAAATACTATTGCTTTATGTGTAACACGTTTCGTTTCCGTTATATTTCTGCTACTACAGTAGTTGAATCCTTATAAAACGAATGGTGTTTACGGATCGTGTTTATGTAATACTTGTGATACATAATATCAGATACAAATGTAACATTAAAATGATTAAAACCATTTAATTTTTCAGACGATCGTAAATTCAAAGAAAAAGATTTTTGTAATATGAATTTCTCATCCTGTGACAGACTTGAGTCTCTAACGGTATAGCGCGTAGTGATTCAGAAAGCTCTTAGCACTTCATTTTAATTGTAATTTACTGCAAGCGGCTGGCAGATTTGTAAGACAAAGTATGTCCCTTCTAATGCATTCGTTTCCCACAAAACAATCTTTTTCCATGTTATTATAACACTTTCTCTATTAAATATATTTTGCATTGGACACATTACTTGAGTAATATTTTAAAATTATCAGATAAATTTAACTTAAAAATATAAATTTAGAAAACATAAAATGCCTTTGAATAGTCAATAGTATTAGATTATCCACAAAATTTTCAATTATATTCACATGCAACATTTTATGAGTGTAGCAAAAAATAAATTACATTGAAATAGGATTATTCTCTATACTCACAAGTTATCTATTCTAAGTAAAATGTATATTGTTCGCAGAAGCTCGTCTTCTGAAGTGGCGAATCTCTTGGTCATCCGCAAAGAGAGTAGCTTTCAAGTTTTTATTCCGGTTGATTTTAATACCGTCAGAGGATTGTTCTTTTCATTTTTTGATGAGATCATCTAAATAAAGGTTAAAAAGTTACGCCTTTGTTTGTTTAAAAATAAAGGTTACGCCTTTGTTTGCTTCAAGTGGGATCCTTGTCTTAGTATTGGTTTGATTCTGAGATCACATAAAAGGTGTAATACTTGAGATAATATAAGAAATGAAGAGATAAGAAATGATTTAGTTTTTTTTTGCAATTAATGAAAGGATTAAATAATACAAAACAAAATGGATTCAACACATCAATAGAATTAAAGAAAGTAGAATACCGAAGATGGAGAAAAGATTAGAACCCTATAGGCAGAAGAAAAGTCGGTATACCTAAAAAAAGTAGACTGTGGAATAGGAACAGACTGCTAAAGCCGAAAACCGTTAAGAAGATAATGATGACTCACATGTTACCTATTTTTGTGTGTCTCATGGGATATTATATTTGTTTTATACAACTCTCTTGATGTTATTCACACTATCAATTAGGAGACGTTTGGTTTTATAGTCGGTTAGACTTCTGGGAGTTATTATGTAGTAGAAATGGTAGTAAAATCTATCTAAGTCTGCTACCCTCTAAAACATTTTCTCGCAAATATTTTTTCTGCTTAATCCCTCTTCATTTTTGTGTGCTGTACGTGCTCTCACGTATGTTGTATTTAGATAATTATCAATGCAACATTATCGAGTACTGTAATTTAATAATAATTAATTGGCAGAAGAAAGTAGAAATTGTTTAAAATCTAGAGGTTACGACTAGAAAATATCGCTCGGAAACGGATCCGATGATAACACTGTCTGTGAAATCCAGTAAAATCCACTTGATCTACTTAGCGACGTTTACATTAGTCGTCTCGCACCCGCCCGATTCCACACCTCATTAGTTCTCATTCGCTCTCACTCTCTCTCTCACTCTCTCTCTCTCTCTCTCTCTCTCTCTCTCTCTCTCTCTCTCTCTCTCTCTCTCTCTCTCTCTCTCTCTTTCTCTACTCAATAGAACCTACTGCGGCCGGGCATTGTTCAACAGTAACACACTTCAACACAAAACACTAATTAGGTCCGTACGTAAACAATATCTTGACAAATTATAGGAATAAAATTTTCCTACCTAATTATCAAACTAAACGCATAACTATATTTTCCCATATAAAAATAGCGTTACGATATTATTACACTTAAAAATAACTTTCTTTTCTGTGCACTTGTTGGTATGTGTGCGTTCCAACACTACAGGTTGTGTTTGTCTGTACTATAAATTGCAAAGGTTTTGGTGCTACCAACTAGAAAATTTATTCGTAACGATAAAGTTTTTCCATAAATATTTATTGTCATTTCATAAACTTTTCATAAACCAATTTCCGTTGTAATGTTATTTCTATTCTAATAGAACATATATCTGTTTATGTAATCAATTTATATATTGAACATCAATGTCTAAATTTCTTTACTGTAATTAACTTGACTAAAAATTTAACATAAATAATGTTTTTACAAAATACTGTTGAATAAAGTTTAAAAATTCAAAAGCAATCCTTTAAACTTTATGTGCATATATGGTAATTATATTAAACCTACAGTCTTTTAATAGCGTTTAAAAAACGAATTCCTTATAGTGTGTCATTCCGTGTCTGAAGGGTTTGACATAAATACCACTATTATATTAACTACTCGGAACACAAAGTTTTTTATAAGTAAAAACTTAAAGTTTTACCTTACAGCCTGTAAGGTAAAACTTTATGTTTTTACTTATAAAAAACTTTGTGTTCCCAGTCGTTAATATAATAGTGGTATTTAGTTAAGTAACGGACACGTCATGGACAACGAAATCCAAGGTTTTGACATGTTTTAAACTTTCCTCATAAAACTTCAATTAAATTAAACTAGTGTTTCACATTGCTTGTCAAATCTCAATCAGTTGTCTCTGTTGCTGTTGTTTCTGTTGCTGTTGTTCTCCCAGGCCTCCTCTACACTAATTACATTTCCGTATTTGCTTAATTAGCCAGCCACAAGCACTTAACAGCTATCTCATCAGTGCTGATTCAAAATATTGAGTCATTTTTAATAATATCTTCCTTCCTTATCTTCCTTGAAATAATATTAGGACTATTTCTAAATAGTTTCCTTTAAACGTATTCCAAAATTATATTGAATAAAGTTGAAAATACGAATAATCTTGGTTTATTCTTTTGTACTTGTTAAAGTGTCTGGTAAAAAGTTGCGGATCTAAACTCGTCTCGGGGTTTTCATCGTGATGATCTGGAATAACCATGCATATTTTATTAAAATTAATATACAAAATTTACACAACATTTCAAACAATCACTTACTCTAAAATAAATCATGTGCCTACAAAAAGAATATTCATTTTTTAAACGTGGGAGGCGCATTCCCATGACTTGATGAGTATTTACAATAAATGGTTTGTCTAGTTGTATCTTCCAATCGTAAAACTTGATTAGTAATTTAAAAGAGTTTTGGCTATGCTGCGTGTCCGATTGTATATTATGAGCACATAAATTTATATATTCTGCTGAACCATTGTCTATACACACATACTCGCGGAAGCACACACACACACACACACACACACACACACACACACACACACACACACACACACACACACTACATACACAAACGCGTTCACTCAAATAATTGTTCTGTTGTGTTTCACAAATCTTCTGTATTCATACACAGGTCCTGATGATGACAATAAACACTGTCGAAACAACGACACAAATAAGTTAATATTTGTGTTAGTTATTTCAGTTTACTTCTTATTAGCATCAGTTACTTGTATATTTATTTGATATCCCTAATTCTGTTATAATACTCCCACAATTTTAATTTTTATAAACACTAATTTGCATATAACCGTTTTACATTATTTGTATCTATGTAATCTATGAAATATTTTTTTCATTTAAATTATTTTATAGTTAACTATTGCATTAATTGCACCTAGTAAATTGTAATATTATCACTATACAGTTAATACATTTTTACCGGTTCTATTTCTCTTTGGTATTAACTTATTTTTGTTTTTAGAACGTTAGGCTAAAACAATTTCACTTAGAGCTTTCCTATGGTGACGTTAAAAAGTGGCCCTGAAAAAGATTATTTGTAGCACTGGTATAGTTACTTTAAAAAATCATATATAACAAAGTTCATTTACAGATAATCCTCTTTTTGACTCTAAATCTGAGTAAACGTTAGACATAAAAATAAAATGGCTCCAGTATAAGAAAAGTATTTGATATATATATACTACCTAAATGTATTTTGTGTATAATTTAGAATGACAACAGTTCTTCAAAGTTTTTAATTACATGTGATTTATGGACTTATAAGTAGGTATTGTAGCTTTAACTGAAATAATTAATTGTTACTATGATGTACGTCTCTTCTCAAACCTTTTAATATTTGTATTTCCTCTCGAGTACATTTAAGTTGACAGTTATTGTGTCTATCAGTCTAAATTATATCCAGCAAAATTAAAATGGGAGTGGGAAAAAGTTACTTCATTTTAATTCTTATAACTTACGCGCTACCCCTTGATAGACAAAGCCATCAACGTTGGACGTTTGGACTGTACGTGTTTAGGTCATCTTACGTTGGTGCAAAGCACACTCTCTGAAATTTGGTAATATATTAATTCTTACTCATTTCACAATGTGAGTGTAAGCAGACGACACTTTATTAGGCTACGAAGTACAGTACCTTCCGTTGTGAATCTTCTTTAGTCCAGCCATTCCCCAAGTTTTCTACAAATCATGAATCATTGTTCACTTAAATAATTTCAAAGTCACCAAACACTACCTGTTTTATATGTACACTTTTTGATAATCCATATGCTGCTAGGTTAATTCAATTAAACTTACTTCTAAGAAGTCTCTTGAAAATACCGTACTTATCGTTTGCGCAAGAAGCTAGCCTTACACACACACACACACACACACACACACACACACACACACACACACACACAATAATCAGCCGATTCAATGAATGTTGAAAAAACTAACTGATAACATATAACTTTATTGCGTAGGCCTATATGCAACCAACTTTTGTAGTGGACCCTGTTGTATACATAGTTATACCCTGTGTGTGTGGGGGAGATTGGTACGTGGATTGGTGTGTAAGCTTTTTGTCAGAAAAAATACTCTAAGAGAGAATGCGGAGAAATTTGTAGTTTTGTGTAGTTTCAAATATTTGCTTACGTTGTGGATTCTTTGTTGCGAGAACGTAGCAAATCCCTCTTGCTTACTCTAGACAGAAACATTGTATTTCTTCTTGTCTGTGTAACTTGCATTCTGCACGGTGAATACGTTTTTCAACACTTGAAACGATACTGTATAACCGTATCATAATTTAATATGTATGTAAATAACTATAATAAATAAGCAAATTTTAATGATAAATTAAAGTATTGAAATGTACGTAGTTTTTAAGTAAAGTTATAATTGAATAGTAAATCTAAAGAGGCTCGGCTGTGCGACAGTCCGGCGCCGACAAAAATATATATAATAGACCTAAGACACCCTACATGTCGTAAACACATAAATTGTATTGTAGTGTAAAACTAGCAAAAAACGCCTAGATACCGTTAGACTAACGGTACAGTGTCCTTCAACAGACAAAAGAGGCCACGCCAGTAAGTATGACGATTTTAGAAAGTCGCGTCACTTTTTAGGGAGTATAACGAACACCCGCGTAAAATTATCGCCCGCACTTTGGGAACCAATCACCTATAGCGTCAGTAGTGAGCGCGAAAAAGAGACGACACCAGACTGGATACATTCAAAAATACCGGCAAAATTTTGAATGTAAGACCAATAAGGAACGATCAACAGAAGATGTAGTGAGGGTAGAATTGAAGAAACTATAAAAATAACACGCGGAGCCCACAACGAGAAAGTCTAAGTTAAAAATTCACGCAAAACACGTGAAACCTGCGTCACTCGATGTGAGCAAATTAAATTAAAGTAATCAAAGTTCAAATCAATATTCGCTCGGTTTAATAGTGACAGTCAGCAAGAAGTTTATTTAGATATGTGCGCGAAAGTACGTGTGGACAAGAAGCTATTTAAATTGTGCGCGTAATCTGTAACAAAAGTATATTATTTATTTGTGCGTGACGTACAGTAATAACGCGAGCGTGTGATGTGTTTAATAAAAGCTAATAAAGCGTGATCAGTGAAAGTGTTGTGATAGTTAACGCAAGAATACAATTCGTCATTCGCCTATAAGGAATCCTGCAACAAGTAACAATGTCTCATTTATAAATTACACTAGAATTGATTAACATAATTTTCATATCTCAATAAACTCATCTCATTTTCAAAGACCCACGATGTTCAGATACTAAACATTCAATTTATGCTAAACGACATGTTTGGGTGACTTATGATATAGCAAAGTAAGAAACCAATACGAATAATTATTGAAACGATAAATGAATTAAATATTTAAATATTGATTGAATAGTATAGAAGCCGTAGCAATTAAGAATTGATGATAGATATACTTATATACACATATATGTTTGTTTGATGAATAGCGGTGATTTAAGTTTAGTAATGGAGTAAATTGAATCTACTAAGTACTCCTTTGAATATACTTGATTAATCTGATTTCGAAGAAGCTGTAAACTAGAAATATTAATAAATTCTTTTGTTGTTATTCACTATAAAGATGATAGTAATGATTAAGTCTATGATGTATTCAGTAACAAGAATCTAACAATACAAATATTAGTATCTGAACAGTTTGTTATTATTTCATAAACAAACCTGAGATCTCCTGCTCTGGCGCCCAAGTAATCATTAATAATATAAATTTGAGTGGTGCAGTTCTCACAAAATCTTATTAGTTATTAAAAATAGTTATATTTGGCGCATCAAAACGTGGAGCAAAAGCTCCAAAGTAATATTTGTCGCCATCAACGTGGTGCAGTTATTAACAAAGTAATATTTGGTCGCCCATAACGTGGTGCAGTTGTTCCAACAAGTAGTTTATCCGCAAAGTAATATTTGCCGCCCAACTGGTGGAGCTTAATTATAAAATTAAGTAAGCTCGGTAAAATGAGATGAGAAGAGAATAAGAAATAGAATATAAAAATTTAAAATTAATGTTAACTAGAAGTAAAACTAGAAAATTAAGGAATTTTAATAGACATATAAATAGTGAAGTAAAAATGGCAAGTAACGATAATACCAATAATACCAATAATAGTGATGAAGGGGAGGTCGAAGTTAATAACCAGATGGGAGAGACGGGAATACTTGACGAATTAACTGATAACGAAACCGCACCGGTTCCTTCAGAGGCAAGGGGACGGGCAGAAGAAAACGTAACCAGCGCAACACAACATACAATAACAAACATAGACATAGTCACAATGCTAAAACAATTAACACAACAAACGACAGAAATCAATAAACGAACGGAAAATTTGGAAGAAAAATTAACGCAACACATGACGGAAAAACTGGCAGAAAATACCAAGCAGCTAGAAAAAAGAATTGAAGATGTTAAAGAGAGCATGCATGAAAACAATATACAATTAAGGGCGGATATTGAACAGTACATGACACAACAGTTAAACGAGCACAGATTGCAAGTAGAACAACAACTTAGTGCGATTAGGCGCGAGAACCAAGAATTATCAATAAAAGTGAGATCGGAAGCAAAGGAAGTGGTAAATGAAGAGATGAAAACATTTCAAACGCACGTGAACGAACAACTGGAGAGAAAAGAACAGATCATCCGGCACACGCGAGAAGAAGTCGCACTAGAAATTAACAAGCTAACTAAAAAGGTAGATCGAAATAATAAGAAACAAGAAGACCAAGTTCAGCAACACAGACAAGAAGTTACCCGTGAAATAAATGAGGTAAGAGATGTAACTACAGAGCAGATACAAAGACTCACAAAACGATTGATCCGAAACTGCGAAAGATGCCAAAAATGTAAGATCGCCACAGAAAGGGTTTTGGTGAGACCAAACCAATATTACCAAAGGCCCAAGGAGAGCTGGTCAGCATGGATTTCTATGGACCACTACCGACATCAACGGGCGGTGTAAAATATTTATTAATAATTATCGACAACTTTACTAAATATGTAAGATTATATCCCATGAAGAGAGCAACGACTGCCACAACAATTAATAAGTTAAAGCTATATATACAGGAGGTAGGTAAACCGACTGCTATATTAACTGATAATGGAGCACAATTCACCAGTAAATCGTGGGTGAAGAACTTAATCCACCTTGGGATTAAACCGAAGTACACGGCTATTCGGAACCCATGTACGAACCTAGCGGAAAGGGTAAACAGACAGCTAGGGAATATGTTTCGAATACTGGTGGGTGGACACCACACAAGGTGGGCTAAATATATTCGATTGGTAGAAAAGTGTATCAACGAAACATATCACGATACCATCGAGATGACACCACATCAGGCTCAGTGGGGTCGGAAACCAAAAAGAGTGTGGGAGATGTACGTTGATAAAGAACTGATGAAGGACGAAAGGAAGGTAAACCCAGATGAACTCTACCAAAATTTGAAAAGAAAGGGTGAGAAGAGAGCGAGGAAACATAATGAAGGGAAAATGCAGCTGAAGTTCAATATTGGAGACCTGGTGCTGATCAGAACTAACCCGATCTCTGAGTTAACAAATAAAATCACTGCGAAATTTTGTGAGCTCTACGAAGGCCCATACAAGGTCAAGGAGGTCAAAGGGGGTGCAACATACGTAATAACTGAGATCGACGACCTTGAATCGGTGCGGGGAATCTTCAACGTCAGACAGATGAAGCCATATTACCACGAATGATTCGCTATGCAAAGGGGAATTTAAAGATAAATCATATTAAAATTCCTTAACATAAACAAATTTTATGTAATCAACTTAACCTGAGATGGATAAAGTGTATTAATATTTATATGTAATTAACATAACGTAAACATTATGTAACATAACTGAAATAGTATGTATGTAAAGAAGATACAAAGAAATTTGATGATAGAACTAAATGGACAAAATTTGTAAAATAGTAATCGAATGTTATACGGTAAGGAGAGAAAGTAACTTAAGTCGTAGAAAGGGATAGTGATTGTTTAAAATGTGTGTTAAAGTAGCGAGTAAGAGAGGGTAGGACAAAGTAATGTTATGTAAATTAGAAGTAAGGGTGGTAAGATAAGTAGCACCGCGTATACCCTTCGGGCGAAAGCGACAGTGACTAGCTAAGGGGACCGGTTTTGACCGTGTTGTTAAAGTGTGTCACACCAAAAGTGTAACTTTCATTGAACGGTTGTGCTGTTAGAGGCATACGAAATGATTCCACAAATTATATAAAATAATTACTGGAATCAGTTCGGGGGACAGATGAAACGATACTGTATAACCGTATCATAATTTAATATGTATGTAAATAACTATAATAAATAAGCAAATTTTAATGATAAATTAAAGTATTGAAATGTACGTAGTTTTTAAGTAAAGTTATAATTGAATATTAAATCTAAAGAGGCTCGGCTGTGCGACAGTCCGGCGCCGACAAAAATATATATAATAGACCTAAGACACCCTACATGTCGTAAACACATAAATTGTATTGTAGTGTAAAACTAGCAAAAAACGCCTAGATACCGTTAGACTAACGGTACAGTGTCCTTCAACAGACAAAAGAGGCCACGCCAGTAAGTATGACGATTTTAGAAAGTCGCGTCACTTTTTAGGGAGTATAACGAACACCCGCGTAAAATTATCGCCCGCACTTTGGGAACCAATCACCTATAGCGTCAGTAGTGAGCGCGAAAAAGAGACGACACCAGACTGGATACATTCAAAAATACCGGCAAAATTTTGAATGTAAGACCAATAAGGAACGATCAACAGAAGATGTAGTGAGGGTAGAATTGAAGAAACTATAAAAATAACACGCGGAGCCCACAACGAGAAAGTCTAAGTTAAAAATTCACGCAAAACACGTGAAACCTGCGTCACTCGATGTGAGCAAATTAAATTAAAGTAATCAAAGTTCAAATCAATATTCGCTCGGTTTAATAGTGACAGTCAGCAAGAAGTTTATTTAGATATGTGCGCGAAAGTACGTGTGGACAAGAAGCTATTTAAATTGTGCGCGTAATCTGAAACAAAAGTATATTATTTATTTGTGCGTGACGTACAGTAATAACGCGAGCGTGTGATGTGTTTAATAAAAGCTAATAAAGCGTGATCAGTGAAAGTGTTGTGATAGTTAACGCAAGAATACAATTCGTCATTCGCCTATAAGGAATCCTGCAACAAGTAACAATGTCTCATTTATAAATTACACTAGAATTGATTAACATAATTTTCATATCTCAATAAACTCATCTCATTTTCAAAGACCCACGATGTTCAGATACTAAACATTCAATTTATGCTAAACGACATGTTTGGGTGACTTATGATATAGCAAAGTAAGAAACCAATACGAATAATTATTGAAACGATAAATGAATCAAATATTTAAATATTGATTGAATAGTATAGAAGCCGTAGCAATTAAGAATTGATGATAGATATACTTATATACACATATATGTTTGTTTGATGAATAGCGGTGATTTAAGTTTAGTAATGGAGTAAATTGAATCTACTAAGTACTCCTTTGAATATACTTGATTAATCTGATTTCGAAGAAGCTGTAAACTAGAAATATTAATAAATTCTTTTGTTGTTATTCACTATAAAGATGATAGTAATGATTAAGTCTATAATGTATTCAGTAACAAGAATCTAACAATACAAATATTAGTATCTGAACAGTTTGTTATTATTTCATAAACAAACCTGAGATCTCCTGCTCTGGCGCCCAAGTAATCATTAATAATATAAATTTGAGTGGTGCAGTTCTCACAAAATCTTATTAGTTATTAAAAATAGTTATATTTGGCGCATCAAAACGTGGAGCAAAAGCTCCAAAGTAATATTTGTCGCCATCAACGTGGTGCAGTTATTAACAAAGTAATATTTGGTCGCCCATAACGTGGTGCAGTTGTTCCAACAAGTAGTTTATCCGCAAAGTAATACACTAATAGGCGAATCTGAAGGTGGGACAACAATCGCTTGCTCAAGTTCACTGTCTAATAGTTACTAAATATTCCGTTCAGTATATTTAAAGTTAAAGTCGCTAGTTTATAACCGATGTAATAATGATATTGAAGGCAGTAATTTTATAGTATTTATATAATTTTATAATTACAGATAATTCATTTCACCACTAATCGACTTTTAGATTATTATACATGTCTTTTCAGTACAGTTTCCTTAAATATTGACATTATTTAATCTTTTCATCTGCTTGTTTAGTTTTCGTATTTAAGAATTTCGTAAAATTTAGTAAACCATATTTTTATGCGTGCAATTATCAATCTCTATTACTGTAACATTTTTAAGTGATAATTCTGACGTAACACTATCATTAAATTTTTACCGATGACTGAAATCATTACACAATACCTTCATTGATACAAACGAAATGGACAATGAGGAATCACTCTTACAATAAATACGGGTTTAATCCTAAAATAATATTATATGCATATGCCAGAATTGTCTAACGACTTAATTCAAGCAAATAAATTATATCTGTCCAGTATACGTATAAAACTGAAAGTAAAATACAATACAGAAATAGAAATACAATGATATAAGTAAAAAATGAAAAGTAATGAGTAAACTTAAAAAAAACGTCACGCTGGTAAGCCTTTTGAAGCTGCTGATTTTACGTTTCGTCTACAAATTAATCATGTAACGTTTCTTTACATTTGGTAGATTAGAGCCAATACGATTGTCTTATTTAGAAGACAGAACTACGCTGTTTTGTTAAATACAGTTCAGAATATGAATTAATATCCTTTTATTAACTCTATACATTACCAGAAACGTAATACAAATATATCCTTTCAAATAAATACAGTGCCTGGAAGAGAAAATTTACCTAAACTTACAAAGAAGAAAATAGTTTCACTTTCTCCGTGAATAAAGAAAAGTGACTTTAATTAAAGCCAATGCCCTGAGGTGACATTCAAGCTCTCGAGTTTCCTTTCTTTCTTTAACCCTTTTACAACCGATGCAATCTCTTCTAGATTACCTTGCTTTTCATGCGTAACATCAGGGATTACATGATAAAAGACAACAATTGGTTTTAATGGAATTTTACGTTTTCTAAAAACTATACTTTATATTCAGTCGTAGAAATGAGTTACTATTGGCATTATTTTATAGGAGACACGATTAACTAATTGTATCATCCGTTGCCATATTTCAAAATGTCTTTCCACAGTCATACGTTCATGTTTCTCGTCATTAAACTTTGTATAAGATTAGTCGTTTGTTACTGGAATCCTTTATACAATAACTCATTTATTAGGCCAATACATGTTTTGATAACTTCCGTTACGATGGAATAAAGTGTATAAAGTGTATCCATTATGATAACAGCTGAAGTGTTACCATAATAAAATCTTATCAAGGTATATTATTTGTGCTATGGGGCACAACAGAGATGCTAAAAGTTTTTATAGTATAAGGTTATTTGTGAAATTTTCTGCTTGACTTTGTTCTTACCTTCACGATTACATCTGCATAAGGCTTATAATATGACGTTTCTGGTCATATATAATCTAAAAATAGAATATTTTTTAACTAAATTATATTTAAACATACGTTCTTTTATAGAAAGCTTTTCTAATTTTTATATATCTTCTCGTTTCTATTTAAAATTAACCAATGGTAATTATGTAAATTTGTACTACTTGCAGCACAATATAATTGTTATCTAAACAGAAAATATTTCATTACAAAACTACCTGTTTGACACAATAGTTTAAGCGTCATTTTAATCTAATTACGATACCGTAATGAAGGTAACAATGCTTTGTTTCTATATATGATACTTTTAATGAAAGAATGAAAGTATGTTCTGTACGCGCGCGCGCGCGTGTGTGTGTCTGTGTGTGTGTCGTTGTGGTTGTGTGAGTTTTGATTTTATAACCACATATAAAATAAGCAAAATTTCAATAAGCGAGACTTTAAAATAAAAGCCTATTTCCTGTAAGATGAGTATTTTTGAAAGTTTATAATACAGAAAAAGTATATCAGAGGTTAAGTAAAGAATGGATTAATTAAATTTATTCATTTAACCTCTAGTGATGTTGATGTATAATCAATGAAACGTGCATAAGGTGAAAATACAATATAATTTTACTTGCAGAAATAGTAAGTTTTTAAAGAATTATTCATAATATTGAAACCTGCAAGATATTTTTCCGAGTTACTTACAAAACAACAATGAATTAATATATTTACACATATGAAGATAAACGACTATTTTCTAGTGTTAAAACTTGTTTAAAATATACATTTTACCAGTTTTGAGATACACTATTATTCCCAAAAAAGTATTATATTTACCTTTCATTTATTTAATCCACACTGTAACTGATACAGAGTAAAACATTTATTCACATATATTTTGAAAAACAATTATCTCTATTGCGCTGGCGCACAAACACACGCACACACACACACACACACACACACATTACAACAGTACAAAGTACACGAATATTGGAAAAAAGCGTGTGTAAATTTATAACACTCATAGACTAGAAAATTATTATGAAACACCCTCTACTGTTTTACACTGACAATCTTGGCAGGTGTGGTCCAACTTATGTGACGTCATAAAAAGTGAGACCTGTGTGTTTACTCTAAATCGTTTGTGTCTGTGAGAACTACATGCTTATGCCACAAGTTTATGCTGTACACGCTACAGACTTGAAAACTAATTGCACGAAAAACTACACGTTTGCCACGGAATTTTTAAAAATGTTAATGACATGACAAAACAAAACGTATCAAATGTAATTTAATTTAAGTAATGTATGTATCAAATGTAATGATAACACTGACGGAACAGCGGTAAACGGTGCGGGCAGCCCAGAAGTAGATTCAATTGCCATATGTCTTATTAGATTCAATTCCCACAGCGACCGTTATTAATGTGTGGAGCAGACATGGAATTCACAGCATAGCAAATTTTCTGTAGTTACGGTGAGCGTCCATAATTTGCTAATGGCAGGTGACTGCAGTCCTGAATTCCTGAACAAGCTTCCATCACCAGAGTGCAAAATAAATTTAATTTATTTTAGTTCTAGTACTCAATGGATTTTAGCTAACGGGCAACTCGTTGCTAAGATTCCGTACTCGTAACCCTTATGTATAACGTATACTGATAAGATAAACTCGCACAGAGACAACGTCTGTTAAGGCCGAGCTGTTAGGGAGAACTGACTGAAACGTCCTTAACGAGGAACCAATCAGAATGAAAATTGGAGCCTCTGATTGGTCGAAACCCCTAGCACTTGATTGATGGGTTAGATTGATAGACAGAAGTCTTGATCAATTTGGCTGAAAACTGCAAAAGCATGTAAGACTTTATCAAAAACTTTTAAGACTGTCAGAAGATAAGGATTCTTTAGAAAGATGAATTCTGTTAAAAACATACATATTAAAATAATATGTTTCGAGTCTTTGACGTAAGAAAAATGTAGTGCTAATTTAAAAGAATGAACTGTCCAAGTCTCAATTCAATACGTTAATTTATACCAGAGTTATTCATGTTAATACGAATCACACGCGCACACGCGCACTCGTGCCCTAAATTCGCACTTGACATGACAGAAAATAAATTTATGGGCATTTTGACATACAACACTTAATTACCCATTTCTTATTTCAAAACTTAAAACTATTTGACATAATTTAACAAAATTAGTTTTCAACATGTCTATAACGTCATAAATTAGTATAACAGCATGTAGTCCTAACTACAAATACACTTTCTGGGATGTTCCATTACAATATATTTTTTTGAAGCTACCTCAGTACTATAAAACACTTACTCAAATAAATTTACAAAAATAAAAGTACAAATTACAAGAATAAAATCACAAATTAGAGTGAAAAACAACATACCTGTTAGTTGAATGAGATGATTAGAATGTGATCACAGAAATACTGACGTCTCTGAGATTTGTCTTTGTTTCTGCATTTGCTGTTTAAATAATTACGTTCTATATTTCCGTATTAACGTACATGCCAATATTACAGTTTCGAATGATGTGAAACGTGGAAATTAATTACTAAGTATACGTATGTTAAATTGAGTACGCGTCTGCATTTGTAATTTGGTTTTTGCTCTACAACATGATTTTTTTTGGTTAAAGGAGAAAGCATTCGAAATTATTGTAATGAATTTAGATAATTATGGATTCATCAACACGCTGATCCTTCCTATTAAATATCTTATTAACACAAGTGACGGTGAAATATCGACCCGTTTATTTTAAAATCCCATGTTACTAACAAACAATGATTTATTTTTGTAAATAACATTTAAGTTTACTAGCAAATTGTATATTTAACAAACAAAAAAATTTGATTGTTTGCACAAGTATAACTTCTCAATTATATCATGATTTGAAATTTCGTCTCATGTTTCAAATAAAATTTACAAATGCAGACTTAAGTAAAATAAACATTTTCATTGTCTGCATTAATACCGCAGAACATTATAGTGTCTGGCAATATTATTTGGCTATAAATCACAACAAAATGCAGATTGCCTTTTCAGTATTTATTAATTTTCAAAATTGCACAGATTTTATAAATTGTATGTATTGTATACAGATGTGTATTGTATGCGTAAAATGATCCAAATTGTAATGTATAATACAATGCGGATAGTACATCGTAAATTTTATGAAATTATCAGCCATTGTTCTTATTCCGAGCACCATTGGGGAACCAAAACTCCCATACGTAATGGATTTCTCTATGTCGCAGACTTTTTTATCATTTCATGTAAGGAGAATACTTAAAACAATATTTTGCAATACTTTTAATGCGTAGTTTACAACATTGAAATAGAATCAATACTCGACAGGAAGGACTTCTTGTTTAAATAAAATTTCAATTTTGGAAACAATTACAATGGCCAACGTAATTATACATTGACCAGCTCTCTGGTCCGTTCCATAATTTGTTTATTTTCATAAGAATATAACTCCCCTTAAAACCCATGCCCTTAGTATTACGCTTAGTAAGACACACAGAGTGAAGCATGGCTTAATTTCAGGAAAACATTTCGTCGTCAGTCGCTCAAGGAGCAGGGCGGAAACCCACCGATGATTACACTAATCGAATGGTCCCTCGACACTGGGTAGAACAGTTTACTAATACTTGAATTTAATAAACAAACAGTTGGATTTCAACTGACAGGTTTGAAAAGTATGTTGGGCGGGGGAAGGTTGGAAATAGTGTATGACAAAGGGTGCATTGGAAGGTCTCAGGTAAACGGTTGGACAAAGGTGTTCATCGTTGTTAACAAAAAGTACAAATACTGGCTAATTATGAAACGTATACAATACATTTTTATGTGAAGAAATATTCCAACAACTTATTGCTTAAATTAATATAAGCCTAAATATAAAATATGTACAATACATGAATATTACAATTGAGAAAATTTGTGTCTATTAAACTAATACAAATGAAGTATAGTACAAATTGTTAAATGTACATAAATGGCATATAGCTTTCGTCTAATTTAACCCAATTACAAATTAAATTACAAGAAACCCAATATAATTACAATATAGGCCTAATTGTTTAATTACAATAACTTTATTAAATGAATACCCAATATGTTTTCCAGTATAATGCAACATATGCAAATGTATAATAATAGACAAGAATGAAATAGATTTAATAATTCACTGAAATGATAAACTATCTACTTAAAAAAACAATGTCTACATAAAAATAAAATAAAGAACATTTAATTTATTTTTTTGGACGGGGATTTTGTAAAATCTAATTGTTCATTAGTGATATTTTTCTTTTGTTTTTCTGTTTTATGCTTTATTTCTATTACTTTTGAAAGATTTAATTGATGATTCTTATGCATCTGCAATCGGTAGGTCTCGACTTATAACATTAGAACTATGGCCTAGAAGCCCTGACAATAACATTACAAAGTCCTCACTCTTAGGTTTTTGAAGCTCTGCGCACTGTTGAAATATTAAACTTGGACAATTCCACGTTCTATAAGTAAAATGTCAGTAAAAGTTGCCATATTATAATTTGTTACAGACTATGTTTTGTATACAAATATTTTCCCATGATACATTACTGCCGTGTTATAATGAATAATAGAGAATATTTATCTCTAATTATGTGAAAAAGTGTTTCATTCTAATTAGTCAAAATTCTAATTTTCTGTTAAACTGTTTTTTTTTTTTTTTTCAAAAACAAGTTTCGAGTAACACATGTGTCTCTACGTAAAATCGTATACTAAATTTTTTAAACAAATTTTCATGATTCAGATTATAGCGTACCTACAAAAAACCACATGGGACGGTAAATAATACGTTCAGTGTTTAGCCATATGCTGATATTACTCTGCTCCACAAGCACTGACAACCAGAACATAATGAATTCAGTTCTGATGTTTGCCATTACATCTACCAAATTCGCTGGTGCCGTTCGTAATTTAAACTATAAATGAGAACCGATGACTGTTTGGTAACATGTGGAAGTCCTATTCACTAATGTGACATTGTTCCAAACTTGAAAAATGTCACAGATTACAATGATGGGTAATACAAATGTGTATGTGTGAGCGCGCGCGCGCTCTTGTTCACGTTTGCTTTTATATGTGATTGTGTCATTTCATTTCTGTATATTTTACTTACATCGACAGTCACCGAGGGCGTATTGGAAGCTTTAACCTCATCAGCCTTCAAAATGAATATAAGCGTTGGTCAGCGATTACAACGTGAACATACTGTTTACAAATTAATACACGTTTCACGTTCGTGCATTGCTCTATATAAATTACACAAATTTACATAATGGGCGATTTCTTAAATCATAAAATATTAAACAATCTAAAATCGTAAAACAATACAAAATTATCATGAGTTTGTAATTATTTTTAATATCAATAAATATTAAGTTAATGCTGGACTATACATATTTATATACCACAATAATTTAGCGTGTATTATTTTGAAGCAAAGTGGAGAAACACTAAACATAGAAAGTTTTAAAGTGCTTTAAAATTTGTCGATAAATTCACGCGACTTTCAATTCAACTGCACAAGCGAAATGAAATTTCTGTGTCGGCAACAAATATTCTTATATACGTTGACTCTATCGAATGAAATGTGTTGGAAGAAGTAATATTTTTACTGGATGGGGTGTGTTGCCAATGCCTAACAGAAACATGTAGCGATACTGTTCAGATGTTTAACATTCATGATTTCATCCAGTGTCTTAATTTTTTCTATATTTGCTCAAAAAATATCTTAGATTATAAACATTACTGTGTTTCATGTTTACGGTCTACTAAAAATGATTAATCGTAACTAATTATTGGATAAGATTATTAGAGCTTTGAATCGGTGCTAGTGTCGTTTCTGTTGTAATATATATTCTTCACAACATTGTCTAAAACGTTATATTCTCTTATGTCTACTTACGTTTTGTTTTATCCCATAAACTGAAGTTAATCCGTTGCTTCTGAAGTAAATTATGCACAATCTCTTACTTAGAAATTGTCACCGGACAAAAGGCTTGCCGCATGACAATTGGCGCCAATCGTACACTCTAGTGTTTTTGGTGGCCCTAAAAACGACCGTGTGGCGAGAACGCTGGTGTTGGTCGTGCCGCGCTGAGATGTTCGGCGGCTGCGCCCGCTGTTCGTGGCGTACTGGAGTCCTCCTCTTCTTTCGGCATCGGTATAGAGTCGGCAGCCGGCCCAGCGGAATCCATCGCTGGCGCGGAACTGGAGGGCGAAGACGCAAGAACGCCGGTTCTATTCTTCGGCCGTTCGTTCCGGCTGACACCGCGTCGATGCCGTTCGAGAGAGGAGAGGAGAGATGACGTGCGTCCGATGGCGTGGCGATGAAGTGCGCAAAATTTTCTAGCGGCCCTGGTTTTATGCACTAACCGGGATCGCTGATTGGCTCGCCCCGAGCACGTTAGTTGGTCTCGTCTCGGCTGCTGATCCCCGATTGGCTCGCTGTATCCGCCGCTGGTACCGAAGAAGCAGATGTTCGCATACCGCTGCCGTTTGTGAAGTGATTTTAGCATTTATACTCTTACGTGAGAAGTGAGAAAATGTCTCGATGTAAACGTAAAACGTTTAAGATAATGCTATGTACATAAAGGAATAAACAGTTTTCTTGGTTAATGATTAATATAAACAGTTGACTTCATGACGAGAATTCCATCATCACCGTCATCACAACTCCAAAAAGTGGGCTCTAGACCTGTTCCTGAACCCAGCTCCTTTTCTTCTACAAAAAACTCTCTTCCCAGTAAGGTGGTAACCCAAAGCAGCCTCGGGTAGACAGATATCAGGCATGCGGTTCAAGTGTTCACACCATCTCCTTCTGTAGTCTTCAATCTTTTGGTGGAACAATACAGTGTTTAATTCGCGTCCAATATCCTCCTTCCTTTTTGGTTTGAGGAGAGAACAACCTTGCGTCCCTTTTAGAAATTTCATTCAGGTGGCATGATAAGAATTTCAAAAATTAATTATTAAAACTTCAAGAAACTTTCCAGAACGTACAAATTTAAACTTAATTTGTAATATATTTTGATTTTAACATTATGAATTGTTCACAACGCTACTAAAGTTTTGTCACACTCCTTTTAACACTTCAATTTCTGTTTAAAGAATTAGATTTGTTACCGTGCTTGAGAGTTATCAATAATGTTGCCCAAATATGCGCACGCACCATCGTGCGGTCAGTTGCCACTCGTGTATATTTACACAGAATATTTGCGTGATTTAAAAAAAATAATACCATTCAAATACATTTTTTGTTTAACGACTTTTTGTAGCTTGATGTGCCACTCTAAGGTCATGTTCCCAACACTCAGCACTTTTAGAAAATTATGAAAAGAAATTTGTTAAAGCTCTCGCTTAAAATATTAAAATTTTGTTGTTCATGACACTTCCAATTAAAACTTTACAATTGCTTGCTTGCAACTGATCGACCTGTTTTCCAATCGACGAAAGTTTGTTGCTGCTTTAAAATTAATAATTTGCCTGCGAATTAAAGGAAGAAAAATGATACAATCAACTTTATCTGTCCTTGAAGCAGAACTTTAAACATTAGTATATATATTTACTCTACATGTTTATTAGTTTGTAGTACATAAAAATGTTCTAAAATATTTCATTTTTATGTGCTTATAATTATAAAGATACTTTTCTTTTCCTATTCTATTATCATACAGTTACCGAACTTGTTAAACAAACATAATTGTGAAAAATGTACTTGTACTAATATAGCCATTTTTGTTTTTAATTTTATTATATAGTGTACTGTACTTGATGCCGCTGGTAAGATAAGCAATATTTAATCCTATTTTGTTCACAATCTTTAAAATCTATGAACGACAGAAGGAATCACAAGTTGCATCAATTATAGCAACATTATATTTGGCAAGAGATTACATATGAGTCACATTTTATTATATAACCGCACAATATACATTCAGTGATTACAATTCAATGTTGTCACAGAAATATTGTTTGAAGTAAACATTTTTATTGATACCTACATTTTTAATACACCTAATCATAATAGTTTTAGACGAACAGTTTATTCAAGTTAAAATCTATAAAGTTTACAAAAGTAGTTTATGCTGTGGCGGTTGGTGTTATGGTTGCAGCATTGGACAACCACCAATATAGAATAACTAAACTATAAAATAATATACAAAAATATTAAGCAGCTAAAAGTATCATAAATTTCAACGGAGAGCGTATCAGATTCTATGCAGCAATGATAGTGTACAATTCAAATGTGGCCCGCAGGCTGGTGGTTGTAGGCCGATTGCAACTTCAATACTAAATGGCAGAGATTATTACACAAACAAATGGGAGGACGTGCGCTACTGTTCACAATTGTTCTATGTTCCCAATGTAAGCTTGTTGGTTGCAAGTTTCTGCAACGCTCCACTAGCAGCGCTGTAGCGCAACTTTGTGTATAAAATCAGCACAGCCTTCTTGATTTACAAGTTTTGTCAGGTTTAGTGTTTTTACGTTGGTTCAAGGTAAACGTTGTCCATTATTTGAGGTTATAAAATTATAGTAATAATTTAATATTATGAAACTGTGATTATGATAGTGTAATATCTTAACCGTTCTCGCATCCACTCAACCAACTACTGCAACCACCAAAATTTGGAACCACCAGCTGCCATTGAGTTTATGGATTTTGAAATACGTAGGCTAAATACAAAGTAAAATCCAGTTGCAGCATACAGTGTAATACATCAGATACTATAAATGTAGTTTATTTTTGAATTAAGTTAAACATATTGTCACGCTGACGATAAAAGAGATATGTGGCTACGTGACCTTTACACGCGTTGTCATTACACAACGCATTCGACTTTTCCATGCAGACTTCTTTGGATTATACTACCGACATCCAAGTCATTACACCGCGCAGACGACATATAAAAGCACCACTCTTGAAGCAGATAATTTAGTTTGGGACTGGTGACATTAGAGTGCATTTCTGAGTGACTTTCTCTGTGTCTTGCGGTTTATGTAAAGTGATTATTATGTGTTACTTACTGCGACACTGTTAATAAGGTCAGATTAATTGTGTGTTACATTCCTGTATGTTGAACAGTTTTTAACTTCAATAATTGCATACGAGTGTTTTTGTTTATTTTTAGTTGTAACCAAAGTTGTAATTAGCAACTTCATGTGGCGTTAGTTATTCTGTTTCCACTGCTTCCGTGCGATCGTCCTAACAGTTCATTTTCCAGAAGTATGTAAAGTCTGTAAAAGTCTGTAAAACATTCTTCGAAGAACGATTGAAACTTTGTTTATTAAATCTTGCCAGAGCTTGAAAACTGCAAAGTATAAAAATCTACAGTCAACAAGCGAGGTACTCTGAAGTCGGTCAAAAGTGTTAAAATTCCATAACAGTCATTATCTTACGCCTACAAGGTAGGCAATTTGACAGTAACTTTGTGAGGTTAGGCACATATTGTGTCAGCAGCTAGGAGTTGTTGTGGATCTTTATTGTGGTCTCTGGATTTATCATATTTTTCGGAATCTTCTGATTACGTTGCACTACACTGGAACTTTCTGTACTCAGAATTCTAGGGACTACAGATAGAAAACTAAATTTCGTTGCGAGTCAGTCAAGGCGAAGCGAAAGGAGATTAGTTCAGTTTTGCGTTTAGAGTAAAGTGATAATTATACTTCTAAATCTCAGTATGTATGGAAATCTAACATCTTTAAGCAATAATTAATAAATTACTAAACATCTTTTATTTTTAAGAGCATAAACGTTTATATCATGTACTCTTCATGACACAAAATGACGAATTTTTTTAAATGAATAACTAATATAATATTCAATGTACCGAGCGAGGACTGAGAATAAATTGCGTATTTACCGCTGGAACACTGTAGAAACTGTGTCAGTGTTTAGTCTTGAACACACAGCATGGATAGTGTACCTGCAGAATAATCACCACACGTCTAGAACAGCCTCAAATTTTCCCCGTGTTTAGAAAAATTTACTTACGTATATACATATAATCACACACATACATATAGTATATACATATGTACACAAAGTGTGTATAAATTATTTTGTTATTTATTTTTAGTTTTGTGTATTGAAGTACAAAAATTCTCTACAACTACAAATTTCTATTACCTGGCCTATAGTATTTTAGACTTAATTATTGAAGGTTATAAAATTCAAGTTAAGACATTGTCGTACTCAAACGTCTTTGACAGTAAACAACCTTGAATGCATGTTATATGTTCTTCTGAAATAACAGTATACTACAAATAAACATTTTATATTGCTACACATAAAGATATTGTTATTTTCTTACTTTACAGGCATCTACAGTACATACCGATTATATAATTATAATATTCTGTTAACTGTATCCTTAGTTATTTAACTTTGATGGTCTTGTTGGCTTAATCGCTTTAAACTTCAAAGCAACAGACGAATATAAGAGCTTTCTTGCAAATGTCATATCCTCTGTATCTACGCTACGTCGTCTGATATCACGTTTGTCACAAAACTGGTCTCTGCTATTTAAGCTCTAAAGAACAAATAATTTCCTAAAACAATATTAATTATTTCATTAAATACGTAATAATGCTAACTCCTAAGCATTACAGATTAAGGTCTATATTTTTCCTAGAATACTCAATTAAAAATTACTGATTTAAAAAGTAATGAGTAATTGACTATGATGAGCTCTAAAGAACAATTGACCTACATTCTTGTTTCCGTTGTTGTCTTATTTCTTATTCGTAAAATTTGTTTCTAATATTCTTTTTCGTAAAATTGTTTTTACATTTTCTTGTTTAAGGACCTCATATCATATCTGTGTAGTTGAACAGTATCAATATCAACAAAAACACACTAAAGATTGTTAATTAAATTTTCCAACTTCTGAATCAATTCCAAATTTTAAAAAGTGACCATTTTTACGTTGTTCGAATTTGTACGTGCGTACACAAACGTAAATATAATCAGTTATGAATCGTGCAGTGAATTGTTGGTACAATAAGTACTGTCATGTATCGAAAGCAGCAAAATACGTGCAATATGTCAGTATTGACGCATTCATATTGAGTCATATCCACTGAAAGCTTTGACAGAGAACACAGCGTTATAAGTCATTAACAACACACAACCACGGCAGCAACCTGCAGGGCCAATAACAAAACAGGTCATTGGACACTGGCTTTCCACGGGCTTCACGTATAGAAAAAACCACGTTTTCAGTTACTACCAGTTACTGTCTTCAATTTATTTCGTGTTATGTGATTATATCTTAAGAATATGACACTACGATAACCTGTTTTACCTGTTCTACCTGCTATAACATATACCAGAAAAGCGTTTGATCGAGTGAACATGAATAAATTATGGTCTATTATGGAATGTCACGGCTATTTGATAAATGTGATTAGAAGCCTACATTGCAACTCTAGAATAATAGTAAATACTGGAAAGACAAAGACTGAAGAAATTTTAGTAAATAAAGGAGCTAAGCAGGGATGTAGTATTTTGCCTACGCTTTTTAAAATATATATTGACGACATCATCCAATCATGGAGACGAGATATTGCCTCAGGAATTTGACTTAAACAGAACACGAATTTGGATATTTTATTGTATGCTAACAATGCAGTCTTAGCACAGAAAACATACGATGAGTTGTAGTAATCTTCACATCGTTTAAATCATATTTGTAAAGAATATGCTTTTCAAATATGTAAGCAGAAAATAAAAATCGTGGCTATTGAGGAGAAGTTTCTAGTCAGATCAAAACGTTTTTTTGAGGCAACGGTTTCGGAACAAGTCTCTGACTTCAATTACCTGTGTTGCACTATCAGCATTGAGAACGACACAGCCCGAGACATCAGTACAAAAAATTTGAGTTTTCAGATGATGTGAAGTGTCATACATACAACGCTGAAGAAATAAACAAGGAAAGAGGCAACGGTAAAATTTTATAAAACAATAAAACAGTGCCTGTTTTATTATATGAATCTGAAACATGGGTTCCTATAAAGAAGATTAAAAACCAGAACAGAGAAGAACAAGGGGTTGCACGAGACAGGATCGTTTGACAATAAGGATAATAGAGAAGAGTTACAGGTATTCTCCATAAATGATAAGAACCAGACATATGCAGGGAATGGTTACACCATCTGGACAGAATGGAGAATGGACGATTACCTAAAGTTGCGTTTCATTACAGACCCTTTGGTATAAGAGATGTAGGAAGACCGGGGGTTAGAAGGAGAGATACTCAGTGAAGAAGTGAAGACGGAACAGGCAAAGTGCCACCCCGTGAGGTGAAGAAGAAGAAAAGAAGACATCTGCCATCGTGCCTTAGGAACGAAAGAATAAGTTCTAAAGTAAGAGTAAATAATTCTGACACAATGCAAGTTAACACATTTTGCAAAATTATTAGTACCTATTTGTACATATTTTAAAATTTAATACCGTAAACCTAATAACCTTATATACGATTAAGTATATTGTAAGCGAAATATTCAATTACAATTCAAACAAATCTTTGACTATGCAAAATAAATTTTGTGAGACATTCGTCAGTTGAAATTAAACCTACTTGCAGAGTATTTATTTAAAGATATTACATATGACACATGCAAGTTACATATTACATGACAAGTTTATTCTAAATAAAGAATATTTGTACCTTAAAAACACGCTAATTGACTATAGCGTTAAAGTGCCGCTTCTACAGCCTATAGAAAGCTTAATTTAACTTTGGCTACACTAGAAAGTTTACGTGTACACTTTACAAGTACAGTACAACAACGTAGCTAAATATTCGCAAACCTCTTTTAACTTCCACACGTTGTTTAGACGATTGTCTATACGATCGTAAAGTCAGGAGACCTGGCTTTAGAAGAGCATTTCATTTCATTGCCTATTCATATTTAGTATACACTGTCAGTAAATATACAGATATATTATATTACATTCTATTTGCAATTTTATATTCTTGTCAGAGAAAATCTCATTTCACACTCGCAGTAGAGAAAGGATGGACAGCCTATTTTGACAATGAGGGCAATGAAGCCGCCTTGTCAGTTTAATTGTGCCATAAATATTTAAACCGCAAAACATATTAAGAAACAGGAAATATTTTTGTTGTGTAAAATTGAAACAGATTTTACTACAAAAACACTTATAATAATAGTTAAAATTAGTAACAAGTTCTGGAAGATCAGATTAACAACAATCTAACCATGTGAATATAATGAAACTTTTTTTAAAGATATTAAACGTATTATTTTCAGCATTTATAAGTAAAATTACATCATAGTGGGGAACATTATTTTGAAAGAGAGAATAATATCATCTGCGTTCAAAATACAATTTCATCTTTCATGTAACTATTATTTGCTTCCAGGCAACAATAACAATAGAGCTAGCGGTCTTATTATTTTCTTAACAAGATGAAGTCTTTGTAATTAACTTTCTACAATACCCAATTACAGCCAAAACGACGTTAGTCTAAAAACTTGCTCAACTTCAATTTGGATTCAGTACTAGTTAAATGAAATACTTAATTTCCAGTGGTATTTTCAACAACTTCATTATAAGCATTTTACATTTTACATTAACTGACTACTCTAAGCATTCAGTTTAACTAAACAACATAGTCAAACAACAAAATCTAAAGATTGTGTCAATTTTGTTCAAACGTGTGACCATTTTCAGTCCAAAGTGAAGAGTGATTAAAAATCATGTTGGCTGACGTAATGTTTTATATTTCTTTGCTTCTAATATAGTCGACCATTTAATTGTGTTGTTCATTTTGCTTCTTCTTTGATAAAATTATGTTATTATATGTAATGTCTGATCCTAAATTGGATTGCTCATTTATTGATTTTCATACACATTTGTTATTATTTAAGTATTTTTAATCGGATAATTTCTCTCTGGAAACATGATATAGTTTCATTGAAAAAATTGTATGTTAATTCCTATTTATGTTGTCTATACTGTGTTCATTATTAAATAAGGTCATATGCATATGGTCTTTAATGTTTGTTGTTGTACAAGCACACATGTGATTTTCAAATTTTCTATATGGTTTTCTAGGACGGTCTAGTGATCGTCGTATGGCACAGTGGAAAACAAAATACAAGACACCAATATAAGTCACTAACCACCATCTTTAATTATCACAATTAAACAGTTTTTAATCAGCAAGATAGTCTCTTAGAACAAATCAAATAAAAATTGTTCACATGCAATAAATATGTCAACTAATATAAAACACAATTGTATTAAAATTGCACCGCACAATTTTAAAACACATAACACTTCGCCACAATACTTCGACCCGCAGTGTGTAAATCGCCCGACAATAACTGACCTAAGCGCCGCTGAGTAATTGTATTTACACTCCGCTGAAATTCCAGCGTGTTCCATACTACGCATCAGCGCTACACTAGAGCGTAATCGATTGCGGCCTTGACTCAGTTTGGGCGGCCGCCGAAGTCTGGAAAAGTCTTTAACGCGTGTTGAGATCACGTACGCACACGTTACAGCCGGATTCCACTGGAACATTCGAGAAACACGTAGATTGTTCTGTAATGGTGTAACGCGTTTTCCTGATTACGTAACAATATATTATTAAAGTCATAACACTTATAGTTTGGCCTACGTAATCAGTAAAGCTACAATCAGTTTATTTTATATACTACCGATATGTTGAAATTCTCTATAGAATGATGTTTGTTTGTAGAAGCTGAGCAATTAGAACCTTGTAGAAAAGCTTAGAAACTCAAATTCATATTAAAATTTTTAACTTGTTTATATTTTGCAGTTATAATTCACATATAGGTATAATCCTGCACAAAATAAAAGTCTACGTGTTTCTTGTACATAATAATATAGGCCAATCGTAGCTAAGAACTGCATGCTGTCCTTTCCTTTTCTGTACTGAACTAAGAGATACCTATGTCACAAGCTTTCTCTGTGAGTAATCTGACAATAGGTAGATTAAAATTCTTCATAATATTGTCTTCCGCTAAAACTGTTACAAAACAATTGAATTGAACTGAACACAAGTCTAAATACCTGAGGGTACAAACATTTAAAGCCAGAACTCGTCACTTATAAGCTAATAAAGAGATATAATGCATGAAAAAGGATTTGGTGGATTAGAGTGTCTGGTAATGTGACTCCATATGTTTGAAGTTCTTTATTCCGTTGTGTGTGTGCGTGGAGCAAGTTCAGAAAATAAGTTTTAATATAAATGCCTTACTTTAAATCTATGTGAAAATAATATTTGAATCTGAGAATGTAAATCAGTATGATATAAATCTAATGTGAGGATATATATATCATTTTAATAAAGCAAATCGAGTCTTATCTACTTACTTTATAGTTTTATGTTAAAGATGGGATTTTAACATATCTTTATAGATGGGAATAATAAGCAAGTACGTAGTACAGCAGCATAACAATTTCCTACCATTGCAGTATCCATGAAGTTAGCAGTGTCGTCTTGGCAAAGACTGAACGATCAAAGTATCTGGTTTTCAGATTTGAAATTTGGAACTAAAATTTTCCCATTTATTAGCAATTTAGTTATATGTAATCTGGTATTTTTTATTCCAACCGATATATACATACGAGGAGTTTTTCAAGAAACAACCAAACTTTTGTAATAAAACATTTATTATTGTAATTAAATCCTTAAATTTTTAGTGACCGTCAATCAATGAATTTTTTAGTGGATGGTTAGTGAGGATCGGTAAAAAATAACACAAAATAGTTAAATTTGTGTTATTTTTGACCGATCCTCACTAACCATCTACTAAAAAAAAAAGTTGTAATTATAGTTTTTATCAGGCTTGCCCCCTTCAAAGTAGTCTCTTCTACGAGCAATACATTTTTCCAACGAGTCCCCATTTTTTAGATGTTCCTGGAACGCGTTTTTTGGCAATGGCACGCAGCTAGTGTAACGTATTTTCCTCAAGATCATATATGGTTTCAAAACAACGTTCTTACAAAGCTGCCTTCAATTTGGAAACAAAGAAAGACAGTACGGTTTTTGAGTGTTTTTTTTTTCAGAAAATATAGATAAGGAGTCACGCATAAGCAGGCGCGTTGTCGTGGTGTAATTACCAACTGCAGTTTTCACAAAACAAGCGGTCTTCCTGCGTACAGCGTCTCTTAAAAGGCTTACAATTTTCCAAGTAGAACTCTTGGTGTATCACCATACTACTTCACAGAGTGTTCTGAGACAGTTACTCAGTCATTTGTAGATGACTGAGTGTGGTTGGTCGGCCGTGTCTGGGATCTTGATAGGTCCACGTTCTGCCCTCTTTAGAACGATTGAATCATTCGTAACACTCCGTTCGGCTTACACAGTCTGTTTCATATTCTTGTTCAAATTTTTTCAAACTGTCTGTACACGTTTTAGGAATTCTGAAGCAAAAGTCAACAGTGCACGTTGTTCTTTAAGATATTTCATTTTCAGTGTTTTAAAAATTTTACGACAGGTTAGTGGACTTAATTACTACAGCTGTTGTAGCTTGAAAGCTAGCGTGACGCATTAGTAAACATAAGTACGCCACACTGTGTTTCTTCAAGTTGCCGCTAGTAATCCATACTTGCTGGTACACAATCTGCATACTGCTTAGCTCGTTATTATAAAAGTTTGCTCTTTTTTTGAACACACCTTGTAGTGTACATAGTAATTAGAGTAATCACGTTGCCCACAATGTTTAAAAGCAAGAATGGCTTACATGATTGTACATATGGACAGCAACAGCATCTGAATACGTCGATTGATTACCGTATGATATTATAACTGAAATTTACATAAGAATTTTAAGTATAGACATCAGTTTGCAAAGTCAAATACACTAAAATGTGGATAGTATCTGTCAATTATTGTTGGTGGTATTCCATGACATTTAGTGGATACATATTCCAATAATTTATTAGAGTAGACTACTCATTTGCAAACTCCAAATTCTCTTTCTTCTTAAAATGTGCCGGTTCAAGTTTCAGTTGCAGAGCCTTTTTTTAGTCTTAGTTTTGCTAAAAGTGTTATCACGAACGTTTATTTTTTATAAATTTATAAATAATTGTCAGCTTTTAGCAGTTAGAGTTTTGAAAAATTATGTAAAATTCCAACACAACACCTTGCCTGGTGACCTTGATTGATGGCTTTGATATTTATAACTTGGATTCTTAAATACCAAAAACTAGCAATACTATATATCTTGGCAGGAGTAATTACTAAGTTTCTTTCTTCTAGGAGAGTTAAGCCCACTTTATAATAAAGTTAATATAATAAAGTTAATAATACTTATTAACTCATCCTTTTACTTATTTCAAAATAGTTTGTTTAAAGTTTAATTAACATTCTTATTTCTTGTATAATTTAAAAAATTATAAAATTTAAGTATATTTTCCGTATTTAAAATGTAATTCAGTTTACTGATTCATCTGCAATTGTAAAAGAAAGGCAATCATGTAAGAGTTTACGCTTTTCCAAGGAAACTGAATTTAAAAAGGATAGACATATTAGCAATAAACGTAATTACTTTTTCAACGTTTTTAATAAAATTAAAACCCACAAGTATATTTAATTGTTCAAGATAACAATTTCAATTATTTCGTTAATGTCAGTTCTGTGTTTAGTTGTATATGTAAAATAATGTCCATTATTTGAATTACAACGGTCCAGTATTTGATCGTTAATGTAATGATACACGATTGTAGTGCATTTTCTCCATTATAGAGAGGGACTCTACCAAGTGCACTGTTCAGTACAAGATTTGCAAATGTAATTTGACGGAACAATATTACGTCTAATTGGACATGAACATGTAAATAATTAGTTCGTCCTATAATTAGGTAACTACTATGACAGTAACTATTATATTTATCAATTATTAAGATATCTTTGTAATTGTTATAACGTGTAGGCCTACACTTCAGATGTTATCATTTCTTTAATCTTAAGAAGTTATTAAAAGTAAAATACAAAAGAATGTTCAATTTGTAGAAATACAAAACGAAAAAGAATTTGGAAGCAAAAATAAAATTTAGGCTACATTTTGCAGCTTTTAGAATTTAAGGTATATTAAATAATATGGATCTTGAATATAAGATACTTTATAAGTGTAACAAAGTGACATATTCCTGCAGAAGATAATCTCTGCACACTATTATGTAAATTTAATTAGAATTCTGCCGGAGGCGATATACGGACACTGATAAAAAGAACAAGAGACGTTAAGAATGTTTGAAAGAAAGATCGTAAGACGTGTTTATGGCCCGGTTAAAGAAGATGACAAATGGATAATAAGAAATAACTAGGAGATAGATGATCTATTGACTCGTGAAGACATTGCAAAATTTATAAAGGCTCAACGAATACAATGACTAGGTCACCTAGAGCGGAAGGATGATCAATGAATAATCAAAGGAAATCGTGAGGCCGCAAGTCTATGAAAGTAGAAGTAAGGACCTACCTAGGATAAGATGGTTTGATGATGTGATGAAAGATCTCAGAAGAATGGATTTAGGGGTTAAACTGAAATGGCAATAGACAGGACAATCCAAAAATTTGTTGTTGGCTAACGTTTGGCTGTAGTGCTGAAGAAGAAAAAGAATTAGAATTCTAAAACAAGTAAAGTGTATCATTAAAACAAAAGGAACGATTATTACAACATGACAAACAGAACGGATGATTAACATGGTTGATTCTCCATTTTCTTCTCTTATAGGCAAAATAGCTTTCATAAAAACAGAAATCTGTTTTTTTTTTTTTTTTTTTTGTATTTTAAGGAATGTCAATGTAATAGGAGGACATGCGTTTATCTTATCTCCCAAAATATGTTTCAAGACGCTATGTTTTTATACACGTGTCTTAAATTTGCAAAAAGAAATGTAAAAAGGTTTTAGGCCTTCGTAGAGCGCATACATTTTTACATATAACTATAAATAACAAGCCCATAAGAGCCAACATAAAGTGGAAAAATTCTGCTTCTGATTACAAAACGCGTAAAACTTTCGAATTTCAATACAGAATACAAAAAATGTTCTAATGGCTTCATGTTATCTACGATTTACCTTAGTTTCTTACATATCAATTAGAGTAAAAAATTAAATTAAAAATTGTCTATTAACCTTGAAGTAAAAATTCGTGTAACTGTTTACAGTAATATTATATAAGGTATTTATGTTATGGTATATTTTTCAGACAACATAAAAATATTATTTACTTATTATATAGGGGATTATATATACTTCTGAGGAATACATTATACTTGTAATATGGAAAAAATAGGGTACAACCTATAGGGCCTACATCTGCATGTAATAGAAAATGTCAAATTACTTGCCGGGAGGCGAGTCAGCGTTTCTTCTTGTTAGCATCTTGTTAGTGTCCCATCAATTTACATAATCGTGTGCCGAACTACAATATTCTTTTTCCCTGCAGTATTCCCCCTTTTGGCGTTGCTCCAAGTTTGCCTGCTTGACAGTAAATATTTTTGTTTTATTTTTTATTTTATGTGTCACTAAACATTAAAAATTACGCGGATTACTCTTTTCAGTTATGAAATCGAAGATAGTAACAGCCTTGATCAATAGAATAATTTATTAAAAATACGCACATTTATAATCATTTTTAATTTGGGTTTTGTAAATTTATGTGTACAACTACTACGTTTTATTTAGTTACAGTTTAATTACCATCACGTATTTTACTTATTGCTCCTCTTACTTTTTTCTTTAAGTTTACAATTAGAAATATTACGCTCTTCTAAGTCAATAATAAACTACAGTATAATAACTCAGCGCAGAAATTATAAGTGGCTCGATCCAAGGTGCAGAACGCAGGTTAGAACACCTTCTATTCAGAGCTCTATTTATCATACCTTATGAGAAGTCTGCAAAGACTGATAATTTTTTTGAAAGTCAAAGTATGAATTATGTAGAATATTTATTCTGAGTAGATTTCCTACTGATTCCACCAGATTTTCCTACAAAATTATACTGGCTGGCAAACTCCTCCTATCCGTTGATAGAATTCCCGTAAGACAATGTAATAAAAATTTAAAGAATAAAAATTGCAATACAGTTTTTAAAGCAGAGGGTTATAATATCTTAAAAACCGTATTATTGATACCATACTATTACAAGTATGGTAGAACAAAAACATGATGATTTGATTAAAATGAAAACACTAACAGAAAATAGCTTGTCACCTGGAACAAAGATGTCAGGTTTTCTCATGTTTACTCTAAGAGAGAAGTAAGTAAAGAGATGAAATATAAAGAATGCCGACAAAAAAGTCTTTAGATAAATTGACAAATAGAGGAGGACGATCAAAAGTGTATTGAGGTCTTTCAAAAATGCTAGAAGCAAATAAAAAAGTCTGAATTGATTACTTAGGCGAATGGAAGCAGAGTTATGTAAAACGTTTGCATAACATAGTGTGAAATTTATAAAAAAACAAGGAACTTGAAAAGCACATGAATAAAATAAAGAATTTAAATATATATGACGAAGTATTAATAACAATAAAGGAATATAGAAAGGAAAGTTCCTGGACCTGGAAAATATGCCTACTAATAGGAAAAGTAAATAATGCCCTAGGAGATATATTTAAATAACTTATAGAAACTTTTATAAATTGGTATAACATAAGAGAAACCCGTATTAACAGAAAAAACCCAACGTGACATTAAAATGTAAGAATATTGATCAGCAAAAATGGGAGTATTATTGTGGCAATATTGTGACCAGTTCTACTTTACGATCATATGAAAACATTCTAAAAAATCGAATAGAAGGTATAACATTTGATACGTAGGAACAAAATAGTTTCTGTGGACTATAGGCATTGGCGTAGTATTGTTAACGGTTTTATTTTGTAAGAAGACTTTTATACCTAAGCCGTGGAACACAAAGCGTGGAGTCGTTTTGCATGAACGATTTATTCATTTTCTTAAAGAAAAATGATAGCGTTCCATTATTAAAACTATTACCAGTCATGCATGAAGCAGGTGATAGCGACTGGTGCAACAAACGTTATTATTATTAGTGGTGAGTCAGGGATATTAAAACTGGAATTAAAATATCTCAATATTTTGCAGTAACAAATGATTAAATTAAGGCTTTACAGCACCTCCTTTATTAAAAATGTATATGAACGCCGCCTTGTAGAAGTAAAAAAGACACTCAGCTAGTACATTTAGTTTAGGACATAAAACGTAAATGAATAGAAAGCATTTAATTATCGAGAGAAATAAAGAAATCACAGCAACGTACACATTCATTTACCATCATACACATGTTGGTTCTACATTGGACATGCAATGAAGGACGCAGCGATAGTGGGAACCTACAGCCTCCTTAATTTCAGCGTTTAAAAATTATTGATATATATTGTACTGAGTACAGTTACGCTGTAATGAACTCCGTTCAAGGGTGAGAGTGTTTCATTGACATAACTATGGTAGGTAAACCAATCCAGACTTTGTGAAGACAAAAATTATTACTTTACTTTTAAATAATGTTGTTACTACTAGACGTAGTAAGAGTAAAAGATATTTATACACGTAAAAGTAAAAATAAATGCAAGGGTGATGAAACAAATTAATTATTTAAAACGAGAATAGTATGTTATTTACTTTAGACAGTGGGCTATAAGACGTTTTAAGTTTTTGTTAAGACTCCAAACACAACGAGCTATTAGACTTTTATGATGTTGCCAACGGTAATAATCGTTTTTACAATTATTACTAGCTCATAAAGTGTCCCTTGCTGTTACCCACATAGTGAAGTAAACCATTTTATAACTGCGTCAATAGATTTGTATGTTACAACAGTTTTAACGTTTTAGAAAACTAGGAAAACGATTTTCATTTTGTACTAGAGTTTTAAAATCTCTATTTTTTAAACCGCTGATGCATTTTTAAAACTTCTGTCATCACTTTAAAATTTGGGTATAGTTTTAGATATAAATTTAAGTCATATATTTCAAAGTTGTAACCCCTAGAGTGCGTGTCCCCAGGTGGCGGATAGGGGGATGCCCTAACCGGCTTAGGCCGGCGGGTAGGTGAGAAATAAAATACCACCCGCGGACCAACCAGGTG
Organism: Magicicada septendecula; assembly: GCA_034769895.1. Taxonomy (NCBI): domain Eukaryota; kingdom Metazoa; phylum Arthropoda; class Insecta; order Hemiptera; family Cicadidae; genus Magicicada; species Magicicada septendecula. The sequence goes on from CM068373.1 coordinate 408,266,630, forward strand.
GGGAAGAAGAGGCTCCTTAGCTGTATGGAAAGCAACGCTTCTAGTAGGAGGTACTCTGAAATAAAACCCTGGCCCTCCAAATTGGGGGTTGAGGCATTGGGCTAACCCCCCAATACTCGGAAAACCATTTATTGTTAAAAAGCCTAGTAAACAGCCTGGGAAGGATCGGATAAAACCGACACGACTTAAGCTACGAAATAGGACACCGAACTTTGGTACTTGGAACGTACAAGGACACTCTCAGAAATTAAATGTTATTTATAAAATGAACAATACCAGCAAAGACATAGTTGTACTTACAGAAACTACGAAAAAAGGGACCGGCTTTGAAAACATTGGATACTATGACCATTTTTATAATGGGGTAGCAAAAGAAAAGAGAGCGCAACAGGGCATCTCTATTTTTATACGCAATAACCTAAGAAGATTCATAACTAACTGGAAAGCAGTAAACGAGAGAATTATAAAAATGAACTTAAATTTCTACGGATATCGAATAACCATTCTTGGTATTTACGCAATAACAGAAGACGCGCTAATAGAGCTAACTGCACCAGGTAATATCCACAATCGGCAGCTCCAGAGAAATCATATTACTTGGTGATATAAACAGTAGAGTCGGCAAACAGGAGCACAGTAAAGTTGTAGGGAAGCACGGCGAAAATATTCTAAATCAAAATGGTAAGAAACTAATAGACGTTTGTGAGCAAAATGAACTGAAAATATTAAATGCATTTTATCCACACACAAAAATTCATATGTACACGGCAAATGAAATAGATCATTGATAATGCTAGAATAAAACAAAAAACAAAAATGAAAATTCAAGATGTACGGGTCTATATGGTGGCACCATGTGGTTCGGATTACTACCTCCAAACGAGAATTGCATTTCATAGAAAAAAGAAAGTAACAAAGAACATACAAAAACAGAAAACCAGCAAGGATCGGTAAAAGAAGTAAGATATAAATTAAATAGCCTAGACCATGACAGCGGTAGGACGTCATATGAAATACGGAAAACAAGCAATTTAGTAGTGTTGAAGAACACTATAGGCACATTCAAAACTGCATACACGAAGCCGCAAAGGAAGCATTGGAATGTTATGAAAAAGAAAGAAAGACAACGCCTTACTGGTGGAATAAAGAAGTAGAATTACTAATTAAAAACAAGAAAGTGAAATACGAAAAATTTCCAGCAACCAAAACAGTTGAGGACAAAATAACATACAAGGAGGCACAAGCAGCGGTGCGAAGAGTGATAACACAAAGGAAAAATTAAACATGGGATAAGAATTGCGCCCGACTGAATACTTATATAGGAGGCAGACAATGCACTGAAAGCTGGAAATTCCTAAAGTCGATAAGACGGGAAAAAAAGAAAGATTTAATATCGCCAATATCTCTACAAAAATGGGACGAATACTTTAGTACCCTCCTAAGAGAAAGCAGACCAGAATTTCAAAATAACACCGATTATGAATTCGACAACATTAGAGCGACTTCCTCCCCTGTAAGGTTAACCACGAAAGATATAAAGGAAATATGTCGACACCTGGAAAATGGTAAAATCCCCTGACCTGGCAACATCCCAGCGGAACTGCTCAAATATGGCACAACAAAATTATATGAACATCTTACGAAACTAGTCCATAGATGCATAAATGATAAACAAATACCGCAAGAATGGAAAGCATTTTTTGTATCAACCATTCACAAAAAAATGTAAAACAACTGTATGCGACAATTACCGTGGAATTGCGGTGACGAGTTCAATCAGTAGGGTGTATGAAACTCCTGAAGAAAAAAATTGAACGTCAATACTCGGACACGGAAGGAGAGGAATAAACTGGTTTTCGGGCGGGGAGATCAACCATAGTTCACTTATTTTGCTTGACGCAATTCATAGGAAAGAAAACTGCTGTAAACCAAGAAGTGCACTGCCTATATGGTGACCTTAAGAAAGCGTATGACAGTATTCCGCACACCAAACTTTGGCTGGCACTTAAACGAACAAACATCGCCTCCACTTTAATCGAAGCGTTTAAGACTTTATACAACGGATTGAAAGCGCACGTAAAAATTGAAAGTAAAATCTCGAAAAAATTTAATGTTAGTAAAACCCTGATGCAGGGATTTTGTCTCTCACCAACGCTTCTTAAAATATTACTGGAACAAGCCCTCAAAACCTGGAAAAAATGCCACAAAATGGGGATACCTCTAATTGACGGCACAGTGTACACACTGTTTCGCTGACGACCAAGTCGTGGTAGTGCAGGACTATCACGACATGGAGTACATGACACGAAAACGTACAGAGGAATATAAGCTATGGGGGCTTGAAGTAAACGGATTATATGTGTATTGGTGGGGAACAGAAGAATTTAATTTTAGAAGACGAACAAGAAATAATAAATTGGAGTAGCTATAAATATCTAGGAACAACAGTTACACAAGATGGTAGTCTAGATAAAGCGATAAGAGAAAGAAATAACCTGGGAAGAAAATCAATAGCATTGCTGAACAGCATATTGTGGGACCAACAAATATCAAAACAAAATAAACATCGTATATACAATACAATCGTGAAAGCAATTACGTCATACGGGTTTGAAATATGGCCAATAATACAAAGAACACTAAAGTTGTTGGAAACTACTGACAAAGATTATTCGCGAAGAGCAGCAGGTAGGTCAGAACTAGAAACGTCAGAATTCGGGAGATAATGGGGTACAGTACTTTATTGTCGACGAAATTAAAAGAAACCAGCTAAGATGGTTTGGACATGTGCAAAGAATCCCGGATAATCGACTCCCAAGCAAATTTTGAGATGGACACCGTATTTAAAAGTTATAAGAACAGAGCTTTAGAACTAGACTATCTTACAAAATTCCTTTTCAATTTTTTTTTTTTATTTTTTACTTGCGACAATCTTTTGATAAATTACTATATGGTGTCATCAAAATAAACTTAGAGAAAATTTCAAATTAAAAAAATTCTGTTATTTTAGATGTTTTGTATATTCTAAAGGTTGTAGGTTAATCTCACAGAATTCATCAACATTTAGATTACTGTGAAACATTCATAGAATTAAAAAAAATTACTTATTTATAAGTGAAATAACCTGTAAAAATATTACATTTTCTAAGTAGAATAATACACAGATCCACTTCACTGTGTAGTAGGTAAATACTTACTTTTGATTAATATAACGCGTTTTTTATTTAAAAAATCTTATTACTTATTAATCTACACTGCCTAATCTACGTACGTCACCAAACCTACTCCTGACATCAAACATTTTTCAACAGATATAAGTCAAGTGTAATTGCAGATTGCAATTACACGATTGAAACTATCATGTTACGGTCATTTCTATTTAAAAAAGTACCTTAATGACAAGTACAGATACTCGTTAACAGATACCGTTTAATGTGATTGATATCACCAAAGCAGTGTTAAACATAGAAGGCTGAGCACTATAGCGGCACCAGCAGTATGTGTTCAGCAAGTAAAACGTTAAGTGTCATCAATTGAGCTATCAGCCAGCTATTAGGCGGATCCTGATTACTAACTGCTGAGGATTACTGAGCACACATCTGTGACATCTGCAGATTACATCATGTTTACGTGACACAGATAAATGCATTTGGTACTAGAGGCACGTTAATAGTAATGTCCTTAATTGCCAACACGGCCAGTTGAATTTACACTTAGACAATTAATTAAATAGAACTTTGTGTTCTATCCTACTTAGTCAACTAAGTCAATAAGGTCTTGAAGTGTAGTACAATTAAAACTTGTTGCAGTACAATATGTCTGTCGTTAAGAGCAAATGTATATCTACTGCAACGGTGATAGATATCCTGCATAGTAATAGCCCACATGTCGCATTCATATATATCCTGTTGAGTTACCTAAGGTTTGTAGTCTACTGGAAAGACTAGATGCCACTTCCAAGTTCGTTGTTGCCCTGTTTTTTAATAAACATTTTGCGGCGTGTTTTAGATGACTACTTTTGACATAGGCTATTTAGCCTTCCCACTGCTTTAACTTTATACAGCTTTCCCACTCTTTCCACTGATGCCAATCAGTTGAGTTGAAGCTTCCACAATATCTATTTAAGGTAAAATATCGTATTTTTAAATTTCTATTGTTACGACAGTCTACTTGGTCGTCGTATGGTACAGTGGAAAACAAAATAAAGACAAAAATTACGTCAAAAATCACCAGCTTTAATTATCACAATTACACAGTTTGTAATTAACTCATACAATATTTCCAGTTAGATTTTTCCACAAGCAACAACACAGTCTATTAATAGAGTTTCACACAATTATTAACACAATACTACTTTACTTCGACAAACACTCAATCCGCACTAGCAAAAATCGCTCACGTAACTCAACTGACAACCCGGCTGCTACGGCTTTATATACGCCGTGCTGAGGTCCAGTACAGCTTTCCCTCCTCAACTGCACGCTGACGGCTTAATGCATATCTCAAGTGATCCTGGAACTCACTAGAAAAACCTACTTGAATGACGCAACAGCTGAGACACTGGACGGGGAGAGTGGAGAATGTTCTGTGGGTTGTTCGATAGGCTTCTCGTAACACCATGAATAATTAGTTTAAGAAAACTTGTTACCATGCCATTTTATTAAGTCACAAGTGTGCTGTTATGTGTGTGATGTTACGGTACATGTATTTTTGGGTATCTATGTATTGTTCGTGTTTAGAGCGTTTGGATAACGTCGTGGTTTATTGTAATACGAGTGCTGCTGTTTAATTGAATGTTATAAAAAGTGTCATTACCAATTACTTTGCATACAGTATTTGTGCCTGTGTTTTACATAAAGATTTCTGCAATCTTCTTAACGTTACTAAGATATCTTTAGATATCTTTTAACCTACACTCATATACTTATTTAGTCTGGATTGAAAATGTATCAGAGAATGCAGCAAAATAGTGGGAGCGTAGATTATGCAATAGAAAGATAATACAGTTTTGGAAAAAAAATTCAGTTTTGTACCGTATAAATGTTTGGTTTACATTTTCATTTTACGCTTGATATACTCGAAAAATTGTGCTGCCTACATACTTGTGATATTATGTTACTGAAAATAGAACCATAAGTAGGTACATATACAGAATACATATTTTATTTAGCTGTTTTGAGACTACAGAAGCAGAAAGGCAACCAGACAATGCGGATCGACAGGTGTCTGCGACAATTACCTGTTTGATATTAAAGAATGGCAATTAGATATAATCTGATTAGACAGTAAATGTTCCAATGAAAAGTAGGCAACCTAAAACAGACGTTTGCTACAATGGCTGCAGGAAACAGTTACAAGGAAAAGTTGTAGAATCTAAAAGTGTCGGAGCCCTGAAAGTAAGGTCAATTTGTTCTTACTCTTGAGACGTTGTAGATATCTAAATGTTTGCTTGTTAAGATTACGGTTACCTCATCGTTACTTATAAAATTTACATAATCACGTAAATAACAATTGGTTTAATTTTCAAGAATTAAATGTTTCTTTTTACTATAATATGTATGCTGCACAAGCAAAATATACTTTCGTTTAGTTATACAAGAACAAAAGAATTTTATTTACTAGAAAGTAGTTATCCTTTGCCTTCTGAAATCTTGAATGAAATTGTTGCATATATATGGGCATACGTTTTTTGGTAATACACTAAATACAAATCTGCTGGACTCTAGTTAAGTAATGCCATTAGTTAGTAAGTTTATATTAGTTGTCACACAGCTATTATAAGCTATAATTATAAATTACAAAGGCCAGTTTAATTTTTTTTGCACAATGTTGTTGTTACAACTACAATTAATAAATTCTAGTTCTTTATAAATCGAATAGTAGAAGTATCGGTACGCATCAAAAAACTAAATCCTTTTCAATATTTGACACAACGTATCTAATATTTTCTATTTATTTCATGCATGTTAACAAAATAGAGATTAAAGTATATTTTCCATATTACTACTGTTAACCTGTTACGAAAAGCAGTTTTCCTTTTTTCTTGATACCTCTTTTTTAAATTTATTTGAATCTAAGAAATAAATTATTGTACACATTAAATGAAGTAACGTTTTGATTTTGTTTAAATTTTGTACGTTTTGAAACATAAAATGGTACACAAAACTACCATCTTCCTTTCTTTCAGATGGAATCTTAGAAAAATTAAGCTATATAAAAGTTTGTAAAAGTAGTTATACGTGTCATGCACTGTCACTTTATCATTTTTTATTTAAAACTGTAAAATATAGATACCTTATTTTTACTTACTAGAAGAATGATCTACTCTGTTATCAAATTATGATAGTCGTTAGTCTCATGTTAAATGCATCATCTTTAGACTTAGCAACCAGCCAAGCGCCTTTCGTTATTTCTATTTAAAGTTTAACTTCAAGGTCTACTTAATAAACTTACTTATATGTATATATATATATATATATATATATATATATATATATTGCTTAATATTACATACATTGATGTACATATGGATGAATTATACAATTATAATGCATTCAGGTATATACATTTTACTAAAATAATTGTATGCTTTCAAAACAAGTGTAAAAAATAAGGTACACACAAAAATTGACAGATTTTACGTCCAATAAAATTAATATCTTCTTTTGTTACATTTAGATCACATTAGATTATTTGAAAGTTGACTTTTAAGTCTATATTTTTTTAACACACCTTAAAATTACATGTATTTTAATGCACTATGTAAGTAATACATATATTTTAATTCACTTTGTAATAATGTTTCACAGAGAGCAATTTAAGGAATCCAAGTAAGTTCTTTAAATCTTTGCGTAATTCTGACATTTCTGAACTTCGCTGTTCACAGAAGATGAAAGGGTCCTTTAAGGCAATGGGTAAAATAAATTGGACGGCATAAATACAATTTAAAATGTATTTTTCCAACATAAATTAAATAAAATTTGACGTATATAGCTATCAGTGATTTTGGAATACTGGAATACGCACACACAGACACACACTACTTTGATTTTGGAAATATTAGTAACAAAACTTGTTTGTATCAAGATTACAAGTACTGATGAAAGTACGCATATAAAAGGGTTATCGTTATAAACAGTACATTACGACGCTTAAAGTCTGAAAAACTTTTAATGCAAACATGAACTTTTTATTATTTTGTTAGTTAGAATTTTTAGAGTTAGTTAAATTATTATCTGTGTGCCGGGGTTTGAATCCCCCCCCCCTTCGGCTGTGAAAGCGATCAGTGCCGCCAACGCGCGTAGCAGCTAACTCGATTATTAAGGCCGTGTCCGCGCCACGGCAACGCAATCTAGAAGGCCTTGTCAAACGTATCAGCTGCTTGCTGTATGCTGTTAAGATGCAGGTTAAAAAAGGTTATTATCGGCAAATTGAGACAGGTCGCTTATGCAGCATAGTGGGACCGATTGATTCAGGCCTCACTCTCATTCCATCGCCAACCTGCAGGGAGAGTCTTTCAACGGTCTGACGGCTCATGTTTAAGTAAATCTTTCTACCATGAGTTCGTAAAACGGTAAAGGGCTTTCAGGATCCCCGTACCAGCCGGGAGAAAGGGGAAGCGGAGATAGTAACATCGACACCGGTCACTTTCCGCAGAGCAGTACACCAGGATGCTCCCCGAAGCCGTCTGGCCCAGGAATACTCCTACAGCTGAACACCTAAGGACCCACATCTGCCCGGAATGAAATTTGCTGGACCTTCTACACACTCCAAGGACAGTCTCCAGTACTCATGGCACACTGGTCAACATGGTACCATTTGAGTTCCTTAACAAAAGTACAGGTGGAAGCGTTCTAATTATTAAACTTCAGTCAACAACTCAATAGACTAGCCCCCTGGTATTCAGGTTAAACATCTTGTTATTGCTCTTAAAAAAAATGGTACAAGAACTCCAGCTGTTTTAAATAAAACTATAACTGAATTTTTGTAATAAAATGAAGTAACGCTCTTAAAGAAAATAGTATCATAACTCCAGCTGTTTCAAATAAAATTGGAACTAAATATTTTGTGATAACTTAAATAGGTGTTCTTAAAGAAAATGATACTAGAATCCAACTGTTTGAAAGACTTATAACTAAATATTTTATGATAAGTTAAATTGATGTTCTTAAAGAAAATGGCACTAATAAAAAAAGGTTACTGGTTAGAAGAGTGTTGATTGCAAATCCTGTCACTCTGGGCTCCAGCGCACTTTCGCTTCCTCTAGGCCAAGCAGTCTAGTTATTAAATTTTGCGTAACGACCTAAGTGGCCGTTACATCTTTTATTGTTACAAACGTTGTAACAATAATTATACAAACATTGCAATCGACTCACACAGATTTATTCGACTTGTATGATTTATTCGCTTATGTACAAGTACTGCAATTTAACAAACAGCATTGAAATAAAATATTTTATAAAAGCATAATACAGAATCACATACAGAACTACAAACAAAACAGAACACACACTGTCAAAAACACGCACAAAGAACAAAACAAATTTGGTTTACCTAGTGTATACACACTAAACTCCTCAGTGCGTATCTACAGAACATAGAGATTGTACCTAAGGCCAAATTTTACAGACAGTAAGGCCAGACGAGACGTACCTTTAGACAGAGATACATTGAACACACAAAGGCACTACGCTCCACTACCGAATCCACCTTTACAAACCACCTCCGAACAACGAATTTTTGTCTTGAATATTGGGTCTCGATATCGCTTAAGGGTACTTTTAGGCTTGTACTCGTACATTTATCTACGTACATTAAGGATATTAGCAACTCCGTTTCATTTTCATTGTTGCTACTGTCGGGATTACCGCTGTATGGTAGTCACTTTTACCTTAAACTAAACTTGCAATGAAAAATAATGATCATCTATATAAATAAAGTTTAGCAATGTATGGGTGCTAAATAATATCTAGATATATTATAGGTCACGTTGTTTTGTATAAACGTTCTAGCTCTCAGTATTATTAACACTATTGGTAGACCTACTAATCATGAGTATTATAGTCGCGCTACATTTACAGTAATTATGTAGTAATTAAATTTAATTACAGTAATATACAATAATTAAATTTGCTGAAGCTAAACCGTAATTAGTTTATATTTTAGATATTATTTTCAAGCGTAATAACAAAGTAGTGTCTTCAGGGATAGAAAAGTGAAACCATAAGTATCTAATTACATAGACCAATCTGTATTTTAAAGTAAATGCTGTACTATGTTTATTTCGTAAATCTAATGTCTTTTTACACAAAAAAATTGGTAACCGTAAATATGATATGCAGAAACTATTTAATAAACTTAAAATAGAAAAACTGTTGTCATCGGTATGATAATGGACTTCCCTGATACTATACAGTAATAACGTGCACGATTCAGTAATCCTGTAAAAATATGAACGATGATTATGCATTTCGTTTGGAATAATACGAGTAGTAATAACGATTGAAAACATTTTCTACACTGTTATTCGGTAAAGTTCAGTTTTTTCATTTAAATTATTCAAAATCTAAATTTACGTTATCTGTTGTATCATCTCTGTGTGTTACCTTCTTCATTAGTTTACATTATTTAAAATATTAAACATTTTGTTCTTATTTTAGTTTTGCTGCAATGAAGTGTTTCTGAAAACCTTGTGAAAACCGCAAATATGGTCAAATTACAGCGTGAATCCTGTTACGTTGCTTTCAAGATGTTATAGGGTGATTTCAAATATTAACTCTGACTGCGTTGAACTAACATGAGCTCAGATATGAATATCAAAAATATTTTCAAATTTTAGTTTTGTTGCTTCATTTTCAAAATGAAACAAACCAATACTTTGTAAAAATTTAGTAAAATCTCCATCATCACTGTTTCGCACCAAACCATAATGATTGAAATTCAGAAATTATAAAAGCATGAAAAATGTAGTATCGCTCATAGCAAAGTGTCGCAGCAATTGTAAAAAGACTGGGTGGTGCTAAAATTTCGGAGGCTAACAGTGTAAGGATCCAAGGAGCACAATACGACGCGCACTAAACTTCAGTTGTCTATCTGTTATTTCCTTCAGCCTTAAATTTAATTATCTTTGCAAAAGCCGATTCAAAGTAGACGAGAACACTTTACTTCGGTTCTACCGGGCACTGTTTCAAAAAATTTATCTTTTGATTAAACGCAATCCAATTGTTTGCTTACTAGGTTTTGCAACGACTTGAAATGTAACATATGGCAAACATGTACATCACCTGTAAATGACGTACTGAAGGGAAAGATAAATATTTATTTGATGTTTGTGTTATGGAAGTCCAATATATGTTAATGAAAAAGAACCAATTAAATCAAGTATCGTGTTTTATTTACAATTACCATACTATTATTTTGTGAAAATCTTATGAGAACGCTGTTATTACTTTAGTTAATCAAAGAAACTGGTATTTCTGTAAACGATAACTGACCCTCATTTTAATTAAGATAGTCCTACGCTCTCCCATAATTGTCATCGGTTGCCACCTCTTTGTCGACTGACAAAGCATGCAAGCATTCCTGTAAACCTACACATTGCACATCATGCACACAGTTGAAAGAAATATTTGGCACTATTTCAAACAATGTACTGGATAGAAAATTGGCAAACAATTTTGAGTAGTAAAGTTGACACTTGTGGAAAGGGGAAAGTAGGCAATTTTCCATATTTTAAACACAACAATTTATAAACTGTGTTGCGTATTAGATATATTCGTATACATTCTGTTCAATATCGTAGTAAAACTACTGTTTAATACAAATAAAGTGCATAACCTTAGTACGCCGAAAAGCACAATATGCAACACAGTTTTTCTTTCAAACGTTTACCCCTTTTTTGTTATGATTGTAATGATCTTCCCTAAACAGTTTTCTTAAGAATGCAGTAACATTGGCAGAAAAAAAGCAGACGTTTAATATAACGTAATACTGCAAAACCTTGTGTCTATATCAAAACAAATTTTTGATTATTGCACCCGTTAAAGTGGCTCTTATAAAAAACAATGAATATCTAAAAACAATTGCTCATATTAAAAGTAATTCTGTTATTGTGTCCACAGTGTTCATGAAAACAACAAACATGATATTTAGTAAACGGTAATTTTTAGTTAAAATTGTTTTGAATAAATTATTTAACATTTTATAATTGCATATTCTGTTGTTTAATTAAACAGTGCAATGTTTATTTAAAATTAATTATTTATCTTACATTAAGTACAAAAAACGTCATTGCAATATGTTTTTATCAAATCTTAATTATATGTGCTCTGAAATATTCAAAGAACCAAGAATTACGCAATAGCATAAAGAAGCATAATTGTTTAAATTGTTTTCATAAATACCATATTAGTTTCTGTATTTTGTAGTAAAGTGCCAATCGTAGTTTCAGTGTAGATAAATTAATAATGGTCTATATTTACTTTATCTAACTGTCGAAAAATTAAAAATAATTTTGTATTGAAATAAACACCAGACGTTCTGAGAAAATGATTAAAATTAGATAAAATCCGTTATTGTAAAGCTAAATATTTTAGTCGTTGCGTCATGTTAAAAAAGAGGTGGGCTGTAAAACGTAAGCGTGAAATCCCAGTTGGGTTTTAGATTGATGTCAAAACAAACCTTAACAAGACGTGCCTCAGTGTAAAAGGGAGTCCCAAAACTCGTAACACCCACTTAGAACAACATTTTGACAAAACAGACATTTTGGTTAACTTATTTCTTACAAAAGAAAACAAACTTGACCATTCATGCGTTTAATATGGTCTTGAAAAAATAATGGGAAAAACGAGATTCACACGTGTATTAAAATTATTCATTTATTAATCAAAAATAAGTAGCCTACAATTTTCCAGCACTCATACTTTTAAAATATTTTTGATTATTTTTTAATTGTAATTTATACTTACGTTAATGAATAATTTACACATAGCTTTATCTGTATTTACAAAATAGTTTATTACCTGAAAATAGATAATTGATGTTACGTAGAATAACCAGTCATTTTATATAAGCAGCAAATATATTATGTGGCAATATACTAACCTGATCCAGAAAGTAAGTACCGTTTGGGCATTAAGAAAATGATACAAATTATTTTCAAATTCATTTATTTTTCAAAAATTCTGCTCCTCGTCGTGAATATTTTCTCTTCCATCGTTAAACAGCCTAACCCAATTTCTCACCATACCTTCACTAATCACATTCTGTCCATAAACTTTACAAATCTCACGATGAATTTCATAAGGACGAAGATTTCTCGCATTCAAAAACCTAATAACTCTTCTTGTTACACAACTGGCGGGCCGATCGATTTTTTAAAAAATGATTACCGATGTGCAGTAAACGTAAATCGGAACGTATACAAACAATATAGCTTGGCTACTTCGTCGTCGAATAGAAGGAAGTAACTACGCATGCGCGACCTTCGTACTACAATATGCGCGGCATATATGCGAAGACGGTACTTCCTTTCTGGATAAGCCTCGTACAAACATACTTTACTCATATTAATTCGCGTGCGCCCTTGTGTTGTACCCGCGCGCGCGCGCGGACGTGTGTTAATCAACCAGCAATATTTTGTTATTGTTAGGAAATAGAAATTAGCCTACAATTTTTTAAGTAAGTCGCTTGATAAGTTAATGTCAAATGTAGGCACTTTTGAACGAAAAAGTGTATTTATCCATTAATCAAAATCTTTGTTTGAAGATGGCTTCTTTTTTCTTCCGAGTCTCACTCTGTAAACTGTTATTTATGATTAAACAGAGGTTTTGACAACTGTGGCTTATCAGCAGTGACTTGTATTGCCCTAAAGAAAACAGTACACTTATCTACCTAGGATTGCTCCTTTTATTAAGTCAGCTGCCAATGTTTTGTTTGACTTTTGTGATAGTGTGAGAAACACATGTGTACTAAAATATTTAGTTAGCGGCTTTTTGTGTACCAGATACTAGACAATTTCCTTGTTACTCGTTGAGATCAACTAATTTTAACATGATAATGTTTTTAGGCATTCCACAAAATGCGTGATGCAAAATGTGTGACGTCATCGAAAAATGTAACGCTTCCACACTTTCGATTCCCCACAGTCTAGAAATCCTCGGTCACTGTCGTTTTTAACATGATAATGTTTGTTATAAAGTAGATATATTTGTTATATAGTAAATATTTGTTATATAGTGATATAGAAAATATGATAATATTTACCACAAAATGCGTGGATGCAAAATGTGTAACGTCATCGAAAAATGTAACGCTCCAGGTGATGTTAGTAATAAATAAATTTGTTATCTGTAGTAATAAATAAATCCAGGTCTGTAGTCGTGAATCGGTCAGAAATCCGTACGAACATCGCTGAACAGGAGAGTCTGCAGTTTATGCACATTATACGTTTCAAAAGCCTAAAAACATTATCATGCTTCCATGTTTCTGTTTCGTCGAAATTCTTTTGTGTTTGGTATCGATGTGGCTCCTCTACTTTGCTAGCCCTCCTCATAATTTATTTATATTGTTACCTTTTCTTTGGGTCACGATTTTCCCATTTGGTTTTTTTTAGATGTTTTGATCTTTTGTCAGACGTTCTGGCTACAAGTGTAATCATCCAGTGACTTGTACAAATTGACTCAAATAGCGTTGTATTTTATTATGAAAAGTTTTGTTCAATCAAATAAGATGAATATTTGCAAAAAATAAATAGTTTGCCTCCTAATTTTAGGAAAGAAGTTTGAGTATCTGAGAAAAATTGGAGGAATGAGCCGGCAAATATTTCTACCCGTACGCGACAAAGAAGAAAAAAGGTTTTGTTCAGTGTCTACAAAATTATTTTCACTGTAGATATGTATCATATGATTTTACACGATATTTACCACAATGAAACTGATAGCTAACTCAAATCAATATAAGTATGGAGGACAAGTTTCTGATTCATCATTTTTGCTGTCAGTGCCAACAGATTTACGGGTGATGGATTACCGCAGTCGTTGCCAAAAGTATGGACAAAAATAAAACAACAGACATTGGTATATTACGCAGAGAACAATTCCAAGATCAGACTTTGCTCATAAAATATTTCTAATAAAACTTATGTTTGTTTGTCGGCATTAAATAGTTATGAGTAGGGGAGACCGGGGCAGGTTGTCACACGGGTTGGTTGTCACAAGTCTCAGTTCTCAGTCGCTGCTGCTTCCTAGCGGTCTAAACTCAAACCACAGTACGATCAAAATATTCTGAGTAGGGTGTACGCAGTTTCTAGTTCTTGTCGACAGTTTTCTGGATTTTATTGGTGTTTTTGCAGCTGTAAGTATTCATTTATTGATATAATTAACTCTCATTATTCACTCTGTATTCAATGAAGTCTATATCCCAACTATTTTCTATTATTTTATAACAGTTGCACAATGTTATTCTGTATCAACATTGAGGTTAGGTTCAAGGTCTGTTTTTCCAGTTCGGTTTTTGTCTGAAATGTCTGTTCGGGGTTGGTTGTCACAAAAATTCCGGGGATGGTTCTCACATGTGACAACCTACCCCGGCAGGTTTTTTTAGTAGTTTTTTCGCTTGTTTCAGGTAAAGATGGTGAGAAATCATAAAAAAAAGACAAACCGAGGAGAAGTTTCTCCAGATATCATGCTTGCAGCAGTGAGGAAGGTAAAAAAGGAGGGATTATCAATTCGTAAAGCTGCAGCTGATTATCAAATCAATTATCGAACTTTAGCAAGATATTGTAAGAAAATTCCCCAAGATGAAATTGAAGATCAAAAGATAGTTTGGCCTTCCACCACCGTTGGTTATTTTCCAAATAGAAAAGTTTTTTCTGATGACGACGAGAAGGAATTAAAGCAATATATTCTTCAAGATGCCGATGTTTACTACGGTTTAACGCCAAAAGAATTCAAAACTTTGGCTTATGATGTTTGAGTGGCAAATTCTATTAAATGTCCTAAATCTTGGCAGGATAATGGGCGTGCCGGAGATGACTGGTTCGCTGATTTTTTAAAAAGACACCCAACTCTATCATCACGAAAACCAGAGGCGACCAGCTTAGCACGAGCTTCTAGCTTCAACCTAACAAATATGGAATCTTTTTTCAATAATTTGACAACAGTTCTCGGAAGACAATTTTCAACCTCACGAAATTTGGAACATGGACGAAACTGGTGTTACTTCAGTGCAGAGGTCAGATAGAATTGTTGCTCGTAAAGGAGCTAAACAAATCGGTGCACTAGTTACTGCTGAAAGGGGTACTCTAGTAACTTTGGCTTGTGCTGTCTCTGCTATTGGAAACCATATCCCACCATTCTTTGTGTTCCGAAGGGTCAAATACCACAAGCGCTTTATAGATACTGCGCCTGCAGGTTCTGGTGGAACTGCAAATAAATCTGGGTGGATGCAAGAAGCCGATTTCATCTTATTTTTAAATCATTTCCATAAGCACACAAAAAGCACACCTGAGAATCCATGTCTACTTCTTCTTGATAATCATGGCTCCCATCTTAGCATAGAAAGGCTCAATTTCGCTAGATCCAATGGAATCGTCATGTTATCGTTCCCCCCACGTTGTTCACATAAGCTCCAGCCTCTTGATCGCACTGTCTATGGGCCGTTCAAGAAATTCTTCAACTCAGCTTGTGACGACTGGATGATTAACAACCCAGGGAGAACGATGACAATTTACGATATACCACAACTGGTTTCTCGTGCATATCCTCTTGCAATGACTCCATCTAATATTTCTTCAGGATTTCGGTGCACAGGAATATATCCATTAAATTGTGACATATTCACAGATGCGGATTTTGCAACAAGCTATGTGACTGACAGAGAGCAGCGTGCGAACCAGCTTCCAGAACAGCTTGCAAAGCAGCTTTCAGAGCAGCCAAATAAACAGCTTCCAGAGATGTCTCAAGATAACTCAGATGAACCTCAACCCGGGCCCAGCAATGTGCGCAATAAACAGCTTCCAGAGATGTCTCAAGATAACTCAGATGAACCTCAACCCGGGCCCAGCAATGTGCGCAATAAACAGCTTCCAGAGATGTCTCAAGATAACTCAGATAAACCTCAACCCGGGCCCAACAATGTGCGCAAGTCACCTCTTGTAGTCAGACCTTTACCAAAGGCTGCCTATAGGAAAAGTACAGATAGAAATAACTCCCGAAAAAGAGATACAGCAATTTTAACAGATTCACCAGTTAAAAGAAAGCTTGAAGAACTAGCTGAAAAAGCAAGTAAAAAAAATCAATGAAATGTCTATTTAGAAAAGCAACTGAAAATAACGAGAATGCAAAAAATAAGAAAGGAAGTAAAAAGATGAAGGAACGAAAAATCTCAATTAATGAAGAAGTGGATGATGACTGTTTTTGTTTAGTTTGTCTTGAACCATTTTCTAACAGTAAAGCTAAGGAAAAATGGATCCAGTGTATAGAATGTAAGAAGTGGGCTCGTGAATTATGTACCCCTGGGCCAAATAACTTTCATACATGTCAAAATTGTGAGAGTGCGCTCGAAAGTGACTAGGCTAATATAGGATATTTTCTTAAATATTTACTTAAATTACTATTTTAGTGTCTAAATTGGTCTTAAATATGTATTAGTGCTTTATCAATATCATTGTTTGATTTTTCTATTCTTAATACAACTTTTTTTTGAATAAATAATTTCTTTTTTCCCATCTAAGTATCCCCTGACAACCAACCCCAATGTCTGTGACAACCAACCCGGAGTCGGGGCAGGTTGTCACAAAAATTTACTCCGACAGAACTTTTTTTTCTGAAAAGCCAAATGCTGCTATGGCCTCATATTTGTGGGAAAATATAGCCAAGGATACATATTACGAGATACATTATATTGATAGAAAGGGAAACTGTAAACACTGCCTCTTCAAAAATTATAAATCATAAATTGTGACAACCTGCCCCGGTCTCCCCTATGGTAGCTAATAAATTTCTATTAATCATTATAAAACAAAACGTGTAAAATTAAAAAAATTCTCCTGTAAAACATTTATTCCATATCCATATAAGCGACGAATAATGAAATTCGTTATGATACACAGAAGCCATTAGTTGGCAACACAAATAGAAAGTTAACGACTTCAAATTTTTATTGAATACCGCTATGAACAATGTGATTAACGCCGAAAAGATACGCGTTACTGACTTCTAAACATTCTGTTTTTTGATAAATTTTAAATTAGCACTTTTGAAATGATTACAACTACCGTGTTGTCATCATATGACAGACAAATTCGCTACCGTCGTTTAATTTTGACTTGGAAGTACACACTAGTTTTCGGCTGGTCACAATAATCGTCAAACGTCCGCTAGATTTAATCACGAGACTGTCAAAGGCTCTAGATCAGTAGTTCTCAACCTTTTTAATATTGGGACCCATCTTAAAGGATATTACATTTCATGGAATCCATAAGCACTTATGGATCGGCAGAATTACTTGTAGGGGTGTGGAACTTGTTACAAGCGTTTTGCTTCAGCTCGAATAACAAACAGAGTTTAGTCTACGTAAAAACACGTGTAAAATATAAACTTTTAAAACCATGTATCTTGGTAATTTAATGGAATAGGTTGAAAACCTCAATGCTGAATACCGCTGATCTATACCATTTCGTCTAGCTGTAACTCCAACACTACGTGGCAAATTGCACAGGGGCTGCACATATTATTTGTATCTCGGCGTAGAATTATCTAAAAGTAGAATTATCAAACACGACACAACTATTATAGAATAGTTGTAGAATTATTTTACAACTATTATACGTATTGTCGTGTTTGAACAGTAGAAACACTAAAACTGACACCACACAATTCGCTGTGTATAACTTTTCAGTAGAAATAAACATTAGCACCGGGTTAAGACAAATCCTCAAATTTGAGATTGTCCAGCTTACACTGAATTTACTTTATTAGGTGTTTGGCGCTAAACCTTTCACAATAATCACTTCACACTAAACCGGAAGTCATTTTAACAACAATTCCGATGACGTACACTAAATCGAAATCTAATTAAGAAAGTTGTGTTAGTGGTTATAATCACAAACAGAATTATCACTGTTGCACACCACTATAGAAAAATTATTCCGATTAGCGCTTTCAAGCTTCTCAGCTCATCGTCAGATCAGAAATAACGACAAGAAGAAAAAACCAAACTGTTCACACCCCCATCCACCCCATTGACCACACACACCCCAGCAAACAAGCTATAATTCAAATGTCCCTTCCCAACATCCGAGCCCTGTCATCCCCGTCTGTACAGTTACAAATGTATCTAGCACATTCCTTGTGTTTCTGTGTGTGTGTGTGTGTGTGTGTGTGTGTGTGTGTGTGTGTGTGTGTGTGTGTGTGTGTGTGTGTGTGTGTGTGCATTCTTTTTAAAACCTAACGTTGTAAAGCCTTCCTCAATCACACTTGTGGGCGCGGTCACTCACCCTTATTTCAAAAACATCCATATAGGCCTATGCAACTTGATTCTTAATGTTATCTATCCGTCCTCTATCTTTTATTTTTTAATTATATTATAAAATATTTCTTCATTATCAAAATTTAGTTTTAGTATTCATTAAATTGTCTAACCCTTTTTCTCTTTCTTTTAATATTTCTTACTGCTCCCTAAGCTTCCTTTCAACTCTCTCATTTACTACTTTTAAAATTTCATAGTCTTCCAAAGGATTAACAAGGATTAACAAGGATGGTTAGAAAAGAACCATGTGCAGATGCAGCGAAAACGCGTTTGCAGTTAAGAGTGGCATCTGCATGGTCTCCGAATCGGCCGATTCAGTTATTGCCCGAGTTATTCCTCTTGCTCTCTTTTCTAGGGAGCGACAGGCTATACATACAAGAAAAGAAAAATTAGCGAGACAACTTAAATATAAAAGGAGAGAAGATTCTCTCTTGGATCAAGGCAGATTCCTTTGGAGCAGGAGCCTTGAGGAAAGTGTATAGAAATGCCGATACCAAAAATTAAAATATGGATGGATTGAAAGCACGGGGAAATAGGGTACTATCTTACTTAGGTTCTCAGGGGGCACAGATATTTGCATGCATATCTCCGTAGGATGGGTAAGGAATGGGCCTGTACTGCTCTGGTGAAAACGACGATGCCCAAAACACGTTTCTCGTCCGCAGTTGGTAGGATTAAATGCGTATACAAGTGAAGGCAGATTTGGATCATCTAACACCGGATACCATAGTTCACGTTTCGCTCACGCGAGAAAGCCG
Source organism: Magicicada septendecula (assembly GCA_034769895.1). Lineage (NCBI taxonomy): Eukaryota > Metazoa > Arthropoda > Insecta > Hemiptera > Cicadidae > Magicicada > Magicicada septendecula. Next base: position 408,285,916 of record CM068373.1, read on the forward strand.
AACAGGTGCCACATTACATCGAGGCAGTCCTACGAGTAAAAGGGCGATTTAGATGGAAGCACAACCTGTATACATTAAATAAAAATACGTGAGAAGGAATCTATAGAAGTAAAATAAAACGCCTAGCCTGGAGTAATGTGACAAACGGTCCCTGACTAGTGATCAAGTACAGTATCAGGTGTTTTTAGTCGGTAGACCAAGAAGAGAGTCTGACATTATCGTCTATAGGTCCATGTCTCTAAATAACATTGACACCTTCTCAACAAAACCAGAAAAATACCACTACTATTATTAGTATTATTATTAGTATTAATAATACTATTACTACCACTATAATTTTTCGCAACTATATGTTGGTTTCTGATGTAGTGGACGCCAAACCAAGTTTACCCAGCTCTTCTTCAAATATTTATCAAACTATATGAGAGGTGTCGAAGACGACTGACTTCTGTCATTTCTAAATAAGTTTTATAACTTTCAATATTTCTATTACTTTGCTTCTCGGCATTGGTATTATGCTTGATTCAGTAGTTACAACTGACTTCTATGTTACTTTTTTGGTTTTCACGTCTTTATAATTTCTATAAGCAAGTCTTGATATTTCCTGATATTTTTCTTGAAACACACTTCCAGGAAATGAACTTCCAGTGAGACAATGAGTACCAAGGCTCGGTTTATATTTTCTCTTTTAAGTTTGTCTACTGACTGTTGTGTTGAATAAATTCTGACAAATATATTTTCCTTTCCAGTTAAGATTATCAGCATGATTCATATGCCAAGTGCAAAGAATCTCTTCATTGTTTCCTTAATAATCAAACATTCATGTTTATAGACATCATTAATTTTAATAACTAACACTTTCATTATTATTTCCAATAAATTATTTTTCTAACTGATATAAATTTACTCAGGTTCAGTTTAGGAGAAAGACATTTATTTAATACAACTGCCGACTAGTGAACTTCTATTCGACAAATAATTAATTCCTGTATTTTACAATCTCATTGATTATATAAGTTAGTAAATTTGTTTTTAACGTCAGAAGACTACACTTACAATAACTGTAATAGTGTTGAGTTGTGAACTAGTTTTGCTATAGTTTGTGTGACTGCAATTTATATAATTAAAGGATTTCTAATTAGTATGGAATTTAAATACACGTAAACTTTAACGGTAAAGTGTACTTCAGTTCTGGCGGTTGTTACAATATAAATTTTACCTATTTGAAGATTTAGTCTACAATTTCTTAAAATAAGTTATTAAGTATTTGGCCTATTATGCAGAAAAGAATTTATTAATTTTTGTAATTGTGTGCTTAGTCAGAATATTTGCGAGTTTTGTATGTGTTGGGCAAGCGTTCTTGTGTGTGTGTCACTGTGTTTGTGGGCCCACGCACGCGTATTTCTATTATAATAGAGAAGTGTCTGTGACAGAGTAGTATTTGACATGTAATGGGTTTTACAATTAAAAATTGCCTACCTTGTAACACCTTTCCTTGAGGTCGTTATAAATTCTCTTTGCTTACTCTTGGCAGAAATATTCCGTTGCTGTTTGCTTATGTCATTCACGTACTGCTTCCTAAACACGTCTTTCAAACGTAATAGGTAGATCTGAAATAGAAATGACAACCGCTAGTTTACGTTCTCTATGTACTAGGTGTAAAATACTTGAATTCAGGTTACCGAAAGTCGAGGAAATCATAAGTGTATAAAAATGTATAGAAGAATAATAGTCTTATGGTAAATCTTTATATTGTATATTCTATCTTATTTTTTATATAAGTTCATAGTTCTTGAGCTAAAAAACATCTTGAGGTAAATTTAATTACAAATATTAAATGTATTGTATACATCAAGAAACGGACTGTAGTAGAAAGTGACTAAATATATATATATATATATATATATATATATATATAACTTTGAATTTAAATTACGCTAACGCATTGTTCAAGACTTAAGAGAGTGTTATTAGTACATTGGTGTTCACTGAAGTGTCAAGTCTAAACTACCCTTTGTGTTGTTGCGTATTACTGAAGGACAACTGAAGTCGATGACTTTTAATATTAGTTTTATATAGTGGTTATTAGACAATTATGTAATTGAGAGAAGTATGGTAGCCTCTTATCCATTTTTAATAATAACGGTATTAAAAATTAGATGTTTATGCACGTAGCATTAGATTTCTCAGGCATTCCATAATTGACTTCGCTTTTGTAAGGTTTCGACTCATGCAATAATAAAACACTAGTCTCTACTAAACTGGGAACAAGAAACAATTTCAGGGAATTAACGTATATAGATTACAGCAGAGTCAGTTTAAAGACAAAATTTCTCCCTCGAGGGCTAGGGTAATATTAATCTATTAATTATTTCAACCAAATAATACAATGTCAGTAATAAGGGTTGAGCTTAATAGATACGCCTTGTTATGGACAGATAAAAGTAAAATTGCTTACACTTCATTATTTATTATTTTAAATATTTCATTATTGGACTACTAAAATGAGTAGTGATTACTGTCAGTTCAATACGAAATGATACATGTATTATTATAAAGCATGCTAGTACGAGATAACTATGTATCATTAGAAATATAACCGATGTAACCACACATTTATACAGCTTCATATAACATGCAGTTTGAAGAACTTGCCATACAACAGCGATCCACTATGTAATCATTGCTAACATGATCGGGACACGGAAACTGTAAAACCTATTGAACTAATTGTAAGAAAATGATATTAACCTCAAATGATAAATAAACAAGCAAGCGTTTAAAATTCCTATCAAGGAGTTAATTTAATTAAATTCACTGTGCTTTAGTCAAAGTGAGAAGCGTATTTTCATGTTAGGAAGGAAACGAACGGTTCCCTTGATATTTCTGTTTCCAAAAATAGCTAGCAAGTAGTAAAAATCTGTAAGCGTCTGTACACTCTCCTTTTCTTAAAATGTATATACTTTTACATTTTAATAAATGTTACAGTTAACCAATGAATTACCAGGTAGACATGTGGGATTGTGTTACTATTTAATCAAAATATAACTCCAGTATTACTAAACGTAAATAACCTGTTGAAGCGGATTAACTGAAATGTTTTACATTGTTACAGTTATGTTTCCAAATTAATTATTTGTACGTTTTCGTACTAATAAGACAGACAAAACCTGTTGGACTGCCTGTAAAGATGCAAATATGTTATTACAAATTACAAACTGTTTTTATGGGTGAAAGGAATTTTGGTATCAGTTTTTAATTTCTACGTATACTCTGTGGCATATTAATAACCAAACAGTTTATTACAAGATATATTTCAAAATTTCAGCCATGTAGTCAATTGTTAGTTAATATTTTAAAATACGATAAATTAAAATTTTCTGGAATTTATTGGCGTTTTTGTAAAGTAAACCAAATAGTACGAGTAATATTGAAAAATGAGTAACTTGTAACATTGAAATTATTGAACTATAGATTCCTATTTTATAAGGTTTGTGAGAAACATAACGTCATTTAATAATCTTGTTAAGAGTTACCATTTTATATTAAATTTTTTCTTATTATTGGTAGATCAGTTTTCAATCGTTAAGGTTTAATTAACTTTATTTGATTTAACAAAATAAAATCTAACATTTTCAAGCTAATGACATAAGATTTCCTCAAGCCTGTCGAAGTATTCTTTTGTTTTGTCATGTTTTATATAAAAAAAAGGTAAAGTAATATACTCTGGACATGAAATTAAAATCATTAACAGCTAGTTATAGATACACTTGCCAATATTTTGTGTACAAGCTAGAACTATTGAACATGAAGACATTTTGCGTACAACCATATGTAATGTATCAATCAATAACGTATTTATTGACAGGATGTAAATAAGCAAAATAATGCCTACATTACGGTCAGAAAGTTGTTAGATCACAGTATACACTATAATGTATTTTATTAAAATATGAATTCACTTATCGTAATTATTATAGCAAAAGCAGTAAAATACCTGCTTGGAATTTTTGTATACCATGATAAAATACAAACTTTGCCTGAGACGAATACCAGGTTATTTTCTGGGTCCAAGCCCAGTCATAGTCTGTATGTTTATATTTTTGTGAACACATATGGTTGGGTATCTTTTAAAAGTAACAATATCTTTTAATTTTTTTTAATTATTCTCCGTTAACTTATGATAATTAAAACAATTTGAAAAAAGAAGTGATAAGGAAAATGAGAAGTAATATACTGTAATTGACAAATAAACAGGTATGAAAAAATTATGATTAGATACGTGTGATAGAGACTGGGAAGAAGAGGAGAAGATGTAATTTTTACACAGGAATTTATTTCTTGAAAAGTCGCAGCTACTTATTCTTGCACGTTATACGCGAACACAGAACTTATAGTGGTTAGAATGTAACTCACGTGCCGCTACTGAACGAAACACGTTCTCCGAGTTCAGTGGGATCTTTAAACCAAGGGTCAAGAACATGTAGGTCACAATTTCTTGAGAACTGTTTGCTAAAATATATAATTTTGATATTACGTATATTTCTTTACATTACTATAACAACATACGCGTCTGTTTAGTATTAAATTAGGACTAAATTTTATGTATATAAATACTGTATTGTTATTTGGTTGTTTATTTACGTAATTACATAATAACAAGATGTTTAGTAGACGAATAGTTTGGTGGTTGGCTACCAATCTAAGGATCGTGGGATTCGTAGAGGCACCATTAAAATTAAGACCTAGTAAATTTACCTGTAGAAATTAGTACCTGAAATTATAATGGGTGGTTATTGAATAGTCCTGGCCACACCAACTATATTACATGTCAAAGCAGCTTAATAGTCCATATCTATTCTTTACGTAGGCAATCTACTAACTATTCTCTGGCTTGTTATCTTGATTGTATCCAATCAATTAACGAGATACTACTTACAAATATATGGCCATCAGTTGTTATCATTATTCCAAGCTGAGCTTACTACTTCCAAAAGGAAAGTTATGTAATATACTAATTATATTTGCCTTTGCTCAGATAACAAAACAGTGTCAAAACGTTTTGTTAAAGTAATTAATGTCTCTTTTTAATCACTCTTTATTAACCGACACTTTTGAACTTAATATGTAAATATTTGGCATTATTTTATCATTAAGGTACCAAAAGCTTGCAAACTGCCTCTTTATTATAAAATGTATAAAAATTTTTCCTTTTAATCTTGCTTAGTGCGAGACTTTATTTATTGCCCTTGACGTTTTTATTACATCAAAATAGTACTTGTGTTTGTCTTACGTTTACATCATTCTGAATGCTATTGCTTACCGATGTTTGCTATTGCATTTGCTTCTTTGATTGGTATATGTGTGTCATGAGAGACGGAGGACTGTCCATTGTCAACAAAGCAAGATTTAACCCAAACACCTACAATTGATATGACTGTTCTTGTGTAACTATTGAGTGTCTAAAGTGGCATAATATTTTCTGGATGAAATATTTTAATACATATGTTACATGCAAGAAGAAGACGTGTCATATTATTTTGTCATTAAAAATTGTCTTGTTATTCTTCCTCTTTTTGGATTTATCCTCGACGATGTTTTATAAAACATTATAGCCAGATATCCCTCATCTGTTAACTCCTACTCAGAAGTAAAGAATTCCTTAAATATTGTACTTTACTTAAGGCAATATAAAATAATATGTTTTGTATTTTAATTAAAATTTTTTTTTTAAAGTTAACATGTTTTAAACATTATACATTACTTAAAAATATGTCGGAGTTTGTAATGTTTACAGCTGTTTTGTTCAAAAATGTAGTTTGTTTGTTACACACTACAGTAAATACCTGGAACCTGAAAAATATATGAATTTGCAAAGGATGTTTATAGAGAATACTTACTTTTTAACACATACAATTTATAATATATATCTTAAAAAATTGGGTTCATAAACGATGTGATAGTGGTAGTGTTGAGCAAGCAAAGTTTAGTTACAGTGTGTATCTTTGTAATCTTTGTTATCTTAAAATATATTATTCATTTTTATGCATTATCTGTTTGATACATGATTCACTGATAACACTAATAATAAGTTATAATTTATAATCCAAAGTTTACTAAGTAGGTATTCATGTGCTATGCACCTCAAACAATTTACCATAAAACTTTACTAAAAATTATATTTTCCCGCACTGCATTAGTATAGGAATTACAAATCCAGACACAAGAAAAAACAAGCAATTACTCTGTAAACAAGAACTGAAGTACAATTAAACTACGGTGTTAGTTTACACACACAATTGAAACTTGTATTCTTATAATCAATTACATAAATCAAAGAACAGAAGTAATGTAGAATTAGAGAATAAACTACATTTCGTTATAAATATATTCCAACCATGATACAAACGAAACTTTGTGTGCTGTTGTAGTTCATGCACCATCAAACGTAAGTGATGTGTCACCAACAAATTTGAGTTATAGGTTACCTACGTTATGAAATTATAAGATTATTTCAGACGGCAGGACTGATTTAAGCTGATATTAATTCCGCATTGTTTACATAATATTTAAATCATAATAAATATTCTGGATGTAAATTTGGGTAGTGCATATTTTATCTTTGTTTTCGTGAAATCTTTGTGATTTTGTTAGAAATGCTTTTAAACAATAAAGAAATTTTCTACGACTTCCAGAGTTTTTTAGTGTATGTGATTTATCTACTTCTGTGTAAACCTAAGAAAAATTTCTTAAAATCTGAGACTGATTTATTTTATGTTAGTAAAAACAAAATATTTGTTTCAAGGGTACAAGTATATACAAATTTTAAAGGCTTTTTACGTTTCACATATTTCTTTTCTAAATTTACTAGTACTCTAGCTTGCAACATAGATGTTAGCCGACCCCGATACAGGGATAAGAAAGGAGAAAGTAAGGGGTGCGCCTGCTGCTATACATCCAAACTAACGCAGTTTGTCTACAGGCCAAATAATTTATTAGGATTAAGAAGGATTACCTTTTCCATCAAGCTTATTCGAAATTTAAAGAGGTCAATTCTGTCAAAATCCAGCCACGAAGAGCGTCTTCTTGTTTGGCTATTGGTGCTTAATGCCACCAAAGCAAGTAAGAAAATTTACACATGTTAATGGGATTAGTATTTTGAGGTGACTAAGGAAGACTCTGAAACACAAATTTAATAAGATAAAAAAACGCGCGCGGTCTAGAAGTAGAGACAAGAGAACAGGCTAAGACAAAGAGATTTAGAGGAAGGCATGTGTTTTAGTAAACTAGGATCACTGGCGACCGAGAGGTAACACAAGCCGTAGAAGTTTTTCATCACACACACGCACGCACACACGCACACGCACATGCATACATTTATTTAAGCGTTAGCCCGCCTCTTTGTGGATCTGTGAGCGCGTGTATTATTTGAATTGTAATAATTCAAAAAAAATTTTAAAACAGGTAATTTCCCAATTCTAAAAAGAAACCATGATCTAGAAATTTAGTGGTTATAAACAATTAATTTTTATAATGTACTTTACACGGGAAAATTTACCCTTTGGAGGAAATTTTAGGCTAGTAATCAGTTATAATATTTTCTTTAGATGCGTCTTGCATATTTTCAATTTTCCCCAAACTTGAATGAAAGCATAAACCAGAAAAAAGTTTGAATTAATTAACATAATAAATATAAGTACATTTGTAGAAGGAATTGCAATTACTTGTGAATGCGCACAATGTACCTTAATGTACATATAATCCAGCGGCACCTATGAGGCAGGACCACACGACATTTAACGTAGAACGTGACTTTTTGCATTGTTACATTATCTTTCTGTCTTCTTCTATGACTTTACCTCGCGTCACTTGTCTGTGGATGTTTTTCCCATATTCTTGTTCGTCTATGCACAATACCTGTTCTAAGACTTTCTGTACTTCTATGTGCCATTCAAATTTTTGGCGTTTCTTAGATATTGTTTATTTAGTTAATATTTACTTTGAATTTATACAAATGTCCATAAAATTTTAATTTCCCTTCCAAAAATTTAGGTAAATTTAGAGCAATCACTGTAATGTTCCTTAATAACATTATCATCGTCATACATTATGTTCTTTACATCATCGTCATCATTAGGATCATCATTGTCGTCATCATTATCATCATCTACAAAGATTAAACCAAGGATGGTTTGTTCCGGTCTTAAGCAGGAAAAGTTTACAGCTGGTAACACTAGCGCTTCTTCGGAAGTCCCACACTTCTATCTATTCATCTTAATGTAAGTTCATAAATTCATAATCTTTTAATTGGTTAGACCCATACATTTTTCTAATTCGACTGCTTTCGTTTTTTAATATTCTTTATGTGAAAAAGGCTTCACAGCATGCACAAGCATACAAGGCTTTAGGTCATTTTTGTTTCTTTTAGTCTCTTAATTTTGCGTTTCTGCTTGCTGTTTTGTTACAAATATTTGGTGTTAGATGATATAAGATTTCCTCCTTTTGTACTCTTGTGTCCATACATTCTTTTCTGCTGTTGGCGTTACAATTTCTCTAGTTACTTAAATTTTTAAACTTGTTTATTCAACTATTTTTTAAATCAATCTGCAATTTGCTGATTATACTATAGTTATATCCTGTTTTTCCTGAAGACACTTTCAAGCCCATTTTTTTTAATAATTTTTTTTTTAATTTTTCCATCGTTTGATATAAAAATACTGTTTGTCGTTATTATTATAGCATTAATTACCTTTTTTTATCAAAATAATTTTTTTCTATAACAATCACAACTTATTTTCTATAACAAATTCTTAGTTAAGTTGATCGATATTAAATTAGTAGTTATCAAATTTGTACTGAACGTAATACTTAGGACAAATCAACAGGATAATTTAATACATCATTCCGCAGGAGTGTATACCTGTAATGATAAACACTCCATTAAAGGTCACCGTAACCGTAATGGCTCATGTGAGCTGTTTGCGGATCGTAACTGTGAATTATAGCCGCCTTAAAGTTATATGCCTGTGATAATTAAAGCAATACTACCTACGGTGCACGCGCATGTGAATGTTTGTTTATGTAAGTGTGAAATGCATTAATCTCAAGACTATTAACTACTAATTAAATAAAAGTATTAAACAGATAATTTTTAAATATTAGTAAAATTTTAGAATTTTGTGCTACACACAAAGTCTTAGTGAACAAATCTATTGGTATAATCATCAAAGGAGGTAAATGGTAATACAAAAATTGTTTTCTTTGTTCTCCTACTGATTCCTACATCTCCAAAATTTTTCTCTCTTTTTTCTCCACATTTCCCCTAATAGACGTACCAATCTCCTTGAAGACTACTGTATAACAGGGGAGCAGAATTATTGTATTCTGATGAGAAGAGAGTGCATAGAACAGTACGAATATATTGTGAGTATGCACTCTATGAAACTGGAACCTATTTTAAGGGAAAAGTCGTAATCTATCTATATATATATAAATTAGCTGTCACAGTGTTTGTCCGCGATGGACGCCAAAACTACTCAACCGATCTTAATGAAATTTTTTTCAAATTGTGTGATTTGTTCCAACTTAGGCTATAGGATAGGCTTTATCTTAATAAATACTATAAATATTTTTTTATTGCAAATTAATTGTTTCTATACAACGAAAGGTCGCTAAATATTTATGTTCTATAATTTTCCGGCAGATGACAATGTAAGTCAGTGTATTGTCTGCAATCTGCTGTCAACTAAGTTACGTTAGCATCAAATAGATGGCGCCGTACTTCAATTCATAATCTCTTGATGCTACAATTTATTTCATGGCACACGTGTTTTCTAGATTCGCAGACGACATAACCGTACTTTTTCTGTTTATTCGTATATCATTATTACTGTTCTGATTCCGGTATTAATTCGTATGTTCTTATTCCTTACTAAGAAATAATTGTGATTCTTGAAATTTTGAGTATAACTTTCATTCCGTTTTTCAATTTACTATTTCTTTGATGTGAATAAAAAATGTGTAAGTACCTACTTGATTTTTATTCTATTATTATTTTCTTTAGTTGATAGGGTTAATAATAATAATTATAAAGCACACGTGTTTTCTAGATTCACAGACGACATAACCGTACTTTTTCTGTTTATTCGTATATCATTATTACTGTTCTGATTCCGGTATTAATTCGTATGTTCTTATTCCTTACTAAGAAATAATTGTGATTCTTGAAATTTTGAGTATAACTTTCATTCCGTTTTTCAATTTACTATTTCTTTGATGTGAATAAAAAATGTGTAAGTACCTACATGATTTTTATTCTATTATTATTTTCTTTAGTTGATAGGGTTAATAATAATAATTATAAAGCACACGTGTTTTCTAGATTCACAGACGACATAACCGTACTTTTTCTGTTTATTCGTATATCATTATTACTGTTCTGATTCCGGTATTGTTCATCTGAATCCGACTTAATTTTGATTGTTTTAATTATTTTTTCCAGAAAAATGCCGCCAAAAAAGTCTAACCTCTACAATCGGCATAGTAGAGAGTCCCGGTGCAAACGTTTTGAAAGAACTCACCAGTCGGCCGATCAAATTGAGGATAGAAACGTATCTCAAAGAACCAGGACGGAAGAGAACCGTATGCAAGAGTCTCGAGATCAGCGTGATGAACGTCAGCGACAGAATCTATTGAGAACAAGAGCAGCGCGTGAACAAAATATTGCAACATACAGAACGCGAGAACAAGAGAGACAGGAAACCAGTCGCACATTCAATCGTTCATATTTCGTTCGTCTTGCGTTCGAATATGCACCAGGCATCAATTATTCTGCACATCCTAAAATTAGCATCGGTGCAATGGACAAAGAACGTCAATTCTGTCGGGCATTAAAATTGCGCAATGAAACACCTGGCATAATTATATTGAACCAGCAGAAGAGAGAACAATTGTAGAGTTATTGGAAAATTTGTTGGAAAGTCGTAATGAACTTATTCAGTTGTTTAAACGAGTGTCGCCACAATTAAAAAACGACAATTTTCAAATCGTTATTAATGCCGACAAAGTGCCTTCAGGAGAACACGCTGGCAGGTTCAACACGCCAACTGTAGATGAAGTTGCTGTAATAATGGTTGGCGATCCAGTTAATAGCCGGGCCATCAAAATAACACGTCGAGACAGCACTATAAGTATTATTTCTGATATTCACCATTCATATGATGCCCTTCAATACCCCCTGATATTTTGCGATGGACAGGATGAATATCACATCAATATCAAACAGTGTGATCCAGTGACTGGTAATGAAACAAACAAAAAAGTAAGTTCAATGAACTACTACGCGCACCGATTAATGATTAGGCGTTACCAGGACAACTATATCCTTTTATATCGTCAGCTCTATCATCAATACGTAGTAGACATGTTCGCTAAGATTGAAAGCGAACGTTTAAGATTTATTAGACACAACCAAGCAAAATTAAGATCAGAGGAATACATCCATCTACAAGATGCTATTACCGGAAATATTGATGGAAACTTAAACATTAATGACATCGGAAATGCGTTCATTTTACCTTCAAGTTATATCGGAAGCCCACGAAATATGCAGGAATATATACAAGACGCCATGACTTACGTACGTCATTACGGTCGTCCAGATTTGTTTATAACGTTTACGTGCAATCCGAATTGGGAGGAAATACAAACTTTGCTATTACCAGGTCAACAAGCAATACATCGTCATGATCTGACGGCACGTGTATTTAAACAAAAATTGAAATCTTTGATTGATTTCATAGTAAAATATTCAGTTTTTGGCAAAACAAGTTGTTGGCTATATTCGATTGAGTGGCAAAAGCGAGGTTTGCCTCACGCCCATATTTTGATTTGGCTTGAAGTTAAAATCCGTCCAGATGAAATTGATCAAATAATTTCAGCTGAGATTCCCGATCCAGCAATTGATCCAGAATTGTATGAGATTGTCACCAGTCACATGATCCACGGCCCATGCGGTGTTTTTAATATGACATCGCCATGCATGGACGATGGAAAATGTAAGAAGCGTTTCCCAAAGCAATATACGAATGATACTATCACTGATATCGATGGTTATCCTTTGTATCGTCGCCGAAACGCTGAGAATGGTGGACACACTTTCAAAATGCGAATCTCAAATCCTACAAATCAAGTTGAAATTGACAATCAATGGGTGGTACCCTACTCACCGTTGCTTTCGAAAACTTATAAAGCTCATATAAATGTAGAGCTGTGCAGTTCTGTAAAATCCATTAAGTATATTTGCAAATACGTTAATAAAGGTAGTGATTTGGCCGTTTTTGAAGTACGAAATATCAATAGAAATGACGAAATTTTACAATATTAAATGGGTAGATACATAAGTAGCAACGAAGCTATCTGGCGTATTCTAAGTTTCCCATACATGACAGAGAGCCTTCCGTCCAACATCTTGCAGTACATCTTGAAAACGGCCAACGGGTATACTTCACAGAACAAAATGTCCTCCAGAGAGCACTTGAGCCACCAAAAACCACTCTAACTGCATTTTTCACGTTGTGTCAACAATCTGATGCTTTTGGCCAATTTGAAAAAACATTGTTTTACACTGATATTCCACAATATTTTACATGGAACAAATCAGGAAAAAAATGGGTAGCACGTAAACAAGGAGAAACGCATCCTTCAATAGCGGGCATATTTAAAGCCAAAACTTTGGGACGGCTTTATACAGTACATCCAAAACAAAGAGAGTGCTTCTTTTTGCGTTTGTTATTGGTAAATGTTCCTGGACTAACTTCTTTTGAATTTTTGCGAACAGTTAACGGTCAAGTGTTCAATACATATCAAGAAGCATGTCGCGAGTTGCAACTGCTGGAAGATGACAATCATTGGGACCTGACACTTGCTGATGCCGCATTAACGTCTATGCCGAATAGTATTCGCCAACTGTTTGCAATTATTTTGACGACATGTTATCCAACACAATCATCGACTTTGTGGGAAAAATACAAAAACTACATGACTGAAGACATACTACACCGAGTTAAACAACGAACCAATGCTTAAATATGGATTTTACACCAGAAATGTATAATGAAGCATTAGTATTGATCGAGGACTTATGTGTTTCAATTTCAAATTTGCCACTTAATCATTTTGGTATGCCATCGCCCGGCTACAGACTTAGTTAACAGTGATTTGCAACGAGAAAAACAGTTTAACAACCATGACTTAGCTACAGTAGATGCAAACAATGAGCTATTATTGACTGACGAGCAGAAGAATATTTACCATCGGATTATGCTGGCTGTTGATGCTAAACAAGGTGGCTTTTTTTTCTTGGATGCACCAGGTGGGACCGGTAAAACATTTTTAATATCGTTGATCCTTGCCAAAATAAGATCACAACAGAAAATTGCATTAGCAATTGCATCATCAGGCATTGCTGCCACTTTGTTGGATGGTGGGCGAACGGCACATTCAGCGTTCAAGCTGCCATTAGATGTTCATAACAAGCCAAATGCAATGTGTAACATTAAAAAAAGAAGCGGAATGGCTGCAGTGTTGCAGGAAAGTTCAATAATAATCTGGGATGAGTGTACAATGGCTCATAAGCATTCACTCGAAGCATTACATAGAACTATGCAAGATTTAAACGGTAATGATAGACTGTTCGGTGGTGCTATCTTACTATTGTCTGGTGATTTCCGACAGACATTGCCAGTCATTCCTCGCTCTACTTTTGTCGATGAAATAAACGCATGCCTAAAACAATCGTTTTTATGGAGAAACGTCGAAACACTCCGATTGACAATAAACATGCGAGTTCAACTCCAAAATGATCCAGCGGCACAAGTATTTTCTAAGCAATTGCTGGATATTGGAAACGGTGAAATTGATTCTCGGCCTAATACACAATGCATAACATTGCCAGACGATTTCTGCACTGTTGTTCAAACAAAAAATGAACTAATTGAAAGTGTTTTTGCGGATATACTGACTAACTACTTAGATCACAATTGGCTTAGTAGTCGTGCTATTTTGGCAGCAAAAAATGTTGATGTGGATCTCATTAACTACCAGATACAACAATTGTTGCCAGGAGAATTGATGTCATTCAAATCAATCGACGCTACTGTGGATGAAAACGAAGCCGTGAATTTTCCAATTAAATTTTTAAATTCTTTGGATATATCAGGAATGCCACCACACAATCTTCAGCTAAAAATTGGTTCACCGATTATTCTTTTGCGTAATTAAACCCCCCTAAATTATGCAACGGTACACGTTTGGTCATCAAAAAGATCACCGGAAATGTTCTTGAAGCAACCATTTTGACTGGAAAGTTTAAAGGAGAAATCGTCCTGTTGCCACGTATTCCGATGATACCATCAGATTCTCCAATACCATTCAAAAGGCTTCAATTTCCCATTCGTTTGGCTTTTGCGATGACCATCAAAAAGTCTCAAGGCCAAACAATGTCCGTTTGCGGATTAGATTTAGAAAATCCATGTTTTTCCCATGGGCAACTATACGTTGCTTGCTCACGTGTAGGAAAACCATCGAATTTATTAGTGTTAACAAAAGATAGGTTGACAAAAAATATCGTACATCGACTAGCGCTTAATTAAGCTTTAACTATGAATTATTGTTATTAAAGGTAATGAGAGTACTTACTAATAAAATAAAAGATTAGAAAATTTATGTTGATTTGTATTGATAAATAAAATATAGTATTAAAACTTTCATGTTTCATTTGTGCTTAATTTTGTCTTCTAAACTCTTTCCTAATCACTATCAGATTTTGACTCAACTATCCGTTCTCTACTCCGTCCATTTTTAGATCAGCTCATACGCCGATGTTTCTTTGTTACTGATCATTAACAATATTATACCAAATAGTTGATTATAATATCAATTTAACATGTAATAACTAAGCCACAGCAACGCGTGGCCGGGTCAGCTAGTACCATATAAAAAACACAAATATACTAAACATACACAGAACATACAAATATTAACATGAATTTATACACAACAAACAATTTTGTGAGATATTCTAGTCAACGTCACACTACAGTATCTTAGTAAAATTTCTCTTAAATGGATTAGTATTCTGATTGAGGCTGTTAACACCTTCACTGTCACAGACAATATTCTTCATTTCAATGGATCTCACCAATTGAGTCAATACACTGACAAATGCAACCTTCTATGTATGGAACTCTGTAACCGACGTTCCCTGACACATCTACATCAATAATGCCGTGAATAATCTTATACATTAATAACACATCTTGTTGTGCGCTTCTGTTTTTAAGGACCATAATGCGGCAATGTTTACACTTCGTCTCATATGACAAAAATCCTGACTAATACTACGATAGTGTAGATTGAGGTGTCAAGTGACTTTTGGTATTGACTAACTCACCCACAGAAACAGTCCCAATTCCCGCATTGTCTTAGCAGTTATTACACCTATTTTAAAAGTAATTTTGGTGTCAAAGTTTACACCTAAATTAACGTGGTGTGTACTACTACCAGCAGTATGGTAGTCATATTTCACTAACATTGTCATCCGGGGAAAAGTCACGACCACTGCCTTGTTCAGGTTCAGCGGCATGCGATATGCAACTGACCACATACAATTTTTAGCATAATTTTTAAGCTGAACAAAGTGCTCATAATAGTTCACGTTCACAAACAGCTTCAAATCATCAGTAAAAATTAAGATTTTTAAAAGAATGCCTTTAAAAATATCATTAATAATATATATATATATATTTCAATCACTTTCTGCT
Source organism: Magicicada septendecula (assembly GCA_034769895.1). NCBI lineage: Eukaryota > Metazoa > Arthropoda > Insecta > Hemiptera > Cicadidae > Magicicada > Magicicada septendecula. Next base: position 408,301,737 of record CM068373.1, read on the forward strand.
ACAGTCTGTTTCTTGATGTATATACATCAAGAAACAGACTGTAGCAACAGACTGTAGCAGAAAGTGATTGAAATAATACAACCATACAAGGTAAATAAGCCTACAGTGAAAAAACGAAAAGTGAGGTTATAAAACAAAGCAAAAACAAAAGTGTATGGCGAAGGCTGAAGATGGGAGAACAAGATCTCCCGAAACATGTTCCTAAAGGGAAAAAATATATCTTGAGGTAAATTTAGTCATAAATATTATAGTATATATATATATATATATATATATATATATATATATATATGTATTGGCCCAAGTTTTGGACCAGTGAGATAGTTTTGAACTGTTTAAAAATCTTTCGAGGTACCTTAATATATTGGAAAGGTAAGACTAGATGCACGGTAACATGAATCCCAGGATACCATAGCAAGCTAGTTATAGTAGCAGAAAGTCAAGAAGCTCCATATCTAAACCCTTATATACGATAGACACTTGCTTTCTATTCTCCTCCTCAGGAGGCTCAAAGAACTTTATGTCGACTGAACCTTCTGGTCATGAAGCCATATTCGAGTGAATCGATAACTCTATTCAGTGCCTTATAAAGACAATTATGAATAATTTTTTAAAAAACCTTTTGCAATTGTATTATGTATACACCGACACAGGTGTATAATTCATAATGACGTGAAGATCCTCCTCCTTAAAAATTGGTGATCTCTATTCCAAAGCAACCTTCCACCACTCTAAAAAATCTGGAGATTGTAGGTTCAAATTATTAACCACACTGGAACTGGAGCCATTTTTTTGGCAAGACTTTTGAAAATAAAAGAAAGAATCCCGCCAATACCAGCTGCAGAACAAGCTCTAAGTGCTGCATTAGACCTTAATATCTCTCTTTCAGTTAACATGGGGGGGGGCTCTATATTGCCAGTAGCGGAGTCCTCATTAGTATTTAAGTTATTCCTGCTTAAAACATTCATTTGGTATACAGATTGAAAATATTTTAGTGGTCATACACAACTAAAATCCTTAAAGAAGGACTTACCGTACTTGAAGAGCTTATGGGCATATAAGGTACGTGAGGTTGTCGGTAGTAATAGTAATGGCAATAGTAATATTATGGTAAAATAATAATTAAAGCAATATTATTTCTTAGAGCTTAACAAATATTATTTGTACATGTGTTCAAGTAGAATAATACGCCTCACGACATGAGGTAATACACATTTTGTTTTGTTAAGTAAACATAAAAATTCTTTTGTGTTCATGTTAGTCGCCGAGGAGTTCATTTTATATTCTACACTTATTACCATATAGAATAATATCGTAATGTGTGATGGTGTGTTAGCCAAATACAGAAGAAAACAAAAACAGAGAGAGTGAGACGGACTGGCATACAAATAGAGAAGCGGAAAGAGAGGGGTTGTGAGTCCGAGGGGTGGTGAGAGAGAGAGGGGGAGAGAGGGAAAATAGAGCAGACAGACACATAGACAGACGAAAAGAGAGGCAGAGTCAGAGAGAGAGGGAGAGAGAGAGAGAGAGAGAGAGAGAGAGAGAGAGAGAGAGAGAGAGAGAGAGAGAGAGCGCGAGAGAGAGAGAGCGAGAGAGAGAGAGAGAGTGAAAGAGAGAGAGAGAGAGAGAGAGAGAGTGAGTGAGAGAGGTAAACAGTTTGAAGGAATAGAAAGGCAGAGCGCGTATACAACTCATCAGCTAGGTAAAGAAGAGTGAGAAAAAGTTATGGAATGTCTGAAATTCTCTCTCATCACGGGAGTTGCTATGAAAACTTGTAGCAATTTCCTTGGCTTACTGTAGGCAGAAACTGTATGTTTCAATTTACTACCAGCTTATGTATCGTGCCTGTTACTCTAGATAAACGTTTTCAGTTTCAACGGACCAGGTTTAGCGTAGGGTAGACGAACTTTTCTTACGAAGTGTGTTTTATTTCTCTAGCTAAACTCGTAAGTTGAAAATATTAAAATTTGTAGACCTGCATCCAGTCTGTATATAAACATTGAAAATACATTTCCTGTAATTTATTATTCCAGTACGTTACTACTACTACTACTACTACTACTACTACTACTACTACTACTACTACTACTACTACTACTACTACTAATACTACTACTACTACTACTACTACTACTACTAGTGTGAATCGTTATACAAATACAAATATTTTCTTGCAGTTACTATATGGAATATTAATAAAATACAGGCTGGCGATGTGTAATTTGCAATTTTTCTCCATGCATCGAGAGGTGAAAAACTACGCCACAAACGCCACCTACTCCACACAGGCGACCTGCGCTGATAATAATAATAAACGACGTAGATTTGAAAGCGGCCAGTTAGAGTTTTACAGTCCTTGTTACATGACAGCGATATTCAGTGTAAAGCGTTCACTATTATTTATTGTGAGCAAATATTTTTATTGAATGATATTTACTGTTTATAGTGATAGTAGACATTGCAAATGAAAAGCAGAAGAAAGAGTAATGCGACAGTATGTAAAATTTTGGCATAAAAGACGTAGGCACAGGAACGACATAAATCACTGTTTATTAAAATCGAAGAGGGGTTGAAAAGAGAGTGCCTGCATAAAACAGAAGAGTTAACGAGACGGTAAATAACCTCTTTTTGGAAACACAGGGACAACGGAAACCATGGTTGCTTGAATCATAGGAACAACAAATTGATAAAAACTTAAGCAAGAAGGAGAGTATAGGAGCATTGACACAACTATACGAAAAGCAGGTCCTCAAACGAACTACTGCAGATTTGTTTTTCCCATAGTTTTACTACATGTAAATCGAAAAGGAACGTGGCTATATGAAGTAAATAATCTGCCTTGATCATAAAATAATATTGACAATGTACAATAGATAATAAACTTTTAGTGGCAAATCTGATGAAAGTACAGCGTTTATATTTTAAAAGAATTAATTGAATAGATAGTGTCAATAAAAAATAATAAAGATACAGAAAATATATAACAGAGAATGTGACTTTGCCCCGTAGTAAGGTCAGTTTGTGTCAAAGTCTGCAAAATTTGATTTTTCCAATTTTAAATTGCTACAATCGAAAACCAATGGATGAAAAAGCAGTTAAACTCGGTCTTACACCCAAATAAGTGTAAAATAAGTGCCTCAGCGTTACTACAGAAACTGACACCTCTCACTTAAATTACTTTAGGCAAATAAGTAAAATCTCTTAAAGTGATCAGTATTTGCTGATGTGTACTATGCTCAACTGGAAGCAGGACGAGAATTCCGGGGAGATTCTTTATGCATTTGATGTACGTGTCGACGGTTTGATTACACTAGATTAGCCTATCTGAATCAATAGAGGATTCCGAATGCGGTTTATAGTACAAGGATTTATTAAGGGCTAGACACTGCGAACGACAGCGTCATAAATGGCAAAGCACCAAAACAGCGTATGCCCTCTAGGACATTTATAACAATCTGAGGACACCAATTAAGACTCTGCCTCAAGTGCTGACAATGTACAAGCAAGGAAAGATAGTGACGCCACGGGGAAAAAGCTTTAAAGAAACGGAAAGAGATCATTGTTACCATAATACAAGGAAAGAAAAGATGTCATAACAAAACGTTATGTGTGAAAGCTGGATGTATACATCGAGATTGTCAGTACACAAGTATTTCGAGCAAACTTCAGGCAAACGAGTAGTCGTCGATATAACGATGCTGACTAAGCGTGTGCTGACTAAGTGAAGAAACAATGCACCTTGACAATACGGAACTTATATACTTCAACAATGGAAGCCTGATAGTTGACAGCTTCATTCAAGAAAGCCCGATTTCAGTTGGAGCTGACACAAGCACAAGCACCATAGTACCTATTGTGTGCGCTGATATAGTGAACAACCACAAAACGTACCGGCACTTGTTGCTCTTCAACTTAATAGACTGGTACTATAAGACTTGTAAAAATGTTTCGGAAAGTGGAAGGTACATTCATCTTAACTCGATGTTACAGATGTATATCAAGTAGACCAACTTGTTTCATACACTTGGGACTGAAACAATTCTTTGGTGTAGCCAATATAAAAGTATACGGATTTGTAGTCCACTTCAAACGCAATGTCCTATTATTATAAGTAATGTTCTCTACAGATAACACAGGACAGTCAAGTAGACAACATAGGCAGGCAGCGTCTTATGTTCCTAACAAATGTTGTCAGGACGAACTGAACACAATGTGTTTCATAGAAGTTTGATACATCGTGTTAATTCTACTAGTAAGGGTTTTTGTTGAAAGCTGGAATTGACCTCCACAGAATATGTTGCTTTAATAATATTAGGAAGAAAAAGTTTTATATATGAAAAGAAAATTCTTTATATCGCTACGCATTTTAAAAGTGTATTTGTTTTACTAGTCTCACCAGAGAGTAGAGGAAATTTTCTTTCTTATTTTGACAAAGACTTTAGTCAAACTGGGAAGAGGGAAAACGTTACTTTTAGCATGTCGTCAGTAGAGACTGTTAATTAGGAGAATTGTCGAATGTTCCGAGCAATTTTCCGTGTGACGCTAATAGAAACAAAAAAACTTTTACGTCTGTAAATAATTAAATCCGCCAAAGCATACACAAGGAAAGTAGCATGAAACTTTGCATTAGCTTTTATTAAAGAGAGTAGTAGTTTCCAAGACTTTTACGTACTAAGGAGTTTAAATGTTTTTTGGTATCATCTGTAAAAAGCTTTATGCATAAAGTTGGGAAAACGTTTTCTTGTTTCATTCTTAATAAAAAGAGAAATAATGTTTGCGCCCTTAAATATAAAGCTCACATAAGGTGCAAAGCATGGCTTGCAACTAACTAAAGTAAAAATATCCAGAAAACAGAAAACTCTAAACCTTTTTTCTATCAAATAACAAATATCAAGTAAAGATGTGTTTTCCTGTTTCAGTCTTATAAATATATTTAGATAATGAGATCTGTATACATTCTTCTTCTTCTTCTTCTTCTTCTTCTTCTTCTTCTTCTTCTTCTTCTTCTTCTTCTTCTTCTTCTTCTTCTTCTTCTTCTTCTTCTGCTTCTCCTCCTCCTCCTCCTCCTCCTCCTCCTCCTCCTCCTCCTCCTCCTCCTCCTCCTCCTCCTCCTCCTCCTCCTTCTCCTTCTCCTTCTCCTTCTCCTTCTCCTTCTCCTTCTCCTTCTCCTTCTTCTCCTTCTCCTCCTCCTTCTCCTTCTTCTTCTTCTCCTTCTCCTTCTCCTTCTCCTTCTCCTTCTCCTCCTCCTTCTCCTTCTCCTTCTCCTTCTCCTTCTCCTGTGCCGGCACTATTCCGGCCGTCGAAAATTGTGGAATATTTAATGGTAATATAACGCGAGAGCGAAGGGCGGGTGTACTGAACTTTGTACGAAACCGTTAAGGCTGCGCGCGCAACTCGTAGGAAGGGTCGGTTTGGTCAGACTGTAACAGCTGTATTCAATTCACCGTCCGGCTCCGAGAAACATCGACTCTGGTTTCCGAACAGTTTACTGCGTAGTTTTTCTTCCGCTATTATGGCTGGCTGAAACTTACGAGACTCCCGGTAAGAGATTATATTATTGTATGCGTTCAAAAATAATTAAAATTAATTAAATAATTAATAACAAAATATATGCAACCGTATGAAAAAGATGTATGCATGTGAGTGCGATCCGACACTTTCTATATTAAAAGAAAATTTACTTAATGTGCAGTATATAGCCCATGTTCCTTTTATTATTACTATAATAGTGCAAGAGTCACTGTAATTGTCATGGTCATGGGAAATGTATAGAATGTTATATAAATTCGAGGCTAAAGTTAGTGCGTAGTTAGGTAATGAACTATGCTCATTCATGCATCAGATTGTCGGTGTGCTCTTTAATTAACTTTGCAGTAAAGAAATTACTTGTGAGAACATCCGTAGAGGAAACATTATTAATATTAAAACATTATTAATACCGTGAGTGCTTTGAAGTTAATTTTTTTTGGACAAATGGCAATTATCGTCTCACCACGTGGCTAGCTAACCTGTTGATTTCTGTTGATGCGTGTTGAGAGTGTGCTAATGTCTTTCACTCTACGCCCTTTGATAAAATCTTTTATTGTTGGAATTAATTATTCCATGGCAGACTTTTTCTACTCTTTAAACAGGTTTCAAAGACTTTATTACCGAAACATTGTGCATTTATCTTGAGTTGGTTGAAGGCCCGTTCTGAGGTTAATTACCTGAACTTGGGTGTACATTTTTTGTGAACATCTTTCTAATTTTTATTAATTAACAGGGTTCTCGATTAAGACGGAGATTTGGCCTCGCTGATTGACCTCCATCCTCATCAGCCATGGACCTTTAGAAACGATCCTGTTCGGAGAAGGAGTCGGTGACCAGATCAAGATGTAACACTGGGGTATAAAAGGGGACATAGTTTTGCCTGGCACATGTTGATACAGTTCAGGGCAGGTATGATTCCTGTCAAACTTGGTTAAGCGCATGCTGGCGCGCTCCCACAGCTGCTAGGGCACAACCGTTCTTATGGTAAATTCATTTTACATATATATATAGCCAGTCGGCTTTTAATAGAAAAGAATTTGCACCTTTTTTCTGGGCATATACTAATTAATTTTGTACCTTACAAGGTCTCTACTGATTAATTTTTTCTACTTGTAAAACATATACTGTTTAATTTTTTTTAAATTTGTAAAGCATCTACGGATTAATTTTCCTACTTGTAAAGTATATACTGATTAATTGAATCCTTCTGAATTTGTAAAACAAATTAACATTTTAGAACCGTATAACAATTACTTAAAATCAGGTGATGTAGCTTCTTTTTAATTTTTATTTAATGCTGTTGAAGGAACTTAAAGTTTCATATGCTCATGATGGGGCAATTATCTGTGGAATTCTATACATATGGGCGGTCCCGTCTTGCTTATGGGTTATGAGTGATTATCATCCTTTCTGGGGTTTTCGCATTTATTTAGATTAATAGAAACTGATGAATGACGGTGACTGATGGGGGAACATTTATCACTGCTGGTTTCTGGGCAAGGTAGTAACACTGCCTGCAAAGCTGGTGCATTCCAGGGGCATTCGTGTTTAGGATATTTGTGTATAATTTTGAGTATATGTGCCTTTATGTTTCTGTACGTGTTGTTATGTTTCTGTCTATGTTAAGCTAGTCACAAAATGGGGGAGAATTATATATTTACTGAACATCATTCTATACACACACACATATATATATATATATATATATATTATAACTCTACTTCTATGCGTTATTGTTATGTTGTGTTGTGTGTGAGTACCTACCTGCTGTCTGATCTTGCAGATTCTTCCGACTAGGGCGTGTGGATTTTGGATTTGAAGTTCGCAAGCTAGTAATCTCAAATTTATTACAACAACACACAAAATAGGTTACTTTAAAGGGGGAGAGTTTTGTGAGACTGGTAGGCTTTATCGTACAACAGGAAAACACTGTTATATTGGGTAATAAAACGTTGTTTATTACACCAACAACACACAAGAATAGAATGGTTATTATATTATGAATTTCTTACAGTCTAAACAATGAATCAATGTTTTTCGATTGGTCAATAGTTGAAAGAAACTGAACTCGTTCTTTGGCGAGTTAATTACAATTTAAATTTTAATTTATTAATTGATTTGAATTTAATTAAATTTATTAATTAAATTGAATCTAAATGTTCATGAAACAAAATATAAAACTGAAATTAATTAGAATAATTAATTAAAATAAATTAGACGTGACAGTCTTGTTCACATTATTTCATTTCTAGTGATTCTACTTCTGATATACTGCAGTATGATCTAAGATTAGATTGTCAGTTGAGATTTGTATAGCGCTTTTATACTACTTCTATTTCTTAACTATAACTTACTAATGACTTAAACTGCTATACAGATTATCACAATGAATTTACTTTTTAAATACTAGAGTCTTTGCTTTTTGTTTGGCACCTGAATTATTTGAATTACAATGTTTTAATTGAAAAATAGAAAATTTGATCTGAAAAATAAATAAGTGGATTTTGCTTTCCTGTTACTGAAGAGGATGTCGTCCCGATTTGTCCCTCGTCGATTCGAGTCCTTGGTTAGAGAAAGTAATCTGCTTAGAACTGCTGGATTCGGTCGTGGAGTTCAAAATTCGGCAACACTCTGCTTCCTTGCTGTTTGTGAATATTTTAACGTCTGCTGCTGTCCGCTGGAACTGCTTCCTGTCCCTCGTCGATTCGCACGTTGCACGTCAGCGTGTGTGTGTGTGTGCTTCGTTCGGGTGGTCGCTCTGCTCGTCAGCTGCTCACCAATAATTTAGACGGCCTCTCTGCTGTATTCTTGAAGTCTGGTCTTGAAGTCTGGTGGATCTCTTGCGTGCTTATGACTAACTGGTAGTACACAATAAGCTTGGTTGATGTACTGAAGAGTATCTCGCCTTTACGCAACAATTACGAGCGATACCGATGATTTGTACTTAGTGTGTTCGTAATTGCGTGTGTTTTGACCACGTAGAGTCTTCTTGTTGATCTTCACCACTTTGGTTACTAGACGATCGAAGGACTACGTCTTAACTTCGTGAGTACTGACAGAAGAGTGAGTTTTCAACCAGAAAACACCGCACTGGCCGGGGCTCGCGTGAAATGATTTCATTGGCTGACACACTCTCCCTACCACATAAAATTTTGAATTCCCTTGGTCCGTGAGAATGAAGTTAGGTTCCCACAGACGGAGAATTGATATTATTATCTAATATAATTATCCGGCGGAACCAATTTGCCGCAGCGGATATCCTGTGCTTATTTAATTTTGCAATAACTTGGTTGCAAACCAAGTTGTGTGAAATCTAAAATATACAATCTACCAGAAATTATTTTCTTTATAACATACTAAAATCTCATTACAGTAACTCTATTTTTACAGAAGTTATTCAATTATTTTAATTAACTCTTTCATTTGTTAATTATATTGCATCAAATTTGCACACGTCATTATTAATATCTCGGCAAACATTTTGGCTATGTTAGATTTCGCCTTTATTTATTAGGTTCCGAGATATTAATAATTAACAGTTTGGGTGTGGTCGCTTCCTTGTACAGCGAACTGATTACATAATGACCACGTGTGCGTCGCTTTACACAGCATTATTTTCAATGCGCTACATTCAAATGGAGTTTTGACTGGTACATTTTATTTAAATATGCTTTCAGTATGCGGTAAACATATAACCCCGAATAGTTAATATTTGGTGCTGTTATATATTCCCACACCCGCTTTAAAAAAAAATGAATGTAATAATTACAGTTACTTTTTTTTTTCTTAATCATTACACACATATTCTGTAATCATTATACTTATTACCTATACATTGTATTACTTATTCAAAAGAAAAACATACATGTGTGTTAAGGTTATTTCATTACATACAACTTAATTCTACATACTCTTGTTAATAATATTACATTTGAAATTATCTGCGTATTAATGTTTTTAGAACGTCTAATATCTAACTGTAGCGTTTGTTTGTAAACAGTGGCACACGCACAAAAGAATTTGCTGACAGTATTTACAACCGTTATCGCCCGTCGCGCGGCTAATTGCTTGACCTAGTTTCAAATGTCGGTCAGGTAGTTGTTATCGCGTGACGTAACTATTTCCTGCTGTGTGCTCGTTCAGTTTTACACGCCTATTATTTACCGCTGTTTATCGCGATAGAAGAACCTTACTATTATTACACAAGTTATCTACAATTGTTATTAATACTATTATAAATCACAAGTTATTTATTTTAAATTTAATTATTATAATACAATTATTGTTAAAGTGCATCCAGTAGATCATAGGCATTTTTATGGGTGGCTCGACAATATTCCGCTATGTACTCGTCGAATTCGTACGCGTCCCCGGATATGATTTCTACGTCTTCCCACGCTGACTGTGTGGGAACGTCGTCGTCACTTTCCTGCTCGACCGGACGTACATTTGTCGGTGCCCATTGTTGCATTGTGTTGACGGCCAACCACGGTTCCTTGCCTTCCGGTTGAAATACTTTGTCAACTGGCGTACAAATTTCTGTATAAAAATCACTTTTCTTAAATCTAACATTTTTCTTATTTTTACCTACTTTATTGCGATAGGTTTTAGCATGATTTATAGCGCTTCCACCCTGGAGGCGCCCGTTTCCAAGTTTTTTGGAAACTTACGATTCTTTCTCCTCTCGTTGGGGTCTTTATTACTTGGAGTATCGCTGTCTTGCTCTATTGTATCAGTTCTAGCTATCTCAACCGTTTGCATAGCTCTAATCGGGGCCCCGTCGTTACCCTTATATTGCCCTTTCGATCTAGCAATATTTTGTTTGCCTTTGTATTCAAAGGTCTTATCTGGGGGTTTTGACGATGTTTGGGGCGGCGTAGAACTAGTACTCGGTCTCTGATCAGATTGCTGGTATTGTTCTCGCGTATTCTGCCCTTCATTATTTCGGCGAAAATCGGGATTATAACGCCACCCACCAAAATCAAAAACCGTCTCACTTTGGGACACTAGAATGAGGAGTTCGTCTACCGTGCGAATACCCTGCGTAAATACAGCTACTCTAATGTTATGATTAAAATGGTAGGCAAGCTTCGTGACTATGTCAATCTCCGCAAATGCTGGGGTTAAATGCTTCGCGCGTTCGACCTGCTGGATTATATAATTTTCGGCGGTAATACCCATTTTCTTATCAAATCGGCCATATTCCAGTTCATTGCGCAGAAGTCTCTGGGTATGCGAGTTCCAGTACCGGCTTTCAAATTTTTGTTTGAACTCCGCGTATGTGGACACTCTATCGCGTACAATGTTATACCACTTACGCGCCGAATCACGCATCGCGTTAACCACCCACTGTATTTTGTCTTGATCTTCTAGTCGGGAACCTACTCTAGCCATTTCACTCTCACACGCTAATAAAAATTCAATGGGGTTTTCGTTATTTTCCCCCGTAAAATACACGCGATTTTTCTCGTCGACAGGACCTTGTGCCAAAATATTAGGAGCAGATCTCCTTCGTACCTCCTGTCGTACTTTCAAAATTTCGTCGTTTAACGTTTGTAAAACACTCTCTTTATTAGAGTCAATGTTAGATCGCGTCTCTACAATTGAAGCGTCTAATTTATCTACTCGTCGTTGCGTTTCGGTCACGTCCGCGTGAATCTTTACCTCTAGAGATTCGACCTTCCTTGAAACCTCTAGGGTCTGTTTCTCGCAACGGCTTATGTGATCTTTGAACCGACCCTCCATACGTGTTACTTGTTCAATAAACGATTTTTGCATAGTGGTCTCAAAAACCTTAAACCGTTCATTGATTTTAGTATCGACCGTGTTTACTCTTTCGGCGATTTCCGCGACTTTCACAGTTAGCTTTTATTACTCTCACCGATTTCAACGACTCTTTCACCGATTTTTGCATTGCTTTCCGCGATTTCGGTGACTCTAGCATCTAAATTTTTCGCGCTTTCGTCTATCTTCGCGGTCAATTCTTTACTACTCTCTTCATTACTTTGCTTAATCTCGGCGTTTATGTCGGCGTTACTGTGTTCTAATGCTTCGGTTAGACTAACTCTTTGTGCTTCGATGTTAGATTTTAATTCTGCGATATTCATTTCAGCATTGGCTGTTATTTGTTCAAATTTCGCGTTCATATTTTCCGTTAAATCGCGTTTCATTTCCGCGTTCATTTGCTGTATTTGTTTAAGTATTTTATCCATATCCATTTTAAATACACAACAATTTCAAATATAAACAATTTAAAATACACAGAACAGTTTCAAATAAACACAATAACTTTACTGCTGTACGAACACCAGTCACAAAACTCTTTGGGGATTGTTTAGTTGGACGCCAGCTGTTTTATGAAGTAAAACAGCAAAGTTTGTTTTAAAGTGAAAATTACATTTGAATTGAATTTAATTTCTGGCCCCACGTGCAGGGCGACATTTATAACTCTAGTTATATGTCGTTCTGAACGTGAATTTAATTTGATGTACGTTTGTCGCGCCCCACGTTGGGCGCCATTTATAACTCTACTTCTATGCGTTATTGTTATGTTGTGTTGTGTGTGAGTACCTACCTGCTGTCTGATCTTGCAGATTCTTCCGACTAGGGCGTGTGGATTTTGGATTTGAAGTTCGCAAGCTAGTAATCTCAAATTTATTACAACAACACACAAAATAGGTTACTTTAAAGGGGGAGAGTTTTGTGAGACTGGTAGGTTTTATCGTACAACAAGAAAACACTGTTATATGGGGTAATAAAACGTTGTTTATTACACCAACAACACACAAGTATAGAATGGTTATTATATTATGAATTTATTACAGTCTAAACAATGAATCAATGTTTTTCGATTGGTCAATAGTTGAAAGAAACTGAACTCGTTCTTTGGCGAGTTAATTACAATTTAAATTTTAATTTATTAATTGATTTGAATTTAATTAAATTGAATCTAAATGTTCATGAAACAAAATATAAAACTCTGAAATTAATTAGAATAATTAATTAAAATAAATTAGACGTGACAGTCTTGTTCACGTTATTTCATTTCTAGTGATTCTACTTCTGATATACTGCAGTATGATCTAAGATTAGATTGTCAGTTAAGATTTGTATAGCGCTTTTATACTACTTCTATTTCTTAACTATAACTTACTAATGACTTAAACTGCTATACAGATTATCACAATGAATTTACTTTTTAATTACTAGAGTCTTTGCTTTTTGTTTGGCACCTGAATTATTTGAATTACAATGTTTTAATTGAAAAATAGAAAATTTGATCTGAAAAATAAATAAGTGGATTTTGCTTTCCTGTTACTGAAGAGGATGTCGTCCCGATTTGTCCCTCGTCGATTCGAGTCCTTGGTTAGAGAAAGTAATCTGCTTAGAACTGCTGGATTCGGTCGTGGAGTTCAAAATTCGGCAACACTCTGCTTCCTTGCTGTTTGTGAATATTTTAACGTCTGCTGCTGTCCGCTGGAACTGCTTCCTGTCCCTCGTCGATTCGCACGTTGCACGTCAGCGTGTGTGTGTGTGTGCTTCGTTCGGGTGGTCGCTCTGCTCGTCAGCTGCTCACCAATAATTTAGACGGCCTCTCTGCTGTATTCTTGAAGTCTGGTGGATCTCTTGCGTGCTTATGACTAACTGGTAGTACACAATAAGCTTGGTTGATGTACTGAAGAGTATCTCGCCTTTACGCAACAATTACGAGCGATACCGATGATTTGTACTTAGTGTGTTCGTAATTGCGTGTGTTTTGACCACGTAGAGTCTTCTTGTTGATCTTCACCACTTTGGTTACTAGACGATCGAAGGACTACGTCTTAACTTCGTGAGTACTGACAGAAGAGTGAGTTTTCAACCAGAAAACACCGCACTGGCCGGGGCTCGCGTGAAATGATTTCATTGGCTGACACACTCTCCCTACCACATAAAATTTTGAATTCCCTTGGTCCGTGAGAATGAAGTTAGGTTCCCACAGACGGAGAATTGATATTATTATCTAATATAATTATCCGGCGGAACCAATTTGGCGCAGCGGATATCCTGTGCTTATTTAATTTTGCAATAACTTGGTTGCAAACCAAGTTGTGTGAAATCTAAAATATACAATCTACCAGAAATTATTTTCTTTATAACATACTAAAATCTCATTACAGTAACTCTATTTTTACAGAAGTTATTCAATTATTTTAATTAACTCTTTCATTTGTTAATTATATTGCATCAAATTTGCACACGTCATTATTAATATCTCGGCAAACATTTTGGCTATGTTAGATTTCGCCTTTATTTATTAGTTTCCGAGATATTAATAATTAACAGTTTGGGTGTGGTCGCTTCCTTGTACAGCGAACTGATTACATAATGACCACGTGTGCGTCGCTTTACACAGCATTATTTTCAATGCGCTACATTCAAATGGAGTTTTGACTGGTACATTTTATTTAAATATGCTTTCAGTATGCGGTAAACATATAACCCCGAATAGTTAATATTTGGTGCTGTTATAATATATATAAATACTTGTTACTGATATACAGACCTTGTCTTTTCACACTATTAAAACATGGGGCTTATTTATTTATGATATATTTGTGATTTATATGTGATAATTATGTGATAAAGTTTCATCTACATGTAGCGAATGATGGGATACAATAAAAACTGTTATTGTTATATTACAGCCGAGTTTCATTGCAAGTCCCGTCATACTGGACCCAGCACAATTTTGGCTTCTCTAGGCTCCGGCCTAGTTCTAATTAACTTGTGACTTCTCTTTCAAAAAAAAATTAAATAAAAGATGATTGTTTTATACACATAAAAGACATAAAAGGAAAGAGGGGTTACACTCCTTCTCCTTCTCCTTCTCCTTCTCCTTCTCCTTCTCCTTCTCCTTCTCCTTCTCTTTCTCCTTCTCCTTCTCCTTCTCCTTCTGCTTCTCCTTCTCCTTCTTTTTCTTTTTCTTTTTCTTCTTCCCTTCAAGGATTAGGCAATATAAAACTGTTCCGGCACTCATCTCATACTCGAACGACCCATTCGTTATAGTTCAGTCTGTACACATACGGAACAAAAACAAAAACAAACGATGCACTTGAGATGTGACCAAAATCTAAGGAAAGCCTTTAGCTACTAGCACAAACAACGTTCAACCGGGTACAGCGAAATTCCAAAACTTTACAAACTGCCTCCCTGGTTAAAATTAAGACTCGATACTTGCAAAATACTTGTCAGTTAATAAGCCCCTTACGTAAACCCATGACCAGGTTTAGAGAGGAAGTATCAAAGAAGAAACAATTGACACTATATATGAACCAGTGGGTATTTTAGCTAGAATAACAAGCAATAAAAAATAGATTAAAGGTTTAATTATATATATTTTGGGCATGTTTATGTAAAAATAACATATAGTTACAAATATCCTCCTATGGCGCTACAGCCCAAGTTGGGCCCTAGCCTCCACCAATCTCCGCCTCCAATCTACTCTATCCATTGCAATCCTCCTCCAGTTTCTTATCCCCATGTCCCTTGCGTCCTCTACAACGCCATCTTCCCACCTCTTCCTCGGACTGCCTCTAGGTCCCGTTCCCTCCCATATACCCAGCAAAGCCCTTTTGGGGTTCCTGGCATCCTCCATTCTCATAACATGTCCGGCCCAACGCAATCTTTGTATTCTTATAAATTTTGGGACTGGTATCTCTTTATATATATGATACAGTTTATTGTTGTATCTCAGTCTCCATGAGCCATTTTCTTGTATTGGGCCTATAATGTGTCTGAGGATTTTCCATTCCAAGCACTGTGTCGGCTGTTTTCCGTATGATTGTCCATGCCTCACACCCGTAGCATAACACCGGTCTGATGATAGTCCTTAATATTTTCATTTTTGTTTCCCTGTGCACATCCCCAGACCTAAATGATAGCAACAATGCGAAGTATGCCTTGTTAGCCATGGTGGTCCGTCTTTGGATCTCCGGCACCTCTGATCCAGTCTTTGCTAGTTAAAAATAAATTAAGAAAAAAATATGCGTAATTTTTACGTAATTTTAATACGTAATTTTTACTTAATTTTAATACGTAATTTTAATTTAAACTCGATTTCTACATAGTTTGGAAATAAACTTAAATTCTGTAAGATACAATATATGTATGAGGAATATATGTTGTATCTGCAAATTCTATCGTATAACGAATATTTACTGCATTGGGTACGTGACCAGTAAGTCAGCACGGACTGACAAATTCTTAAAACTCAGTGGTGATACATAGAAGTTACAAGTCACTGTAAGAAACTAGTTTGAATGGCATTTACTTCAACCCTTACTACTTCCTTCCCCAAATTCTTCCTTTTATATAATCGGCACAAATTTAAATTCATTAAATCTAAGTATATGCATATACAGTACTATGTAGACTACGTTTCAATGTTATTATTGCACTATTTTCAAAGAGACAAATAAGTATACACAGGTGATTAATATTATTAATAGCGAAATAAAACAATATATTTACACAATAATCAAGTTAAGTAAAATATATAGTGTCGTGACAAAAATTTTGGAATTATTGACAATATATTAGACTATTGTATATTTAAAAAATTATTTTAGAAATATTTTCTATAGCTCTAACGCATGACTTGTAACGACTTTATTTAACTGAAAATTTACTTATTATTGGTTATCAATAATTATCAACAAAGACTGTTAGAAATATTTTTTTTTTATTCTTATATTTAAGAGTACTTTCATGACAAACATTTCAAGCAAACATCAGACTTATTAGTGTGTTTTTTTCATTTAGTTTATGCTTGCGGAAAAGCTTAAAATCGTTGAAATTCAAAAAAGGCTTTCTGTTGTTTAGTTTATAGTTACGGTTTTAATAACATCCAAACCAAGGTCAAGAGCAGTTTCCTTCAGGACATCCCATAGTCTACGTGAGTATAATACACAGAAAGTGAAGTTGGTTTTGTTATATAGAAAACTTGCATACTTCAGAACAATCACACATGGAAACTAACAGAATGTGGATCAACATCAAATTACCATTTATATAGAAACTGTTATAAACTCATGCATATATTCCATAAATATGCATATAAACACACAGAAAATACATTTTATAGTTCTTTTCCGGCTTATTTGAACATTAATAAAATAAGTACATCATATATCCTTTAATGTTAATCAATAAATAAAAAATCGTTTTTCCGTTATAAATGTCAAACCAAATAGAAGCACTTAAGAGGCATTTTTACTGTGAGGAAAAAGAAGCTGATGACATTAATAAAAATAATAATAACTATCATAGTTTATAAGTTATAATATTAATTTGTCATAACAACAGTAAAAATAATAATATTATTAATAATTTCTATATCTCCCCATATTATACATAAATGAAACGTAATTGCCAGGCCAAAAAACTATAGGTTTTTAAAAATGTTAGGATACATAAGGTCATTATGATGCTGAAATATACTAATTTATTATTGTACTGTACTCTTATTTAGTTTCACTATTACACCAATGCAACATGCATAATTTTTTACATAGGGTCTACTGCATAAGATGTTGGATGACGAAAATTCCCGGCGCTGCCTGGTCAGACGAATCTGACTTGTTCTACCTATCGCTGCGCATGACCTTACTAGATACGCTGGGCACATATTGTAATGATACCTGAAAATTTTTGATAACAATGACAACACGGAACGTAGCAGTTCAGTTCGTGCGTTTGCATTTTATTGACTATAAGATTGTAATAAAATATGCAAGTAAATTGTTTGTCTCATTGATTGCGGTGAATTTGTTAGAGTGCTATTAGATGAGGATAAGCTTTAAATGTTTAATTGTGTATACGAATTGTGTAACTTTTTACGTATATCTCGGTGATTTGTGTCATCTGTGGTGTACGGAGAATTCTATATGATTGTATAACTAAATGAACTCGTTTGTTACAAGAGTGATTGGAGGTGTTCACATTTTAAATTTAGAAAACTAGTATACGAAAAAGTATTGTAATATTAGTTTTACAGTATCAGATTTCTTTTGAATATTCTTTTTATTATTTTTGTAAATAAACAAGATTGGAGTATTGAGTGTCAAGATGGTTATAGCAAACATAATATAATTTATTGCCAAAAGAAACTGTTTCTAGTGTTTCTTTAAGAAATGTGTGCAATTTTTATTTTGTCTTCAGTAAAAAAAATATTTAGCTGTGTTACTTCTGACGTATATTTGGCGCCAGTGCAGAATACTGATTTAAAAACTATTTTTGTTTACAGACAATATAATAACAAACAAGGGCGCCACGTAAGGCATACTGAAAAATATATATAAAATGTTTGGTTGGCTACAATCAAAGAGCTAGTAAACATATTATTTGTCAATTATTCAGTTTAAAGGTTTAAAATATTTTATTTCAAATGAGACTTTACGCTCCTTTTAAAACGAATCAAATATTTGTTAACGTTAGTTAAGAATAAATAAAAATGTTTCATGTAATTTTCAAAATTAATTTTTATTTACAAAATCTTCTATGTCTACGAATTTGACAATATTGTATTCTGAGACACACAAAACTATATTATGTACCCATTGCTTCTACGCGTACTATTTATTTTTACGTTCACACAGAGTTTTTCTGGATTCGCTCCTTAATGGCAAAGCAGTCGTACTGTAACTACATAACAGATCGTGTACGCATAACAAATACATAACTTAAAAAACGATACAAAACTTAAAATCTCTGTTTGGTTGTGACTGGAAATCGATGAGGTCAACCTGGCAACTAGAGTTAAAATCGGATGAAATTATAGGTTTTACGACTATACCCTTCTTACACCTTTATGATTTTTTTTTGAAAAGGCTCACACAAATGAAGGTATAGTTCAACATCATGACGTGTAATGTTTTAAAACTCAATAGAAAGTTCTTTTAACATTCTGTCTCTGCTTCCGTGGCCTATCGCAAAGTGGGCTTCATGCAGTACGTCAAATTCTGTATCACTGACATAAAACTGAATAGCTTTGATTAAACTGATGTAAGTCGTAAAGTTCTACAGTTATTGTGTAAATTGTATGTTTCTAAATTATGAATGTTTGTTAATACCAGTAGGGAGTGAAACATGTTAAAAATAACTTTTAATAATTACGTAGTGAACATCCCCTAATCTGTTTTAGTTATAGGTAATATATTTTAATTTGCTATATGTTGACTGCTGTAGGTATAAACAATTTATGTACCAATCTAATATCCAATTGTTGATTACTGTTTGTTTAATTAATTAAAATATCATTACACTTAGTAATTTAAATTGTAATACTGTATAAATTAAGTTCTGTCATACTATAATTTTCTCGTTTTCGTAAAGATAATTGGAAGATGTAAACAAACTATCATCACGCACACACTCACATACACGAACACGTTCACCCAAACATTTAATTGTTCCGTTGTGTTTGACATTTCTTATGTACTTCGTACACAGGTCCTGAAGATGACAATGGAAATTGTCGAAACGTCGACGCAAAATATTTAAAATTTGTGTTATTTTTGACCGATCCTCACTATCCAGCCACTAAAAAATTCATTGATTGACGGTCACTACAAATTTTAAGGATATAATGGATAATCCAATGCATGTAATAATAATAGTGTATCAGTCCACAAGGTCATACAGTCAATTTAAATTGAAACTTTGTACTATAGAGAAATACCAATTAATTGGGCAATATCAAAATAGAAATTATTGTAAGTACAACTATTAAACCATCACAGCACTGTAATAAATAGTAAAAGATGGTATAAATACTAATGTAGGCTTTATCTAAGTGTCAGAAGCAACATTTTAATTAATTAATGGAATTTTAATGTGATTTAAAATTTCAAAAGCTACATGGAATGGCTTATGAGATGAAATTTTATAAAATGTTAAATTAAGTATTAGGACACACACCTATGCCATGTAAGGTGTCTAAATTTTTTGTCTTGTTATAAGGAATAATGTACTGTAAACTACTTTGAGATTTATTATGTATTAGACAGGGAGTAATTGTAGCTAGAAAATGTAAAATTTTGTATCTTAAATAATTAAGGTAATGTGACCTCTTAAACCGACGATTTTGACCAATGAGAAATTTTTGAATTTTGCTCAAGCCCGTTGAAGGTATAAGGAAGTTTCTTCACTTGATTGTTAGACTCGAAAGTATAAAGAGCTAATCTATGCTGTTCTGTGTAAAAATGTATATGATAGAGTCAAGTCCAAGTCAGAAGAAGTGTAAAAGTAAAGTAGTTAACAGTCTCAAACTAGAACAAAGCAATGATAACATAATAATAAAACAAGAAGAACGAAGAAAATAATATCACTAAAAATTAATAAAAGTGATCTACCAAAAGTGATGAGACCGAACATTATATACTAACACTAGTAATAATTATACAACCCCAGAACTAAACCACATAACACTTATTCATCAGAACCAAAGTGAAAAGACCAATTCAACACTAGTGAACAATTTATTTTAATTATTTTATTTTGGAAACGTGTTTTAAATAGTTGGGAGGTAAATGAACTCTGTAGTCGCTTAGCGTCAGTCCGCCATCTTGTCACGGCCAACTGAAGCTATCGCTGAGTCGACACTAACTATTTGTGTTCTCACATCAGACCAAACAACTATTTCATTCTACTTTCTTAATTTTAATTTTATTGTTGTTAGTAAGTAAGAATTATTTTAAATGTACTATGTTGTACTTCTTAGTGTGCATTTCGTACTTTTTAATAACAGTCAAAAGAATCCAGAAGTTTATACAACTATCGAAGGTGTAACTCTGAATCGAACTGAGATTAAGAATCGATTTGTGCATTGTACCAAATAAACATTAGAATAACGAAGGCAGTAACCTATGAAAATAAATCATGATATTTTTCCCTAATTGATGCGAGTTGTCTTTTAATAAAAAAGTAAAATAGAAATAAAGAATTTTATTTGGGAATAAGAAGATAGAACCCGACCACGACGACATAAGTAATTCCGTAAAGCGTAATAACCTGCGGTAAGTGAGTCTGGTAACCTCAATCTTAACAACTCAACACGAAAACCAACACCCGTCCCCAAACAAATAGTAATCCACGTTAATAAATAAAAGTTAAAATAACTTAACTTCACTATCGTTAAAACGAAATAAAAATACATCATTATACATTTAAACATATTTAAAGCGGTCCAGGTCACTGTATGATAATTATATATAATTTACCTTAATTTCCGTCCAGTGACGTCAAGCGTAATTTGTATTTGGTTACGCGTTTCAGGCCATGTGGCCCATCCTCAGACCATCACTCCAAGAGGAGCTCGTTAAAAAATAAAAAATCCACAATAAAACAAACACATAATAAATAAATACAAAAATATATTAAAACATATAAAGGCGTTCTATTACACGAACACGGTGCACCGCGTGTAGCATGCCTGAACTGCGTCAATGGAACCTGTTATCTATTATTATCTGTAATCGATCGCAGCGCAGTATCATACAGTGGGTTGGACCTGAAGTTAAGTTTATCATTAAGTATGTCGTCACACACATCTGGGTTATTATGACCTCTATATATCTCGAATTCTTCAAGCGCATCCATATAATGGCCTTTGGCACAATAATGTAGGGGTATGAAGTTATTGTTGAATACTTTACAAGGCATCTGATTTCATGTAATCATTCTAATACAAATTTCAACAATAACTTCATACCCCTACATTATTGTGCCAAAGGCCGTTATATGGATGCGCTTGAAGAATTCGAGATATATAGAGGTCGTAATAACCGAGATGTGTGTGACGACATACTTAATGATAAACTTAACTTCAGGTCCAACCCACTGTATGATACTGCGCTGCGATCGATTACAGATAATAATAGATAACAGGTTCCATTGACGCAGTTCAGGCATGCTACACGCGGTGCACCGTGTTCGTGTAATAGAACGCCTTTATATGTTTTAATATATTTTTGTATTTATTTATTATGTGTTTGTTTTATTGTGGATTTTTTATTTTTTAACGAGCTCCTCTTGGAGTGATGGTCTGAGGATGGGCCACATGGCCTGAAACGCGTAACCAAATACAAATTACGCTTGACGTCACTGGACGGAAATTAAGGTAAATTATATATAATTATCATACAGTGACCTGGACCGCTTTAAATATGTTTAAATTAGAAGCTCATCAAGCAAGCGCGGTATTCAAATATCAAAATACTAAAATCCAGCTTTTTAAAACTAACACGCACATCAAATTTAATGTTCTTTGTCTAAAACATAAAATCATTCCTAAATATGCCATTATACACATTAATTCTAATACTAAGGCAGCAATAAATACTAAGAAACACGCTGAAATTTATCGTGTTAAACAGGAAATTAAATCATTATATGCCAAAAAGGCCACTCTTAACAAAGCTTTATTCAAACTGCATTTATTAATTCATAACCAGATTCATCCTGCAATTATAGATAATATATTAGACAAAGTAAACACATACATTTCAGATACAATGCGTATATTACGACAAAAACAAACTATGAAACTTAAACGTTTAATTTCAGCACAATGTTCGCATCATATTCCCGAATGTAAACATACGTTTTACCCGCGCACGGTCAACCTCACCGATATAGCATTTGATAACGATGAAATGAACTTACTTAATAAGGGTTTAGACTATAACTTTCCACCTGATAACAAACATAATATTGTTGATGAAGTTATTAATGCCGAGACTGCAGTAAAGGCCATTGATGACTCGAATCTCCAAAGCCAGTCACGCCACATAATTAACTATAAATTTAATAAAATTTTAAATAACCCTAATACTAATGGTCGTAAAACACAGAAACAGTTAAGAGCACAGGCTGAACGCAAGACACTTAAAAAGATAAAAACTAAGTTGCATGATAACAACGCACTTATTACTAAGGCAGACAAAGGTCATACTTTGGTAATAATCCATAACGACACACACACAGAAAGTACACAAGTTCATTTCTGATAACAATATCGAGATAATAAATTACGATCCCACTGACTCATATGTAAAATCATTAAATAGTACTATCAACAATTGTACCAATTTATTTAACGATCGCACTCGACGTTCCTTAAAACCTATCAACGCGCGCGCCCCAAAACTTACCGGCTTACCCAAGATCCACAAGGATGACATTCCTATCAGGCCATTAGTCAATTTTACTACGGCCCCGGGTTTCAAAACGGCCAAAAAACTCGTCACACTAATTAAAGATAACATCTTTCTCAAAAACAACCATATTATCGTCAACAATATTGATTTCATAAATAAAGTCAACGACATAAAATTACAAGCCAGTTACAAACTAGCCTCCTTTGACATCATCAATTTATACACAAATATACCCGTGAACCAAACTTTAGATATTTTGAATGACAATCTTCATGATACTAACAAATTGGACACACAACTCATTAAAGAACTAATTATCATACTAAGACTCATCCTTCAGCAAAACTATTTTACTTTCAACGGTAATTATTATATTCAAACAGACGGCCTGGCCATGAGTTCACCGTTATCCGGCCTGTTGGCTGATATATATCTTGACTTTTATGAGAACAATTATATCCTTAACAATAATATCTTCGCCAATAATATTATCTTTTATGGCCGATATGTTGATGATACTTTTCTAATTTTTAACGGTACTTTACGCCAAATCAGTAATCTTAAAAATCATATGAATACCGTTACCCACAATATTCAATTTACTATGGAAACTGAAATCAATAATGAACTCAACTTTCTTGATCTTACTGTCACCAGGCAACTTAACAGCTTAAACTTTAAAATTTACAGAAAACCTACCACCACAAACGTGACCATACATGCAGACTCACACCACCCCTTCTCTCAAAAATTAGCGGCCTACAACAGTTTTATTCACAGACTTTTGATTATCCCCCTAAATAATGATGATTTCGAGTGTGAACGCAACATAATTAAACACATAGCTCTGGCCAACGGATATGAATCCCAAATGATCGACAATATTCTTAGAAAACACAAATCCCGTCGTTCCAAACAGACACATGATATTACACCTAACAACAAATACATCACAACAACATATACTGAGTTGATGCCCAAGATCCTTACATCCACTTTAAATAAATTAGGTTATACTGTCATTTTTAAAACAAATAACCGTCTACGGAACTTAGTTCGCCCAGTCATTCAGACAACAATTGAATCCAAAACTGGTATTTACAAGCTTATATGTGACGATTGTGACCGATTTTATATCGGCCAAACGGGTAGACCGTTCATCAAAAGATTCCGCGAACACAAACCACAAAGCCATTTTAACAGGGGTAATTTTTCCATAGATAATATTAAATCTAACTTTACAAGGCATCTGATTTCATGTAATCATTCTTATACAAATTTCAACAATAACTTCATACCCCTACATTATTGTGCCAAAGGCCGTTATATGGATGCGCTTGAAGAATTCGAGATATATAGAGGTCATAATAACCCAGATGTGTGTGACGACATACTTAATGATAAACTTAACTTCAGGTCCAACCCACTGTATGATACTGCGCTGCGATCGATTACAGATAATAATAGATAACAGGTTCCATTGACGCAGTTCAGGCATGCTACACGCGGTGCACCGTGTTCGTGTAATAGAACGCCTTTATATGTTTTAATATATTTTTGTATTTATTTATTATGTGTTTGTTTTATTGTGGATTTTTTATGTTTTAACGAGCTCCTCTTGGAGTGATGGTCTGAGGATGGGCCACATCGCCTGAAACGCGTAACCAAATACAAATTACGCTTGACGTCACTGGACGGAAATTAAGGTAAATTATATATAATCATTATACAATTCGCGCTTACAACGAGAGGCGTTAAAATAAATACAAAACATAAATAAACAAAAGTAATCGTTATAATATATATATATATATATATATATATATATATATATTTGTTTCTTAAAGTCCTGTTGCCACCTCTTATCTCTACTAATGAAAGACAATTACCTTAAAAATTCAATTTGCCTTGATCACATTGTTAGTGGCAAAAATGTAAATGATTCGAGTGGACCACATCGTTAGTGATTATGAGTTAACATAAAACATAAAGCCTTTTGTAAATGAAATTTTATGTAATTAACAGATCTACATGTATTTCATATAAATTATGTAATAAACCAGTAATATGAAAATTAGGGTTCAGTACTGTAATCGCCTAATTTATTTGGTACCTTATGTTATATAATATACTTATTGACAAGCTCTAGACAAGAACTCTGCTATACTTTACAAGAAGCAGTTTCACTTAAACTTTTGTTGTGCTTGTTATGTATAACTGTAATCAAAATATGTTAAGTTTAGTTTGATACAGATAAGCGCATGTGATTATTACGCACAAACACATTAAAACTTTGATTAAGAACTTTTGAAATGATTTGTCGCTGGTAGTACACTACACGAATACACTTAAATATATTAATACACAATGGTTATTTCATGACACAATATGAAGATGATGCAATGCTCGTTTTGTATAGTATTAAGTTGATGAAGTAATTAGTTGTACCAAACCACCTAGAAACAATATTAAATACCACTGGATGTCAACTCTTAGTGAAATTGTAAATTGGCAAATAGTCCATATTCATTTTCATGGTTTCACCAATGTAAAACCATTTTGCAATTCTTACTACGTTTTGTCTTAGATACTAATTCAATATATTTAAACTAATTAACTAATTATTATATAATCTTCATTTGTAATTAATTAAAGTGTATTTAAAGTTTACAATACACGTCTTTAAAATATCGAAATTTCGTTACTTGTAATACTTACTCCCACTCGCCCTGAAATGGCGCGCACGTGCACACACACCACAGGCATTTGTGGTTTCATCTAATGTGTGTGTGTGTGTGTGTGTGTGTGTGTGTGTGTGTGTGTGTGTGTGTGTGTGTGTGTGTGTGTGTGTGTGTGTGTGTGTGTGTGTGTGTGTGATTTTAAAATTTTTATGTAACTGGGAAAATATTCTACAGGTTAAAATGTAAAGCAATTTTAATATTACATAATAAAAATGGTAAGCTAATTATATATCCCCTGTATTTTTTAATAGGTCTGTTACGTATAAAGGTAGGATTATTAGCTTTACCTTTCAGGTTACATAACAAATTAAGTGCCAACGTATACTCGGGAAAAGAATGACCGGCTGTAAAATACAGTATTACATTTAACTAGATGTTATAAAATTTTCGTAAATTGTCATTCAAAGCCTATTTGTGCAGCTGAGCTCATGATGGAGGCTTTCCTAACACCATAGTAACAGTCAGTTCTAATTTAAATTAGGGTAATTGTTGACCATATTTCCCCGGAGCACTCGTCGTCATGTACGTATATCAAAACTAGTGGGCCTATTGCGCTGTGTGCAAAATTAGTCTCCTCGTCCAATGTGCTGTCTATTACACGTACACAGATATTATTTGAAAAATGTCCAACCTGTGATTTCACATTACCGACTTGTCAGTAAAACAAGGTTTCCTTGTGCCAAATGCAAGTGTTATAAAAATGTAAGGAAATATTTAGTATCACGTTACCTCTCTTTGTTACATTCAACAGTCTTGTCGTTCATTTGGTAATCGTGACGTTTGCTTACAACAATAGATTTACTAGATCGTTACATTAATATTATTTACCGTTATAAAGTAAAGTAAAGTAAATTACTTCCATGTAGTTAGTACCTATATCATAATGGTTTCTACAAAACATATACTTTTGTTTCAGTTCTTAGAAATTTTTACGTAATAAGACTGTCAATTATTTTGTCTTATATTTTTAGTTTTCTGTCTTTATTGAAGTAATTATTAATAATATACTTTCTCAAATATATTTTCGTCATCTTAAAATACTGTAAAGTATAGACTAATAATTTGTATGGTTATTAATTTCTCTTGTACATTTCTCTTCATCCGGATGAACTAGGACCGGAAGTCATCTGACTTAACAAAAATCCGCGTAACAGAGGATCTAATATTTTAATGTAAATTACTGTACTACAGTTCTTTCAAAATTCAATACTTAATTACATAATTAAAAATATATGTGCGTTCTCATTGTACTGTACTGTAACTTCATATAGAAATGAAGGCTCAGTACACTCCGACGGTCGTTTGATTAGTTGTGTCATCGTGGGGATTCTTTTGCTTCTTGCATGCCATGGGCAAAACCGTAAAGTTCAGTGCGTAGTTATAAAATGATATACAGTATGTATTATAGTACTAACCCAATTCGGGAATAAGAAGTACTGTACTATTGTGTTTGCAGTACTATACTTGTAAAGCGGCTCTTCTGTGTTAAACAACAATTTCAGAATACAAAAAAATATATACCATATAAGCCTAATTATTTTCAATCCGGATTACAGCGTAATCCGTTACAACAAGGTTCGTATAAAAGATGTATTGTACTTCATTTTACAGCCAGAAAACAGCTACTCCGACTCTATATAAACGATACCCTGAGCCTATAAAGTCTCTTGTTCTTACGGTGAGAATTGTCTAAGCATTCATCTTGACAGTCGTCTCACGTGGCCGACAAATTCCGAGTAACTGGCCTATCGTCTTTGCCACCTTCTTCCTTCTTTGTATCAACGCTGTGACTCGGCATCTAGGCCTATGTAATAACCGTATGTGATATCGATGGTTACTTAATCGCTCCAAGTGTTACTTGGCAAAAATCCCTACAGGAAAGCTCCAGTCTCTCATATACCAAAGTTTGCCCTGGACTTCCGATGATCATTACCTGCCTTCTAACCACACTACCCTTGGTGTTCGTTCACTGACCGCCACCACACGGGCGCCTTCACAATAATTCTATGGTCGCTTCGCACTCGGTTCGCACTGAGTAATTGTTTGAGTAAGTGCCTGGTCGGAGCAGCAGGATGCGATGTTATAAGCATCTGTATGCATCTGAACAGAAAGTAACAAAAATTGATTGAGTCTGTACTGCTTAGAAAACCAATAACAAATATGGTTGATTCTTTGTGCTGAAAAGAACTTGACACCAAAAAGAGTTTGTTTCAAACCTACTTCTCTCTTTAAAAAAAAAAAAATAATAATTATGGAGACGGCTGTACTTGTGGCTACTGTAGGCACATTTATATTAGTGTAAGCATTATTTAAACCAAATTTATATAAAGTTAAATTTCAGTTGACAAGTTTGTACATTCTGGCTTACTTTGTGCAGCTTTTCCATTTTCAGTAGTTTTGCTGATTACTGTGCGGCATCGCGCATTTCATTCTGTCTTCACCAGTTGTCTGTTCTCATCCTGTTTACGTTATTTGAATTTGTTAAGCACATGTATTAGTTAAGCACATATATTAGTCTATCGTATAAACATTTGGGCTGCACAAAATATCACTATTTTTATATGTTGTAGAGGTGTTTCAGGAATATTATCTTTCCGTCACTGTTTAAAGCTGTTTGTTTTCCGCCCTAGTGTACTCGTATAATAAAAAAATAATAAATTTATGTTTGTGTTAACTTACAGATTAATAGAGAGCAGTATACAATTATAAAATATCTTGCAGTATTGTTGAGGTTTAACAAAAGCTTTTGTGTTGCAGGAGAACATATGTGACAGTTGGGAATAATAACGATAAACCACGTTACTGTGGCAACTGTTCTTTATCGTTATCTGAGTGCTGGACGTAATTGGCAATTTACGGTTTCACTAACTACCGTCAACTGAAGGGGTCCCTGGAAAAACGTTGCAAGTGACAAATTTCATATTTTACAGTAACAGAAAAAAACACTTCTCGTGTCTATTTTCCATAATATTAATTTCTTTTTGAGTGAATATTGTTATTTCTGTCATAATAATCAGCTTTATTGAAATTTAAACTATATTTTTGAATACACTTCTATACTATAACTAATTAAAATTTTTTGTAGTGGAAAAACGTTGCAAGTAACACACTTGCAACGTTTTTCCACTGGCGACACACTCTGAGCAAATGAACAGTTGCAACGTTATTAGCCGATGTTGTGTATTTCTGATTGATATTAAAAATAAGCAACACATTTATGATTTACAAAATTTTATTTACTAAAAATACATTTATTATTTAATGCATTTATAAATTTGTATATTATCAAAGTATTACATTAATATTACTATTTACTGGAAGATTTAAATAAAATTCTCTGCATTCAACACGTAAGTACTCAGTCATTTTAAGAAGATCAGATTTCTTTTCCTTGGTAATAGGAAGTTGTTCATCATACAATCTAGATAAGTTAGTTAGGTCTATAACGGTATAGAGAGAATCAAGTTGCCCTAGGGGGTTACCTCTTCTTTTTTTTACTATCTTATGCACCTTCCATGTTTCTAAAACATAATGAGTCTTTCTCACACGAACATCCATGGGGTTGTCTGCCACAAACTGTAACCATCTGGCTTCTGTAATTTTAAAATCTTTTGTGTTTTTGTAAATTTGTTTTTCTATGGGGAAAAGATCAAGAAAATTCTCTTGTTCCGTAACTAAAACATGAAAGGGCTTTGCACTTCTGGCTCTAAGAATCAAATCTTTCACATCACATGGTGTATTAAGTATACTAGTCTTTTTAGCGTTTTCAGTTACTGCAAAGTCCCGGTCACAAGGCAGGAAGCTACGACCTGAGACCACAAACTTTTGGTTTACTTCACTGAAGTACTTAGAAAGGACCAGATAGTCGTAAATAGTCAACATTTTCCAGTTATTATTTTGGCCTACACATCGGTCTGACCAAATAACCAGTTTTCTTTCTTCATGAAGCAACAGGGGAGAGTATTGTGTAGTTATGTATCTTATAATACATGACGCAATTTCAGAAGAACCCCTTTTAGCTACAGTTTCATGCCAAAGACACATTGTAACATGATCATTACCCATATTATGAATTGGAAAATTGTAATTATAATATTGTCTTTAGTAAAATATATCTGAATGTTTTATGTTAGGTGTAAAAATTACTTGCTGCAGATCAACACATAATACAACACAATTTGGATTATTTTAAGCGGTATTCACATCATCAGCTAAAGAAGAATATGCTTTTTCAGCCTTTCTGTGGTGTATTTCTGATTCGATTTTAATTTTATTTCTCTCAGATTCATTATCAGTAGTAGTCATTTGTATAAAGAATTTATCACATGTTTTGCAAGTGTCTGAGCGAGGCAGTCCAAAACGCAAATTGAAATTATCGTTGAAAACTTCTCTGTATTTATGCAGTTTAAGTTTGGTACCAGGATACTTCTCACAAATAAGCTGTACGTGAAGGCAATATTTTTATTGGAAGATCTAGAATAATGGCTCTCTTGACAAGGAAATCAAGAAATATGCTCCTTGATGAGTTCAATTTCGTCACTGGGTATTTTGTGAGGGCGATTATGGTGTTTACACCTCAAATCATTTAAACTAGAACCTGATTTAAGTTTTTCCACAATCATTTGTGCCCTCCTACGAGTAATCCTTAGACCTGAACAAAGCACTTTCTGACATACCTGCTTTCGTGTGCCATTCAACAAAAATGAATACTTTACTGTACACTGTCTTGTGGACACTCATTCTTCTTTTGTTCTTCGTTTAGGTTCAGAAATTTCCATGCAAGAAGCAAGAAATTTGGATTGTTCATTATATTTCATCTCATAAAAATTATTAACAATTTCAACTTTTCTTGAAATGTAATCTCACCACATCCTTGAAACTGGCAAGAACAGCATCTATTCTAAAACACAATATTTTAAATTAGAAGCTTTTCTGTAAGAGACACTAATATTTATTTACTGGTCTATTCTTAACATACTTTAAAGATAGTGAGTTTATATAATTAACTAGATGACCCGGCAGACTTTGTCCAGCCTCTAAATTTTTTTTTTCATTTTGCTGAGGCAAAAAAAAAATGATGTACCAATTTCTGGATCGTATTCAAATGCAAGGCGGTTAGGTTAAATGATGCTGCTATTAATGCCCGTCGTACTTGAATTCGTTGTAGTTATGCTAATAGATGAAGGCCTCTGTTTTCATTAGTTAGACTTTGACGTGCCTGTCTGTGTCGTAATCTGTCTGCTGCTAAACGTTGACTGCGCTGCTCTCCACTTTCTTGCGCACGTGAACGTACATTTAAATTCCTAATATTTTCATTCTCCTGCGAGTGTTGTTCCTCCGTTCTTCCTTGTCGTCGCACCTGCTCGTTTTGAGCATGTTGTGATTTTCGACCGATGTTTGCCCGCCCTCTTCTTGGCATTTTTCTATCACAAAATTTCACAAATGTATATATGAAAATAAAACGTTTTAATTGTAACAATTTTATAAATACATCACGTAGCAATGCGGTTATATTGAATTTCCTTTAATTGATTTGTTGTTTGCAGCACATTCCTAAACAAAATGTAAATAGAACCTACCATTGGGTTTATATTGAATTGCCGGTAATTGATTTGTTGTTTGCAGCACATTCCTAAACAAAATGTAAATAGAGTATTATATTCACCACTAAACAAAATGTAAATACAGTATTATATTTACCACTGTTCTTTAATCACTGTGTTTTTCACCCCACCTCCCAACGTGGACCAAAACACCTATCCTATTGTTGCTTCTCCCGTTGCATAAAATATTTCTGGCAAGTTGGTTGACACCGGTCCTGCCGTTTTTCATATTTTCCATTTTTGACAACCCCCCTCAAACCGCCCATTTATTAAGCCCAAGGGCCCAAAAATTTTCAATAGTGGATACATGCATGTAAAATTGTTACTTCCATCGAAATTCCTTTTAATTCGATACCCCATATGCTGTATTTTCATTTTTCCAATTTTTACTCCCTTAGCCAAACTGACACCCCCAACCGCCCAAAAATTTTCAATAGTGCATACATGCATGTAAAATTGTTATTTGCATGGAAATTCCCTTTAATTTTATACCCCATATGCGGTATTTTCATTTTTTCCAATTTTTACCCCCCCCCTTCGGGCCAACCTCACACTCGGCACATGTAAACCTTACTCTGAACCTAACGAACATATGGTGCGAATATGAGCTCTATCGGATAAGTGGTTCAAAAGTTTTAAGAACATGTGCAGACGTACACTGAATTTTTATATATAAAGAAAGGGCCCAAAAATTTTCAATAGTGCATACATGCATGAAAAATTGTTACTTCCATCGAAATTCCTTTTAATTCGATACCCCATATGCTGTATTTTCATTTTTCCAATTTTTACCCCCCCCCTTGGCCAAACTGACACCCCTAACCGCCCAACAATTTTCAATAGTGCATACATGCACGTAAAATTGTTACTTGCATTGAAATTCCCTTTAATTTTATACCCCATTTGCGGTATTTTCATTTTTTCCAATTTTTACCCCCCCCCCCCTTCGGGCCAACCTCACACTCGGCACATGTAAATCTTACTCTGAACCTAACGAACATATGGTGCGAATATGAGCTCTATCGGATAAGTGGTTCAAAAGTTTTAAGAGCATGTGCAGACGTAAACTGAATTTTTATATATAAAGATATAATATTATAGTTAATGTTTTTGTAATGCTGTCAAATATCCTATGTCATCATTCTTTAAGAATAGGATACAACTTACAAAAATAACTTGAACGAAATAATTTTGAAAGGAAGAAAGAAAAATGAAAAAAAATGATTCTTAATAATTAACAAAATTCAAAAGACCGTACCGTAAGGACAACTTACAAAAATAACTTAAACGAAATAATTTTGAAAAAATTCTTAATAATTAAATAAATTCTAAAAACCGTAAGGACAAATTACACTAATAATCTGAACGAACTCTTATATAAAAGAATTTTGGAATAAACGGAGTACAAATATATAAACTATCTCAAAGTCTCCAGGGTCGAAATAAATAAGAACATGTTCCAGTAGATAATCAGGAAAACCTATATCAATAGATTGAGTAAATTAATGTTACAAGAAAAAATATATCCATGAATGTTAAAAGCGTCATAAGAAGAAAGTATAACAAGTATTCATAAGAACCAGTGTTGAAAAAGGAATACCCATAATAAACTACCACAGCTGTAAAGACTATGTCACAACTTGTATTGTAACAGTGACTATATGATAACTGTAACAACTAATACAAACTATGTAAATGAGACAATTTTTTGTTAACCCCAAAAATGATACAGAACTTTTAAATGAAGAAGGGAAAAGGAGGCCAAATGTTTTTATAATTTAACCAAAATAGTTTAATCAAACTCACAACGAAAATAATTTGATGAAGAAGCAACAAGGAAAAAGAACCAACCAAATAAAAACCAAGAATTAAGACCAGAAGCTGAAAACCGGTGACCATAATGATAATGTTATTTTAATAACCACTATTATAGTGATAATTAATTGAAGGAATTAATGTTATGCCATGGGCAATAGAATGACTCATTGAATACCAAATAAAAAAAATCTATGTAAATGCTAATTACTATGTAAAAAAGAGACAGATTATACCAACAACAAACAAAGAAAAAGAATGCAAAGATAGGATGAAATGAATATTATACCCTATACCTATAAGCCACATAATATGAACTGAGCTTTAAAATAGAAGAAGAATCAAATGTATAAATGTATTAATTAATCTGAACCATTATGAAGTGAAGAATCCAAGGATGTTTATTATTAGTCGAAAGAGAATACTTTTAATGATTTTTATTTTTATGACTGGATGCAGATATATTCCATCAGTCTTATAATTGAGCAGAGATGATAATTCCTCTGAGCTCAGCTAAGTGAAGTATAGGACAGCAGAAATGTAGCCAAATTGTGCCAATCTGATATGATCCAACTCACATGATAGGGAATGTTAGGGAGTGAACATCCCGCTGATGAAGCACCGAATAAGGAAGAAAAAATATATAGAATAATAATGATATACATAAGATTAAGGATTATCTATTAATAAATAAAGAAGCGAATGAAGGATATACAAATCAACTGAGAGCTCAATAGTGGAAAAGTAGGTATATAAAGTGAAATAACGAATAAAAATACGGTAAATATAAGATTCAGAAGTAATTTTTTCATTCATACTGAGCGTATGACCTGAATTAATCACTTTTACAGGAGAGCATATGTAGCATAACAGAATTTTCACCCTGAATATAACTTAATACATCCTTGAAAAGAAAAGGAAGAAACGATCTGTAGTGAGTAATAACAAAATGATTAAAAAATAAATTGATCATTATAGTAAACCAAATGCTGACAATAAACTATACAACAACAAAAAACTCTTGGTCCAAATAAAATGAACAATCTATATAAAACAATATACGTTTAACCACATGATGATTAAAACCCCAGTACATCATCAGTATACCCAGTAAGATAAGGAGCAGTAAGGAAAGATAATCACGGATGAATTATTAAAATAACTACATCAAAGGATCCAAACATAAAACAATACCCATACTCACTGAAGGAGAATAAAAGGACCAACTAATTCAAGCTTTGTACAAAGAGCGTAGTATTAGGGAAGGTTACTTCTCAAATCTTATGACAGTTAGGTACAATTTAATTAGATTTAAAATAATGACACAAAACCCTAAATCTCAGTAACCCAAGTTACAGGATACATTACATATAGGCTAGATAACGAATGTAAATTAAATATAGATATAACACCAGTGTAGAAAGCAGAATATTAAGAAGAATAGATTAAAGACTACCATTAGTGTAGGTGATAAAGAATGCCTCAGTGAGAAGTAAAGTGGTATCAACTATAAACTATAATAGTGAAATACCAAAACTAGTGATAATAAATTGTGAATTTTCCTATTCTTAAAAAAAAAAAAAAAAAAAAATTCATCATTATAACAAACTGTAATAGAGAATAATGCGGTCAGGAGGTAGCTTAAAGTGAAGTCACAATCAAACAAACAAAAAGATAGAAAATGACTAAAATATTATTAATTGTAATAAAGTATTTAGATATAAGACGTAAGGATTGTTTCATAATAATATAAATGTGGGAACATGAACTTTCATTATATGTAATCGAAAATGTTAGATTATAAGATGTTTTGTTATAGTTAAATAATGTTAGTTTGTGTTAAAGTTTTGTTAAGGTAGGAAAGGCAAGGAAGTAATCATATCTTTTAAATTGTAAACCAGAGAAATAATAAGGAAGCAAACTAGTTTTAACATCAGTAGCAAAGCAAAACTGATTTTTAGGCCAAATTCAACTTTTACTATGTAATCAAATCCAAAAGGATAAGTTAGATAAAACTGTATAAAATTAACAGAGATTAGTCAGTTTAGAATAAAGATACTTAATTATAATTATCACAGAAATATATAATAGTAAATGTAATGATCAGAGGATAAAATTGACTTTATTGGAAATGTGTAATATAATGCCTAACAGAGGACACAGTACAAATAAAATGTAAATTAATCAGTATCGGTTTGTTATAACAACAAATTGTTAAAGACAAAGAATAATGATGTAATAAGTAATCTTATTTAAGGACAATGTTAACTAAAAACGACTTGTAAGCTATTTAATTTATAATTATGTGAATTATAATAAGGCCTATAAGAAATGTCAAAAAATGCCAGTTTTAAGCTTAATTGAAACTAAAATAGGTCATGTTGAATATTGATTTATGTAAAATTAGAACAGGAATATTGCTACGTACTTAAATTTTCAGGAATTCAAAAAATAATTAAATTATAGCCATAGAATTGAAAAAAATGTCATATATTTCTATGAGATCAGATCTGGACAAAGACGAACTGCTGATTTCAGACAATGGAATAGGATACCAAAATATTTCTGGAATTACTATATTAAATAACGATTTCATTTAGCAGTTGATTGTTAAACGCGAACCAGAACGGATGGGAACGTGCAGTAGGGAGATCTAAAAAATATAATAATTTGAACTAAGTTGAAGCTACCCTATGAAGAGTACAGAAGAGGTTATAAACATAAAATTAATAAAAATAACTCAACCAATTAACGAAATGAAGAACCAGTAAAAAGATACATATAATTAAACACCAAAGACACCAAGAATCATCCGCCATGTTGGAATTTTCAAATTAATACTATTCTATTGAACAACGAACTTAGCCAGATTTCGAACACTTAATACGACACTAGTAATACCGCATCAAACTACCTCTCTGAGTGAAAAAGAACATTACAATCGAAGAATCCAGAGGAACTACACTATCGCAGAAGAAAATATCACAATTACATTTGGTGAGAGGAAAAAATCAGGAGCCGGCATAGTTTGGTGAAATCCGAAGTCGATGGCGGCCATGTTTCGAGTTCACCTTGCCAGCAGTACAATGCCATGGTGAGTCAACAGCTACGTGACGTCATACGCAGCCAACTGGTTCGAGTTTTTAAATGACATTATTTTCAAATATAATTGTCTTTTACGTAATAGTAATTAAGTATTAATTTATTGTAAGTATAGTATTTTGTAACTTGCCTTTCCCTGACCATTCCTACAGCTCAAAGAACCTTGTTAATCAATATTTTAATTTTATATATTTTGTTAGTTGACACAATCGACCTGGGAATTGAGTCTCAGCCGCAGCAATAGTCGATGCACATAAGATTATCGCATCACTTGTAATAAATGTCATTACTGTTTCTAAATACGTGTTTTCTTAATTATTTGAGTAATTAAATTAATTTATTTCATTTTTAATTTAACTAAGAAAATAATAGCTAAAGAAATCGAGAAGAAGAAGAAGAAAAAGAAAAAAAGAAGCTGAGTTAGAAGTGAATACAAATCGAACCTTGACATAATCTGATTAACACAACAGAACAAATATTTCTTTACAGAGCCTAGCAAAATAATACACGGAAATAAATTATTATTAATACTTTTAATTAAATAATATTAAATAATAAAAACTAATTAAATAATTAAATTAAATAATTAAAATATATAACTGATAAAAAAATAATACATTTATAACTTATAAATTTTCTCAAACCTTAATTTTTATTAAACACAAACATAAATTTTATTTGTAACACGAGTTTAGTTACAAAATTTATGCTGGAACATCTGCAGGCTATATATATATATATATATATATATATATATATATATATATATATATATAAGCAACACTTGCCGGTTTATTAGGTTAGTTGCAGTTGACGATTTATTCAGTGCGGATCAAATGGTTGTTCTGGAAAGTGATTACTGTGTTATAATTAGTGCGTAAAACTTAATAGGTGACATTATATTTCGTGTGGACAAAAACTTGAATTACTGTATAAGAGTAACTTGTGATTCCAAATTGTTATTTATGACTCATTAATGTTGGTAATTAGTGATTTCATTGGTGTCTGTATTTTGTACCCAGTGTACCAACGGTCCGTGAGACAGTCATAACAATATTCGTTAGTTGACAACGTACGAGTCGGTCAAGTGTTTGTAATCATTCAATTATCAGACTCAGTAAATATAAATATATGATTATCTTGTAGAGCCATCCTCTTCGTTACATACAACGAAACAGGGGTATATAAATTAAATTGTAATGATTGTCACCAATTCTACATCGACCAGACGGGAAGATCTTTTTCCTCCAGATTTTCAAACATTTAAAAGCCCTCACCACAAACTACATACATTCCACATTTGCCACACATTTACAAAACGAAAACCACAGTTACACAAACATAGAACACAACATGGAAATATTACACTACTTACCTAAAAGTAGAAAACTAAACACAGCTGAACAATTTGAAATATACAGATATCACGCACTACAACCAAACAACATATTAAATGAACAATTACATTATAGATCACATACACTATTCGATACACTGATCCCAACACACAATTTGAACCTCAGCGCCAATTCCCTCCCACCATCAACCCCCACCACACACACCTAAGTCCATAACCGTTATTCTGTAAAATGACATTCAGTATTTACACCCACTGAGGAAGAGGCACATCACCTCGAAACGTCTGGGGAAGTGATAAAGAAAGTAAGTTCATGTTGTGAAAGTTTATATATATAATAATAAATATATGATTTTCTTATTGCACAATAGATATTTTTACCAACGTTTAAGTCAACTTTAAAATAAAAACTGATACCATTAAGTATACGCGGTTCAGACATTTCGGTAGAAGAAATAATAAAAGGAACGGTATTTATATGTTGTATTTATTTAAGAGTTACTAAAGGATGTTTAAGTTAATAATATAGAAGTTGACATCTTTTCAATTAATCGTTTTATTAGGTTACTTACTGTTAGTAAACAAGTTACATGTGAATTAAATAATGCAAATTTACCGTTTTGCATACGATAACTGCAGTACAAAATTTGATAATTTTTAGTCAACAAACAACGTTCCCTGTATATAGTTAGTAAAATATAATAACAAACACTCGCTTGCACACTTGCGCTCAGGCATACATGTGGAAATAACATATTTTTCATAAAAAATAAGTTGCAAATAACAGAGAAACTTAAATTACCTTTTTTCTGAAGCATAAAGGTTCTTAAAATTTTCTAAAATTTGTATAACTAAGTTTTATAATTTAGAACTAGAAATGGGTAAAACACTATACTCTCGAATAAAGAGTAACAATTTACTGCAATTAACGGAAAAATTGTCTGCTTAGCAAAAACATGTTGTAAATGTGTCTCTGTCTAAAAAAAGTTGAGTTGTTGTTAAACTATGTAGCATAAGAAGTGCATATAAACGTCAAGGTAAATATTTCATAAAATAAATGCTTAGTAATTAAAATTAATAAAATCTTAGTCTGGTTTTACTATATAAAATTTTAATTAATTTTTATTCTGCAGTTTATAAGAAAATAGCGCAACGCTACGCGTATTAAAACGGATAGATAAAACAAGGAAGTAGAAAGACATACACTTGCTTTTATGGAAACTTGCACTTGGGGATGAACATAGTCTGAGAGGTCATTCAAGTAGAAAGAGGAGTAATTAAAGTATGTGTGTGTGTGTGTGTGTGTGTGTGTGTGTGTGTGTGTGTGTGTGTGTGTGTGTGTGTGTGTGTGTGTGTGTGTGTGTGTGTGTGTGTGTGTGTGTGTGTGTGTCTGAGAGATAGCGAGAAGGAGAGAGGGACAGGCAGGATGAGAAAGAGAGAGAATGATAGAGTGAGAGTCATCCACTACTGAAGCTGACTAACTGTGTTTAACAAACAATGGTATTTTATGTTTTCAATTTTGCTGCTGTTCTGTTGCTGGTTGTTGAAGTGCTCGTGTGGAATGTTTGTCTCTTGAGCAGCTTCATGGATTGGAACGTTAATACAGGTGGAACATGCTACACACACTTCAAAGTTTCTTTACAAATGACTGTATGACAAACAGTATAACAATATGTTCAACTACTGTATATATATTTCTAATATTTTGGATTATGAAAAAATGTTTTGTCACACATCCTCTCACTTATTCTGCCTTTTTTTTCTTTTTCTATAGGTCTACTTACTATTTTATTGTATGTACCTTGTGATCCGAGATGAATCAGTCATTTGGTCAACCGTCTACACCTTCACAACAAGTCCTGGCAGATTTAAACCGGCAAGTTTCTAAATTAAACCGGTTTTCACAACATTTATAATAAAATTGCATTCTACATTCTCTCATTGAAGAAGTCTAGATGGTAGTATAGAAACTTTGGTTCACTAAGACATTACAAATAATAGGGGATCGCAGGAAACATAGAAATGGGGAAGGCGATATAGGTCAAAAATAGTTTTAAGTGGTAGGGTAAACGAACGATGTAAAATATGAAAACATTATTTCATTAAACAAAAATAATACGAATAGGAAAATCTATCTTAGAAGACAAAGTAAGTGTATAATTTAAGAATATTAAACACAACTGTATATACTAATGAAAAGCCATTTTAACAGATTTCAAGCCGCAATTGTTAACGAATATGGGAAATGATGGAACGAATACGTAGAAAGATTATACTTGGCAGACAACCTATCAGAAATTGTTTTGAAATAGGAGATGACTGTAGATATAAAAGAAAAATATTAACCAATTTTGATTGAAAGAATTATACAAAACCTTTAACACAAAAAGGTAGCAGTGATAAACAAGAAGCAAGATAAATGAAAGAACAGATGTTCTTTCAGGCGCAATACTTTCTAAGCAATAAGAATAGAATTTACACAATTCCAAAGGCGAATAACGCCGAATGACGTGAGTGTTATTGCATAATCAGATAAATGTTACATACAACAAAGATCGTATTCGGCATATAACACGTAAAATAAAAAAAAAATAAAGGAAGAGTTAAGTGTACATGAATTGGGTTTAGAAGACGTTTAAATGCACGAAACGTTATCACACACTGTTCACAATTTTAATATAAGAAAGAAGGAATAACAAGTTACGCAAATGACGTTTACTGTCTATATATATGGCAGTTATATTCCTACAAACAAAACACCAATAAACACAAGAATACAGTAATTCTTTACTAAATACAACTATTTCATTAACGACTCGGAACACAAAGTTTTTTATGAGTAGAAACATAAAGTTTTACCTTACAACCTGAACCGGTTTTCACTTTTAAAAAGCTTCTTCAGAGGTTGCCGCTGGTAGCGCTGTCCGTCCTGTTGTGGGCGTCGGAATCGAATTTCGAAAGATCGATGTTGTGTGTGTGGGGTGATATATGTTCGAATAATGCGTGCGATTTGAATTGTGTCTGTTCGTTTAGGATGTCGTTTTTATTTGTTTTTGTGTGTTTGTATATTCCCAATTGTTCTAGAGTGTCTAGTTTTCGGACTTTTGTGTGTACGTGTAGAATGTTCATGTTATTGTCGATGTTTTGTATGTGTGGTTTGCTTCAATGAGGTGGTTTGCAAAGGTGGATTCTGTAGTGAAGTGCCTTTGTGTGTTCAATGTATCTTTGTTTGAAGCTACGTCCTGTCTGGCTATGTAGAATTTGTTGCAATTTGAGCAACTTAGTTTGTAAACACCAGGTAGATCGAATTTGTTTTGTGCTTTGTGTGTGTGTTTTGATAGTGTGTGTTTTGATAGTGTGTGTTCTGTTTTGTTAGTAGTTTTGTAAGTGATTCTGTATCCTGCTTTTCTGAATTTGTGGTCTATTTTTTCAGTTTGTTTGTTGATGTATGTTAGTGTTATGAATCTGTTGTTTTTTGTCTTTGTCTGTTGTTTGTTTTGTGTTTTGTGTAGGAGTTTATTGACTATTGTTCTGTCGTATCCGTTAGATTCTGCTAGATATTTTATCGTGTTTAGTTCGTCTTTGTAGTCTTTTTCATCTAGGACGATGTTGTTAAGTCTATGTATCATGGTTCTGAAGGCCGCTAGTTTGTGTTGTATTGGGTGATTGGGGGAGTTGTATATTACTGTGTCAGTTGTAGTCGGTTTGCTGTATATACTGAATGTGTGCCTGTGTTCACGTTTTGTGATGGAGAGGTCTAAGACGTTTATGGTATTGTTGTGTTCGTATTCGGCAGTAAAGGTTATGTTTTTATGTATTTTGTTTATGTGCGTTATTAACTGTTCACATTGTCTTTTGTTTCCCCTGTATAGTATTAGAATGTCATCAACGTATCTGTGCCAATATAGTATTTTATGTGAGTGTCTGTCACTGTTTGTGAGAATTTTTGTTTTTTCTAAGTGTTGGAGGAAGACTTCTGCTAGAATGTTGGATATGGGGGAGCCCATAGAATATTTGGGCTCATTGAATATGGTTCATGAGAATAGTGTCGCATGGTAGAGTGATTGGAAGGATTTACAGCCAGAGCTTAAAATAGACAAGGTAATTCCCAAAATAATGTGTGATAACAGAAGTATTCATATTTTAAAAATTTGACTTAGGATACAGGAAGCTGTAGGACTTATTAAACAAATCAGTCAATTAATGACAGAGAGAGAAAGAGAGAGAGAGAACGAGAGAGACACTGGAGAGAGCTCAACAAATACATGTTTCGGTATACAACACCTTATAACATTGTTCATGCTTCCATTTTTATTTTAGGTTTATTGAGGAAGCTATATATATATATATATATATATATATATATATATATATTTATTCTTAAATTAAAACTTTTCATTATTTTAAAAGTTTTTTACTACTATGACAACAGTATTTTAAAATTACAAGAGAGGAATTTAATTAATGTACACGTGTAAGTATGTGTATGTGACTAAGTGTATTCTTTCATCCTTCTATGTACAATTTAATATTGTCTTCATTGTACTGTCACAGAAAAAAGCATAGGCAGACACATCAACGCGCACAGAGTCACACACACTCACATTTGAAATTTTTTGGCTCCTACACATTTATTTTCGACTCTCTTCCTTACTCTCTTTTTAAAGACACATAGTCTCTCTTGAAACAAACAATACATAATAAAATATTAAAAAACTGTACAATTACAGTTTTGTTGCTTTTCAATTAAAAGTTTCTAATTATGACGAACA
Source organism: Magicicada septendecula (assembly GCA_034769895.1). Classification (NCBI taxonomy): domain Eukaryota; kingdom Metazoa; phylum Arthropoda; class Insecta; order Hemiptera; family Cicadidae; genus Magicicada; species Magicicada septendecula. The sequence goes on from CM068373.1 coordinate 408,343,854, forward strand.
TACAAATTGAAAAGTTGTGTAGAACTTATAGATTACAAATTGTTACGTGCAATAGCCTATGTATTCAATTGTACGACGAGTTTTTGGGCCTAAGCAGATGTAACAAAAAAATATTTCGGCACCAATAATTACTGTAATATTTACATTGAATGCTGATAATATGGCCTAATAGAAGAAAAGTTAGTAGTAAGTTTAAGTGAGCAGAATCAGCATTGATTTATTTTAGTAAAATAAGGACTAGCCTTTTTTTTTTAGTACGTAGGCTTTCACGCCCGGTGTCACTATAATTATTATTTAAAACTTCCGGGCTGAAAGGCCGTGGTCGAATGCTTGATGTTCTACAGCTAGACGTTTCGGCCACACCACCGGTGGCGGCCATCTACAGTAGAAGAAAAAAAAAGAAAAAAAAATGTTCGAAATAGATGGTACGCCGAACACGTTTCCCAATGAACTGGGAACAAGCAACAGTGAGAGAAGGCTACGCTGTTTCTACCTTAAGCGGCCAAAAAGTTATAAATAGAAACAGCGTAGCCTTCTTAGAGTGGAGAATGATGAGCTGGCTTCTCATTGGTCCGCATTATACACCTTAAGCGGCCAAAAAAAGTTATAAATAGAAACAGCGTAACCTTCTCTCATTGTTGCTTGTTCCCAGTTCATTGTGAGACGTGTTCGGTGTACCATCTATTTCGAACTTTTTTTTTTGCTACTGAAGATGGCCACCGGTGGTGTGGCCGAAACGTCTAGCTGCAGAACATCAAGCATTCGACCACGGCCTTTCAGCCCGGAAGTTTTAAATAATAATTATAAGGACTAGCCTCTTCAAATGAAAAAAATTAAGCCAACCAGCGGACTAAAATTAATTTTGATGCAAAAATCTATGTCAGTTTACAAAATCTATTACATACATGCAACCATAAACTCATTAATTGTAACAAAAATTTGTGTCCAATAAATGAATAAACTTAGTTCACTTTTTTCTGTCAGGTGTGTTAGAGACTTGAAGTTCCAGATGCGCTTTAATTAGTAATTAGTTAGTTTGCTTGAAAGTTTACTTGAAATTAAGAGTTTACTCAAAGGGCGTGTCCTCTCGAAGCATGATGTCACCGACGATGTCGTGCAGGGCCTGTCGTACAGTCATATTTCCTGGTACTTTCAAGAGGTACTCTCCGTCTCTTTAAGTACGTGCAGGTTACATCGGCGAACCAGAGCTTCCTGGAGAAAATCAAAACTGCCGGTACTCTTCGACCAAGCCGGTGCTTGGTGTATCGAGTTCCCAGTACAAAGGGCAGATTTGAAGACAAATGGCAGACTCTGCTCACCCAATTACAAGCTCAGACCTCCGTAGTTGACTGAGCAAGAAAAGGTTGACCGGCTGAGTACTGAATAGTTTTGTAAAGAAATGGTGGGGGCGTGACGTCGAGAAACAACAAAAACAAACCTCAAATGACGGCACTACCAAACCGATACGATACGTCACGGACGCATCATTGTTTAGATTAATAATAATAACGACATACGCGGTGGGGATACCGAATAACTGCAACAAAGTTGTAAAATCTTCCTCTCAAACGTTTTTAAGAAATATGAATCCCCTAAAATATTAAAGAAACTGCACACCTGTAATTTAGTGTTTACTGCTTCATAATGAATAGAAAGTAATCCGGTTCTCTATATATTTGGATGTTAGAACAAACGCTACTTTCTCTCGATCTACACAGGTTTTGCGTAAGTCTTTATGGCTGATACTTCTTTTTTTCTGTTTAAATCACTGAAGCTTGCAACGTCAATTAACAACCTACCGATTACCATAGCTGTATTTCCTGTGTGAGAGGTTTACTGTGTTTCATGCCATTTTACCAAAAACATAGGCTAAAGTATTGTATCCATTTAACAACATACAAGTTCCTCTGTTAGTTTTTGGTCGAAGTTTCTTCATTCTTGACGTATGGCGTTAGTAAGAAATTTGTGGCAACAAGTTAGTTATATCATTTTTTAGCGGTCGTCCTTGTTTCAGGCTCCGATACGTTTATAGCTCTTTACAGTTGTTCAAAAAGTAAATTAAAATATTAATTTGTTAAACACTATGTTTGTTATTAAATAAAAAGTTAATTAATAAGTCAGTTGTATCATTATTGACTTTACTGATTAGTAATAATATAATGTCATAAAAGTTAATAATTTTGCACTCATATAAAATAATAGTGAGATAGATTTAATAAAGTGCGACTATGAAATAAGGGAGAGCTTATGCATTAAGGGTGACAAACGAATTTATTTAGTGCGATTATATTATCAGTGTCACAGAACATGTTAATGCAACATTTATAACTCTAGACGATTAAGCCATATGTCAGTTAACATTACGGCTGGTAGAGCACGCAACACGTTAAGCACATTATGTCAAAAATATTGCTGTCAAGAGACTTTACAAGCTTAATCTTTGTATGCACATTCCCGTCTTATGGAATTATCATATACAACATGTGTCATCAAATGAAAGTCCTGTGATTTTACCTTCTATTTAATTCAAAATGTAGTAGGGCGTTTGTCGTTTTTTAACTCCAATTTACGTACTCAAATTTAATAATTAAATTATTCATAATTAAGAAATGTTAAATAGTAACGAATGTATTAGTCATTTATATTGACGAACTAGTAAGGAAATATAAACATCTAGTGAACCCTGGTATTAAGTCATCACGAGACAGATATTAGAATGCGCTTTTGTTTGCTGGCAACTTGCTTGTACTTCAAAATACAGAATCTGATTTACAAATATCTGTGTTTAAGCGTCATCAAATTTTCAAACAATACAATATAAAAATCTTTAGTACAAAAGCAAAGGTAATGTCATTCTGATTAAGGAACAGATAAAAACAAAAATAATGATTACTAATCGAATTCTGGTACAAGTAATTTACTTTAATTGTTTGGAAAACAATATTTGCTGTGATGTTGATATTGATGTTAAGTTAGGTAAGTTCCAGACGACCTGTGGAACAATCAACCATAATTTTAGAAACAGAGTACGTTGAGACACAGCATTAAAGTTTTACAAAGTTATGGCAGTCCCTGTACTGTCCTATGGGTGTGATTTATGGAAAACAACCAAAAAAAAGACAGTACGTACGGCCTCGGAAACAGCATTTTTAAAAGGAGTTAAAAGGTGTTTTACACTTGGCCGTAGACGAAATGAACCCATAAGAAAAGAGTTACAATTTTTTAATATATATGAATTTACAAACAACGGTAGAATAAACACTTAGAAAGAATGTCAGATTCCATACTGGCCAAACAAGTCTGGAAATATAAACCTATACGATAGAGGTGTGTGGGTAGAATCAGAAAGAAATGGCTGGAAGATCTTTGAAGGCGGAACAGACAGATTCCCTATGCCGTGTTGTGGAAATTATAATGATGATGATGAATACTTATTTATCTAAAACGGTAATTCCATTTTCATGACAAAAATATCTTATCTTTCTTTAAAAAAAGTTTTTTTTTTAATTTTACGTCCTAATAATAATTATTAATTACTTGTTATAACATTTTATCCTTGAAAGGAAATAAATTAGTCAACATTTGGGAGAATTATAAGGAAGTAACGCAATTAAAATCACAACTTTTATACATAGAAATTCTCAATACAGTCGTTTTATGAAGAAATGAAACTTTAACTATTTTACAAATTATGTTACTTTGATTGATTGTTCCAAAACATGACAAAATAAATTAAAAGTGTCATACTAAATTAATTAGCAAAGTAACAACAATAGTAAACTGAATTTTATCTGTTCACATATCCAGCGTTTGGAGTAAATTAAGTCATATCTATATATTTGCAGTGGTCACAGAATCCACTTTCTTTTTATTAGCAGTGAAATTACAATACTTCCCTTTTATCGTATTGCACCATACGTAACCTGTTTTATTGATGAGACAAATGTATAATCATACTGGATATACTGCGTCAATAATAGTTACCTGACCTATAAACTACGACAAAAAAAAAGTTGACTTTCCGTATTTACACATAACGGACTTGCAATACTTAGTATCCAAACACATTTGATATTTTACACACTTGAAAGAAAGTATAACAATATCAAATATTGTAGTTTCATAAGTAAATGCTTAAGGCTACTCCATCTAATAAAATAGAACGAGTAAATCGACTTCCATGAGTTCGTTTGCATTATTAATTGCAATTACAGAGCACGTACATGGAAAAAACGCATTAAAATTATTATTTACAAATTACTTTTCCAAGTATATTGTGTTATTTCTCTTTATAGAACGTTAGTGGCAACGTTTAAAAATATAAAAGGTTAATTTTTGTTTTTACAAACCAAGTACATGAAAACTGATTTATCCTAAATGTATTTATACATAAAATGGTATTAAGAAAAACAAAATATAAAGTAGTATTTATGAATATTTTTTTATTGATTATACATCCGTTTTAAAATACAATATTATTTGTTGTTTCTATACATGTTACTTATACCAGCGTTTACTCTTCTTGTCTCTAATTCTGTGTATTGTGTTGCTTTTATTTAAATGCAGTATAAGTAGTAGGCTATACCTATAGACTGTTTTACATTTTACAGCATTTTAATTCCTAACATACGATTTTCATGTCTCCTCCTGTTTGAAAGTCTATATATATAAGACTTGCAGAGTTTTATAAAATACAATACTCTTTGTATTTTGTTTAATCCGGCCAGTTGCTTGGAAAGAGTTGTGGTGTTATTAAATTCAATAAAGGATGGGTGCCTACCCTTCTCATCTAATAAAAAGCAATCCAGCAGTAACAGCAACTATCTGTTCTACTTATATGTTATTCAAGTATTAAAATATAACTTGACAAAGATTAGTGTAAAACGTGGTAAGCATACTAATAGTGCTGAAAACGTAGTTTCCATTTATGGAAATGCGTATAGTCGCAATGTTAACAACTGCTACACCACGTTTGTTCCTAAGGTGCGTCGTTTGCCATAAAATATTTTACACCATACTTAACTAAGAGGATTTATTATAATTTTTAATAATAATATAATAAAGCTTACAACCTTAGAATTTTAACCGGTACAGCATAAGGTTATGAGTCTTATCGAGAATAGGATGTGAATTCGCAAAAGTAGCATTATACAAATTAAAACCACATATTAGTGTTCACCGAACTAGTTCCAAACGTGTCGAATATATGACGGTAATAACTTTTATTTCAAACCAGTAGTATAATTCGTCTAAGAAGTAATTTCTTACAGTGCTGAAGTAGAGTGCTGAAAGAATTGTATCAGCATTACATTCAGCAAGAATTAAACTAAAATCGCTTGTTCCGGTCCCAGACAGATAGACTACTTATGGTCATACAACGTTTCTTCGGATGTCCTAAACCACTCGGTCCTTTCAGTTCATAACTCTGTAGTTCTATTGTGAGGTGGCTGTTATCCATTCGGATAGGATGTTCCAACCATTTTAGCTGGTATTGGGCAATCCTATCAAGTGTACTGATAATGCAGAGTTCGTGCCGTTCATCGACATTTTGACATTTCTTTTGCGACCATCGAGTGTGTATCCAGCCACGTCCATCGAGTGTGTATCCAGCCACGTGCATAAGAAATCTCATTTCGGCCGCTTAAATACGACTGACCTGGGATTTCGTTAAAATCCAGTTTTCAAACCCATAGAGAAGTGTGGGTAGAGGCACCACATTGTAGAACGTCTGGATTTTAAAGTTTGCTGATAGTCCCGCACATATGCTTAAACTTTTGCTTAAACTTTTTAAACTTCATGATACGACTGTTTGCAACATAAGACACATTACAGCAAAGATATTCAAAATTACTGTCCTGCTTAAGAACAGTACATCTACAACAATTTTTTATCGTATCGAGTCAGGTATATATAATGGCAATAACTTCAAATTAGAGATCTGTAATTCGTCTTAATGAATGTAAGGATTTTGATTTTATATTTTGTAGTACTACGTGTGTATGGACAACGGTCGTCCTCTTTTGTCTCTGTGTTTTTAGAATTGTTAAGACTCGTTCAAAAAAAAGTTCTAGGATATTCTGGAGGCAAGCCATCTTTAGCAATAGCGGACCGATCGACGAGAAGGTGAAGTCAGAGAGGAGAAACAAGCGTGTGTTTGATTTGCGGAATGTGATTTGCTTTTGTTTGGAGATGAAAGATTCAGGTCGGAATTAATATTACCATTGAGCAACTACAGTGATGTTGGGTATCACAGTACTCAACAGAATTTGAGCGTCACGGCGTAGAATAAAGAAGCTCGGCGGAAAATGTGAGATTTTTGGGAATTCCTAGGAAAATTAAACTTGCGTGGAATATAAAAAATTATGTAAGTTAGTTCTGTGCGGTTTCGTTAGTTTATTAGAATTTACGATATTTAAAAGTTTATTTGCTTTAATATAAAAATTTTTTTTAAGTTCCATATTTTTTCTAATTTGTAACATTTCTATTTTTACTCCGAGAGTATTGAACTTTATTGATTCAACAACTATCTGCCATGTATCTCTGAAAACGGTCCATTGCTTCTGGATTAATTATTGTCAAACGTAACTGTTCCTAAACATCTTAATTGCTGCTTAATATTATTTTACTTTTAAATGTTTGCATATCTAAAGAGGAAATAAATAAAGTGGAGAGAAGCACTTTCTTGGTCAAAAACTCAATTTTTTTAATTATCCTAAAAGAATCACCAATTCTTTCTGAGTAAGAAAATATATACTTTTATATACTTTTACGGTCTAAAATGGTTAGAAAAGTAAAATATAAGCCAGTGTTGCGCTTTTGAAGCATGTGTTGTGAAAAGGCTCAACAACAGGTATTATAAAACATATTGTATGTGCTATGGTATGACTATTATATTTCTTAATTTGGCAGTGGCCAGCTGATCATCTAATTTGAACGTGTCTTCAAATTATGGGAGTGATGTGGATATTACAAAACTGGAATGTGTAGGCCACATCCAGAAGAGACTCGGTACACGTCTTTGAAAACTAAAAATTGAACAGAAAGGAGTAAAATTAAGTGATGGGAGAGGCATTGGGGGTAAAGGAAGGTTGGCAGATACTGAAATTGATCAGTTAAAAAGATATTATGGCTTGGTCATAAGGAGAAATTTAGCTTGTGTAAAGGATATGAAGCAAGCTATGTGGGCTTCTTACTTGCACAGACTTTCAACGGATGTCAATCCGCATCACTTACTATGTCCCAAAAGTGAAGGCACCTGGTGCAAATATAATAAAGAACAATCTACAAACACACATTATATGCATGTGAACTCTTTATCAGAAGCAATCATGAAAGCCATAAAGCCTATATATAAGGAGTTGTCAAAGAGGAATTACTGAAACGGTGTCTGCATGGAAAGACACAAAATCCGAACGAAAGTTTTAATAGCTGTATATGGCAAAGGGTACAAAAACCTGTGTTTGTAGGGCTACAAACACTAAAACTGGGTGTTACAGATGCAGTTATATGCTTCAATGAAGGCTCCATAGCCAAAGAAAATGTCCTAGAAAGGATGAAAATTAAACCCGGTAAATTTATTATCGAGGTTTTAAAAAATATAGACTGCGTCAGGGTTCTTAAAGCTGAAGAAGAGGCACAAGAACAAACTAAGAAGCAAAGAGTCAGAAGGAGATTATGTAAGAGAAAACGAGCAGACACTGAAGGTGAAGATTACTACTGCCCTGGTGGATTTTAGTGCAGAAGAAGTAAGTTTTACTTTCAATTGCATTTTTCCGAAAATGTGTTTTTTTTTTTTGTAATTAGGTACACTTTTTCAAGACTGAGTGGACGTATTGACTTGAAATGTTTTGTATATATGTAATACCATTATGTTTTTAAAGTATACTAGAATGATCATTATTAATCTTAAACTCCCAATAAAAATGTAAAATAAAATTTGTTTTTTCATTCATATGGAAAAATAAGAATTAAAAAAAACTTTTTAATAGAAATGTTTGTTTTACAGAGACAGTTCTAGTACACCTTATTTGTTACTGTTTTAGTGTGATTTTGTAAAATTTTTAATGACTTAGCTCTAATAGTTTTGAAAATAATGACCTAAGTGTAGCTAAAACTGCCATTTAAATGCAGTTGAAAACTGCATTTAAACATAGGAATGGCTGCATTTAAACTGCCATTTAAACATAGGAATGAAAAAGTGCTACTCTCCCCTTAATAATTTGCATATAAATTGAATAAATGAATTTCAATTCTCAGTAAGTATATATAAAGCCACACCCATATAAGTGATTAAGAAAAGAAAAGTGTGTCTTACAACCAGTTAATTTTAGTTTTGAGGTACAGTATCTATTAACTAATAACGTTGTGCTACATTATTTATTTCCTGTTTAGTGAATGAAAAATAAGTGGTTCAAGTGAATCGCTTATTAAAGGTTTACATTACATGCGTCAATAATTTATTTGTCAAAAATATTTAAAATAAATTGTATTATATCTGTAATACGGTTTATGATGCTCTTACAACAAAATTTGTCTCTTGACGATAAATATACAAATACAATACAGATGTAGAAAATGCCAACGATCTTATCCCACACGATATGAATAAAGGTTCCATACGGAAATTTAATAAAATGATCAGTGCGAGGGTATAAAGTGTATGTGTATGCACATTGTCGGCAAGCTAAGGAAAAATAATTCGTAAGAAAAATTGCCACGGATTCACAGGAGATTTAGAAATTTCCTAAAACACACACACACACAGACACACACACACACGCACGCATACTCGCAAACACATTTGTAAACGAAGATAAAATTTACAAACTTTACCCCCGTAATTCTTATATATACTTAGTTTTAGTTTATTCTATAAATAAAATTTAAAAGTTAATGTAAAAGGATCTGATGGAACTCGTTAGTAGACTCAATGGTTTTTTGGAGGACAGTAGACGTGGAGCTTGGTTGCCAAACTAGACTCCAAGGATACAATTCCCGAGGGTATCATACTATCGAGTTGTGTTTGTAGATTGGCTGCGTCTAGGGTAATGTGTCGCTGTCATAACCCGTTGGGGTAATAATAGTCACTTTTCTCCAAAATGGTGTGTTGTTTACTTGCGGTGAGGGTGTAAGCTTATGCTTGTGATAAGATGAATTACAGACACTTTCCAATAAATTGTTAATAATCTCTACATAAAACAAATAAATGTTATCTTTAAGCAGATTTATAACACGATGATTAAAATTGTTTTTAATTGTGATCTTGAAAATGATTAATAAAACTTGGAGTTCATTAAAAATTGCCACACTAACGGCGTAGCCAGATCGCCTATTCTGACTTGCAGTAAACTTTATTCTCATATTTTTCTATCCTGGTTTCGTCATTGACAACTTCTGCTTCTCCAAGACTAGTGACGTTGCTGTCCACAGAATGTATCTTATGAGTACTTTATACTTCATATTAATTAATACTTTCTTCAGTTTGTATAATATAGTCTTTTCCAATGTTTTCGAAAAATAAATCTGTTTCTTACTCGTACCACAAATTTCGTAAACTTACTAGTGACATATCGCCGGATTATTGTGATAACATTTTCTGACACTTTGTGAAACTGGTGTCTTTATCTCACATGATGTGTGAAGCAGAATTACATTAAAAACGGTGAGAGACGCTTATCTATCCAGTACTTTTCGCAAAAGGTTTTACTTGCCTGTAAGGTCCGTTTGTAGTAGAGAGACTGTGAAAACAAGATCTACATCTGGAAAGACACTACTTGAAGATGTAATGTTAAGAATTATCAAGTACGTTTGAGGTTAAAGGAAATGCATTTACATAGAATACCACGGACGTCATTAATTTTAACAGTTGTCCGGAGGTAAGTTTTTAATTTTCTTGGATTAATTACGTAGCTATTTCACTTTTAATGTTGGCTCTCAATTAAACTATTCTATTTTAGTAAGAATATCATTCAATTAAATCCCATTTCTGTAATCCTGAAACTTTCTAGGGAATTCAAAGTAATCCAAATTTCTCTTTAGATACAGGAGACAAACAAGCAGTGAACCGTGTATCTCAGCGGATGATAACCAGCTTTGCTTTGGACATTCCTCATGACTGAGGCCAACGGTCAGCGAGACATTACAATCAACGCAGAGTCGCTACATTACTCTAACCAACAGTCCAGTCAATTAAACGCCGTATGGTTACTTTTAATGCAATGGAACAGCCTAGCTGAGATAGCAAATTTCAGACAATAACAAGGCGAAATAAATGCGTGAACATAGCAACGATGTCCGCTCCCCCCGTTTCACAGTAAGTCACAGCACGTGTTTGAACGCATAGTGATTACCCTCTAGAGGTAGATGTTGTGTAGTGTCGTATGTCAGCTGTACAAATAGTAGAGGAAACAAGGGACCGTAATCCTGGTGGTTGGAAGGAAGTCAGTATGATAATGAGATGTTACATTTTTGTAACAGTTTCTAATTCTAGAATAGATTAACTTATTGCATTTCAGGTTTGTTTTAGCTTTTTAAGTTTAAAAACAATACTATCTAAAAGATTTGCCTTTATTCTTTAATTAACCGACTGTCTCACGAGTGATTCTAACCAGCAGTAGGCTTATCGTTCTTATGCTCTTAAAGGTACAATGGAATGCTAATTTTTGTCTTTCCTAATAAATAATAATGGCTCCCATGTTTACCACCGAAGTAGCTTAGGAGTCAGGCAGGGTTGGCTGTCTTATACGAGCCGTACAGCATACAAGGAAGGCAGTTTGGCCAACACTACGCTTCAGCCGCCCATTAGTATCCCTAGTATGTTATCCGAGGTACTCATTTTCAACAGGTTGAGTCGACCTGGGGGCTGAAAAACGCACCTTGATTTAATGGTCCGGCCCCGGAAATCGAACTCGGGACTTCTAGATTAGTTGCCAAGTCCCACACAAAATCCCATACACTGGTCTACTGAGCCGCCTTTTTTCTCTTTCCTTTAACGTCAATTATATTTGTAGCCAATTAACGATCTTTCAGCACTACAAAACATTTTATAACATTTGTAGACATAACTATATAGTTAAAATTATTTTTCAATCTATATTTCATGAAAAACGAAAACCAACATAATTTAATATATGCCAGTTTTAACTTAATATTTTAAAACTTCCTAAATTATTTTTCAAAACTTCCTAACTTCTTAATTTAGTTTTGAAACTTTAATGTTTATAAAAAGAATTAAAACCTTCTTATTGACTTTACGACTAAAGTGTGAGCAACTAAAAAATGGGCAAATTACATGAAGGAGGGTCTACGTTATAATGTGTTATATGTTATTCTGTGACTTTAAATAAGCAATAAGTGGGAGTGTAAGCTGTACTAATGCTGGCACAAGTGTTTTCAAGAGATATAAGGAAAAGAGTAGACGTTTAAATTTAAAATAAATATTGTGAGTCGTACATCTTGTTAGTGTTGCAAAGCCTATGTAGACAAACCGTAGAAAACTGTTACACATCTGCGTAGACGAAAAAAGCGTAACAATAAAAACGGAAAGGCTGTAAGTTCAAAGATAGCTGAGGACGTTAGTAAAGCTCAGAGGATTCCTCCGCAATAACGACTGAAATTATGAACTGGCCAGATAATATTTGTTAGAAAGGAAAACACAGGCTGAAACTAGATGGAAAGCTGAGTACCACGATAACCATGTCATTAGGTTTAGGAAATCTGAAAATAAACATTGAAAAAAGGAATTTAGTGTATACATTAATGCAGTACTAGAATAATAAATATGTATTTCTAAATTGATTAACGAAGATTAGTCTGTATTCTTAGTATAGGTGTAGGCCACATACTAGTATACTAATATACTAGCAATTATATAAGTATAAACATACTTCACAGCTGATGTGTACTTGTATAACATCCAATATTAGTTCTGTCCACTGCAATATAGCAAAAATAAATTAAAATTAAACAAACTACAATACAATATAAAAAAACGAGTGTTTAGAAAGTTATATTAATTTAAAAATGAAGTGTTGCCATCTCTTGGGAAATCTATTATGTAGTTACAGTACGACTGCTTTTTCATTAAGGAGTGAATCCAGGAAAACTCTGTGTAAATAATTAACAAAAAAGGTAGTACGCGTAGAAGCAATGGGTACATAATATAGTTTTGTGTGTCTCAGAATAAAATATTGACAACTTCGTAGAAATAGAAAGTTTTGTAAATAAAAATTAATTTTAGAAATTACATGAAACATATTTATTCATTTTTTACTGACGTTAACAAATATTTGATTCCTTTTAAAGGAGCGTAAAATCTCATTTGAAAAAAAATTATGTTATTATAGTGTCTGTAAATAAAAATAGTTTTTAAATCAATAGTCTGCACTGGCGCCAAATATACGTTAGAAGTAACACAGTGAAATATTTCTTTTATTGAAGACAAAATAAGAATTGCACACGTTTCTTAAAGAAACGCTGAGAACAGTTCCTTGTGGCAATAAAATACATTATGTTTGCTACAGCCAGCTTGATACTCAATACGCCGATCCCGTTTGTTAACACAAATAACAAAAAGAAAATTCAAAGGAAATCTGATACTATAAATATTACAATACTTTTTCGTATTTAAAGTATACTATAATACTAGTTTTCTAAATTTAAAATATGAACACTTCCAATCACGCTTGCAACAAACGAATTCAGTTAGTTATACAGTCATATAAAATTTTCTGTACACCACAAATAACACAAATCATCAAGTTAAATAAAGTCAGACAATTGTGATACACAACTAAATATTTAAAGCTTTTCCTGATCCGATATCTAATGGCAAACTATCAAATTCACCGCAATCAACGGGATAAAAATTTAGTTGGATATATTGTTAAAATCTTACAGCCAATAAAATGCAGATGCACGAACTGAACGGCAACGTTTCGTGTTGTCACTGTTATCACAATTTTTGAGGTATCATTACAGTAAGTTCCCAATGTATCTAGTAAGGTCATGGCGCAGCGATAGTTAGAATAAGTCAGATTCGTCTGAACAGGCGGCGCCGGGAATTTCCGTCATGCAATATCTTACGTAATATGTGATAAATTATGCATGTTGCATTGGTGTAATAGTGAAATTAAAGAAGAGTACAATAAAATTAATCATTAGTACATTTTACCATCATACTGGAGTTATCTGTCCTTAAATTTAAAAAGTATATAGTATTATTTGGCCTGGCAATTATTCTCACTTATGCATAATACGGTGAGAATAGAAATTATTAATAATATTTTTATTTTTACTGTTATTATGATAAAAAATAATATTTTAACTTATAAAATATAATATTAATAACTATTAAATCCTTAAATTTTTAGTGACCGTCAATCAGTGAATGTTTTAGTGGATAGTTAGTGAGGATCGGTCAATAATACAACTTTTAGTAATTTTGCGTCGACGTTTCGACAATATTTATTGTCATCTTCAGGACCTGTGTATGAAATACAATAGAAATATCAAACATAACGAAACAATTAAATATTTGGGTGAACATGTTGGTGATGTGAGTGTGTGCGTGTGTATGTATGTATCATTTTTTATGTGAAGACTTATGATAGTTTGTTTACATCTTCAAATTATCTTTAAGAAAGCGAGCAAATTATAGTATGAGAGAACTTAATAACTTAAGAACTTAATTAATAACTATTATTATTTTTATTAATGTCATCAGCATCTTTTTCCTCACAGTAAAAATACCCCTTCAGTGCTTCTATTTGGTTTGAAATTTATAACGAAAGATATTTTTTTTTCAGTTATTGATTAACGTTAAATCACATGTAATGCCTACTTATTCTATTAATGTTCAAATAAGACGGGAAATAGCGATAAAAAGTATTGTAACACACCTGCATGTTTATATACATATTTATGTATATATGCCTGAGTAAACAAAAGTTTCTATGTAAATGCTAATTTGACGTTGATCTTCGTTCGCTTCCAGGAGCGGTAGTTTAGAGTATACACCTTTCTATACAACAAAACCAACTAAACTGTCTGTCTGTGTACACACACACACACACACACACACACACACACACACACCTACGCTATGGGGTTTTCTGAACGAAATAACGTACTTATGGATTTTATTAAAACCATAGTGTAAAGTAAACAACGGAATGCCATTTTTGGCTCTAATCCACTGTGATCCTATTCAGGAAGCCCAAAGTGAATGCCAAAAACACACTAATAAACATCTAAACGTATTGGATTTAGAAGGTAGGTTAAACTATTATTCAAAAAGATACTCTTAAATACAACAATCAAACAATTATTGCCAAAAATCGCTGTTTCAAGTTAACAGTAACAAACAAGACGTCAGGTTTCAAATAAATAAAGTCCTTACAATTCATACGTAGGCCCTATGAGCTACAAAAAATATTTCAAAAATAATTTCGAAAAATATATTGTATGATAAAATGTCAATAATTCCAAAATTGTTGTCACGACGTCATACGTTTCACTGAATTTGAATATTGTATTCGTATTCTTATTCCTGTTCGTTATTAGTTACATTAATAGAAGATTACTTATTCCCCAGTGCATGACGGACCATTTGTCTGCCCTTTAGAGGCGGCTCACCCATAAACACTTGAATTCCATGTGTGTTATTACAAGTAATCTTTAGTTTACAAATTAAAATTATTTTCAACGACGGTATTACTGCTCAGAATTTAAAGGTGACCATAACTATTGAAACTGCACCTTGATGGACCTTAATATTTCCTTCTTAATTACTAGTGTGTCATACACTAGCAAATATTCTTGTGTATTTTAGATTTCAAAATATTCCATTGCACTGAAAATTGGTAAACGGTTGTTGGAAGTTTTTGTTTAAAAATTGCAGTTTGTCATATTACCTTACATGACTTAGCCTAACAATGAGGCCACTAGTATATCTGTAGTCACGCAAAAGGCATGGCAAAAGTGATTTCTCTTTATCCCATGTCTCCATGTCTGAGCCTACTATCTAAGATTCGCCTGTTCCTTGTCCGTCCAGGTACAACTAACGCCAGAGGTGACTTCTGTTTGTTGCAGATAGATGTTCAACAATGCACGTCTACTTTTTTTAAATATGGGTACAACATCTACTGTAGGTCTGTGAAGAATTTTCTAAGAATATTATTTTTTCTCACTCACCAACTCCCTCTTTCATGTACTGATTAAGAACTCATTCTCCTCTCCACTCTAGTCTCTTACGATGGTTCACCTCCAGTCATATTGAAATGGTCACCTGGCGCATTAACTTGCAATATTAAAACTTCAGCAGAATTCTTTGGCTTGTTTTGGCCTTTAGACATACGGAAATACCACTGGCGAAACCAAAATGTCCAATTATTTAGCTAATTTTAAGTCACGTGTTAGAGGAGCAATTTTCGTATGTTTTCTAAATCCAGATTTAAAAGTGAAGAAAAATATTTTCCTACCCGATTGCTGTTACTAACCTTTTAAGACTAGTTACCTTTCTTGCCTTCGAATCCATTAGTTAGTTAAGACTCAACTTTGTCTTTGGATCCATTAAGAAACAAATTTCTAAGTACTACAGTGGACCGCGTTATACATCATCAACGTCTTACGGGTTTTAAAGTGTATAAGGAAAAAATATACTTTTTCTTTTTTTACGACTGTGTAAGTTGATGTATTCTTTTCGTAAAAGTTGGTTATTACAGGTCTATATAATTATATATAGCCTGTTGGTTTTATATTCTTTTTTGAAAGGTTTTTTACCAAATGCATTTGTTACAATTGTTACAATGATTTAAGGAACCAGTTTACAAGAACTCTACTAACTGTCAAGAGTATAGCGCTTAAGAGATATATTTACTTATGTTAGTAATATTAATTATTAATTAATAATAATTATTATTAATTGTACAATACCACATACCATTTTTAGAAATATATGCCCGTAGGGCAGTACTGAAACGACCGCAACTTCGTAAAATTTAATTTTGTCTCTAGAAGTACCTTTTTCTAAAAATACGATTGATAATTTCAAGACAGTCTCGAACTTGACTAACTTAACACCAATATCAGAATTGTTTTCATAACAAACATCATTTCGCAAGTAGTTAAAGTAAATCATCTGTTCTGTAAATTGATCAATAATTATTATTTTTGTTCCTATTGCAATAATATTAATATTATTCTATTTACTAAATATGGCGTAATTTCAAGGTAAATGCCACAACTCAAATCAGCGCTTTACCTTTCTTATATTTGTGATGATATAAGACACGCACACAACACAAACACACTCACAATGCTCTAACGTTACTAAATATTCATTGACGACCACTTATAAAAATTTGTCACAACAAACAACCGTTTCCATATTGGCTGCACTAAGCAATTTTAGTGGATATTAAGGTTGAACGTACAGAAGACTAAACAGTCAATCAATGATAGAGTAACCTTTTGTAGTTGATACACTTTGAAATATAAATTACTTCCAGTTTTAGTAAAGGTTACTTACATAACAGTAATTTTCATTGTACGGTAGAAGTTTAAATATGTAGTATGCAGCTTAAACTTAGTTCCTGCAGTTATAACCTAAAACAAAATTCATAGCATTTACTTTTTAGAATGGACGTGGAAAAAGAACCTGTAAACTTTTATAAAAGTTTTAAATTCAATAAATAATAAGTTTTTGTACTCTTTAAATTAGAGTAACATTTATTGGAATATTGGAACATATTCTATAGGCCTATAGTACTGTAAATAGAGGCATAGGTTTAGTGAGCGGAAAGAAACTTGATACCCGACCACCAGTTTGGCTTCAAAAAAGGACACAGCCCTATAGAACAAGTTCACCGGGTAGCTGAACTCATCAATCATACTTTTGAAAAAAAGGGTTACTGTACCGCGGCCTTCCTTGACGTAAGCCAGGCCTTCGATAGGGTTTGGCACATTGGCCTCCTTTACAAACTTAAAAAAGTACTCCCTCATACGCTATATCGTATTCTGAAGTCGTACCTGCATGGAAGGTACTTTAGGATTAAATATGGACTAGAAGTAACACAGTTGTACCCTGTCGGAGCTGGTGTTCCACAAGGAAGCGTCCTTGGACCAACGTTATATCTACTTTTCACGTCACATCTTCCTACTTGTCCCTACACCCGAACAGCAACGTTCGCCGACGACAAAGCAATACTGGCTAGTCATGCAGATCCTGGCATTGCTGCGAGAATGCTTCAACAACACTTGGATCAAATTCAACGTTGGACGAAATCATGGCGCATCCTGATAAATGAAACAAAGTCTGTCCATGTCACTTTCACTAAGTGCAGAGGAGCGTCACCTCAAGTCTCTTTTAATGGCCATTACCTACCACAAGCGGACAATGTTAAATACATGGACATTCATTTGGATAAAGGCTTGACATGGAAGACGCATATTTTCAACAAAAGAAAACAACTTGGCCATAAACTCAGCAAATACTATTGGCTGATTTGGCGTAAATCAACTCTGTCTCTTGGCAATAAATTACTACTTTACAAAGTGGGATTCAAACCAATCTGGACCTACGGCATACAGCTGTGGGGGTCGGCATCAACGTCTAATATAGAGATCCTACAACGATTACAGAGAAATCCTCTGTGACTTAAAAGTGTCATCTGTTAGAGATGAAGTGAGTAAGTGCAGTGGAAAGTATATAAGTAAACTAGAACTATACCCTAATATTCTTGCAATAAATTTGCTAGACAATAGTGAAGAAATTCATAGACTAAAGATACAAAAAAACTAGACCTACCATCCAGATTTAAGCAATCATAATCTTTGTGACTGTTGTTTCTTTTTGTAACTTACTTTTAAGGAATAACTGAGTTTGTTATCACAGGATAACAGCTCCACATGGTCAACACCTATTTTTTTTCATACAAACAATTTGCTTATAGTATGTTATGTTTATGTTATACTGATTGCAAATACAGTAGTAAAAAAAAGTGAGTGTAAATATGTGATGATTACGAAAGGAAGATAACTGGTTGAAGTCAATGCCATTCAAACTCATTTCTCACAGTGACTTGTAACTTTTATGTATCACCCACCATTGAGTGACGGGTAACTTAGACACTACTGATTTATGTTGGTAACGTATGAAAAGAATTTATTATCCCCTATATTGTGGAATTTGCAAATACATGCCAAATCCTTACATTGTGGGAATGTTAAGGTTTTTTTCCGAACTGTGTTCAAGTATAAATTAAAAAAATGTAGTAATAAATTTAAAATTGTTTTATAATACGTTAGTAATAATATATTACTTCTACATCGAATTTTTTAAAATGTATAATTAAATCTTTGTATCCAATTAAAATAACAAAAAGATTTGTGGCAGGAAATAGAGCTTACTTTGGTCTAGTAAAATTATTTAGATTTAGACTTCTCACACATTAGATTAAACTGAAAAGGTACAGATCAATATTCAGGCCTATAGTGACATAAAGTTCCAAAACCTTAAGAGCAGTTGATAACAAGCTCTGAGGACTTTTAAACTAAGATTATTAAAAGAATCTTCAGACCAGTAGCTTATGTTGTAATGGAGAATAGATGATCAGATGTGATCAAGAAATAGACTCCATTGTAAAACAGGGAGATATCGTCCGATTTATAAAGTCCAGAAGAATCAGCTGGATAGAACATGTAGAAAGAATGGACAACCAAAATCTTTCCAAAAGGATAATGAATGGGTACATAGATGGGAGCAGAAGACGAGGCAGGTCAAGAAAACGATGGCAAGATGACGTAGAACGTGTGACAAGATGACGTGGCAAGATGGAAGACCTGACTAGGACGTGTGTCATGTGTAGGAAGACCAAGGCACATGATTGTACTACCTGGAGACGGATTATTAGAGAGGCCAAGGTCTCTCCTGGACTGTATTGCCGTATGTGTAAGTAAGTATGTATGTATGTATAAATAAATAAATCTTTAATTATAGTCGTCTTGCTTGCCACTCTACTTAAATTGCCTAATAGCTCATTTACCGCTATAAATTTTTAATTCTCGATACTTCCTGCCTAAACCTGGTCATTGGCTTGGAGACCGGTGTGCTTTTACGTAAGGAGCTTATTAATTGATGAGCATTTTACAAGTATTGAGTTTTAATTTTAAGCAGAGAGGCAGTTTGTAAATTTTTAGAATTTCGCTGTACCCGGTTGAGCGTTGTTTGTGTTAGTAGCTAAAGTTTTTTCTTAACTCTTAGCTACGTTTAAATTGGTACATTTCTTTTGCCTTTAGTCCATATGTACAATAATCCTATTAGCTAAACATATTTATCAGACTGAGACAGGAAAACACATCTTTACTTAATGTTACAGTATTATTTGCCAGAAATACGGTCTAATGTTTTCTTGATATTTCTAGTTTAGTTAGACGTAATCAAAACTTGCATCTTATGCGTGCTTTATATTCAAGAGCGCAAACATTATTTCTGTTTTCATTAAGTACAAAACAAGAAAAAGTTTCCCCCAACTTTCTGCATAAAACTTTCTACAGATGATTTCGAAGAACATTTTAAACTCCTTAAGACGTAAGCCTTGAAAACTACTATTCTGTTTAATAAAAGCTAATGCAAAGTTTTCAGCTACTTTCCTTGTGTATGCTTTGGCGGATTTAATTATTTACAAAAGTAGAAGTTTTGTTTGTTTCTATTAGTGTCACACGGAAAATTGCTAGGAAAATTCGACAGTTCTCCTAATCAACAGTCTCTACTGACGCCACGCTAAAAGTAACGTTTTCCCCTCTACACATTTTCACTAATGTCTCTGCTTAGAATAAGAAAGAAAATTTCCTCTAATCTCGGTTAAAACTATTGAAACAAATACATTTCTGAAAAAAGTAGTGATATAACAAATTTTCTTTTCATATATAAAACATTTTCTTCTTAATATTGTTACTATGGTCTCACTGTGATCGTCGCATGGTACCATGGAAAACAAAATACAGACACCAGTGAAGTCACACTAATCACCAGCTTTAATCAATCACAAACAACACTTTGCAATCGACAAGGTATTCATCAAGATTATACTCGTACAATAAAGATAAATTTGTGCACACGCAATACTAATGCCAACTATTACAATATCACACTAAATGTAACACAATAACGCTTTGCCGCACTTGAATAAGTCGCGACTCGATCCGCGCTAAGCAAAATCGCTCAACACATCTGACTTGACAACGCCAGACGCTCTGCTTTTATAGATCACGCAGAGATCTACAGTAGCTTTCCCTCTTTACTGCAAGCCAGCAAATGCGTACTTCAAGTATAAAGTTGAAGAATCTAGAACATACTTAAACGCGGCCTGACTGAGGCTTCACCTATTTGTCTAGGGAGGACGGCTGGAAGGACGGTGTCTGTTGTCCGAGAATATTATTAATCTGAGAACGGGGTTCTCGTTAAAATATAATTAGAGTAACATATCCTGTGGAGGTCAATTCCAGCATTTAACAAAATCCCTTACAGGAGAATCATTAAAATGCACCTATCTTCTATGAAACAAATTATGACAACATTTGTTAGGATGAGACACTGCTTGCCTATGTTTTCTACTTGACTGACCTGTGTTTTCTGTAGAGAACAATACATATTCTTACCGAATTTTAAGACAGTGTGTTTGAAGTCGACTACAAATTTCATAATGTGTTTCAGCCACGACGTATGAATTAAGTAGGTCTACTCTATACACATCTGCAACAAGAGAATGTACCCTTCACTTTCCAAAACACATTCATAAGCCCTACAGTAGTAATTAAATTTGTTGATTAATTTCAAGAGCAAAAAATACCGGGACGTTCTGTGATTGATCGCTATGTCAGAGCACTCAATAGATACGATGGTCCTTGCGTCATCTCTAACTGAAAAGTCGACCTCTCTTGAATGAAGCTGTCAATTAACAGGCTTCCATTGTTGAAGTATATACGTTCCGTATTATCAAGGTGCTTTGTTTCTTCACTTAGTCAGCACACGCTTTGTTATGTCGACGACTACTCGTTTTCCTCACGTTTGCTCTAATTATTCCTGTACCGCCAATCTCGATGTACGAGGTAGGTATGTACCGCCAATCTCGATGTACATAAATAGCATTGTGTTATGACATCTTTTTTTCCTTGTATTATAGTGACAATCGTCTCTTTCTGTTCCTTTAAAGCTTCACGCCTGTGTCGTCACGATATTTTCTCGTTTGTATATTGTCGATGGTTGAGCCAGGGTTTTACTTAATGTCCTCAGATTTTTATAAATGACATAGAGGGAATACGCTGTTTTCGTGCCTTACCATTTATGACGCTGTCGTTATCAGTGTCTAGTCCTTAATAAATGCTTGCACTATAAACATGATTCCAAAATCATCTGTTAATTTAGATAGGTTAATCTAGTGTAATCAGTCTGTCGACACGTACATCAAATGCATGAAGGCTCTCCCCGGAATCCTCGTCTTCCTTTCAGTTAAGCATAGTACACATCAGAAAATACTAATCACTTCCAGATATTTTACTTATTCAAATTAAGTGATTTAATTGAGAGGTGTCAGTCTCTGTAGTAACGCTGAGGCGGGTTATTTCAGTGTAAGATCGAATGGAATTGTTTTTTATTTATATTGGTTTTTGCATGTACCAGGTTTAATTGGGGAAATTTAATATATTGCAGCATTTGACACAAACTGACCTTACTACGGGGCAAAGTCCCTTTCTCTGTTATTTAACTTTCCGTATCTTTATTATTTTCTATTGACACTGAATATTCAAAATATAAACGCTAAACTTTTATCAGATTTGTCACTAAAGGTTTATTAAGTATTGTACATTGTCAATGTATATTTTTGTGATCACGGCAGATTATTTACTTTATATAGTAGTATATAGTTCCTTTTTGGTTCACATGTAGTAGGACGATGGAAGACACAAATCTGCAGTAGTTTGTTTGAGGACCTGCTTTTCGTGTAGTTGTGTCAATGCTTGTATACTTTCCTTCTCGCTTATATTTATCATTTTGTTGTTTGTCTGATTCAAGCAACCGTAGTTTCCGTTGACCCTGTGTTTCCAGAAAGAGGGTTTTTTTGCCTCTTCGTAAACTCTTCTGTTTCAGGGGCTCTCATTTCATCCCCTTTTTGATTTAATTAAACAGTGTCTTATGTCGTTCCTGTGCCTATGACTTTCATGCCAAACTTTTACATATTGTCGCATCACTCCTTCTCTTGCTTTTCATTGCAATGTCTACTGTCATTACAAACGATAAATGTCATGCAATAAAAGTATACGCTCACAATAAGTAACAGTGAACGTTTTACAATAGATGTCGCTGTCATGTAACTCAAACTAACCGGCCGCTTTTAAATCTACGTTGTTTATTCTCTGCGCAGGTCGCGTGTGTGGCGTATAAGTTCTTGGCGTACTTTTGCACATCTCGATGAATGAAGAAAAATTGCAGATTACACGTCGCCAGCCTGCACTTTGTAAATATTTCAAGTATTAACACGATAACAATAATTGTATTATTATAATTATTACGATTGCTATTTCTATTATTATTATTGTTGATATTATGTTATTATTGATACAAGTAGTAGTACTAGTAGTAGTAGTAGTAGTAGTAGTAGTAGTAGTAGTAGTAGTAGTAGTAGTAGTAGTAGTAGTATTAGTGTAGTCAGTGTTGTTGTTGAAGCATCATTACTTATATTAACAATAGGAATAGTAATAATAGTAGCATTTTTAATTAATTAACACGATTGATATATTAATTGTTTGATTATGTGATTGATTACAGTAGGAGAAATACGTTTACACGCACATAGACATAATTTCGTAAAATTAATTTACCGATTAAGAGGACTGATTAATGGTAATACTTAAATTTAATAATAATGTTTAATATTAAATTAAATGAAATGTATGTTCAATGTTTATATACAGACTGGATGCAAGTCTAAAAATTTTAATATTTTCAACCTATGCGTATAGCTAGTGAAATCAAACAGACTTCGTAAGAAAAGGTTGTCTACCCTACGCTAAATCCGGTCGATTGAAACCGAAAACGTTTATCTAGAGTAACAGGCGCCATACATAAGCTGGTAATAAATTGAGACATAAAGTCTCTGCCTACAGTAAGCCAAGGAAATTGCTACAAATTTTCATAGCAACTCACGTGATGAGAGAGAACTTTCAGAAAATCCAGAATTTTTTGTCTCTCGGCTTTACTAGCTGACACGTTGTGTACGCACTCTGCCTTTCTATTCCCTCAAACTTTTTACCCCCCTCGCTCTCTCTCTCTCTCTCTCTCTCTCTCTCTCTCTCTCTCTCTCTCTCTCTCTCTCTCTTTCACTTTCTCTCTCTCTCTCACTCTTATTCTCTCTCTCTTTCTCTCTATCTATCTCTTTCTTTCTATCAACCTTTTAATCTCCGTCTGTCCGTTTATCTGTGTGTATTTCTCTCCCTCTCTTTCATTCTCTGTTTCTCTCTGTATGTAGCTACTAACATACCATCACACATATCGATTATTCTATATGGCAATAGTGTAGAAGATAAAATGTACACCTTGGCGACTAACTTAATAAAAGAATTTTTAAGTTTACTTTATAAAATAAAATGTGTATTACCTCATGTCGTAAGGCGTATTCTACTTAAACACATGTAAAAAAAGTTGAGCTCTGAAAAATAATATTGTTTGTATTATAATTTTACCATAATATTACTATTGCCATTACTATTACTACCAACAAAATCACGGACCTCATATGTCCACAGACCTTTTCAAGTACGGTAAATCTTTCTATAACAATTTTAAAGGTGTATGTCCACTAAAAGTCAATACAAATTAGTGTCAGATACAGAAAAATTTAATTAGGAGTTAGGAAAATACTTCCAAACTGTATATCAAAGGTTAGTTTTTAGCACTAATATCTTAAATACTAATGAAGACTGCACTGCTGGCAATGTAGACGGTCCTATCTTAACTGAAGGAGACATATTAAAAGCTATTACAGCATTTAGGCCTTGTTCTGCAGCTGGTATAAATGGCATTCCTCCTTTTATTTTCAAGGTCTTGCCAAAATATTGCTCCAGTTTCAGTGTGGCTATAATACAATTGCTAAAATAGTTTTTTAAAAATTTTACATAATTATCTTTATAAGGCACTGAACACAGTTATTGATTCACGTGAACATGTTTTCATGATCAGAAGATTCACAGTCACAAACCTAACGACATGAAGTCCTCTGAGGGTCCTGAGGTGGAGAATAGAAAACAAGTATTTATCTTATATGAAGCTTTGCATATGGTGCTTCATGACATTCTGCTACGGATACTAGCTTCCTATGATATTCTGGAATCCGTGTTAGCGTGGATCTAGTTTTACCTCGCCAATATATTAAGGTAGGTCGGAAGATTTTTAAAAAGTTCAAAGCTATCTCAGGTGTTCCAAATTTGGGCCACTATATATTTTTTATTAATGACATTGACAAAGGCAGTCATTTAAAGATCTTAATTTTTGCGGATGATTTGAAGCTTTTTGCGAATCTGTACAATTATGAGAACAATTATTTGTTCACCTTAAAAATGATGCTAAAATTTCTATATGTGGTCAGTTGCGAATCGAATGCCGCAGAACCTGGACAAGACAGTGGCCATGACTTTTCTCCGGAAAATAAAGTTAGTGAAATATGACGCCCATACTGCTGGTAGTAGTATACATGACATTAATTCTGGTGTAAACATTGACACCAAATTACTATTAATGTAGGTGTAATAACTTCTAAAGAAGGGAGCCAGTTAGGACTGCTCCTGTGGGTGACTCCGTTAATACCACAATCTACAATATCGTAGCATCAATCAGCATTTTTGTCAATTGTGACCAAGTGTAAACATTGCCGCATTACGATCCTTAAAAACAGAAGAGCACTACAAGATGTGTTACTTATGTATAAGAATATTCTAGGAATTATTGAGGTAGACGTCTCAGGGAACGGTTTCAGTGTCCTTACTGTACAGTGAAGGTATGGCTTGTCCAGCTACTTTTGTCAGAGTGTGTTGACTCAATTGGCGAGATCCATTAAAATTAAAATAGGATTTTTGACAGTGGAGCTGTTGACAGCCTCAATCAGAATACTAATCCCTTTAAGAGGAATTTTATGAAAATACTGTAGAGAGACTTTGATTAAGATATCTCATAAAATTTTACGTTGTGTATAAATTCATGTTAATTTTTGTATGTTCTACTTAAGTGTAGTATATTTATCTCTGTTTTACGACTGTCACCCTGGAATAGGTCCCAATTATGTAGAGTGCGTAGATCAAGGCCTTCATACTGTTCTATGCATTCTCTTTACCTCAGAATACAGTCATTCTGTTTCCCTGATATATATAGCCGTCTTCAAGGTAATTGGTATAACCATTAGGGATGGTGTGGAGAAAAAAAATTATAAAGATGTAGCAATCAGTAAGACAACGAAGAAAACAATATTTTTATTACCATTATTTTCTATAGCTGAATATAACAATAGATTTGTTTTGTAAGAATTTATGTATTCAAAGAAAAATTTATTAAACAAATATCTTATATATACGTTTATTTAAATAACAGTTAATTGACTTGTGATTAACACATTTCACACTTACATAAACAATTCACAGTACATACACATGCGCGCTCACCCGAGGTAGTATTGCTTTAATTATCAGAGGCGTATAACTTCAAGGCGGCTGTAATTCACAGTTACGATCGACAAACAGTTCACATAAGCCATTACGGTGACCTTTAGTGGAGTGACCTTATTATTAGTTACAAATTTGATAACTACTAATTTAATATCTATCAACTTACCTAATAAGATTGTGATTTTTATAAAAAATAAATATTATAATACAAAAATAAAACTGATACTAATAATGATAACAAACAGCATTTTATATTTAAAGATGCAAAAATTAAAGAACAGTTATTAAAAAAATTGGATTACAACTGTCTTAATAAAAAAAAACAGAATGCATATATAACATTAAAAACTGCAAAGTCCAGATTGATTTAACAAATTTTAGAATAAACAAAGTATACAATTTAAGTGCCTAGAGGAGTTATAAATTCAACAGCAGCAGGAGAAGAATGCATGGAAAGGAGAGTATAAAACGGTGGAAATCGTATACCATCTAACATCAAAGATTTGTAACAAACCAACCAGGAGAAACACAAAATTAAGAGACTATAAAAGAGTGATATCACCTAAAGACTTATATGCTTGTGCATGCTGGGGGAGTATTTTTTACACAAAAAATATTAAGAATTGAATGAAGAAAAATTAGAAAAATGTATTTGTCTAATTAAATAAAATATTATGCGAAAAAAGATTACGAATTTAGATTAAGATGAAATGTAGAAGTGTGGGACATCCGGATAAGCGCTGGAGTGAACAGCTGTAGACTTTGCCTTTTTGAGACAGGCACAAACTATCCTTGTTTTAATTCTTGTAGATGATGATTATGATGATGATGAAGATGACGAAAGAAATAACATTACAAAATTTCTCTAAATTTACCTACATTTTTGGAAAGGTAGCTAACATTTTGTTGTCATTTATGTAAATTGAAAATAAATATCAACTAAATAGATAATATCTAAGAAACGTCAAAATATTTTAAGAAGACAAAGAAGTACAGAAAGATTAAAACAGTTCCTGAATATAGGCAAAGAGAAGATTAAGGACAGGAATAATATAGAAAAAAAATAAAAGGTTTAACATGACTACAGACAAGGAAGGCGAGGTGAGGTCGTGAAAGAAGACAGACAGACGTAAAGTCAAAGAATCAAAGCCTCCTTAAAAGAACAAAATATTCAAAGCGCCCTAAAATGGCTTTAATAAACAAAAAAATTTTTTTACACTCAAAATAAATTGTATTAAACGGATATGCTGTGCGTAGGACAAGTAAAGGAGTATAATATAATTATACTTTAGTCACACTATTACCCTAGGAGCTCTTCAACACAACACAGTTTCAGTGGCCATGTGAGAGCAATTTGATTTATGAGGCGTCTGGGAATTGAAACCGGAACTCGGTACAAAACAAACAGACCAAGTGCTATACACGAAGCCAAGCCAAGTGTCGGTGTACAGCCGAGTGATATTACAACTGGCCTACTTAACGTCAACACTTAACATATTATATTGTCATTTTTGGTACTGGTTAGTCAAACAGAATTTAAAAATTACGACGGACATACAAGTTTATAAAAGATGAAGTACAATTCTGAGCAAAAGCGGACCCAAGTAAAACCTAAATCCAAAAGAGTAGAAGACGAAGACTGAACAAATTCTTGCACTTAGCAAACTATAAGAGTTTAAAAACACTTCGCACACATAAGCTTAAAATATATTCAACTTAATCTACAGTAGTTTGTTACTAAAATTAAAAACTTTTCAATTACTTACTTTTTATATCATGAAAAATGTAATGTACATGGTGGCAGACAGCATTCATTAAAAGTTGACGTCAGGAGTTATATGTACCTAACTGCGTAAACTAAGGTATGAAATTAATGACAACAGTAAAAACAGTGTATTCAACATTATATCGTTGCAGAGTACAAAATTAATGTTGTACTTCCTAAATGGGCACATTGTTTGTGACGACACTTAAACGTATATTTTTATTCGAGATGTTGCAAACTTTTTGGGTAATACGGTGTAATATTAAAATCTGACTTTCATGTACGGAATCCAAAATAAAACGAGATTCAATTGGGTGTAATTTTATCTACAAAATACGAGACAGCCACTTTCTTTTAAATCGCAGTCGTTGAAGTATAAATTATTGTTATTATGTAAGGAGAAACATCCTGTCAATTGCTAACACAATTTTGCCAGTATCTACAGTATAACGTCAACAGTAAACCAGTTCACAGATTATTTGGCCTTTTAGTAAATGGTGAGGAGCCTAAAAATAGCAGATTTACAATAACAGGAGTTGATAGATGCTTTTAACGAGAGAAAATGTTTCAAGCATGCCTAGAAAAACTGATTCAGTGTGTTGATGTCAAAGAGTCGCTGTACACTAATAAGCTCATGAAATACTTAAATAATAACTCTAAAATTATATATTCTCTTGTTACAAAAATTTTTAAGGTAATACTGTTATCATGTAACGCTTTTTGAAGACAACTTTAACTTGATATTATCTCACCCTGAACGCTTTCTAAGGTCTGCAAGGAGTTAGCGCAGAAAAATTTAAACATATACCATTCCAAGCGATATGTGTGAAACATGTGCAAATTTAACACCATCTTAACATGTGAACATAATATGTTATTAAACATATAGCAAACTGTACACTACGAAACAAGATTGAGTTATTGTACAACGGGTCTTGATTCTTATCTAATAAATTAAGAGTAAAACATGATTTTATATATCAGATGACGTAAACGGTTAACTAACTTAACTCTTAAAATATCGTATTTGACACAACAATTTATGATAGAATAATCTGTTTCTATACACGTGAATTCTAAATATTTATAGCCATTTTTACTTCCATATTCCTTAAGGAATGGAAGTATGGTGTTAAATATAAAAATAAAAATAATTTTTTTAAAGAAAATTACATTGTCTCTTTTTATTTAAAAGGGTTAATTATCTAAAATATAAAAGTAGTAAAGTTACTCTAATAACTTTCTGCAGGTGTTATTGATTATTTGTGTAACAAATGTAGGCAATATGTGAGTCAAACGTTTATTTGTTCTGAGGTAGGATCGGATAATCCTACACTGATGTCTACAAAATGTATTAGTTGGGCATTAGTTGACTTAAAAAGGAGTGTTTTGAACTATAACTTATACGCGCAGTAAGAAACAGTAGTGAATAATATCACTTGAAACATTTAGTAACTTTCCATTTATGGTGCAGGGTACCAACAAATTTAACGCAATGTAAAGTAGTTAATTGTAGTAAAGTAAATTTATGAAATAAAGGACTCATGCCCTTTTCAAAATTTATGAAATAAAAACATCAGATACAGTGTATATTTTTTATTACACAAATAATTAGTAAAAAGAACATAACTGATAGTATTTTATAAATGTTTAATTGAAATATGCTGTAAGTAGATGGTGAATTTCTTAACGTCAAGTGAAAACTTATTCGATTTCTTCTCCATCCTTTGTTTGCCGGTTACATATCTTATCATAAAAGGCTTTTTGAGTTGTTTGACTGGCAGTTGTTTTTTGTCCTCTACTTTCTGGCAGTTCATTGGACACTTATCACTAAGTGTCACTAAGTTTTTCTAGTCGGAAAAGGTATGGCTTCAGCTGACTTTTAGCAAGTCTAAAGTGATGGGAAGTCAAACCTTCAATATAATCATAGACCTTCAACACGCCTGGATTCTCTTTTTCACATTCAACCATCTAGTATTTGGAAATAGTAAAATCTACGTTTTCACTTTTAGGGATTTTTGTTCTCAAAGAGTCTAAGAATAAAACGTCTTGTAGAAATTAGTCCACTGCGCTTTGTAATCAACAGAAAAGTTTTCCTCGTGTAATATACTGGTAAATTTGCAGCTTAAACTTGATTCTGCCACCATCTTCGCATATTCTGTAGGTGAGTAAATGCGATCAGTTCATTTTATGTTATTCTTGATAACTCCAAATTACGATCTTTTGTAATTTGTGAAATATTATTAGAAATATGATCATGAAGGAAAGTGTAAACTTCATTTGGATCTCTTTTACCGAAACCTTCATGGTATAAGTGATACTGTGAGTTTTCTATTTTTATATTGTAAATACAGAAAACATAAACCCACAGCTGCCTTAAGTTGCAAACTTCCTGACCAGGTATATGAGGTAGAGGGGATTCTGCATATAATCAAAACAGATACAGGCAATATCATCTTGATTCTTAACACATTTCACTAACCTCCTGTAGTTTATTATAAAATTTCTTTTATTTGTGCTTCACCATCAACAGCAAACACTAACATTACCATGTAGGATTGTGGTATTGGCAGTGTTTAACAATATGGCTGCCCAGCAGCACCAGCGTAGTTGTTTTGAAAGAGGCATGAGTCCAGGACTGATGCCCCTTTCAAAACAAACACAATATTGAATGGCATAGTGTAGCCGTACTGATCATTGGACTGGTGCCCTTTTTATGTAAAATGGTAAATCTAGGCTTATAGAATGCAAAACAACTTATATGTCATTTTCTCAAAAAATGTGACTGATGCCCTTTTCAAAACCACTGATTCAATTATAGACATGCGATTATTTGTTTTTGTTAGAAACGTTTATGTCATGTTTAACAGTATAAATGCAGTAGGCTTATATAGATAAATTTATAATGAAATGTTTTAATTCTATTTAACAAATGAATATTTTGACAGTAAGTAACAACTAAAAACAGCAGAAATAATTTCAAATATTATGTAATGTATACTGAAAAATAAAAAAACTTTCTTAGTGAGATATCTAATGTATGTTTGTTGCTCAGTTAGTCCCCAAAATTTAGGAAAACAATGAAGAAGGTTACCATTAGTAATGATGATGTTGCTGCATAAATTTGCTAATGTTACGTTTTTGACAGTAAGTTCAATTCTTGAACATCGATTTAGTAAACGTTACGCTTTTTTACGTTAGAACATTTTTGAATTTGTTACATTATATTGTCTTTTTTGTCAATTATTGTGCTTTGAAGTTATTTTAAGAGAAAAAACAGGTTTTCTTTCGTAGATATTTTTTAATTGATGGGTCATCAAACAAATGTACTTTCAAACATCTCCAACTTTCTTCTTTGGTTCCTCGGTGTTCCTTCCCACTTACTTTTCACTTTTAATTTTACCTTTACTAAATAATAAGCCGATCCTACATCCAAGACTCTATACTCTGACGTCATTAAACAGCTGCCCAGTTATTTTTTTAATTTGAAAATAATGAATGAACAATTTAAATCGTCTAGCAGTCCACTTATATTTATGTTCAACCTTATGTCGCAAGAAGGAATTCATTATTCAAAGATTATTGTAAACTGCAAAGACCCACATAAGCTTAGGAATAGGATTAAGAGCATTTTCTCTAAATGGATTACTGTACAGGAACCGGTATGTTGCCAAATCTACATTTGCATCTCCCGCAATAATTTAGATATCCGAAAATATTATCATTTAAAATTGTTGGAAATTGCCTAAAACGGCTTCCAATTTCTCTGTCCGTTTTTAGTCTGGAGCACAGCTAGGTATTGGAGAAAAACTGCATGCACATTAAATCTTATAGTGATTATTCTTTTACTGTATTATTTACACGAGTGAATTCTACTTCCGAGAATAGTGAAGCAGACTAAGAACACAAGCAGCTATTCCATTGTTGCTAGTTAATGCGCTATTTGTCATGTATATTCTTCTTCTCGATCCCTGGATACCTTCAACTTCTTTGTGCTTTTACTAATGACAGCCATATGATCTGCAATTCCTTATTGCAGTTCTTGCGATTTACTTAAAATCCACTTATATTCCAAGTCGCCTTTTTCAGATTCCGCGATACCAAATTGCTTCTGCGTCCTTGTTTGCCTCTATCCAAGCGACCATTTTTACTTAGAAGTGTTTTAGCAATTTAAATGCTCCTTCACCGCGGTTACGATCGCTGTACAGGTTAAGCAGGGTGTTGGGGCTGCCTAAATCGCTGCCCCCCATTTTATACGGTATCCCGTCCTCCAACTTCGCTGTTCGGAAGGTCTCCATCTCCGCCAAAGCTACCATGGACTTCAACGTAACACTTGCAAGGAGACCTCACAAAGTGGACCAAGCCGGACCCAGCTGGACCAAAGTTTTAGAGACGTGTTACTTACTCTGCCACTCATCCTTTGTCCTGGCTTGTGACAGCCAAAACCTGACTTTCCAGCTTTCACCCAGAATAGCGGGTTTACTTTTATTTAGTTATAAATAAAATCAAATATTGCATATACATATTTGGAAATATTACTTGTCATTTTATAATATAATCAGTAGTACCTAAATTAAAATTTTAATTCTCTACTTTCAAGCCACTACAGTAATATACATTATTAATAGATTCTAACATAACACAATGTACACTACTTAACGAAATTTACAAACAGGAAAAGTACTCAGAATTGTATGACTGAAGATGATTAAAGGTTTTT
Organism: Magicicada septendecula; assembly: GCA_034769895.1. Lineage (NCBI taxonomy): Eukaryota > Metazoa > Arthropoda > Insecta > Hemiptera > Cicadidae > Magicicada > Magicicada septendecula. The sequence continues at coordinate 408,376,049 of CM068373.1, forward strand.
AGATGTACTTAGCTGTATTATCAAAAAACAGAATATGATACCAAGAAATGAAAAATAAATTGCATTTATCTTTTGTATTGAGTTCTGTGCAGACACTGTACTACCAATAATAAAAACAAACATTGCTTAGTACACGTTATGCAACAGACATACAATATCATACGAAAACAAAACTAACTTTAAAAATTGAATTGAAATAATTGTAACAAATGAAATGTTCTCATGGGAATGAATAAGCTTCATTATAAGCATCACAAATACAAGAGAGTTAATTGCGGAACTATTACAATAGAAAATCTATATAGCGCATCTGGAGGAGTTTAGATAGAAGGGGAAAAAGGTGATGTTCCTGAATGAGTTTACTCTATTTAGTAGCGGTAACAGAAATAATACTCTGGGCACGAATTTCTTGTTCAGTAAAAAGTGAAACACATAGTAATGGATTTCACAGCAGTGCCGGAGGGAGTAAGGAAGAGAGATCGTCCAAGGAAAAGATGATGTGGAAATGCGGAAGGGGATTTGAGAGAGATAAGAGTGGCAAGTATCAGGAGTAACTGAGATAAATGGAAGAGAATCATTGTGCAGGCAGGGTTCTACAGTGGCCGTAATGCCAGATGAGAGAGATAAGCATCACGAGGAAAAACGTGCTGCCAATTTACGACAGCACAGCTAAAATGTGTTTCTTCGTGTGCTTGCAAATTAGTGTTAGTATTCCTGTTAGTATAATATTTACGAGTATAATAAAATTAATTTTTTTAGGTAAATATTACATTATAAAATAATTTACTCGCGCCAAAAAGTATACAGCTCTAATGTCTAGCGAAGACAACAGTTGGATACTGCGGGGACCAACAAACGTGACAATACAAAAAGTCACGTTCTACGTTATATGTCGTGTGGTCCTGCACCCATAGGTGCCGCTGGATTATATGTATATTAAGGTCCCTGGTGTGCATATACATGTATTTGCGATTCCTACCACAAAATGTATTTCTATTTATTATTTTATTTAACTGAAACGATGATCTTTATTCAATTTTAGCTTGAAATTGGTAAGACGCATCTAAAGGGAATGTTATAACTGATTATAAAATCTCCTCTGTGAGCACATTTTCTCCGAATAAAGTACACTATAAAAATGAAATTGTTTACTTAGCTACACGAGTTACTTTACTCTTTCGTTGTTCAATACCGCTCTCCATTAACAATGTAATTAACATCCAACATATTCGTGTTACTGATTTCTAACACATTGGATTCTTTTGTATAAATTTTAAACTTAACACTTTCCAAGTGGTTATAACTACCGTGTTGGCATCATGTGAAATGCAAATTCCCTACAGTCATTTAATTTTGACGTGGCAGTGGACAGTATTTTTTGGGTAGCCAAAAGAATCTTCAAACGTTCGCTGTCGAAGGCTCTAGATCAGTGGTTCTCAACTTTCTTAATATTGCGACCAACCTCAAAGGATATTACATTTTATGGAACCCATAACCTTGGGTGTCTGCATACGGTACGGTCTCCAAACCAACCGATTTACTTATTGCACGAGTTATTCCTGTTGCTATCATCGCTTGAGAGGGACAGGCTATACATACAAGGAAAGAGAGATCAGCGAGAAAACGTAAATATAAAACTAGAAAAGATGCAGTCTTGTAACAAGGCAGATTCCTTGGGAGCAGTAGCCTTGAGGAAAGTGGACATCAATGCTCATCAGAAATTAAAATACGGTTGGATAGAAAGTACTGGGAAGTAGAAAGTATCTCAGAATCTCAGTGGGCACGGACATTTCCACGCATATCTCCATAGGATGGGTAAGCCACCTACGGCCTGTACTGCTCTGGTGAGAATGACACTACGCGATGGGCACCATACCTTTCTAGTCTGCAGTAGGTAGGATCAAAGGGGGATAGAAATGGAAGCAGATTTTGGTCGTCTAACACCGGATATCATAGATGACGTCCTGCTCACGCGGGAAAGCCACTGGGACCGGGTGTTACATTACATCGAGGCAGTGCTACGAGTAAAGAAGGACGAATTAGATAGGAGAACGTCCTAGGTACATTAAATAAAAATACATCATAAGGACGCTATTCGAGCAAAATTCAAGGTCTAGCCTGAAATAATTGACGAACGGTCTCTGACTAGTGATCAAGCAGTATGAGAAGGTGTTTTTAGTTGTTAGTGCAAGAAGGGAGTCTGACATTATTGTCTGTTGCTCCATGTGTCTAAATAACATTGCCAGCTACTCAATAAAACCAGAAAAATACTACTACTATTGTTAGTATTAATATTATTATTGTTACCACGGCAAATTTTCATAACAACAGGTTGGTTTCTGATGTAGTGGATGAGTTACTAGCAAACCAACTTTACCTAGCTCCTCTCCAGATATTCAGAAAAATATATGACAGGTGTAAAAGACGACTAATTTCTGTAATTTCTAAATAAGTTAATTAAGTTTCAATATCTCCATCACTTTGGTTCTTATCCTTGGTATTATGCCTGATGCAGTTATTACAACTGACTTCTCTGTTACTTTGTTGGTTTCCACATCTTTTCTACAATTAAGTCCTTTATATGTGCTAATATTATTCTTGAAATACAGTTCCAAGAAATAAACTTCCAAAAACACAATGAATACCAAGGCTTTGGTTTATATTTTTCGTTGCAAATTTGGCGATTAGATGGTATAGTTGAATAATTATTGACAAATATATTTCTCTTTCCAGTTCACACTAACAGCATAATTCGTATCCCAAGTGCAAAGAATTTCTTCATCATTTCCTTAATCTTTAAATATTCGCCTTATAAACATCATTTATTTTAATAATTAACACTTTCAATAACATTTGCTATAAATTATTTTTAAATCCATATAAACTTTCTTAGGTTTAGTCTAGAAGAAACACATTCATTTAATACAACTGCTGACTAGCGAACTTCTATTCAGCTAATGACTGAATACTAATAAATATTTTAGCTTCTACTAAGCTTACACTAAATAAACATTTATATTTTGCTCGTTCTAATGACAAGTACAGATGAAGTCAAAAGGCTGATCAAATGTGGGTAATAGGAATGCGACTTTCGGTGTTCTTTGTATAGATCACACCGGAATGAGAGGCATCATAAAATTATTGTAACGCTTATCAATATAAAAAATTTCTTTTTTACCAGAACAGTAAAAAATAATAGCTAAAATACATTGTATTTAATTTATAAAGTTCCCTTTTAGAATACTGCTACGGCAATTCGTAACGCTCTCGACTTTTTGAGAGCGTCGTTCTACAAGTTTCTCGGCAGGCCGAGCAGGTGCAGTGTCTCTGTCCTGGCCTTGCACCCAAGTAGCTTCCAGATTATTCGAGCACATGTAGCGAAAAAATTATGCCGGCACGCCACCAAACGAAATGAAAATTATTCTGGAAATTCCGTGGGGTAATATATAAGGGTCTACGGCGGGCTTAGTATTTAGTTACACCTGGCAATATTGTAGTGTCCGGATCAGGTGATTGTTGCGGAAAGTGATTATTGTGTTACAATTAGTGTAGAATTCTAATAGTTCACATTATTTTTGCGTGCTCAAATTTAACTTGAATTTCTGTTTGGCAGTACCTTCGCTGATTTCAAATCTAATTAATTTAATTATCTGAATTTAATTAATTTAATTTCAAATTCAACTTTAATTTAATTATTAAAGCTGGTTATTAGTAACTTCATTGGTGTCCGTATGTTGTTTCCACTGTACAACACGGCGATCCGTGGCACCGTGGTAACAATAGTTTTCTTTCCTGTATTATTGCTGCCTAAGGCAACGTTTTCACGTCACGTTCCTTTATCGTTGTCTTCAATTGTATTCAATGAATTTAACATTATACGAAAATATATCAATCGGTGGAAAAATTAATTAGGCCTGTTTTTGTTTCCGCTAAACACGTATAAATTATTACACCAATAAAAAAGGGAGCTAAATGTGTGTAAGCCCACTGCGACTTTTAATTTTTTTTTCTGAAAAATATATTATCAGAGGCCCAGCGGTAAGCTGTACATTAGTCACCATAAAGAAAGTTACAGAAAAAGCGCCGAGAACATGACGGCTAACTTTTTGTTTTTATGGAATAAGATAAATTGGGTTTCATATTTTTTTCTTCTTTACCCAAGTGTTTTTAATCGACCCATTGAGGTGTTATTTTTTGCAATGATCAGTAAGAAAATATTTTTTATTTTCAACCACGTTCAAGAAAAATTATATATAAAAAATAATAATTTCCTCTACAAGCTAATAAGTATTAGGCCCACATTTTATTACTTTTATCAGGCGATAATCAAATGTCACATTTAATTAAGCAATTAATTTATTAAATTTGTTTTAACCACTGGTCTGTGAAATCGTTTAAATTATAATTTTAGAATTTCGTAAATATTGTTTTTGTATCCCTTGTCGATGTAAAATGTGTGTAGGCCTAATCACATAATTATTGAAAATATAGGAAACAAAATTCTTCTTCCTGAATTTATATTTAAATTCTTGTTAATTCTGAGTCACTTGATTTGTTTTATTTTTCATTTTCTAGTAAATACTGTTTTTGTTATTAAAAAAAATTGAAATGCTGCTTAATTCTGATGTTTTAAAAATATTTTTTGAAAGTGATTTTATAATATTACAGAGACGAGTGGGACAATATAAAAACATACTTTTACTTAAATTTTTAATATTAATTGTGCATTGTTTTGAAAAGATACAGTGTTCTGTAACAGTTTTTGGCAATATCCTGAATCATCGGGGTCTATTTTCCGATGACAAAAATGTAAATTAAATTCCGTTCAAATAACATTAATTTAATTCGCTTTGGTTTTCCATCAAATTCCTATTTTATTTACAATGACGATATCTGTGTTAAAATTAGTTTACTTATCTTCCAATGTTATTTCTTTAATACCAAATTCAAAGTATTTTTAAGGTGCTACAAATTAGAGCAGTATACGAAAATTTTAGAATGAAGGTTATTCATTTAATTACAAAGCATACAGTTAAATTCCATAGTTTTGTAACATTTTGGAAGACAATATTATGAAGAATTTTATTCTACCTATGGGGAGTTTACAAACAGAAAACGTTTGTGACATAAATGTCTCAGCGTACAGTGCAAAAAAGGAAAGGACGACATGCAGTTCTTCGCTGCAATAACCGTATATAATTGTGTGAAAATAATACGTAGGCCGTTATTTTGTACAGAATCATATACGTGGATTATAACTGTTAAATACGATCAAGTTAAGAAGTTTGAAATGAATATAAGTTCTTAAGCTATTGTAACGTCACAGAACGTTCCATAAAGGAAAATAATTGCAAAGTAAATTATCATAAGAGGAAGGTGAGATGAACAGTATCGAACCCAAGTAATCCAAAAAAATTTTGTAATGTTGTCCGATAATTTTATTAACATCATTAACATGAAAAAACGACCAAGACTCAAACCCCATATACTGTTTAAGTGAAGAACAGTGTAAAACTGATAATGTACTATAAGAGAAACAGATAATCTCAGAAATGACCAAAATGAGGTCATGACATATTAAGAAATGTAAATCTGAATAGGATATAAAAAATTATTTATTGTGAATTAATGGACAAGATCTATTATTATACTTTGTAATATAAATAAAATAAATGTATTAAATGATTTGAACACATCATTAAAAAGGATGTAAGTTGAAATAAAAAATATATAAATGTTATGACAAAAAACCAAGGTTTTGGAGTTGAGACCAATCACTCAGATTTTATGTGAAAATTAATTATTATAGAAATAATACAAAAACTATATGTAAATGTCCATTAGACAAAGACAAACAAATTACTTTAAATAGAGAAAGCTGTAAATTGATTAGAAGTCAATTAAAATAATTAAAAACTGTGTTAATCTGAAAACATGTGATGAACATATAAAATTGTAATATTTATGAATTTAATGTTATCAAAATGCAACAAAATTGTATTTTAAAGTTGAAACACAAAATGTAGTAATTATACTTATATATATGACCACCTAAAACACTTTAACAGTCAAGTTGTGAAACTATTTACCTGTACCATACTAGGCTGAGGCCAAAAAACAATCACAAAAATAGTCATATTTGACAGAATAATTGTAGAATATTAGAAAAAATAAAGGAAAAAGGTACAATCCTATAATGTACAATGGAAACATACTTGCTCAATTGAAGACAAGCTTAATTCATAGAGAATTTTTAAATATAAAAGTGGAAATTGTCACACCAAGAAAATAACTCATCTGTGCAAAACAGTGAGATGCTAAGTAATATTACAAAAAAAAAATAAAATTTATTAGGGTAAACCAGGTATTCCCAAAGATAAACAATATAACAAACTCTAAGTGAATACCCAAAAAATTCCATATATAATACCGAAAAAGACAAAATTACAATAAAATCCAGTGACAAAAATCTAGGCCATATCTAATGCCTACACAAGAATGAACTTATTTATATGTTATATGTTTTAATATTTGCTCATTTTGTTATGTAAAGATAATTATGTTATGTATTAATGTTATAGCAAGAACCAAGCAACTTCATAACATTTTAATAATTAGAAAATTAGAATTTTGTGCAAACACTACAAGGTAAGAATTGAATTTTATGTTAATTTATTAGACTTAATTTGTTCAAAACCAATCGTGAATGGTATCCAGTTGAAAGCAGAGAATCCAAAAATAATAATGGCATGCAGATTGTAAGTAGTTCTGTAAAATTGTTTGACAAATACCAGAATAATTTCAGTAATATCCTTTAGTATGAAGAATAAGAAGTTTTTGTTCTAAAGCTTCTACGGAAGTCAAATTTGTTCTATGATGTTCTATTTGCATATTCTCGAACGTTCCAGAAGAAAATGTTTCTCAAAAATACCGGAAGTTCATGTTTAAAAATTAAAACATTGACCCTTACAGAGTATAAAAGGAAGATGAAATTTGACACAAAAAACACTTTATGCTTTGAATCCACAAGAGACACATCACCTACGAATCCGATCATCTCGTCCAAGGCGAAGTCGAAGAACAAGAATTCAACCCGAGAACACAGAAAGGCTTTTTCCCGTACATGACAAAAGACTGACTTAACCTATATAAGGAGTATATCGCTAAGCGCTAACGTGTTGTTGAATAGAGGAGCAACACGCCATATTTAATAGAAACGCACAAAACGCAGACAGCCAGATATCCAGCGGCCCTGAAAAGGACCGATTTTAATAGAGAAAATCTATTTTGCTGGTATTTGCTAAGATAAACCGACTTTGACAAAATTCTCAAAACATATTACTGACAAGCCTTCTACATTGAGTTTGGAACTAGCACTGAGACGGCAGAATAGAGAAACCACGCAGTCAGCTGTTCGCCGCCGCCAGAATTCAAAGCATAGAAACAGTACGAATTTTATTTCAATTGTGCGGAGTTTTAAAACCGTAATTCGACTTATAAATAGTTACCAGTGCGTGAGGAACGTAAACACGAAGAGGCGCAAGATTGAAATCGTCCCCAAGAACAGTGTCCAGTGAAGGAAATACTTACCCACCGGAACGTGAGTTGTTCAAAAGTTAAAATCATTTTTACCTGGTATCCTTGTCACACAGTTGTACTACACATGTCAAACACCTTCAAACCACACAATTTTTGTAATCATCCCACTGATTTGTCTTGATAGTTCAAAGGAGTCACGTCCTGAGTATAAAGTTTTTTCATACCTTAAATTCATGCTATTCAACTGAGCAATAAAATTTTTAGCAGCCGGTGATTAATAAAAAACTTGTCAATAACTTTTTTGTAACTCTGCAATTTTGTTTAATTTGAGTTTTAGTCCTTCAGACGATTTTTATGAAAAGAAAGATCATTAAACATACGTTATTTGCAATTCAAATTGTCTTGTTCACATTTTTTTCTATAGTTAATTTAATAACTAAAAAATCAATTTTTAATAATAACAATTTCTTGGAACAAATATCCAAGTGGCGCCCACATACACATCTTAGCATAAGTTGTGTTTGCAGGACAACATCGTCGCAGAGAAACCAGCAGTTAGTAAGTATTAAAAGTGCGCGGAGTGTAACACCCGACATCACAACACAACACAACACACAATATCTTTTGGTTATACTATTAATAATTTTGCTCAGGTTCTCCAAACAAACATTAATCTATAGAGAAATTCAACATATCAGTATTATATAAAATAAACTAATATTAATGTTGTTAAAATTCACTCCGTGGCTGTTTGGCCGTAGTCTATTCTTTTTAACTGAAAAAGACGTTTCGACAGTACCATCATCAGTGTAAAATTCGAGCTTTGCTGTTGTTAAGGCTAGACAGCTTAATCTGATTATAACTTTACGGTTTACAATAAATGTTACGTAAGCCAAACTATAAATTTTATGGATTTAATAATATACAAAAGACTATATAGAAGATTTAAAGTCGTATTTTTGCTTGTACAACAACAAACATGTAAGACCATATGCAGATCTTATTTAATAACAGACACAGAGTAGACAACATAAACCGGAATTCATAATTGTTTAAAGTCTTCAACAAAAGTATATCATGTTTCCGGGGATAACCAAAACAATCCAACACAACTAAATAGTCCACTATATTGGAACTGGAAGAAATATAAAAAATTACGTCTGCCAACATGATTTTTAATCACTCTTCACTTTGGACTGAAAATGGTCACACGTTTGAGCAAAATTGACACAATCTTTAGATTTTTGTTAACTATGTTGTTTAGCTAAACTGAATGCAGTCAGTTAATGTAGCACTACGTAAAATGCTTATAACGAAGTTGTTTAAAATAATACTGGAAATTAAGCATTCATTTAACTAGTACTGAATACAAATTGAGGTTGAGCAAGTTTTTAGACAAACGTCGTTTTGGCTGTAATTGGATATTGTAGAACGTTAATTACAAAGACTTCATCTTGGTAAAAAATAATAAGACCGCTAGCTCTATTGTTATTCTGGCCTGGAAGAAAATAATAGTTTCATGAAAGATGAAATTATATTCTAGGCGCAGAAGACATTATTCTCTCTTACAAAATAATTTTTTCCACTATATAGTTTTCCTTATAAATGTTGAAAATAATGCTTTTAAAATCTTTAAAACAGAAATGTTTCATTATATTCACATGGTTTGATTGTTCTTAATCTGATCTTCCAAAAACTGTTACGAAATCTTAACTATTATTAAAAGTGTTTTTGGAGGAAAATCTCTTTTCATGTTAAACAACAAAAATAATTTCTGATTTTTTAATATGTTTTGAGGTTTCTATACATATGGCACAACTATACCGACAAGTCGGCTACATTGCCCTCATTGTCCAATTGTAATGTCTGTCCTTTCCACACTGCAAGAGTGAAGTAAGATTTTTTCTAACAGGAATTTAAAATTGCAAATAGAATTTAATATGGTATATCTGAATATTTACTAACGTGTATACTGAATAGACAATGAAATAGAATGTCCTGTCCATAGGTCTCCTGACTTTATGATCATATACAGAATCTTCTAAATAACGTGTAGAAGTTAAAAGAGGTTTACGAATATGTAGCGTTGCTTTTGTACTGTACTTGTAAAATGTATACCTAGACTACAATTTGTAGCGCAGCCTAAAAAAATTAAGCTTTCTATAGGCTATAGACGCAGTACCTTAACGTTATATTAGCGTATCATTGAGGTAGAGACATCCTTTATTTGGAATAGATCTTGCCTAAAGATTAATTTTGTTAGAAGTTGAAAGATACAGTTGTTAGATAGGATCTACAGTTTCCTATTATGTCCATACTCATGTAACAAATTGAGTACAACATACGTTCGGCAGATAAGTTTGACAAAATGTATCATATTTTGTTACGACTGAATTGGGTATAAAATTTGAATCGCCTAAAACAAATAATCTCCAACTGTCATTGTGTACATTTACAGTATGCAACGGACTCTTATGTCTTAACCAAAATATTATTTTAATTAATATGTGTAAATACGGAAGAATTCACGAAGTTTATTAAATACAACAGTGTAAGTAATTGAGTTTGCTGAAAAAGAAAAAAATTATGAATTAAACTATGGACAGAATACTTTACTCAGATCATCCATAACAAAGAAAACGCAGAGTGTAACAATAGTTAAATATATTAGTAAAAAATGTACATATTGTCATTACAAAAAATAAAGTAGAAGGAGAAATGAAGGAGTTGTAACAAACAGATGCAAGGGTAAGGATAATACTGATAACAAATTACTGAAATGTGGGTCAACATGTGATTATACGATAATCTCTAGATCATAAGCCAAAGTATAACAATTAGTGCTACTACAATGAAATGCCAATTAGTAGGCCCAGTGGACAGCGAATATGTAGAGCCGGTAATAGAAGTTGGTTATTAATTTTGATAGTATGATATACGCGAGTTAATGCTCACGCTATGACCTTATATCGCATCCTTCAGTCCATTGATTTTTATACTAACATATTCCTTTGTTTACTAATCTATTACTTTTCTACCCATTACTTCTTTCATCTCTGTTCCCGAAGTGTTTTCTGGTCTTTCCACCTTTCTTCTCTTCGGTGGTGTCTATTCCAATACCTTCTTTAGGTACCTACTTCCAGACATTAGGCCTCTTTAAACATATCCAAACGTTTTCAAGGCTTTTAATTCTATTTTCTCTATTATACCAATACCGATTTCACATTTCTTCACTTATGTCTGAGATTCTAGCTCTATCAAACCTACCCATTCTACAATATCGTCTACAAAAGTTCGTTTCGTGCGCTTTCATACTGACCTATTTCTTTGATTAATTTACCACCTATTGGTACCATTGCTTGCTATACTTTCTATAATGGCTTTATAAATTGTTACGTTGTTGTTTTCGCAACGTTTTCGTTCCACATGATACCGTTTAATTCACATGTGCTGCTGTATTCTATTTATAATTTTATTCGAATTTGACTATTTAGGGTAATAATAATTACATGTATAGCAAGACAACTAATCTGCCAAATAAGAAATGCAGTCCACATTATCTAGAATAACGTTATCTAGAGTAACAAAATTCTAACCCTGTGTAGAAGAACACGAAGACACTTTGTATGAACTGTACGTCTTCAATTTTATCCAATTATTTCCAGATGTTTCGAGTGCAATGTAATACAATGTACTTTTGCATTTACCTATATCAAACCGATTGAGATAAATCGCCAATTGAGCGCTGCCATCATTGGCTTTTAAAATAAATGGAACTTATAATGAAGAATAAAGATTTCCCATTGCTTCCATTTTTTGAAATATTTCTATGTCGTCATCGGTTGCTTTTTACATTATGCCTCTCAAAGTAAACAGTTTTACACGCTTCTTGCTGTTGTCTTTTTTGTTAAGGAAATCAAGCCGTTTTTTTTTCAATAGTATATTTCAAATGATAATTAAAGTTTCACTCTAATGGGGTTATAGTAGAAAGGCATTAGGGAATACTGTCGGGAATAATTTAATTACTTTACACAATTCTCAAGTAATTTCCAGGGCAAAGATTCAAAGAAGAATAGTAAATAACCCTTGGGAGACATTTTCTCTTTAAGTCAACACATTACATGCCCAGTACTATAATGTCAGCGCCAGAGCTATTAAGTATTTGAATGCAAAATTCCCTGTTTTTGTGTTAAAAATTTTGTATAAATTTTACTAATTTTACTTTTTGTTTATGACCGTGACTCTAATATAACAACCACGTCCGTGAATATTTTATAAATTAAACTATTATGCTTAAGTGTGACAACCGTAGATTTTTAAAGTTTACACAAATATCTTATGGATTCCATCCATTTTGTATTCCGCTCATGATACCAAAATATATCTAACTACTTATGCTTTTTGTATAATATATTATATATTGTTACGACGGTCTAACTGATCGTCGTATGGTACAGTGGAAAACAAAATACAAGACACCAATGAAATCACTAATAACCAGCTAAAATTATTGCAATTAATAATTTGTAATCAATAAGATAGTCTCTAACAACAATTCAAGTAAACATTGTGCACACGCAATAATAATGTCATCTATAAAGAATTCCGAACTAATTATAGCACACAACCACTTCGCTACAAACACTTGATCCGCGCTAAATAAATTGCTCAACACCACCGACTGACAAGCCGGCTGCTATGGCTTCTTTTAAGTAACGCACACCTTCTAGAAATTTTCTATCCTCACTTCACGCCACTTAATGCATATCTCAAGTGTTCTTGAATACACTGGAGTTGCTTGTCAGCGACCTTGACTGAGGAACACCTGTCTCAGACAATGTAGGGTGGTGGATAATGTTCTAGGCTGTTCAATAGGATTTCGTTACAACATAATACTATAAACAATTTGAAACATCTATATTTTTAAAAATTAAATACTGATAAAAAGTGGAAGTCTCCAAAGTAAAATTCAAAAATACAGAGTATTTTCTAAATCTGGAGGAACCGATGTAATGTAGAGAGTTTATAATATCGCTGCGTGGAGCATCCATGTAAAGATACAAATTGCAGGTTATTTCTGGTGTGTGGTTAGGTATAATGTTGGTACACATTTCACTTTAGGAAGCAGGAATTCAGGATGTCGCTAACAGAGTATTGTATATTTCTCTGTGTGTGTGTGTGTGTGTGTGTGCGCGCGCGCGTGTGTGTGTGTGTTAAAATCATCAGTTGCTGCCTCTAGATATCTATTGTCGAACTATAACTATTGAACCTACAAATTTTCTTCTAAACATCTTTGTCTAATTTCTGTATAAAATTCCATTGCTCTATTTCCCTAGCGTGCTCTAAATGTCCCCGATTCGCTTGGTGTGCAGCCCAGGAATTGCCTTGTTAACCATTTGTAGCCAGTTCTTCTCTCCTGACCAATGGTGTCCATCTCTCTGCGATTTATGCTCTCAGTATGCTTTTGGGTAGAAGTTCTCGTTGTCTTTCAAACTCTTTCTTTAATTCCCTATAAATATTTGAAGTTCTTCTTGTTCACCTCTAAAATTATGTAAGCTTCACAAACTTTTATTCTAGCCTTAATTTTATTGCCTATACCTAACAGTTGTAATATTTTAATATTACATAATTACATTATGAACTTTTAATGTATTATTTGTTACTGGTTTGCCTGATATCTGTTTTTATTGCGTTGGTGTAAGATTTCATCTCACTAGAGGCCACTTAATGGACTCGTTATCTGTCTGTCTTTACGATTATTGCCAGTCTTTACCCAGTATACGTGAAAACCAATGCCAGTATTAATAGAAAAATGAGTTTCATTAACAAATATTAAATTTTAGTGAGTAGATTGTATTATAGAAGATACAAAGTTATTTAATATTAAGTGCAGTAATTAAATAACTTCGGGACATTAGGAACAATGCGTAGTAGCAGTAACTCGTATCAATAGATCTGACACTCGTACCGACATCGTCCCCAATACGCTTTAATTAAACAGATGTGGTTTGACTGAAGTCCGTGTGTTGGAATCGCAATGTCGCTTACAGATGTGACTACATGTTATTACTCCTAGCAGGCAGTTTCTCTAAGTATTCCATTTAATAGTTCTATGACATCTGCTACATTAGGCATTTATATCGTAAAATTGATTCATATTGTATCATCTTTTAGTGGTCACATATAAATAACTCACAGTCGACAACTTCATTAACTTTTTGATTTGATTTCGTAAAAGTATGATGCTCGTTTACAGCAATATGTACATATGTTTATGTGCGTGTGTGTGTGTGTTGAGCGAAATAAATTAATATAAGCAATATATATTTTATTTAATCTAATGAGATCAGTAGATTTATTTATTAAATACTGGTATTACGTGAAGGAGAAAGTAAGAACAAATCGTTTACTGAAAATAATGTTGCGGTCACCAAGTGAAGTAAGGAAGCATGTTGTGATGTCTACCGGAAGTAACACTTGCTTGTGTTCTATACTAGCTGTCTTCACTGCAAGCTTCAAAGGTGTAATTGGTGTTAATCTGATAGTCGTTAATTTTTGAGAAGTGTTTGAACTCAGGTGGGGATTCATTAATTCCACTATAAAACGAACGCTTCTGTTTAGACAAATGTTTAACTGAAACGTATATGGGAAACGCAATATCAATTCCTGTGGTCACAACAGGACTTAAACAGGTTGGACAGGGCCGGAAAGTGTTCTGAACATTGCGTGTCGGTAAAAATTGTTTAAACCAAAGATTCGTCTTCTTCAATACAGTAAACTTTATGCATCTTGAGAGCCTCAGTTACGTAACAGAATCAATTAGATTTGGAATGTTCTCAGAGTAGTAATTCATAATAAGTATAATCGTAAGAGTTTTGTTTCCTGCGTAAAATAATAATGTACTCAGGAACGTTACTGCTCTAACCTCCTCTTCTAAGAGGATTTCGATTTCGATTTTTACTGATCTTTCTAGCCAGAGTATACTTAAAGGATCGTGACATCTACAGACTCATAAAGCAAAGATATCTTCTTAGTAGTTTCGTATCAATCAAAATTGAGGATAACAATTTTATTAAAATTATTTTAACAGACTTTCCATAATTGTAAGAACTACTTCCCGTGGTATCAAGCCGTGGTCTTCTGTTGCTTAGCACAGACGTTCCAACCTCGCCAATGGACGCACTGACAGACACCGTGTCAGTAAAAGTTAAGTCCTTCTGACATAAAAATAACCTCTAATGGCGTGGTTGAAATGTGTGTGCTAAACAAAAGAACACCACGGCCTGATTGCCCGTGAAGTAGTTTATATAATTATAACGGCCGCTGTGAAAGCTTAAGAAATCAATTGAGACTTTTCTGTAACTAACAAAACTCTTCTAATACGTATGCTTACTGACTCTATCCTCAAATATATAATTTTAGAATGCTACATCGGTGGCGAGTTGAATATAAGACAACAGTTTTACAAAGTATTATGTCTTATATAAGTTCGTACACAATAAAAAGTAGTTACTACTTGTTGCTATGTCAGCGCCCTCTTGAATGGTGTTATGAGATGGACTTATATAAAGCTCTTTAGTGTAGGAGTGTCAGCAGCGATATCGCATCACATTTGATTAACATAATGGAACATAATAATTTAAGCAGCTCGTAGACTTCAGGCTGTAGGGTATAGTTCTGTGCAGTTCACACCCCAAACACAAAACAAACAGCTACAGTGGTGTATTGTTCTTAATCGTATTCGGTGATAGATAAATAGTTTTTTTTATACTTAATTGTACTAAAGTATTAGACGCCTACCCATGTTTTCTCATCATAGTAATATACTTTACTTATGACTTGCACATTTGAGCCGGCAGAACTAAATTTTCTATCATATGTTAACTTACACCTTTTGAATAAAACACGCCTAAATTTGATAGAAAAAAAATAACTTTAAGTATATTCCCGACATAAATTGTAGCCTGAAAGATCAAATCTACAAAACGTGTTATTACATGAAAAATAAAGTATAGTATCATAGCATTTGATTCTCACTAAAATGTGTGGAAGAATCACGGTATGTACAATCAGAGTTAATCGTTTACAAATAATATTACTAGCCATGAAATCTGGACGTCATGGTCTTTCTGTCGATGTTTGCAGGGAGGTCGTAAATTTTTGCAGCGGGGTAATTGTGGCCCCTTAATTACTACATTGCATTTGATAAGAAATCATATTGCACTAGAACACCAACAAGTCGCTTACGTTATTAGTTATTCAAATTTTTATGAAACAATATAAATAGCATAATTTAGTAATAATTATTTTAATTGGAAAATGGTTTCTTTTCCTTGTAAATCTAAGGAAATTATATAAAAGGTGTGCTAATTAGGAAAGTCGGAACTTTGCTTGCCTGACGTATGAACATTTTTAAGAATGAACTGAAACTCAGACGAACCCAACTTTTACCCTCAGCAAGCAAAATACATCTAAAAGCTTTGATATGACTGCTGTAACAAGTACGCAAAATCAGCAGATTTCGTAACTCCTACTCAAAAGCGTATCCCATTATAGATCAGTGCTCGTGTATTCTTAGAAAGACAAAGTGTAACCTTGTATTCATGTGCCTACTAATATATTTAGAAATAATATTAAGTTTTATTAAAATAAAAATAAAATTACTAACAACTTACACTTTATTGCGTACATTTCGAAAAATATGTAATAAATAATATTTTATATCTTTAAACAAGAATTTTCTTTTGATTTTTCAATGATTAAATAATTTCATTAAATTTATCTAATGATTTATTTATACATTACACTTCCGATGATGAGGGTAATTTTAAACTGTCGAAACATTGTAAAAAACAACTAATAATATATACTTGTTTCAAATCTATGAAGTATTATCCATTATTAATTTGATTAAACTGAATATTTTAATTGAACATGAATCCTTTTAGTTAATGAATGCAAAAACTTTTATAATTATTTTGATTTTAAACGAAATTTAAATGTTTATGAAATGCTTTGGCATCTAAAAGGACGTGGTTACAAAACGAGTAATAAATGTCTTTCTATTTTTACCGCCGAACTAAAATATCTAGTTATGTTACTTAATCAGGGCTGTAATATTATAAACAAAAATGTTCATCGTTAACAATGTTAATTATAAAATAAATTAATAAAGGTACTATTTACGTTTATATTTTGAAAAATTATACTTTTTGTTGTTACTACTGCATACTTTGTTATGCTTAATAACCGACAGCATGTATGTGTAATTTTATATACAAATTAAATAACTGTTTTAAAGAAGTTTGTTTTCTTTTACTGTAGTTTCCTAAAGCACAAGTGCAATGGTAGGAATATAATGTTTTAACAAGTGTTCTGAACTTGATGTTAAAACATTTTACGCAGTTCTTATATAACACATTCACAACGTGGAAAATTTAGTTTTAGCTGATAATAATAGACGTACGGTAATTCAATATTGTTGCAAATCAATGTGTAAAAACTTAATACATTGGAAACACATTGTGTAACTCAGCAATACACCTAAGTTTAATTTAAATGTAGAAACTTAAAACGTCTTAATACATTATTAAATAAATTTATTTTGTAAAAATATTAAGGCTAAGAAGAAAATGTTCTGTTCATACGTCTCCTTTGCCTAGACTGATTAGTCCAATAACAATTAAAATGTGTGTCTCTTTCATCATAAGAAACTTAGATTTAAAATCTTCGATTTTTAGTTGCCTCTGTCAGATGTAATGGAAGTGTAGGGTTTAAATTAAAAGTTACTGTAATATAAGGGTAACTAAAGGCGGAACAGGCAGTACCTGGCTTATGCCGTGATATGAAGATGATGATAAGTGTAACTTCGCTCATAATTGTAGAATGAGTGCGCAGTCAATGGCGTACAGGTAGATATAGATATTCGCGCGCGCACACACACATACTTTCCTGTACATAGCCAGGTGTTACTTTCAATTACAGCTTTGAACCCAACCTCAGCATGGTTAAATTCCTTTTGCAGTTTTCCACCTTAAACATTAAACACATAGTTTTTAGAAGAGAAAGTACTATAAAAATAAAACTAATTTTAATATAAATTTCTTCTGGTCAAAACAAACAAAAGACAGCTATTTAATAGAATATATGTTCTATATGAAACAACAGTAAAATGATGGTAATTTTAAAAAACACTGCGAACCGGGGATGAACAACTAGTGGAAATTACTTAACTGCTTACCTTTATAAAGTTATTATGACCTCTGGAGCCTAAACCTTTATTACCCGAAGAACTACGTACCTAAAGTTATAACAAAATACTCTATTAATTTATTATAATACTAATTATTATTTAATATTTATTTTTTTAATTATACTGTTAGTAACATTTAGTCACTTTTAAATTGTTTGAACGTTGTATTTTCTAATTTTACATTATAAAATTTTACATGGGTCTGTAAGCTGTTTCTTAAACGTAAACTCTTTATATTCATACATCTTTTGAGTTTGAATTATGTTTTTACAAAATTCCGCCGAACATTGGTAACTTACGAAAGGCGTTCTCGTAACTTTGACAATTCTATCTGTAATAAAAACATGTACGTACACTTCATTTAGTAGGTTCCACTATAATATTATAATTTAGAATACGATACCAAAGCGAGAAAACTAAATCGGCTGAAAACTCTGTACATACAAACAAGATTTGTTTTCAACGAACATTGCTTAATTGAATCTGCGCGTACTATACATTTTTCTATTCCCTATGCCAATCTGTCTAACAGTAATTTCACTTTGCTTTTAGTTCTTATCGCCTAGTCTGACTATTCCTTTCGTAACGCATGTAATGTATGATTAGTACCCTTCAAATTAGATTTTGAAAAGTAATTAATTCGAGCTATGTACTATAATAGTAGAATATAAAGTGATTATGCCCTATGTATTATTAAAGAATACCTGACACACACGCACACACAGACACACACACACACACAATCACAATATGCAACTAACTTTGTTAAGAGCTACAGCAGAATAAAGGGACGGGTATTGTGATTTATGATTTTGTGAAAAAAATTAAAATTAAGTTTCAAAAATCTTTTCATGAAAAGAACAAATTTAATTTGTTAATTTGTCTGTTTATCACCAAAATGGTATTAATGTTAACTAAAATACATACGTTTTCAAGCTTTAATGTATTTCATACTTTGAAATAATTAATATTTCATGACTCAAAATTGGTAATGTACTGAAAATTAAAAAGTTGTCATATAGAAACAATGGTAGCCACAGTCTTCTTTCACATGGCCCTAGTTTCATAGCATGTGATTTACAGCAACTATTAGTTAACAGTGATCTGTTACGTGAAGAAATTCACAAATTTTGTTCTCTCTTATGCCAGTACCATATGATAACCATGCATTTGTTCTCGCTTTGGTTACCATGCTATTAGCGTGCGTGCACTAGTATCTTGAATATTTCGATTTCCCTTATAAGATGCCAACAGCTACCAACGCTATGTCTTTCACTGCAGCTGATCACCATGAGCTCAGACACTTGCATATGTGGTATCGCAAGCAGTAATCACCAGAATGCCGTTGAATACGAGGATTTACTACACGCGTACAATCACACTCGCGAGGACACGTATACATTCACATTATGAAGAATACATACAGATCGCACGTAAAAACAAATCGCACCAAAAAATACTAAACGATAGAGACAGAACATATCATTATTAATATAATTTGTGCATAGTTAAATATAAGCATTCGTTTAATACTTTTTTAACAAACTAGTTAACTAATTATATTATAATTAAAAGTGTTTGTTCTTATTATTGTGTGGCTTCAATAATTGGTTACTCAGACAAAGACATTTTTAAAATATTTCAAGGAGTTATGTATTGTAATATTCATTATATCGCCGGAGTATGTAAAATTATACACTCATAAGAGGGATATATGTTACTTTATCATTTAGAAGCGCATGCCTGGCAGACTTTTATCTCTGAGTGTCATTGAGTGCTCTTATGTCTCTCCATCCGTTCTATGCATTTTGCTTTTTATCCACTTCGATATTTGTAGGATAATATTTACACGTCATACCCAATTTTGTCATACCAATTTCGGTTTTACAGTAGCGTGTGTATCTCGAGCATAAAATTCGGAATTTATTTAAGTAATTTCAATCTCACTTCAGTTTTACCTTTAAAATCAGTCGGCACTATTCATTACTAGAATATATTTTAAGTAAGTTTGATACGTAATTATGACTTTCTTTACTGCACAATGGTTTTATTTTTGCAGAGTGGTGATTGAACGTGTATCAGCGAAACCAAAGTGATACAGTGAAACTAGGTAAATTTGATCTCTCTCTCTCTCTCTCTCTCTCTCTCTCTCTCTCTCTCTCTCTCTCTCTCTCTCTCTCTCTCTCTCTCTCTCTCTCTCACACACACACACACACACAGACACACACTCACACACAGACACACAACACACGCGCGCGCGCGCAGTGCGTTTGAATGGATATTCTGTACGTGGTAAGGATGCACGCATACATATATGGCACTCTGTACGTATACTCTTACATTCGCAGTGGTACACGTATGAATATTTGGTGGTAGGTGAGATTTTTAGTTAACACGAAGTAAAATTATTTTCAGCTTAATTTAAAAAGTAAAATGCCTTTAATCTCCCTGACAGGTAGTAACATTTGATACGTAATCATCATCATCTTCTTAACGGTTTTAGGCTTTAGCGGCCTGTTCCTATTCCACAGTCCACCTTTTCTTAGGTCTACCAACTCCTCTCTGCCTCTAGAGTTGTAAACGGTTGCCATCTTTCGCAAGTTATTTAAACAATTTGAATGAAAAAAAACTATAAAACTACAATGTTAGCAAACTTGACAAATGTGATACTTATGTATAGGACTTATATAACGATGCCCTATTATTTATAAAGGAATATTAACCATTAAGAAGAGAAATGCGTCTTATCCCCTCCTACCTTTTTACACGGAGATTCTGCATACATAGATGCCATTATCTAAGAAACTGCTAAGAGTAATGTAAAGGCGTTTTTTTGCTCTCGTTCATCTAAAGTAGTAACTGGTAGACTATAGTAAAATAATTTTGTTTCGGGGAAAATAATTTAAAAATAAATATTAATCTTTATATGTAAAACGCCAAAATTATTTTCATAAATATTTTCTTATATGTACTAGTATTCTTTACATAGATACGAGTTTTCTTTTAGATAGAGTTAAAAATGTTTCCTAAAACTTTTAATTGCTAGCTAAAAGCGTAAGATGTCTACCTTTACTAAAAAAATAACTTGCAGAAAAAGCTATCTTACAGAAACTTAACTTACAGAGAAAATGAACTATGGTATATTTTGTTTAATATGCACCAGGGCACCAGTCCAAAGCTGAGCAGAAGTGTTTTCAACTTCACTCTTCTTTTCAGCAATTTTTTTTTACTTTGGTCGTTTTTTCAAAGTTCCTTTTGCCTCTCTAAGAAACTATTGTTCAGCCATAAGTTTTAGGGTCATAATTTGGTACTTCGCTGATTTGATACTCAGTCTTTTCTAAACTTATAAATTTTCAAGAGGTCACTCACTGAAGCACATTACACGACCTCTCACAGCTAAATTAAAATTTAGAAATTTAACAGAGATTGCTAAGTAAATGGTAATATTTTTCCTACACTGCTATAAGGCTTTTGTGTCATTCATTTAGTGGATTAGTTGAATGGGTCTGTCAAAGCGTCATATTGGACGAAGTCTTCATCGTTGTACAGTTATTATAACTAGAATAATTGAAAAGAGCTTATGATTGTTCAACACGTTTAAATAGAACTAAACAAAAATTAAATGTTCCAAAATCTATCTCTGATTTGTTGAAAATACATAATAAGAGAAAGAGTTAAGTTACTAAAAAATAGTGTTAAGTGTTAAATGTTTAAATTTTATTTAGTTAAAATAAATAGGCTATTTTAGGTTACAACGAGATTTCTGTTACATATTTTCTTAAGCAAAACTATGTTAATAACTTTTTAAAACAATAAAAGTATTCATTTTTGTTAAAAAATGTAAACGCATACTTTAATATATAAAAGTCGTTTAAAACAACTAGTCTTATTAAATGTTGATTCTTAGAGTATTCAAGCATATTCTTTTGTAAGTAATTTACTGTAGTTTTTAGGCGTATTTTTGTGTAAAATTTTTGGTTTCAATGTAGCTGTCCTATGGTATTTCCTGTTACTACTAAGGTTAGCTATACTTTTTAATTAGGGGTATTTGTAGATACCAAAAGTAAAGTCATATTATTACTAATGTTTTCCGTTTTTCAAATTAACATTCTTCTGTGAAGCTTTATAGACATATTCTGATCAAGAGGTATAAAAAGAAAAAAACTTGATTCCCGTTTCATCGCAGACCACAGGTTAATTCTAAATCTAATTACCTATGGAAAATAATCGTTTACAATGAAACAATTTTTTTAAATCAAATTACATAACAACTTTGCTAGTTACATAGAATTTCTAAATACAAAGTGTTAGTGGTATTCTGTGTGTATAAATAAATAAAACTTTAAAAATGAAATTTTTACATTAACTTGAACGTTTTGACCAATGTGTAGAAACGATGGCTCATCCAGACGTTAATATGTAAATATAACAATATTCAGACTTGGGTTTCGTTTCTGTTTACGTGTAATCCTTCGGTCTGAGTGCTTTTACATTTGTATCATAGAGAGAAAAAGGTAATCTCATTGCGCTGTGGTTGTACGGAACTTGTACTGGTATATGGTGATTTGAAATAGGTGGTCATATAGATTAATGCTAAATCTCCCACACTTAATAACATGTTGCCTGCTAGATTAGATGTGGTAGAATTTTGTCCCTAATTAGAAATGTGTTTCCCCCTATAGCATTTTCAAAGACAATTATAGGCGTGATATTTTAACTTGACAGAAACATAATTTTAAAAAGTTACAATAATTTCAATTTTGGAAAATATGATTTCTTGTAACATTTCAGAACATATCAACAATTTAACAAGTGTTTCTTATCTTAATAATACTATAACTAACGCTTTCTTATTTTTAGCCGTGAAATATGCAAATATTGCAATAAAAATGTCTTCAATTAACAGTGTCTTAACATATTATTACGACAGTCTCACTGATCGTCGTACGGTACAGTGGAAAACAAAATACAAGACGCCAATGAATCACTAATAACCAGCTGTAATTATCACAATTACTAATTTGTAATCAACAAGATATTCTCTTACAACAATTAAAGTAAAAATTGTCCACACGCAATGTCAACAACAAAGAATTCCGCACAAATTAAACACAACAACGCTTCGCTACAAACACTCGATCCGGGCTAAAGAAATTTCTCAACACCTTGGAACTCATAAGCCGGCTGCTGTGGCTTTTATATGTAGCGCGGAGGTCCAGTATGGGTTTTCCTCCTCACTCACGCCGGCTTAACGCGTATCTCAAATGTTCTTGAATACACTAGAACCTACTTGAGAGCGGCCTTCAATGGGACAACACCTTCCAACTCTGGACGGGGGATGGCGGAGAGTAGAGAATGCTCTGGGCTGTCGATAGGGTTCTCGTTACAATATATAACTTCCAGAATTGTAGATGATACATTACTGGTATAATTTTTAAATATGTCTATAATAGACGACATAAAAATAGATACAAATTTAGATTCAAATGAATCTAATCAAACTATTTTTTACAGTGTTATTTGTTGACGCATTACCTTTGTGTACTTACAGTACTTCTGTTGTAAATTCACAAGGATGTTTTCTTAGGCAAGGCTGTTTCCTTAGACAAAACTTTAGGGTGCAATATCTGCGTTCGTGTGTGTGCAGGCAACTGTGATTGAAAGATTCTTTATTGCTGGAGTTACTCCATAGATTATTTTTTGAATTAACAATAAATATAGTAATGTAAATTGCTTTCACTATTTATAATAACTCATTTTAAACATAAAAGCTCTGTTACAAAATCTTGAGGCCAGTGTGTTCAAGTGTCGTGGGAGTTACGATCACTGCACACTTTGACTATAAAATCCCGTCTCCAGTAAACTTTACTCTTTCTCAGACGTAAATTTAAATAAGCGTAAATGGTAAATAGGTTAAAGCAGTATATTAAACAGACAAAAATTATTATTATTATAAAATGTGGAAAATTTTATGGAATTTTGAAAACATAAAAAGTCTCTATCTTTATGTCTCTTCCGCTAATAGAATACAATTTCTATTTCTTACTCCTGTCTTATCTATACTTTACGCATGACTAAGTCCTTCCTCTTATCAACAGTCTGACCATTGTCCGTAATACAAATAGAATATGATCTCAGCCAATGACTCAACAATGGAACGCAGAACAAAAGATTTCGAGCTTATTGATAAGCGAGTTAACCGATACATTATATTAATAACAATTTTTACAGTAATAGCCAATGAAAGTAATTTCTATAAGGGTAAAATGTTGATTACCTTTTTCAGCAAACTTTGAAACCTTTATATTTTAAGAAATGCCGGTTATATGTTTAAAAATTGTTGAATTTTATTGTACCAATAATATAGTTTAACAATATTGTATCACTTTTATTCAATAATTAATATTAATGCACTATTTATACTTAGACAGATTACTTATTCCTTTGTCCATTACGGCCAGTTATTTTACCTAATGTAAGGTAAGTTTTTTAGATTCATAAATTTATTTTTTCAAAAACTAATCTGTTATTCTCTTAATTACTTATCATTATCAATGCAGTAATTATTTATTGTAGTAATGCATTAATACATAATATGCACGTACGGTTAAATTATTAATAATTAAATTACTAATGTATGCCAAGCGACAGTAACGTAGAAATTTTGTTCAGAGTAAATTTTATTGAAACGACGCGGTAACTTGCTATAAACTTCAGAAGTTTTTTATAATTTTCTTCTAATATCTTTTCTGTGTAGACAGGAATAATAATTAGGCTCATGAATGCTGGATGTTGTTGATGATTCTTCTACAGAGATTTTTAAAACTGTGCTTTTTCTCAACCGCCTCTTTTACTTAATGAAATTTGACAGATATCTATACACTCTTTTTACATTATTCGGTTAAAAACAGTTTAATAATTTAAAAACGGATCCAATGTTTTGGTTAGATTAAATTTGACGTTGCTTAGCCTACAAAGTGTTTTATATTAAAATTGATTTTACGTTCTATTTGCATCTATATAGAATTTTAAATCTTACAAAGTACAGATCTATGAAATATATTTCATTGATATTTTTATGAAATCTATAGAATTTTTGAGCTTATCCTAATATTTAATAGAGCCTTCAACCTACAATTTATAAAACTTAAGAAAACTTAAAACATTATTTAAAGTTTCGTGTGCGTTAATATGTATCCTATAAATTGTAAATAGATTTTATATTAAAACTTGTTACTCACTAAATCCCAATGTTTGTACAATATATGCAATAAAAGCTACACTACTTAATTTTTATTGTATTGGTTTCCCTGACGTTCCATATCTTCTTCTGCCAAACATTCCCATTTAGTATATTCTTCTAATTTGTAACATTAGTAAACAAAAAAAGTGCACTGAACCAAAGGCATGCTGAAAGTATACATGATTAAGACCTGTTGTCTTTTTGTTTTATGTATCGAATAAGCTAAAATTAAAAATTGACCTGAAGATGGTGGAAACACTGAAAGGCCTCGTCGAGAGCGAAGCGACTGGCAATTTCGCAATAACTGCCGACAAAGTCAAAATTAAAAAAAGTAAACTCAGATATATTAGAACATCATATTACACAACACAGAACCATTGTCCTAATTAGGTTTACCTCAGCCTAATCAAATGCAGTCTATCAAGCCTACCCTAACTTAGCACGGCGTAATACCATATAGAATATACTCAAATTTAACACCATTAAAGACAAAACCATTGTCCTAATTAGGTTTACCTCAGCCTAATCAAATGCAGTCTATCAAGCCTACCCTAACTTAGCACGGCGTAATACCATATACAATAGACTCAAATTTAACACCATTAAAGACAAAACCATTGTCCTAATTAGGTTTACCTCAGCCTAATCAAATGCAGTCTATCAAGCCTACCCTAACTTAGCACGGCGTAATACCATATAGAATATACTCAAATTTAACACCATTAAAGACAAAACCATTGTCCTAATTAGGTTTACCTCAGCCTAATCAAATGCAGTCTATCAAGCCTACCCTAACTTAGCACGGCGTAATACCATATAGAATATACTCAAATTTAACACCATTAAAGACAAAACCATTGTCCTAATTAGGTTTACCTCAGCCTAATCAAATGCAGTCTATCAAGCCTACCCTAACTTAGCACGGCGTAATACCATATAGAATATACTCAAATGTAACACCATTAAAGACAAAACCATTGTCCTAATTAGGTTTACCTCAGCCTAATCAAATGCAGTTTATCAAGCCTACCCTAACTTAGCACGGCGTAATACCATATACAATATACTCAAATTTAACACCATTAAAGACAAAATATTTTTGTAATAAAGTGGTTTCATTTTATATTTTTTGCAACTAGGGACACATAAAACCTTGTAGTTTTTTAACTCATTAAATCTATTGATACAATGTTTTCCTAATTATGTACAGGTTCCACATACAATTACTGGGAATTGATTGTAACTAAGATGTAGGCCTACTGTTTTGTTCTTAGTTGTGGTCAGACTATAAAAATGAACAAGGAACAGTAGTTCTGACGCACTGTTATATTTGTATAACCCGTCATTCAACCTGACAACCAACTTTGAGTTATATGCATTTGAACAGCTGTAACTTTTTGATTTCAAATAATTCCAGTCTAGTCGATATATTATATAAGGTCTATAATGTATCCCTTACCTGTAACTAATAGGCTTACCACGATTTATTAGTATGTAAACAATATATATAAAAATTAACTTTGTGAAAAGATACTCCACTACTTGAGGGAAGCATACCAATAAAACATTCTACAAGATATATAGTATTACGACAGTTTCATTGATCGTCGTATGGTACAGTGGAAACAAATACTGACACCAATGAACTCACTAATTACCAGCTGTGAATAATCACAAATAACAATTTGTAATCAACTCGTTATTCAACACGATGTACTTGTACAACAATTCCATAATAATGTCAAGTAACAGAATTCCACACTTTTTTAACACAGTAACACTTTGCCACATTACTTCAAACCGCACCTGAATAAATCGCCACTTATAACTGACTCTCAATGGCAGCTGTTGCCTATTTATAGCCTGCAGGGTTCCAGACTAATGTTCCATAATATGCGTCCCTAAGAAACACTCGAAAACTCTAGAGCGTGGTTGAGTGCGACATTGGCAGAAACACACTCCTGCTGGGCTGGCCAGGAAACATGTAGGACAACACTCCCCATGGTTTGAGAACGTTCCGTCGTTGCAACAGCGATGAGATAGTCTTATCCCAGTGACAATATCACCCAAAGATGATATTGAGTGCTTACGTATATGTCTATATACATATAGATACATACATATATATACATTTTTAACGTGTTATTTCTCTTAGATGTTTGTATCGTTTTGGACTTAGTATAAATAGATTCCATAGACAAGAAGCGTAGGTAAGTGCATGTATGTTTTTGGTACAACACTCCCTTACCTTTGGCTTTGAGTCGGTTTATAACATAAGCTATAAAATACACCTAGCAGTGCAGAACAAGCCAAAATTTGTACATAAGAAAACGCAGAATTAATTACTATTCTGTGTGGAGCCTGCCATATACCTTAATTTTTTACCACACTAAGAAACATATTACACAGATTTGAGACTAAGCATTTAAAGCCTATATAATAGGAAAGGACACTGTGTCATTCTAAATTACATCAACGTGGTGGACTAAAACTTAAGCCTAATGTAAGGTACTATTTTTCATGAATTTTTTATATTATCGTGGTATACGCTATTTACATAAATCTTCAACTATTATTCGTTAACGACAGTTGGTACAATGGGTTAGAACGAGAAATAAAATTGGCTCTTCTTCGCCTCCGCCTCTTTCTTCTCCTTCTTCTTTTCTTTTATTTTCTTTTTCTTCCTCTTCCTTTTATATTCTACCAGTGACAGAAATTTAACATAGATTTGATAAGCGTTTTAGGTAGGTCAAGAAAACAGTAGCTATTAAACAGAAAAAGTAGTTTTAGAAAATTTAAGTTACAAAGTTTTCTAACTTTATACGCTATGTTGTAATCATGGAACACATTATTTGTGCCAGTGGATTATGAATTTATTATGTGTCGAGTGAAGTCCGTGCTTACTATACGGTGTACCGCTTGCTGTTATCATTACCACACATTGGAAAACCATGCATTACATTGAAATATTTAACAATTTGTAATACAGGTTTGATATAAACAAAATATCATTTTATAATTTTGAATTTTGTTTTTAAAAATTCTACTTAACTTATGGAAGTTAATTAAGCGTAGAATGTAGCAAGTTATATTCAGAACATTCAAAAATGTTTACCACAAAATTTACATGCAAAACATTTTGTTAGGTTTAATTTTTTCCTACCAAATTTCAAAACATCCATAAAAAATATATTCAAACTAACAATCAGAAACAATGAAATGACTCGTTTTATTGTTTCAGTCCTCAGCGTGGTTACGTATACATCCATTTAGCGTACAAGGGTTTTGTATTTACATTGTTGAAATAGCATCTCACGTTTTGCTTCAATGTACTCTAGTAATCTACAATTACAATCTGTGCTTCTCAGGTTGGTATGTACACAAAGTGGAAAGAGTAAAAATCCTATTCTTCTGCTTTGTTAGTTGCCTTGAGTTGACATGAAAAACAAATACAGCAATCTTACATGATGAATTACAATATTAATATTCAATATGTCTGTTAAAATTTTACTGTGAGAGAATACATAATATATATTTTTTACAATTTCGCAAAATCTGTAAAAAGGATATGCTTGAAAGAAGAAGTTAGATTTATATCTTAGGTTCAATTTCATAATAAATTAATTTTTAAACATTTGTATTTTTATTTGAGTTTGCTTAAGACAATTGGCAGAGTTTCCTTTTGCGTGCAGTTCAAAACTTTTGTTTAGTTTGCGATTTGTTTTTGCTCAAGTATGTATTGTTACATAATTAATGTGTGATCGAGCCCGTAATAAAATACAACTATTTGATTACGTAAGTAAAAATTAGAGAAATTTTATATTCATCTTTAAGGACAAGTAGAGCACAATGAGTGTGCTTATAGATTCTTATTTATATTTTTAGAAAGAAAAATGTCATCGTTATTTTTCAAATCTTAAATGTAAATTTTTCAGAATGTCTTTTTATTGTCTGCTGTAAGAATGAGTTGTAACAAGCTTTTATCACAACAATGAGGAAGGATAAATTTGAGCTGAATATTATTCAGCGATACTAAGGAAGTGATTATTATCATTAAGTATCAGTAACTTTTTTAAATTTATTGCAGATTTGTAATCTGTTTGACTAAGCGAACATTGAACAAATTGTTTGACAAAACACATACATGATTATGAAGAGCTGACCATTTAGTAATATGAATTCGGTTTTAGTTTGATCAAAGATGAAGATAATAATTTGGGTTGAGTTGTTATATGCGAATTGAGTTTCAGATGAGTTAAGTCCAAGTAAAAGTGCTATCCTTTAATGCTTGAACAGAAATATCTACAAGCGTTTTCGAAATGTTAAAAAAAGAATCATTTAGTCTGCCTTTCAAAGGCAGTATATTATTACTATGGCTAAACAACCAAATTTCTTTAAGACCAAATACTTTGCAATAAAATCAAAGCAGTCTGTTTGAAATTTAACAAATAAGTTGTCTACAATAGAGTCAAACGAAAAACTGAACAATATTCATGGGTCAGAAATAATACTAGCAGATTGAAGAACATTTTAAAATATGAATTCTTTAAATAATCTATATAAGTCATAAATACTGTTGTTGATATAACAAATAACAGAATAAAAACTAAGAAATTACAGATCTAAAATTATTTAAGCGTTAAAACACTAACAATTTAAGTAATTATTGAGGGCCTTTTTTCTATTACAATAAGTTAGTTTAATAATATTGCTATATTATAAGCTTTTTAAATTGTTAAATGCTTAGTTAAATAATTAGCTGTCAGTAATTATTTAATGATCGCAATAGTTATTTCATTTCAAGATACTCCCTCCTTTGTATAATATACAATATTTATATATGAGGCTTTTTTGGACGTTTGGATGTAACTAAAAGAAATTCAAATCTTACGGTGCCAGTGGTAGCTCTCAAGTACAACCCGAGTGGAAAGAGGGATGTTGGTAGACCCAGGAGGAGATGTCGCAAAACGTCGCAAAACACAATCACACACACAAATACTTAAAAAACAATCATTTTGTGTTTGAATTAGCAGTTACAGGAAAAAATTATGGTTTATCCATCATAACGGTTTATATAGGTGTAAATAACACCGGAATTTATATTTAGTACTAAAAATGCCTTATTCCGTTTTGTACTTTGCGGCAATAAAAAATATTATATTTTATGGAAAATTTATTTACATAATTTATTGTATACTTATAGTTCCTTTAGTTAATACATTGGTTATTAAATTTGAGGAATATAATTAGAATTAGTTTGTAATAAATATCTAAACAGTACATTAAAGAGTTAGTTTACATTTAAAAAATACATTTGCCTGTAGCTAATCCACAATCTTTGAAAAACATTTGTGTAAAATTATTTCACTGAATTTAATTTTTATAAGAAATGTAAATGTGTTTACGTTTGCGCGTGTAAGGATTTTAAGGATATTTTTGTAAAGCAATTACTTTCCGTCATAGCGGGCATAGAGGAAAACTTATATCACAGATTATGTAGAATCCAATGCTTTAAGCCTGCAACTGGGGGATACAGCGCCACGGACATAAACCTAAAGTAATTGGTTCACAGAAGCTTTACGCTACAAAAAAAGAAATTTACTTTGTTTCATTTAAATTTTAGGTATAATCTACGTAAATAAAGAATATTTTTTTAGTAGTACCTACCTTCAATTTTTTTAAGGTTATGAAGTATTTGTATGAAATACTTTTTATGTTATGTATCAGTATGAGAATTTTAATAAAGTAAGTGTGTAAAAATTGTTGACCTGAAAACGGTATTGAATCAAAATATGTAATATTAACAAAAATAGCTTTTGGAATGTAAATTTTAATGTATTTGCAACTCCCTATTCAAGCGTCTAATCTTGTTGTTATCCTTGAGGTGTGTTGTTGTTCTTGTTGTTTCTAAGTTTTGTTAGAAATTTTAATAAACAAATTCTATGCTGCAATCTTATTATATAGACTAAAACCTTGAAAATTAATCTTGTGCTCTATAATTAAAGTTATTACTGAACCGACACAATTTATATTGTATTCATTTACGTTCTACTGATGGTTATGTTTCATTAGGCGTGTTCACTATCACACTTGAGTTTGAAACACTTTTTGATCAAAGTGACTTGGTAGTACCTCATCTTAAGGCCCTGCACATGGTACCAATCGTAGGAGATGCGTTATTCTGTCCTCCGGAATCATCATCAGAGTCCGAAATGTTTGGCAGCCACCCGTTTCCCTTTCACGGAATAGTTTATTGTATACCAGCTTTCAGGTGTTAGAAGTATGCGGAAAACATAGAAGTGACAGCGGCCACACTAAGTTACTGCAGTTGACGGAAATCCAATACAGTCTTGTATGATCCTGTATGACATCGCTATTAACGATACATTAACGATGTTACAGGTAATGTTACAGGAATAAGGTACATCCGATTAAAAAATTAGTTACAGTGACACATAATGCTTACAATTATTTTAAAACAATTTATTCATTTCAAAGACTAGTTTATTAACGGACTTAATCTTCTTGATAATCCTAATGGTACACTCCTTATGGTAATTTCTGGCTATGATTGATCACAAGATAATTCATAGTACAGTAGAAGATTTTACTGAACTTGTTTATATTTTCGTGCATCTTAATTTGTAGTAGGCCTATTGGTGAGTAAATCAATCACAAATATATGCATATGTTATAAAGTATTGGATAACTGAAGCGTACGTAGGTAAATCAAAAGACTGTTTTTGAGAATTTAAAAATCTGTTTACATGTACTGCATTATGAGCGTTCAGAGTTATTTACGCGCCAAGTGATATGAAACAGGTTTTAAGATAAAATCTATTAAAAGACATAAACTGCTTGTTCATTTTTGCTAATATTTCTTTACTGCAACTTAAGTAATTATGAAATTTAATTAACACCTACATTCTATACAGCTATTCAGACAAAACATGCATCGTTTTAAGCATATTAAACGAGTGACGTAAGTAAGCGTATCAACATTTGCTCACCGTTACTCTGAAGAGAGGTTGTGGGCCATTACTTGCAGTTTATTTTTAGCTATAGCAAGAAAATCGTAAAAAACATAAATCGTTCCAGATTAATTTATACATTGTATTTGTCTTCCACAATGAAGACTTATTTAAATATTAAAATTGAATAATTCTAAAGCCAGTCGTATTGACGCGATCGAAATCTGATATGTTAGATACGTAGCATGGATCCACTCTTCAGGACACAAAAAGAAATGCAGATATATAAGGCAGGAACTGAATATTACAATAACACTTGTTAAGATTGCCCAATATTGGCTGAAATAGTTGGAACATCTTAACCAAAACATGACTTTAGCATCACCAATTATCTATTTAATAAGCCATCTATAAGCCAAAAGGACGAAAAGATGTATTCCGTCCTAAAAAGCGTTGGAGCAACCAGGAATAGTCGATCTACCTGGAACAGGAACAAACAATATTTAGGTTTAATCTCTGTTGAAGATGATAATGCTAATAATGATAATTATTATTAGATCAATTAATTTAAGAACATTTCAAGATAGCCTTTAATTATAATTGAAAAGTGACGGAAAATTTGGTCACGGCAGTATATGATACAGTAGACATGTTGATGTCTAGATATAAGGGAATATAAGGGAAAAATAATTCAACACAAATTACATCAAAGGAAAAAAAGATAAAAGCTAAAGAGACTATTTATATATTAGATTAAAAAAACGCATGACAAATATATCTGTTTGTAATATGGTAATGTATAACTTGGTAACATTAAATCTATACACGTAGTATTAAACCATAAAATATGAAAACGTTGTAAATTCATAATTATGTTACCGAGTAATTAATGCTTACAAACGTTGGTTACTCTTTGTAACTAACACGTGGGAAAGCACAGTACAATATGCTGTACGTGTTGATAACCCTGCCGGCTGCTAGTGAGTTGTTTTGTCGTTAATATATAATCCCAGTTCGCGTCCTTATAATAGAATTGCAGCAAAAATGTCAATGCGTCAGTCTACGCTAACAATATTTACGTACCGCTGAACTGTTTAGTGCTGCTATACCAGTTGCCATTACCGTCACATGAACTAACAATTCGACACACGATTCTCAACTGACTGTAAAATTATTAGTATGTGTGTGTGTGTTTACGTGCGCGTTTGAGTGGTATTTTGTACGTGATACGAGTGTATGACAAGTATGTTCCTTCATAGGTGTAGAAATTTAGGTGACAAATCTTTGAAACTTTTAAGGTTGCAATAATTCAGTGGAGTGTCACATGTCGTACGTAGATAAAGGAACACAAAGAACCACACGAAAATCCATAATACGCCTACTGTTTACAGACCTATACCAATTATTCAAGTTTTAGAACCTCAAAACAAACAACGGGTAACAAATTTATTTCCAATTTTTAACTAAGGAAAAAGGCAACAGTGTTGTCACCTTAAAGTGATCCAGACTTTACTTGTTTGTAAACACCGCGTTACAGACCCTATTTATTGTACTGTTTCACTCGGTCTCCGGAGCCGCGTTAGACTCCTGTAGGGGTTGCCCATCGTCCCACCACTTGGAGGTGTGACTGGATATTTCGCTTCATCAAAGAATGAGACCATAAGGCATTACTCATCCTCTCCAGTACTTTGGGGGACGTTTATATTAATATGCCTCAGAATTCTACTTGTAAATGTTTGTTCCATCTGTAAAACAGATGTACAATAACTTTAAATATTTCAGTTTTTCTGTAGTAAGAAATAATACTGAGTAATTGTACGGATCTATCCAACAACATATGCGTTAGCTGCGTTAGACCTGGCGTAAACTGCATTCAAAACAGAAAGGTTGTGACATGTATCAGCTAGCTCAGAGGGGTACATACAAACATAATATATACCTGCGATAAAAAATGATGTGCGTCATATATTTGATATCCAAAGTTTATAAGAATTATCAAAATTGTGTTTACAATAATTTTGTAACAGAATTAAGGAGAATAATGGAATCTTCATTGTATGACGGAATTTGTAATGTTACCTGAATACAAACATGCACTTTAATATCATTTTTTTCTTACTTATATACATCTGCAAAATGATATACGCACAGCAAACAAACGTCGAGAAATATGGTATAGTTAAAAAATCATTTTATATTCTAGAACAAAATGTTATATTCTGTAACAAATGTTATATTTTAGAAAAGCACGAGTATCATATATATGTATTGTATGCAAACAAGTATATAGTTAAAAGTGTGAAGTGGTCATTAATATAGATTTTAGATTATATCTAAGAGTTTGTGTGTAATTTTATATTAATTGAGTTGGAATTGTTTTAATTTATACAATAAAACATGAAGATTTTCATGTATTATTACAGCAATTCAGAATTTATGTTCATGGTTGTTTTTTAAAACCCATATTTTACAAAAAATAAAAAGTTGATACAAATGACTTTTAGTGACATGTTATTCGTACTGGGTACAAAAAACTATTCTCCTGACAAACCTCCTTATTGCTTGAAAGTTTTTTATTTGTTTTGTATGAACACTTTTGTAACCATTATAAAAACAAACGCGACTGTGTTGGTTAAAACATTTACTCTATTCTTACAAATATTTGTACGTGCACCTCCCGTGTCTTTGCCTAAAAGGACCATTTTCATAAAACAACACAATTCTACGCTAATAGGAAACGTCTTCCACAAACCTAATTTCTGCCGTCAATTCGTATGCCGCAGAATCAGTGCAAATTTCGTGAAGCAGTACGAGCTAAAAAAAAAAATAATAAATAAAGTGAGCGACGCACGCTCAAACCACAGATTGAAGAAGACGTCGTTGAAGGAGGATGTTGAGATGTCGAGAAGTAGACAGCAACAGATGGAGTCGTTTCTACTTAAACCAGGTACACCGCACTGCGGAAACCTGAAAAAACGCAGAGACACGTTAAAACACACACAGATATACGCATACGCGCGCGCGCGCACGCACACGCGCACACACACACACATAAACCTAAGCGTTATGTCCATTTTAATTTTTACTTCCATGTTCCATAAGGACATGGAAGAATGGTGATGGCAAAAAAAATCGTGTTCGAGATTATTGCAGATTCTGATTGTACTACCCTCAAAACATGAAAAAAAGTCATTTTTCGAAAAGTGTCTCTGTGTGTGTATCTGTCTGTGTGTCCGTCTGTCTATAGATTTTTTCCTACGGCAAACGATAACAGCCGCAAATGCAAACAGAATCAAATAATTTTTTGCATACAGCCCTGATTTCTAGAGTACTCAAAACCTGTCGTTTTTGGTGAAGATCGGTTAAGGGAAAGGGGTAGTTTACCGGCAACGTTTTATGTTTTAACAAGGGTATTTTTTTTGGCAAACGATAACAGCCGCAAATTCAGACGTAATCAAATAATTGTTACATGCAACTCTGAATTATAGAGTTCTCAAGACCTATTGTTTTTGTTGAAGATCGGTTTAGGGAAAGGGGTAGTTTACCTGCAAGGTTTTATGTTTTGACATGGGTAATGTTTTCTATGACGAACGATAACTGCCGTAAATTCAATCAGAATCAAATAATGTTTTGCATACCTTCCTGACCTATAGAGAACTCAATGTTTGTTGATTTTGGTGAAGATCGGTTAAAGCAAAGGGGTAGTTTACCATCAACATTTTATGTTTTAACAACGGTAATTTTTTCTATGACGAACGATAATTGCCGTAAATTCAAAACAGAATCAAATAATTTTTTATATATGTGCCAGAGTTGCAGATGACTCAAGGTCTAATGATTTTGGTGAAGATCGGTTAGGGCGAAAGGGTAGTTTACCTGAAACATTTTTTGTTGTAACAAGAGTAAAGTACGTAATTTCGATAAAAAAAGTAACCTGATAAGAAGATCTTAATAATCCACTGTAGAAACGTAGATGAATTACCTATAAATGAAGAGGCTAGTTAAACGGGGTGGGGGTAATTTTCTATAAATAAAAATTATAGTTGAAGGGGGAGGGGATAAGTTTTATATGTGTACTACGTTATCGGCAACAAAGTAGTAGTTTGTTGTTAAAATTCCTTCCCGTCCTGTTTGGCCGTAGACCAAAGTTTTCTGCAACACCAGACGTTTCGGCAGTGCCATCGACTTCCATCATCAGTGAAAATCGAGTGCGATAACGTGAGGTGGTATACGTTAGTGACCACAGTACTGTGGTTAAGGCTGAAGCAGTAAGTAGAAAGAAGTAGTTTCTATGGAAATATTTCATAAAAAAATGATTTTAAATATAAATCTTAGAACATGGAAGTCATGTATGGTTCTCCATACAGATATTTTGTAAAAATGACGAAATCGAGCACAATCAGCAATACACTATTACTTCACAAATACAATTCATTTTCATACTGGAAACACATTAGATCATCAACACTATCTTAAAGGATTAAACCAAGGATGGTTTGTTCCAGTCTCAAATAGGCAAAGATTCAAGCTGGTCACTCCAGCACTTCCTCGGACGTCCCACACTCTCCGTCCCCTCGGCTTATAGTTCCATAGTTGTTTGGGGATGCGGCAGTCATCCATTCGGCAAAGATGTTCCCATCGATTCAGCCAATACAGGGCAATCCTGTCGAGTGTGCTGATAATATTTAGTTCCTGCCGAATATCTGTGTTTCTTCTAGAAACACATTAGATTTTGTCATTTAAATTATGTATAGAGCCTGGTTTAAAGACAATACAACTTATAACACAAACATTCATAAAGGATACAAACGCTTACGCTACTTGAACTATACCGTAGCTTAAAAACATATCTTAAACTACAACTTTGCTGGTTAAGAAATCTGGATCAAACGTAATAAAATTAAATTTAACGTCCTTGACTGTACCCTATATTTTAAAAAACGTAGTGTTAACAGTCCATACAGAAACTTAGTAAAATAGTAAGAGTTGCACATGTTATTTGTATAAAATATTTCACAATGTTTGACAGTTTCTTCAGAAACATTTTGATAATACCTGTGATTTACAATTCAATCAATACATTTATGTCCCTGACATATATATGCAGCTTGCAGAAAAATATACATGTTTCAGAAAGAGACTAAGAACTGTTTAGTAGATTTAAAAATTAAACAAATATTTAAACATTTTTCTTTAGCTTATTTATGACTCTAGTGATAAGTTACTTGTATCGTCCCCCAAGTAGGCACACAGTTCGATTACAGTATACAGTTTATTATATTACAACTGTTTAAATGTGTGAATATAGTTAATGTTTGTTGTTACAGCTCAGTTCTTGCAATGAAATTAACTACCTATTGCATTTTTTTTAATTAGTAGTATTATCTAATTTACCAGTACATATATTAGAAAAAACTAACTAAGAAGAAATTGAGATAACATGATACTTTCGACTGTAAATGTTAGGTTGTGTAATCATTGTATATTACAATCAAGAAGAAGCCTTATATGATTTAAACATCTTTCCAAAATTTATAAAATATATTTAAATTTATTAGTCTAATCAGAGAAATACAGAGTTTTATGTAGAGAATACTGTGCAGAATAAAATCTTATTCGAAGCAGGGAAACCGAGAACAGATCCTAGAGTTGGCCTGATCAATTGCGGAGTACGATAAGGGTGTTCATTATCACCTTCTCTTTTTAATT
This sequence comes from Magicicada septendecula, assembly GCA_034769895.1. NCBI lineage: Eukaryota > Metazoa > Arthropoda > Insecta > Hemiptera > Cicadidae > Magicicada > Magicicada septendecula. The sequence continues at coordinate 408,413,763 of CM068373.1, forward strand.
TATATATTGGCAATGTCATACAAAACTGGCAGATGTGTCTTCCACAACATTTTATGATTGGTCACTCTACAATTGACACTTTGTTGTTTGCGGACGATCAGGTTATTCTGTCGAACTCTGAAAACAGATTTCAGATGGGGGTACATTTATTAAATCGAATGTGCAAAGACTCTGGATTGCAGATATCCACCCGTAAGACTAAAGTAATGGCTTTTCGTGGAACTGATTCCGTACGGGCAAAAATTGTTATAGATGGTACTGTCCTGGAAAAAATTAGCAATTTTGAGTAATTGCCTGTAGTGTGTCTTATAATGCATGCAACGAGGTTGTGAATAAGTTGCATAAGTTCAACTTTATGTGCGGGACCATTAGCAAACCCTTAAGTCAGCAAGTAAAGAACACGTCTAATATTCTACAAGGTGATGGCTCTTCCCACACTTCTTTATGGGTCTGAGAATTTGGACTTTAAGGAAAGGCTGACATCTGATTTCTCAAGCACGTGGCAGGCAATTTTTATACTCTCCATGATCTTAGACGAAGCACAGATATACGGTAGGAATTGAATATTATGAGTATACTCGACAGGATCGCCAAGTATCGGGTGAATTGGTGGGAACGTCTTTGCCGAATGGATGACTGCCGCATCCCCAAACAACTATAATAGAACTATAAGCCGAGGGGACGGAGAGGTTTGGGACGTCCGAGTAAGCGCTGGAGTGACCTGCTGTAATCTTTGCCTATTTGAGACCGGAACAAACTATTTTTGGTTTAATCCGTGAAGATGATGATGATTATGATGAATGTATTAGCTCAAACAACACAATTTTAAAATTCTATAACTAAAAAATGTAGCTTATGTTTAAATAAATTTAGATGTGTTAAACCTTAATATAAGTCCATTTAGCTTAAAATTTTTAATCACTTTCTAGATTAATAAAGACTTTTTAACTCACTTAATAAAGGTTTTTGTAATATACAATATAATTATATGAAAACTGGAAGGGAAAAGTGTACTTTAATTAACTTTAATTTAAGACTTCCATTGTGTCACTAAAATAGGTATGGAGTTAGTAATGATGCAGCGTGTGGTGAAGAAAGATCCAAGCGACGGATATATTGAATAATATCCAACGAAGCAAGTTTGCAGTCTTTACTTAACCGTTTAATATTTCCTTGACTGTCTACTTGGGGTGTATTTACAATAATTTTTAAACTCATCAACTGAGTTACACAAAACTAGCACAATTGTTCATACTTTTACGTTTTGTCCATTGTTTTTTACATTAATCTTCAGAAATATAAATAAGGCATAAAGCGTACATATGATGGGTTAAAATTGTAAAACATTTAAACTATCCATGAAAAATATCCAATTAAAGGGAATTTCAACCGAAATATACATTTAGCGTTAGTTTTAAAAATTTCATTTTGGAATTAGTTTTGGGACTCCAGCGGTCAAAACGTTTGTAAAAATTTTAATAAAACAGCAAACATTCATGTCGGGCATTGTTTAAAAGGCAATTTTAACTAATATCTGAATGTAGTGATACGTAGTGGAAATTTCAGAGGCTTTTGAGACGACAGGGCCCAAATGGTGGGGCGAAAGTTTTATAAAATCGCAAATTTAAAACAGAGTTTTAACACAGAACTGAAGTGTTTGAGTGACTTCAAATTTTTTTAAGTAGAAAACCTAAAATGAGGTCAAGAAATTGAAGAATTTTAAAAATCTAGCCGGCTATCAAATAAAGAATGTAACAACACAAATCCTATTGTTTGAAACTTTAAGCGTTTATTGTATCATTATCTTACAATTGTTACTTTATTAAACAATTAATTGTAGTGTAATAGGCATCTTTGTAAGTTGTCTGATAATAGAAAATTATCTAGTATTAAAATTTATCCAATAATAAATGCTCTTCCTTGCACTCCGTAAGCAATTTCTGCAGCTCCAGTGATATACTAGTTTAAAAAATTACTTTACAGGTAAGAAAGATAAGTCCATGTTAACAGGGGAGTTGTTGCATATGTCCAGTTGTGCTTATTTTTCATTTCATTATGGATGATACTTTTCATGTGTTTGAGTGCTAAACTATATATATATATAAAAAACTGCAGTCTAATTGGCTGGACGATGAACACTGTGATAACGTGTTTTTCTAGAGAATAGCATAATAGATCGCTTGAGGTATATGTAGTGTTTTTTGACACGTTTTACAACCCTAAACCTATTAAGAAACACTAAATTTAAATTAGTCAGTTGTAGTTACTAATTAACCGTTACATATACAAAAATTGGGCCACAAAAATCGCTAATAAAAATTTATAAAACAGGCGTCGGATGTGAACAGCTCACATTAGTAGACAATTGAAAGTTACAAGTGGCCTGTTTGGTGATACTTCACCTGGAGGATATATTCCAATTGTTAGGTACTACCTGGTGATTGTGGAACAAATTGTGAATAACAAACGAGTGATTACATACTTGAAATGTAAAAATTATTATATTTATTTATTTATAAGTTCGCCGAAACAGCAGCGCTCATTAGCCCCTACAAAAATAAAGAAAATGAATTTATAAATCATACAGAAATTTTCATACAGGTGCAGTAACATATATTAACCTACTAGGTGGTTAGTGAAGGCAAATATTGCAGCAAAATACACAGTAACTAGTACGATTTAAAAACTACATTAAATGTTTGTTTAAATACCAAATAATTCAAATAAATGAGATAAATAAAAATATTAATTAAATAAAAATATTTGTATAAATAATGCAAACAAATTGGAAATATTTCCTCACACAACACAAACATAAATACACATCATAAAGATATATAGCATAAATGTAAATATAATAAATATAACACGTAATAACATATGCAACGACAAACGATATATAACAATAAATGTAACAAGTTACATAATAATACATATATATTTTAACGACTCGACGTCCGCCTCGTTTAAGCCCCGCGATGGAGCGTCAATCTGTAACGGCTATACCTGTATGCGTGTTTTATGCCACACGTGGTAGTCGTCAATATGTAACAGTCTGAAAGTTTCGCTAATGTTCACGTTGTATCGTAATTACGTCGTAATTCACCTCGTCAATACCTGTGTACCTTCTTTATGGTGATTTTCCCTTTGATAGGCGCCAATCTGATTATCCAAAACAAATAAAAAGTTATCGTTTAGCGAAACCGTATCTCGCACTGTTTTTCGCCGGATAAATTCAAATCTTTTTACCCGCGAAGTCGTACCAATCAGTATTTCTCGTAGGAAGAAGTGTTACGGTGCTATGTCATGAAATTATTAAAATTATACTTGTCTTGCTCCGACTGTAAATAATTTATCGCCCAGCGGTTGGCAGTAACTCTCTCTACTGGCTCATTTGCTGAAGCCTATTACGTTTACACTGGCTTTTCAGTCAAAAAGTTCTTTTGATTACGGATAAAAAAGTTTACAAAATGATTTTTTGAAAGTACAAACCTTGACATTCGAATAATTAAATATAATAATTTTCTTTTACCACAGTTTACTTATGGTTTACGACAATAATGAGTTCACTTTATAAACTAGGTTAAGTTCGACTTGGGTATAAATCGTCTCTTATTTCTTAAAGTGTTATTGGTGAGTTTGGACAGTTTTTTAATACAAGTTATCAAATATTTGAATAATTATTCTTCGTTTATTAAGTTTGAACCAAGTTTTAATATAGTGCGTAAATTAGTGAAGTGTTGTGAAATATCCTGTGGTTGTAGTTAGGTAATATAGGATTATACTTTACAATTTGTTTGATGTTTAGTGGATGATTTTCATCAGCTCTAGTGTTTGAGTCTTCCTTCTTTAATTTTGGGTTGTATTTCTTGTAATTTGGGTTTAATCTTGTTTAATTTTGTTTCAATGTTGTGTCACTCTTGTTTTTTCCATGTTAATTAGTATTTTCTTTCATCAATTTTGTTTATTTAAACTTATTTCTGTGGATCGAGAATTTTATCATCTGCCCTCTTGTGATGCTAAAAATGGATTGTTATTGTTTTTTAACGGCTTTTAAAATAATAAAGTTTTGTTGTCATAGCAACAAAATTATTCTATTGGGTGAAATAATTTAATACTCATTGTTATGAAGTTTGAGTTTTTTTCAAAATGCCTAAATATTTTATAGCTAAGATATTTTTCTGGTCTTATTAACAATCTGATTATTATTATTATCATTGAATAGCTTTTTTGATGTAGTTTATTTAGACATCAAACATGATTATGTTTTGTTATCTCTGGCATATTTTAACATTTGGCTGTTACTATTCTTTTGACTTAATTTGGTCATTATGTTGTTTTATGCACTTATTTTATATTTATATTGTTTCTTGGTTTGTTATTTTATGTTTCCTTATTTTTTCCTCTTACTGTCGTTTGTGGATATTTTACAATTTTGGTTCACATAGATTTAGGCCTACTCTGACCTATCCTTTTTACATTGTTTTTATTTTAATTTTACTATTATCACTAAGTTCTTATTGCTTAATTATGGCTAGTTTACACTGATTCCTGATTTATATTACTTATTACAGCTTTTTCGATCTATTAATGCCTTTTAAATTTATAACTTTAAATTTATAACTTTAACATAGTCTTCATCACCACTCAACAGAATATAACTTACTCTTAGTGCTTATTTTAACAATTATAACTTTTGCACAGTTCTATTATATTAACATTACCATCTCCTCTGCTTTTCTTTATGCTATCATAACACTACTTATAAACATTTACTATATAATCTTACTATTTAAACATTCATAACAATAACATCCTTAATAACATTAGTGGATTTTTATCCTGAATACAACTATACTATTAAGTTACTATCAATTCTTACTATAATAACAATATTTTGGTTACTCTTATTTTTTGGTACTTTTCACCCTTAAACTCTAGTGTTAATCACTGGTTTTGGTGTCTTTACCTATATGTTGTGTTTTACATTTAATTGTTCGCTCTCACTTTTATATGAGTTCTGATTTATAATTCTTGTTGTTTATCTCAATTTTGGGTTAAACTTGCACTTTGTACCTTTTCACTGTACTTTAGTGTTAATAGTGGTTATTCCATAATATTTATTTCTTTTACTCACTTCACTTTGGTGTACTCACCCTTATTATATTGTCACTTGGTAAATCACTTCCTAACTACTATTATGCACTCTTGGTTCAATCTAGTTTTAGTTAGTATTATATTATTCATTAAAATTTTACATCCCTTCAATATTTACTTAATGGTTAATACAATATATTATTGGGCTTTGTACTTTCCCTACTCAAGGGTACATTTAATGTGTTCTTTGGACATTATTTTTTTTTGTTATTGGGCTAATCACTTATGTTGGATCATTGTCATTTGTCTCGTCATAGTCATTTTATTTTCCTTTATTTAAAATTGTTAGTTCTTATTTTCATGCCTTTTTATTTTATATTTCTTCTCTGGTACTGGGGCTGCTTTTGGTATCGTAACATAATATATAATAAATAAAACAGTAATAATAATCTCGCCCACATATCAATCCATTAACTTAAACGTCCTAGAAATTACACAATTTTTAATGTCCTTATAAATTTCATAGTACGTACCTATATTTGTGCTATCAACTGAATCTCCTTCATGAAGTAAATTATTCCGGTGGCTGCAGACTTGTCATTGAAACTTGTAACATATGAAGGAGTCGCAGAAATTTGGGTCGCAGATGTTGAAGAGCAGGGCACTTTGAAACGAGATGGAAAGCTGATAAACTCGTGCCACAGGGATTTCATGTAACAGGAGGCTTGCTCTTAAAGATGTGATTGTTAGTTAGCAGCGTGTGGCCGATACGGAGTCTTGTTATGACCATTTGATTTCTTCTGGAGTCTGTAGCAAATGAGGGTTGCTCGTAAATATTTTTCCTCACTCGGAGTAGCTTGGCGGGTGGTGACTTAACCCATTCATCATTCCAGTCCTCCAGAAGTTTTAAATAGTGACTTCAGATATAAATGTAGAAATTATTTTGGAACCGACCCATAGGGAGAAATGCCATTCGAACAGTTTAGATAAAAGGAGTCATAAAGAAAAATAAATACTTGGAATGTGTTCACTATAAAATAACATTTTTATAATTTCTACAATATTTTGAGCTAAATATTTATATGAACCAATAAATAGAATTTCGCAAACAAATATACTCTTCAAGTCAGAAAATTTCTTATTTTTAAGTCCAGAAGTTTTGGTTAGTAAGATGAGGTTATTCAGCTTGATTTGAATAAGAAACGTCTGTTTGAAAACAAGAGAGACTCCGTCCTTTGTGATCCTATTGATTGCAGGTGGTAGCCACAAAGACAATGAAAACGCGTGTAACTCATTTGTGTAATAGAAAACAGCTGAAAGCAGAGGGTGTGTATTTCCTTTGAAATCTAAACAAAACAAATATTTACAAATATATTTTCAAAAGTATGATACAGCACATCGAACAAGATAATTGGCCCCCGTTGACAGAGAGAGGTGTTGTGCTTCTAGGCCGTACGTTTTTGTTTCGAGAGAAATCACCCTTTTTAAGAAATACTTCTGTGAGTAACTAAAATAATAAATATGCAAATAAAATATTTTATTATTATTTTAGATGTACATTTTTCCTTCATTTCAAGTCAATGTTTAAAATCGCGGAAAATGGTTTTTTAGCATATATGTATTAATAATATAAAAGCATAATATATTACATTCAAATTAATATTTCTAAAGTGTAAACGCTATATTGACATTAGAAATTATATATAACCAAAACCTAGCAGTGTATCAATACATAATGTAAATAAATAAGTACAAAACTAATATTGACTTTACATACTAAAGAGGCGGGTAAACAGTTATTGTGCCGTAGGTAGTAGCAAACTACATTGGCCGGACTCCTTATCAGTGGTGTGCCTGAGCCACTGGAGGCCCGGGGCGGATTTATTTCTGAGCCCTCCCAATAAGATGGGTGTTTATAATCCAATTTATATTTAATTAATACATAGCAAAAACAATTTATTGTTATATATTTATTGTCTAATTACTCTACTGATACATCTAGTTAGGAAACTTTATAAGAAGCTGTAGTAGTGTCCGAAATAAAAATCCTTTTGCTTTTTAGTGAGTTCGTTTGTTTGAGTAACTGACCCGATTTCCACACTCCGAATTATCCACTGTTCGGTAAAAATGCTGTTGCGAGATTTTAAGTAAATTGTTGGTGTCCTGAACTGTTAAATATTGTTCACTGGTGTAATCTCCTTTAGCGTAGGCCTACATATTTTATTATCGCCCGGTATTTCACTCCGCCGTTTATTTTTACGTACCGGGGCACGGCCTTCATGAGTTGCTGCCGTTGTCGTTGCCGTCCGTGCGGTTTGCGGTTCAATTTGTGACTTCCGACTGCGTGGTGAGGCATTGACGCCTGGTACAACCGACGCTCGTTTTTTGGTATGAATATATTTCTAATAATAAACTTACCTTTATACATTTTTTTATAACTGTAAACACTCTATAAGTTAGGGTTGTAAGGTAGATTTTATTATAATATGAAAAAATTTTGTAATCGATCGATTAAATCATGGCCCTCTCGTAGTATGTTTCAGGACGTGACAATAGAACACTTTCAAATTAATTTAAAAAACGAAAAAAAAATTCATTTTCCAAATATGGAGGCTCCCTACTAAGTGAAGTATGTAGCCTGCCCGATTAACCTTTGGTCCGCTACTGTTCCTTGTATATTTTCAGTGCAACTGCTAATATTTGACAAGTGTATTTTGTACATCTTCTTCTGTTTTGGTATTTTACCGTCATAATCGTTCTTTGTTCATAATAATTTGCATTACTGACCCAGAGTACAAACTTTGCTTTACAAAGGTGCTTCTGTGTATGCAGCAAGGATATAACATTATTTCATACAACTGTTTTATATTTTGTATAGGGTTAAGTATTTTGATGTTTTCTAATCGTCGCTTTACCTTTATCTGTTTTATGTATTTCTATCGTAAAATCTTTTTTCAACAGTTCCATCTATTATATATGTTCAGAACCTTCAACACACACTGATTTGTTTTCAAAAAATAGTATTTTTGCCCAAGCTTTATCTAAGTTGAACTATTTTTTAACATAATTTTTCTTCCTGTAATACATTTGTACCGTCTTAAAACTTCTACTATGATTGTTTTCGTTAACGCAGTTTGTTCTTGTATAAAGCATTTATCAGTAGCAGTATCTTTGCTTTTATTTTTTAAATTAATATCTATTTCAATGTATTCAGCCTTTTCTCATAAAAACCGAATTTTAGTGCCCACATTACTGCATTATATTTTTTATATTACAATCCTAACACTTGACTCCATACCCACTTATATATCATACTGCAGCTGTTATTAAAATTATTTGTTCTATACAGTGACTCTAACAGCCCGTATAACCATTAAATTTTGATTTCCTTATTTGTGTAGATTCCGGCATACCTTATAGTTTTCCTATTTTCTTAATGTTCCAACGTTTTCTAATAAGATTAATAGTCACTTAAGCATTTAAGTTTATCTGATTTCTAATCTACAGGAGTTTACCTTTACTACTTTATCGGCATGATGATAGGAATTTAAACACATTTTATGCAATTTCTTACAAAACACAAAACAAAAGCATTAGAAACTAGTAATAGATAGCTATTACTAATAGATAGCTGGGGATAATTTAGGGTAGCAACATGAAACACAGAGGTGAAGTAAAATTTCTGTGTACTGTTTCGAATTTCTTGACAGAATAGAATAGCAGTTGAGCAATGAGAATAGAATTTAGCACTTTGATGGTGTTTAATGTCTTACTTTGTAACCCGTTTGTTAGCTGATCCGTGTGGTCTAACTCTTCTAACACATTTAGTGGAAAAATAAATGACACCGTTTTATACGAAAGAAGCAACACAGCAATCAGTCTATACTAACAATATAGATTGCAACGTGTCAGCTAAGTACTCCAGAATGTTTGGAACTGCAAGAGTAAAGAAAACGTCTCTGAATTGCAATTAGAGTAATTTTTTTTTTTTTGCGGGGAAGGAAAAATGCATTATGCACCATCAGGAGACACCCGACTGGTCTCCCGGTGTGTAGGACTCGCACCCACTAAAAAACCTCCACTTTACAGGCAGGGAACCCCCCCTGAAACAACTATTCTTATGGCTTCAGGGTGGCACCTCGTATTGCGCCTACTAGGCTTCTAGAGCTTTATCTATATCATCGATCTGTGAGACGGTCCAGTTCAGGCTTCTTCTGCCGCAGGACCATCCTCACGAAGGTCACAACCATGTCCCAGTTATCTTTGCTGTTGAGCATGACGCCTATGATGTTATCAGGCGTCATGGGGCCAATCTCCGATTCCAGTCCTCGCCTCTCCAGCACCCACCGTTGACACTCGAAAAAAGTAACAATTAGAGTAAATAGGTGATAATAATCGGATAATATTAAAATTCAGAACATAGTTAACATTTATGAGGACAATGTCCTAGTGACGAATTATTAATCGGTTCCTGTTTTGCAACTCACGGCCAGAGTTATCAATGTAATTAAGATTATCGTCAGTGCTTTTCAGCCGTGATCTTCAAATTTCACTAAAACGCCAGACGCTTTCGGCAGTGCCTGCGACGGCCATCTTCAGTGGAAACGGAAATGGGGTTTCAAGGGCCCGCTAAGAATTATGATAAGATAGGTTTCATTATAAGCACACTACTGTTAATAACTTTCTGGCAGCTGTTCCAGTTGTTTCCATAATTTGCGCAGTGCAAACTCCTTGCCAATCTAATCGTCATGATTGGCCGTATCTCAGCATATCTAAATACCGGGCGGCAGTACTTATTAAGCGTCGACTTTTAGTTGAGTCTATTAAGTTCGTGTCCGAACCCTTCCTGGGTCTTTTTAAGGTCCAATATGTCCAAGATCGCTAGCTTGCCGTTCGCTTCATCTCTAGAATTTACTGGACATTGCCGTGAATGCTGTGTATGTGATACAGACAACGGTGTTCTCATAATTCACAACGTATTTCTTATAATTCATACGGGAAACAACGTACGGGGTTATATTGTTGCGACGGTCTCATTGATCGTCGTATGGTACAGTGGAAAACAAAATACCAGACACAAATTTAATCACTAAGACCAGCTTTAATTATCGCAATTAATAATTTGTAATCAACAAAATAATCTCCTACAACAATTCAAGTAAAAATTTTCCACACGCAATAAAAATTTTAGATCCATGCTTTTTGGTATCCAGGCCACTTATATGTATATAAATAGTAAAACAGTTTTACCTTTTTCTTTTCCGTCTGGTGGCCTTTATCCTTTACGAAATTCTACGCGTTTCGGGACATATGCCCCATCATCAGGAATATCCCTTGGTGAAGTTCGTCAATAGTTAAAATATTAAAAACAACTTTTTATACAACTTTACACATCACAATAGATATAAATATAAACACAAAAAACACATAAAAACCCCCAAACGTGAGAACACACGCGATATGTTGTGCTCATGTTGTTATAGGTCGCGCACTGTGGACCTTGTTTTGTATTCTTATCGCTGTGTCGTACAGTGGATTTGATTGAAAATCCAATTGTTCATTAAGAAGGACCTCTTTTGTGTTTTTATCTATAAAAATGTCAATAAAAATATCAACTATAAAGAATTATCTACAGTTAAAACGCAACAACACTTCCCTACAAACACTCGATCCGCGCTAAAAATAATCGCTCAAAAACACTGAACTCGCAAGCTAGGGCTTTTTATAGGTGGCGCACGCATTCTAGAAATCTTCCATCTTCAATGTGCATGCCACCTAATGCTGACGCAAATGCGTATTTCAAGTAGCCTCTTGAAGAATCTAGAACAAACTTGAACGCGGCCTTGACTGAGGCAACACCTGTCTACTAACGAGGGGGACGAGTGGTGGGAAGCTCTCGGCTGTTCTACACGGTTCGATACCATTCTCGTTACAATATGTATGAACATGGGATTCAGTTGTATGCTAAAAGTTGCGTTAATTACCCATGATGTAGGCCTAATATAAGTTCAATAAAGATACTAGTCTTTCAAGACATTGGTGTAGGTTAACCAGTAGCATGATGACCAACTCATATTTGAGTAAAATTGCTTTGTAAATTTATGCGATGTGTCACCAATCAAAACATATTTTGTTTCGTAGATAACATTGCTTGCATAGCGACCCATAATTTTCTAATGTACAATCATAAAGCTCATAAGAAACCACTTTCTATTACATGGAACGAAATAGTAATTTTCAACCGACTTACCTCAGTCAATTCCCTTGCTGTGTAGTAACAAACGACCAAAGTTATAAGCAAATTGTTCTTTCATCGAGGTGTTAAAAAAATCTATTTTTAAAGTATGTCTATAATTGGATGAATCAAACAAATACAATTTTTATATTATTTTGTGGTATCTTTTTTAGTTCTTATAAAAGGTTATCAGTTTTTTCATATTGTGTGTGTGCGCGCGCGAGCGTGTGTGAACGCGCCAATATGTTTGTACTGTTCGCTATTTTATACTACATAACACATACTTTGTAGCGCGTACAACTTATTAAGAAAATCGCTCACTTTATTTTTATTTTCAAATGGCTTACTTGTGCTTAATAGTTATAGACAATACGCGCAGGGAAAGGAATATCTAGTCAGACGAAAGGGCTAAAAGGGAGAGTAAAATTGAGACTATACGCAGCGGAAGAAGAGATGGTTAAAGGATTGTACGCCTACATGTAATTAAGCTTGTCTGTTAAGAGCGAATTTTGTTTGTGTAAAGGAAAGTGTCTGCTGTAAACAACGTTTCACAGGATTTAGTTTTTTTTTTCTTTTTGTTTCGACGTCGCATCCTAAATCAGAACATTCTGCTGCAAAAGAAACTTCAGTGTAATTAAAATTAAACAACTTTGTGTGGTTAAACCGTACAAGAGAATTTTCAAAGCACATTATCAATTTTGTAAAAATATAATTTTAATTAACGAAACTTGGAATATTCATATAACGTTAAATACAGAATAAATAAAACGTTAAAAATTTATAATTAATTTTTATCCTAATTGGTATTAATAGTATATTAATTAGTATAATTATGTTTTGCTCGTCTTATTATCCATACCCTATGGTCTAATCAATTTTTATTACATATTATTTGAGTTATTTGCAATTAATTGCAATTTGTTTTTCTATTATTCATCTACTGTTCAGTTTCTGCAATGCGACCGAATGCGTGAGCGCGCGCATGTGTGTTGTTACAATTTCAGATTTTTGCTACTTTTCATATAGCCAATGCTTCTTACGTTAATTTCCTAAAAAAAAACCTCCTGAAAAACATTGTGTATTTAACTTAGTATTTCAAATTGTCCGGATATATTTTATAAAACTTTAAAAGTTCCAATACGTTCCTACACCGTTCTGCTCGATCCTGAAACGGGTTAATTATCAATCAGCAAATGAGAAATGGTTTTACAATAAATTAAATTGAACAATATTTGTGTCAGCTGAAAAACAAAGACTTATACAAAAATTACATTACTGAAGTACTGCTCACAATATGAGGAAATAACTTTAAAATTGTTTTGTTGAGACCGGTTTTCTGCGTTACACGTTTTGCTTTAGAAATTGAAAGTAAAGGAAAACAAATTTCGGTAAACAGATTACTTTTATTATGCAGAAACGTTACTGGTGATTGATAATTATGAAAAACACGTAGTGGTGGAAATAAAAAACAAACTTTAACCTGTAAATCGAAAAGCACCTACTTTGTGTTATTTTAACACTAAATCGCTACAACTAGATTTTCACATCTATGTTTTACGTAGCTGTTTAAATAATAACTAATTTAAACTTCTGTGATTCTGAAAAACAGCACTGTTATAATAGTCATAGTTTTGTAAAAACGCATTCCTTAAAACTCTTGTTGAGAAATAATTATCACAACACATGTTCTAATATACAATATTTATAAGTATATAATAACCCCAAAAGTTATTAATAATTTTACTTTCATTATTCTAAGCTTCATTAATTTTACAAGGGTAAACAAAACCAAGATTACTCTTGATTGACCTTCTGAGTTTCCAGGATAGGCTACGCTTTTCGACAGTAGTTACCAAATCTGCTGTTTTGGCGTTATTGTTACAACAAGCGAGGTGAAAGACTGTCAGATGAATTTTGCCCGCTCAGGGTAAAAGTTAAGTTAGTCTGAGTTTTCACAGTCAAACAGTAATACTCGTACGCTAGAAAGAGGAAAGTTCTGACATTTCTAATTAACAGGCCTTCCTAATTTTAATCTCTTTACTTTTGCGAGACCAAACATAATGAATTCTCAACTAAACAAATTAGTTACTAATGTTCATATTTATGTTACTGCGTAACAGGCAAAGCGGAATAAATAGAAAAATTAAGAGTGTTGTTGATTTTGTAGTTTCATATTACAATAATGCAATTTGAATTTGTATTAAATACAACGATTTTGTCATTTAATGAAAAAGTTTCAAATTTCCAGAACATGCTGCAAATAAGAGCACTACGATTACAAGGTTAAAAGCCATTGGATACAAAAATCAAAGGACACTTCAATTACAATCTATGATATGTCCAATTAATTAATAAAATGGCTGCTTCCAAAAATCGATTAACCAAACAAATATTCGACTACCTCTGGAAGAAGAAGACCACTACAACGTGGATTAAGGAAGTTAGAAAAGATTTAGAAAAGTCGAATATCACAGAGTCCCAAATGTTAGAAAGAAGTGAATTTAGGAGTACAGTGAAAAATCTGGAATTGTTTCAAGATGCAGGAAGACCTAATAGAAGTGGACGAACTTGGACAGAAGATCAAAGGAAACAAGCCAGTGAGCGTATGAAGGAGTATTGGAGACAGAGGAAACTCCAGGCAAAGAAAAAGAAATAAAGTTGTAACGTGATCCTAAGTGGTCAATTCGCTTTAAAAAAAAAAAAATGGCTGCTTTACCAAATAAATGAATTTTTTAACCGTGCCATTTGCAACAAAACTTGGTGTAAACAATAATGCTAGTCGAGGCCGTCACAAGACTGTGTCTTCAGGAAGGGAGTTTTTCTACAGTTCAGGTATTAAACATGGGTATCATCATCAGAACCTAATGTACTAGAGCACCGTGGATTACATAGCGACATTAGAACACCTCAAAAATTCACTCAAATACGTACTATAAAAGAAAGCGCGAGACGGAAGGAAAAAGATGCCCAGTTTATCAGGTAGGCAAATTGGGGTACAGAATATTAAAACGTAAACTTCTTTACGAATAGCAGAAGTTTAATACATATTTCTCTCATTAAATTCACAGAAAATAACGATTACTCATTTACGTTACATTAGTTATTTGAGAACGCAAAGTAACGTGTAAAATTCTGCAGGTTAAATATCGAATTTGAGTTCATAATAAACGTTTACCTGTGTAGACAGTTTTATACGTAGGCTGTATAGTCAAAACAAACAATACGGAATTATTAACACGCCAACGGGGAATTATACATTAAAATATTTTATAGCTATGGTGATTACACACTGTTGTACTGAGCACATAATGATCGTGACCTGACTTGGAGAACAAATTTTTCCCATGGGTTATTTCTTATTCCTCTTTTATATTCGTGCTGTAAATTACATGAAATTGTGTAAAGTGCTGTAAAGTACATACCATTATTCCCCCACTGCATTTTCAAATTTCGTTCCACACTAGCCTCGCTTTGTTTTTAAATATAATAAGTGTGGCAACAATTTATTATAAAATATTTTAATTTTCATCGTTAGAGCCTGACTGTTGTGGTTGTTTTGGATTGATATTCTTCTTTGGGAACATTTGTATCCACACCAGAAGATACAAATCAGAGCTCTTGATTATGCAAAAGCGTGACAGTAGAATTTTTTAAATTGCAGGATTCGGTAGAACATGCAGGATTCGGTATATATTGTCTAAATGCTAGAACACTAGAATTTTGTTCTTTCATATTATTGGATAATACTTACATGAATGTACGCCTAATACGTATTCTAAAATTGTGAGAACTAACTGTGGTCTAAAATACAATATAATTAAGATTGGAAAAATTATTCATTGATAAACTATAAAGTACTTCCCTGATAACCGAGTACAATAACTACCATTATATATATGTAGCCATTTAAATCATTATATATTGTTACGACGGTCTACTCGATCGTCGTAGGTACAGTGGAAACATGATAAGTACAATACACCAATTAAGTCACTAATCACAACTTTAATTTTTACAGTTAAACAGTTCGTAATTAACAACACAGTCTCTACAACAAATCAAATGAAAATCGTTCACACGCAATAAAATGTCCACTAAAATTAAACACAATATTACAATTTTACCGTCCGATTATAAAACACCACTCTTAAATAATAACCACTTGAACGCGTACTGTAATATTGCTACTATAACTCTCGAACCGCACTGTTAATATATCGCACTAATACTGACTTGAGCGTCCCTGAGTAACTGTATTTATAGTCGCCGAAAATCTAGACGATTCCTAATTGCGTCTTAGCGTCCGTATGAACTACGTAATTAACTAGTCCGCACGGTACGCCTTGACACAGTCCGCACGGCTGTCGGCATCGAGAAGACTCTCGCAAATGCGTCTACAAGCACGTACGCCACACGCTTACATTCTGGATCTCTCTGGAACGTTCGATAAACACGTAGATTGTTCTGTGATGACGTAACAATATACCTATACCCAGATAAGTGCCTGTGTGTGTGGGTGGGTGTTTTTACTTTGGAAGTGACTTAAAATCTCTAGAATAATCCTAAACTTTATTCTATATTAATCTTGTTATTTGAATTAGAGTTGGGGTTTAATCTCTATACTTCATTCTGTTACACGGAATGTATGTGTTATTCGGTACATACAAAAGATGAGGTCATGATCAAAACTAGATATAGTAGCAGTTCCATTTGGTCAACAATAATAATGTCTGGGTTATATGGAGAGCAAGGAATTATTAATTTATGACTTTAGAAATTAAAAAAAGTCAAAGGTTTTTATGGCCTTTTTATGGACTGAAAGTGTAGCGTAGTATTTGAAATGCATAACAATGATGAGAAAATGAGATAAAGATAATATAATACTGAGAACAGGATCTTAATAAGAATAAAGCACAAATGGCAGTGTCGCGTGGTTTGATAAGAAGGTAGTTATTGTATATACGGTTGATAAGTTTGTAATTAGACAAACATTAAATCATAATACAGTTACAAGGCTTCGTTCAATCACCTTCTGTAATCTATCGGGAAATAAAGAAAAATGTGCACTGAACGTTCATGCTGTTACCCAATTTGTTTCTAAAGTTTTAGTATAAAAGTGTTTACTTTATTTCCCACTTGATGTAACTTACTTTGAACACGTTGCTTACTTTCCAAGCATGTCGATGTAATTGAAGGATCTCTCCTTTGAGTCACACCCGGTCACAGAGCTACTTGAAAACCAATCTTAGTCTACCACGCGGTGATAACAACTGATGCTAATAATTCCCAACATAAGCAGTTTCATTTTACAAACACGTATTTACATAAACAAAATATATGTACATGCATTCTAAATAAATAAGGAACGTTTGATAATCAGGAAGAAAATTTGCATAATGTTACTACAATTAACTGGATGCTCCAAGTTAATAAACAACAGAAGTAAGTCAGTCAGTCAGTCAGTAGCCTTCCATTTACATGTATTTAATATTCCCACATTTACGTTGTTTGTAGCCAGAATATATTACTCTAAATTAATTGTGTTAAATTGTTTTTAACGTCTTTATTATTTTGAATTATTATTTATTTTATGTAGAATTTTAGAATGAGAATTAAACAATGTACGTCACACACTAGCTGTTGTAGTAGTAAGTAAGCTACTGGTTTTAAAACTTTTTTTGTTCACGATACACTTACCCTTTCTAATGAGTTTCCGCAGCACACTAATCTATGAGTTAGAAACACATATGCATGAGATGGGAAGATGTGTAATCGTAATTACATTTAATCCGTGTTCTGATATGTTTTGTGACTGATTGTTAGTTTGACTGGTTTCGTCTGACTTTCAAGGTTGACCTACATGGAGATATGAGGTCTGGAATTATTTTAATTGTTCTGGCTCTTGAGAAGTACATGGAACAATATTGGTTATTTATTGTTCCATATGGCGTCTGGCCCTCGTTCTGAATTATCTGAACTAAGTACATTCATGTGTGAAACGGCATAACAGGTGTGGGAAAATACCGTCCCACTACTAACTTGGAACTAAGCATGGACAGCGTCATTTTTACCAACATCACTTTTGTCTGTTTTTTCACAAATTGTAGCGCAAATGTGCAAACCATTAATTGCAGTAGATGCGCGATTTTTCACTCGTAATATCAATATAATTCTTTGTCACTTATTAATTAAAACAGTATTTAATTTCAGTTTAAATTATTTAGTTGTTCGCGCGTATTTTGCACTACAATTGCGTCCACACGCAAGTTAAATTACACGACCAATTAATTCCTTATGCGTAACTTAATAATTTGCGAATTGTATTACATAAGACATATTTCATTTTCGTCATTATACCTGTCTTCGGAGTTCACTCACACCAAGGAAATGCATATGTACGCAAAGACATCCTCTGTTTGCAGAACAGTCAGGACGGCAGAACAGCCGTCCGAAACACACACAGGCGTCCTAAGAACTTTACACACACACACATACACACGCGCGCGCGCGCGCTCACTCACGCACGCACAGCTCACTTTAAGGTTACACCAAACAGGTGACGCATAGGTGTCACCAAACAGATCCAGAATTGTCTGATTTTTGCCTGTCCGTTGACGTTTACAACTACATAAAAATACTTTTTAACTGTTTCTGTACTATTTACATTCAACAATATTACTCTTGGTGAATATGTAAATATGTATCTTTGCATTATAGGCTTACAAAAACACACACGCATACATGTATAATTGGGTTTCTGTTAGTAGTCTATGTGTATAATTGTGTTTGTGTGTGTACAACCAAATGCCACCGATGTATACCTAAAAGTGATCACAAATGTTTGTTCTCTATAAAGGTTATTTATTTTATACTCAACCGGTACGATAGGCTATATTTACTTTTCGGTCAAAGCATTTAGGGACACAGCTGAACGAGCAGTTCTTTCTGGACATAGGCTATACCAAAATTAATCATTGCCGTCAAACCTTGCTTGGCTTCCTCTTTTTTTTTTGCAATAGACAGCAATCTCCATTAATAGAATTCTTGATGTGTTTCAATATTTTTTTAACAAGAGTGATATTAACTCCTGCAAATTAATGTATATTTTTTTATAAAATAAAAATTGTTATATTTAATAATGTCTATGATAATGCAGCTATATGATTATATTTTAATTACTATATTGTTGTGAAATAAATGTAATATAACGTCAAACAAGTCCTTAGTATTCTTTAAATTGTGTTCCAAAAACTGAGTTTGTGTCCGCAACGTATTGAAGTAGGCTACAGCATTTATTACCGCGAGAGCCTTACATTTCTTAGAAAAGGTCTTGCAAGTCTCTATCCTTTTTCCAATTTTAAAGAGAAATTAAGTCGTTTCGCTTCCAAATTGAAACACGCGTTTGAATCATATTACAATTATTCGTTGAAGAATGCCTTATAATCTGGTAAGATTTTTATATACAAAATACATAACATTCTGCATATGATCCTTGCAGAAACTTGACCTCCAGAATATCAGACTCTCACTTTTCTCTGTCTAGAGGCTACTTGTGACTTTTAAGGGAATAATACTCAAATATCGATTTGCTAGCTTCAGCTCACCACAAAATCTGTACGTTCTTATGAGACGATAACATCCATACACTTGTACTGTTCTAGATTAACGCGGCACGTTGAGCGCGTCAATAATACTGCGTCCGAAGTACTCTTAGGCTCGTCCGAAGCGAAACACTTGATGGTCTCGACCTATGTATCCGACAGTTGTATAGGTTTACTGTGAGTCACCATCTACAGTTCATATATGCCTATTTAACAAATTAAAATTTACCGAATCATTTAATTTAATTTAGTTTAATTAAATTGACTTTATGGTCATCAGATTTTAAATAAAGATATTTTATGATATTTAAAATTTTATGAGAATGCTATTTTAATAAACAAAAATCTGGCAGCGTCAAAATAGTGTCAAATATAAATAATTATATAAATTGTTTCTTTTAGTATCGTGTGGGAACTTAAGTTTTCTAAAGTGTGTGTGTGTGTGTGTGTGTGTACTTTGAAGTTGGAAAAAAGCCACATTTCAAAAACCATTTTACAAGTAAGTTATTTTTAAAGACATATATGTATTACGTAGATTAATAAATTATACATTTTAACAAAACTAACTCATAATTAATTCACATACATTAATTATGCTTACACTCAAATTAATATACTCGAAATATCATTACACTTTCTGATGTAAATCTTGTTTCTTTCGTAAAGTATATTTCTACAAGAATGCAAGCAGTTTAAATAACAAACAATATTTATAGTTTAATATTTTTAAGCCAATAAAAATTAGACTAATTACTCAGTGCATTGGGATTAAGTAACAGCGGTGTGTTACCATCTGTTCTGTGTAATAAAACGTGACACAAGTCCAACTTGAACGCTGCAGATAATACAATGGAAAACATACCGGTGTTGTTTGTTTACAGTAGGTTGCACCAGGTGTACGATACAACCTAGTATGATACGTGACAGGAACGTAATCTCGTGAGCCTTCTACACAGAGACTTTGTGCGACTCAAGCCTGTATTGTACACAACGTCTATAAGTTAAATTACAATGCTTATTTTAGTTTAAGAACTAAGAATATAGTATACCTCCACAACGGATCAAGCACATTGATTTTTACAAATCAAAATAATACGCTTATAATTTAACCACTTAGAGAAATAAATATAACTTGAATAGTATTTAAACAATATACATTACTGAACAGTTGCTTTGTTATCGCAACAGGATATTTACCTTTTGTTGAAATCCTGATGAAATATTCAGTAAGTAATCTTTACATTATATTTGAAAATCTATTTGAAACTTTATCTGAAGTAGATATAAAGTAGTAATTATTAATCTTTTTGACTCAATAATTAGATAGTCTATAATCCTTACATCAAAAGTGATATATAATATTACCTCTTACAAGCAGATATTACAAAGATGGTTAAAAAACCTTAACTATTTTTCCTGCTTTTACTACAGTAATTCATATTTCCATTTTCATCATTAATTGCATATTTGTACTATTAGCATCTAAGAAGAATAACTCCAAAATTAGTTCTCAACTTTTAGACTCAAAAGACTTCAACTTTTAATCTTTAGTAGCATTAAGTCAATTTAACTGAAGAGATCTGCTACCGTCAATTTCAAGGATTAGATACTCATTCTACAGTTATGTAAAATTCTTCTACAACGTTCTTTCAACTGGCGACATGGTAATAAAATTTGAAGGGTACGTTCTCTATGGTTTTATAAATTCAGTAATCAAATTCAAAGTGTGGCATTATTGTGCCCCGTTAGGGGCTGTATATAATCTTTCAAGAAAGGTAAAACCCTTTTTACGTCATTATATTAGTTTACAAATATTATTTTATTTATACTAATTTCAATGAGATGTACACACATCTGAAAACATTAACGTATTTATAGAAATCTGAACGTATTTAACGTACTGTAATCTGAATTCAGGGCTTCAAGCCATCCGCTTTGGATTCAACTACTATTTTTCAAGAAGTGCCCTCTGATGTAAGATATAACAACTAATTGTAAACACTTATATCAGTAAGCGTAACACATAGCCAATATTACAGAAATTTTAGTACGTTTTTATTCTTTCACACTATAATTGTTATTTAAAGGAATACTTACTGGTTTATGATAACAATATCGTCAATATACCATATCTATGAACTCTTTTCAGTGGTTGTCAGGACACATTAGTCTCTACTTAAAATGTAATTGTGTATTTGATTGCCAATGCAATATAAATGAGTTGACGGTTAACTGTATGAGTTATACCTCCGCAACGGGTAAAGCACATTGTTCAGTACAAGACATACATGATAAATGCGATTCTGCGAAACAGTTAGCCTTATTACTGCAATAGACTTGGAAGTATAGTTGCGTCGTGTGCCAAAACAAGTAATAATATTGTTCTTTATTTCACTGATAATAATGTACAAAGTATTTTATACCAAAGATTAACATTTTTAAGTGAAGGTTAGAAAGGTTTTATTAATCCTTCTCATCCCCTCACAACATTTAATCATCCCACTAAATAAATGAAAAAGTTACAGATATTCTAATGTAGTTTCAGCATGTATACATTGTAAAATGGTTTGCAAATTTTCGGCATGTGATTGTATGTTACGTGTGCTGTATGCTAAGTATGTTTCTGTTTTAGTCATCCGTGTAGTAAATACGGTAAGCTATCACGAGAAATTATAATCCTATTAGCTGAGGGCTAAAATGCATACAATTCATTTAGGCTTGAACGTAGCGAACAGTTCAAAATAATTGTTATTCACATGTACGTACTTTATGCCATTTCGACCTTTCCATTTTTATGCTCTTACGTTCTATGAAATGATGTGACATTAAGAGAAAATCATGAAATGTGACATACTTTAATGCTATCCTGACATACTATACTTACAACTATTACAGTAATATAAAGGATCTGAAATCATAGGTTAGAGGATCAAAGAGACACATCGGAGGCACAGACATTGAAAACAACTTGTAATCTAATTAATGCACTTAAACTAAACCCGTAAATCCAACTTAATGGACGTTGTTCTCCTATCATAACCATGTTGAGAGATCATCTAGTATTGTTTAGTAGTAAATTTAATCTAGTGCGTAAAAATAAAGATGAAAATTTATATGTCTAAAGATACAAATTTCCTCTAAATCTGTAAAATTTACAATATATTCAAAATTTTGGATCTGAAATCTTATTTATAAAATATGTACCTATTTGTAAAGGTTAAATTGTGTGCTACAACCCTATTGTAGGTAAAAATACAACTTTCCATCTCAGAAAGTTTATAAACTATCTCAGAACAATATAAACAATGATGAGCTTATGAAAGATAATCTACGAACTCATCCTGCTAAAAGATTGAATAGATGTGAAGCAACCAAAAAATAACTATTTTTCAGTTTTACCAAATAATATATCGGTATGGAGAACTATACATGACATCCATGTTCTAAGATTTATCGTTTAAATTATTTTCTAAATGAAATATTTCCATAGAAACTACTTTTTTCTACTTCTTTCTTCAACCTTAACCACAATACTGTGGTTACCATCTCACGTTAGCACACTCTATTTTCAATGACGATAGCAGTCGTTGGCAATGCCGAAATGTCTGGTCTTGCAGAATACATTGGAACACCGTCAAACCGCCTGGGAGGGAAGTTTAAGAACAAACTACCGCCTCTGGAAAATACCCTTTTTATTTATAGATATTTCATCTACCTTTGTACAGTGGACTATTATGACCTTCTTTTCAGGATACTTTATTTATCAAATTTAAGTACTTTAATTTTGTTAAAACATAAAACGTTGCAGGTAAACTGTCAACCCCTTCCCCTTAACTGATCTTCACCCAAATCAATCGGTCTTGAGTCCTCTACAACATAGGCACACATGCAAAAAATTATTTGTTTCTGTTTGAATTTGCGGTAGTTATCGAGCGTGATAGACAAAAATTACGCTTGTTAAAATATAAAACGTTGCTGGTAAACTACCCCTTCCCCTTAACCAATCTTCACCCAAATCAATAGGTCTTGAGTCCTCTACAGCTCAGGCATATATGCAAAAAATTATTTGATTCTGTTTGAATTTTCGGCAGTTATCATTCGCCATAGAAAAAATTCCACACACACACACACACACACACACACACACACACACACACACACACACACACACACACACACACACACACACACACACACACACACACACACACACACACACACACACAGGCAGACACTTTTCGGAAAATGACTTTTCTTCATGTTTTGAGGGTAGTAAAATCAGAATCAGCCCTTATCTCCAACACGATTTTTTTCGCCGTCACCACACTTCTATTTCCCTATGGAACATGTAAGTAAAAGAAACAAGTATTTTTATTCAATTGTTCAACAAATTCTTTAACACGGTTCAAATTTTTTGATATTTCTTTGCACATTCGACTTATAACGGTTCTAATTGTAATTAATACTGAATATAATGAATGTAATTATCGTACAAATAAATTAACGTAACAAGTACTTAGGTCAGTGCCTTCATTCCTTCAGACAACATATATGGTGTTGATATTAATTAAAATGTTGTAATCACAGACAGATAGACAGATTTTCTCGGCTTTTTTATGTTCAGTTCAAGAATAAAATGTTTTTTTTTTATCTCTATCCTTGCTGACGTAATGGTAAAATGACATAAGAAAGTCACGTACTCTAATAACAATTAAATCGCACAAACATAGTCACTTGGGATAAAAAAAATTACAAAAACAAAAGTTCGGTAAGGGAAACAATAAGCGTGAAGTCTGTGGCGAGTGACAAAGCAGCACTTAGCCCAGGAAAAATTTAAAAATAAAATTAACATTAGCGGTAACATAGTTAGGAGATAAAGTACTTTCTATCTTTGTTAGTCTAACATTTGGCTCTTCTGTTGTAGTGGCTGTCTAGTAGTCGCTTCTATATACGTATTTCTAGAAGAAAGCAAGAAACTTAACGCAATGTGCAGAATGGTTTCGATTCCAACACAAGAAATAAAGACGACGCGAACAATTCACAAGTCGCAACTACAATACAGAATAGGTGTAACTGTAAAAGAAGGCTTGGAAACACACACACACACACACACACACACACACACACACACACACACACACACACACACACACACACACACACACACACACACACACACACACTAGAAACATGAGGGAAAGATCAGACCGGTTATAAAAAAGTATAGAAAAAAAGACCTGAAAGCAAGGACGCACACGGTACCTGCGTCACACACGGTGTGTGTGTGTGTGTGTGTGTGTGTGTGTGTGTGTGCATACGTGAGATATGAGCATTCTTTATATTTGTAAACATAAAGAGACGTATTTCTTGGGTCTAAAGAATTATATCCAGCAGAAAATTTTAAAGCGTGCCCTTGCATTTCAGAGCAAGTATCTTATAAGATACAAAGATAGTCGTTAATAATCAGATTTTGGATCAGGTTAGCCATTTTTAATTAGCTGGGTTGTAATATGGAACTGATATTAATTGATGTAGTAAGCTAACTCAATTTTGACACATCTATGAAACGATTCACAGGTACCTGAAAAATAAAACTCGGAAGGATACCCGTATGAAATTTTATAAAACTATGGCTATCCTCACATAATTGTATGCTAATGAGACACGGAATCTTGGTAAAAGGGACATGCGGAGGATTCAGCCAACCGAAATGAAATTTCTAAGAAAGACGCAAGGTTGTTCTCTCTTGTTTCAGAGAAGAAGCAAGTATATTAGACGCGATTTAGACATTGTATCATTGCACCAGAATAGTGTGAACTCTTGAATCGCATGCCTTGAACTCTACCTGTGGAAGCCTTGGGTTATCACCCTACTGAGAAGAGTGACATCGGTAGGAGGTGAAGGTTGGTTTCGGAACAGGTCTAAGGCCTAGTCCTTGGTGTGATTACGATGATTACGAGAAAGTTTTAAAATATTTTATGACATTTTTACCACGCATCCTCAATGTGTCAAACAGCTGTAAGAGATTTAATAGAGCTAGCAGCTTCTTACGGCGTATTTACCGATCGTCACTACCATAAAATTCTTCATTTAATGTCTGTGAGCGAAGGCAAGACCGACGTGTGGCATCCTGATAACGGGATGCATGGTAATCAACATGTGAGACAGGAGACACCGTATAGACATCTTCGTGTGACGGAGGCGAATCACACCAAACGACAGCAGTTAAGTTAAAAGTAGTTCTGTTCCATTAAGATTATATTAAAAAGCAATCCAAACCATCTACGGAATTTCGAACTAATTTAGTTAGTTTAAATATTTTACACCTGTAATATTCAAATAATCTAATTTTTTAATTATATTGTAAATATAAACTCAAAAAAATTGTTGTTTTCTTTCGTTAAATTAATTTTAACGAAAAAGACCTGTAAATTCCTGAAAAAGTTTCAACATATAAACATTTAGTAATTGAGTAGTTTAAAAACATTAAAACTATATTACTTTTTAAACACTTATGGATGTTTTGATTGTTCATCTTCTTTTTTCACAGTACTAAATAATATAGAATATAGAACTTTCACTTGTGAAACTTACTTGTTTTTTCTTCCCGTACGCGTTTCGGCGTGATGTACGCCTTCGTCAGCAGTTTGAGACAGCACTGTCGAAGATTTGTCTCAAACTGCTGACGAAGGCGCACATCACGCCGAAACGCGTACGGGAAGAAAAAACAAGTAAGTTTCACAAGTGAAAGTTCTATATTCTATATTACTTATGGATGTATAAATTTTAAATTCGTATTGAAATTGCAAAATGTTTAATTACATAAATGCCATTAAGGAATAAATGTATAATACTAATGTGTAGAGTTAATCACGCATTTAATATTACTAGCCTCAAAATCTCAAAAAATACTTACAGTCCACAAACTGTAAAAATTTACATACGCGTGCTTGTTCATAATCAGTGGATACAAATTTTAACTAAGTAGTTAGTATTCAATGTGCAATCGTGTCAAAATATCCATTTTTCTTCTACTGCTTTCATTATTTCAAAGTACAAAACATCTAAATATAATTTAAGGTATACCAATATCTTGCAGGTGTTCAGATTATATTGCAATGAACCATACGTTAGGTGTTACCAAAGATTTGTTTGGTTCAGTTACACATAAGCATACAAAGTTGCCGGTTACATAGGAACCTACGTCATTTTTTGTCAAAATTTTATCGACATCTTGTTTTGTTGTTGTGCATACCATACAGGTCATAAAATTAATTAGTTTTAGTTTTAATTAAAACTATCCAGAAAGTAAATATATTTTATATTGCATTGTTATTAATCCGGTACAAAACAATGTATGCAAATAGTAAACTTAAATCCGTGAACATAGTAGATATTTTTTTCAGGGTAATTATTCTTTGCTGATATGCAGTGCAGAGACAAACTAAAAACCATGAATGCGTCCATTTCCTTGATCCAGGTTTGTGATGAGTATTTAGAAAACGCTGAAAAATCTTTGTACTTCTTTCTTTGTTAGGAATGATAAATGAATTGTATAGGGTTTTTTATGTATAACGAAAGGGGATATGCACTTAACTACGTAATAAACATTTGCACACGAAAGCTGCATGTTTTCACATGGTGTACACCATGTGAAAACCGTATTATGACATAAAGGATTTGTAAAGTGACATCCAGTTTGTTTACAAACACAGGTAGAGACACATTTTTGTCAAAGGCCGTTAAAACACACGCGCGCGCGCGCACACACGCTCATGTACACATGTGTATATTAATTTGTGTGCGCGTGTGTGTAATTTAAAGTTATAACTTAGAAAGCTATCAAAATTTATCTATAAACAGATAAAACGCCCCGAATCGGATATGCGTCCGGACGCTATTACATGTAAGTTACTTTCCAACATTTATATTATGCATAAATTCCTAGACTCTAGTTTTTTAAGTTCCAACATAGTAAGAGAAATTTGATAACCGTAATTTGGTCTGAAATATTATTATTTTTAACGTTTTTTAGAGATTTACTAAGTAAGAGTGTTTAGATAGTAACCGACCTCTGTATGCCGGTCGTTACAAAAGATAATAAGTTGATAGAAAATTTTATAAAAATAGAATTTTCAAATAGTAAAAGATTTTGTCTATGTTTATTAAGAGGTGTGTATAAGAAATAAATCTGTTTTAAAAGGTTCTTGTAAAAATTTTAATAACAGGCAGGTATTTATTGACCGCCGATGCACTTCTAGAAGATTTGAACCAAGTCTGGAGTTAAATAGTTTAACTCCAGTTAGCAATCGATTGGTGACTTTTCTGGCTGGTCCAATATCTCGTTCAAATAAAATATTTTCTTCTTAGTTAAGTCCTTCAGCCTTAATAAATACTCTTAAATTAACCTGTGAAATAAGTAACAGATAAGAAATAATGGAAATATATAGATTTATTGACAATTTAAATAAATAATCGATTTTTTATCGATGGAGAGCAATTATCGACTCTGTCTCGGGAATTATCGATTGTGTCATACAGAACAAAATTTATGATATTTAATATATTAAAAGACAGGTTCTTTGAGCGATTAAAATTAATAGTCAGAGAAGGGTGACGAGAAAGTATAACATTAACAATTAACACAAATACAATAATTATTATTCAATAAAATTTAAATAATTCCAATAAGTAATGTGTATGTATGTTGTCAAACCAATATGCAGACGATGACGTCACTGCTGGAAGATAAAGAAGGCAGGCTTGAATTTTCAAAATGGCCGCTACTAGATATGGCGAGTTCACTGCAAAATCGGCATGTCCAAAATCACGACAGAATTACCTTCGTGAATGTCTGAAATCTTCCCGCACTGGTGTAATATGTCTGTTAAGTTATTTGGTGTATTCTGACGAAGTGTTCTGTGTAAACTTGTGTTGGTTAGTTTATTTTGTATGTGTTCACTTCTTTCAGTTAACGTTCTCAAGATATGGTTATGATTTGTAGAGTGAATTGGTTTAAATATAAGGTTTTACTGTTTTCTGTCACTCGTATCATGAAGTTAGATGTTTGTTTTCACCATTGTCGTGAACGTATTTATAGCTTTAGTTTTAAAAAGTGTCTAATTCGTCTAACTCTCGTTTCACTTATTTTAATGGCTAAACGCTAGTACCATTTTCGACTCGATTTATAAGGAACGTTTTTTCACACAACTATTCAGCTTGATATTCAACAAAAGACTAATTAACTTGGTCATAAATCTGGCCCAGTTAATCTTTGAAAAAGTATTGTTAACATATTTCGATTACCTGTACACATGATAAAATATTACATTATATATGGAATTTATCTATTTTATTCATCACTTTTATGAATTATGAACCTTATTATTGGTTTAATCATCTCATTCCCTTTAAATTGATGTATTATAGTCCATATCTGTAGACATTTTGTGGAAATTAACAAATTTTGTTCACTTTTTGGAAATATAGGCTCAAAATTGGATTTCCGTCTTTATACAAAATTCCTCCATTTTAGGTATCAGTAATACTATTATAATAAATTTTAATTAGTCATATTCCTCTTCCTTTCCTTAAATACATATAAATTAAACCCTTGAACTGGTTTTTTGTGTTAATCTGTAAATTTGACATTGCTCTTGAAAATTAATTAATTTATATATTTTGAAAATTTACAATGGTTTAAGGTATATTTCCTTATTATCATTTTAACTCATAGGATCATTTCCATTAGTGGTGAACTGAGTTATCTTATATAAATCTTGCTAGTTTACAGGATTTATAAGTGAATTATACTGGTTTATATTGTTTCTGTGAATTCACCAAATGGCCTAGATTTTAGAATTTTATATTTCTGTCTTTCTCAAATAAATTTAAACTTAACTCCTCCTCTGACTTTACATAATTACAATTATATGAAAATAACATGTCTTATAACTTATTGTGTGGTGTAGTAGTTAATTAACACTACGGTTATTAAAATAAATATTTGTGAACATTGTTTAGCAATCTGCACAATTGAACATATTGCAGACATGGTTTGAACATATATCTTTTAACTATTTTTGAGTTAACATAGCATACCTATTTAAACATTATTAATGGTATGTAGGCTATTATTTAGGAAACATAATTCTTTTTAGAACACATAACATAAATCTTATTTTCTAATAACTTTTACAAATACATTTTACTAACACATTGATTTTAGGACTGTGAATAAACAGTCTATTTAAACATTTTACACTTATTAATATTATATTAATCCCAGTCCTTTCTGGTCTAAACCATTATTATTTGTGATCCCCTACATCAGTAAACATGAACTCCTATACTCTATTTATTATCATTTTTTACAAATGTCTTGTAAATAAAGATTTACATTGAAATAATAAAATACTGGAAATCTTCCATTTTATTATTTTATTATGCTGTTTATTATTAGATATTAAAGTTGTTATATTGCATACTGATAAGTTATAGCTTCACCAACTTTAAGTTTATTGCATTTCTAAAAAACACTTACACAAATTCACTTTCACTGTTGGTTCTGATATTTTGAGTCTTATTATCTCAGACCAGACCTTTAGTAATCATGGACTGTTAAGACTAGTTTATTTTCTTTATTACCCAATAGCTTTAGTCGATTCACTTCTTATAACGCTATACAGCACTTTAGTTTTTTAAATAATTACATTTTTATAGGATTTTGGGTATGTTATACTTTCTTTTGCATAGTTTTTGTGGGTTTGGGGTTGATAGTAGTTTATATAATAATAGGTTTTACAACGGTGTTTCTTTCATACTATTTCTTCCTCTCCTCCTGTCTTCTTTCTTGTCCTTCTTCGTATCTTCCTTCTGGTCTTCCTTCTTGTCCTTCTTCTAGTCTTCATTCTTGTCCTTCTTCTAGTCTTCATTCTTGTCCCTCTTCTAGTCTTCATTCTTGGTTTTCTTGTCTTCCTTCTTCATTCTTGGGTAAACCAAGGTACTTTGTGTTATCTCGACTGAGGTTTAGTTTGGAACATTTAATTTATTCACTGATACTGACTTTATTCTTCTCTACAGGTATCAGGGTATTGTTTTCTTACTGATCACAAATTTTATTCTTCCCTTTTCTTGTTTTTGGGGTATTTTGGTATTCACTACTCTTTAATTGAGTCTCTTTTTTCTTGATATGGTCTTATATAACTGGTCTACTGCTCTTAGCTCCCTGGGTAAATTACTGATATGATACTATGAGTTGCTTCGATACTTTCTTTGGTTTTTTTAAACAGTGGTTTTTATATATAATGTAATGAGGATTTTTATTTTATCGTGGTTCATTCCTTTGATTTATTTAAATGTCATTCAATATTATTATAACATTTGTTGGTGTAATTAAACTTTATGATTTCATATGACTTAAGATGTAGTGGATTTTCTGTCACGCTACAAGATTAAAACGTTAGCTGATTCATTCTTCCCAAAAATTCTAGGTACGTCTATATGCCCATTTCTATTTCTTTCCTCACAACAGATCAACGTAGTCATTGGTTGTACAAGCATCTGAGTCAACTGGATCCATGTTTAAAAAATGTTGATTCTGAAACGTATTTTGTCTTTCTCGGTCCATCTGTTTGTAAGGCGGCCTTTATCTCTTGTAAAACAACATCCCTTGTGAAACACAATACACAATTTTGTCTATTGTTACGTACTAAACATAAAAATTGTGATTTTTTTCTATCCCATACTCTTCCTGGTTTTTCTTTGAAGCCATATTGGATTGCCTTCCTGCATTGAAGTGCATTATATTTACGTTATACATTACATCTAAGGAAACCATTACAAACACACACAAATGTGTGCGTGTGTGTGTGTGTAATGTTGAAAAATAGCTATGTTAAGATTATAAAGCCCCGCAAGTATTTGAGATTGCTTTTGAGAAAGACGAAAACTCTGAAACATTTTACAAAATCTCTAAAATCCTAAACACTAAAAATTAATACGGCTACCCAGTTTACCTTATTACTATAAAAACGTTGTGTTCTAACCCTAGTAATTAACTCGATGTGGCAAAATGTCGTGAACGTAAGGTAATTCGCTCCGCCTACTTGTTAATACGTGGAACACACGGCGTACCCGCAGAGCACAATCCTATTTGCTGTGCGATTGTACCAAACGCATTATGAATTTGCTACGTTTGTGTTAATCTCACCACGTTACTTGGCTGCGTTATATCTATATTAATCCCTGGGATTTTACGGTTCTTTATCAACTGCTTTACAGACCAAACGCATGGAGCGCATTAGCTTTTCTGCCCCGTACATATGTTTTTCTACCGTGTGGAATTGCTAGCCTCTCATCGGGCGCTTCCTCAGGTGGTGGATAGGGGTATGCTTACCAAATATGCTGGGTAGCTGGGAAATAAAATGCCCGGGGTGGATCAAAACTAGCAGATGCTGCCTTGTAGGTGGATATTGGTTTATCAAAGGCTAAAGGAAGTGCCTGGTCCTCCAGGGTGGGGGTTAATGCAATGGGCCAACTCCCCATTCATTGGAAAAAAGAAAATATTAAATAACCCCAATCCATTCCAGCCGGATTGATTCAATAAAGGCAAATGAAAATTAAATCACTTCTGTAATCTTTGGTTTCGAAAAATGTGTAAACATTGTACAGCCGGAATAATAATAATATATTTCTTTGTGCAACTACAGGGTAGTATACAAAGTTTAACATAACTTTATTAACACTAGATATTTTCCTTAACGGGACACGGCTATGTGCAGCTCTGCTCCACATAGTAGGTTAGCTTGCTTACGCAAAAGTTGAAAATCATGAATGTATCAGGTATGAATAACCTAATAGTGGGACTCGAGTACTATAACGTATAAATGGTTATAGATTGGCCAATGAGGTATACTTTTTTCTCCGGCGACAAGACGGGAAATTTGAGACATAGTCAGGATCAGGATTATTTTGTAAGTCTGTTCATGATGCATAGGTTGGCTGGCGTGTTTTGTGGTGTATACCACTATCGTCACAACAAATAATATCAAACGAATACCACAAGTTTAATTTATTCAGATGAAAATAATGATGCGGATAAAAAAATTGGCTACACAAAAATCAGGTAGTCGGATCGCAATGTGTTCTTATAACTTAGTTTTACATATTATACGAAACACAAATTGTAAGTCAAAGTTTACAAAATTTACGATTATTTTTCTTCTTTTCTTTTCTTCTGGAGCCTTACCAGATAAGTTCATGTTCTGGATACAAGCTGAGGGCCTTAGTATAGAAAGAAGTTTGAAGTTAAGCTTATAATTTAACATCCACATTTTTATTTAGAAACTCAGATCGTAGCATCCTAGACTGAGATGTGCACAACAGAGATAAAAATCTCTTTTGCAACCTTAATACTAAGCTGAAGGTTAAAATGTAAAAACAGGAATTGTTAACAGGTTATGTTAAATCTGTTCTCCACTAACAGGTTATGTTAAATCTGTTCTCCACTAACACCAAATCCCGAGTCTGGTACATTTATGCATACACAAAGAGAGAGGAAATTTTAATTATTTTTAAAGCTACCGGGTTCAGTTAAAACATCATTATAAACATGGACAGTTTAAATAACATATTGATAACTAAGTACTCGTTTTATGAAGTCACTATTGTATGATAGTGATTAATAAGTAATTATACACAATGACATTTACAAATCGTGCCCGTTAATGTATGTTATCGGCTTCTGTCTGACACCTAATATCTAACTATTGTTAAAAACAAAAGTAGCAGTTAAACATTTTGTTACTTAAAATTTTCACATTTATATTGAAAATAAGTAATCTAGTGTTCAGTCTTACGAAAACGAACTTGATTTTGAAACTTGTAGATTAAGGGTAGTAATTAAACAACAACAAATTTAAGTAAACATTGTTATAGTTGCTGTTAAATTGTTATTATAATTGTACAAAGTGTTGCTGTTAGTAAAAGTTAAGTTAGTTGTAGTTTTAAAATATAAAAATATGTAGGCCTACAGGATTCAACTACTGACAACTTACATCGAAGTTAACGTATAGAAATTATTAACAATTTTCATACTTTGGAGCTTATTTGTACTGAATTCTAACTTTCGTGAACTCCTTTAGAAGGGTTCTTTAATTTTTGGCATAATTTATATTATCACAATATAAATGACTAGTACTTTTACCTGCATTGTACGTGTGTAATTAAAGTGAACACACACGAGATATCTCTTCATAATGTTAAAAAGAAAGCTGCTTACATTCATCGTAAATGGATCAAATCCAAAAACTAACTAATGAAAGATATATTTAACGCGCTGCATTAAATACTAAAATTTAGAAAGAGTTAAGTAAGGCGGAGGCATATTTTACATGCTGTGTTAATGGCGGATGGACAGAGATTACATCTTTCACAGAAGGTAATTCTACTTGCTTCCAGTTGCACGCAGGTGTAATCGTTTCCAAGGCTAAAGATCGTACATAATAATAAAGGACGGAAAATATTAAGAATCTTGCACTACGAAACCCAAACCGTAACATTCTTTTTTGTATTATATGTCTTATATTTTATTTATTCTTTCTGGAAGTTAACCACATTACCTCCCTAACGCATGTTAAGAACGTTTTTATTTTAGTTAGTTCTTTAAGACGTTGACGGTAAACAACGTGCCAAGTAGAATGGATTAAATGGCAAAGTACTGTATTGGAAATCGTTTGATCATTTATTTGAGTCCCTTTTAATCTCATGATACTTCAATTTCCTTATTTAAGTAATTATTAAATAACGCATATTCTAAACAATCGCTCTGTCTACGAAAAAAGTTTGGTTATTGTAAATTAAACAATTTTTATTTACTAGAAAACTATAAGTCATAGTTATATATAAACTATAAGTTATAGTAGATTTATTATAAGTCAGATACTGCCAAAGATTCCTGCTATTATACAGGAAGATTACTACAAATGCAGCAATTTAAATTAATTTTTGTTGTAGTTTAACTTTATTGCAACTAGTTACAGAGTATCTAGCAATTTTATTCTAATGCAAAAGTTAACAGTGCGTAGGATACGCTACCCACTGGAGCATTCCTCAGTACAGTTACTCATTGTTAATGTGCTGAGAATTACTATACATATTTAGTTTACTAGTTCGAATGATTTCTGTCTCTGCAATTCCCGAACAAGTCCCGCATTACCAAGCAGTTTGGCACTTCAATGATTACCTGTTTGTGATCACTTCTTTCATATTTATCCGCAACCCATGTAGTCTCGTCAGCAACTGTAGGCATTTTCAGATCTCAATCGTTGCCATAATTTCTTACGTATCATGGTGCATCACCAATACTGCAACGAATCTTATTTTGAAAAGTCTCAATTATGTTAATATTACATTACAACACCAAATCTGTACATCAGACACCCAGAATGGTTTCAAGACTTGTTTGTCTAAGAACAGCTTGTTACGCTGCGACAGCTCGGAGTGTCTTCCTAGCGGCCACCACGTTTTTTCATTTTAATCTACGTTCTTCCCGCTTCTTCTTAACGTGTTATTTCCACCTAAGTTTGGCATCCAAACTCATGTCCAAATACTTCACTAAGCTTTGTGTGTAATTTTTTGCTGATCGATTACAATTGGTAAATAATCTACTTTCCGGTTGTTGAAATTGATAAGAGTAAACTTGGTTTCGTTCAGCTTGATGCGCCGTTTTTTGTCCATCTAGTGGCGGACTAAACTGCTGTTTGTAGAGCGCCTATTGCTGCTTCTATAATAATACTAGTAGCTAGTAAAGCAGTGCATAAAGTACCCCTATGACAATTCAACCACCGCACGTTGAACAGACTACTGCTCAACAGGCTTTGATAAAATGATAAATGGCTTTGTCTTATCAACCCACCCACACACACACACACACACACACACACACACACACACACACACACACACACACACACACACACACACACACACACACACACACACACACACACACACACACACACACACACACACACACACACACACATTACTCCTAGACCGTTTCTATCTACCAGCCTGTCATAAAGATAAAGATAGCTATTATGACTGTGTCAGAGTTTCCCTTAAAATTATCCTAAAATTTAATGAAATTGAAATTTTGCGTAGAATTAATCAAATATGGCCTTTAACAAAAGTGTATCTTCAAATCTCTTTAAATTCTAGTGCATGCTTATTAAACTGCTTGTGTATTACAGTTGACAAGAGCGTATTACAGGCGTAATAAGCCTTCTTTACATCGACAACATGTAAACGATTTTTTTAATTCTTAATTACGTACTTTGCTGAACGTAAATGTCTTGGTAACCCAATGAAGGTAGTCTAGTGATGACCGGCCGTTATTAATGTCTGCATGTATCTCCGACTCGATCAGCATAGCATTCGTTTCTGTTATTTTACATTATACTTTCCTAATACAGACATACATATTTACTTCGTTACCTCATGAAGAAAGTGTGATAGATGCTTCCTAGTTTTCCTGGTTCCAAGTTATTATTTGGTGTTCTGCCCTAAGGCAGGTCTTTAAATGGTAAAAGCTCTCCAAGCTCTCCTATCGCATGCCAGTCTTTTCGTTTCTTCATAACGCCCTATGATTTTAATACTATTAAATTCATTCTTCTACACCCTCTTTTTTTTCTCCTTATATAACACCCTCCATGGCAGTTGTATGCAAGCAGCCTCTTCTTAAACAATAACCTAACCAATGCCGCTTTTTATTTTCTATTACCTTCAGGATTCCTCTCTCTTTCCCTATTTTTCTTAAAACGTCACCATTCCTTACTTTATCAACCCACCTAACTTTTTCCATTGCTCGCCGAACCCACATCTCAGATGCTTCTAATCTTTTCTCATCCTCTTTCCTCACTGTCCATGTCTCTGCACCATATAAAGCAACACTCCACACATAACATTTTGGCCAACCTGTTTCTTCAATTCTTAATAATTTTATCACGCAGCAGTCTTCTCTTCCCATTAAATGGTTCTTTTGCTACAAAAATTCTTGCTCTAATTTCAGGAATGCAGCACGTATCTTCACTTATCAAGCTTCCAAGATATTTAAACATCTTCACCTGTTGTATTTTGCCTTGCCCTATCTTTATGTTTGGCATTTTTCCTCCTCTGCTAATCACCATACACTTAGGTTTTTCCTTATTAATCCTCATTCCATATTCTTTGCGTACTAAATTAAAATACCTTATCATTTTATTCATTGTGTCTTCCTTTTCTGCTAAAACAGCCATGTTATCAGCAAACAGTTCCTAGTTACAGTTCCTAGTAACTAGTTTCTGTTTCAAGTCATGTTTAACCGGCGTTCTTAAACTTTCACGTTATGAATATTGTTTAGGCTCTCTCAGAATTTTGTTAATTTCTCATCCATTGTGGAAAGGTTGTTGTGTTTCTCGACTTTGGATAAAATTTGTACCATATTTTATTTCTTTTATAAAGACACATGCCATCATGTGTGTAGAGTTATCTTGGATAACGTTGGAAAACGTTTTTGTACCTGTTTCCCTAAACAAAACTGCTTAGACCTAACTAAATATATAAACTGCTGCTAACCTAAATATAAAATAATAAATTAAAAGTAGTTATGTTACAAATAATTAAGATATAAGAAATAAAGAAGAAATAGAGAATCAGTACTGATGTACAAGTGAAATTTAAAACTTTGTTTAATTATATAAATTTCAAGCAGCCATCTCTATATTCAGCGAAACTTCTTAATCCAAGGTAGACTGAAATAACTTACTAAACATATTCTCTTATTATATAGTTTCACAAATGTTTCTCTTTTTATTGCTTTTGCTAATATAGTGTAGCGTGACAGATATAAGCATAATATTGAATGGCAATTGATCATTAGAATAATGAAGTTATAATATTTAAATTTGGAAGAAAGCATTAAGTTTAATATAAATAGATTAATTCATAGCAACTGTGGAAAGAAATCATTATTATAAAGAAAATACAAGTTAAAATAAAAAGAGTTACTAGTGATGAGTCATCCAAAACCAGTCTCATAACCAAAGGTTTTCAAGGTATAACCCAGGAAGGTAAAATAGTAAATAACAAAGCAGTACACAATATGACCAAACCCACAACGAGGGAGAATAAATAAAAGAGAAACCCTAAAATAAGCCAAGATCAACCAATACAGGTTGTGTATTTCTGAATTAAAGAAGAAGATGGAGAAGATCCCAAGAAACCTGTTGGCATCAAGAACAGATGGAGAAGATACCAGTCCCAGAAGGCAGGAGAAAAGAAGACTGAAGAAAGAAGAAGAGGGCAGCATCCTGAAGAAGACGTCATGCTCTTATAAAAGACACCCAAATCCCTATATCCCCAAAATAAATATCTAAAAATAAAAGTATAACGAAATAAAAACCACATGTATACAAATTTAAGAGAGAGGAGTGTATAAAGTAAAAGTTTCCTGTGAACTAAGATGAAACAATAATATAGTACCCATGGAACAAATCTCCATTGAAAAAACGCTAACCAATTTATTATGTTAATAAGACTATACGACCATTTAGCATTAACATAATATATAAGTGAAAGTGAACCAGTGATAGTTTTGGGTATTATAAAAAATGAACCTTGTGTTTCATTCTTGGCAATCACAAACATTGGATGCAATGAAATATGCATTTTTCAATGACTTAAAATATGTACGGTGACAATATGTTGTTCATAAGACATGAATCTGTTTAAAATAACATTTTTGTTTTACATGAAAAAAGAAAAACAGATTTCATAGTGCTTTGTGAACGGTTCATACTATTTATTTGTTAATGACAGGGTACAATTCCCCAAAGACAAGGTATAAAAGACTGTATAAAAACTGTAGAATCCTACTTATAATAATAGTTAGAAATAAGAATATAAATATAAGGTTTTAATGTATATAGTACAAGAATGTTTAAAAATGTTTTAGATATAAGGCCATTTGTTTGGGTCTGAAACAACTAACATCAGAACTATAAAAATAATTACCACTTGTAAATAGTAGAGAGTAATTAAGATGTTAGTTAGTACAAAACCTTTGTTGTAAACCATATTTCCATGTTGGAAATGGGAATTTTGTTGCAAAATGTCTGATTTGAAGACAACCATTTATTTAAAAAAAAAAAGTTCTTTATTTTGTGTTAACTATTGTTTGTATTGTAACCAATACTAATTGTTTTTGTGTAATTTAAAAACATGTTTAATTTATAATACTATTTGTAAAAGTCAGAGAGGGTATCACACATCATATATTGTTTGTAAATTATTGTGTAAGAAAAATTGTTAAAAAATCATAGGCCAAAAGAATGGAAACCAAACTTCATCAAAACAGAGAAATTGCTCATTTAAATGCAAATAAACAAAAGGGGTTTAGACAAAATAAACTTGAGATCATGCCATATAATTGCACATACCATTTAGAGAGATTTTAATAAATTATATTCAGAATTATAAATAAAAATAAAATGACTAAACTCAGAAATTTAGACATGGGAGTCATATATTTCAGAATAATGTTTCAGAATACAACTAATTCAATTAATTACCAGAAAATAAGGGAATAGGAACCTTTTAATACAATATAGAATTATTAATATTAAATATAACTGATAAAATGGCTGAATTTATATAATGACAGGAAGTAAATTCTGATGTTTTGGACTCTTCACAGTATACCAAACTGAAAGTGAAATTACTATTTTTTGGACAGAAAACACTATAAAATGGCATTATTTAATCTGAAAATAACCAGAATGAACTGAAAGATTAATTTAAATCAAATCTAGTGAATAAAATTGACAAATAACCAAAGTTTAGGCATTCATATAGTGAAATAGTAAAATGTACACAGGATGTGAAAATATTTTTGAACAATGTTAAGGATAATATTATATGGGCTAAGAGTTTAATTGAAACTGAAGGAAACAGTTAGTTAATTATTGGTAGTTGAACGGTCAACATGACATACCTTTGAAAACGTGAATAACCTAACCTATAATCGTCATACAAAGCGAGTGTATAGTGAGTTATTGTGAAATCGCGAGTGACTTGTAAAATACTTCTGAAACTATCATATTATAACAGAAACGATCAAGTAACACTCCATAACACAGAACAATATAAATCTACTCCGAAAAACACCATAAAACACTAGAAAACTGTATAATACATTAAACCAAATTAGTGACGGAATCGGAGAAAGTGTTTGAACTAATAATTATAAAGATACACTAAATACAACCCAGAATCACTACACCAGTCACTACACAACATATAACAAGAGATTTGCGGACACGAGAACAGAAATATTGCGTCAAAATACATTATTTGGAATGCAGCAGCAACGGCAACATTTTCATCGACTTGACGGCAGCCATCTTTCTTTGACAATTCCAGTGCCTCTTCGTGGTTCATCACAGCTGTTTGGTGAAAACAATTATTATATTTACAAATTATTATTCAATGTCTGTGTTTATTAATAACTATTAATTTGATTGTAACGTTATACTTTTTAAATATTAGCCCGATTTCTCTGACTTTGGTAATAACTGGCTGTTTAAAGAACCCTATATAATTTTTATATCATATACTTGTAACTTTTTTCGATATCCTGAGAATCGATACTAATCGATAAGAGTCAATATTGCTATTACTTAATAAAATATTAATACTTTTCAATACTTAATAGTTCTTTATTTCTTCAATAATACTAATTACCAATAATATAATTCTAATTGATAATCTACAAGGATTTTACCACCCGTAAGTGAAGATAACCTAAAAAATAGAAAGGTAAACAAATATCGATTGGTTTACAGACAGTCTTATGAGTGGTGATAGATTATTTAAATTATACTAAAACTTTAATAAAAATTTTCAGAAGAGCATTACACTGTTTAAAACTTCACAGCCCTATATTAATTAATTGATCCTAATTAATTAATTAATAAAATTAAAATAATTTTTTTTATAAACATAATTTTTTTTTAAATTTCCTTCAAAACAATAAATTTTGTTTTGAAACGTTCGGCGAAGCCAAGCATATATATTTCTTCATCAACTTTACGCTACTCGACCGGTCTTGCTACCATTGGGACTCGACCAGCTGGGAAACTTAAGGAAGTGTTTCAGGCCAGTAAGACGTCGAGAGCCACACCAATTACACACCAATTAAACACCTTACAACTTACAGATTCACACATCAATCTTATTTATTTTATTACAAATTGGCTAGTCCAAACAGAGGGGCTTGATTACATCGGAGTCACATACTCCATAATAAGTATATTATCAACACACATCAATATTTATTTGTAATTTGTTTTATTACAAATTGGCGCACAACTTTAGGGGCTTTAATTAGCGATTGGAAGGCCAATAAATTCTGCCCAATCACTAGTTGGAGCTAGGCAACAGCTACAAAGCCAGAGAATTTCGAGGGAAAATGCAACGACGTGCAACATCTAAGAAACGGGCGGCGGAGGCCGAGAAAGAAATAGAAGCTGATATGGACAACAAAGAGGCAACGCCAGTAGAGTTGGAAGAGGTATTACAATCGGTGTTGTCCAAACAAACAGAGCAACCAGAGGAACAACCGGAGATGCCTACTCAGACAGGGGAAGTCAATGTCCGGAAGGAACAATTAGAAAAACCCTCACAAGTAGATGATCGGACAGTACAAGAAATGTTCAGAGCGTTAATGCGAGACAACCAGTCCTTGAAAGAAGAATTAAGTAAGAAACTGGATGAGTGCCACAAGACGACAATGAAGAAACTGGAGGATCAGCATAAAATACTAGATAATATGAACAAGAAACTAGATGACGAGAATAAGGAAATGAGGGAGGACAGATTAAAAAGAGAGGAATTAAGAAAGGAGAAGACTGAAGAAATAAAATATAATAGTAAACCAGAACCAGAAGAAGTACCAAATGACAAAACGCAGGAACTAGTAATGGTAGTACCTGAAATTGAAACTAACCGAAACCAGGAAGATATTAAACCAAGGAAAAGGAGAATGTATCCAAGAAATTTGATAAAAACTAAGGAAGAGTTGGAGATGATGAATCATGGGTTAATTGATGGCAATAATATCCCAATTACCTATGACAAAGACATCATGAATTCTATGAATTATAGAAGGAGAATCGAAGTAATTTCAGAAATAATTCACCACAAGACAGTAGTTTATCACTGGGAAAGGACCAGAGGTAAACAGAATACCACAGGTGGAACAGACCAGTTTCAACGCAGAACCGGACGGTGGATTTCAGAAAAATGGAAATGTGATATCGTACCAGACTGTAATGACGGCACAGATGAATCACCAGAATGTATTCCATTAGTGTGCCATTTAGGACAGTTCCAGGGTACGGTTAGACTAAAATATATTCCTTCAGAGTGGATATGTGATGGTAAACCAGCTTATGGTGTTTCAGACAAACAAATAATAAGTGATAACCCAGATGAAGATCCTCACATATATTTGTCAGGTAACACAAAACATGGACCAGAGAAGTATTGGTGTATACAATATGATGATAGAGGGAACCAGCCCAGTAATTACGACGGCCCTAACAACCCGCCGTGTAATAACCAGTTTATCGGTAATTCTAACGGCGTTAGGAATAACAACCCCTATCCATACAATAGAAACAATTTATACCAACATAATAATGTCCCATACAGTCAGAGAAATCCATATCCCAACAATAATGATGACAGCCCTTACCCAACTAACCGAAATTACTATAATTATAACTTTAGTAATAACAATAATAACAGTAATAATAACCGAGTGTCGCGCCCTAGGGTAAATTTTATAAGAGCAACCGAGATGATGGACCCTGGTTGACACAGATACCACACACCATCAAGAAAAGGGACAGAGATCATGATAACCGACTATGGCGAAAAACAACGGTGAAGGAGACGGAATAAACATCATTGAAAGGAAATGATACGAAGAATAAACATAGAAACAAAACTGGGTTTTATGAGTGAAGACTATGTAAGAAAATGAACATGACAAATAAGAATATGAGCAATGCAGTGACATAAAGAAAATCGTCCATCTTCCTGGGTATATAAAAGAAAAGAAAAAGTGGAGATCAACTTATTAAAGTATAAATAATATGGGCCAGTGTAGAGTACAATATAACCCCATATGTTGTGGTAAATAATAAGCATAACAATACATATGAGTTGAAGGAAATCGTTTCAGGAAGAATCAAAGGAGTGTACAATCAAGCTTCTATGAAGAAATATTATGAAGAATGAGTTGTGAGTTTTAGAATTTTGAATTTATTTTATAAAAATTTTAAAATAATGTAAGTACATCTTACAACCTAATATTTTGAGAAGAACATTCTGGAGAATTAAAAGAATTTTTTAATTAATTTTAAAAATTCAAAAAATATTGTAAGTACATCTTACAACCTAATATTTTGAGAAGAACATTCTGGAGAATTAAAAGAAGAAGAATTTTTTAATTTAATTTGAAAAAATTTTAAAATAATGTAAGTACATCTTACAACCTAATATTTTGAGAAGAACATTCTGGAGAATTAAAAGAAGAAGAATTTTTTAATTTAATTGAAAAAAT
Source organism: Magicicada septendecula (assembly GCA_034769895.1). Lineage (NCBI taxonomy): Eukaryota > Metazoa > Arthropoda > Insecta > Hemiptera > Cicadidae > Magicicada > Magicicada septendecula. Next base: position 408,456,364 of record CM068373.1, read on the forward strand.
TCAAAAATATGTAAGAACAACTTACAACCTAATAATTTTGGAACAAACTTTATGAAAGAAAAAGAAAGACTTTTGAATTGAAATATAATTATGAAAATTTAAAACTGAGTAAGTACATCTTACTACCACTGAATTATGAGAAAAACATTTTGGAAGAATTAAGAAGAAAGGAATTTTGAAGTTAATATACGAAAAATTTAAAAATGAAGTAAGACCAACTTACTATAACTAAGTTTATGAGAAAACTTTATGGTAAATAATTAAGAAGAATTTGAATTTGGAGAAATACCAAAACATTCAGAAATAATAGTAAAATCACAATACTATAAACAATTCTGAATGAAACAATTCTGGGAATAAATGAATTAAACAGAATTTGAATGTTGATAGAACGTCAGAACTTTGAAACAAGATAAGATCAACATATTACAAGAATTTATGAGAAATATTTTTCAATTAAATAAAAAGAATAGTTTGAATTTTATATTAAAACTAACCAAGTTCCAAAAAATAATTATGTGTCAATTATGATTGAATTGAGAAGAAAATAAAGTGATTAATTCAGAAAAGAGAATTAACGTTAATCCAGAATAAATGCTAGACATTCACAATAGCATTTGAAGGAGTAGAGAAGACTAACAAAAAAGAGTGTAATATGCCAGAGAAGGAAAAAATTTGGAAGCAAAGAGACTAATTACCTATGAAACGATAATGAAAACAGTTAATTAAGAGCAAAGAAGAACAACTCATACCAAACAGATGGAGAAGATGATTTTGAACCAATGGTAATAATAAGCCCTATATGAAATGCAAAGAGAAGAAATACCACATGAAATATGATATAAATGAATTAATGTTAATGAATGCGAAGGTGGATTAATAACTTTCTAAGAGAAAGGAAACAACCAAAATGTTTAAATAAAATGATCAATATAACAACCTGTATATCTAATGTAAAGATACAATGTTAAAAAATTAAATATAATATAATAAGACCATTCAAATAATGAATAAGAAAGACTATATATAGAGACCATGCTAATACTATGAATAACCAGAAGAAAGTATAAAGAGAATTCAGATGGAGAAGAAAGAGAGTTACACTGTAAACAGTAACCAGAATTATTAAAAGAAAGGTTTTCAACCATAATTAAATTAAATATATCAGACAAGTTAAGAGTTTGAAAAAATATATATGTAATGAGTATAATAATGATTATGAAGATTTATTAAGATAGAAAATGTGAGATAATCTGAGAGACTACGAAGTGGAGAATCCAAAGATATTTTTATTAGTCGAAAATGAGACTACTTTTTATTTATTTATTCGATGACTGACTGAAGATAATTCCAGCAGCATTATGTTTTTTGAGCAGGGATGGATATGCCCCTGTACTCAATTTATAGAAGTGGTGTATGGCCAGCAGAGAAGTAGCGTACAGTGCCCCTCTGATCTGCCCCAGCCCACGTGATAGGGAATGTTAGGGAATTAATATCCCAAGGATACAACACGAAGTTGATATAGAAAGAAAATGTATTACAATTATAATATATCTCAGAAGACACTAACTATCCGAAAAGGATCAGTAGTAAGACAAGTAACCATATATATAAAATTAATAAAACTCTAATTATAAAAAAGTCGATATAAAAATGGAGAAGAAAATGAATTATAAGAAATGATGAAATTATCATAAGAAATTATTTCATCCATAAACATGTCTGAAATAATTACTTCTGGAGGAGAGCAATCTGTAGCGTGACAGATATAAGCATAATATTGAATGGCAATTGATCATTAGAATAATGAAGTTATAATATTTAAATTTGGAAGAAAGCATTAAGTTTAATATAAATAGATTAATTCATAGCAACTGTGGAAAGAAATCATTATTATAAAGAAAATACAAGTTAAAATAAAAAGAGTTACTAGTGATGAGTCATCCAAAACCAGTCTCATAACCAAAGGTTTTCAAGGTATAACCCAGGAAGGTAAAATAGTAAATAACAAAGGAGTACACAATATGACCAAACCCACAACGAGGGAGAATAAATAAAAGAGAAACCCTAAAATAAGCCAAGATCAACCAATACAGGTTGTGTATTTCTGAATTAAAGAAGAAGATGGAGAAGATCCCAAGAAACCTGTTGGCATCAAGAACAGATGGAGAAGATACCAGTCCCAGAAGGCAGGAGAAAAGAAGACTGAAGAAAGAAGAAGAGGGCAGCATCCTGAAGAAGACGTCATGCTCTTATAAAAGACACCCAAATCCCTATATCCCCAAAATAAATATCTAAAAATAAAAGTATAACGAAATAAAAACCACATGTATACAAATTTAAGAGAGAGGAGTGTATAAAGTAAAAGTTTCCTGTGAACTAAGATGAAACAATAATATAGTACCCATGGAACAAATCTCCATTGAAAAAACGCTAACCAATTTATTATGTTAATAAGACTATACGACCATTTAGCATTAACATAATATATAAGTGAAAGTGAACCAGTGATAGTTTTGGGTATTATAAAAAATGAACCTTGTGTTTCATTCTTGGCAATCACAAACATTGGATGCAATGAAATATGCATTTTTCAATGACTTAAAATATGTACGGTGACAATATGTTGTTCATAAGACATGAATCTGTTTAAAATAACATTTTTGTTTTACATGAAAAAAGAAAAACAGATTTCATAGTGCTTTGTGAACGGTTCATACTATTTATTTGTTAATGACAGGGTACAATTCCCCAAAGACAAGGTATAAAAGACTGTATAAAAACTGTAGAATCCTACTTATAATAATAGTTAGAAATAAGAATATAAATATAAGGTTTTAATGTATATAGTACAAGAATGTTTAAAAATGTTTTAGATATAAGGCCATTTGTTTGGGTCTGAAACAACTAACATCAGAACTATAAAAATAATTACCACTTGTAAATAGTAGAGAGTAATTAAGATGTTAGTTAGTACAAAACCTTTGTTGTAAACCATATTTCCATGTTGGAAATGGGAATTTTGTTGCAAAATGTCTGATTTGAAGACAACCATTTATTTAAAAAAAAAAAGTTCTTTATTTTGTGTTAACTATTGTTTGTATTGTAACCAATACTAATTGTTTTTGTGTAATTTAAAAACATGTTTAATTTATAATACTATTTGTAAAAGTCAGAGAGGGTATCACACATCATATATTGTTTGTAAATTATTGTGTAAGAAAAATTGTTAAAAAATCATAGGCCAAAAGAATGGAAACCAAACTTCATCAAAACAGAGAAATTGCTCATTTAAATGCAAATAAACAAAAGGGGTTTAGACAAAATAAACTTGAGATCATGCCATATAATTGCACATACCATTTAGAGAGATTTTAATAAATTATATTCAGAATTATAAATAAAAATAAAATGACTAAACTCAGAAATTTAGACATGGGAGTCATATATTTCAGAATAATGTTTCAGAATACAACTAATTCAATTAATTACCAGAAAATAAGGGAATAGGAACCTTTTAATACAATATAGAATTATTAATATTAAATATAACTGATAAAATGGCTGAATTTATATAATGACAGGAAGTAAATTCTGATGTTTTGGACTCTTCACAGTATACCAAACTGAAAGTGAAATTACTATTTTTTGGACAGAAAACACTATAAAATGGCATTATTTAATCTGAAAATAACCAGAATGAACTGAAAGATTAATTTAAATCAAATCTAGTGAATAAAATTGACAAATAACCAAAGTTTAGGCATTCATATAGTGAAATAGTAAAATGTACACAGGATGTGAAAATATTTTTGAACAATGTTAAGGATAATATTATATGGGCTAAGAGTTTAATTGAAACTGAAGGAAACAGTTAGTTAATTATTGGTAGTTGAACGGTCAACATGACATACCTTTGAAAACGTGAATAACCTAACCTATAATCGTCATACAAAGCGAGTGTATAGTGAGTTATTGTGAAATCGCGAGTGACTTGTAAAATACTTCTGAAACTATCATATTATAACAGAAACGATCAAGTAACACTCCATAACACAGAACAATATAAATCTACTCCGAAAAACACCATAAAACACTAGAAAACTGTATAATACATTAAACCAAATTAGTGACGGAATCGGAGAAAGTGTTTGAACTAATAATTATAAAGATACACTAAATACAACCCAGAATCACTACACCAGTCACTACACAACATATAACAAGAGATTTGCGGACACGAGAACAGAAATATTGCGTCAAAATACATTATTTGGAATGCAGCAGCAACGGCAACATTTTCATCGACTTGACGGCAGCCATCTTTCTTTGACAATTCCAGTGCCTCTTCGTGGTTCATCACAGCTGTTTGGTGAAAACAATTATTATATTTACAAATTATTATTCAATGTCTGTGTTTATTAATAACTATTAATTTGATTGTAACGTTATACTTTTTAAATATTAGCCCGATTTCTCTGACTTTGGTAATAACTGGCTGTTTAAAGAACCCTATATAATTTTTATATCATATACTTGTAACTTTTTTCGATATCCTGAGAATCGATACTAATCGATAAGAGTCAATATTGCTATTACTTAATAAAATATTAATACTTTTCAATACTTAATAGTTCTTTATTTCTTCAATAATACTAATTACCAATAATATAATTCTAATTGATAATCTACAAGGATTTTACCACCCGTAAGTGAAGATAACCTAAAAAATAGAAAGGTAAACAAATATCGATTGGTTTACAGACAGTCTTATGAGTGGTGATAGATTATTTAAATTATACTAAAACTTTAATAAAAATTTTCAGAAGAGCATTACACTGTTTAAAACTTCACAGCCCTATATTAATTAATTGATCCTAATTAATTAATTAATAAAATTAAAATAATTTTTTTTATAAACATAATTTTTTTTTAAATTTCCTTCAAAACAATAAATTTTGTTTTGAAACGTTCGGCGAAGCCAAGCATATATATTTCTTCATCAACTTTACGCTACTCGACCGGTCTTGCTACCATTGGGACTCGACCAGCTGGGAAACTTAAGGAAGTGTTTCAGGCCAGTAAGACGTCGAGAGCCACACCAATTACACACCAATTAAACACCTTACAACTTACAGATTCACACATCAATCTTATTTATTTTATTACAAATTGGCTAGTCCAAACAGAGGGGCTTGATTACATCGGAGTCACATACTCCATAATAAGTATATTATCAACACACATCAATATTTATTTGTAATTTGTTTTATTACAATAGGTATAACATATTTCTAATAATTTTATACAATTTATTTCACAAATTTTTAGTTAGCAATAATTTACATTAGAAAACATGCAAATCATCCTGCATGATTATACAGAGACGCAACGCAGAGCGTAAAAAATAAATGTTCACTTTAATTTAACACAATGCATTTTTGACACTAACATTGTTCATTCTTCGTAATCAATACGGTTCGTGCTAACTATCCCACAAAACATACAACAACCAGCAAACTTCTGTAACTATGTAAAAGTCAAGCGCAGCAGACAAACTTATAAGAAGAAATGTACTTAGTGGTTGCAAAAGTTGAAGAAAATATAATGTTGTTGCTTTTAACGTGTTAATACACATACCTCAATTGCATACTACTTAAACAGATATTGTTTAAGGTGATTTATAGCCTATCGTCAATGTACTGTTACATGCACAAGGCGGAGTGGTGTAGCGGAACCAGCAGCAAGTACAACTATCAATTACAGGCAATAGAGCTATCAGCCAGCCATTACGTGGATCGTGATTACTAAATGCTGAAATTTATTGAATACACACACGCATCATCTTTAGATGGCCCCGTGTTCATGTGGCATAAATGAATACGACACAACACTCTACTAGTAACACCGTAAATTGAGAGCACTACATTTTTAGTGGGCAAAATACTCTGTAATAATTAATTAAAAGAATTGTTTCTAGTTTTCTAGTTAGTAAACATGAAAATCTCATGTCGTTTATATTTTCATTTCCGTAACGGCTTAATTGTTTTCTTTTACAGAACTATGATTATTCAAATTTTTGTTCTGTCGGTGTTCATCTTGCCTTCCATCGCTTCATTTCCAGATAAATATAATTCAGACAATTTTAATTTTGTCTTTGCTACACTTTGTCTGTCTACGGTAGACTATTTTGATTCTGATACTGTAAATTCTCATTTTTTTTAATCGTCACTGATGTGTTGCTCAATAATACACTTCTGAAGTAGGCCTAGTTTTTCCTAATCATAGTATAGGTACTCTTGATTGTAATATGTTTATCCAATGCAGTTAATGCAATATATGTTTCTCAATAAATTGAAAAATATTTCATTCTCCTACTAAAGTGCTGTCTCTGGTAATGTATCTGTAAATTATTTCAATGTTTTTTTCAAGTATGAAAATGACAAATCAGATGTGCAATAACTTCGTCAGATCATCTTTTGTCAACAACGCTGACTTCTTCTAAAAGACCAACGATTAATTATTATTACTATTACCTGCATGTTAACTGTTTTAAAATTCTGTGTGTAAAAATGTGTTTTCCACCTATAATAAATAAAAAAGATATGTTTTTTATTTTTAGCTTCAATAAGCGTTTTTACACTTAACAATTATTTGGATTACAGATGGCTGTGATAAAAAAACGTTTTTCATAATTTGTTTTCACCTAATGTATTTTTTTACTCAGAATTCAAAAACTTAATGGGAAATCTCCCATCAAGTAGGGTTTTAAAAACAAAATGCTAACTTTACATACATAACAAGAGATTACTTATGGTTCATTATATTTTAGTTACTACACTTACAAAATGGAAGTTGACAACGTTTTCAATTACATAATTAGGATGTTGTCGAGCAGTTCCTTATTTATTTCTGCTTATATGTCAGGTTATAATTATTTGTATACTTTAAACTGAACAATGCGAGCAAAATTCGTTCCGCGTGTGCTTTCTTGTCGGCTCAAAATCCTTGCCTGGCTCAAAGCTTCCTCCCCATAAGCCGTCCGAAGCATTGCGACAGTTTCTGCTGCTGATTTCCCTAACAGAAAACAGAACCTGATGTTAGCACGTTGGTATTTAATGTCTGCCATTAAATTAATTTAAAAATCGCCGAAAACGTGAAACAGCGCTTACAAAAAATAGTCACACTGACCGCGCTAATGTTTCCACAACAATGCCGCTAGGGCAACTGATACAAAATGGTGTCTAGTGAAGGCACCTAGCGGGAGATGTCGGAACTAGCGTTCTACCAACTGCCAGAGAAAAATTCTCGTTACTTTTGGGTCCCCCCCCTATGTTATGAAGGCTTAAGAAGCGTTAACTGAAGAAGGCTTAAGTTTGAAGAAATTTACACAGAAAACATAGTTACAAAAACGTCTTTGTTATAAACACATTTTTTAAATCCAGAAAGATTTAACCATGTTTTATATAAAATAATTAATAAAGATCTCATTTTTGTAGCGACTCATATCTTGACTTCCTAGAAGAATCAGGATCCTAACAGCTTGTTAGGAAAAAGTAACGTTATCTTTATTTTAAGGGCATTACCTTCACTTTCGATAAAGAGCCAAGTGGCATGCATTGTTCCTGGAAACAATCTAATTTTTCCTAGTTTCAACTTGATTTTCCAATAAACTGCCTAAACTTTTTTGCATGATACTACACAAGTTCATGTGTATGTGCCTGCTTTATGTATTTATAGTGTTGTTAATTACGCACATTTTACAAAAGTAATTGTTTCATGCAATAATACGAATTAAAAATAAAACTCATACAGAAGCTATAATTTTTTGGTCCATTGCGAATATTATTTTCTATTAATTTTATATCATGTTAATTTATGTAAAAACTATTTTTTCTCTAATATATTTTAGTTCTCCAGAATGTCTGTTTCCAGAAATGTTTTCATTTTAGGTGTATATTAAACACTTATCCTTAATTCGAAGTCTGCATTTTTTTGTTTGATATTAGAGACCACTTTAGAACACTCAGAGCATTTCATATTCTGGCATAATTCCAACGTCAGTAAATTTGACTGTTTATAGTAGATGAAATAGTATTTGAGGCAATGAGTTAATTACATCTGTGATATAAATAACATTTTCTAGTGTTGTTTTCCCCTCCTCAAATCATTGAAATTTGCTCTATTGCCTTCAGCACTATAGTAGCTTGCGTACATGAATGCAATGATTTTTACTAATATTGGTATAAACGTTTGATTTAATGTTATGTGGAGTAAGTGAAGTATGCCTTTAATAGTGATATTATTGTAAATGCTCACAACCTTCAAATATAAAATTCAAATCAATTATTTCACGGTCAAATTATTATGTGTTAGTTATAGACGTTATACCAGGTTTATTTTTGATAAAATAAAATATACGAAAACTGACGTAAATACATGCACTAAACTCACAAAGTGTTTACGGTTTATTGGCTTTTCAACACGAATTTCAATTGAACAAACCATATTGAAGAAGCAAAAGGTTTTATAGTTTTTATTTAAATAGTAGCGGTAGTGTAACTAAGTATGCGTAGACCCCACATAAACTTTGTAGACAAAACAAAAATAATTATTTCTTGATAAACAATGATTAATTCAAAACTTTGTATGTCACAGTTGACATTGACTCTAAGATATAGACTCTTTAATAACTTAATTAAAATAGAAAAATGTAAGTACCTTTACCCGTACAGAAAATAATTTTGTTTTGTAATAGACAGTTGTATGTTAACAGTATAATTATCAAGAAGTCAAGAAAATATTCGCAATCGGCTCACAACTTTCCTGAAATGAGTTGCTTATCTGAGATAAACTCGTTAACCAATTTTTTTTTTAATCCATGCTCAATAAAAATATAATGCCAATATTTTAGATTCGTAATGACATGGTGCTACAAAGGTAATTATTATAATATTTATCTTGCTAAACGACCGTTTCGTGTTTTCGTAATCACCGGCAAGTCAAGATAAAATTTTGAAGTTGTAAAAATAATTGGTTCAAAATTTTTATAATTTAAAACTTTTTCTTAGCTTAAGGAGACATTTTCAGTAATAATTTAATTTTAATAGAAAAACTAATTAATTATTTTAGATAATTTAATTAGTTAAATAATGAAAAAATAAATTAATTAAATATTTTACATAATTTTGGAACTATGTAAATAGAGTAAAACTACAGAATCATTGGAAATATATGGACATATATGTCTTATTAGTAAGACAAATATGTTTGTGAGTCTAGTACTACAGTTGAAGAATGGGTGGGGGTCAAAGGTTCTCCCTGTTGGCTTGTAGAACTGTTGTAAACAAAAAACAAAGCAAACATAAAAACAAAACAACGCGTGCTCTTAGTCCAATAGGGAGTACACTAAACTCACAAAAACAAGTGAGAACTAACTTTTGATGAAACAGTCGTTTTGATCAACGGACTCTCCTGACAACTGGGAATAAACCTGACAGTTTCCAAGGTGATAATTAACTTATGTGAGAGTGAACCATACGTGATCAACTTATGTTTTCGTAATTATCTTTCACATACAAACAAAACGCTAATTATCTCCATTGGTTGGAGAGACACAGAAATAATTTTGTTTTATTTTAAAACAAAAATGTAATTAAATAAATCTATGCATATATACAAAACACTTGAGAGCGCGCTCACATTCATACACATATATAAGTAATGAGTATGTCTTTAAATAACAAACATGTCTGCAAGTAAAATTTTTTGTACGAGTATTTTCACCTGAGGCAAGTTTCATAGAAATTATTTTAAATCTTCAGAAGTTTCTATACAAATTGATATGATTTAAATGTAATACGAATTGATAAAAATAAGATGTAATGTGAATTTTATATCTTTGAGTAATATAATTTATTAAAAAAAAACCCTCTCAAGGTACAGAATAATTCCTGTAAAACCTGCATCAGATGAAAAAATAATACATTTTAGATGCTGATCTATTTATTGTTTGAAGACATATTCATTACATAGAAAACCTGCTGTAATAATTCAGCGAATTACTTGCAGAGAAATGCTGGACATATATGTAAGTGATTTACGTAAGCGGGCGTGTATTCTATCTGCTTCACAAAATATAGGGCTTACTGTAATAATTATATGCTGTCTAAAACTATACATAACTCATTGTACGTATGTGTGTGTGTGTGTGTGTGTGTGTGTGTGTGTGTGTGTGTGTGTGTGTGTGTGTGTGTGTGTGTGTGTGTGTGTGTGTGTGTGTTTATTGTAAAGTGATGACCATTTTATGGAGTATACAGTGAAGAGCCCTAATTTATTAGGAATCAAACACTTAATTTCTTTTGGAAAAATCATGAACTACTAAGAAAGTGGCAGGAACTAAGAGTTTATGTTTAAAATTGTGTCAAGACGCTAACTGTGTAAACCATATAAACAGCGTTGTATTATTGAAAAAGTGCGTGTCTGTGAAATAATGAAAGTATATACGCGCATCGGTTGCAATACGTGTTCGCGACTAATAGCATTCACGGATGCGTTATTATGTGGATTTTGGTATAAAGAAAAGTAAAAAAATATAGACGAATAACTTAAACTTTTTTATAGTAAAGTATTTTCAATCATAATAATTACTATGGACTGAAATTATTACATACAAATTTGTAGTTTATACAGAAATAAGTTCTACAACGTTATGGCAGACCCCGTAGTGCCATATGAGAGTGAATTATGACCGAAAACCAAGAAACAAACAAATAAAATACACGCCTCAGAAATATCGTTTTTGAGAAGAGTTGAAAAGTGTTCTAAATTTGATCGTATAAATAATGAGGCCGTAAGAGAAGAATTACTTCAAGTTTTTAGCTTGAAGAAACAATTAAAACATTATAAACAATGGTTGAAATAAAAATTCGAAAAAATATCAGATTCAAGAATGGACAAAACATTTTGAGAATATAAACCTATATAGAACTCAGGTGTATTGGTAGACCCAGGGAGAAATTTGCTGGGAGATCTTTGAAAGCAGAACAGGCAGCACTGTAAAGGTGATGATGTCACGATGCAAAGGAATGATGACGATGGTTTATAATTTATAATTTATGTTACATTGAATATTTTTTATTGGCGAAATATTCATATTTCAACACGCGATATTTTTGAACGCATTAAACTTTTTTTTTATAGTTTCCAATTGAATTATAAAAGCCAATCAGCTTGGAGTATTTAGGTTTCTTTTAATGCAACATGGCGTCATTATAAGGCACTGAATCTTTCTGCTGAATTAGAAAGCATGAACAGTGTTAATTTAGGTTTAATCAAGTTGGTCGAAATAACAGCAAGTTTATCAACCTACGTTTAAAGATCTACTACAACTGTGCGAGCACACACAATGTCGGGTACCTGAGTAACCTAGACCAAGGTTAAATCAACGGAGCAAGCCCTAATAACATTCCGGAAACGACAGGAATGTGTGAACGGGAGACGAGTTTGAAATCATCAGCCATAGGACCCTTTTTGACTCGTCAGCAGCACCAAAAACGTACAAAGCGTCTTCATGTTAATTATATTTTATAAAAAACAATATAGAATAACATTTATTATTAAAGGCTTTCAATTATATGTAAATTCATACTAACCTTTACTAGAGTACTATAAGAATTGGAAAAGCAGTCACTTTATTACACACTCACACACACACACTAAAGGACTTTAAAATTTACATGTACTTTAAGACACATATATACGTTTCAAAATTAATCTGGAAAGTTTAGAAAACTTAATTTGCAGAAAATACAAGTTCAATTGAACAAGAATATTAAATTGGAACTAAAAAGAAATTTTTTTTAAAGTATGAGTATAAGACGATCAATTGCTCTGAAACCAAATATAAAAGTTGATACACAAAAATGGACAAACTACTTTAAAATTAAAAGCACGTTTGTTAGAGGTAGGACTCTCTAAACTAAAGGAGAAAGATGAAAACAAAAAAGCCGGATCAAACCAAATTAAGTTTATCAATGTACCTTTGCCAAACGTGAAGAATAAAAAATACCAACAAAACGAGTCCCAAAAGAAAAACAATCTTTGTGGATGTTCTATGCAATGAAAGATGGTTTTCGGTTGTTGTGACTGAGAATCCCCTTTAAAGAAAGTTGGTGGCCGACTAGTTTTAGTTTGAAGTGATTTTGAATATAAAGAATCAAGTTTTAAAGGAAACGCCATAAACAACCACGTAATTGCAATTTACCTGTGCTTGAATGAGCGCGTCCGTTCTTAATGTTAATTATTTATTACGCAATACATAATGACAGATTCTGTCTAAAATTAATGTTTACGATGTGCTAACATCCGTCTCGGGATAGATTATCATCGGAAATTATTAGTCACATGTATTATCCTTTTGTAACAATTCAAAAGTTCGTCGAATACGCGAAGGCTCTATTATAGGCACAAATGTAAAGGAAACACAATATTCGAATGTGTATAATATTTATGGGCTGATTGCTTATGTAGCATTCTGTAATATTAAAATGTTGTGTAACTTGAAGACGTTTTAATCGAATACCTTAAATACAAAGTGGTCTGTAGTTGATTTGATTTTTTGAAGATTAAATGTTTTGTGTTCTCCTGTATTGTGAAATGTTATTTGGAAATATTTCTTATTATTGAAAACTTACTGGCACAGGTACCTACACAAAACATTGTCTGTAAAATCGGCTGAAAAATTATGTAGTATTCAACATTAACGCTTTTAATTCAAACTACACTTAAAATTTAATTTTATAGAAATAACATCACATTTTAATCCTTACTACCACAAATTATTGCTACTGACAAGACTAGACAAAAGTTACTTTATAAATAATACACTTAAAACGATATATTATCATAGAAATCAACCTATTTTAACTAAACATTAATTACAAGTAAACTCTACCTCTATATATTTCTATTAACAACAACAAAGTAAATTAAGTATGAAAGTAAAATATTCAAAACTTGTATGACACTGCGAAATAATTCTCATAGTGAAAGTTGGTGAAATATGTCAGTAACGTGTTTGCCTGTAAAGGCCTTTTGAGTTCGGGAAAAGTTGGCTCCACTAGTCACAACTCACTGTTCATGAACAATCACCACAACCTACGTAGTACTTGTATTTCCTTTAATAAAAGGTAGATATATTTTTATTATAAACACTGTATACAGCCGAAACAAAGGACAAACTAGAGCGACGAAAAATAATTACACTTGGAAGGTAATTGTAACATATCTGTAATCACATAGAGGCATATACAACATAAATAGAGTAATATAATATTTAATGTAAAGCAAACAATATCCAACTAAGTATACTTCACTTCGTAAATATACTGTTACAATGATATACAGGAATGTCCTGTTGTTCAGTGGAAACAGAATAACTGGCACCAATAAGTCACTAAATACAAACTGTAATTACACACAAATAATAGCTACTTAATGGCACTCTTTTACAATAATATTCCAGTTACATTTGTTTAACATAGAAAAACAAATGTCACTTTGTTCAAGATTTGCACTAATTAAGACAATAATCATTTCCCAGTGAACTGCAAAGAATCACTTGCATCAGCACTTGTAAAATCGTAAGGTGTAACTAATCTGTCGTATGCAACGAAATCCAGTATTTATACCTCGCTTCCTTCCACTGTATTAACATAGTAGGCCTGGATAGTTTAGATTAGTCTCAAAACGTTTGGAAGGGGCAATCTCGAATAATTCAAAAACTGTTCTGTACAGAAGGGTTTTCAAATAACTGGAACAACCTCACGTGCAAAGAGCCATGCAGGTACTTTTATTATTATTACAGCTCAACGTAGCATAGTCTCCCGTTGCCTTTTATATCATATTAGAAGAAAGTTATTGATCTTATCGTAAGTTTGTAAGTAAACATTATTTATAGACACCCAAATTTTCTAACTTTTTCAGCACTTGCAAGATGATGTCTATTATGTCACAAGATCTCAAGCCTATAGCGGGGTTAGATGTAAACATGTAGATGAGATAAATCGATATTTGAATAAATTTAAAAAGTTTATTAAAATATCACTACACTGGGAAAACAGTGACTACATTATCAGAATAATTAGTCTATACAATACAATATATTTAATTTTGTTAATTTTTACGAAGCGACATAAAACTGAAGAATAAAAATTGGTTACATTTGATTACCACAATACAGTGTACACTCTCTTTTAGCTATACTGTCAATATCACCGAGAGAGTTAGACTTACAGCTAATAAACGAAAGCAAATACAACACTATCACGAAGAAAAAACCTTGAACCTCAGCAAACATGAACTGTTGTCCATTTGTGTTAGTTAGCCTTCTCATGTGCTCACACAAATAAGTGTGTCTGTGTGTAGACGCGAGAGACTATTAAGATAATAATGCCTTCTAACGTTTGGTAACATATTTTTTCTAAAATATTGTAATCCATTTAACTTCTCATATACAAGTTTAAAAAAATGTTATATGAATTGTGTATTGTCTTACTTAACGCACCAAATTTGACACAAATATTTAAATATTTTGTACCAAATATATACAAGGCGTTCTGTTAGTACAACGGAAATACAACAATTAATATTCGTATTGTTTTGTTATTAAATGCTACAATTTTATCTCTGCAGGCGATACTATAACTGAGCGTACTCATATATTATAGTACAGTAATATAGAATTATCTTATATTACACTTTCCTCGCTTTACATCTTTTTTCCAATTGTGTCTGAAAGGTTACATTGTTAAGTATATGTAAAGCTGTACTTTTAGGAATATATATTTTAATGTATCCTCACAAATGTTACAAAATACACGTCTTTGTTATACACACAAAAGGGAACAAAAGCTATACAAAAGGTTGTGTAATATAAAAGGTTATACATTTGTTTAATATTATATTTCATAATCCTTCTTACATTTAGAAAACAAATAAATATTACAGTATTTGTTTCACTTAAGGCTAACTTAAATTTATTCATATTTCTCTGAACACTTAGGCGAATTACAGACCGCTTAAAATCTGACTCTCGTATATGCTACACAAGCATAAATATTAGCACAATTGAGAATTGGTTTTTACATTCTATTTGCAACCAACAGAGAAGATAACAGCAGACATCCTTTTAACTCCATTGCAACGCAATAAGCAATATAAGTCGGCTGGCAGATATATCTAAAATTATTGCAGATTTTTATGAATGCAATAATAGTATTTAACATTGTAGGCAACTATAACTGCAGTATCATTCAAAATCTGTTTTTATGGTAGTTATTTAAGATATAGATCACTTAAATCATGTTTTGTATAACTGCTTTAAATGAAAATAATATGAAAAAATTAGTATTGAAATTCATATACTCAGTTAAAACCTATAAAATGTAAAATCTTTCTCAAAACATTCGCTCTCAGTGTTACCAATTCAAGTAAACATTTCGATTTGTAAAGAAAAGAAAATTGGCCAATTCACGTAAATAGTCCTCCTTAATTCTCGAACAATTACTTGTTTAAGTCTACGTACTTCTGCATTTTCCTGTAAAATTTTAAACAACTCAAACGAAGTAATACTGGCATCTAAAGAACTAAGGAAACGCGCGCGGGTGTGTCGAGATTATGTTTATTATTATAACTTAAATTTTTTTCTAATAGGCGTAAAAGAGTTGCTAAAACGTCTGTCAGTTATAAGGTCTAAAAGTTTAAAAAGTTCTAAACAATTTTCATAGTCTATTATGATGTAAAAAATTGAAATTAAATTTTGTACATTAGGATATAAAAATAATGTAATGAAATGAACTCCCTAATAATTCTTTTAGCTGTTTCTTTACTACTGTTATTCTTCTTTTTCTTCTTGCTTGGTGTTACAACTCTTGGAGAGCTCTGGTTCTCTGGACAATCCGCCCTGGATCATTTTGGTCCCCTGCTCTTAGTCTCCACACCGAGCCTGCGTAGGTCGTCCTCACGATTATCCAACCATCGTTTTCGGGGGCGACCCCTCTTTCTTATCTACTACTGTTACCCATATATCAGTTAATAAAATCCGTAGCCTTCGTTTCGGTAACGTGTACCTGTCAGAAGGTAGACGTCATTCTTCCTATTCTCCCAGATCCGCGTAAGAAGGCCAGCTAACGTTTGCAAGTTATAATGTTGTCCAATTATTCTTCAAATATATGGATAGTTCAACAAACAATATACCTACTAACAATGAGTTGCGTAAAAATAAACATAATATAATATTACCTAACATTTTAGACCTCCAAAGAGGTTGTGCTCGTGATAATTGTGTTATTAGGAAAGCGTAATTAGTGCAAGTGTCAAGTGTTCAAGGCTTATTTGTGTAGCGCACTATTGACAATTTATTTAACTTGGTGACTTTGATATTGTTTTTACGGTGTGTATTAAATAGCTGTGTAGTTGACTAAACGATTGTAGTCCTGTTATTATTTCACAGAAATGCTAATACAAATTCTGATTTCTCTAGATTTAAATACCGCATTCGACTGATTAGAATCACAACTTATACAAACGTTTCAATACCAAATCTATAATTCCAATGGAAACAAGAAACAAGTTTGGCATATTGACGTATATTTATTTATTCCAACACAATTGGAATAAAGACAAACCTTTCTCTCGAGGTCTACAGCACTTTTACAAGACACAATACAATATTGATTTGTAATAGTAACAGTCTAGCTATTAACTTTACAGGTAGACCTACAGATTATTTTGGCGAGACAACAATGAAATCCGTTTGGATAATTACATATTGTTCCAAAGTTTGCGATAGTAAAGTACAAAATCCAACAAAGTCCAATGAAGGCAGATAACAATATACATATTAAATTATACTTTGGATTAATCTAAGGCATGTTATTTTTAATAAACCAGTTGGGGAAATCTAATGTATACAGTATAAGCACATATTCGTCATTTTATTTATACAGTTACATATATTATTTAGTTTCAAGTAAATATGACATAACAACAAGAGGTTGTTATGAACTATACAATCTGTTCTGACGTGGACACGTACACAGAATAATGTAAAAGCATTAAAAGAATTTCAACAGGGTTTATGTTAAACATTTAAAAGACATAAGAGAAAAGATAAAATTAGAAGCATTAAAATTATATCCATGCATTGACTTCAATTAAAATTCCTATAATTTATAAAAAATGAAAACAAACGTTGAAGGCTATTTTTATATTAGCGGAGGAGGCATAGTATTTCTTTCACAAAAATTTTGGTGTCTCAGACAACTGGCATAATAAATTATATAAATATATTAAATTGTTCTTTTCTAGTAAGCAAGTATGTCATATTTTGTTTGTGCTTAAAAGGAATTGAGGCAGCGAAGTCAAGACGTGTACAGAGCTCATTAAGACAGATAAACTTAAGGAGTTATTGTACGGAACATACATGCATATTTCTTACGACGGTCTCACCGCTTGTCGCATGGTACCGTAAAAAACAAAATTCGGACACAATGAAGTCACTAATAACCAGCTGTAATTAATCACAAATAACAAATCGTAATCAACTCGTACAGTGATTCAACTTAATTTTGTCCACACGCAATAATAATTTCAACTATAAAGAATTCCGCACTAATTATAACGCACAACCGCTTGACAACACTGGACAAATCACACGACATAAATTTACTTCTTAGCGCCAGCTGTTTCCTATTTATAGCCTGCAGGGTTACATAATATGGGTCCTTAAAAAGAACTCGAAAACTCTAGGGGGTCCTTTAGTGCGGCCTTGGCAGAAACACGCACCTGCTAGGCTAGGCGAGAAACGCGTAGAAAAACAGTCCCCATAGTACGAGAACGTTCTGTAATTGAGTAACAATATTGACCACGCGCGCGCGCGCGTGTGTGTGGATACGTTTGCTAATTTGCGTCTGTATTTTAAAATAATAAAACTGTTTCTCTCTCTCCCTCGAAACCACTTGAATAATTTACATTTTTTTGATACGACATATAAACCCTCATATGACACATATGAAGTGATCTTTTATTTAACATGTTTTTTTTTTATATAACTACAAAAACATCACTTGATCTCGTATGGTTCATTCTCACATAAGTTAATTATAACGTTGTGCAATGTTTGGTTTATACCCCGTTCTAAAAAAGCCGATTGATCAAAAGACTATTTATCACAAGTTTGTCCTGACTTGTTTTTATAAGATTAGTGTACTCTGTGTTGGATTAAGAGCACGTCTTGGTTTTTTTTCATGTCTGTTTTTCTTGTGTATTGTTTTTTTACAGCATTTTCGACAGCGAAATGCGATTTTGTGCCTAGCTTTACCTCCCACCGCTTTTTCAACTAAAATACAGCAATTACGAACATATTTGTTTTTCTAATAGGCCCTACTACATTCATCTAATTGCAGTGATTCTGTAGATCTGCTATGATTAATTATAAATGTTTGTCTTTTCTTGTTCAGTAAACTTGTTTCGTTAGAGAAAATTAACTGTAATTGTCCTCTTTAGAATACTGACAACTGCTTATTAAGATTAAGAAACAACTGCAGGCATTATGAAACACTTATTCGCTTTTGGACCATACGCAAATTACATAAAACGATGTGACAGTCAAGTTGTTGCAATCAATATAAAATATATAGAAATTTTTCCACTTCATAATATATATAAATAACCATAAAATGTAATTAAGACTACGTTCAGAATTTAACAAATTATAAAATTTATCTCATTAAAAAAAATGTAATCCACGTAATTTATAACGTATTGCAAGGAAGAAGAAAGTACATGATAGGTACACAAAATTCAGAATACACATACTTGTAGTTTTAAAATAACCAGGTGTATATTTAATCGCTAACTAAATATACAAATTGACTTTCTGTAATGGATTACCTAAAAACAAGTGAATATAAGTTACAAAAAACAATTTACACTTTTATCTGACAAGAAAGCTGTATTAGTTGTTGTTAGCGATTGTTTAGATGTTGTTGGCGATTACCAAGAAAAATTTTGCAATTTTATAAAATTATTATAATATTTTCTAGCACTTAAAAATGCTTTTCACAGTCGTATGCAATTACAAAGTCAAATAATTGTCAGTATTTTAAAGTATTACAAATATATATTTCTTAGAGTAATAAGCAAATTTTTTAAATATCCTTACCTCATCATACTAAAAGTTAGTTAATCAATTCGTTGTTATATCAAACCATTGTTAGGTAATGTTTTATTTTTTAATAATTTTGTTGGGTAATAATATTTTTTCTCGTTACTGCCTTAAACATTTTTAATTACATGAAAGGTGTATAATAAATTTTACTTAAGAGTCAAAAATGAGACTTATCATCTCCAGGCAACAAAAATTGAATTTCCTTATGTTTCCTTGGTTGTATTGTGTGTGTGTGTGTGTGTGTGTGTGTGTGTATGTGTGTGTGTGAGGGTGTGTGTGGGTGTGTCTGTGTGTGCATGTACTAAATAAATCGTAATATTTCAAAATTATACTAACACAGGAATACAAATTTATATATTATAGTAATAAAACCTATTTTATGGAATAAACAAGGCTAAAGGAATGTAACTTTTTATATAATATGAATATATATTAATTTATAATTTTAATGGTGTGTTCTAAAATATATAATTTAAAGTGAATAATGGAAAATTGAAATATGCATAAAAACTAATCATTAATAAGCTAATAGAGAAACAAATCT
Organism: Magicicada septendecula; assembly: GCA_034769895.1. Taxonomy (NCBI): domain Eukaryota; kingdom Metazoa; phylum Arthropoda; class Insecta; order Hemiptera; family Cicadidae; genus Magicicada; species Magicicada septendecula. The sequence goes on from CM068373.1 coordinate 408,476,139, forward strand.
AACTTAATTTTATATTAAAATTATTTATTGATTTATAAAATATATTGTATACATAACATTCAATATTTCTATGTATAAACGCTGTTGCTGAATAGATGAATTTAAATTTACTTAATTATTTCTTAATAAGCCTCAATCTAATACCTGAATATCTAATAGCAAAACTGAGATAATGTAAAAACAGTGTAATACAAAGCACATATAAATTAAAAAATATATTATTTTACCAAGAATTATTGAATAATTATGAATACAATTTTTAATAGAGACCAATTTTAGTTAGATTTCTTTGATCTTAGCGGCCCCAAATTTTTTTTCTTATGTTAACACTAAAGATTATTTGCTTATTTCTTCAGCTGTATAGAAATTAATATAAACACCATTATTTTTCATATTTATCGCGATAGGAATAAATTATGTGTGCTAACCTAGACCAATATATTACCTACGTTTGTATGCGCGCCAGAGAGTTTCTGTCTGGTAGTAACGATAAATTTGGCGATAGACACTAGGCGCATGACGTAAGCGGATCACGTTGTTTAGGTTGATGCACTCTACAATATCCAGCTGTTGAAATAGTTTAATCAGTAATGAAGTTATTAGCCTTCGCGCTCTTCACAATTCAGTACACCATTTATACTACGGAATATTAATTATTTTTCTTCACTAATACTGTTTTCCTTAAATAAATATTAACTCTATAAATGCCCCTAATATCTTGATGCAGTCTAGAAAATAATAGTGAACGGATCGATTAATTTCTTACAATTGGAAGCATTTTTATAGCGATAAGAATAACAAAAGTGTGCTTCTAGTGTTATCAGATGTTACATTACAATGATAGAATGATCGCTCAGTACTTGGTAGAATATTTAATATTACTTGAATTTATTAAATAAACACTTGCTATATTTTTACACACATATTATTTAATTTAAATTTATTAATGTATTAAATTTATTAACTTTAAGTATCTGTAGAACTGTTCTAAATGTTTATTTATTAATTTTATGGTGTATACATTTTCTTACACTTTTATTTACTTTTGAGTCTATTCTGATTAAATTCAGCGTTGTTTTTAGCTAAAGCTTACAAGGGTGAGGTGAAAGGTTCCAAGCCTGACAAAGATAGAGAGTTCATATGCTCATTATTTTGACGTGTTGTATGATTTCATCTTTTGTTGGTCTAGTTTCGATGATTTTAAATCAGATAATTGCTTATTATTAGTGGCACAGTCCACCGCTGTAAGCGCCTCGACCATCATTGGATAGCCTGAGTATTCGTGCTGTGATTAGATTTTGTTGACATACATTTAACTGTAATCGACATCAGGAAAGAGCTGTTTTCAATGTTGGAGGACTATTTATCCATTGAATACAACGGTTAAACGCTCGGTTGCTGTATTTAAATGAGTCGGATAAGCACAACTGACGACCCACTTATTGGATATCCAATTAGAGTTATTGTCTCAGCAAAAACAGAAAAAATCCGTTTTGGTAGACCGTAGAATGAAAGCAAACGAGATAATGAGACTGCTTTTATATCAACGGAACCTGAGCCCAATATCTTACACGAACATCTGTGCATGACAAAGCTGTTCGATAGATATGTGCCGCATTTGCTGACACTTGACCAAGAACATTGTCGAACGAAGGTTTCAGCCAATTGTTGCGATGGCTAAAATCAAAGAATTGAAGTTCGAATTGCTTACTCAGCCACCATCCTTGTCCTGCGTACCTCCGAAGTAACTTATACCTCTTTCCTAACCTCGAAAATGACTCTATGGGAAAATATTTACTGATGACAATCAAGTCAGCAACGCCGTGAATGGCTATTTTAAGAAACTCGACAAATTGGCTTATCAGTCTGGAATAACCGCTTTAGAATATCATTGGAAAAGTGTACAGAGCTAAATGGAGGTTATGCTGAGAAGTAAATGCAAATTCATCCAGAAAAGTGTCGTTTTACTATTCATGCCCGGAACTTTTTACCCTGCTTTTGTAATAGATTCTGACCACTTTTCCCAGTAGACAGACTACTAATAAAGGTTTCTTTAAATTTATGACAGAGCTGCAAAACATTGTTAATAAGTGCCCACATCACACTGTCGTACCATTGTTAAACCTGTCTGATTAAAATTTTGTGGAAAACGCTGTTGGTTACGCACATCCCCTAACACAGGCACAGCAAACAAAGAATGTTTATTATAGGGGATTGTACTATTCTATGTAAACCACCCCAAAAGGTTTTCTTTGTTGTCTTAACCACCGAGCTCATTGACACATTCCCATGATACTAAATACAATCCTTTACGTAATAAAATTAAACGCCTTATTATTTTCAATCTTCTACGGTGCCCATGTCACTAGACACAATCTTTTGGTTATGGTTAATTCAATTTTACTTAAATTTAATTTTCTTAAATTGCCTTTAATCTAATACGCGACATGAATTTTTCTAGTTTTTCGTAATATTTACAACCTTAATTTTTCCTTTTGCCCCTGTTTTTAGGTAGTCAATCTCAAAAAACTAATAGTTGTGTAAAGTAAACGTATGGATAAGTTTTAGTAAAAGCATTCAGAAGTTATCGTGACACATGTCACAACAGATATAGTCTATAGGCATATACTAAAATATATAGGTATTAGGTATTAGGCATATAACTAATTTAAATACGTAATTTATATACCTAAATTAAATTAGTAAAACGTCTGGAATTCAATGCAGTAACCGGCATAAGTGCAGTGTGTACCACATTTAACTGAAAGCAAGAAACCACTGTTCCGAGAAAGAGTATTAATGCTCTTGAAGTAAGTGTTGTCAGTATAGTTAGATTAACCTATCGTCAAGCAACAAAAGATTCGTAAGCAGTATACACTGTAGATGTTTTAATAGCCTCATAAATAGCCAAGTACAGTAAACGTTACAGATGTCAAGGCACGAAAATAATGCAGAGACCTTACAAAGTCTACACAAGTTCGAGGATACATAAATCAGCATCGGTGAGGACCGAAACAAATTTGCGCTCAGCAAAGATTGGGACGACACAGACGACAAAGAGGGAAACCGCGACAAAAATACCGTTTCCAGAACACACTTAAAGAGTTAATACAAAATATGTTATACAAGTGGCACATCTGGACGTATAGACTACTAAAACATTGTCGGTACGGAGTTAGTTCTAGCAAGCAAGCAGGGAGACGAGTAGTAATCGGTACAACGGGACTTGCGATGACAAAATCATAAAGGGAAGCAAGTATACTACAGGCAATTTATGTATTTTAGAAATACAGCGGATCATTGATAGTAAACAGACTCCTTCAAGCACTGTTGACATCAATTTCATTTGATACGGCTGCTTCAGTATCGTGTGACCTCTGGCATGATACAGTGGGTTTTCCATCATACAGGCTGCAGTATTCGAATCTCGAAAGCATAACACAAGCTCGAGAAATGAAATCGCTAAGAAGAGTGAAGGGTGTAGCCTTCGGGACAGAATAGAAAACTAAAGACTCAAAAAAAATTAAAAACCTTCAACGTTAAAAAAAATGTTAATAGAATCAAAGTCAGTTAAATGAATAAACCGGGTTGTTAAATAAAAGAGATGATCCCTCAAAGGAAAACAAAGTGAACTAAGAGGTAAACGGCGGCAGACTGCGGAGTAAGTAGTTACTGTAACAAGCTCCAAACCTCATACATGAAGTGCAGAAGAAGAATGATAAAGTAGGCCTAATCGAAACGTGACCTCCAAAAGTAGAAAATTTAAAGCAAGAGGTTCAAACTTAAAAGTGTAGACAGCTGAGGAGAAGTGTTTGCAGACAGTGTGGTGTGGTGAGAATGTGTGGATGCAATATTCGAAGTGAACTGAGGTAAGTTAAACTTACCTTCTAATCAAGTGGCCTTGAAAGTGTTGCTATCATTTGCAAACTTCAGGTAGGTAGAGTTTTCATTTAGCGAAATGACATTTAGTATAATGAATTTTATTAAGTGGGTCTTTGAAAATTAGATAGTAAATATTTTAAACATAGTTTATTCTCATAAACTAATAAAAAAATCTGAAGATATTTTAAAAGTTTTGTTTTCCAAATGGCGGCATTAAGTCTGCGGATGTATTATAAGTATTGTATTCATATATCACTAAATAAACAAAGGTTATAAGAGAAACCCCCCCCCCCGGAAATACGCGTAGGAAAAATTCTTTAAAAGAAAACATCGTCAAGCAATCGCAGTCATTTTCTTTATACCTTGAAGTCCACCTGGTTACACACACAGGCATAAGAACGTGCGTGCGCACACATCCACTGCCCCGACACACACAACAGAGACGTGTGTCTACGTAGATAGTATTGCGTACCATGATGTTGATTCAAAATAAACTTTCCTTATAAAAATAACTGAAAATTATTGACATTTATTTTAATATGGCGTAATGATATTATTTACAAAAATCGTATTCAGAGAATGGACCGATGTTAGTACTGTAAGAATTAGTATAATACTAGAAATAAATATAGTGAAATTAAGAACTAATTTTATTTAATTTATCATTACAAGATTTGTTTTAATGTTACTGATAATGCTTTCAGTAACATTGTGTGGACGACTGTTAAATCAAACGTTATGCTTACATTAATGTGCAGAATCATAATAAAAACTTGGTTATGTAATAAATCTATTACGCCATAGTTAAGGTGTAACTATATTGTGGATTATTAAGTAATTGTTACTATGGACAATTATTAGGATGCATTATTGCTGTGTGTTGACATGTACTTGAGCCATTGTTGCCATAACAACGAATAACTGGTGGTATAAATAACGGTAAAAGCATATAACGTCAGGTAATTTTCTATTACTTTATCTAAATGTGTGTGTGCTCGCGCGCTGGATTCGTTGAATATTGGGTTTCTTGTTTTTGAATGCCAGGTTGGAAATAAGGTTATTCCTTTCTGAAGTTAGCGACAGAAGGATAAAGCACATATCTATGTATGCATTTGAAAATGGCTGAATGCCTTAACGCTCTATTCTCCGTCACATACCTCTCTCTCCAACTAACTCCTTTGCTTCCTGTCTGATTCGTTGTTTTTTTCTTCGTTCATTATTCTCTTTTTTCTTTACTATAGCCCGTTCCGACTATTGAGAATCTCTGACCATGTTTTCCAGGGGCTTCCACAATCTCTCGTTTCCACTGGCCTATATTTCAACGCTTGTCTACCGTGCGTTCCAAATGGGACTTCCAATTCTGCTTGTCTCCCTTTATTATATCCACAACTGACCGTAACTTCAGATATTTTTGTTTTGTAGATGACCTTTCCTATAAACAAGATAGACTTCAGAGGACACATCTTCAAAAGGACGAGGCAACTAGGAGCATATGCGGATGATATTGTGCTGGTAGCCAGGAACAAAAATGTATTAAAAGACACCTTTATTGAAATAGAGAGGGAAGTGAGCAGGATTGGTTTGGAAGTCAATGAGGCTAAAACAAAGTACATGAAAGTGTCTGCGAAGGAAAATAGAGAACTGCTAGACCTTCACACAGGCCATTACTGTTTCCAAGGAGTTACAGAATTTAAGTACCTAGGTGTTATTCTGAATAATGAAAACCGAGTGAGCAGCGAAATAGTAAATAGAATCATAACCGGCAATAGAGCCTACTATGCAAACCAATCATTACTGAAATCAAAGCTTCTAACTCCAAGAACCAAATTGATGTTATATAAAACACTGATCAGACCTGTTGTTACTTATGCATCCGAGACATGGACTCTCGTAAATAAGGATATAAGTGCACTAAGAATTTTTGAAAGAAGAATTTTGAGACAGATATTTGGACCGGTGAAGGAAGGGAATATGTATAGGATCCGAAATAACGGTGAAATAAATGAGTTGATTGGTGGACAAGACCTGGTGAGACACATAAAATCAGCTAGAATTAGATGGCTGGGACACGTATTCCGTATGAATGTTACGAGGATGCCCAAAACTATATTAAGTGGAACGATACTGGGCAAAAGAAGAAGAGGAAGGCCTCGAAGAAGATGGCAGCAGGATGTGGAAGAAGATCTAAGAAACATGGGCATTAGGAACTGGAGACTGAAGGCAGTGGACAGAGATGAGTGGAGACGGGTCGTAGTGGAGGCCAAGGCTCACCATGGGCTGTAGTGCTGGAGAGTAGTAGTAGTAGTAGATGACCTTTCAAACTGCATCTCTTAACTGCTCTCAAACATTTCGTTTCTGAGGCCTGTATTTAAACAATTTTTTTTTGTAAGAGAGTCCATGTTTTACATCCATACATTAAAGTCGGCACAGCAACGACCTTATAGAACTTTAGCTGTGTCTCCCTCCGCGTTTTATTCTTCAATAGTCGTCTTATTGTTCCACAGGTATAATTTATTTAACTTTCTTCGGATATCTTTGCTCGTTCTATATGAGATACCATATCTAAATTAATTAAAATGTGTTATGTGCTTTGAAACATTATTATCAACTACCATTTTTGCTCTTAAAGGGTTCTTCCTTACGAAGGTCATTATTTTTGTCTAAGTATTTGATATCTTAAAGTTGTATGTCTGGCAGATTGCATGCAAGGTATAAGTAGACCTTTGTAACTCATGTTCACTCTCCCCTATAAATATTTCGTCATCTGCGTATACTAATGTGCTAAGTACCTCTTATCCGAGAATTGTATACATGAAGGACAGAAGTTCATCCATTCTTGCAAATTTCGTCAATATTCGTCCTTTTTCTCTACTTTGTATACATTCACTCACGTGCTTGATGTCCAAATTACAGTGCACTTGTGAATATTTTACACTTTTTCGTAAATATAAATTAGTATAAACTATTTACATTCTACATGCATAAATATTTGTATTGTTACATACTCGTATTATTATGACAGTCGCTCTGATAGTTTTGTAAGCAGTGAAAATCAAAAGACTGAACCTCAGGTAAAATCGCTATTTAGTGCGTTAATAACATTTTAAAAAATTATAAAACATTGAAAAATGTATGCTAACAATTCTGGAAGTTAAAGACTGTCCAACACATATTATTGTGACACACAGTACATATCACCTACATAAAGTGTCGCACTAAATAAGTCTCCAATTAGAAATGTCCACAAATTATAATTCACAGTTATAACTTTGCAGTTAAAGCACACTGAATTGCAGTGTTACTACTGACTGACTGATAGATTCTGAATCTTGTATTATACCTGGCGGAGTTGGAAGGTGAGTACTTTTTGGATACTGTCTGGATGACCCGTCAAAAAATACCGTAGGTGCTAGCGCTTATAAAACTGGAAACTTTTATACTTCGTCACCTTCTACGCATTTCTATGGCGCACCTTACCTATGTGGTAGGGCTGAAACTGTCTCCTCTTTAAGCCTGTCTGTACCGAATTAAAAAAAAATGTGTGTTGTTTGCCTTACCTTTAACTTTGAAGAACCCTCTTTTCACTTCTAAAGTACTTTCTCCGTGACTCCTAAACATGGAGACCCCCCTTCTTCAATTCCAAATCCCTTTCCACGTTTGCTTCCGATTTCCTACGTAATATCCTCTTCATCAAGACTTTCGGACACTGTGACAAATATGTCATTTAACTCTTCCATCCTCTTTTCTTCTAGTACAACTTTCTCTCGGCTCCTCCACTTTGTTTACTAGCAACCAATTTTCTCTCTCCAACACCAGGAACGCTTTCTCTACATCAGGAATTAGTTCAGTCTTTTGCCTGGCAAGCACTTAGAGCAAAAGTGGGTTGAACGCCTATGTTTCGTTTCTTGGCTTACTATTCCACTACCGTTAACACAAAAGAGGCATATCGAAAATTCTTCTTCTTCTTCTTCTTCTTCTTCTTCTTCTTCTTCTTCTTCTTCTTCTTCTTCTTCTTCTTCTTCTTCTTCTTCTTCTTCTTCTTCTTCTTCTTCTCCTTCTCCTTCTCCTTCTCCTTCTCCTTCTCCTTCTCCTTCTCCTTCTCCTTCTCCTTCTCCTTCTCCTTCTCCTTTTTCTTCTTCTTCTTCTTCTTCTCCTTCTCCTTCTCCTTCTCCTTCTCCTTCTCCTTCTTCTTCTTCTTCTACCAACGCTTTTTATGTCTTCTTATACTTTTTTGCCCAACAGGCTTGTATTGCCAAACTTTCTTAATGAATCTGAAATCTGGTATCATATTCACATAAGCAACCCAATTCTCTATGTTTTCTGCAACACAACGTGAATATTAAAATGGTTTAACTTTTTGCGAATTAAGATAGTTACTTCTAGATGTAAAATAAGCACTCAAAATAATTAAATACACTCCTTCCCAAAACAACTGCAGAGCAGATGGAGGAGTGTTTCTGCCTTTACACACCGCCCAGATCCATTCAAAATTAGATTACAGGTAGGCCTACGTATTCCATTGTTCAGCCAGGAATCAGGAAGTAAGCAACACCGTTGCTTAAATAACAGAGCAAACCGTTTAAACCACTAGTGCGTATGTCAAGAATCCCTTAAGTTACAGAGGTATTTCACACTTTACTGTTAGCTTGTATTGCAATGTAGGTATGTCATCACAGATCAGACGTCAACCAGTATTTTGTCTTTAAAGGTTCTGATCTATGGTCAGACGTTCCGTACCATCCCAAATCTCCTGAACCACACACCGCTTACAAAAAAAAAAAATAATGACTACTATGTATACTCGGCGTTCAACGCAGCAACACGGACTCGCGTTAGATTTGTTCAATAACATTCCAACCGTGCGTGTAGGCCTACACGGTATGGTGCAATTTAAATTCCGCCCTGGCTAGTTACAAAACCAACGTGCCGATTGGATTCAGCCGATGCAGTGATGTCTGCTGCTGTCTCCTCTGTAGTAGAGATTAATCACTACACAGACCACGTCGTGCTGTTTACTGAAGGACCGAAGACAGCAAAATTAGTGGATAGTAACTTTGTTGTTCAGGGAGTCTAATGTCATTGCCGGAGGCACACAGCACAATCATATGCTATTTGGTAAGCCTCTCAGTATCCGCTTACCGAGGCGGATGCGCTTTGCGATCTGCACAAAGCCTCTCGTAATGGCTTTGGACAGCACTGGCTAAACAAGTCGTTAGTAAGACCCTCGTGTCATGTGTTGAATTTTCAATCTTGTGCAATAAAAATGGAGACCACTCCGCACAAACAGTACAGAGAAGACACCGTGTTTGTCAGACCCGATCAATTGAATGTAGCTGCTACATCAGCAATATCATACCTCGTGGTAGCAAACATGTCACACACTGTTGTAAAACAAGAATATCAACAGATCGTAACCTGCAGGAGACCGTAGTCGCCGTGAATAAATTTTTCTTTTAAGACAACCCATACCTTATACAAACATGACATCGTCGTGTCCGCTACGAACTCACAAAAAAAAGTAATTTAAAAAATTAAAAAACACGACTGTCAAAAAATAAATGAATAAATAAAAAATAAATTGATTAAAAAACTAAATAAAAAAACTAAATAAAAATAATATTTAGTAAAAATCACAAAATCTAAATAAAGTCGATTTAAAAAGCCAAAAACAAGGTATTGAAATTCAGCTCTGATCAGATTTAACGAAAATGTTATGAATGATTAAACGCATAGTAATTTTATTAGATTTAAATTACTTTTCGATGTTGAATATATCAATGCATCATATGAAGATTACAATTATAAAAAATATTGCTGATAAAATTTTGCTCTTCAATTTTAATTTTCAATGCAGTCGGGGGCTGTTTCTAAATAGATTTGTTCTTTTCATTAAACAGCCCCCGACTGCATTGAAAATTAAAATTGAAGAGCAAAATTTTATCAGCAATATTTTTTATAATTGTAGTCTTCATATGATGCATTGATATATATTCAACATCGAAAAGTAATTAAAATCTAATAAAATTACTATGCGTTCAATCGTTCATAACATTTTCGTTAAATCTGATCAGAGCTGAATTTCAATACCTTGTTTTTGGCTTTTTAAATCGACTTTATTTAGATTTTGTGATTTTTACTAAATATTATTTTTATTTAGTTTTTTATCAATTTATTTTTTATTTATTCATTTATTTTTTGGCAGTCGTGTTTTTTAATTTTTAAATTATTTTTGTTATTTTATTCCTTTTTGTGTTTAAAAAGAGTATAATGGGAATGTGCAGTGTGTGCGTGCGTGTGTGCGTGCGTATGTGTGAAGTGCAAAAAAAATTTCAATTTTTACATAGTTTTATTTAGAAACTTTATTCTGTACATAGTATAATTAGCGTATGAACTTATAAACTTATAAATATAGTATAACTTTATTTTATATACTATTATATAACTAGTATAATACAAACATTTCGATAAATTGTTTTACAAATTATATAATTAACTAAATAATTTCATTTATTAGAAATGATAAAGAAAAAGCTTTGTTCTACAGATTTCTGAGTCGATTTAATTCCTCAATTGAGTTTTTATCGTGCGGTTCATGCAACAAATTTCGTGGATCCAGACAACTTATTGCTAATCCCTCTAATGTTTTCACACGACTTAGTGCGACGTACGCCTGACCCTTGGCAAAAATATTACTACTCAAATCAATGACTGCTTTGTCTAAAGTAGTGCCTTGGAGTTTATGTACTGTTACAGCCCAACACAATATTAATGGCAGCATACGTCGTTCTACTTTGCCCTGGCCTCGCAAAGCATCATATTCAACAGTGGTGGGCTCTATCTTTACTCCAATACCAGCAGTATTTCCTCTAATTGATCTGTCATCAAATTCTACAAATACGGCTTGTGGAAGCTCACCAGGTTGAAGCTGATCTCGACGTAGTGCAGGCCACTCAATTTTTCTAATTATGCCGATTGCTCTGTTGGACAGACCATGATTAACATTAATGTTTTTTTGCAACATTACCCTAGATCCGACTCCGATTACTAAAGAGTTTGGAATACCTCCAGTTTTGTTTAGATCCGTTGGTATGAAGTCTTTCTTTAACTTTTGTCCGTAATTCTTAGCTTCGACAGACACATCCACCGCTGCAATATCGTAAACTTTAGATGATGTTTTCAACTTTTCAGTCATCATAGCATTATATTCTTCTACCTGTTTAGTGGTTGGGAAAAAACGCAGACACTCGCCATCAGCAAATTCATCTGTCAAAGGAACTCTTCGACGATCTAAAATTTCTAGCTGCTGCATGGTGAGTTGGCCGACTCGTAAATTATTTAGAATGTCTATAAAAGTAGTGTCGTTAGCTTGCCGCATATTTTGAGGCAATTCACAGAAACTAAACAGTGTCCACAAATTAATTTCAGCTGATAAGTAATGAGGCTGCTTGAAGCAGTAGGTACCACCAACTGCTTTTGATACAGGTGGCAACTGCATTAGATCGCCAAACACAATAATATTGATACCCCCGAAGAGAGCATCATTCATTTTAAGCTGTTGCAACCTTAAGTGAATATTTCTTAGGGTAGTATAGGGTACCATTGAGATCTCGTCAATGATTAGCCAATTAATATGCTTCCACCTTAGCAGTTCCCTTTGAAGACGCTCACCAGTAAGAGGGCGAAGAGCTGTCACCTTGCCTTTTTCGATAGGAAGGGCAAAAGTAGAGTGCAAAGTGCTACCTCCAATAAATCTTGCAGCGACACCTGTGGGTGCTGCTACCGTAACAGATCTGCTTGCAGGTAAATGAGAAAGACGACGAATCTGTTCTACAATAATTTTCAGAGTAAAGGTTTTGCCGGTGCCTGCTCCTTCAGTAACGAACACACGTAATGGCTCAGTATTATTTTCACTTGGAAGCAATCTGTCTGAAATCATTTTGAACAATTGGCGCTGCTGAAAATTCATTAAGTTTACTTCTGCGGCATATTGTTGATCCGTCATTTCATGTATTTCAGGTTCACCATCTTCGTTAGCTAAAGCAATTTCATCATTATGTTCTTCAATAAGGTTTTGTTCGAAAATTTCACGCATATTATTTTCGACCACGTCAGCATCTAAATTAACTTCATTAGCTAGGTGTTTTACTACAATTCTAGCTACAGCTTGCTGAATCTCTTCCTCCCACCTAGCCATTTCCTCCACTTTGTTTCCACCTTGCATTGGTCGTAACAAACTTTGTTTTGCTACGAACGCTTGTTTTGCACTGTTATACCCCTCCATCAATTCAGATTCAGAGCGGAAATGAATGTGCGTGACTAAAAGAGAATAATAATATGCTTCCGGATCTGAGTTTGGTGTGTAATACCTAGTTCGTAAGACAGCTGGGCGCTTACGCTTTTTCATTTTTCCCTGATTATCAAGAAGAGTGATACATCTCTCAGAGGCATTTTCTTCTGGAGCCTGTTCGTAAGCATCAGCATCCTGATCATCTTCTGAGAATCTATTGTGCGTCACAGGCTCATACCAGACAGCGAATTCATGCAACCTTAATTCTTACCGCGCGTGAGGCCTGGCAACGTAGCGGTCAAAAATATTTCTGTATGGCTCGTTTGCATTATCATCAATTCTCAACATCCGGTACCTTAACTCAGGAAAGCAAGTATTAACAAAGATCACTTTTCGTGAGGAATCGCGCATTTTAAGGTGACACAGACGTACTGCGCACTCACATGCTGACACCTCTCTGTACGTTAAAATAGCATTTTGAATTGCAAAAACTTGTTTCGCCATGCTGCCTCCCTTTTCTTGCACACGTCGAATAGCGTCGCAAATATTACAGAATACCTTCCACTAGCGCCACCTGATGAACCAATAAACGAACAAAATAAATCCTTAGAACCGATCACTTGTATTCACTTTCGGTCAAAACCGGAAGTCAACTTACGGTGATATATATAGCCTATGACACTTCTGGTGAAGTAAGGAATCCATCGAGCCATCGAACATCAAACTCGGTAAAGCCGTTAAAAAGTTATAGTGGAACAAACATACATACATACATACATACCCTACCACTGAAAACATAACACTCCTTTTGGCAGTCGTGTAAAAAAAGGCCAGTGTGTACATATTGCAGAGTAATCGTAGTGAAAGTCATAATAAGACACGTACGGTACTCTGTTCTTCGAGTCTGAAGACAAAGTTGAGAGGGAAGACCGTAACCTTGACAACCGACTGCGCCCACGTGTCAACGCGGCTATTGACAGAATCTGTCATTTTATAATGCCGCTAACTTAAACTAGATCTAAAACAGCAAATTCATTATTTCCAATGTACGCGTATATGTGGAAAGATGTCCATTCATATTTTCTACTTAATGTGTTAATGTTTGTAAAACAAGGATACATAACCTGCACTGTTGGCCTCAGAACTAAAAAAATAAATTTATACATAAATAAATAAATAATACTTGACAAATTCAAGTAACTTGTTATTGAACACAATGTCTCAGGGAAATAAATCATTAAACCACGAGTTAATAAGATGAAAGTCGCTTACCATGTAACCAAGGACACATATAACTGCAAATCAATATCCTTTAACGCTAAACTTAGGAATTATTCAACAGTAATTTGCCCGAGTTAGCAGTATTCAGACACTCAGGACCACTTTATGCAGCTGAGTGTCTGACTTAGAACAAGAAAATGATGATGGAAGAACTGAAAGTCACAGAAAGAAAAATCTTGGGATCAATAAAAGATGAAGAACAGTACAGAAGACGCCGTAGTAATAAGCTGTAAACACGTGTTGAGAAAATCACAGACGTAATTAAAAAAGAAGAATTTGTAACTATTTCAAAAGGCTTAAAATGTCCAATATGTGATTTAAAGAAACAGAAAAATACATGGAAGAACTCCAGATTACTCAAGAAAACATCGAAGAATGTTTTCAATTTAAAAAGATTAAAAAGTGCCCTAGGTTTTTAAGGAAACCCCCGAGGACACATGTCATCTGGACTGACGAAAGGAGGGAGAGACATCGATCAAGAGATTAAGAAGATGTGGGAGAGAAAGAAGAGAGAAGAGAAGAAGGAAGGAACTAATTAAACCAACGTATTCCACAGTGGCTTATATGCAAAAAAGAATAAAAAATAAGAAATAAATAATTACAGAAATATAAGTATAAAAGAATACTGAGAAGACATAAAAATTAACAGATAATAATACTAAGTTTGCATTAACCTTATATGTGTGTAAATTATTTACTGAAAACCTCTACTTGTGTAGAAATGATACATCATGATAACAGTACAACGTGCATTTGCAGTAAAATTATTTTCCGTGCTGTTGTACCGTGGATCTCTTCTCATGAAGCCAGATGGTTTAGACTGCTACTGTAGTAGTCATGTTCAGTGCGCCCTCTGTTTACTGTCCTGCTCCTCCGATGACTGGCGACGCGACGGACGAGCACGAGACGTGAGATGTGCTGTGCTGTGTCCCGAGTCTCCATTTGGACTTCTGCCACTCTGTACGTTCACTTCGAAATTTTAATTAGAGGGCACGAACCTTCCCTCGAATGGTTAGATCATTTCAATCATTTCACTGTGGCTAATACGCGGCCGCTACTAGCAGTCACCTATCTTTGTATTGCATTTGCCAAGATCGGTGTTTAGAAGATTGTGGGTAATTCGCGCCGTCATAAAATCTGCGCGCCAGGCATCTCTCAAAGTATCATCTAGTGCACTGACGCCCCCTCCTCTCGGATATATACAGCAAGAAATCATGCGTGGGACTTTCCAAGGAAGCCTCAGTTCCCGGTCGAGCACGCTCTGAAGATACTTCTTATGTGATGCGGCCAAGTATCCCCAAACATGATAGTCATAGTCACTCTGAACACATGAATGTTGATGACGAGATTACAGTGTGATGGGGGGGGTGTTATTGCCTGACTTGAAAGCACGTGCCGTAACGTATGGAGATACTGCGAACCACGTTGTCTGATCTTGGATCCGATTGGATTAGACTGATGAGCCCACGATAATTGACTCTGTTTGTCCAGGGCAGCTCAAATAAGCCTATGGATCGCAAGAAAGGCTACATTAAGCTTTGGAAGAACATTACCTTGTGCTCACAGAAGCCTTGACAGGAACTCTCTAATTATCGGCCTACCCGACATACTTTGGCACTGGATTTTTACAGCTTTAAAATTTGCTTTGTTTTCGGCGGCAAATGGCGGTGTTTCGCCCATACATAGTGACAGCCTTATAGTTCAGTCACTCGGAATGGACACAGACAACAGGAGAAGTCCAAGAACGCTGCCCTGAGGAACACCAGATGTAAGTCTATACACGTTCGAGACTGTTTAGAGCGTTCGAACGTCAGTCGCCATAGGTGCAGAACGGTTAGAAAAAGAAAAACTAAAGATAACTTGTGCAAATATAGGCAAAACGTTCGGTTTATCGACGGCCTGTAGTATAATTTTACTGAAATTGATTCCGGTTTTGAGAGTTTGAATGTTATGACGTCAAACAACGTCAAAGTTAAATCTAGTAAAGAATCAAAATTTTAAACATGACGGTTGACTAGCCAGTTACCTTGACACTTAATTAAAATGATTTTAAAAATTAATCCAAAAATTTAAATTTTATCTTATAAATGTCATTGATCTGTAGTTCCCTAAACCAAGAATGGAGAATAGAGACAATGTTTATACTATTTTTTGTTAAAACTGTTTGGCAGATATATAAGTCGGGTGACAATAAATATTTACAAAATTAATTAACAAATAAGAAAATTAAAAAATATTTAAGGTTTTCATGATAAAAACAAGTTAAGGACAGGTGCCATCTGGACTGACGAAAGGCGGGAGAGACATCGATCAAGAATGAAGGAGATGTGTTAGAAGAGGAACAGAGAGGAGAAGAAGGGAGGAACCAGTTGAACCAAAAGTAGTCCACAGTGGCTCATACGTAAAAAAAATCCAAATGAAGAGTAAATGTATAATTTTACAGTACGTTACATGTATGGACTTGAATAATTTGGTATTCGTAGTGATAATCAAAAACACTGACACCAGAAGTAGAGAGAGTAACATTTTAAATTATAACAAACATTCGTTTGTTCAATATTAACATTTTGTCTAACTGTAAGGTACCATTATGACCACTTGCAATACGAAAACATTATATTATTTAAATAAGCGCACGTATGGTCTTCATTCTTTCTGTTAATTTTTTTATACCTAATACATTTTTTATTTTCATTTATCAAGAAAACTGTCATGGTTGGTTGATTTTTATGCTTATCATTTCTCTGTTATATGATATGTATAGTAAAATTTAAAATTTTGTTACCATAATATTATTAATTTAAATTTAGCTTTGTCGTGGCCAGGATTGAAAATAAAAGCACCAACGTAAATGATATTAATTTTACTAAAGTAATATTAACCTTTAACTAGAAATTTGTTGAAAATTTGTGTAAGGGACAACATTATAATGTTGTTTCAGCAGCTTTAATTATCTTAAAAGCGTCTGCGCTTCCTCAACATCCGCAAGAATATTCTTTACCATTCAAAGAAAACCACGTGCAGAAAAAAATTGTAAAAGTAATTAAAACTTATGTTTCTATGTTATCAAAGAAACAGACGGCAGAAAAGTTAGCATTTCCGTGTTGTTTTGAAGAATAAAATTAACAATAGCCTAATGATTATGCTTGTTTTCTATACAAGAAAAGTCACCTGTATTTATTGAATTTATTTATAGAACAAGTGAAGTGAATACTCAGTTTTAGATTGACCGTTTGGCATTTGTCTGCCGGTTTTTCTCTCTGTGTGTTTGAAGTATGTTCCAAGATAATGTTTGAATACATTAACCCATTTTTATAAAAATTGTCATTCGCATCAATTTCTTTATCTAAGAGAGCGTGATACTTTTTCAGACGTATTCTCCGAAACACTAAAGAGGGGAGGAGACATAATTTAAGAGTGTCAAAATTATAAAACAATTGTGAAATCAATGTAAGGTATTATATTAAAGAAAAGTTTAGTAAAAATATGAATACATAGTTTAAATTTAAAATTTTCAAACTTTTTACCACCGGGGGCAAAAATGTCGTTCAAATTGTTGATGAAATCTTAAAAGTCCCTGACGAGTGTCAAAGTAAAAAGAATATAAACAAAGTCTGAATATAGTGAAAGATATTAATTGATGACTCGTTGGGCACTTGGTGAAACATATTAATACAAAGATTTTGTAAAATATATATAAAAACATTTGGTAAGTTTTTCAAATTTTTTAATTAACTCTGACAGCTGTTTCGACTAACTAAGCCACTGTCAAAGAGGCGAATGAATGAAAATTACTATACACAGGATGTGAGTGGAGTGTAGGTGGTGAAGATCTGTTTAGGGCGTATCTGGAACATTTGTGTTGAGATGGGGAGGGGGTACAAGAGACCAGGGAAGGTCAGGTGTCTTTAAAAACTAAATACAATCATGAATGCAAAATATAAAATTAACTAAACT
This sequence comes from Magicicada septendecula, assembly GCA_034769895.1. Classification (NCBI taxonomy): domain Eukaryota; kingdom Metazoa; phylum Arthropoda; class Insecta; order Hemiptera; family Cicadidae; genus Magicicada; species Magicicada septendecula. The sequence continues at coordinate 408,493,546 of CM068373.1, forward strand.
AAATATAATCTGAATGTAAAATATAAAATTAACTGAACTAAATATAAACTGAATGCAAAATTTAAAATAATGATGAACATTCAAAATAATATAAAATAAACTAAACTAAATAACAGATTTTAATAAAGGGGATACACAAAATTCAGTTCGTTCAATGGTTAAATTTTTGTTATTTTTTATTGCTTTTTTAATTTCTAAAATTTCTAACAAATCAATTTTTTTACCTTTTTGTATGTTGTGGAGTAGTGTTATGTTTTTTGTGTCTATAAAGTGATTGTGTTGTAAGCAATGATCTGCAAAACCTGTATTAGATGTATTGGTTAAAATCGCCTTCTTATGTTCAGAAATGCGATGTTTCAGAGCACGGCCACATTGTCGGATATAAATAGCTTCGCATTCTGCACAGTGTATTTCATAAACTCCATTTTCCTCCAGTTTGTTAGATTTTTCTTTATTATTGACTAGTAGTGAAAAAAGATTACGTTCGTTTACTGATACCATGTTAAGACCATGGTTTTTTAACCTATTATTAATCTTATCTGTTATACACGGAATGTAATTTGTTAAGTGAAATTTTTTGTTACCCTGATCTGGCTCTATGGAATAAAACTCTTTTAAAGTAATTTTCTTCTGTTTTTTTTTTTAAATTAAAGAGTCAATTATTCTTTCATCATAATCGTTATTTTGTGCTACGGCTTTTATAATATCTACCTCTTTATTGAAATTTTCTTTGGATAAAGGAACTATAAGGAGACGATTAAGCATTGCATGAAAACTGCTTAATGTGCCATGATGTTATGATGTGCCATGATGTTAGTGATTGTTTATGTATAACGGTATCTGTAAAAGTAGGTTTTCTATATGTCTGAAAACTAAGATTATTTTGTAACCTAGTAATGGTAAGATCCAAAAATTTAAATTTTTCATATTTTCTGTTTCAAGCGTAAATTGCACGCTACTATAAAAGGAATTAATATAATCTAAGAACATATGGAGCTGTCTATCTGTTCCCATCCAGATACAAAATATATCATCAACATACCTTGCCCAATGAAAAACGTATTTTATGTTGGGGTTATCGGATGTAAAAATGTTTTCTTCCAAAAATGTCATAAAGATTTCACTTAATAAAGGTGATAAAGGAGAGCCCATAGGTAAGCCATTTAATTGTTTATAGATTTTATTATTACTGAAAATAATTTTGTCCTATGCAAATATCTAAGGCCGAGAATAATTCTTTTTTCTGATCACTATTTAAGGTTAAAATATTTTGTATATGTGAGGAACAGATAGACAACAGAACATCTACAGGTATAGACGGAAATAAATTCTTAACATCAAATAAAACTATTTTGCATTCAGTGGTAAATGTACATTTTTTATATTATTAACTAATTGTAAAGTGTTTTTAATAGCATACTTTGGGTTGAAGTTAAAATATTTTGGCAGTAATTCATTAAGTTTTTTACAGACTTTATATGCAGGTGCAGTTACATATGAAACAACTGGGCGCATGGGACAATTAGGTTTATGTATTTTTGGTAAACTATACAAAACAGGAGCTTTTGGGTTCATCATAGTTAGCACGATACTTTTTGTGTCTGAAAATATATTAGAGCAATTTTTAATAAGTGATTTTATTTGTTTTGAAACTTATTAGTGGGATCATTTAATATCTTGAAATTGTCATTCCTGAAGAGAAGTTCTGTCTTTTCAATATATTCGCTCCTATTTATTATTGTAATCGTATTGCCTTTATCAGCTTTGCAAACAACTAAACTATTTTAATTAATTTTTTGTTTTAAACTGTTAACTATGTACTTATCTGAATCTTTTAGACTATATTTATTCTTATTACTTTTTGATATAATGTTTGCACAGGAAACTAATTCATTATTTCTTATTTCTGGGTTATCTAAATTACTAAGTACTGTTTCTGTATTTATACATAACATTTCCATGTGTCTTTTATACCGTATGTTTGGACAATATTTCGAAACTTTATTTAACAGATTTAGATCTTTCTGAGTAAAGTTTGTATTTGAGAAATTTTCCACTCTGTTATAAAATTTATTTACTGGTGATGACATAGTAGTTACTCTCTTACTACTTAGCTTAGTATTAGTACCAAGTTATTACTAAGTACTATACTAACACAGTTACCAAACTATTTAATTAAAATATATATAACATATTAAAAAGTATAAAATGCAATATTAAATGCTACCGAAAAATTTAAATTTATCCAATTTATTTCCAATGTTACTAAAATTTAATACCTTCCATTTCAGTAACAATAGAAGTTTCCAAGCAATTAGCAGATAACATGTATTCAATCCCTGTACAGAAGGAGACCTTAGGCATTGCGGTTTGAAACTGTAGACAGATGACAAAGGGATGTAGAACTCAATTCAATTAATGTGCGCCGATACGAGTGACTTGGGACTGTAACGTTATTGAAAATTAGAGTAAGTGCAGTCAAACACACGATTAAATAGACACGTAATTACAAGTTAATGTTTACGAAGTGTTAGGAAGGAACATTTGATGGAAAGTTGCAATATTTGAGCAACAAACAGGCAATATTTTTGCTAGACACGTTGTCTTAGACACGTGACAACAAGCGTGAAAATTATCTTGCTCCTGGTAGGTTAATTTATAAAGAGATTTTGTTCATAGTACACAGTCAGTGTTATGTACAGTCACTTAAAAATGTATAAAATTTGTGTTCGTCACTGATTACTGAATGACCGTGTCAGTAACGTTCTACTTTGCTTATTAAACACATGGCTTTTAAAATAAATAATCAATGTAAATGTCACTAAATGCTGAAAGGAAATGTAATGAATTTTCCAACAATAAATTAATGGTAAACATTCATAAAACTTCTATACGTTTTTCTCTTGGAATTCTTAAGAATTTATAATTAATTTCAGGTAATGGATAAATACCTACTTCGTAATAGAAACAAAGCTACGTTGAGGCAGAAATCAATTCTAGTTCTAAACAAACAGTCGTCGGAAACGATAAATTATGTACTTCTTATTTTTATATACTTTTAATTTACTTTAGCAATATTTTCAGAGACTCGACTGTAATAATGAGTGCTGTTTGGCTAATAATCGATTATAACAATTATTTTGTAATTGTACATTTATATGTACTTTATATAAAACTGTCGCTTTGATGCGTAACGGGTAAGCAAAACGTTAATCGTCAAGTTTGCGATACTAAATTTCAGGAAAGTGTAAACAACAATATAACTACATATATAGAGCATACCCGTTACTCTCATTAACATTTACAGCATACTTTAGAGACTACAAGAGAAACGTATTCTGTGGTCACTGTAAAGACTATTTTCCTCAGCATTCACTAACATAATACAGAGTTACTAATGACCTAAATTATTTTATCAAGCTAGATATTGTTTTCTGGCATGATGTGTAAGTCGTTTTGTAATTTGTCGAATAATGTTACCGTACTTTGCACGAGAAAAACTGTAATCGATTTGAAATAATAGGTGACCATAGTAGTATTTAATAATTGAGGCAGAAATCAATTCTATTTCTAAACGAACAGTCGTCGGAAACGATAACTTATGTATTTTCTTATTTTCATAAACTTTTAAGTTACTTTAGCAATATTTTCAGAGACTCTACTGTAATAATGAGTGCGGTTTACCTAATAATCGACTATAACAATAATTTTGTAATTGTACATTTATATGTACTTTATATAAAACCATAATTTTGTAAGTGTACATTTATATGTACTTTATATAAAACCACCGCTTTGATGCGTAACGGGTAAGCAAAATGTTAATCGTCAAGTTTGCGATTGGTCCATACCATGGGTCCATAGTAGATTATACTCCAGTTCTTCATTTAGCAGCAGTTCGCAGATTCGTGTATAAAAGCACTAATTTTCTTCTAGCTAAAATTTATATTAATAAAACCATGAGTTACGAAAACTCTGAATATGAAACGTAGTGTATATTAATTTCATTGTTACTCTAAATTTTTGAGCCACGACATCACAAAATCGCAATCGAATCGGACAACCCAGAATATTATATTCTTGTTAGCAATGACATTTATGTATATATTTTTGCTATTTATCTACAGTCGTTTACTATTAATTAAACCAACAAAGGTAGTTCTCAGTTTTATCTTGACCGTGTGGTATTTTTCAGCCAGTCGATTTGTATGTTAAGTTTATGTCTTAGGATAACTCACAAATGCATCAACAATTGTTAGTAAACTTCAACAGGTGTCTGTACACTTTTACTCTACAATATCTTATTTTTTAAGATACATAATCCCAAAAAGGAGGGTGAGAAGAACAAAATATAAGAGGACAAATTTGTGAAGAAATATTGCCAAAATCCAAGTTGGTTTAAAATTACCGGCAGTTTCATTCAAGTTATGTTGATCGTATTTGAAAGTTTTAGTACGTCAGGCCTAAACAGGGGTCAACATTTGAAAAGGATTTCAAACAGCCATAAGGAAAATAATTTAAGAAACGTTCATTAAAAACAGTATGTTTTGATATTTTTGGAAAATTTCAGTATTTATGGAAACCAAGGATATAAAGGCAATACAAACATTTCACGAAAACCGCATAACTCAATTTTGGACAATAAATTGAAAAACTTTCTACCAAAGTATTAATATAGTGTACAGTTTAGTAAATTCAAAATATTAAGATAACAAAGCCAAAAAGAGATTAAAAATTATAACTTATTCAGCGATTATCTGACTAAAGACACTTAAAATACACAGGCACAGCCACAGGAAGCAAAATTGCAACTCACATTTTAGGAATATTGCAAAAATATATTTATCGGATGGATGGATTTCTGTGGATTTTAAATAAAAATACAACTCCTAATTTTTAATTATGTGTCAAGACTAATTCCTCTCAATACTTCTTGTAAATTTTTGACCATCTTTATAACATTTGTAAGCTATGCTTTGTAAAAAGTATTAGATATTGGTATGTTGGTAGGTACAGCTACATAAAACTTAAACTTAAAAGATAAAACTAAAATAGGGGATAACATTTTCATTATTAAAAAACAGAATTATCACTGTTGCACACCACTATAGAAAATTATACCGATTAGCGCTTTCAAGCTTCTCAGCTCATCGTCAGATCGGAAATAACAACCAGAATAAAACAAACTCGTCACACCACCACCCGACATACTAACCACACACACCTCCGCAAACAAGCTATAAGTCAAATGTCCCTTCTCAACCTCCGAGCCCTGTCACCCCCGTCTGTACAGTTACATATTTTTCTAGAACATTCCGTGTGTGTATGTGTGTGTGTGTGAGTGTGCGTTCTTTTAAAAACCTAACTTGTAAATCCTTTGTCATTCACACTGTTTTGGGGGGCGGTCACTCACCCTTATTTCAAAAACATTCATATATGCAATTTAATTCTTAATGTTATCTATCCGTCCTCTACGTTTACTTGTTAATTATATTATAAAATATTTCTTCGTTATCAAATTTAGTTTTAGTATTCATTAAATTGTCTAACCATTTCTCTATTTCTTTCAATATTTCTAACTCCTTTCTAAGCTTTCTTTCAACTGTGTTATTTACTAATTTTAAAATTTCATAGTCTTCCAAAGGATTAACAAACTTATGGCTCTCTTCTATGAAATGTCTTGCATATAGCGAATTCGTTGTTCTATTACCTTCTCCACGTTTGTGGTCAGACAACCTGCATACTAATTTCCGTCCTATCTTACCTAGGTACACTTTATTGCATTCTTTACATTTTACTTTATAAATTCCGCTTCTCTGTAATACTGGGATTTTTTCTATATTTTTATTCCTTATCTTATCAAATACCATTTCACATTTTTTAATTGCTATATCTACTCCGTATTTATTAAAACATTTTATAATTTCTCTATTATGTGATCCTATGTATGTCAACGACCATGCATAATTCATTTTATAGAAAAGAACCAAAACAAAATAATTATGCAGTGTCATTGCCGTTAAGCGTTGTTGGGATTCTTCGGATACTTCCTGAACACCATTTGTATCACTGGAAAAATGTTTAACTTCTAACAAAGGCTTCCCTCTTCTATTAGCCAGTATTCAATATAATCAACCCATTCCAGTCTTGATCTTACTCTTCCTCTACCTCCGTCTGGATGAGTTTGGACTTCGTTTAATCTATCCTCATTGCACATCTAAACCACTACACTCCTTTTCTCTCTTCTTTCTCTACAACTGACTGCTCCTGAAACAGATCTTCCATGGTCATATTCCTAATACGTTCCCTTGTAGGTTTCCAGCTGCTCATCTTAAAAATCTCATTTTACTGCCTTATAATTGGCATTTGTGCTAATTTAGAACGGTGAGTTTTTCTGTTTCATAGGTCACAAATAACCTGTCTTGTGGACACTTAACTTGACTCCTGTGAGTTTCTTCTTACCGACAGTTACACTGAAAAACTAGGAATGTAGGAATCTATTTGGTTTGCTTTCTGTACACGATGGTTGATTTCCTCGTCAGGTATTGCATCTGTGGTGGGTACTATTCCTACATATTGCAACATCTCGACCTGCAGCAACTGTCCTTCTTCCCAGTTAATATCCAGGAGTTTTCCTCAGCTTGCGTGGTTGTGACCAACACTTTCCTGTTTTTCTGCGTTGATCTTTATACTTCAGCACAGAACACAAGACAAAGTGACCATAGCCTCATCTTTATTCACGACTAAGAATATCTAACCCAGTTAAAACAGGTCTTTTTCCAGCACTAACGACAGCATATAAGAAGTTACCGTTTTTGCGGTAAGAATCGCAACAAAATGCTGCAGGATTTGGTTAATTACTGAACTTATCAGATTTTTAGATGCGGTATTAAACGATGCATCCTTGAACCTCCAATTGCTAACAGTATGTCTGCTATCCAGACGTACGTCTGCCATGGAACTACGATATACGTTCGTACTGTAGACTTAACAGTACTAAGGAATGGCAAATTAGGATATCCTATGTAAGTTGAAGTTCGAGTATGTCTTAGTACCCTGAAGATCATACGTGCGTTGTCCGGGTTGTAGTCCGATGAACGCCAGTTTTACACGGTGCAACGCGATCGTGTGTTCGTAACACAAGGGTACTACGATGCGGGACACTTTTATACGATGGACGTGCTTGGAAGGATTTCTGGTTTTAATTGCAACGCCCGGGATGGTACTATGCACAAAAATTAATCTCTTATTGAACTTTGTAACATTAAAAAAAAAACTTAAACAATATGCTGGTTTCTACGGAAATACGTTCCACTGCATATTTCAACAGTTAAAAATTAATAAAAATTGTGATATTCTGTGTAAATAAGAAGACCCGATTTTAATATTTTACAGACTAAAAACATAAATTTGTAATTTATCGGACAGTTGACTATTTATATTTATCAATGTTCTGACCAATTTCCAATTTCCGGAGTTTCGTAGGCAAAGCGGCTCTTGCCGTAAGTACTTGAAATTTCCTTACTGCTTCTCAATAATTTTATACACTTGACACATTATAATTAGAAACTATGATTACTTTTTTAAGGTTGTTTTCATATAGCAGTGAAACAAATGCTTCAAACATTATTTTAAGACCAGTTAGTATAATAAACCAGTTAGTAAGTATATAACAAACGGTATGTAGTTATAGCTTTACGGTGAATGCCTGACACCGTACACGGGAACTTTGGTTACTGTGCATCGGAAACCATTGTGATTAGAACAGAGTTTCCCAATCTATTAGGCGCGACCCACCGCTGGGTTCCGAGAGGACGTTCGAAAATTTGTTTACTGTGTCTAAAAATCTATTATATGTTTATTTTTCAAGAACCAAGTATGTATACTTTGTTTAAGCATAAAATAAGGGTCAAAGTACTCGATGTTAGCAAAAATATGATTATAAACTGAGTGCACACCCTTACAAATAATTCTGGTGGTGCCCATGGTTATGGGTCACATGAAGAGTAGTATTCATCACAGTGGGTCCCAGACTTAAAAAGGTCGAGAATCACTGGTTTAAAACCTTTACAGACTTCATAATTCTTAACGCAGTTACACTAATCGGGCGCACGTGCACATCCAAACGCACTCGCACACGCACACACACGCATACACGCGCACACACACACACACACACATGTGTGTGTATGTATATATGGGACACATTAGCCTATTAATATTGTTTACAATGCACAAGTCAAGATGTACCCAGCTTTTCTTTAAATAATCTGTACAATTCGTTTTTTTTTCAGTGCTGCGTTGCATTCACAGTGGGCTACGGAATCTATACTGTCGTTAAAACGATTCAGGAATCAGAGAAGTGGATGAGGTAACACACATTTTTAATTTACTTTTTTCAAATATAACGATCAATATTTCGCTTCACATGCGATTGTCTCTTCTAATAACTTTTGTCTGTACCTCGAGATTAAAACAATTATTTCAGTGTATAGGACAAAAAAACTTGTAAGAACTACTTAATATTTTAAACTTTACAATACTTAACACTTGTCTAACTTCACTCCCATTCAGTCAATCCATTGGCCTTCTCTCAGGTCTCTTAAGCTCATTGACATTACTTGCTACAAATCCTTTCTGTAAAGGCGTTTTTAGGTCTTTCGGCTTGAACAAGGTCGAAAATACCCACTGCAAGTTTCTTCTGGTAGTTTCGGACATGACCGCAACAAGCCGGCTGTTTTCTTTCAAGTAGTTGATACTGGACAATCACCTACTCCAATTTTTATTTTATTATATATAATTATATTTCTATATTCGTTTATATAACATATTTTTATATAAACATACAACATACATTAAATGTAGTCACTATAAAAGGGCTGTTAGTAACAATTTTATAAATATTAATAACTAAATTTTATTTATAGTATATACATACATGTATATATATGTATAATTTTAATAAATATAAATTTAATAATTGTTACTATTTTACAAGCAAGATAAAATGATTCCTTACTTGGGACATGTTTCGGGAAAAAAATATTTTTACCATCCACAGCCATCTTCGCCAAAAACCAAGATGTAAAATAGCAGAAAATATTAAGTGATTTTGTATGAAGAAGTTGACTGTAGCAAGAATCGTTTGCATAGGCCTATATGTTAATACACAAACGCTTTTTGCAAATTTTTGCAACAGTTGTAAAGTATACGTATACTCTTGTAAGAGAAAAATATAATTTATTCATTATTAAAAACAAGAATAATGCGAGAAGATACAAATTTAATTATACAATTTTATATATAAGAGTTAACAAATTCAATAATAAGTGTTAATACTATTAATGAGACTTCCATAAATATTACTTTTTTGTGTTATTTCCTTAAAATTATTTTTTTCAATAAAAATATTTACAATTTGGACTTGTAACAAAAGTAGTTTTGTTATTTTATACTGAGTACTCAGTAATTTGACAGTCATTTGTTTGTGTTCAGGAAATTCAACAGACCATTAGTGAAGCCTTCGCAACACAAACGGAACTTCCAATCATCAGCCACAATTAAGAGGGTGAAGAATTTCACGTGACCCAGACGCAGTCGAAGACCTCAGAATAGACCTGATGGTGGACCTGAATGTCCATGTGAACGTCAAACCTGCAAGGATAACCTTACCACGTAGACTACTTGGTAGAGTGTATCCAGATCGACTCGTCGTCTACAACTTGAGTTGGTCGGTTTATTCGGCGAAACTAACAGAATACCACCGGAAACTCCCGAGAGCTCTACAACGGCGGCCTCGATATATCGTCGAGATAAGACCATGCGCTGATGTCCGACCGACAGAAGTCTCTCACCCGCCGGCACGACGACCAGGTCGGTTCCCGATAGAGCAGTGAGTAAATAGGACTGCGATCCGAACAGTTTTCCTTGGACGTGTCCCCTTTTCATGTTAGAATTTTCATCCATAGACCGTTGGTTTATTCGCCGAAACCAACAGAATGTCAACGGGAACTACCGAGAGCTCTACAACGGCGGTGGCATCAATATATCGTCAAGACAAGACCATGCGCCGACCGACAGAAATCCCTCACCCCTCGGCACGACATCCAGGTCTTTTCTCATTTCCCTATAGAGCATTGAGTAAATAGGACTGCCATCCGAACAGTTTTCCTAGGGCGTGTCCGCTTTTCATGTTTGAATGGAACATGGATGGATGGACCGGAATTCTTCTCCAAGTCAATTCTTAGAAAAGCGGTTAGTAACGCCAAGCAAGACTGCTTCACTGTTCGATACATTATGGTCTCTCACTGCATCCATTTCTCCGAATACTTGAATCGTTTTGACAACAGTATAGATTCCGTAGCCCACTGTGTATACAACGGTACACTAACAAAAAAACAATTGTACAGATTATTTCAAAAAAGCTAAATATTTTCCTTATTTTTATCATTAAAGTGTTTGTTTACTGATGTGTTAGAAAAAATCTCAATTAGAAAAAACTTAATTTCATTGGGAAACAGAAATTTAAGAAAATCTTAAAAGCAAGCAACTGGCACACAAGAAATTTGTTGACTGTTGCCTAGAAGAAAATAAAGAAAACCAACTGTGAATTTAATTTTTTAATTATGATAACTACTTCCTGTTTAATTAAAATATGGTTACTGTTAAGAAGATTGCACTATCTTCTAACAATTAATTGCAGTGTATTTTGTATGTGCACATTTTTTATGATTAAGAAATGTGAAAATAGATTTCGCAAGCTAAAAATGTGTTGTTTTTTTTTAATGTAAAGATCAGTTTGAAAATCATTATTATTTTTCAACTAAATAGTCACTTTATTATAAATGGCATTCTAATGACACATCGGATTTTTTTAGTAAAGGTGCTGCACGGGATTGTCCTAGTTTTTAAACCCAGTTGTTTTACGAATTCATTTTAGCATACCCTATGTAACAGGCTTGCTCGGTTCTGTTATCACTGCTTGTTGATAATATTACAGCTTCACTGTATTTAGCCGGTCATGGCCAGGTTTTAAACTGTAGATAGCATGTGTACATAAGATAGCACACACACACACACACACACACACAATACAGGTACAATTACAGAGATCCTAGGCAAACTTTGAGTTTTTCATAAAGACGTGTCAAAATGCTTTTGCGGTTTAGTATGTATGCTTCATAAATGCCAAAACTAATAATTAAAACAGAAATTTCAGTGTTCCACACCACTATAGAAAAAATTCCCGCTTAGCGCTTTTAAGCTTCACAGCTCATCATCAGATCAAAAATATATACAATAATGGAACGAGATGATGCCTTTGTATTTCTACTTGTCCTACAGCGCATTTTCGTGAAAAACCCTTAGGTGTTAACTAACTAGCCTTAACTTCTGTTAACTTACTGGCTGGTTCAGTCACCCGTGTCGGTATTTTTTATTTTCTTTCTAGTACACTCTGTATGTGTGTGTGTGTGTGTGTGTCCCTTTCTATACCTAATCCTTACAACCACTCTCATTCGGTTACTATTAACTACGTTATAATATAACTTCCTTTTAAGCATAGGATTTGGTATTCCTTAAATTATCTAGACCATTCCCTCTTTCTTTCAATAATTTTAACGTAAACAACAATGTAGGTAGACATCCTTTTCATCTAGCCGTACATAGTAGCCGTACTATGTAGTTGAAAAATAATAATGATTTTCAAACTGATCTTTTCATTAAAAAAAAAAACAACACATTTTTAGCTTGCGAAATACATTTAAAATTTCTTAATCAAATAAATAATTACCTTATTTTATCCACTAAGTGATCTTCTTTTTCTAAATTACAACATGTTTCAGGGCTTATATCCCCATCTTCAGGTAAAAACAATATCTACCCTATTGTTAGGGTTTCGTTAAAAAGTTCACAAAGACACAAACACATAACACACTTAAATAAATTAACATAGAACATCGAGTTTGCATCGGAACGCGCTACAACCGAACCAGTGCACTGGCCGAAGTCCGACTTCCAACTGATCCGTACACGCTATTCACGGTTTATTTTCATTGTTGTGTCATATAGTTTATTTGACTTGAATGACAATTGTTCATTAAGTACCTGACTTTTATTCATTCTTGGGCCTTGTATATTTCAAATTCTTCTAGGGCATCTAGTAGTTGACCCTTTTCACCTATATGTAAAGGTTCCAGATTCTCTTTAAATCCAGTGTATGTATGATTCTCATTTATTAGGTGTTGTGCTTAATGCGATACATTAGTATTGGGGAACTTCTTAGGTAAATGTTCTTTGAATCTCTCGGAAAATTTTCTCCCCGTCTGGCCTATATAGATTGTATCGCATTCATTAAACGGATCCTACAGTAACTATGTATTTCTTAATCATAAAAAAATGTGCACATAATTGCATACACTGCAATTAATTGTTAGAAAATAGTGCAATCTTCTTAACAGTAACGATATTTTTATTAAACAGGAAGTAGTTATCATAATTAAAAAATTAAATTCACAAATGGTTTTCTTTACTTTCTTCTAGGCGACAGTCAACAAATTTCTTTTGTGCCAGTAGCTTGCTTTTAAAATTTTCTTAAATTTCTGTTTCCCAATGAAATTAAATTTTTTCTAATTGAGATTTTTTTCTAACACATCAGTAAACAAACACTTGAATGATAAAAATAATGAAAATTTTTAGCTTTTTGAAATAATCTGCACAATTTTTTTTTTTTTTTTGTTAGTGTACCGTTGTATACACAGTGGGCTACGGAATCTATACTGTTGTCAAAATGATTCAAGAAATCGGAGAAATGGATGCAGTGAGAGACCATAATGTATCGAACAGTGAAGCAGTCTTGTTTGGCGTTACTAACCGCTTTTCTAAGAATTGACTTGGAGAAGAATTCCGGTCCATCCATCCATGTTCCATTCTAACATGAAAAGCGGACACGCCCTAGTAAAACTGTTTGGATTACAGTTCTATTTACTCTCTGCTCTATAGGCCAATGACCTGGACGTCGTGCCGGCGTGGTGGGGGAACTTCTGTAGGTTGGCCATCAGCGCATGGTCTTGTCTCGACGATATATCGAGGCCGCCGTTGTAGAGCTCTCGGGAGTTTCCGTTGGTATTTTGTTAGTTTCGCCGGATAAACCGACCAACTCAAGTTGTAGACGTCGAGTCGATCTGGATACACTCTACCGAGTAGTCTACGTGGTAAGTTTATCCTTGCAGGTTTGATGTTCACATGGACATTATAATATAATAATTATAACGACGATGAAACTTGGACATGTTGTTGTCGTTAGTTGCACCGCGATGGGCGTTACGTTATAATATAATGTAAAAATTATACTAGGGTGTTGTTTATAGTGTTTATATAGTTCGTGTATTTATTGCTTTAAAGGAATTTTAAAGTTCTCAGTTGCACTCTGGTATGTTTACCTTTCCACTTACCATCGGTGAACGTCCTCAATCTTCCAACGTAGGCTCTGTATTACTGAAAAGTCACAACACAATTCACAAAATAATTCACTTGGGCATTAGTATGCAGACAGTAAATAAAATGATGTTTGTATTTAATACTGGATTAAAATTTAAATATTGACCGCTTGATTATCGTGCTGCCGCCTTGGGAAACAATTGCTCCTTGAATGAACTTTCCTTGTGCCTATGTTGAATAAAAATAAATACAACTGATTCACAGGTAAGATAACTATTATTTTATTAACATCAAATTGATTTAAATTCAATTCCATTTAAAACAATGAATAACCATTAAACAACAAAAAAGTTAATTATTTGATGAGAATCTTTTAGCTCAGGGCTGGTAACACTGATACGATATACAATATTATTGTTAACATTATTTGGTTGATTTTGGTTATTATTACCAAAGTTGATGAGTTCTTTTAATTGTCATGATACAAGTTACAAAGATGTTAATACTGAACAATATTACTTTATATAGAATAATTAACAATAAAAAAAATTAGCCTCAAATACGATATCAAAACTATCGTATCATGGTACAACTGGTGTACTATCGTCAGCTATTCAGACAGGTGTAACATGCGTTCATAAACGCTGCGTATCGAAATAATATTATTTGGTTAAGTATTACCAATGAAAGGTATTTTATTGAATAGGTAAATTCTTATTACTTGAGTCTCTTCAAATTGATTATGAGTTTAAAATTGGACTCAGTGTTGACATAGAACGTTTGTTCTTTATAGGTTAAGTCCACCGGTTGTCTAGAGTGAGTTATTAAATTATTTTAATTCATAGTATACAAATCTTAAAACTATATATATATAACACATATTTAAAATGATAGTATTGTTTATTAATGGCAATGATAGTTCTCGAAGGTTATTTTATAATTGACTTGGTTCAACGTTAGATGTAGTCAAGTTAGCGTTAGCGTCTATATTTATTCTTGTTATTCTCGATATTTGATATTATTTCGACTTCATGTATTGTTTTCTTTAAAATATTAATAATATTTTATTTAACCAATATAATTGATAAAATCGAGAACCTTTACTCATGTGCCTATCAATTGGCAATTATTTACTAATTTAGCCATGTACAGTCCGTACTTGACCAGAGTAGTGTCAATATAAACTTTACCAATCGGTAATCATTATATTTCATTTTTTTAAATATTCTTAATAAATAGTACTCCCTGCATTTAACACTTCTCATCGCCCTTATTATACACTAGTGATGGTTATTATTTATCACAATCACTCGTCGCACTGTCACACGTAAAAGGTTAGTTACTCTGTTTAGGTTAGATTGTTGAACTATACTGGGGTAACGCGCACTAATTTGAAAATCTTGTTGCTGACTGCCGCACGTTCCACTCGCCTTGATGGTCCCAGAACAATTAATCCTTCTCGACGAAGTCGCTTCTGGCGTCTAGTAAAATTAGGTCATCTCATTGGTTGAAAAGTCTTTAATCTCAACCCCAAACGCTTTAGTAACATTAAAACTTTTAATTTTTGGCGTCCGTTTTTGGGTTGGAGAGTAGACTGTGACGCGTTCATTCCTTTTTGAAATGATAGAAAATTTGTTATTGTACATAACTTTCTTATGACTTGTCTGATTAATAAATGAATGGTCTCATTATTCTGCGGATACTTGGGTCTTTCTATTAAGTCCAAACAAGCTACAAATCCGTTCATAAATAACCTAATTCACTTCACAAAATTCACTTATAGTGGTTCTTAATATAAATAAGTTTTTCCACTTTATTTCGATGTAATCTTATTCTAATATTTATAATTAGGTGTTTAGAGTCCATTTCTCTCACTAATTAATACCAAATATTAAGATATCTATGATTTTAGCAAAATGCATTCTTGGCGTGTAAGCCATACATGTCCTAGCATTTGTATTTGCTTATTTTAATATTATATCTTATTCTAATATACCCTTCCGGTATTCAAATGGTATTTAAGATATTTTTACACCTTTGTTGAAACTTTATTCCAGTAAATGGTGCCTCATTTATTCATATAGTATTGTTTAACTACACCATGCTATAATTTCGTTATTTTGACATTCTTATTTTGTCATTGTTAGTATTTGATACATGTCTATTTATTTATTAAAGTGTACCTAGACATTGTACATTGTCTGTGTAGCGTGTGTACTACCTTCTTGTTGGTTTAAATATCTTTAAATTTCTGTAGAATGGTTATTTGCATCTAGTCCTACTGGTCAAGTATACCTGTTTATCATTAAATTGTTATAAATTTACTCATCTAATAATTGTTAAGTATACCCATAGAGGAATTGAGTATTCAACTTACTACTGGTAAACTATTATCCTCTCTATTATCAAGTTTTAATAGTTTTTTTTGTGTAACTCTGATAGTCATTTTGTGTTTTGGCTGATTTGGCTAATTGTTTGTATCAATAATTTGACTTATATAATTGTGTTTCTCAGCTTATACTGTGTTCATTATCGTATTCATTTGTCCTTATTTGGTTTTTGCTTTGAACAATTACTTTTAATTGCTTTATCTAATCATTATGTGTGATTTTATGTTGTAGGTCCTGCTCAAATGAGGTTATGTGTTGCTGATTTGACAACAATATGCATCTTAATTTGTTCAACATTCTGCTTAAATATTATAATCTTATTATGACATGTTATTACTATTGTCTATTACTACGTTCTACACATTTTGTACACATTTTATACTATCTGTTTATACAACAATACTTAATTTTTACTTATTTATGTCACACACTTTATGGGTTTGTATTTTGGTTTGTATACATGGTTTTGTCTCTCTATAACAAATTGTTTTATTTACAACACATTAGTTATCATATTACTTATATTTTGTCCTGTGTTATTCTGACATTCAGGCATATTTCTTATCAAGGATTTTAATATTTTGTTTCAGTAGTCTTTTGAGCAATTATTTCTCTTTTTATTCTCAACATATTGGTGGTCTTATTAAGCTTGTCTGTGTTACAATCTTGGTTTACAAATCGTACACTGAATGTTTGTGTATTTTATTTGGTAATCACTGGTTCTATTTGTTAACACTTTTTTATCTCCCTCTCCTATAAACAATTCACTTTTATTGTCTGTGGTGCTTATGTGGGGTAGTGTTATTATATTATGTATCGATGCACTCATATAATGTATTCACTATCATTGTTTGTGGCTACTTATTAAGTTTTCGACACTTTATTCTCAGTCATTTTGTCTTCATTATATCCTTCCTTGTTGTATGGTATTATAACTATTTAGCTGGCAGTCATTACACTTATCTTATTTTTTCTTGGTCGTGATGCCTTCCTTACCTTGGGAATCTTCATTATTCATGATACATTTCTTCTTCTTCTTCTTCTTCTTCTTCTTCTTCTTCTTCTTCTTCTTCTTCTTCTTCTTCTTCTTCTTCTTCTTCTTCTTCTTCTTCTTCTTCTTCTTCTTCTTCTTCTTCTTTACACTTCCTCTTCTAGTTATCAGGTTTCTTCTTTTTCATAGTTAATTTTTATCACTTACAGGGTATCTTTTGTTCCCTCAGTATTATGATCATAGTTAATATGTCTCATCACTTTTATGATAATATTTAATATGTCTCATCACTTTTATGATAATATTTAATATGTCCCCTCACTATTATGATCTATTGGGCCTATGTTGCTAACGTATTGGTTTTGGTCTTTTATCTTCTATTCTCCTCCTATCACTTTTGATGATACTTTTATTATAGTTCTTCTTTCTTCTGCGTTGGCTTGCTTTGACATTATTCGTATATAGATACACATTTAGCTTTATACTTCAGTTATTCTTTCTCATTTTTGATTAAATATGTTCGTGGTACACTCTTATTAGACGTTTTATATTATTTATATGTAACTACAATTTTGTTACGTTACAACATTCAGGCCCACCATCAGGTCTAGCCAAGCAAGTGCGTGTTTCTGCCAAGCCAGCACTCAAGTAGCATCTAGTTTTCGAGTGCGCTCTTGTTGACGCATATTATGGAACATTCTTTTTGAACATCTGCAGGCTATATATATAGGCGTCAACGACTTCGTGCTTAGAAGTCAGTTAAAAGTGACAATTTATTCAAGTGCAATTCGAAGTATTGTGGCAAAGTGTTATTGTGTTATAAATAGCGTGGAACTCCATTACTTGAAATTATTACTGCTTGTGGACAAATTTAAGTTGAATTATTGATTGCGAACTGTTATTTGTGATTAATTAAAGATGGTTATTAGTGACTTCATTCAAGTCTGTATTTTGTTTCCACTGTACCATACGACGATAAGTGATACCGTAGTAATAATACATATTTCGTCGACTGTTTTCCTTACATATTGTGACCTGTCACTAACGTTACAGGCTCCTGAACACGTACATTTCAGCATCATGCAAACATGTTATAATGCAAACAATCCCACCAAAAATGCAATCACAATGATAAACCACATTATTATTCTTGATTGGCAGGCAGCCATATTTTCTGGTGTCTGTGAAAGAATTTTTTATTGCTCACACGTACGAGTTTTGTGAGATCGTCGGCGCGTGTCTGAGTCACGGAAATCCTTTCCCTTCTTAATGAGACGATTCAATTCCTACTGACAAAAATTCTACGCAACTCCTCATTAAGCGCGTTTTGAAGAAAGCTTACAAAGATAAACAGGTTTTCGAATAATAATGTAAGCCTCAATAGAACATATTTGCTGACTAAAACGTTTGAGCGCTTCCCAATGAAGGTGTAAAGCAGTATCACTTATATCACCATCATCAGTCTCTTGATTTTATTTTGTAAGGAACCCCCTTCTATATAATTAAATTTATAACAGGAAAGATAGACAAGTTTTGTCCTTATTACAGTTTTATATGATGTTTACGTATTTGCCCTTTAGATAAGTACGTTAAATTTATTGTATTTCTTAGGTCTAATTTTGTAATTTATTCTTAAGTCAACATCGTTTTGTTTGATATTAATCAAAATATTATACTCTGAAAAAAATATATTGTTTTACCTGTATTATTAAACGATTGCTCAACCGAAATATTTTGTGCAGGTAGTTCCTATTAGTCTAAAATAAGGTAACACGTGTAAGTTTAAGATCTCGACTTAGTATATTCAATATTTATTCTCTATAAGTTATTTATATCAGATATTTATATCTGAATGTAGTAATCAATTAGCAAGGAAGGAGAAGTAGCAAACAGCATACACCATATGAAAGAAGTTATACATAAACGGATATACCTATGTATTCAGATTCACCACACATACGCACGCACGCGCGCTCTGTCTCACACACACACACACACATGAGCTCACGAATACAAAAGGAATACAAAAATTATACTGATATATAAAGTAAGAAAAAACGTCATAAATTTTTATTATTAAAATCTTTTGTATTAAAAAATTTTTGACATATACTTTCCTTAACAAACATTTCTTTACATAATAAAATTAGGTTGTACATTTTACAACAGTACCTTGATAAAATTAAATATAATATGCAGTAAAAAATTTCAACATAATATCTTTATTGGTTCATGAGATAAATGTACCGCAGTGTTAAAAAAACAAGGTTTTCGGAAAATTAATACATTTTATTTCAATTTACATACATTTAAAATGCACCTGGATTGTAGTGGCTGTCCCTGGCTTCCTCAGTTTCAAGTCTTCTCCATCTCTTGTTAATCCTTGCTTCCTTGGTCATTTCCTTTGATGATAACTCCTTTTTCCGCAACCGCTCCTGGTCAGCCTTCTTGAGTGCTTTGAGTGTGTTTACACCATACTCCGTAAAGCCCACCTGCTCTAACACTACTAATCGTCCAATATTTCAATCATTATATGTAATTAAAGCGTAATAAGCCCAAACCTGTAATGTCTTTCTCCCCACGAATATATTTTTTGGAACCGTGGTTCACAGTACATTGTTGAGCGACTCGTTCACGTTTTGCCACGAATCCACCTTTTCAGTACGTATGGATTGACCAATGCATAGACCAGATGTAACAATATATTGCATAAAATTAGTTAGGTATGATAATAAATGCAAGTTTTTGCTGATTTCAAAAACTCTAAAAAACTGCTACAATAACTGCGTGCAGGACAATATTCTAAATTAAAGTAAAAATATTTTTAATAATAAACTCCATGGTTTTGTTACCAAACTGTGTAAAAAAGACAGTATTTTAATATAAGCTAATAAAAAAAAATTGTAAAATTTTTACCCTACTCATCCATCAACTCCCTCATTTTAACGAATTGCTTTCATGAAAGGTTTGTGTAAGTTAACAATATGAAAATAAAGTAAAATTTTATTTTATGATACTTTTATGTAAACATCATTTATAAGTATTTTGAGTAAAGTGTTAATTAGTTTTATATAGCTTATTAATTAGTTGTAATTGAGCTTGTTATTTTATTAATAATATTATTACGTAACTGTGTTAAGTTTCCAAGATAAATCCCATTAAAATTATGCCTTATAAGATTGCGAGGGACTTGTATTTACACATTAATCTTTTAGTGTTGATCCATAACAATTATTATTTTACGTTAATTGAATTTTGTAAAAGTGAAATAGAGTTTCCTAAATTTTATGAAATATCAGAAAATAATGTGCTTTCAGAAGGTTCAAGAAAGTCTTCTACGCAATCGTCAAAAAAATATGCCGAAGAATGTTTTACAGGGTTGAACAGATTATATTTTCCAAATTACGTTAAATAATGGCACATGGACAGAAAACAGCAAACACATGAAATGGGTTAAACATACGCTTTTCATGGATTATGCAAACGTTATTTCTAGAATAAAGTTATATCATTAATTATACACAGATAATTTGTTAATTTTTTTGGAAGCAACAAATATCTACTAACGTCAAAGCAAGAAATTCAGAAAGACTTATTTGTCCGAACTTAGTAAGCTAATCTCTCTCTCTCTCTCACACACACACACACACACACACACACACACACACACACACACACACACACACACACACACACACACACACACACACACACACACACACACACACACACACACACACACCACTTGAACATAATTGCAAAATAAGTGTTATTTTAATTTTTTGCAGAGTTTCGACATTTCAATCTTCGTTGTATTCTTTAAAGTATGGTGGCCTGCGGCAGTCTAGATTTTAGCCAACGTAATCTCTGTTGTTTTTCATTTTTTGTCTTTGCCAACATAACAGTGTTAGACGAATTTGTAAGGTCATTCTGTGTTGCTAAATACAGAGTTTTCAGTAGCGTGGAATGTTGATGTACATTTCCTTGCTGTGAAAGAGAATGGACTTTGAGCCCTATAAATTCACAAACAAACACCACTTAAACATAGGACTTGCAATAGATTGCGTAACAACGTAAAATATTCTTATTCAATTATTTTTATGCAGGCTGATTCCAAAAATGTACAATGAGATTCGTTATTCATAGCTAAGAAGATTTGATGAAGTTTGCTTTCTGTCTACAATCACTTGATAAAAAGGTGTTGGCTTACTCTTTGACGTGTCACTCTGTTAAGATTTTGTGTACCTTCATAAGATTTAAAAGCAATGCTACAGGTTTATATTAGAAAGTTAGGTGTTGAGAGAGGTCTAAACTTTGCAACTAGTGTAAAACTGTCGGTGAAAATAATCCCGCAGCAGGTCACACTTTTCCAGAAGATACAGTGTACTTCTTCACGTTATGGCAGTAAACCGGATTAATCTCGACTTGAACATAGTTACTCGCTGCACGCATTACCGTTTATCTTTCTATAAATTTAGTACATTTTAGGAATGTTCATCCAGTCAATTATATAAGGTATACATTTTCACAATTCACTAAGGTTTTCGTTTTGTCACTGATTACTAGTAACGAATGCAAAGATCACTTAAACTACTTATAGAAAATTATTTTTAAAAATTTAATTAGTGTAACATTTACAATTTTGTTACTGATTAACTCTTCCGTCTGTACCTGTTCATTGTTCCTAGAAAACACTAAATCTCTAACAAAAACATGTTGACTTGATGAACTTATGTAGAAAGGCAACTGTACGTTTTCAATTTGTAGATTTAAGCTTTTAGATGTTCAGAGTAGATAAATTTAAATTGTGTATGAATTGCTCGTGTTATGTGTTTTGAACATAAATTAAAGTTAGACAATAATTATAAATAACTTAGTTAAAACCTTTAAAATTTTTAAGATATTCTATTAAGTTACGCTACTTTCGACATTTACTGACACAAATGTTTAACAATACGATTAGATAATTTTTTATTGTAGTGATTATAAACACACCATGTTTAGATGTATATAATGTTCATTTAAAAAATTTTTTAAATAATTTTATAATAATTACATAATTTTAAAAACTTCCTAAATTTCAACTCTATTGCAAAAAGCAGCGTCTGTCGTAACTGCGTAATATGAACATAATCAATATCTCTGTATCCTACATTCCCATTCATACTTTAAAATTCTATTCATATAACATACAGCGAACATCTATAAGTCACAGACAAATGCAACAGTAATACTAACATAGGAAACAATTTTTAATTTAAGAAATTATAACAATTACTTAGTATATATAATTTTAACTTAATACTTAGAAGCGAGATTGTAGAACAATATCTCACCTGGTGAAAGGATGGTGATTTTCATCTGAGCCACTATAGTCTGTAACCACATAGATTAGTTATAATCGTGTGCTTCAGTAATTCACAAATAAACCGCAGTTAGTTTTAAATCCGCGTAGAAATGTGGAAGCATGTTTTAAAAAGCATGAACTTGTGTAAAGAAAATTATACGTCTACCAGAGTCCAATAACATCCCTTGCTGCTGTTTAGAAAAAGGTCAAAACATCTGAACACTTATACAGAAATAAAAGCATGGTAAAAGAAACTAACTATAATAGATGATACTTACTAAAGGTGAGCTAAATGTTTGGTCATAATTAAGATTAACAAATTTACCTAATGCGATCGCCTATAAAGACAATTTGCGACACCACTTTAAGTGAACATAAGTCTAAGTTAAATCATCGAATAACCCCAACTGTTTGTTGGTTGTGGTAATAAAATTGTCAACTCATAAACTCATTATTTGGCAATTGCGTAGCAAGGATTAAAATGTACTTTCTATGTAAATGTGAAATATTTCCAAGGTTCGTTTTGGAAACATTAATGTGTAGTAATTACAGTCGGTTCCATTTCAACTGTACTTTTACGTGGTTTTGTATTCTTTCTATCAAATCCATTTGCCTCTATTTACTTTTCGCTGAATAAGAAGTGCCTTATTGGCTTCAAGGAGTGTGTTTAGCAATGTTTGACTAATCAAATATTGTCTTTTGACCCGTCGTAGTCTAATAAAATTTTAAAGTCGATTTGTCATTAAATAATAAATGACTTAGCATATATTCTAAGTCAAAAAAGTACCGACAACACACGACATATTCTATTTTATGTTAATCGTATTAAAAATGAAGTTTTCTAAATAGTTACAACGCAAGGTTTCACTGAAGAGAGAAAGTCCATATTTAACGTCAGCAAAACGTAGTCTTTATTGGTAATATAATGTAATTTCCGTAATACCTGTAATAACTAAACAAATATTTATTATAAAAGGCACATATTTTGTAATTAAAAACATATAATTTAAAGGAAAATCATACGTAAAAATTAAAAACTATGGAAGCAATATATTAATAATAACCTCTTTACAAGTTAAAGTATTTAAAGGACAGACATATAAAGTAAAAAATATGGTAAAAAGCACAACGCAATAATCATACATTTCCTGCAATCTTACATTTTTATTTACTGTAACGCTACATTTCAGACCCGTGGAAACAGGTTTGTGAGACGTAGCATGTTTGGAAATACTAGCCTTTTTTTTCTAGTAGTGAATTAGCAGAACGACGATCTTGTGAAACTTCTTTTCTCCAAAACTATGACGTTGTGAATCATATGTCAAAGTAGTACGGTTTCTACAAGTAAGGAAAACATACCATACACCTGGAAGTATCCAACTACATGTAGTTTGCAGGAGGTGTTCATCACAAAGGGAAACATTTTTCAGACTGTCAGTCTGTGTTTTCTTCTTGCTGTCACATTGAAATACAAGTGTACATTATAAAATTTATGTGTTAGCAAATTCTTTACGACAATACATGGAACAATGTCACCGATTCTAAAACAAAATGTCTAAAGCAATAATTTGAAACCTGTGACCGACTGAGGAAGTGTACGTAAGAAGGTAGAGACTCTTTGGAGTTGTTGGTTTAAACACTGAGTGCATAAGTAACTATACAACCTGACTTATAATTTTGTATTTCGGTACAACATAAAGTTTACATTGCAACTATACTTCATAGCGTTAATTAAATTTTAAAAATTGTCAAGTTTTTATACACCACTCGTTAGAAAAATATTTTTCTCCTGTTAAGAAGGTAAAATTATATTACGTAAAGGCGCACAAATTTGTACCGGGAGATTTTCTCAATTAAGAGAATGCTGTTTCCTGGTGTTTTTTTGTATTTGTGTATTTATAATGTGTCAGTTATGTTTACTTTCTTCTTTTTTTTTCCTTCTTCTTCATTACTTCATGATTAGGTGACATCACTTGTTTTCGTCTCTACTTTAAGCCATCTTTTCCCATCTTTCCACATCTCTTTTCCCTTTTAGTGCACACTGTAAAACTTGTTGAGGTAGCTGTTTTGCATCCATATTATCAATATGTTCAATTCATCTCAGCTCACATTCCTCGATTCTTGCATTTACAGAGAACGTACTCAATTCGTGTCTTATCATATCCTTTCTAATTCTATCGTTTCGTGTACATCCCTTTACGTGTCTCAAGAAACTCATGTCTGCAGCACCTTTATGGGATGTTTGCCTTCGAAAGCCGTTAGTTTTTTTTTTATTGTTATTTTGGAGTGTTAGTGGTCTCTTTAAATATTTCTACTAGTAATTTTATAAAAACCACTATGTTGTATTTGGTATTGACGAGCGCTTCCGGCAGTCATGACCTGAAGATGGCTTGACTGCCGAAAGCGCTCGTCAATACCAAATACAACATAGTGGTTTGTATAAAATTACTAGTAGAAACATTAGTTTTTTTATGAATAGATATTTTTAAATTACATTTAGCAAAGTGATGTGAATGGCTCTCTGTAAATTGCCTGTTGTTTATTGCATAATAAGCTGGCCATTTGCATACTATAAAGTATTATAAATAGTCTCACTATTTATCTTAATACCAACATGAAATTCTATCTCACTTTCTCACCAAGCCGTCTACATATGTGTTTATTTTTTTAACCATTAATTCTATAGACGTTAAACAACTTTTTTTAACAAGAAAGTGTAGAGCTTTGTTGTCGTTGTTGCTGCGTGGTTATGTGTGATATATTTTGAATAGGTAGTTTGCAAAATTGTATTTACATTGAAGAGGAAACATAAAACTTACTAACGGCGTATTATAAAATTTATATTATCATTATGTGGATCAACACAAAATTATTGTAACATTTTTTTAGACAATACATAATGATATCTAATGACCTTCATCAAGGAACCTCCTGAAATTTAATCCACATACTTTAATTATTGCTGTCATTCTTCAATATTGTGTAAGAATCACAACGGTACTTACTGTATGCGTAAAGTTCTTACATAATCATTTGTAAACTCCTCTTTGGACTTGTAATGACAATGAAAATTGATAGTAGAAGCATCAAACTAAAGAATACTTTCTAAAAAGTAGTGTAGAATAAAATA
This sequence comes from Magicicada septendecula, assembly GCA_034769895.1. Taxonomy (NCBI): domain Eukaryota; kingdom Metazoa; phylum Arthropoda; class Insecta; order Hemiptera; family Cicadidae; genus Magicicada; species Magicicada septendecula. Next base: position 408,518,841 of record CM068373.1, read on the forward strand.
AGGAACGTTTTAATTTATTAAACGCTTTAAACGCTTTACCACTCACAAATATATTTTAAACTTTGACAACTAGTGTAAATGGATCACTTAAATATATCTGTGAGTGTGTAAATTACTACTAAGTATACAGTCAGTCATGCTAAAGCTTCACCTACTTAAGGACTAAAATTAACAAGATCAACGAGATAACTGCTGGAATTAAATCACGTGTGGAAAAGCACAATAACTGTTACCATGGATACCACAAGTTAATGATATCTAAACTGACAGATCAAAAAATAAAGTTGACCATGTAGACCATACCTCACTACTATAAGTTAATATTCGTCTTAAAAAAGGGCGTCAGCGAACAGAAATTTATACGAGAATGAAAGCTGTATATGGTGACTGTAGTTATTTTCATACGGCAGAGTTTAAATGGTGCAATAAATTTCAAAAAAAAAAACACTAAATGTTTGGCCTGTCTTGGACCTGCACGTGTTGCAGCGTCACATGAAAATGTGAGGCAGCTGGAAACTGCTTTACGCGCAAATATGTGCATCAAAGTTGGAGAACTTCCTCAATTGTTGAGCATCAGCGCGAGAACTGTTCGTTCCATGACTCATAGTCTTGGCTATCACAAAGTTGTTGCTCAGTGAATTCCACGACTGCTTACTGATGAGCAAAAAAATTGTGGTCGGCCTTATCATTACAGGATTTGGTGCGCAGTCAACAACAAGGTAATGCCTTTCTACACCAAATTGTTGCCGGTGATGAGTCTTGGTGTTATTACTACGAACCAGAATGCAAACGTCAGAGTATGCAGTGGAAGCATGCACTATCTCCGAAGGCGAAAAAATGTTGGTCCCAAACTTCGGCAGGAAAAGTAATGGTGACCGTATTTTTTATTATCAGAGTGTGCTGCTCTTAGATTTTAAAGAACCTGGTGTCAACATCTACGCTGAGTTATATGCAGACAAATTGAAACGTTTACGGGTCAGCATCAAGAATAAACGTCCCGGAGAGCTCGACAAATGGTGTCATTCTTCTGTATGATAATGCTCGACCCCCATGTAGCCCAAATAATTCAAGATCTGCTTTGTCGTATGAAGTGGAAAGTCTTACAACATCCACTTTTGCAGTCCCGCCTTGTCCCCGTGCGATTATCATGTTTTTGGCCCATTAAAGAAATCACTAAAAGGACGACGGTTCACATCGGACGCTGAGGTAGTGTTTGCTGTTAGCGAATGGTGCCGCAAACAGAAGCAAGTATTTTTTCAGCAGGGAATCTACAGATTTGTACAACAGTAGGACTCATGCCTTAATGTTAATGGAGACTTCTTTTAAAATCGTTGATAAAAAATGCTTTATAGCTTCTAAACGTGTTTCTATTGAACAATTCTCGTACTTACTTTTCATTCAGTGGAGCACAGCATGGCGACCCAATATTGAAGCGTTTTACCTTTTAACCCCCAATCCTTTAAAGTAGAATAATCATAAGTTTCGTTGTAGGTTTTTTAAACTCAACAATATTCGATGTGGACTTTCAGATTCTTATTTCATAGAGTTGTATTCCAATTTCTGTGACAAGCTAAATCATATTTCAAATGTATTCAGTATGGTCAACTAATGTTCACAATAGCTGAATACATTAGTACCTTTTGAGACATCAAATTTAGTTTATATTTTCTCGAAGAGAAGACGTAATTTTTATCTTCTAGAAAGGTTTTGCTAACAACAACGAGAATATTTTGACTATTATTACAACGTGTCCGCGCGCAACTCACACAAAAACAAAAGGGCATATAGTTGACAAAACAAGTCCCTAAATTAATAATATTTATGAGTTCGTAATACGTGTCTTCTACATTTATATTACGAAACAATATGAATCGGGTCATCATATTTATGGTTTCGTTTCCTGGTGCAGCATTTGTCAGGAGAAATAATTAGTGGGAAACAACAAACTACTAAGGTTAATTGTACTTTACTGATGTCTGTGTCTGATATCCGAGTTGTAACAAACGCATTTCAAATAACAGTTAACCTCAGATGTTTAATTAAAGCGTATTGGGAATCGTCTCGGTGTCGGCTGTCAACTCTATTCATACAAGCTTCTGCACTGTGAAATGACCCCAATGTCTCAAAGTTCCTAATTACTCTAGTAAGGATTTCATAACTTTCCACTTCACATCAATTAAATTAATTAATTTTAAATTGAAGTAGAATGTTATTGTATATTAATGCTTAGTAGTACTTCCATATATTATTAATAATATAATACATTTTTATCATTGTTTACAGAAAAAAATATTGTAACGTAGCTGCCCAGTTACGAAGTTAAACAATATTATATATTAAACAATACAAATTAACCATCAAATTAACTTATATAAATTAACTTTCAATAAATTACGTTGTAAACTATAAACAATCTTATAAACAAATATACAAATATATAAACAATCTTATAAAAATGAACAAATTGATCTACATACCTTAATGGGTACAACATTCTTGTCCATTTCGTCTTTTCATTCGCCATTCTGACCCCTCCAGTTCTCAAAAGGTCATGGTAATTTAGCGCTCGTACTATCGTACTAATCCATGTTTTGTTTGCATCTCCCTAATTCTTTCCTGAAACCTGGAAAAGTTTTTCACTGCCATACGTCTTCACTATCTCACATGCACCATCCAAGTGGCATACCACACACACATAGGCCACTTGAACTGCTATCGCTGTACCAATTGATCAATGATTCTACTTTCAACACGATTCTGACCACATTATTCCTAATCTCATCATATGTTGTAATACACTTGACATTTCAAAACATTCTGACTTAAGTATCGCTTGAAATTTACGTTTCAAACTTTTTTAAAAACAAGCTACCACTTTTATTTACTAAGAATTGTCTAAAATAGTTTTCTGTTAAAGAACACATTTGATCTCGGTAAGTGCTCTGACTAATTATATAAATATTACACAGATGACTTCTGACACTTGAGTTTTGCGCGAAGTGCGTGTTTATTAATTTCTGAGGGGTCAAGTGTTTATTTGTTATTTATTTGGTGATCTACAATAAATTCTACAATAAATTAGGTACTTTGCAAGTGAAAATTACGTAAAATGGTGAACGGTGAATAAAAGAAAATAACTATAAATGGACACAATATTTCTTGTGTATATTCCAAAAATATTTCATATGCCGGTATGTCATTTGAAGTATTAAAATTAAAATTTTTAAGTGTAATGTAATCCGATATTAACTTTCTTTTCCCTGTCCAAACGCCGTATTTTATAGTAATAATTAACTTCTTTTGTTATCCATTTAATTATCCATTTGTTACTCATTTCGTCTATAATTGTTCAGTATTAATAGGGTATCTTTTAAAATATATTTTAGAATCTGTGTTAACTGTTCGAGAGCAAAAATCTTTTATCTCTTAAGGTACTTTTTCTATTTATTTTATATCTTTATTACTAACATTGACAGCTCTTGTGATTTCCTTTACGATACGTTAGAATTTTATCTCTGTAGACTGTGTTTTGTTTCAAAATGGGTCACAGATTTCTTAAATAAAACTTTCTTCAGTAAATCATTTATAGTAGAGTAAATTTTGAAGATGTCTTCACCATTCACTTACATGGTAACTAACTTTACTCTAACTATCCATCCAAAAATCTAACCACCTATGTTCAGTTGAAAAGTTTCAAGTGAACTCAATTCATAAAGAAATCAAGGAATGTGTTTGTATATGCATGCCTTAAACATTAAAACCAAACGGTTTACCAGCCGTTTCTATGACTAAGTCTGTTTAAGTGACTGGCTGCATAACACACGGCATATAATATCACTATACATATGAATAATCCCGAACACCATACAAAAATATGAACGAGTTTTGCATGCGCGCGCGTTTGTGATTGAGCGTGTGAACGTGACTTTCTCTGTATAGAAAAGTGAGGTGTCTACAACACAGTACGAGAGTTTGCACTTTCAAATATTTTCGTACCTTGTAGTTTCTTTCTTGTCTGATCCGTAGCAAATTCTATTTTGCTTACGTTCGGCAAAAAAACGTTATGTTCACGTTTGCTTATATAACTCACGTCCTCCTCGCTAAGCACGTTTTCGACTCTAATAGGGTGATAGAAAAGAGGGTTGATAACCTCTAGGTCACGTTTACTATCTACAATTTGCCATAAATTATCGCGCACAATATTGTTATTGAAGGAACGTCACTGTAACACTTTCGTGGTAAAAAATATAGGCCAAAAATAACAGTATAATTTTTAGTAAAATGTTATACTAACATGCAATTTTATACGCTAAGAATTAGTGCAAACGATAAATAAACAACGGCGAATAATAAAGAGAATTATAAAAAGTACCGTGATAAAACAACACTATTAAGCATTATGATCAACCGTCTCCTCACTAATCTTATAAAAGCATAGCATATTAAAGAAAAAGGATATCATGATAAACTTGTTATTTCTGTATCATTACTTGACACAAGAAAAACGAATTGTCAAATAGAATAAAAGAATTATTCAACGCCTATCTCAGTGGCCATATCAGCTGGACGTATCTACTCTGTAAACTTTTATTATTTAATTTATTTTTCAAAAGACATTTTACAGTGTATTTCATAGAAGATTATGAGGTCAATTAAAGTAATAGACTATTTAATGGGAAAACTGAGAAGTGAAACTAACGACTGAACACTGAACACAAAGAGAAACTGAAATAAAAACTATTTACAAGCAGAATGATCACTGTTGAACACCACTATATAATTTTGATGTATATATCTCTGCACTTAAAAATCGGTAAATAACTATATACTATGTATACGACAAGAAATTGTGCTAGTTCGTACCGCTTAGTAATGATCGGGTTGCGTCCATTCTCAAATTGGTTAATTCACGAGTCATTGCATTCGAGATATAACTCACATTTTCTCTAGACAGTGCCATTATACTTTTATATCTCCACGTAGCCTTATGAATTCTGTATAGTAGATGTACGAGTTTCATATACTCGTACTAATCACAATGTTTCTGCTGCACAGGAAGGTGTTAATTCATATGACATAAACGTTGTTACGCTAAATCCCTCAGGTTTATATCCTTTTTAAGTGCGACATACTAAGATTCTAATAAACCGTCCTATCATACTTGTCCCCTGTTCGTAAACTGGATCTCATCCTCTCTCAGTTGGTGGATCAGTTTGTAACGGCTTGTGGGAGCCCTAACAAAAATATCAGTAATATTAATCGTAATGTTATTATTATAATATTATTATCACCACTTCTATTGTTACGGCATCACAGAAAAATCTACGTGTTTGTCGAATGTGCCAGAAGAAACTAGATATAACGCGTGTGGCGTACGTGCTTGTAGACGTATATACGAGAAGTTTCTCGAATGCGCTAGCCGCACGGACTGTGTCAAGGCCGCAGTTAATTACATAGTTCACACGACCACTAAGTCGCAGTTTCGAAGCTTCTGGTTTGTGAGCGGGACTATAAATACATGGCGGCAGCGGCCTTAGTTTTCAGTATCAGTTGCGATTTTGGATAGTGCGGTTCGAGAGTTATAGTAGCGATATTACTGTGCATGTTCAAGTGGTTATTAGTTAAGAGTGGTGTTTTATAATAGGACGGTATAATTTTAATACAATTGTCTTTAATATTAGTGAACATTTTATTGCGTGTGAACAATTTTCATTTGATTTGTTGTAGAGACTGTGTTGTTAATTACGAACTGTTTAACTGCAAAAATTAAAGGTGTGATTAGTGACTTCATTGGCGTCTTTTACTTATTTTGTTTCCACTGTAACTACGACGATCGAGTAGACCGTCGTAACACTACTATTATTATTACTATTGTTATTATTAAGAAATTTTTGAAGTTGTTTTAAAAAATTTATGAGGAACATAATAATCAATAACCAGATATTAGTAGGCCTATATAACTTAAACGAAAATTTGAAAAAAAAAATTATTTTTTAAAATGTTGCTATACATTTTTAAATACTCATTTATACACCATTCTCTTGAATGGGTAATCTATTTTGTTTAATGTATATAACAAGGTAGCCTAATTAAATTACGAGGGTATTTTGAGGCTAATTCCGAATGTCTGATTAAATATGTATCCGTATTGAAGAACTTAAGAACATTAATCTTAATGAGTAATCGGGTTCTACTGCACACAGAAGTAATTATATTAAATGTTCATACAACTTGTAACATTAAAATTAAGAACATGCTGGACGTGTGTTCTACATAGCAAAGACTATCTACACTAATTACGTCACTCAGTCACGTCACTTTATATTTTATGAAAAAATGCTGAGATCAAACGTGCATTTATCACTACTGCCAGGTTGGGTGTAGCAGGAAACTTTTGAACGTGTTGGGTTGGAAGTTGTTTCACTACGTCAGGTTGCGCAACACTACAGTCGGAGGCGTAATCTTTACTGACTGCAGTAGACAAGCGTTTCACGTACAAACTTCTAAAGTTGAAGTACGGAGAAGTTATAATTTCCCTTGTTAAAGGAGAATTCTATTTATTTCTTATTTTCGTAACTTTTGGTTCTGTTTTTTGTCGTTTTAGTAATTTGCCATATACCATCTCAAACCGTTGCGTTGCTTGAATTATGGTTGCTTTTGGCGTCATAATTAATTACTTCGTTATTATTACTTTTTTTAGAAGGTTGGACATAGTTCTTATGCGGATGACATAGTTCTTATTTGAGAAAATGAGAAGAATTTACAAAGAGCTATGTTTAACTTACAAGAAATGGAAAAAGAATACTCACTGACAATTTTAGTAAAAAAATGAAAACCATAGCCTCTACAGGTAAATATCCAATGAGGACTAAAATAGTTATAAACAACAGCACTTTAGATCAAGTGAGCCGTTTCAAATTTCTTAGCTTTGTAGTAAGCTATGGATCTGTGTATGATGTGGAAGAGAAGATAAATTTAGAAATATTTGTGATATTATTAGTAGAAATTTTAGAAATAAAACAAGACACACCATAAAGAATTAATTTTATAAAACACTTGCAATACCCATGTTGATTTATGCAAGTGAGGCCTGGGTCATGACAAAAAAGGAAAGCGGCAAGTTTCAGAGCGGTAAAATGTAGTTTCTTCAAAATACTTTAACTTATATTTTGCAAGATAGAATAAGGAATGAAGAAGTCAGGACAGAATTCTAAGTAAAGGACATAAATAAAATATTTTAATTTACAGAAGACAATAGTGGGATCATCTGTAAAGGATGACAGAGGATCGATTGCCAAAAGCGGCACTGAACAACAAACCCATTGGTAGAAGAGAAGTGAGCCGTCCGAAGAGGAGATGGATGCCAGAAAAGGTTTATATAACCTAATCTTTGAAGACGAGGAGAAAAAGAAGAAAAAGGTTGGAGATAATTGGAAAAGGCAACGATCAGAATGGCATGCAATCTTCATTTCGATACGCTTTGTGTGTTTAAAGTATATAGTGTCAGTATGCTGCATGAAGACTTGACTCTCGTAAGGTTTTCAGTCGTCACCACTTGGCGCTAATAATCGTCTCTGTGTCGTAACAGACAGAGATGATATGTACACAAGAACGTGATGAGTGTGAAATAGCTGTTCACACGAAAAACCTTGTTTAAGTTTTTATAATCATCTTCGTTGCCAAAGACAATACGTTCATGTGTTCAGAGAAACTCTTTACACTTCTAGTGTAACATGATAGGTTTTCCCAATTCTATAAATTAAAATATTATTAAGGACGTTATCGCCAAGAAAGTTATTAAAAATATATTTCAGGACAAGTATTACCAATAGATGTTGAATAATAATAACGTACCTGACTTGCAAAAGCAAAAAAATGGACAAGACATTTCAAAAAAATTTATCTGGTAATCCGTAAATTTGACTTAAAAATACGGAGGTGAGAAGAAAAGTAATTATGTGAGCCATAGGATAACACAAAGCTAATCAGTTTCACATTGAGCGAAGAGGAATTTGGAAGAAGTGCAAAACATCTGTCACCCTGGTAGCACAAACGGAGATTGTTAAAATAATTTCTCAAGCTAGAATGGAAGTCTCCCAGTGTAAATAACTGCCGGTAATGTAAAGCTTTGTATAAAGTTTCATCGAAACCTTTTTCGTGGAGTCCGGAACTCTACGGTGTGAAACTTTCCAGACAGAGGGAAATAAATATTTGGAGCCTTTGATGTTTGATGCTGCAAAAAATGTTGAAATTCCCATTTCTGGAAAAAGTATCAAATAGGGACTTTCTACCGACAGCCATTATTGGCAGGTAAGTGTAGAAACAAATCCAACGTAGAGGAGAAGAAACGATTAGACACATACTAAGACATGATATCGAATATAAAAAAATATCATTGAAGGCTCCACTGTAGACAGAAATTTAAATGGTAAGACACGTTCAGAATACATGACGCAAGTCAAGCTAGATGTCCAGAGACAGGGCCACACAGGGGTGAATATGACGCAAGTAATAAATGAAGAACGAAGCCAAGCAGTCCTTGATCTGCTTACTTTATGATTTTACTCACATGTTGCAACATAAGTATTAAATATCAACATTAAATTAGCTGTGTATTCAGAAGAACTCAGTTCAAACGTCCCCCTACACACTGCTTGCGAGGATTTTGTCAGGTTCCTGCATGTCTCGTATTAGAAAGTATTACAGAATGCCTCATTTAGTACGTTCAAATCTTTCACAGTACGTTTTATTTAAAATTTATGATTTATTTTTAATAATTTTTGAAACAAATAAGCTTAGGCCGGCAGTAGTTTAGCCTCATTACTTTCATCACTTATCTTGAGAACAAATAAGCTTTTGCCAGACAAATCGCATTTATTCAAAATCGAAAGTGTAGCATAAAAATGAAGATCTAAAATATTATCTTCACTGCTCTGACGAAATTAGCAAAATCGGGACAGTCTGACCTTTTCATTAAGGGTTTAATATTAAGAAATTTATGTCGCAAACGAATTTGTTTGGCAAGAAATGTTTATTGAGTAATACAAGAAATAAGTGAGTACTGATAACGTACACTGTCTTTGTTGATAACAGTGATTAATTATGTCAATGCGCGTATGAAGAATATAAATGATGGGGTCGGATATGATATAGTGTAAATATGCCATTTAGTCGCTTCTTGTCTAATATGCAGTTCCCTTAGCGCGCGATTTTAATGGGGTGTAACAGTATATAGAACGATTTTCTTCGTGTTTGCGCTCGCGCGTGTGTGTGTATGTGTGTGAGTGCGCGGGTGCGTCTGTCTGTCTCAAAAATATTTCTTGTATTATGAATATTGCTTATAGGAATTCTTGGAAATGTCACAGTAAGATCATTAAATATAATAATTTTTGATATATTACCAGTAATTCAATAATATAGATATTAATATTTAAAAATAATTCAAATAAATTTTTCATAAGGAATAAAGATAAAGATCGAGCACCGTTTATCAAGCATTAACGATTTGAATTTATAAATCGTCAGTACGTTTCTGTTATACTTGCGGTAGCGTTTTCAGTCACATACATTTATGGTAGCACAAAGTTCGTCTTTACGTGTACGCCTTGTCATGTCCCCCTGAGTTTGCTATCAAACTGACCTAATTGTTTCTTTACAGTAAGTGTAGTTGCGTCGCCTTGAGTGGAATGAGGTGCTGCAGGTTTAGTTAATTGTGGTAGAGCAACTGAATATTACTTCATAGAAGCTTCCATGGCAAAGTAAGAAAACATGATACTCTAACGACCTTTTTCCCTGATCGTCGGAAAACAAAATACAAGACACCAATGAAGTCACCAGTAACCACCTTTAATTATCATAGTAAAATTTTAATCAACAAGATAGTCTCTTACAGCAATTCAAGTAAAATTTGTCCACATTCAATAATAATGTTAACTATAAAGAATTCCGCACTAATTACAACGCAACAACACTTCACTACAGTACTTCTACAAACACTCGATCCGCGCTAAGGAAATCGCTCACTGTCCATCGAGCCACAAAGCCTGCCTCAGTCTTTTATGTACATAGCGCACGTGTTCTAGAATCGTTCCATCCTTACTTAATTCAATACACGTATAAACTGCGTATTTCAAATTTGCCCTTGAAGAATCTAGAACATACTCTTCGTGACCTTGACAGAGGCACACCTGCTTGACTTGGGACGATGGGTGGATGGACGCGCTCGGTTGTCCGAGTGGGTTCTCGTTACAATACATTTTGCCGCTGAGTATTATTCTTTCCAGTATATCATGATATCTAAATGGCATATGGAATTTGACTCTTTTAGTACTGTACATAGTTGTCTTTTAATTGAATCTGTAGCTCTAAGGAAATTTTATATTTGTTGATTGTTTGTCCATGTGGTCACTAAGTACTTATGCTAAATAATAATAATGTTAACAACAGTTACTTAGACACATGTAATTGTGATAGTAGTAGTGCCGGTAGGGAGAAGGTTTAGACAAAATGATAGTAATATGTGACATACAATATTCTCCATAATATGATCAGTCACTAACGTATACTTTTCTTATAAAATTGATTAATGAAACATATCTAATTCTTTATGTTTTTGAAGTCTTCTTCCGGTATGGACCGCGTCAAAAATATCTTGTATGACAACGTTTCTCTCATCTTGCAATGAGTATCCTCAGGCTGCTTAGACTTAGACTCAGGCTGGATACCGGCCGCGGAAGCTTAAGTGAGAATTTATATCTCGTTCTGTTGCAATTAACCAATTACGTAAATTAACAAAGAAATTTAACTTACGTTGCTAAAAGTGAATTAAATAAATTATTACCTTAATATTAGAATCTTTACGGACTACAGATTCAATCACTACATATATAAGTACACAACAAGGAAAAATGGTCATCAGCCGGCTAGGTAGCCATCTATAAAATGAAACTACAGTGGAACCTCGACAACTCGAATCTCAAAGGGAATGGGAAAAGTTTAAGTAGTCGAGTATTTTGACATATCAATGTTCAAGATATCAAGAAAAGGATTAAGAAAATTCCTCTTATAGAGTTTTGCGTAAAGAGGAGTATATTGTACAAAATCGCCGACAACTTGACAGCACGCAAATAACTGCGTTCGGCATTTAGCCAAAATAATACGGCAGGCACTGAACAATATGTGCTCGTTTTGTTAAATTGAAATAACGTAACAAAATTTTACTGTAAAATAAATTGATTACATTTCACAAATAGACATATATGTACTTTATTTTCACAGTTTGTGATAGTAAATAAAGTATTAGAGCAATATGCTTTGACAAGATAAGTAGTCTTATAAAATTCAAATTAATTTTTATGTATTTATCTTGTGTTGGTGGGAGTTTCATGTCTCAGAACAAACGTGATATACTTTCTACTCAAAAACAAGCTACTTTCGACTTACTTGTTTACGTGGATAAACTTTGAGTTATAAAGTCTTTCTAATAGAGCTTCAAGTTATAGAAGACCGTATATACATTACTTCGAGTTGCGGTGTGGGCAGAACACTACACATGTTCAGTGGCATGGCCAGAAAGTAAAAATCAATCAAGTTAAAATATATTCAAGTTATAAAGTTAAAATAACACGAAATTAAGGAATTTGAACCATCAAGGTTTGAGTTATCTGTCTCGTAAACTTTCGTAGTTTACGTTAATAACAACAAAACTGTTTTTGTTTCAACGCATTTATCATTATTTTTAACACCACTTGTTTATGTAATAAATCAAATAACACTATGGTAATAAAAAGACATATGTTGAACTGAACAACCATGTTGTTATTATCAAGGTTTGCGTTATCAAGTTTTGACTGGAGGCCTACAGCCTATTGTATATCACTTTGAAGTACTTTGTATATCACCTACTAATTTCACTTCGAAGTACTATAAATCTATTTTACAATAAACTGCGTGCTAAGTTATACAAACGAAGGGAAGGAATAAAGTGGGAAGTGCGTAGGAGTTTTTTTTAAGCTTGTTTGCAATTTATGCACAACGAACCAGGTATGCAATTTATGTAGGCTTGGATTGACATTAGAGTATACAAAAATTATGTTTAAAATAAGTACATAAAGTAAAGTTTACTTACGATAAAACGATAAAGGACAACAGTTTTATTCTCTGCGATGATTAGTGATTCTGGGTACAGAATAGTACTCGCTGACAAATAGCTCAACAAATATGAATACAAAAATAGTTTCACTCAAAACCGTGTTCCCGTTTATCTTGTAATGTTTTCCCTTACCGTTTTCTTGTACAACGTAACTGAGATATAATTAGTTGCTTACAAGAACTGATTTAAATTAATTACTTACTAAGTTACAAAGAGAAAACTCAGTAAAGTCAAAGTACACTTCTTGCTAGTGAGGAACCGGGAAAGTCGTACGTCCTTTTACTCACATGTGGCGTTTGGTCAAAAGCACTTTCCAATTAAGAAATGTGCGTTAATTTTATTCTACAACATAATACATCTCTCGTAATACTTGATAAGAGGGTTGCCTTTAAAGTTTACACGTATCCATTTAATACTAAGAATTCAGTTGAATCTTTTCGTATAAGTTCGTTGAGTATTTAACACCGTAGCAAAACTTAAGACTTAATTCACCTTGAGAAACAATTCTAACAAAAATTAACTCACACTTTTTCTACGCGGAATTTTCAACGTATATATTTACATTGCCGTGTAAGTCGGCGAACGAAATCTGCACTTTTTATTATAAATATATGTAGTACGTGTTTATAGCATTTCATGTGTGGAAAAATGTCAGTGAAATACATATTATAAAAACAGAAGTAGGCTATTTTAATCATATATACAGCACTGACAAAATTGTGTGAACTTAGATTAATTACAGGTACTGATACAAAAACGTCCAACAATTTAAAATATAGTCACATGTGTAGCAAGAAGAGCTACCGCTAGTAATTCAAATGAATTAACACTAGTGAAATGAAGTCATCCACTACTTGGTGTTAACATTTATGCTCCGTATCATACTTGTAGTAAATTTTTTTCCATGCTATTTACAGCGGACGCTACGTGACAATGAATCCGTAATTACAACAATACGTAATTATCGCAATTTTACGAGGTCCGGGTCTGTGTATTATCATTTGAAACAGAATTATTATTACTTTTTCATAAACTTAATATACATTATTATTAAACTTATAACACGAGTAAGACAGTTCAAAGGTAATTAGGTAGGGTTATAAAATAATAGAGACCGTATTTTACTTTAGAACCACTTCTTATTCTAGACATGTTAGGCATCCTAAAGAATAGCAGCAAGATGAAAATTATAACAATCTTCAACATCATCAGGAAAATAATGACAACCATAAACAAATCAAGTGAAAGAAAAATAATAAAAAGAGAAGATAAATATTAAAAACTTTAAACAGAATTATTAGATTAACAAAAGAAGATTCGGCCGATATATGTAAAATAAAACTAGAAAGCGTTTAGTTTCAAGACTATATTAATTTTCCTTGCACACTTTTAGTAAACCGGTGTAATGTCTACGGTTATTGTACAAGCTAATCACTAAGAATTTAATATTTGAGATTAAGCTGCTCAATATGTCACTTGTTAATTTATAAAAACATAGGGCAGGTATATCTTTAGTCAAATTAGAACCATAATGCGCCTTGGAATTAGACGCATTAAGAAATCTGTTGTTATTTCAAGTATACTCGTCTATTTTCTTAAATTTCAGTATACGAAAAATGCCCAAAGTTAAAGCGGTTTTGTAACATTTACTGAATGGCAAATAAGGTGTAATCATTTAGTGACTGTAGCGCAGATCTTAGTCAAAAGATACCCGACACTTGCTTCTAGTAGAAGGAACAAGGCGGCCGGTAACACGCGTTTATACTCGAGGAAGGAGGAATCGAAACGTTGCCTGCCGCTACTGGGTTTGCATACTCTGTCTCATTTTGGAGGCCTGAAGAAGATCCCCGAGGGCGAATCGAAACGTTGACGACGAGATGTCGATTAATCAGCAACCGACCGACGGCGGCCTAACAGCCGGTAGTAGGAAATAATTTTGAAAAAATTGACTCCACCCACGCATGCTTTATCAAAATGTAAGGTTTAATAAGTTTCAAAATGAGCATGAGTTGGTTAGTTGTAATCGGGCATTATGGAAAATTATTTACTTGAAAATGTACGTGGTAAGGAAACAATGAAGCTGATATCGGTACTGTTAATATATTAATTACTTATTTTTTGCGTACCGTATCACTTATTATATGATATATAATTACCTTAATATCCACTTTAGTGATACATAGTTTCGTCACTGATGACGCGTTTCGGGACTAAGTCCCATCCTCAGATACATAATTAATAAACTAAAATATTAAAATCACGACCATGATACTGGTCAAGTCAAAAATATATAAAATAAATTATAAATCGCATGTAATAAGTTTTGCTAACCACGGCTGGAGCTCCCGCATGCGTTCACCCGCAACCGCGATTGTCACGCGACTGGTCAAAGATTAAGACAAACTGATTGCAGTGTCGAACAGGTAATTTGACGCAAAATTTACCTGGTCATTTAATAAACTGTTTTTGGTGTTACTATCTTTTAAAGCTTTATAAATTTCAAATTCCTCCAGACTATCCATCCGTCTACCCTTTTTACAAATATGCAACGCTGTTAAATTTTCTTCGAAGTTCGTATATTTATGTCCGCTTGTTATTAAATGTTGTGCAAAGTTGGACTTATTATTACTTGGCTTAGGAATATGTTCTAAAAATCTTTTATAAAAACATCTGCCAGATTGACCGATATAGAACGCATCACAATCATCACATTTTATTTTATATACACCACATTGCTTTTTTAATGGTAATTTGTTTTTGTTTTTGAAATAATTTCCTAAATTATTATTTGTTTTAAATGATAAAATATAGTTATTATCTTTAAGGACGGGTCTTAAAATATTTGGCATAATACCTGTGAAATTAGCCGAAAGATATTTATAATTTTTGTTATTTGCTTTTATAGAGTTTGAATTTTTATTTTCTAAACGTTTCCTATGCCTATTTATTATTTTGTCAACTATTGTAGATTTATACCCGTTATTTATTGCTATTTGTTTGATAGTGCTAACCTCATTTAAGTAGTCCTCCTTTTCGAGGGGAACATTTAAAAGTCTGTTGACAAGACTGTTAAACACTGCCACTTTTTGTGTAACGGGATGATATGAATCATAGTGTATTACTGTGTCAGTACTAGTGTGTTTTCTAAAGATTTTGTATTTTAAATTATTCCCGTTGTGTAATACAGTGAGGTCTAAAAAATTGATACTTTTGTTGTTTTCGATCTCCATAGTAAATTTTAATTTGTTATGAATTTTGTTTAGGTAATTTTTAAATAATTCTATTTGTCTGGCATTCCCGTTAAAAATAATAAAGGTATCATCTACATATCTGGAGTAGTGGATGATTTTACTGGCGAAATAATTATCTTTTAAAATTTTTGTATTTTCTAAATGGTTTAGATATAGGTCCGCCAGGATGCCAGAAAGTGGAGATCCCATGGCAAGTCCTTCATTCTGTTTATAATATGCATTTTCAAATGAAAAATAGTTTTGATGAAGAATGGTTTTTAGTATCATCATCAGTTGGTTAACTTTCTGTATTTCTAAAGAACCTTTATTCATTAAATTATGCCTGAGTAAAGTTAAAGTTTCATCAATAGGCACATTAGTGTATAAATCTACTATGTCGAATGATACTAGTTTGTAGTTTGGTTGAATTGTAACGTGGTTTATATTTTTGATAAAATCCTTATAGCTTTTAACACTCCGATTATTTTCTAAGTTGGTGTGCTCTCTGATGATTTTTACTAAGGTTTTAGCTATTTTATAACCGGGGGCAGTTGTAAAATTAACTAATGGTCTAATTGGAGTGTTCTGTTTATGTACTTTCGGAAGACCCCTTAAACAAGGCGCACTAGCATTTATTGGTTTTAGTGAGGATTGTGTGCGTTTATCAAATAGTTGCGTGCATTTATTTATTGTTTTATTCAGTTCTAAAGTGGGGTCGGATGTCAACTTAGTAATATTGTTGTCATTTATAAAGTTGTGTACTTTTTGGGGTCTTATGTTCTTAAGTTCTTAGTGGGGTCGGATGTCAACTTAGTAATATTGTTGTCATTTATAAAGTTGTGTACTTTTTGTGTGTATTCGTCAAGTTTCAGCATGGCTATAGAATTTCCCTTATCTACCTTGGTTATGTAAATATTATTATTAGAAAGTTTTTTATTTAGTTGTATAGCT
Organism: Magicicada septendecula; assembly: GCA_034769895.1. Taxonomy (NCBI): domain Eukaryota; kingdom Metazoa; phylum Arthropoda; class Insecta; order Hemiptera; family Cicadidae; genus Magicicada; species Magicicada septendecula. The sequence continues at coordinate 408,535,173 of CM068373.1, forward strand.
ATGCGTTGTTCGTGTTGTGCTTTAGTGTAATTAACTTTATTTTGTATAAGCTTATTGTTCTTGTTTTTAATGATTTTATTAAACTTATTATTTACTAATACTCTTATTTCATTTTGTTTACCTGGGTCAGGAATGTTTTTTATCACTGACTCGGCTTCAATTATTTCTTTAATTAAGTTATGTTTATTTTTAAGGTTGGGAGGAAAATTGTAATTTAGACCTTTGCTGATAAGTTTTGTCTCTGCGTCAGTTAAAGTGACGTCAGTTGTATTTATTACTCTAGGGTAGAAAATGTGCGTGCGTTCGATGTTATCTTTATATTTACTATTACTTAACTGGTTGATTTTAATTGCCTGTTTATGTTTATGAAGTCTAATCTTATTTGTAACGTATTTGTTAATTTGCTCTATGATACTATCGATCAAAGCAGGATGTACCATGTTATATAATTCCAATTGAGATTTATACATAGCCAAATTCAATGATATTTTTTTGCTATATAGAAATTTAATTTCTTCTTTGATTCTAAACGTGCTAGCATATTGTTCGGTTTTTCTGGCTAGTTTGGAGGAATTATTAATCTTAATTTTAGCATAATTTGGGATTAAATTTTGTCGAAAACATGTTTACATGTTTATTATTTCTAATAATAATATTTACATAACCAAGGTAGATAAGGGAAATTCTATAGCCATGCTGAAACTTGACGAATACACACAAAAAGTACACAACTTTATAAATGACAACAATATTACTAAGTTGACATCCGACCCCACTAAGAAGTACACTTTAGAACTGAATAAAACAATAAATAAATGCACGCAACTATTTGATAAACGCACACAATCCTCACTAAAACCAATAAATGCTAGTGCGCCTTGTTTAAGGGGTCTTCCGAAAGTACATAAACAGAACACTCCAATTAGACCATTAGTTAATTTTACAACTGCCCCCGGTTATAAAATAGCTAAAACCTTAGTAAAAATCATCAGAGAGCACACCAACTTAGAAAATAATCGGAGTGTTAAAAGCTATAGGGATTTTATCAAAAATATAAACCACGTTACAATTCAACCAAACTACAAACTAGTATCATTCGACATAGTAGATTTATACACTAATGTGCCTATTGATGAAACTTTAACTTTACTCAGGCATAATTTAATGAATAAAGGTTCTTTAGAAATACAGAAAGTTAACCAACTGATGATGATACTAAAAACCATTCTTCATCAAAACTATTTTTCATTTGAAAATGCATATTATAAACAGAATGAAGGACTTGCCATGGGATCTCCACTTTCTGGCATCCTGGCGGACCTATATCTAAACCATTTAGAAAATACAAAAATTTTAAAAGATAATTATTTCGCCAGTAAAATCATCCACTACTCCAGATATGTAGATACCTTTATTATTTTTAACGGGAATGCCAGACAAATAGAATTATTTAAAAATTACCTAAACAAAATTCATAACAAATTAAAATTTACTATGGAGATCGAAAACAACAAAAGTATCAATTTTTTAGACCTCACTGTATTACACAACGGGAATAATTTAAAATACAAAATCTTTAGAAAACACACTAGTACTGACACAGTAATACACTATGATTCATATCATCCCGTTACACAAAAAGTGGCAGTGTTTAACAGTCTTGTCAACAGACTTTTAAATGTTCCCCTCGAAAAGGAGGACTACTTAAATGAGGTTAGCACTATCAAACAAATAGCAATAAATAACGGGTATAAATCTACAATAGTTGACAAAATAATAAATAGGCATAGGAAACGTTTAGAAAATAAAAATTCAAACTCTATAAAAGCAAATAACAAAAATTATAAATATCTTTCGGCTAATTTCACAGGTATTATGCCAAATATTTTAAGACCCGTCCTTAAAGATAATAACTATATTTTATCATTTAAAACAAATAATAATTTAGGAAATTATTTCAAAAACAAAAACAAATTACCATTAAAAAAGCAATGTGGTGTATATAAAATAAAATGTGATGATTGTGATGCGTTCTATATCGGTCAATCTGGCAGATGTTTTTATAAAAGATTTTTAGAACATATTCCTAAGCCAAGTAATAATAAGTCCAACTTTGCACAACATTTAATAACAAGCGGACATAAATATACGAACTTCGAAGAAAATTTAACAGCGTTGCATATTTGTAAAAAGGGTAGACGGATGGATAGTCTGGAGGAATTTGAAATTTATAAAGCTTTAAAAGATAGTAACACCAAAAACAGTTTATTAAATGACCAGGTAAATTTTGCGTCAAATTACCTGTTCGACACTGCAATCAGTTTGTCTTAATCTTTGACCAGTCGCGTGACAATCGCGGTTGCGGGTGAACGCATGCGGGAGCTCCAGCCGTGGTTAGCAAAACTTATTACATGCGATTTATAATTTATTTTATATATTTTTGACTTGACCAGTATCATGGTCGTGATTTTAATATTTTAGTTTATTAATTATGTATCTGAGGATGGGACTTAGTCCCGAAACGCGTCATCAGTGACGAAACTATGTATCACTAAAGTGGATATTAAGGTAATTATATATCATGTTAATATATTCCCAAAGGTGATAACAGATCACAAATTTATAATTAAATTTAGAGCGAGGGTAAATGTTATATTTTCTTTACCAACATGGTTTATTACAATGAAGCATTTAAATTTGGGAAGACATGAACATTTTAGAAAATAACGAATTAATTTCATTTTTTAACGAATGCTTAGCATCGTATCAAAAATTAGTTTTTATCAAATCTTTCTAAAATTCTTTATTTTTAATATTTTATCTTATTCAATAAATAAATGTATTCTTAAGTTTGTTTGTTATAAAAGATTCTGTTTGAATTTGCCCCAGCTATCGTTCGCCACAGAAAACATTCTACACAAAGATACACAGAATGGCACACAGACACACATACTGACACTTTTCGGAAAATGCCTGTTCTTCATGTTTTGAACGTAGTACAATCAGAATCACCCTTATCTCAAACACAGGTTTTTTTTTGCGATCACCTTATTTCTATTTCTTTACGGAACATGGAAGCAAAAGTAAGTATTGACGCTTTCAAGCTTCACCTGTGGTAACAACACATTAAATATTCTATTTATTAGACACAATATTCATAACGGAAACTCTTAACTGTATTTTCAGTCGAAATAACTAAAAGGTATTTAATAAGAAGAAAGAGAGAGAATCTGAAAAACGATTCCTGTGAGTAGAGAAGTGACAAAGTGAAATAAGTCTACTTACGGCATATATTTTAATCTTGGAGTACAAATCAATCGAGTAGTAAAGACATGATCTCTTCACTAAATGTATCAGTGAATACAAGTGATTCCATCACTAATGGCTTCTATGTCAATACGTACTGTGAAAAGACAAAAAACACGAAATGCAGAAATATAGAACAGGATTAGAAACATAGAACAGTGGTGTCGAAATAAATAAACTTCATTGACTAAAAAAAATAAGGAAAGTTAACAGCCTTTCTGGTATACCTGAAAATAGCAGTGGAATACGACGGAGATACAATCATTATGGAAAACTTAGCAAAATCCTTTAAAACATAAGTCATTACTAAAGTCGGACACAAACATTTACAAGCAACATATATCATAATGTAGCGGTAAGTATATCACGGTCAAAATGACAAAAGTGTATCAATAAGACTTACAAAATAAGGTCAACACTGAGCAAGCTTCAGTTCAATACTGAGCAATAATGATTTAAATATTAGGCCTACATAGCCGTTTTGTTCAAAAGAGACAGATACGGGTAGATGTCTATTGAAAAGAAAGCATCTGTGTGGGCTCTGTCTACAATAAAATGCCGCTCTAAAAGATTCTATGATTTGTAAAGTTGCTCAAGTTTGATGTCAAACGTCATATTGTCCTGTACGTTATGTTACAATACTAGCATTACTCATACTTATTGAAGTTTTGTACTCACGTGTTATAAACATGGTCAGCAAGAATAAATGGCTATGATGGATGCAGGACTATAAGACCTGCTGATAGGCCTACTACTGTCAGAACTTATGTGATAATATATAATACAATTTTCTAAATTCTCAGACGCTGTCTCGTATAGTTTTTGATTCAGAGATTCATTATCTATTACACTTTTATATTACCATTCCTGTATATCCCCTACAAAGAATATAACAAAATGGCGCACATTTCATTTTAGACCAAACCCAGTGTATCACCTAATTCGTTGACGTTGTTAAGAAATAGACGCTTATAACATTATAATCGATATACAGTACGGTTTCATGAATGGTTTTCTATTTGTTCTAGCTTAAGTGACTTGTAAATACATTTTATGAACTTTATTGAAATATTGCACACTACATGAATCCATTAAAGTACTTATTTGAGTACCGAAACAATTTCTTCCTTTACTTTTCTCCAAACCTTTTGCAAAGCTTCTAGCAATAATTAGAAACTAGAAAACACACAAATATATCTTGTTACATCTAAAAAGTTTAATTTCCTTTTCCAAAAACCTTTGCCAATCGTGTGTCTTACTCTACTAGAAACTTGATGGTCTTCTCTCGGAAATAAATATAGACCTTCTCGAGACAAACTTTACCACAGTTCAACGAATTTCTTTTTATAATAACCAGATAAACAGACTTTTATAACGCCCTATGTCCTAGCATTTGTAACAATTTCTAGTGTAAAATGACGCCGGCGGTTTTAAACCTTGGTCAATTTATTTTTTTGTTTTTTCTACAATTGTTCGTTTTGATTGTTTATCTATTAGAATAAACAGGCAGTACAGCAACAAATATAATTGTAATGTATAAGTAAAGACTAACTGTGTTTGAAGGTCAGATGTCTAAATGATGTGTTTGAATGAATGATTACCATCTAAAAATAAAGTAAGCAAACAATACATTATAGTCAAAAATCCTACACGTAAACGTTGTGGTTTTCGTGGCAAAGTTATACGTTTCAGACAAATGCGCCCGCAAAGCAACGTGTGATTGATGGTGGCATATGAAACAGAAACAATTGGAAATTCGTTCCAGCATATCACCAACCAAACCAAAGAATACTTTGTTTCTGTAAATTTTATTCTATTCAATGTCTCTACCATTTAGTATGAAAACAAACTAGCAAAACCATTATTGCTTTCATTGTATCCTAGATGCTACAACATTCAGAGCGTGCCTTCTATAAACTATGTTGTCACATAATCTTGAGAAAAGAAAGTAGCATATCACTATTACTATTGACAGTCGGTCTGTTTCACTATAAATGCTAAAAATAGTAACTTAATTTTATTTAGTTAAAAGTGTTTGCTTCAGTTCACGGTAAAAATGTGACGGTCCTACGTTTTTAATTTTAGTTTTACACATCTGCATAAAGTAGCCTAAAGAACGCTAATATACAGTAAGGTAGATAGAGTAATATACCGTTTGCGAATGTTTCAAAAAACACTTTGTGTTATGAGCTTAGTAGGTATTATCTTTTTGGCCTAAATTTATTGAATTATAGTAAGAGTAACCTTCAAATTAAAATCTATTAATATAACAGTAACCTCGAGATCACTAGTGTACAATGATACTAAATCGGCAGTAGCAAAAAATTGCCTAGCGGACGAATACACTGTGTAATATTCTGACAATAACGCGCATTCTTTCTTACACCTAGGTAATCGTTCACTTAAAGAATCTACACTATATAACAATCTTCTTACTCTACAAAGGCAACTGATCATAACCAGCATGTACTGTCTGTGTCAAACACGTATCGTACGGTATGGGGATAAGTTAAAGATACAGTCTCATGGAAGACAGAGTACGAGGTGTCATACCGTAAAGCAAAAGGTAAAATTGATTCGCTAAATCAATAAGAACGCCAAATCACACGCATACATGTGTGATTTCTGGGAATCCTTCGAATACACACGTATATATGAATTAGTTAACTATTAGAGAAGAATAATTAGAAAATGTACGACAATATTGTATCCTACAACGTGTAAAATATGTATATAGCGAATGTGCACTCATAAGACCTTTTTTAATTACGTTAACATCAGCAGCAATATACAGTATGGTTATTTTAAATTTTACTTAACCCAATCGCTTCTTTTTTTGTTACAAATTTGAAATTTTATTTTATGGTTAGAATATGATTAACCTCGATAGATTTTCATCATATTAAAACCTACGTAAATATTCTGCAACTATCGTACTTGAAGACTGTAAAAGAAAATGAAACTTGAAGAGAAATAAGCACTTAAATAGCCTACAAAGTTTTATTAAAATGATATTTTAGCCTAAGATAAAATTATATTTAAAAACAACTGTAAATAAAACTACAGAAATTAAGGCGTTAAATATCTTAATTCAACCCTTTAGACAATACGGTATTTTACAAGAGCTGCAAGTGATAGATTTGAATAACTTAAAAAAATATAAACCATCTACTTTGACGAAAAACAGTTTTTATAACTAAAGAAGAAATCCACTTAACAGCAATAACGTTTAACTTTTGCCCTCGTATTTATAAATTAACGCCGTCACAGATTGTTTTGTATAACCGTTCCATTGGACAAAGACATATTAAATAAAATATCATATTGTGTGTCATATTAATGAAAAAGCGACATACAATTTATTCCCAAAATTTATTTTAAAAGTTACATGCGTTAAAAGCTTTCCTTAACGCTGCTCAAAAGGAAACATGTTACCACTGTTAATAATTATTTGTACAATACACTTCTTGTTTACTTAGGAAAAGTAATTAAAATTTTTCTTAGCAATTAGTGTAATAAAACTTATATAAAACAGTGCTGTTTGCTTACCTTATAAGAAAAAATATTGAGACATGTCTCAGCAGAGGAACTTTTGGATGTTCGAAAACATCTCCTGTTTACACCATTTATATCCAAGATAAGAAATAAGAGCTATTTTTTTGACTATCAATAAAAACAATATTTTGAAAGCTATGCTACTAATGAGTTAACTTTTCTATTAGTTTCTAACTGAGTTTTAATTAATGTAGATTTTCAATGGAATTAGTGTTATTAGTTTAGACAAAACCGCTTCCATTTAGACGGATATGATAGCAAAGAATTCGTATAAGCTGAATTTTTTTCTGATCTGTGACAAAACCAAAATTTAAATAAATTTTACTTAAGGCTGAGAAATATATTGTAACTACAAATTTGATATATGACACTTGCTTTTAAAAAAGATAAGCATCTCAGAGGAGAATGACAATTTAAAATTTTGACATTAAACTTGTTACTTACCCATTAACTAATAATAAAATTAATCCTCTTTATAGACATTGGTAATGCTGTTGGTAATACGTAGTAACTATTCACATACACGTTTGATATGACAAATTGTTTTCTAGTTTTGTTTTAAGCTGAAGTAATGAGAAAGTTCATTATTCAAATGAATACAACGTAAACGTATTATGACATCACACTAATGTAGACTGATAATAAATCTTTGTTCAAATAAATGAATAATTATTCTGTACTTTGTACAGACTCATCTTTCACAATTATATGAAACACGTGGAATTACTATAATCAATAACATTCTGAACTAATGAAATACAATTGTATTTTCATTGCAATATTTTACTCTTTTACTAATTAAATTGTTAATAACTTAAAAGTGTATTTTACAATGTTGTACTAAAAACTAGTAACAAATTAAAAAAAAACTGAAATTGCTAATTGATACAGTATAATGCCTCATTACAAATACTTTATACGATAATAAGAAAATATGATGTTTATAAAATTTTGTGATATCTGTAAATAAATTACTGAATAAAGAAATTTTGTATGGTTTTAAGCTTTTCGCTGCTGTGAAATATTAACAAAATTATATTTACACGTATATAGGCTTATACCTTTTTTATTAAGGTAATAATAAGAATCGTTAAATAATAAAACCTAGATTAATTGATCGGAGTTTTCTCTGTGTGTGTTCAATATCCTCTTTATTGTTTTGCGATTACTTTTATATGATCATCAGCACAAATCTGTACAAATATATTCAATAGAATGTTATACCAGCAATGATAGGCACAAAATCTGCCTCCCAAAATCATAGACAAAAGACATTTTATATTTTATTTTCTTAATTTAGTTTTAAAACTATTTGACTCTCTTCAATTTTACGATATAGGGAAAAAAATTAATCCTAAACTAATTAGTTTTATTATTGTTCATTTACGTGTAACTGTTGCAGAATTAATGTAAAAAATAGAATTGTTGATTTTATCCAAACAAAAAAATTACAATGGTGTGGACACACGAAAATTATTGGACAGGAATGACTGCCAAAGAGAGTTATGGAATGTACCCCACCAGGATGAAGGAAAAGAGGAAGGAAGACCTATCATCTATCACCTGGATAGAAGAAATTCAGACTATATTGAGAGAACGAGAAATTCAAGAAAATCTTTGGATGGACAGGCAGCAGTGGAAGATGAGAATTCAATCACTTCTGTAAACTTTGGTTCAGGAGAAAGGGTAAAAATTGTACAGCCGGAATAATAATAATGAAGAACTGTTGCCCAGCATGGACAATAAAACTACAAAATTTTCCATATTCGCCACAATCTTTTGCATCATCTTATTCACATATATTATATATCTCACGTTTTACGTTTAATTCCTGTAGTATCATTCCTGTTATTTCTCAGTAAAAGGCTCTCTTTATTTGGTTGATCCAGTTTTCTACGTAATATGCAACTATTGGAGCGGTCGTGGCCGTGTGGCGCTGATACGCTGTCGGCGCGGGTTCGATTCCCGCCGAGGCCACTTATTTAGAAACCACCGGTGGTTCCCCCTACCAAGGCGGTGGCAAACCAGAGAGATGTTTAGTATAAGCCTACTATAAGCCGTTCCCAACTATGCCGTTCGGATCCGGCGTTTAACTGTAAGTTTCATATACCCGTGAGAGATTCCGTAACACACGCACCACGGGTATATGCGGGAAGGGTACAAACCAGTCGAAAGAGTAACCTCTCCGGAGGAAGAAACAAATATGATTGAAAAAACAATAATGACAATTGATTTTTTTATTCGTTACAAAATTTATCTGCATTATTATCGCATTTAGCAAGTTTTATTTCACAAGTTTCTTTTAATAATTATCCTGTAACAATCTTTTTATTCATAAATGTTTACGTGTCTTAACTTTTACTGACAGAAAATCAATTTTTTTTAACTTGACCATTATAACTGTTTGCCCTTGATGAAGTTAACGGTAAGAAAAATCTTAAATCAATAAATAAAATTAAATGTGAAACAAATGCTAGTGTTTCGTTTATATGATTATACGCATAAACAGATATTGAAACTCAAAAATTCTTACATATTATGTTTAATGTTTTGAGTATTTAAAAATTCTTTGGAGACATTGTACAAATTTAGCCGATCTGACGATAACTTATATGATTTCAAGAAGGAATAGAATGTAAAACTTGACATTAAACTGAGTAATACAATTTTAGAACAAGTCGAAAGTTTTTGTTACCTGGGAAGTACCACCACCTGTAAAAATAGATATGGGACAGAGATTAAGAAAAGAATAGGTCTAGCAAAGCAGGCGTTTCAGAACAAAAGGACTTTACTTACAAATAATCTCTTAAGTATGGAGGTAATGGAAAGGTTTGCAAAAACATTTGTATGGAGTGTCTTAACTTGTGGGTGCCAGGCGTGGACCCACGGTAAAATAGAAAGGAGGACGCTGAAAGCAATGGAAATGTTAGCCTGAAGGAGAACGACGAGGGCGTGTTGGATAGATGAGAAAAGTAACGATCACGTCCTCGCAGAACTGAACGCAGAGAGATAACTTTTAAAAATGATTAGAAGAAATAGAACAACATAGATCGGCACTTGCTAAGACACACGTAATTCTTAAGTAACATTTGTAGAGGAAAGGTGTTGGTAGAAAAACCAATAGGACGACTAAGAGCGGCATTCTTTAAAGACATGGAAAAGGAGATGAACTTGCTATCGTACTGCGACTTAAAGAGGAAATTATGGGGGGAGAGACGTATCTAACTCAACAACGGATGCCGTTTAGATGATAATGATGATGATATGATTTCAATATAACGGTAGTAACCAGGGGCGGATTAACCATTAGGGTGACTAGCCTGTGGCGCATTACGTTGTGGCGGTGATTAGGGTGAGGGCGCAAAACTTTAGCTAAAAATAATACAATTTTACAGCTAAATGTAAAATTTGTATTAAATTACAAGGATAAAAATTTTGAGTTCATTTTGAACACAGGCGCCTGTTTGGGAGAAAGTATGGTAAAACTGTACATAAATAATAAAAGTGCTTTCCAATCTGTTTTCTCCGGTTATGCGTCATCGGCGGCCAGCGCTCATAGAGTTAGTGGTTCTATCGCCGGCGCCAGATAAACTGACCAGTGTGGCCCTCTTGTTCATAGAAAGTGACTTTGGTGATTAAAACGTTTGCTCAATCTAAAGCGAGTAAAAAGAATCTAGCTTGAACTTTATATGAGTCTTAAAAAACCCACAAGATATTTAACCGATTGCCTTCTTTGTGTAAATGGTGTTAAATGAACCGTTAATAAAACTGTTATAATTGTATAACTACTTAGTTAATTTTTTCCGTATAAAAGCCATGCAAACTACAAATGGTTGAAGATGTAACTCTAAAACAATCTCTGAAAAATAGCCTCAGTTTTCAATTCTGGAGACTATTTCCAAAAACAGTAAGATATTTGAAATATTCCTAACTAAGAAATATATTGTAGGGTGTTTAAAGCTTCATTCAGCCCCTTGGAAATAAACGTAAGAGTAGCCTATGGGAGGTGAGAGGAGCGCTAAAACATAATTAGCCTAGGGCCCCAAGATACCTTAATCCGGCCCTGGTAGTAACAGTCTTTTATAGAGAGTTTTAGTATACATAGGTTTCAATGTACAGGCGCAAGTGTAAACAAACACGAATTTAGCATGCTTCAGTCCGCTAGAATGTTGTATGTGCGATTACTCTGTCTGAGGTTCGTTTAAACCGCTTGTAAATTAAGAAGCTTACAATTAAAAAAATTAACGATACAAAATTATTATTGATAAAGTAAATTATTACTGCCATTAGGATACTAAACGCTCATATGTTTATATTATAACAACATTACGACTGACAAGAACATCGGCAAACTCAGTCGACATATATGTGTAATGTATGTCATACTGTGCATCGTAACTTGATGTTCTAAAAGTTTTATCAATCTCAGAATTTTTGAAATGTACATAAAATCATAATCATTAAATAAAATAAATTTGATACGTGTACCACAATAAATGTATTTTAAATACATATTTTGTATATTAAAATTTTATTTCGTAAAGAGTATTGTATTAGCCAACTCTATTCAACTTTTAAAGACAATAACGTATAACATCACTTCTAAAGATGCCTACCATATATTTCTATCTAAAATTTAACAATTGAAACGTAGTACCTGTTGATAACAATTCCTGGAAAACAGAAACGACAATGAGGTGTTCAATTTGTTAGTCGTACGTGTTTAGAATTATAGTAGATGTGTGCGAGTAATAACCTTGCTTCTGTAATGTTCTCCGTGTCGTGAAGAGTTCATTGAATTCCCTGTAGAGCAGTAACAGTAACGTTTAGGTAAAAGTAATACTAAAGAATAATAAACTTGACGTTTCATAGAAAGTGCAGTATAAAACATCGTATGTAAATATAAGATACCTGTATATTACATTAAACACAACAGATTAAATCCTAAATTTGTAGTGACCGTCAATCAATGAATTTTTCAGCGAAGGGTTAGTGAGGATCGGTCAAAAATATAACACAAATGTGACACAGTTGTGTGTTTCGCGTCAGCAATAGTTGTCCTGATGCTGACAATAAACATTGTCGAAATGTCGATACAAATAAGTTAAAATTTGTGTTATATTTTTGACCGATCCTCACTAACTTTTCACTGAAAAAAAAAACAATTAACAGTAATATGTTACAATAGTCTGATAAGCTATTTTATAATAAGAAAATAAGACTTTATTTGGTACAATAAAAAATACGCAAATAGTGCTTAATAGCATATTTTACTATGACTGACTTTCCACGAAAGTAGACAAAATATTGAAACAATATTTACACTGACTCATCAATAAATTAGGAACAATATGCAGGAGGTTTTCTTAGCATTATATGTGGTAATATTTTATGTAACGGAAAAAAATCATTTTCATGAATGCTCATTGCTACGACAATTGCGTAACACTCTCGAAAATTCTAAGCGTTATTCTACACGTTTCTCGACTAGCCCAGCGTGTGACGTGTACATATGTCAAGGTCGGGAACAAACGTAGCCTCCAGACTCTTCGAGCACTTGTTACTACGTACAGTATGCTGCCCAAAAAGAATGGAAAATTATTCTTGAAAATATGCGAGGTATAGTTATAAGCGTTCACGGCCAACTTAACTCAGTTGCTCCTGGCGATTTTGTAGAGTGCGTGTCAAGTGATTGTTGCGTATTTATGGAAAGTGATTATTGTATTAATTAATGAGGTGAAATTATTATTGCGTGTTGGCACTTTTAACGAGAAGCATTGTATGAGAGTACCTTTGTTTATTTCAAATTGTTATTTGCCACTAATTAAAGCTAGTAATTAGTGACACCGTTCCTCACCAATGTAATAATAATATCACTTCCTATACAATTTTAGATATAAGTAACTTCACGTAAAATACGGGTTTTTGTAGGTTTTAAAAGTTGGCTGTACTTGTCATGATATACGGGGTTTATGTGAGTAATGATGACTATCAACAGTAATTTTTACGTTGGATTATTACCTATTATTAAGATAATAAATAAATCGCCTTTGTTTAGTTTAATGTTTAGCGAAAGTAATTATGCCGACAGTGTAGATGGGGAGTTACTATGCTACTAATATTAAAGGCTTAACAGACCCTGATGAATATTAAGATTTTAATAGGAATTTTTCGTATCTTGCGTATTACTAAAATTTTTCACAACGCTATATTAAATGAAATCAACTTGTAATGTGGTAGTGTATATATAAGTTTTAATATATACAGATTAGTAAATACGAAACTGTTATAAGTTGGTGAATTTGTAATATAATTTAATTTAGATTATAAAATTTAAAATTTATAAGTATTTCCCCACATATTCATTCACACATAGCGTGAATGTTTGTCTCATTTCAATATACATAATATCGATTACTCAATAGCGGTTGCTACTTGTTATTCTAATGACATTATTGCAAAAATGTATATCCAGCAACCCAGCTACGGTTTTGTGTTATCAGGTGGCATTCAACCGGAATGAGTCATTATTAATTAACGGATAATCCTTTCAGCTGCTGTATTCAAAGTACTTTTAGTTCAGATGCTAAAACCTCATCAATGCGTGTGACATGTTATAACCTTCAGATAATAGCCCGTTATTATGTTACAGAGATTTTAGTCTACAGTTAAAACAGCTGAAAGTGACAACGTTAAATGGAATTACAGCAGCGTTATCGCAGGTACTGCTTGTTTTAATGGTATTACGTTATGACTGGTTTAGTGGTATAAGCAAATACACTAGTAAAATATAATTATCACACCCAAGTGTTGGCTTAGTCTCTATTTCATTTAATTCTAAGGAAACGAAAGCAAGCAACTAACGTTTGGTTATTAAGATCTACATTTAGTGTCCTTAGCAGAAGAAACACGTATTGAAACCTGGATTTCTCAAGTAATTTGACATCATGTAACGACGTGCAATAATATTTCTTTTCTCTTGTTCTAACGTAAATTCCTTTGATATTTAACATACAGAGTTTTTAAAATCACTAAATTATATTATGTCGTAATGCAGATTAATAATATGTCTCATCTACACACACACACACACACACACACACACACACACACACACACACACACACACACACACACACACACACACACACACACACACACACACACACACACACACACACACACACACACACACACACACACACATTACATACAATCGCAATTTTACATTCGCGTCTCCATGTACATATGTTCTTGACGTTTGTCAATCAGTATTTTATATTTTTACAGTAGTTTTTTTTTACAGCTAAAGTTAATTTACTACACGTAAAAATATTGATCCATATTAAGTGTTCTCTCTGTCACGTATCTTAACGTTTGTTACTACCGATGTTATTTTTCTGTTTCACATCAGCTTTTATAACTTAACGGAAATAGCTTTAATAATTTACAAAATAACACTTGAGATAACGTAATATAATTGTTTACTTGTTAGAGATATAAAATGTATCCGATCTTTTAAGGTAACACTAGCATCTCATACAAACATTCGTGATCAGAAAATTTGTCGTAAGCAATAAGTGACAATGACAGTGAACATCAAACATAACAGCATAGACAAAATGTTTAAAATAAAGGGCGTATTTTATTCAGACATTTCCATTTTTAATTGTAGAGCACCTAGCCGTTATGTTTAGGATAAAGCATTGTATTGTTTTAACAATTAAAGTTTACCGGTCAACGTAAAAACGTGGTTTGGTTAAGTAATGAAAAGTAACACTGAACATGTTGAAAGAGAAACAACTTGTAAAATGTTTATTAAAACTTAAATCTTAGTTTAAAAATTATTGTTAAATTTATTGGTTTATACAAAAAAACGCCCTTCTAAATATTGTAACGGTACATAACCCGGTCCCAATAAAGTAAATCATGAGAATAAAAGTCAGAAATGGGTAAAACTAAAGCTCGCTCAAAATTTAATTATATCACTCAACATAATAAACAACTCGAGTGGTATATAGTGCGAAGTGAGTTCTAGTGTACCCATTCAGGTGAAAAACCAAAGTGAAATTAATGTATTACTAAACTGTGCTGTATGTTTTGGATAGGATAAAACTATGGAAGTAGTATGTAATAATACTAATTGATTTTTGTGATTTTATTTATTTATTGTAATTTATATTGTATGAACCACAATTTGTTATACCCAAGTTAATATTATATTGTTTCAAATAATGATGTTAGATTGTAAGAAAACCCAGGGTTAATTTTAAAAGACATAAAAATTTTAACTACCAAAGATAATATAAAATTAAAATAATCCTATGAAGGAAATGACAACAGGAAGTAGTACCGGGTATGAACACTATTCGAGACTAAATAAATAATATATAAATTTATTTAATGATAATAAAATGATAAAATATTTATATACAATGTCATAAAAAAATTAACCAAAACATATTATGTGAATTAAATTAGTAAATAAACCGGAATGGAAGGGAATTATTTTTCCATAAATAAAATATAAATTTATAATAATCACAAACTGCCTACATAATAAAAATACTATGTGTTACTAAGAGTGATGAAAAATAACAAGTATTGTTAATAAGATATAAAAAATTTTGAACTAAACCGGAGAGTTGAAGAAACGATGCGACAAAAATTATAAAAAAATAACCTTTTTTGGACGTTGGAGGAGGCGAAATTCACGCAAGAGTAATACACAAAGTGAATACTAACTAAGTATACCTGAGGAATCCAAATTAAATGGTGTTACACATTAAAAACCAGTGGATGAAACCATTCTGAGGATCCAATATAGTTCGGCCTACTTCTAGTAGACAATCAGAAAATACTCTAAACGAAAAGGAAATAATAACGCAAGACGTACCTCATCACAGAATAAAACTTCAATCCAGTAAGGACAACACGGAGCGAGGTAATATAAACATTTTTCGTAATAAGTACAGAAGAAAACTCGTTTTTTAACAGTGAAATAGAACAAAAATATTCATTTTATCATATGTTTCTTTCAAAAGTAAACACATACATGCTGCTCTCTTACGGCAATTCCGGAAACTACGTAATATTTGAAAAAATAAACAAAATTATTTATTAAATTTTGATATTTGTAAAGCGTAGCAATTAGCCATTTCTGACACTCTCATAACACAAAGAATTCACCCTGAACCCTGGGGAATTACTAAGAATTATGTAATCACTGATGTATTTTATTATAGCGTAATATTGGTTAAATAACAACATATATGTTTTGTTCCTTAGACAGATCTATGTTTACTCGGTAAAGTCGAGATGATGTTTTTTTTTAAAGATTAATTGTGATACCTATATTTTGGTGGCTGGAGACAAAAGTCAATAATCAATAAAGCAATATTATTGAAAATTTATATTGAATTATAACGCGTTATAATTTATTGTAGTGGGTAGTTAATGAAAATTTCAGCACAACATACAGAAAAAATCGTCACAACAGAGGGGCAATAATGATACTTACTCTCTCTTCTGTATAAGGCTGAACAAATTACCTCCTTGACCCCAAATCACACACTCTCGATTTCTTTTAGATTGAGTAAAACAAGGTAAACAAAATCCTTTATTTATACCGTTTAAAACGTCAGTTAGTATAATTCAAAAGTGACGCATACTACTTGAGGTGTATAATAAAACTCTACTATATCTCACACACAAAAACAGTAGAACGTTACAATATCCTGAAATATATTAATGTCTATTGTACGTCTATCAGAGGCAATATTATTTATTTTTGTTACTAAGCCAAATAACTCAAACACATTGAAAACTTACTCAGAAACAACAATATGGAAAAAGAACCTAACTATTATAACTACCAGTAAGGAAATATTCGAATTATTTCATAAACGTAAATTGCGACATAGAATTTCAAAAAATTAAAATACTCTCAACACATTTGCATATTAGAAAGTAGATCTTGTTGATGAAAAATATTATGAACGCACAAACTGATCAATTGTAAGTTAGTAAACGTAATCATGTAGCATTTTGAATGTAGTAACAAGGTTTTCAACTAATTAACGGATAACAAAAGAAAGCTGAGTAAAGTGCCATCTATATTCTAATATAGATGCTTTCACTATAGTACCATGTATAAATTGTTAACTACTATCTTCCTCAGTATGTTTTCAGATAGTTGACAGTCAAATAACGAGAAGTAATTAGTACTTTATGTGTAAATACCATTATATATTTCAGGGAAATGTTTCGAAACCTCTTACGTATATTAAGTACAAACGTTCCCAATTCCGTTTTTTATACTGTCCTTATATTTATTTGGATTTTTGTTTGCTCTTACCTTCCTCATATCAAATCGGTTTGCCAGTATTTACTTTTGCTGAGTACGAGGAGCTTTATTGGCTTCGAGGAGTGTGTTTAGCTATCTTTACCAAAGTAAATATTGCCTTCTAACCCACGCTTTGAACGTCCTGGTTGGTCTACAACAAAATTGTTTTAGCAGTACAACACAAAATATTTACAGTATATTCGTCGTTAATGAATAGTATCAACAACACAGAACATATTACATTTTGTACTATATGTTAACAATTTTATCTTTTTTAACTAATTCTAGCTATACCTTTAGAAAGGTAAATTCATTTATCATAATAGAATATAACAGGCGGTCTACCATTAAAGGAAAATGACGTTTAATATAAACATTTAAGTGTTGCCGGAAATAAGTCGATGTAGACGACAGCATCTCCATTGTGTAAAATGAACATTCATCTAAACAAATGAGATCATTATTTAAATGTCTATAACCTTCAAAATTTGTAATGAAAGAAATATTTGTTAGAAGAAATTGTAAAACAGAAATACAGAAATAAAACAGCAATGTAACAGAAATACTTTTTGACAAACAAGTATAAAAGCGATTAATCTTGAAAATAAGTAATTAAACATCCAACTAGATTCACATTTAAAGGATCAATTGCTATTGTCCTTTTCCAATTTGTCTCTAGCCTCTTCCTCACCCTCTTCGTCTCTATGCACCTACCATCCCACTCTTACTCTCTCACCATATTCTTTTCTGTCATCTCCTCCCTCTCTCTCTCTGTTTGTCTTTACTTCTTTTGTCCCTAAATCGTACTTACACTATGAACAACCGCCTGGCAAAGATATTAATAATAATCTCTTTTTTATTTTTAATATAATTATTGAATTTAATTTATTCAGTTTTATTTTACTATTCACCTTTTAAATATTTGATTCTAAAATTGAAAATTTAAGAGTTTTCGAATGGTTTTAGTAGTAATTTACAAAGTTGCCTGAAACCGGCTTTACTTGCTTTGGGCTAACGTGGGAGGTTGATCTTGACTTGTAGAAAGTTGTTTGATTAGTTCTTGACAACTGGAATCGCTTTGTCTCAGTTTAGTACTAGATTTTGTAAGGAATGTATGCGTTTGAAAGTCAATTAGTTACTTTTAGCACGTAGGCTTTCACGGCCGGTGTCACTATAAATACTTAAAACTTCCGGGCTGAAAGGCCGTGGTCGAATGCTTGATCTTGTGTAGCTAGACGTTATCAAACATTCGACCACGGCCTTTCAGCCCGGAAGTTTTAAGTATTTATAGTCAATTAGTTACTGTTTGAGTTTATAAAAAATAGACATTCCTTTCAGCAAAAGGGTAAAGTTGTTATTTTAAGTGATCATACGTGTATGACTGTGAGAGACATTGCTGCAACAGTTGTGTAGAAAAATCTAATGTTTCAAGAACAATTAATAAACACCCTTGATTTAGGGACACTTTCTCCAAACAGAAAAGGCAATTGTAGAAGAAAACGCAAATCAACTCCTAGAACTGGTAAAATTCCACTTCGGAATAGTAAAATTCAACCTTCAGAAGAAAAGTCAAGTTATTCAAACTGATTTACTGGCTACTGATGTCAGCATTGATTATTCAACCGTATGGCGCCGGCTTATTGAAGCATGAAAACCAATTTTAAAAACAATGACTGACGCCTGAAAAAAACTTTAGTTTGGGCTAGAAAATATGAATCTTGGAGTAGTGATGACTGGAAGAAGGTAATATTTAGTGACTAAACACACTGTTTAGTCCAAGGGTACAGAGCAGTAGTTGTCAGAAAAAGCACTGATGAACCAGTAAGAGCCGGTCATCTTCAGCAGACCGTTAAATATCTTCCAAAAAATTATCTTTTGGGGTTATTTCACGTCTAGTGGTCCTGGAAGCTTGGTATCAGTGGAAAGAATGATGAACTCTTTCAAATACTTGAAAATTATATAAAGAAAAATTGTTCCCTTCATACGAACGTTCGCTGACGGCCGTAAGATTTTACAACATGATCGTACGTCATGCCATAATTCAAAGTGAATTAAAAATTTTACAAAACATTTATTATTCTGGATTGCCCCGGAAATTTTTCAGATTTAAACCCAATTGAAAATTCGTGGAGTGTAGTGAATAGATGCCTTGCTAAGATGTTGCACGTTCAACAAAAGTGCGGTTCATTGAAAACATTATAAATTTGTGGTATCACTACGAAGAGCTGATAAATATATGTTGCAATTTAATTCAGTCAATGCCAAATAAAATAAAACACGTTAAAAAAGCTAGAGGGTGACATATTTTGTACTAGATTTTAGTTATTGAATGTAAGTAAAATTATTTCAATAAAAACATTTACTTTAAAATATTCTACTGTAGTCCCAATTACTTTGCGCTCTACTGTAGTAATATGGAAGTTAGACTGCTACGACGGTTACACCAGATTGTTGTAGATACAGTGGAAACAGAATAACGGAGACCAATGAAATCTCTGAATAACAAATTTGGTTAATCTTAAATAACACTTGATAGTCAACAAGGGACTATTATACAATAGTTCAAGTTTATATTGTTCAATACACAAAATAAATAAACCTCAACCACTACAGTTTCTACTAATTAACATAACAGTCACTTTCCACTAATCCGCAAAAATCACTTGATTGTCACTGAATAAATCGTCAGCCCTAACTGAACTGATTAGCCGGCCGGTGACGCTTCTATATATATCCCGTAGAGGTTCCAGATATATTTACTACTTTCCGGCCAACGAATCGAGAAGCGTTGGAAAAGCGCTCGGAATATGCTCGTAGCTAGGTCAGTGCACGACCTTGTAAAGCTTTTAAGTGTCGTCTGGAACAGTCTCAAATGATGCCGCGTTAACTGTCACACAATCGTCTTTATGTTGGAGTTTGCTATATATTTACTAAAATATTTAACTTTATTATATATTATATATTAAATATTATGAGGGCAAGTAAATTCATAGTTCAGGCTTAATATAACTTTGAAGTGTGTGTGTTATAACTGTCTAGTTTGGCTTTAAAATTAAGCTGGTAATATGTAATTTTTGATCAACTTAAAAAGTACAATGAATGTAAATTTATAAATATTGAATGAATAAAAACTGGAGACTATATTATAAGTATACGATTGTTTATATTTGTATCTACAAATTATTATCTAAAATTAATTGCGCTAAATATAAGCAAATATTTTCTGATAGATAAAATGTTGCAATTACTTTATTATTATTTTTCTTGATAACTACAAAATGTTTTTTGTAATATTGAGAAACAAAAATTAAATAATACTATTTAAAGCAATACTAGTAAATGTTATTCAGAGACATACTAGAACATACGGAATAGAGAAAATTATGTAGGAAAACATACATTAATATATGAAAATCGTTTATATATATTCCTGTTACATAAAAGCTACTAAACGTTACATTGACGAAACATCAATTTTCAATGCATATTAGTGTGTAATTTATTTTAATATGGAATTACATTTATTTTTGTGTAATGGACGACCTGTATGAAATATTTTATTAAAAGATTTTTATTGTTACTATAGCACATTAAACACGGTTTGTGTTACTTTCTGAGTTACTGTTACTACAGCTTGAATCCTTTTAAAATCAAAAATGTATATATCCTTAATTTGTCACTGATATTTATTTTACTTCTAAACATATATTTTATTTCTCTGTTTTATGGTATCTCATTTCATTATGTGCAGCTCAAAAAAAAGTAACAATAAAGGAGAAAGTTTTACAGTGTAAGTACAAAATATAGTCATTGATTTTTCGCGTTTATGTTAAATTATTATTTCATAATATTCATATTAAAATACGCTAAATTTGAACATTGTTTCGTGTTAGAATAACGTGTTACAACGTGTTAGAACTATGTGAATTATGTCACTGTGGGTAAACATATCACCGAAGATTCAGTTAAATAATAATAAATATGTTGCCTACCGTAGTAGAGTATCGAAAAAAGCGTATTCAATTTAAGACAAAAGAAATATTCTCAGATCTGTTTTGTTGATAATCTGGAACGCGCTTTCATTTGTTTCAGTTTCAGATGCCACCATTAATCACACGCAGTTGTGCGTGTGCAATTGTTCCAAACGTGTAACGTTAGCCTTGAAATTCACACTAGTGGTTGTGTATGATTTTGACTATGATATATCGTTTACTCATCGTATTTAGAAAGTAGTCAGTCATTCATCAGATCTCTGAGTTTTTTTACAAATGATTTGTTTCTGCTACTACGTTATTATTATATTTATCGCTGTACTACTGTGTCTTCTAATGAAGGAATAATGACAAGGCGTTATTTTAGATAACATATAACGAAAACACCTATTTTTAAAAATTTTGGATTCAAATAAATTACAATGTTAAAATATTTATAACTCAATAGTTAAGGAAAGTATGTAAATACCAACTTGCTACCTGTTAATAACTCAGACTTGGAACTAAAATATGTTAATACCTCAGGCAAAAAATGTAGAAATAAAAGCTTTTAGATAAAGGAAGCTTAGTCAAAGTGTGTTAAACAGCCTTTTTTTTACTTTCCGAGACGAAATTGAGTTTTTTACTGGTGTACGTCAGGTGACTGTCAAAAATACGTATTGAAGTTGTGAAACATTTAGGAATAATGTTTTGTCTAATGCATTAATGTACAGGGAACATTCGGTACTCAGTTTTGATAATACGTACAGGAAGCGCATTTACACTTACATACTAAGAGTTATTGTATTTACATGCTTCGAATGTGGTTCATACTTCAGCAAAAATATTTATTAGGAGACACATAAATGAATTTACACGAGTGCTTTCTAATTCAAATGAACCTATTGTGTGTTTGTTGATTTATTTATTTACAATTTAAACAAATTTTGTTTTGTATCGTAAGATTTACTGTAACGTTGCTATTATTCAATTTATAAAACGTGTTATTATATTTGTAGCTTTTTTGTATTCTAGATGTAATGCTATGTTGTTCTGCATAATAACTATGCTGTGTAATATATAAGTAAAGAGTGTGTTTTTAATGTATTCGTATTGATATAAGTTATAAAGTCTACATCTATTTTAAAAAGTACGATACTATTGTTCCTTATTTGAGTAACTTAAATTCTTAAATTTATTCATTCATTTATATGTACGTATATGTATTTACACATATATATATTTTATTTATGTAAATAACTTTACTGTTTCTACTAAAATGTTGAGAATAGCATTGATTACAACGTTCCCTTATTATTATTA
Source organism: Magicicada septendecula (assembly GCA_034769895.1). NCBI lineage: Eukaryota > Metazoa > Arthropoda > Insecta > Hemiptera > Cicadidae > Magicicada > Magicicada septendecula. The sequence continues at coordinate 408,557,673 of CM068373.1, forward strand.
TTATTTATCCTATTATTATTATTATTATTATTATGACTAGGTACCTTGAAGTTAAGAATAAATTATGTTTATTCGACTTATTGTATTTTATTTCCTTATATTTGCACGAATTTTTACCAACTAAAATTGTCTAAAATCTGAATATAGACCGTGCTGCCTTTTCCGCCTTCAAGGATCCTCCAACCATCTCTTCCTGGGGCTACCCACACACCTGTATCCTATACGTTTATATTTTCAGACTTGTTTGAACAGTGTTGTTTCTAACATTCTTTGTAACTGTTCTAATTGCATGCAGTTTTAAAATACAAGTAAGTTGTCAGGAACCAACAGCACATTCAAACATCTGTCTCGTGATCTTAATACTAGGTTTCACTAGATGGTTGCATTTCTTTATTAGATCGTTAAGGAATGTTAAGAAGAGGAGGCGATATACTGCACTCCTTGATTGACAGATATTTACTGAGCTGTCAATTATTTTAACAGTTATTGTTGTTTGCTCACATTGGCTTTATATACTAATTATAAGAGGTTGGGTGTATCCTCCTTCTTCAAATACTTGCCACGGTAAAGTTCTGTCTACTCTATCGAAGACCTTCTCAAAGTCAACGAAAGCTACATTCGTTTCTTTATTGAACTTACAATTGCTTTATCATAATTGTTATTATTAAAAAGACTTTAAACAATTAATAATTAAAACAGTTCTCTTCAAATGCAAAGAAAAGTTATTTTCTAACCCACCTATTACATCACATCATACACAGGTAAGTGATCGGGTATGCTAATTACATTGGCATTTCTTAATACGTTGCCTATGTACTCAAATGGAAATCCTTGATCCCAGGTAATCATTCCATGAAAATCTAAGAAATATACACTTAAAGAACAATAACTAAAGTTACTAATGTCTTCTGATTCAAGTAGTTAATTAATTTTTAAATTATGTACAAAACGTATTGCAATAGAATTTTTCCTACAATTTACTTTCATAAAATCATATATCAAATGTGCTTTTAGCAACTTTAATCCTAAATAAATCTCGAATAAAATAATCAGTAAGAGAGTTTACGCTTTGGTGAATGAAATAATTATAGCGAATACTAAATACTTTTGATTCCGAAAGTAGCTCACGACTTTACAACTTCAATAATTGCACTGCGGAACAAAATATAACGCATGTAACAAAAGACATTGCTGACAATGTTTTCGGTAAGAGGGCATAACCTAACTATTTAATTATCATCATCGTCACCACTCCAAGGACTAGGCCTTAGACCTGTTCCGAAACCCATCTCGTCCTCGGTCTACCGACATCTCTCTTCCCAATAGGGTGATAACCGAAGTCAGCCACAGGTAGACGGATATCAGGCATGCGATTCAAGTGTTCACATTATCTCCTTCTGTGGTCTTCAATCTTCTGGTACAATGATACAATGTTTAAATCGCGTCTAATATCCTCGCTCCTTTTCTGATCCAAGAGAGAACAACCTTGCGTCCCTCTTAGAAATTTAATTTCGGTTGCCTGAATCCTCTGCACTTCCCTTTTACTAAGAGTCCATGTGTCACTAGCATACTGGAATGTGGAGACAGCTGCAGTTTTATAAAATTTCATTCGTGTATCCTTCCGTGTTTTATTTTTCAGGTACCTATGAATCGTTCCACAGATAGGGTCTATTTAATTATATGGGAGCAAAGCCTGAATGATCAGTGGGCTTAGTAGTAAAGGCTACTCCCACGAATTAAATGGTATTAGAAATATCAGAATTTCAATATAATTACTAAAAAATTATGGAATAGTTCTGTTGATTATAATTTTATCGTATTGGTGTCACTGTTATTGAAAGTCGTACTGCAAATAAGAGTCGGCATAAAGGACGAAGCGCTTAGTTTTCTAATAATTGTGATCTATTTATTTATTTTTAATAATTTATTGTTAGTATGTCTGTTTTTACAAAAATTGTATTATTATCTCCTGTCTTCATTTTTACTGGTATCTAAAATGTTTAATTTTGTAATTATTAGAAGAAAAAACAATTTATAAGTAGACTATTAAATAAACTTAAATTTGTGATATCGTTTTTAATCAGATTTTGCGTTTTTGAAGTAATAACGTACAAAATAACGAAGAAAGTTCCATGTCTAACAAAGATTATACAACAGACAATTGTGAATAGGAAAGCGTTTCCTCAAATTAAGAAAATTGTCAATACATGTGAAAATTTTCTTTGATTCAAGCAAGTTAATTAGCACAAGATTCTTTTCGTCTCATATTTTTATTTAAAACCAAGTAATTTTTCTTTGTTGCAGAAAATTTTGTTAAGCTTTCTTAAAATATCTGCTCGCAAATCGTTACAAAAAGTAAAGAACTCTTTGTAAAGTTTAAAAATATTATCTTGTAAAATGTTTAATATAAGTATTAACTTTATGTTTATTTGTATGATGTATAGTGAAGTAGACATTTACTATTTTTATTTGTACTTTTAAATTATTTAATGTTTTTAATCATTTTATGTATTATGACTTCTATATGAAACTTATAAACTACTAGTACTACCATTATCAAACGTAACGATAACATGTTATTGTTGTATTGTTTTTTACTTCCATATTCCTTAAGGAATGGAAGTATGGTGATGGCAAAAAAAATCGTGTTCGAGATTATTGCAGATTCTGATTCTACTACACTCAAAACATGAAAAAAAGTCGTTTTCCGAAAAGTGTCTGTGTGTCTGTCTGTCTGTCTGTCTGTGTGTCTGTGTGTCTGTGTGTCTGTCTGTCTGTAGATTTTTTTTCTATGGCAAACGATAACTGCCGCAAATTCAAACAGAATCAAATAATTTTTTGCATACAGCCCGGTTTTGCAGAGTTCTCGCGACCTATTGTTTTTGGTGAAGATCGGTTGAGGGAAAGGGGTAGTTTACCTGCAACGGTTTTTTTTTAGCAAGGGAAATTTTGTTTGTTTGGCAAACGATAACAGCCGCAAATTCAAACAGAATCAAATAAAGTTTCGCATACAGCCCTGAATTGTAGAGTTCTCAAGACCTATTGTTTTTGGTGAAGATCGGTTAAGGGAAAGGGATAGTTTACCAGTAACGTTTTATGTTTTAACAAGGGTATTTCCTATGGCAAACGATAACAGCCGCAAATTCAAACAGAATGAAAAGATTATTTGCATACAGCCCTAAATTGTAGAGTTCTCAATACCTTTTGTTTTTGGTGAAGATCGGTTAAGGGAAAGGGGTAGTTTACCAACAACGTTTTTTTAACAAGGGTATTTTCTATGGCAAACGATAACAGCCGCAAATTCAAACAGAATCAAATAATTTTCTGCATACAGCCCTGATTTGTAGAGTACTCAAGACCTATTGTTTTTGGTGAAGATCGGTTGAGGGGAAGGGGTAGTTTACCAGCAACGTTTTTTATCATGCGTATTTTCTATGGCAAACGACAACTGCCGCAAATTCAAACAGAATCAAATAATTTTTTGCATACAGCCCTGATTTGTAGAGTACTCGCGACCTATTGTTTTTGGTGAAGATCGGTTGAGGGGAAGGGGTAGTTTACCTGCAACGGTTTTTTTTATCAAGGGAAATTTTTTTTTTTTTTGGCAAACGATAACAGCCGCAAATTCAAACAGAATCAAATAATGTTTCGCATACAGCCCTGAATTGTAGATTTCTCAAGACCTATTGTTTTTGGTGAAGATCGGTTGAGGGAAAGGGGTAGTTTACCAGCAACATTTTTTTAACAAGGGTATTTTATATGGCAAACGATAACAGCCGCAAATTCAAACAGAATCAAATAATGTTTTGCATGCAGTCCTGATTTGTAGAGTACTCAAGACCTATTGTTTTTGGTGAAGATCGGTTAAGGGGAAGGGGTAGTTTACCTGCAACCTTTTACGTTTTATTTTCTATGGCAAACGATAACAGCCGCAAATTCAAACAGAATCAAATAATGTTTTGCATACAGCCCTGATTTGTAGAGTACTCAAGACCTATTGTTTTTGGTGAAGATCGGTTAAGGGGAAGGGGTAGTTTACCTGCAACGTTTTTTTATCAAGCGTATTTTCTATGGCAAACGATAACAGCCGCAAATTCAAACAGAATCAAATAATTTTTTGCATACGTCCCTGAATTGTAGAGGTCTCAATGACTTTCGATTTTGGTGAAGATCGGTTAAGGGGAAGGGGTAGTTTACCTGCAACCTTTTACGTTTTAACAAGAGTAAAGTACTTGAAAATTTATTTAAACTTTTTGAAACAATGGTAATTGTTAAAAATAAAATAATTTTGTTGCCAGGCAATAAAATTATAATTTTTTCATTTTAATGTAATATAATATTTTTCATTTAATACAGCAATAAAAAGGCAGGTAAGACAAAGCCTGGCTGTTTGGCTGAAAATGATTTTAAATATAAATCTTAGAATATGGAAGTCATGTATGGTTCTCCATACCGATATTTACTTCCATATTCCTTAAGGAATGGAAGTATGGTGATGGCAAAAAAAATCGTGTTCGAGATTATTGCAGATTCTGATTCTACTACACTCAAAACATGAAAAAAAGTCGTTTTCCGAAAAGTGTCTGTGTGTCTGTCTGTCTGTCTGTCTGTCTGTGTGTCTATCTGTCTGTCTGTCTGTAGATTTTTTTTCTATGGCAAACGATAACTGCCGCAAATTCAAACAGAATCAAATAATTTTTTGCATGCAGCCCTGATTTGCAGAGTACTCGCGACCTGTTGTTTTTGGTGAAGATCGGTTAAGGGAAAGGGTTAGTTTACCAGCAACGGTTTTTTTTTAGCAAGGGTAATTTTGTTTGTTTGGCAAACGATAACAGCCGCAAATTCAAACAGAATCAAATAATGTTTCGCATACAGCCCTGAATTGTAGAGTTCTCAAGATCTGCTGATTTTGGTGAAGATCGGTTAAGGGAAAGGGGTAGTTTACCTGTAACGTTTTATGTTTTAACAAGGGTATTTCCTATGACAAACGATAACAGCCGCAAATTCAAACAGAATCAAAAGATTATTTGCATACAGCCCTAAATTGTAGAGTTCTCAAGACCTATTGTTTTTGGTGAAGTTCGGTTGAGGGAAAGGGGTAGTTTACCAGCAACGTTTTTTTAACAAGGGTATTTTCTATGGCAAACGATAACAGCCGCAAATTCAAACAGAATCAAATAATGTTTTGCATACAGCCCTGATTTGTAGAGTACTCAAGACCTATTGTTTTTGGTGAAGATCGGTTAAGGGAAAGGGGTAGTTTACCTGTAACGTTTTATGTTTTAACAAGGGTATTTCCTATGGCAAACGATAACAGCCGCAAATTCAAACAGAATCAAAAGATTATTTGTATACAGCCCTAAATTGTAGAGATCTCAAGACCTTTTGTTTTTGGTGAAGATCGGTTGAGGGAAAGGGGTAGTTTACCTGCAACGTTTTTTTAACAAGGGTATTTTCTATGGCAAACGATAACAGCCGCAAATTCAAACAGAATCAAATAATGTTTTGCATACAGCCCTGATTTGTAGAGTACTCAAGACCTATTGTTTTTGGTGAAGATCGGTTAAGGGGAAGGGGTAGTTTACCTGCAACTTTTTTTATCAAGCGTATTTTTTATGGCAAACGATAACAGCCGCAAATTCAAACAGAATCAAATATTTTTTGCATACGTCCCTGAATTGTAGAGGTCTCAATGACTTTCGATTTTGGTGAAGATCGGTTAAGGGGAAGGGGTAGTTTACCTGCAACCTTTTACGTTTAACAAGAGTAAAGTACTTGAAAATTTATTTAACCTTTTTGAAACAATGGCAATTGTTAAAAATAAAATAATTTTGTTGCCAGGCAATAAAATTATAATTTTTTCATTTTAATGTAATATAATATTTTTCATTTAATACAGCAATAAAAAGGCAGGTAAGACACAGCCTGGCTGTTTGGCTGAAAATGATTTTAAATATAAATCTTAGAATATGGAAGTCATGTATGGTTCTCCATACCGATATTTTAATGGGCTGCCGTGACATTTTACTTCAATATTCCTTAAGGAAATGGAAGTATGGTGATGGCAAAAAAAATCGTGTTCGAGATTATTGCAGATTCTGATTGTACTACACTCAAAACATGAAAAAACGTCGTTTTCTGAAAAGTGTCTGTGTGTGTGTCTGTGTGTCTGTCTGTCTATGTGTAGATTTTTTTCTATGGCAAACTATAACAGCCGCAAATTCAAACAGAATCAAATAATTTTTTGGATACAGCCCTGATTTGTAGAGTACTCACGACCTATTGTTTTTGGTGAAGATCGGTTGAGGTTGAGGAAAAGGGGTAGTTTACCTGTAACGTTTTATGTTTTAACAAGGGTATTTCTTATGGCAAACGATAACAGCCGCAAATTCAAACAGAATCAAAAGATTATTTGCATACAGCCCTAAATTATAGAGTTCTCAAGACCTATTGTTTTTGGTGAAGATCGGTTAAGGGAAAGGGGTAGTTTACTAGGAACGTTTTTTTAATAAGGGTATTTTATATGGCAAACGATAACAGCCGCAAATTCAAACAGAATCAAATAATGTTTTGCATACAGCCCTGATTTGTAGAGTACTCAAGACCTATTGTTTTTGGTGAAGATCGGTTAAGGGGAAGGGTTAGTTTACCAGCAACGTTTTTTTATCAAGCGTATTTTCTATGGCAAACGATAACAGCCGCAAATTTAAAAGGAATCAAATAATTTTTTCCATACGTCCCTGAATTGTAGAGATCTCAAGGACTTTCGATTTTGGTGAAGATCGTTTAAGTGGAAGGGGTAGTTTACCTGCAACCTTTTACGTTTTAACTACAGTAAAGTAATTGAAAATTCATTTAAACTTTTTCAAACAATGGTAATTGTTAAAAATAAAATAATTTTGTTGCCAGGGAATAAAATTATAATTTTTTCATTTTAATGTAAATTATGTATGAGTTAATATCTTTATATATATAATTCTTCTGTACATGTGTATGTCACTGAACTCCTCCATGTATAAAATAATATATCGTTCGTGGCAGGTAAGCATATCTCAGTTATGTAATGTTTACGTTTCCATTTTATTATTATGCCTACAGCAATATAAAGGCAGGTAAGACACACACACACACACACACACACACACACACACTTCACGTTATTTCTGGCCTCTCTCATGTTTATTTTCTTACATTTGCACGCTTTTTAAATGGAAAGTGCCGAAACCCACACCAACATAACGCGTGCAAGCCGAAAAAATGGACATCAATTTGCTTCCTGTGTATCGCTGGGCAGTGTAACTAGGGAATGAACCCTCTGCAAGATGCTGAGGGTCCATGAGTGACTTCGGAGCGCTCCTTCTTTTTCGCGTGTTTGTTCTGTGAAACATACACTGTAGATTCGCAGCTTTACTCTAAGCAACGCTCAATAGGAAATGTTGAAAATTTTAGTCCACGGTGTATCCTCATTCACACTAAACCTGCTCTGATGTTTTAATTACGGACATCATAATATTAAAACTTTGGAAACTTGAGCACTACTTAATGGAGATCAATCATTAACTTATACAAGCCATTAATTTTATGCATATTTTATATATATATATGTGTACAACGTTATCGGCAACAAAGAAGTAGTTTTTGTTAAAATTCCTTCCCGGGATATTTGGCCGTAGTCCAATGTTTTCTACAAAACCAGACGTTTCGGCAATCCCATCGACTTCCATCATCAGTGAAAATCGAGTGCGATAACGTGAGGTGGTATACGTTAGTGACCACAGTACTGTGGTTAAGGCTGCAGCAGTAAGTAGAAAGAAGTAGTTTCAATGGTAATATTTCATTTCGAAAATGATTTTAAATATAAATCTTAGATTATGGAAGTCATGTATGGTTCTCCATACCGATATTTTAATCTGTAATGGAAAACAAAGTCAACACAAAAACTTCTCTGTTAGACATTAATTTTGTTCTGAACAAAATATAAATTACTGTCTACATAAGTGGGTTACAGGCGAAGAAAACTGTCAAACACGTAGCAGGAGACTAGTCGGCGGTTCTTCTTGTCACCATCACGTTAGATCCCCACCAATTTACAGAATCGTTTCCGGAACTACGTTGTTTTGTTTCTTTTCGATACCGCTGTTCTAGCATTGCTCCAACCTATTCCGTATAACAGCAAAAGTTAAAAATATTCTGATCATATTTACAATTTTGCCAGTCATAAGCACGGTTATCTACGCATACTTTCCTATGAAAATACTCGTGTTTCCGATACGTAATATCAAGATTAAAAACCATAAATTTTCGAAGCATTAGTATATTAATTAGTATTATTATTGACGTCTTCCACAACTTTTATTAAGTAGCTATTTTGTTCATCTATATGTATTTTTTATTTACTTTACTATCTTGCCATGTCGATAATTATATTTTTTTGTTATAAGAGTAATAATTTTAAAACATTAATTACTTTTAGTTTTAAATTCGTAAGTTTATGACATACGCAAATATGGGATATTAAATAAAAAGTAAATTGTAAGCTTCTTTATTTACAGGCATTCGAAAAGGTTTAATCTGAATTGTACTTTTCCAATCTTAATAGAGCTGACCATTAATGTAACTTACAGTTTATATTAATGTTTCTTGAGTTTAAAAAACAACTCTGTAGATGACGGATAAAGTTAAAACTTGTAATAGAGTACCTATGAATCCTAATACGTTAATCGTTTAGATTGCGTAGACTGATTGATGTTTAACTAACTTCAAATAATTTTGCCACTTCTTCAAACATATGAATGTGGTTTCATTTAATATTAACTATTTCAGTTCTGATTAGTCTCAAAATACTATTGCTTTTAGTATAAATTATAAAAATTGTTTTATTCAATTGCAACAATTGCAATACATTTACTTTTAGAGACAGTGTTTTATTGTAATTTGACGAATATTTTATGGGTATTAAAATAATATGTTTAATAAATGTACACAGAACTAAGAAACATGACATAAAATTCGAAATATTTTTAATGACATTTATAAATATAATAATTTTTTAACGATATCTAATATACCGTGATAGGGAAGGAAGGAAGTTTGTACCAAGATATATTATCTACTAGAAATAAGTATAGACTTATTTAAATTTTTGTAACACTATAAAATATATAAAATCTTTTATACATAATTTATATAAGATAATATAACCTCCGCTCCACAGTCCGTTAAGGACCAAGGCGTACCGCGCGGCTTTTGTGTTAGTGTGACGGTGTATGGCTAGTACTACGCACCACCAGCCGCTAGTTGCGGTATTCACGGCCAGGAGGCGGCGCTGTTATCTCAGCGCCTACTCAGTTTGCCTCACGACGCTGAGTGCACGCCGTATGAAGCCTCCACCGGGAATATAAGATAATGTATTATTAGCACAATAATGTGATAAATAAAAATATTTATATAATTTATATAACCCGGAAAGAGTTAGCAATTTTGAATACCTGGGCTATAGTGTGTCTTATAATGCATGCAACGATGCTGTGAATAAGTTTCATAAGTTTAACTTTATGTGCGGAAATATTAGGGGAACCCTTAAGTCAGCAAGTAAAGGAACACGCCTAAAATCCTACAAGGTGTCCAATTCGCCATTTCTTCAAATATATGAATGAGGTCTTCATACATTTCTTTATGGGTCTGAGAGTTGGACTTTAACTTTAATCCAAGAGGCTGAAATGAGATTCTCAGTCACGTGGCAGGGTATACTATCCATGATCATAGGAGAAACACAGATATATCGCAAGAACTGAATATTATGACAGGATTTGGACAGGATTTCCCAGTATCAGGTAAATTGCTGGGAACTTCTTAGCCGAAAGGATGACTACAGTATCCCCAAACAACTATGAAACTATAAGCCAAGAGGACGGAGAGGTGCGGGACGTTCGAGGAAGCCCTGGAGTGACCAACTCTAACCTTTGCCTGTTTGAGACCGAAACAAACCATTCTTGGTTTAATCCTTGAAGATGATTATGATGATCTTGATCTTAATACTCGTGTAGCAAATATCAAGTCATATACGTAGTAGGCGGAAAACAAAATATACTAATTTTGAAAGGAACAGAATAAATTGTGTCTTCTTTATAGTAACGTTTCATTCTGCCATACCCAATAAGAGTGCTAAAAATGATTAAAAGCAACATAAAAGTAACAAAAATATATAATATTTTCTCAGGTTGAAAATATAAAAACAAATTCACTTTTTGAAGGGCAATAATATTCTCTTTAAAAGTCTTCAAACTCGCAACCGAGAAAAAATATACGTAAACTTTGTTACCGGCAGTTTAGCTAACGCCCTTCATATGTCCTATTAAATTTCAATATAGGGATTAAAAACGTATTACTAACAATATCTTTTAAAGTCTCCTTAATCTCTTCATAACAAGTTTTCCATTTTTCGTATTGTTTAAATTAGCAGCCATCCTTACTTTTCTTTTATAAAATTGCTAAACTGCTATAATTATTTTTATTATTTAGACAAAGCTTTTCGTCATTACTGACATCTTCAGGTCTTAAACCTGAAGATTTAAGACCTAGGTTTAAGACCTGAAGATGTCAGTAATGACGAAAAGCTTTGTCTAAATAATAAAAATAATTATAGCAGTTTAGCAATTTTATAAAAGAAAAGTTTTCCATTTGCCTGTCAGTTCCTTGCACGGTAGTAGAACAAATATGAAAAACGTATTTACAAAAATGTGAAGAACAGACACAGTTGTTTACATTGGATCTGAGTTTTTGAAAACATACAAGTGTATAATGTTACATTCTGTGACACTGTGTTCGAATGCACGTTATTTGTTTGTGTACGCGCGCGCATTTCTGTATGTGATGTTTATGTGCTTGGCTAAAATGATATAATACACATTTATCTCTACAGTCCTTTTTACAAATTAAAAAATTTAGTGTCTCTTAATACCAAAATACCTTGCTTGCATAAAGTAGAAATAATACGGTTAATTAACAACAGGAAAAAACAAAATAACGTGCATATTTCTAATATATATTTTAAAAGCATATTTCTATTATATATTTTAAAAGTATATTTCTAATATTACAAGCTAATTTATTTATTTTTACAATAAATAACATACTGTTTTCTAATTAACGGTGTACTAAATTTACTGGAATGGATGGCGAACGTCTAGAAAGATTTATTCAAATTATCAGGAAAATTAAAGCTATTCGACGGTTCGAAACACACACACACACACACACACACACACACACACACACACACAAACACCTATGACTCAGGTGCGTGTAGAATGTATACTGCATAGAATGCATACACAATGTGGGACAAAGATATTTTTTCTAATACTGTTTTACTTCCATATTCCTTAAGGAATGGAAGTATGGTGATGGCAAAAAAAATCGTGTTCGAGATTATTGCAGATTCTGATTCTACTACACTCAAAACATGGAAAAAAGTCGTTTTCCGAAAAGTGTCTGTGTGTGTGTCTGTCTGTCTATCTGTCTATCTGTGTCTATAGATTTTTTTTCTATGGCAAACGATAACAGCCGCAAATTCAAACAGAATCAAATAATTTTTAGCATACAGCCCTGATTTGTAGAGTACTCGCGACCTATTGTTTTTGGTGAAGATCGGTTGAGGGAAAGGGGTAGTTTACCGGTAACGGTTTTTTTTATCAAGGGTATATTTGTTTGTTTGGCAAACGATAACAGCCGCAAATTCAAATAGAATCAAATAATGTTTCGCATACAGCCCTGAATTGTAGAGTTCTCACGATCTGTTGATTTTGGTAAAGATCGGTTAAGGGAAAGGGGTAGTTTACCTGTACCATTTTATGTTTTAACAATGGTATTTACTATGGCAAACGATAACAGCCGCAAATTCAAACATAATCAAATAATGTTTTGCATACTGCCCTAAATTGTAGAGTTCTGAAGACCTTTTGTTTTTGGTGAAGAGCGGTTAAGGGAAAGGGGTAGTTTACCTACAACGTTTTTTTAACAAAGGTATTTTCTATGGCAAACGATAACAGCCGCAAATTCAAACAGAATCAAATAATGTTTCGCATACAGCTCTGAGTTGTAGAGTTCTCAAGACCTATTGTTTTTGGTAAAGATCGGTTAAGGGAAAGGGGTAGTTTACCTACAACGTTTTTTTAACAAGGTTATTTTCTATGGCAAACGATAACAGCCGCAAATTCAAACAGAATCAAATAATTGTCTGCATACAGTCCTGATTTGTAGAGTACTCAAGACATATTGTTTTTGGTGAAGATCGGTTGAGGGGAAGGGGTAGTTTACCTGCAACATTTTTTATCAAGCGTATTTTTTTCTATGGCAAACGATAACTGCCGCAAATTCAAACAGAATCAAATAATTGTTTGCATACAGCCCTGATTTGTAGAGTACTCGTGACCTTTTGTTTTTGGTGAAGATCGGTTGAGGGCAAGGGGTAGTTTACCAGTAACGGTTTTTTTTTTATCAAGGGAATTTTTTCTTTTTTGGCAAACGATAACAGCCGCAAATTCAAACAGAATCAAAAGATTATTTGCATACAGCCCTAAATTGTAGAGTTCTCAAGACCTATTGTTTTTGGTGAAGATCGGTTGACGGAAAGGGGTAGTTTACCAGCAACGTTTTTTTAACAAGGGTATTTTCTATGGCAAACGATAACAGCCGCAAGTTCAAACAGAATCAAATAATGTTTTGTATACAGCCCTGATTTGTAGAGTACTCAAGACCTTCTGTTTTTGGTGAAGATCGGTTAAGGGGAAGGGGTAGTTTACCTGCAAAGTTTTTTTATCAAGCGTATTTTCTATGGCAACCAAACGATAACAGCCGCAAAATAAAGCAGAATCAAATAATTTTTTGCATACGTCCCTGAATTGTTGAGGTCTCAGGGACTTTCGATTTTGGTGAAGATCGGTTAAGGGGAAGGGGTAGTTTACCAGCAACCTTTTACGTTTTAACAAGAGTAAAGTACTTGAAAATTTATTTAAACTTTTTCAAACAATGGTAATTGTTAAAAATAAAATAATATTGTTGCCAAGCAATAAAATTAAAATTTTTTCATTTTAATGTACATCATGTATAAGAGAAAATATATCGCGCTTGGCAGGCCATATTAAGATTTAAATATAAATCTTAGAATATGGAAGTCATGTATGGTTCTCCATACCGATTTTTAGTACTTATTTTTCAGTTATTTATATTGCAACTAGTTACAAACTATCAAGCAGTTTTGTTTTAACAACTCTGCTAGCAGTGTGTAGCATGTACGCCCATAGTCGCAATCCTTTTTATGGTTTACAATTCGTTTATGTACAATTTTACTTCCATGTTCCATAAGGAAATGGAAGTATGGTCATGGCGAAAAAAATCGTGTTCGAGATAACGGCAGATTCTGATTGTACTACCATCAAAACATAAAAAAAGTAATTTTTCGAAAAGTATCTGTGTGTGTCTTTGTGTGTAGAATTTTTTCTATGGCAAACGATAACAGCCGCAAATTCAAACAGAATCAAATCATTTTTTGCATAGTACCCTGAAATGTAGAGGACTCAAGGCGTATTGATTTTGTTGAAGATCGGTTAAGGGAAAGGGGTAGTTTACCAGCAACGTTTTACGTTTTAACAAGAGTAAAGTGCTTAATTTTGATAAATAAAGAATCCTGAAAAGAAGGTCATAATAATCCACTGTAGAAAGTTAAATGAAATATCTATAAATGAAAAGGGTAGTTGAAGGGTGAGGGGGTAATTTTTTTTATAAATTAAAGTGGTAGTTGATGGAGGAAGTAAATTTTATAAGTTTTATATGTGTAATACGTTATTGACAGCAAAGAAGTAGTTTCTATGGAAACATTTCATTTTCCTTTAACGAAATTCTATAATTTTTTATTTTAATTTAAATCATGTATGAGAGAAAATATATCGTTCGTGGCAGGCAAGCATATCTCAATTATGTAATGTTTACGTTTACATTTTATTGTTATGATTACCACAATAAATATCGGTATGGAGAACCATACATGACTTCCATATTCTAAGATTTATATTTAAAATCATTTTCGAATTGAAATATTACCATAGAAACTACTTCTTTCTACTTACTGCTTCAGCCTTAACCACAGTACTGTGGTCACTAACGTATACCACCTCACGTTATCGCACTCGATTTTCACTGATGATGGAAGTCGATGGCATTGCCGAAATGTCTGGTTTTGTAGAAAACATTGGACTACGGCCAAATATCCCGGGAAGGAATTTTAACAAAAACTACTTCTTTGTTGCCGATAACGTTGTACACATATATATCAGTGGCGAAGTTACATGGAGGCAATTGAGGCAATGCCTACCCTAAAAAATTATGTAGAATAAAAATTATAAATACGTATGAACTACATAACGTAAAGATTATACATTGTTACTGCGACTGTCAAATTTATTAAACTGAAACGTGCTTTATTGAGCGACCGCTAGATGGTGACAGGTGTGATTCGGCATAGTTCGTTTAAAGCGAATGAGGCAACCTGAACTTGCCTCAGCGTTTTTTGTATACATCGTATGTAAGCAATGTAGTGGTGTGATAGGGAAGTGTAGGGAGGGGGGATTGTCCCGCGCTGTACACATAGAGCGTTGAGGCATGCCTCACTTCTGTGGTCCAAACAGTTAAGTTAAAGCGCCTGTGTTGTTTCTAAGTGTTTATTTTATGCGGTTATTAAAAGTGTCACTGTTATTCCGTTGAACTAACAGATGATCAAGATTGTTATTTGAATTATTTGTAACATTAAACATATATATAGAAACTAATCAAGTTTAAAAATTTGAAGTTCAATCAGTTGTATTATTGTGTATGACTAATACAAGGAATGTTCAATAGATACACGTACAGAGCTGTAAAGCATTTTTTATTCAACGATTTTAAAAGAAGTCTCCAATAACATTAAGACATGAGTTCCACTGTTGCGCTAACCTGTAGATTCCCTGCTAGTAAAATTCTTACGGCTGTTTGTGGAACCATTCGGTTACAGCAAACTCTACCTCAGCGTCCGATTTGAACCACCGTCCTTTTAGTGATTCCTTAAAAAAATTTAAGATAAGATTTTTGCCTACCCATTCATTAACTGCTAGCTTCGCCAGTAAGCAAATTGATGTCCATTTTTTCGGCTTGCACGCGTTATGTTGGTGTGGGTTTCGGCACTTTCCATTTAAAAAGCGTGCAAACGTAAGAAAATAAACATGAGTGAGGCCAGAAATAACGTGAATTGTGTGTGTGTGTGTGTGTGTGTGTGTGTGTGTGTGTGTGTCTTACCTGCCTTTTTATTGCTGTATTAAATGAAAAATATTATTATACATTAAAATGAAAAAATTATATTTTTACTGCCTGGCAACAAAATTATTTTATTTTTAACAATTACCATTGTTTCAAAAAGTTTAAATCAATTTTCAAGTACTTTACTCTTGTTAAAACGTAAAAGGTTGCCGGTAAACTACCCCTTCCCCTTAACCGATCTTCACTAAAATTGGAAGTCCTTGAGACCTCTACAATTCAGGGACGTATACAAAAAATTATTTGATTCTGTTTGAATTTGCTGCTGTTATCGTTTGCCATAGAAAATACGCTTGATAAAAAAACGTTGCCGGTAAACTACCCCATTCCCTTAACCGATCTTCACCAAAAACAGTATGTCTTGAGTACTCTGCAAATCAGGGCTGTATGCAGAAAATTATTTGATTCTGTTTGAATTTGCGGCTGTTATCGTTTGCCATAAAAAATACCCTTGTTAAAAAAACGTTGTTGGTAAACTACCCCTTTCCCTTAACCGACCTTCACCAAAAACAATAGGTCTTGAGAACTCTACACTTTAGGGCTGTATGCAAATAATCTTTTGATTCTGTTTGAATTTGCGGCTGTTATCGTTTGCCATAAGAAATACCCTTGTTAAAACATAAAACGTTACTGGTAAACTACCCCTTTCCCTTAACCGATCTTCACCAAAAACAATAGGTCTTGAGAACTCTACAATTCAGGGCTGTATGCGAAACATTATTTGATTCTGTTTGAATTTGCGGCTGTTATCGTTTGCCAAACAAAAAAATTTCCCTTGATAAAAAAAACCGTTGCAGGTAAACTACCCCTTTCCTTCAACTGATCTTCACCAAAAACAACAGGCCGTGAGTACTCTACAAATCAGGGCTGTATGCAAAAAATTATTTGATTCTGTTTGAATTTGCGGCAGTTATCGTTTGCCATATAAAAAAATCTATAGACACACAGACACACACACAGGCAGACACACACACAGACACTTTTCGGAAAACGACTTTTTTTCATGTTTTGAGTGTAGTAGAATCAGAATCTGCAATAATCTCGAAAACGATTTTTTTTTGCCATCACCATACTTCCATTCCTTAAGGAATATGGAAGTAAAAAGGCAAGCGACACACACACACACACACACACACACACACACACACACAATTCGCGTTATTACTGGCCTCACTCATGTTTATTTTCTTACACTTGCACGCTTTTTAAATGGAAAGTGCCGAAACCCACACCACGCGTGCAAGCCAAAAAAGTGTCCAGCGTGGATAGCTATTTGCTTCCTGTGGATCGCTGGGCAGTGTAACTGCACGTGTTTACAGAGGAAAGGTTAAGAGACAGACTTTTCGTCTTAAGGGAATGAACCCTCTGCAAGATGGTCAGGGTCCATGAGTGACTTCGGAGCGCTTCGGAGGAAGGATGATTATCTGCGTACTTTATAAGAATAAAGTAAGCCTACCTAATTTTTATGGATAAATTGACTTAAAATAATATTTTATTAAACGACTACCCCATAATAACAAAAATATCTATAAATAGTGAAATTAGTTTGAGGGTGGGAGATATTTTTTAGAAATTACCGAACCGAATTAAAGTAAATTATTTTAAACATAAATCTTACAACATGGAAGTCATGTATGGTTCTCCATACCGATTTTACTTCCATATTCCTTAAGGAATGGAAGTATGGTGATGGCAAAAAAAATCGTGTTCGAGATAATTGCAGATTCTGATTCTACTACACTCAAAACATGAAAAAAGTCGTTTTCCGAAAAGTGTCTGTGTGTGTGTGTCTGTGTGTCTTAGATTTTTTTTCTATGGCAAACGATAACTGCCGCAAATTCAAACAGAATCAAATAAGTTTTTGCATACAGCCCTGATTTGTAGAGTACTCACGACCTATTGTTTTTGGTGAAGATCGGTTGAGGAAAAGGGGTAGTTTACCTGCAACGGTTTTTTTTTATCAAGGGAAATTTTTTTTTGCAACCGATAGCCGCAAATTCAAACAGAATTAAATAATGTTTCGTATACAGCCCTGAATTGTAGAGTTCTCAAGACCTATTGTTTTTGGTGAAGATCGGTTAAGGGAAAGGGGTAGTTTACCGGCAACCTTTTACGTTTTAACAAGAGTAAAGTACTTAAAAATTTATTTAAACTTTTTGAAACAATGGTAATTGTTAAAAATAAAATAATTTTGTTGCCAAGGCAATAAAATTATAATTTTTTCATGTTAATGTAATATAATATTTTCCATTTAATACAGCAATAAAAAGGCAGGTAAGACACACACACACACACACACACACACACACACACACACACACACAATTCACGTTATTTCTGGCCTGACTCATGTTTATTTTCTTACATTTGCACGCTTTTTAAATGGAAAGTGCCGAAACCCACACCAACATAACGCGTGCAAGCCGAAAAAATGGACATCAATTTGCTTACTGGCGAAGCTAGTAGTTAATGAATGGGTAGGCAAAAATATTAACTAAAATTTTTTTTAAGGAATCACTAAAAGGACGGTGGCTCAAATCGGACGCTGAGGTAGAGTTTGCTGTAACCGAATGGTTCCACAAACAGCCGTAAGAATTTTACTAGCAGGGAATCTACAGGTTAGCGCAACAGTGGAACTCATGTCTTAATGATATTGGAGACTTCTTTTAAAATCGTTGAATAAAAAATGCTTTTCGGCTCTAGACGTGTTTCAATTGAACAATCCTTCTATTAGTCATACACAATAATACAACTGATTGAACTTCAAATTTTTAAACTTGATTAGTTTGTAACGAGCAGAAAATTTTAAAATTTTTAAATTTCACCTCGGCAGAGTACGTTCACACGAGGCAAGTGTCAACGACTTATGGTGGAGCAATAAATAAGGAGTAATGAGAAGGTGTCAGTGAAGCGTTGCTGACTTGACAATAGAAACGCATTAAGTGCAATCCAACTATAGAATTTGGTGGCGTAAGATGACAGGGAAAGTTTCGTCCAGAATTATTGCTCTCCGCAGCTGTAACAAAGTAAGAAGGACATTCACACCCGTACCAAGAATTGTAGCAGATGTGGCCGTGTTACGTCAGTAGACGATAAGCGACAAAAACAAGTGATGCTCCATACTACAATGAAACGGATACGCTGCACCTTAAGTAACAATACTGGAAGATAGGCTGACAAAAACTAAAGTCATGTTACACAGCTGGAGTATCGTCTAATTGACAGACAAGAATTTACGAAGGGAAAGTTGGGGTGACTTCAACGACCAGCAGATGTTCGAAATTAGTAATAGCCAGAAAAAAGGGGTAAGAGCATAGAACAATACGCCAGGAAGACTGTAAGTACAGATAATGGGAATCTATAGAAACGCAGAGTTTACTCAGACAATAGGCTGATAGACAAGCTGTTTATAGCCGTAGTTTCTTCGAAGCGGGTCAACGATCGTCAAGCCAGAGAGCAGGGAGACCTAAGGACCTATCAGAGACCTTCAGCCAGCGAGAAATTTGATGGTGAGGGATGTTTCCATAGCAACTGAGACGAAGAACCTATCGGAAGAACTATGACGTAGGATTTTGACAGAGTGGGACAGTATTTTCCGAGAAAATCAAAAACTGACCAATCTCGAAAAGAAGTGGGCGTGAAGCGCGCCAGAGACAAAATTGTGAGTAGGGACGAATTAATAAAACTAGCTGTCCAGGAAGACGGAGGGTCAGTTATACTCAATTTTTTAGTCAGTCATACTCAATTTTTAGACAGTCAACACTCAAATTTCGAATAGTTATACTAAAGTTTTTACAATTAGAATTTTCAGACAGTTTACATTTCAATTATCAAGTAGTTTAACTTCAAGTGCGAGAGACGGTATATTATAAACTTCCCATTGTTTACTCAAATCATTCGGAAGTTAGATAAATAACAAGGAACTTAAAACTTAATAATACATTCATATCGCGGTAGTGGAACTTTTCCGGTGTGCTCAGCAACGGACTTAGTGAAAATTACACCAAGTGAACAATCAGACCGTTACACTAACAGACAGCATCACTAAACGATATACAAATTATTTGAACTTAATATTGTGTATCAACAACATAATGAACACGAAACATTAAACAAACTAATAAATTATAGGAACGTTTGTGGAAGCAGCGACAAATGAAACTAGACATGTATATTGACTTTAAAACGAACACACAGCAAACACAGTAAGATAGAACATTGATTGAACACTGAACTTCAATTACCCACACATATACAAACACCTACGCGAGCGGTCGGAAGAATAAAGTGATAAGTGGCAGTGATAAAACAACTTACTACGGAATGTATCTACGAGCCATCTCCATCACCAGAACGAGACTTCATCAACAACTAATGGATATTCACTAACCAAGTAACCATTATTATAATTACCTCTAATTAATAACTTCTACTGACCTGGTTTCTTTCAAAGAATTCACACCTGAGAAATTTATTAAGAAAAGTAATGAGTAAATCTGATAAAGTATTTAATGAACGTATAAACAAAAGCTTATTTGGGATTTAATGAACGCATTAAATAAGTAGAACATTGAATTGTAACATCATTTGATTTATATATGTATGTATGTTTTCTTTGTTTCAGCATATATTAAGATATATCTTTGTTTATTATAAATATGTATGTATTTCAGGTACAGCGACGTAACCTATGTACTATTATAATATGTCATAAATGATAATTCAACTAGTATTTTAGTTAATCAGAAACATGCGTTCATTATTACCAATGCAACCCAAATATTAACTTAAAGTTTGAAAGAATGCAAATAGATTTAAGAGTTTCTTATGTTCAATTAAATAAACGATATCACGTATGTGTCGATGAGCATAGATAGTTAGAATCATCATTAAGATTAAATTATACACATACGTGTCAGAGATATATAAATTTACATATATAATAATTAACCCAGTAACATTGATTGTAATAAATGGTTGCCCAACGCGTGGCATAATAGATTTATAAATTAACGTGGATGTTATAAAATGGCGCCCATTCGCACGGCATGATACGTATTAACACAGATTGTTAACACGTACGGCTTAGGTAAAGAACAGGCAGTAGAAGTAGTAGAAAAAGTAGTGTCATAGAAGTAGAAGTAAGATAAGTGTTATTAGTGTAAGTCAGTTTGAATGATTACGCGCAGTAGGGCTAAAATGGCGAGCAATTCAGACAGTGTAGAATTTGACATTAATAACCAATTGGGCGCAGTAAATACCGAGGACAATACTACACCTAGTGAACCAAGTAGCGTGGTAGAGAGTCCAGAAGATAGGGCGCGAGGACAGACATCAAAACCAGAAGATGGAACTCTACAAATGTTGATGGAGTTTATGCGTCAACAGAGAGAAAAACAAGAAGAAAGTAATAAATTACTTAGTGAAAAACTAGAAGGAAGACTAGAGAAACAAGAAGAAAATATTAAATTAATTAGAGAAGAAAGTATTCAATTAATAAGTGAAAAATTCGACCAGCAGAAGGAAGAACAAAAGGAAGGTAATAGATTAATTAATGAAAAGCTCGACCAGCATAAGGAAGAGATGACACAAATAAGGTCCGAGATACGTGACTACCAGAAGACTTGGGAAAGAAAGGTTGATGAATTACAGAAAAAACAAGATGATGTCGTGAGAGAGTTGAGAGAAGAAGCCGACAAGAAGTACGTAGAAATACAAGGAAAACAAGAGAATGATCGTCAAGAATGGATGGCGGCGGTACACTCTACCCAGACGACCGTTAAAAAGATTAATCACAAGTTCGATGTTCACGTTAAGGATTACAATAAGAAGCACGAGGAACTCAAGGCCGAGATGCACAATACCATACTGCAGAGACAACAGGAGCAAGAAGGAACAAATAGTAATATTATACAAAAACTAGAAGACGTAGACGGGAGACAACGTTCAACAGAACAGAAGTTGGACGAGACTACGAAAGAAAAGACAACTAGGATCGAAGAATTAAAAGGACATTTAAATAAGGTAAGAGAAAACCAAGAAAGGTTGCAGCGACAACTGATGGAAGGTGATTGTGGAATGTTAAATCGAATTAACGGACCTAACCACAATGATCTCAAATATAATGGCACAGACAGATTCCCTATGGAATTCCTCAAAGAATTGTCCGAAGTTCAAGAGTTATATTATCCCGCTGACAATATCAAGTGGATTGGCAAACATCTGGAGTTAGACGCAGGAATTTGGTGGCGAGTGATACGTGACCAGATATCAAACTTCGCAGAATTCAAGGAAGCGTTCTCTCTAAAATATTGGGGCCAGGAACGACAGGACAGTATCCGGGACCATTTGGAGTTTGGCAGATTTGATTGGCGCGGACCAGTTACTGCTATTCAATATATTGAACGGATTTTGTTGGAAAGTAAGCAGTTAACACCTACTTTGTCTGATTATCAGTTAATACGTAAGACATCTCGTCACTTTGGGCGGGACATCCAGCTTGCGGTGGTCACAAGAGGAATTGTGACGATACCAAACTTCGAATCTCTGATCATCGAGTATTCACAGATTCAACCAAGAATTAATAGAGAAGCGAACTATGCAGCAAACGAGGGCAGAAATGCGTATAAGGAAAGTGAAAGCGGCTTGAACAAAGGGGGAGGTATACAGAAGAAAACATGGGGTGACAGACCCGCCATAAATAACCAACCCCGTAACGCGGACCGGGGCGCTGTCAACACAATAGAGTTTACAAACACGACAGATGGTGCATCGGGCACTCAACCTAAAAGAAATCGTCAACAAGAAGAGGAAAAAAGAAATCCCTCCACCCATTAACAAAGATAGCCGTCAAAACAAATGACTACCAGACGAATATTATCCTACCGGACTTACGAAGGGATTTATTGTGTAATGATGATGAAGAAATTTCTCAACGAATAATCAGGTGTCCAGAGATAAATATCAAGTTCAATAATAATGTTAGTGTACAAGCGTTAATCGATACTGGATCTGTAATAGCTGGGTTATCTGAGTCGTGGTTTCACCAAAACAAACATGACATTACACCTTATGAAATATTACCGATGTCTAACACATTAATAGTTAGCGCAGTTGGTAATAAATCAAAGCTAATCAGAAAACAAATATTATGTGATATCTATATTGAAGAAATTAAATATGAATGTGTTTTCCTAATAATACCAGATTTGATAAAACCATGCATATTAGGAACCAATTTTCTTCAAGAAACAGGGTGTCTCATTGACATGGGAAGAAGAATCGTCGAGATAAGAAGAGAGGATAACGAAGCGACGTACACGGTGCCTATGATGCATATAGAAGTGGTGGACGTAGAAGAAGAAGAAGAGATCATCAGAAACATTAACAAGAAGATAGAAAGTATAGAATGCGGAGATAGAGGAACGATGGAAAGATTAAGGGAGATTCTAATAAGAAATTGTAGTTTATTCAGAGAATGCCCCGGAAGAATCGAAGGGTATGTCTACGAGTTCCGAGTCACCGACCAGACACCGTAGTTCCAGAAAGGATGGCCTGTCCCATTAGCCTATAAAGGGAAGGTAGATGAGGAGATTCGGAAAATGTTACGGTATGGGGTCATTGAGAGATGCAACAGCGCATATATCAACCCACTAGTTACGGTAATCAAGAAGGACGGTAGCGTACGATTGTGTTTGGATGCGAGGAAGGTGAACAGTGTGACTATCCCGGACTACGAGGGTGCCCCTCCAATAAACGACATTTTGGCGAGATGTGGAGAGATGAAGTACTTATCTACCGTAGATCTAACTAGCAGTTTCTGGCAAGTACCACTGAAGTCGGAATGCCGGAACTTCACCGCTTTTATGTACGACGGCAAGTGTTATCGTTTTACAGTTACACCATTCGGTCTGAGTACCAGTTCTGCTGCACTGACCAGGGGATTGGACACAGTATTGGACGAAGAAGTAAAAGAAAATACCATTATTTATGTCGACGATTGCCTATGTTATTCAGAAGATTTAGAAACGCATTTGTTACAGTTAGACTTATTATTATCTAATTTAAGAAGGGCAAATTTAACCATCAATTTGGAGAAGTCGCAGTTCTTCAGACAAGAAATCGCGTACCTCGGTTATCAACTAACAACGCAAGGAATACGAGCAACGGACGAGAAGATAGATGCCATTATGAAGTTCCCTGCACCTCGGAACCAAAAACAATTAAAAGGTTTCCTGGGGTTGACAAATTTCTATAATCGTTTTACAGACAAATACGCGGAAACTACTAAACCATTACTGGAGTTGTTACGGAAAGGACAGAAATTCACCTGGACACAGGAATTAAATGAGTGTTTTCAGCAGGTTAAAGGGTTATTCGTAGAAACAGTCATCTTAAAGTTTCCCCGAATAAACCAAAGATATTATATGCAATGTGACGCCAGCAACTTTGCATATGGCGGACAACTATATCAATTGGATGAAGAAGGAAGAATTGGAGTAATAGCTTTTACCAGCAGGACATTTAAGGGTGCGGAAATAAATTATTACACTACGGAGAAGGAGCTTTTGTGTATTGTAAGATGTCTTGAGCGGTTCCGTATATACATACTAGGACAACCGTTAACCATCATTACTGATAATAAAGCACTGACTTTTATGAATAAATGTCATTTAAACAACTCGCGTATTACACGCTGGATCTTAAGTATTCAGGAGTACAAATTTGACATTGTCCATTGTAGAGGTAAGGACAATATTATTGCCGATCTTCTGAGCAGAAACCCAGAAGATGCCACACCAGAAGTAATTAGTGACAATATTTCCGAATATTTAATTAACCACCTGACAATCAAAATGGATAAGAAGGTGAGCAAGATCCTAATGGATATTGGAAGGCACCAAATTCAAGATCATAAGCTTAAGTATATTATTGATAAGATTAGGGAAAATTGTATAGATAAGAAATTAAATAAATTTTATAGATTCGTCGATGAGAAATTGTACAGATTACGCAAAGGAGAGTGGAAACTATACGTACCGAACAGTGTGTCTGGCGAAATAATTGCTGAAATACACCGTATGTATGGGCATCCCGGTGCGAAGAGATGTATCAAATTATTGCAGGAGTACTTTACCATGGACGGGATGTTGAAGAGGGTGAAAATTTATGTACGGACTTGCGACACTTGTCAGAAAAAAAAGGATTCCGGCAACAGAAATTCGTTCGGAGGAACAAAAGCCATAATACCGTTACGCAAGGGTGACCTTGTGAGCGCGGACTATTACGGACCGTTACCTGCTTCGTCCTGCGGGGTGAGGTATCTATTTATTATGGTTGACAACTTTACCAAATACGTACGACTTTTCACACTTCGAAGGGCAACGACCGTCGCTACACTGAGGAGAGTACACCAATATCGTGAAGAACTAGGGTCTCCTAGAGTGATTATCACAGACAACGGAACGCATTTCATCTAAAAAATGGTTAGATGGATTAACTGAACTAAATATCCAACCACGATTTACCGCAATAAGGAACCCTTGTGCGAATCTGGCTGAAAGAATCAACAGACAGCTTGGGAACTTATTTAGGATCTTTGTTGGTGATCAACATACAAAGTGGTCGCGTTACGTACCAATCGTCGAGAGTTGTATTAACGAAACGTACCACGAGACGATAGAAGTAACACCGTACGAAGCTCAGCTCGGAAGAAAACCTCCCAGAGCGTGGGAAAAATACATCAACAAGGATATGCTCCTAGTTAAAGGGGTAGATCATAACCAAATATTTATCAAAATGAAGGAGAAGAGAGAAAAACAAGCAAAATTATGTAATGAGACTAAAACCATTACAAGATTCAACATTGGTGAGAAAGTGTTAATCAGAACATATCATCAATCGGACGCGGTCCAGAAAAGAATTGAAAAATTTTGCGAACTGTACTGCGGACCATATAAAGTGCATCAAATTCTCGGAGAAGCTACTTATCTACTCGTTGATTGCGATGAAGACAAGAAACTCCGTGGAAAATTTAATGCCAGACAATTGAAAAAATACTATGAATCAGAGAATTGAAGATGAAGGAAGAGGAAGAAATTGAAGAAGATGTCGTAAGAAGCTAGCCGATGCTGATGAATCAACTGCGTTAGGGTAATTGACGCGGTGATATCATTCAAGCTGGCTTATCCAAGAAAGTTATGTACTTTAATTGTTGAAACATAACATCAAAAATGTATTTAGTCAATTAAGCACTAATTGAATGTTAGATAATAAGATAAATTAACATTTAGTGTGACGTTTTAGAAAAATATTGCAGTGAATGCAAAGGACATTTAATTGCTATTAATTGATTTATATGGTAATAAGTTAAAAGGACAAAGTGAGAAAATGGACACTTAAAATCAGATAAGTGATAATATTCAACGGACTAGATAGTGAATGAACTTTATTAATGTGAATGTATGTAATTAGTAGGTTAGGATTATAAATGATGTTATCATGAAGTAGGTCAATCATTGAAACTAAATGTCATACGTGTATGTAAATTATTAAGATAATTACAGTTAACGTAGCGATTGTGTCAATTAACAATCTAATTTTAAAATAACAGTTTAAAAGATTTTATTGGTAAGATCATTAGTAATGCACAAAGATGTATATGTATAGGAGATTTTCTTTGATATCATGTAAAGGTTACATTGAACCGTTTAACTATGTGATAATATATTGTGAATATGATATTTTAGAAGGTAAAATTTTATTCAATTGATGAAATTATTTAATTGCTTATGGAATTTATGATTTGTCTTATAATTATAAAGATAAGGTATTTATATGTCAATTCGACAATGTGAAATGCGTTCAGCTATCCCAAATAGCTGGCAATAAATTCAGAGAACCAATTAAAACCAAAAGGGGGTGTACCACTGGTCATATAAGCTTTTGAAAGTAGGTTATTGTGTATACCTTCCCCTGAAGAAGATGGACACGAGGCGACGTACAGGGCGCAGAATTTAGATTTGAGTTGTTCCCAGAGGTCACATCGTCAAATCGAAATTGAGGACACTGTAACGAGCAGAAAATTTTAAAATTTTTAAATTTCACCTCGGCAGAGTACGTTCACACGAGGCAAGTGTCAACGACTTATGGTGGAGCAATAAATAAGGAGTAATGAGAAGGTGTCAGTGAAGCGTTGCTGACTTGACAATAGAAACGCATTAAGTGCAATCCAACTATAGAATTTGGTGGCGTAAGATGACAGGGAAAGTTTCGTCCAGAATTATTGCTCTCCGCAGCTGTAACAAAGTAAGAAGGACATTCACACCCGTACCAAGAATTGTAGCAGATGTGGCCGTGTTACGTCAGTAGACGATAAGCGACAAAAACAAGTGATGCTCCATACTACAATGAAACGGATACGCTGCACCTTAAGTAACAATACTGGAAGATAGGCTGACAAAAACTAAAGTCATGTTACACAGCTGGAGGTATCGTCTAATTGACAGACAAGAATTTACGTAGGGAAAGTTGGGGTGACTTCAACGACCAGCAGATGTTCGAAATTAGTAATAGCCAGAAAAAAGGGGTAAGAGCATAGAACAATACGCCAGGAAGACTGTAAGTACAGATAATGGGAATCTATAGAAACGCAGAGTTTACTCAGACAATAGGCTGATAGACAAGCTGTTTATAGCCGTAGTTTCTTCGAAGCGGGTCAACGATCGTCAAGCCAGAGAGCAGGGAGACCTAAGGACCTATCAGAGACCTTCAGCCAGCGAGAAATTTGATGGTGAGGGATGTTTCCATAGCAACTGAGACGAAGAACCTATCGGAAGAACTATGACGTAGGATTTTGACAGAGTGGGACAGTATTTTCCGAGAAAATCAAAAACTGACCAATCTCGAAAAGAAGTGGGCGTGAAGCGCGCCAGAGACAAAACTGTGAGTAGGGACGAATTAATAAAACTAGCTGTCCAGGAAGACGGAGGGTCAGTTATACTCAATTTTTTAGTCAGTCATACTCAATTTTTAGACAGTCAACACTCAAATTTCGAATAGTTATACTAAAGTTTTTACAATTAGAATTTTCAGACAGTTTACATTTCAATTATCAAGTAGTTTAACTTCAAGTGCGAGAGACGGTATATTATAAACTTCCCATTGTTTACTCAAATCATTCGGAAGTTAGATAAATAACAAGGAACTTAAAACTTAATAATACATTCATATCGCGGTAGTGGAACTTTTCCGGTGTGCTCAGCAACGGACTTAGTGAAAATTACACCAAGTGAACAATCAGACCGTTACACTAACAGACAGCATCACTAAACGATATACAAATTATTTGAACTTAATATTGTGTATCAACAACATAATGAACACGAAACATTAAACAAACTAATAAATTATAGGAACGTTTGTGGAAGCAGCGACAAATGAAACTAGACATGTATATTGACTTTAAAACGAACACACAGCAAACACAGTAAGATAGAACATTGATTGAACACTGAACTTCAATTACCCACACATATACAAACACCTACGCGAGCGGTCGGAAGAATAAAGTGATAAGTGGCAGTGATAAAACAACTTACTACGGAATGTATCTACGAGCCATCTCCATCACCAGAACGAGACTTCATCAACAACTAATGGATATTCACTAACCAAGTAACCATTATTATAATTACCTCTAATTAATAACTTCTACTGACCTGGTTTCTTTCAAAGAATTCACACCTGAGAAATTTATTAAGAAAAGTAATGAGTAAATCTGATAAAGTATTTAATGAACGTATAAACAAAAGCTTATTTGGGATTTAATGAACGCATTAAATAAGTAGAATATTGAATTGTAACATCATTTGATTTATATATGTATGTATGTTTTCTTTGTTTCAGCATATATTAAGATATATCTTTGTTTATTATAAATATGTATGTATTTCAGGTACAGCGACGTAACCTATGTACTATTATAATATGTCATAAATGATAATTAAACTAGTATTTTAGTTAATCAGAAACATGCGTTCATTATTACCAATGCAACCCAAATATTAACTTAAAGTTTGAAAGAATGCAAATAGATTTAAGAGTTTCTTATGTTCAATTAAATAAATGATATCACTTATGTGTCGATGAGCATAGATAGTTAGAATCATCATTAAGATTAAATTATACACATACGTGTCAGAGACATATAAATTTACATATATAATAATTAACCCAGTAACATATCATCTTATAAGTTTCTATATATATGTTTAATGTTACAAATAATTCAAATAACAATCTTGATCATCTGTTAGTTCAGCGGAATAACAGTGACACTTTTAATAACCGCATAAAATAAACACTTAGAAACAACACAGGCGCTTTAACTTAACTGTTTGGACCACAGAAGTGAGGCATGCCTCAACGCTCTATGTGTACAGCGCGGGACAATCCCCCCTCCCTACACTTCCCTATCACACCCCTACATTGCTTACATACGATGTATACAAAAAACGCTGAGGCAAGTTCAGGTTGCCTCATTCGCTTTAAACGAACTATGCCGAATCACACCTGTCACCATCTAGCGGTCGCTCAATAAAGCACGTTTCGGTTTAATAAATTTGACAGTCGCAGTAACAATGTATAATCTTTACGTTATGTAGTTCATACGTATTTATAATTTTTATTCTACAGAATTTTTAGAGTAGGCATTGCCTCAATTGCCTCCATGTAACTTCGCCACTGATATATATCTGTACAACGTTATCGGCAACAAAGAAGTAGTTTTTGTTAAAATTCCTTCCCGGGATATTTGGCCGTAGTCCAATGTTTTCTACAAAACCAGACATTTCGGCAATGCCATCGACTTCCATCATCAGTGAAAATCGAGTGCGATAACGTGAGGTGGTATACGTTAGTGACCACAGTACTGTGGTTAAGGCTGAAGCAGTAAGTAGAAAGAAGTAGTTTCTATGGTAATATTTCATTTCGAAAATGATTTTAAATATAAATCTTAGAATATGGAAGTCATGTATGGTTCTCCATACCCATATTTTACTTCCATATTCCTTAAGGAATGGAAGTATGGTGATGGCAAAAAACATCGTGTTCGAGATTATTGCAGATTCTGATTGTACTACACTCAAAACATGAAAAAAAGTCGTTTTCCGAAAAGTGTCTGTGTGTGTGTCTGTGTGTCTGTCTGTCTATGTGTCTGTGTGTAGATTTTTTTTTTATGGCAAACGATAACTGCCGCAAATTCAAACAGAATCAAATACTTTTTTGCATACAGCCCTGATTTGTAGAGTACTCACGACCTATTATTTTTGGTGAAGATCGGTTTAGGGAAAGGGGTAGTTTACCGGCAAGGTTTTTTTTATCAAGGGAAATTTTTTTTTTTGGCAAACGATAACAGCCGCAAATTCAAACAGAATCAAATAATGTTTCGCATACAGCCCTGAATTGTAGAGTTCTCAAGAAATGTTTTTTTTGGTAAAGATCGGTTAAGGGAAAGGGGTAGTTTACCAGTAACGTTTTATGTTTTAACAAGGGTATTTCTTATGGCAAACGATAACAGCCGCAAATTCAAACAGAATCAAAAGATTATTTGCATACCGCCCTAAATTGTAGAGTTCTCAAGACCTATTGTTTTTGGTGAAGATCGGTTAAGGGAAAGGGGTAGTTTACCTACAACATTTTTTTAACAAGGGTATTTTCTATGGCAAACGATAACAGCCGCAAATTCAAACAGAATCAAATAATTTTTTGCATACATCAGTGAATTGTAAAGGACTCAAGGCCTTTAGATTTTGGTGAAGATCGGTTAAGGGGAAGGGGTAGTTTACCGGCAACCTTTTACGTTTTAACAAGAGTAAAGTACTTGAAAATTCATTTAAACTTTTTGAAACAATGGTAATTGTTGAAAATAAAATAATTTTGTTGCCAGGCAATAAAATTATAATTTTTTCATTTTAATGTAAATCTGTACATAGTATAAAGTAAAGTCGGTCCGTTTTCTCTCTGTGTTTGAAATCGCTAATCTTAGGAAGTACTGAACGGATTTTATTCAAGTTTTCGCCAATAGATAGAGTGTCTATCGAGGAACGTTTATGTGTATAATTAATACATATATGTTGTACATTAGCTTAGCTATCACGGTTTATGTCAAGTAAGTGGTATAGTTTACATCTTATATATAAAAATGAATGTTTCTTTGATTGTCCCGTATGCGTTCCTATACCATTCATCCGATTGCGATGAAACTTCGGTGAGTTGTTGTGCGCACGTCCGCGAAGGTTTCTTCCACATCTCCTCCTAAACCACTGTACCGATTTCAACCAAACTTGGCACAAATATTTTACGCAACGGGAGAACCAACATAGGATAGGTGTTTTTTCGATGGGGTCCTTTTGGGGGTTCTTTGGGGTCTTCCACATCGCCTCCTAAACCACTGGACCGATTTCAACCAAACTTGGCACAAATATTTTACGCAAAGGGAGAACCAACATAGGACAAGTGTTTTTTCGATACGATCCTTTGGGGGGTCCTTTGGGGTCTTCCACGTCTCCACCTAAACCATTTGACCGATTTCAACCAAACTTGGCACAAATATTTTACGCAACGGGAGAACCAACATAGGACAGGTGTTTTTTTCGATACGATCCTCTGGGGGGGGTTTTTTGCGGTCTTAAAAAACTATTAGATCTGGTTTCTATGGCAACCCAATAGAATAGATTCTGTTGTAAATATATTATCGCATTAAATTGAAGACCACGCGAACGAAGTTGTGGGCAACAGCTATTTATTTTTAAGAAGCCTACTTTAATTAAACTTTATTAATTAAACTAACATTTTCATTACGTACAACGTGAAACTCCGTAGCGAAGCACGGGTATTCTGCTAGTCATGTATAAGAGAAAATATATCGTGCGTGGCAGGCAAGCATATCTCAGTTATGTACTGTTTACGTTTCCATTTTATTATTATCACTACCGCAATAAAAAGGCAGGGAAGACACACACACACACACACATTTCGCGTTATTTCTGGCCTCATTCATGTTTATTTTCTTACATTTTCACGCTTTTTAAATGGAAAGTGCCGAACCCATACCAACATAACGCATGCAAGCCGAAAAAGTGTCCAGCGTGGATAGCAATTTGCTTCCTGTGGATCGCTGGGCAGTGTAACTGCACGTGTTTACAGAGGAACGATTCATAGACAGACTTTTCGTCTTTAGGGAATGAACCCTCTGCAAGATGCTGAGGGTCCATGAGTGACTTCGGAGCGCTCGTTCTTTTCCGCGTGTTTGTTCTGTGAAACGTACACTGTAGATTCGCAGATTTATTCTAAGCAACGCTGAATAGGAAATGTTGAAAATTTTTGTCCACGGTGTACCCTCATACACACTAAACCTGCTCTGATTTTAATTACGGACATCATAATATTAAAACTTTGGAAACTTGAGCACTACTTAATGGAGATCAATCATTAACTTATACAAGCCATTAATTTTATGCATATTTTTTATATATATGTGTACAACGTTATCGGCAACAAAGAAGTAGTTCTTGTTAAAATTCCTTCCCGGGATATTTGGCC
This sequence comes from Magicicada septendecula, assembly GCA_034769895.1. Classification (NCBI taxonomy): domain Eukaryota; kingdom Metazoa; phylum Arthropoda; class Insecta; order Hemiptera; family Cicadidae; genus Magicicada; species Magicicada septendecula. The sequence continues at coordinate 408,589,620 of CM068373.1, forward strand.
GTAGTCCAATGTTTTCTACAAAACCAGACGTTTCGGCAATGCCATTGATTTTGTAATAAAATAAATAAATTGATGTGTGTTGATGATAAGAGATTGTGAAGTATGAGACTCCGATGTAATCAAGCCCCACTGTTTGGGCTAGCCAATTTGTAATAAAATAAATAAGTTGTAATGTAATATGTTTAATTGGTGTGGCTCTCGACGTCTTACTGGCCTGAAACACTTCCTTAAGTTTCCCAGCTGGTCGAGTCCCAATGGTAGTAAGACTGGTCGAGTAGCGTAATGTTGATGAAGAAATGTCTGTTCAGCTTCACCGAAAGTTTCAAAACAAAAATTATTGTTTTGAAGAAAATTTTTTAAAAAAAATTTATGTTTATAAAAAAAATTATTAAAATTTTTTTTTAATTAATTAATTAATTAATTATAATCAATTAATTAATATAGGGCTGTGAAGTTTTAAAAAGTGTAATGCTCTTCTGAAAATTTTTATTAAAGTTTTGGTATATTTTAAATAAACTATCACCACTCATAAGATTGTCTTCAAACCAATCGATACTTGTTTACCTTTTTATTTTTTTTTTTAGGTTATCTTCACTTATAGATGGTAAAGTCCTGATAGATTATTAATTATAATTATATTAGTGATAACTAGTAATATTTATGAAATGAAGAACTATTTAGTTTTGAAGAATATTAATGTTTTATTAATTAATAGCAATTTGACTCTTATCGATTATTATCGACTCTCAGGATATCGAAAAAGTTACAAAGTATATTATATAAAAATTATACAGGGTTCTTTAAAAGCCAATTATAATCAAAGTCAGAGAAATCGGCCAATATTTAAAAAGTATAACGTTACAACAAATTAATAATTATTACTAAACACAGACATTGAATAATAATTTGAAAATAAAATAATTGTTTTCACCGACAGCTGGGTTGAACTAGGAGGCGTTGCCCTGGCGATGACGACCAATATTGCAAATGGCTGCCGTGAAGTTAGTAAAATGTCATTCGTGTATTCGACGTTCCAAATAAAAGATTTTCCTGTAGTATTCCTGTTCTGGTGTCTGCGAATCTCTTGTTAAATGTTGTGTAGTGCCTAGTGTACTGTTTCTGGTTTATATTTAGTGTATCCGTGTAATTATTAGTTCAAACACTTTCCCCGATTCCGTCACTAATTTGGGTTAATGTATTATACAGTTTTCTAGTGTTTTGTGGTGTTTTTCGGAGTAGATATGTATTGTTCTGTGTTATGGAGTGTTTCTTGATTGTTTCTGTTATAATATGAGAGTTCTAGAAGTATTTTACAAGTCACTCGCGATTTCACAATAACGTACTATACACTCGCTTTATATGACTATTATAAGTTAGGTTAGGCACGTTACAAAACGTTTGTCATGTTAACCGTTCAAATACCAATAATTAACTAACTGTTTCCTCCAGTTTCAATTAAACTCTTAGCCAATATAATATTATTCTTAACATTGTTCAAATATATTTTCATATCCTGTGCACACTTTAATATTTCACTATATAAATACCTAAACTTGGGTTATTTATCAATTTTATTCACTAGATGTTATTGAAATTAATCTTTCAGTTCATTCAGGTTATTTTCAGATTAAATAATGCCGTTTTATAGTGTTTTCTGTCCAAAAAATAGTAATTTTACTTTCAGTTTGGTATACTCTGAAAAGTCAAAACATCAAAATTTACTTCCTGTCATTATATAAATACAGCCATTTTATCAGTTATATTTAATATTAATAATCCTATATTGTATTAAAAGGTTCATATTCCCTTATTTTCTGGTAATTAATTGAATTAGTTGTATTCTGAAACATTATTCTGGAATATATGACTCCCATGTCCAAATTTCTGAGTTTAGTCATTTTCATTTTTATTTATAATTCTGAATATAATTTATTAAAATCTCTCTAAATGGTATGTGCAATTATATGGCATGATCTCAAGTTTATTTTGTCTAAACCCCTTTTGTTTATTTGCATTTAATTGAGCAATTTCTCTGTTTTGATGAAGTTTAGTTTCCATTCTCTGGCCTAGATTTTTTAACATTTTTTCCTTACAAAAACTTTACAAACAATATATGATGTGTAATACCCTCTCTGACTTTTACATATAGTATTATAAATTAAACATGTTTTCAAATTACACAATAACAATTAGTATTGGTTACAATACAAATAACAGTTAAACCAAATAAAGAATATTTGTTTTAAATAAATGGTTGTCTTCAAGTCAGACATCTTACAACAAAATCCTTATTTCTAACATGGAAATATGGTTTACAAAAAAGGTTTTTTACTAACTAACATCTTAATTACTCTCTACTATTTACAAGTAGTAACTATTTTTATAGTTCTGATGTTAGTTGTATCAGACCCAAACAAATGGCCTTATATCTAAAACATTTTTAAACATTCTTATATTATATACATAAAAACCTTATATTTATATTCTTATTTCTAACTATTATTATAAGTAGGATTCTACAGTTTTTATACCGTCTTTTACACATTGTCTTTGGGGAATTATACCCTGTCATTAATAAATAAATAGTATTAATTGTTCGAAAAGTATTATGAAATCTGTTTTTCTTTTTTCATATAAAACAAAATGTTATTTTAAACAGATTCATGTCTTATGAACAACATATTGTCACAGTACACATTTCAAGTCATTGAAAATTGCATATTTCATTGCATTCAATGTTTGTGATTGCCAAGAATGAAACACAAGGTTCATTTTTTATAATACCCAAAACTATCACTGGTTCACTTTGCACTTATATATTATGTTAATGCTAAATGGTCGTATAGTCTTATTAACATAATAAATTGGTTAGCGTTTTTTCAATGGAGATTTGTTCCATGGGTACTATATTATTGTTTCATCTTAGTTCACAGGCAACTTTTACTTTATACACTTCTCTCTCTTAAATTTATATACATGTGGTTTTTATTTCGTTATACTTTTATTTTTAAATATTTATTTTGGGGATATAGGGATTTGGGTGTCTTTTATAAGAGCATGACATCTTCTTCAGGATGCTGCCTTCTTCTTCTTTCATCAGTCTTCTTTTCTCCTGCCTTCTGGGACTGGTATCTTCTCCATCTTCTTCTTGATGCCATCAGGTTTCTTGGGATCTTCTCCATCTTCTTCTTTATTTCAGAAATACACCACCTGTATTGGTTGATCTTGGCTTATTTTAGGGTTTCTATTCTATTTATTCTCCCTCGTTGTGGGTTTGGTCATATTCTGTACTGCTTGGTTATTTACTTTTTTACCTTCCTGGGTTATACCTTGAAAACCTTTGGTTATGAGACTGGTCTTGGATGACTCATCACTAGTAACTCCTTTTATTTGAACTTGTATTTTCTTTATAATAATGATTTCTTTCCACAGTTGCTATGAATTAATCTATTTATATTAAACTTAATGCTTTCTTCCAAATTTAAATATTATAACTTCATTATTCTAATGATCAATTGCCATTCAATATTATGCATACATCTGTCACGCTACAGATTGCTCTCCTCCAGAAGTAATTATTTCAGACATGTTTATGGATGAAATAATTTCTTATGATAATTTCATCATTTCTTATAATTCATTTTCTTCTCCATTTTTATATCGACTTTTTTATAATTAGAGTTTAATTAATTTTATATATATAATTATTTGTTTTACTACTGATCCTTTTCGGATAGTTAGTGTCTTCTGAGATATATTATTATTGTAATACATTTTCTTCCTTTATCAACTTCGTGTTGCATCCTTGGGATATTAATTCCCTAACATTCCCTATCACGTGGGCTGGGGCAGATCAGAGGGGCACTGTACGCTACTTCTCTGCTGGCCATACACCACTTCTATAAATTGAGTACAGAGGCATATCCATCCCTGCTCAAAAACATAATGCTGCTGGAATTATCTTCAGTCAGTCATCGAATAAATAAATAAAAAGTAGTCTCATTTTCGACTAATAAAAATATCTTTGGATTCTCCACTTCGTAGTCTCTCAGATTATCTCACATTTTCTATCTTAATAAATCTTCATAATCATTATTATACTCATTACATATATATTTTTTCAAAACTCTTAACTTGTCTGATATATTTAATTTAATTATGGTTGAAAACCTTTCTTTTAATAATTCTGGTTACTGTTTACAGTGTAACTCTCTTTCTTCTTCATCTGAATTCTCTTTATACTTTCTTCTGGTTATTCATAGTATTAGCATGGTCTTTATAAATAGTCTTTCGTATTCATTATTTGAATGGTCTTAATATATTATATTTAATTTTTTAACATTGTATCTTTGCATTAGATATACAGGTTGTTATATTGATCATTTTGGTTCTTTCCTTTCTCTTAGAAAGTTATTAATCCGCCTTCGCATTCATTAACATTAATTCATTTATATTATATTTAATGTGGTATTTCTTCTCTTTGCATTTCATATAGGTCTTATTATTATCATTTGTTCGAAATCATCTTCTCCATCTGTTTGGTATGAGTTGTTCTTCTTCGCTCTTAATTAACTGTTTTCATTATCGTTTCATAGGTAATTAGTCTCTTTGCTTCCAAATTTTTTCTTTTCTTGCATATTACACTCTTTTTTGTTATTCTTCTCTACTCCTTCAAATGCTATTGTGAATGTCTAGCATTTATTCTGGATTAAAATTAATTCTTCTTTTCTGAATTAATCACTTTATTTTCTTCTCAATTCAATTATAATTGACACATAATTATTTTTTGGAACTTGGTTATTTTTAATGTAAAATTCAAACTATTCTTTTTATTTAATTGAAAACTATTTCTCATAAATCCTTGTAATATGTTGATCTTATCTTGTTTCAAAGTTCTGACGTTCTATCAACATTCAAATTCTGTTTAATTCATTTATTCCCAGAATTGTTTCATTCAGAATTGTTTATAGTACTGTGATCTTACTATTATTTCTGAATGTTTCGGTATTTCTCCAAATTCAAATTCTTCTTAATTATTTACCATAAAGTTTTCTCATAAACTTAGTTATAGTAAGTTGGTCTTACTTCATTTTCAAATTTTTTTTTTTTACATTAACTTCAAAATTCCTTTCTTTTTAATTCTTCCAAAATGTTTTTCTCATAATTCAGTGGTAGTAAGCTGTGTTTGCTTAATTTTAAATTTTTTAAATTAAGTTCAAAATTCTCTCTCTTTCTCTTTCTTCCATAAAGTTTTGTTCTAAATTATCAGGTTGTATTAAGAAGTACTTACTCAATTTTAAATTTTTATAATTAATAAGTACAAAATTCTCTCTCTTTCTCTTTCTTCCATAAAGTTTTTTCTAAATTATCAGGTTGTAGTAAGAAGTACTTACTCAATTTTAAATTTTTATAATTATATTTCAATTCAAAAGTCTTTCTTTTTCTTTCTTCCATAAAGTTTGTTCCAAAATTATTAGGTTGTAGTAAGATGTACTTACTCAATTTTAAATTTTTATAATTATATTTCAATTCAAAAGTCTTTCTTTTTCTTTCTTCCATAAAGTTTGTTCCAAAATTATTAGGTTGTAGTAAGATGTACTTACATTATTTTAGAATTTTTTAAAAATAAATTCAAAATTCTAAAACTCACAACTCATTCTTCATAATATTTCTTCATAGAAGCTTGATTGTACACTCCTTTGATTTTTCCTGAAACGATTTCCTTCAACTCATATGTATTGTTATGCTTATCATTTACCACAACATATGGGCCAGTGTATAGTAATAGTAGTTTTTTGGTTATGCCTTCTAAGGTGCTAGGCAGCTCTCTATTTTTTAGGAGGACTTTTTCACCCTCTTTATATGTTACAATTCGCCCTATTGCCTTCTGGTATTTGGCTTGTCGTTTTTCCTGATCTTCTGCTACCTTATTGTAAAATTTCAACTGGTTGAATTTCCTATTGTTGTTCGTTGGAAATTCAATGATTTGTTCAATGTCTCGGGGAGTCGGCTTCTCATACATGGCTGAGAATGGTGGAATTCCTATAGCTGGATGGTGGGCATAATTTAGGAATGTTTCTGTCGCTGCTAGGTACTCTTGCCACTTTTTCTGTTGGTTGTGACTGTACGTGCGCAATATCCTACCCACTTCTCTTAGTACTCTCTCAGCCGGATTGCTACTTGGGTGGTAGACTGATGTCTTATACGTTTTGACCCCAAGTGCTAATAAAGTGTCTCGCCATCTCCTCCCCTTAAATTGTGTACCATGGTCGGTAATAATGGAAAACGGTCTACCGATCTCTGGAACATACAAATCAATAATCACCGCCAAAACCTTTGCTGTTGTTGCCCGATTAACCGGATATAGCTTTATATACTTGGTGTAGTGATCCATTATGATTACCAAGTATTTATATCTGTGCCGACCACCGCTACGGGGAAATGGCCCGCAGATATCCAAAAACACTTTTTCCAGTTTTGCGTTGGAAGTTATCGGTATCATGATACCGTCTGTCTTTTCATTGTTTACTTTTGCACATTGGCAGATCTTACAGGACTTGATGTATGTTATCACCTTGCGGTTGATATTCTTGATCTTACAATTTTCCTCTAGAGCCTGTATCACTTTTAACGCTCCCATATGACCATACCTGACATGGTAATCGATGATGACCTCCTTTTCGATTTGGTGTGGGATTATCACCTTCCATGTCTCATCGTCCAAGGCGGTTTTTATGAATAAAATTCCCTTGTTAAGGTGGTAATATTTAGAAATGGTTTCATCATTGGCTTCCAAACGACTCACAATGTTTTTCAGCTTAGGATCAGACTGCTGATGGATTCGGATATTTATTAACAAAGCTTGTAAATTGGCTCTGGTCGTGAATATGTTATAAATTTTTACTAAGCTCTCCTTCTCTCCCTCGAAAGTCTGATCTTCCAGATTTATACGTGACAACACATCCGCTACCACGTTCTTCTTTCCTGGAATGTATTCCCATTTCAGGTCATATTCTTGTAGGGCGAGTACCCACCTAGCCAATCGGCCGTGACTCAATTTGCACCTACGAAGGAACGAGATGGATTTATGATCAGTTCGTACCGTGACTTGATATCCAAGAATGTACGTCCGGAACTTGCTGCATGCGAACACCACGCTCAACAATTCCTTTTCTGTCACACTGTAGTTCTTTTCGTACTGGTTCAGTGTGCGACTAGCGAAGCTTATTACCAGATGTTGTCCCTCCTCGTCTTCCTGGTATAATGTCGTTCCTAAGCTTAAGTCGCTAGCGTCACAGTTTAGAAAGAACGGTTTCTTAAAATCTGGGTGACGAAGTATGACACTCTCCAGAAACTTCTCTTTTATCAAGCGGAAAGTAATATCTTGATCTTCACCCCAAGTCCATTTGTTTTTGGCAGTTAACTGTGGTTGAATCTTGGCGGTCAACTCGAAATATCGGCTCTGAAACTTCCTGTAATAGTTACAGAGTCCGAGGAAAGATTGCAATTGTTTCCTGTTTCGTGGTTGTGGGAACCTCTGAATTGCCTCCACTTTCTCTGCTGATGGGGTAATACCTCTGTCGTCTAGGTTGAAACCTAAGAATTGTACCTCGCGCGCTATGAACTTGGATTTCTCCAACTTCAGTGTTATGTTGTTCTGCGCTAGTTTGTTTAGTACAAATTCCACTCTGTAACAGTGCTCCTCCCAGGTTCCGGATGTAATTAGTAAATCGTCAACATAGACGGTGGTAAATTGGAGCGCTTCTGGTCCCAAAATCTGGTCCATGCATGCCACAAATATGGCGACAGAATTGACAAGTCCGAAAGGCAGTCTCTTGAACTGGTAATTGCGCCCTTCGAAAATGAACGCTACATACTGGCGGCTTTGTAGCTGTTGCCTAGCTCCAACTAGTGATTGGGCAGAAAGTATTTGCCTTCCAATCGCTAATTAAAGCCCCTAAAATTGTGCGCCAATTTGTAATAAAATAAATAAATTGATGTGTGTTGATGATAAGAGATTGTGAAGTATGAGACTCCGATGTAATCAAGCCCCACTGTTTGGGCTAGCCAATTTGTAATAAAATAAATAAGTTGTAATGTAATATGTTTAATTGGTGTGGCTCTCGACGTCTTACTGGCCTGAAACACTTCCTTAAGTTTCCCAGCTGGTCGAGTCCCAATGGTAGTAAGACTGGTCGAGTAGCGTAATGTTGATGAAGAAATGTCTGTTCAGCTTCACCGAAAGTTTCAAAACAAAAATTATTGTTTTGAAGAAAATTTTTTAAAAAAAATTTATGTTTATAAAAAAATAATTAAAAAAAAATTTAAATTTATTAATTAATTAATTATAATCAATTAATTAATATAGGGCTGTGAAGTTTTAAAAAGTGTAATGCTCTTCTGAAAATTTTTATTAAAGTTTTGGTATATTTTAAATAAACTATCACCACTCATAAGATTGTCTTCAAACCAATCGATACTTGTTTACCTTTTTATTTTTTTTTTTAGGTTATCTTCACTTATAGATGGTAAAGTCCTGATAGATTATTAATTATAATTATATTAGTGATAACTAGTAATATTTATGAAATGAAGAACTATTTAGTTTTGAAGAATATTAATGTTTTATTAATTAATAGCAATTTGACTCTTATAGATTATTATCGACCCTCAGGATATCGAAAAAGTTACAAAGTATATTATATAAAAATTATACAGGGTTCTTTAAAAGCCAATTATTATCAAAGTCAGAGAAATCGGGCCAATATTTAAAAAGTATAACGTTACAACAAATTAATAATTATTACTAAACACAGACATTGAATAATAATTTGAAAATAAAATAATTGTTTTCACCGACAGCTGGGTTGAACTAGGAGGCGTTGCCCTGACGATGACGACCAATATTGCAAATGGCTGCCGTGAAGTTAGTAAAATGTCATTCGTATATTCGACGTTCCAAATAAAAGATTTTCCTGTAGTATTCCTGTTCTGGTGTCTGCGAATCTCTTGTTAAATGTTGTGTACTGCCTAGTGTACTGTTTCTGGGTTATATTTAGTGTATCCGTGTAATTATTAGTTCAAACACTTTCCCCGATTCCGTCACTAATTTGGGTTAATGTATTATACAGTTTTCTAGTGTTTTGTGGTGTTTTTCGGAGTAGATATGTATTGTTCTGTGTTATGGAGTGTTTCTTGATTGTTTCTGTTATAATATGAGAGTTCTAGAAGTATTTTACAAGTCACTCGCGATTTCACAATAACGTAATATACACTCGCTTTATATGACTATTATAAGTTAGGTTAGGCACGTTATAAAACGTTTGTCATGTTAACCGTTCAAATACCAATAATTAACTAACTGTTTCCTCCAGTTTCAATTAAACTCTTAGCCAATATAATATTATTCTTAACATTGTTCAAATATATTTTCATATCCTGTGCACACTTTAATATTTCACTATATAAATACCTAAACTTGGGTTATTTATCAATTTTATTCACTAGATGTTATTGAAATTAATCTTTCAGTTCATTCAGGTTATTTTCAGATTAAATAATGCCGTTTTATAGTGTTTTCTGTCCAAAAAATAGTAATTTTACTTTCAGTTTAGTATACTCTGAAAAGTCAAAACATCAAAATTTACTTCCTGTCATTATATAAATTCAGCCATTTTATCAGTTATATTTAATATTAATAATCCTATATTGTATTAAAAGGTTCATATTCCCTTATTTTCTGGTAATTAATTGAATTAGTTGTATTCTGAAACATTATTCTGGAATATATGACTCCCATGTCCAAATTTCTGAGTTTAGTCATTTTCATTTTTATTTATAATTCTGAATATAATTTATTAAAATCTCTCTAAATGGTATGTGCAATTATATGGCATGATCTCAAGTTTATTTTGTCTAAACCCCTTTTGTTTATTTGCATTTAATTAAGCAATTTCTCTGTTTTGATGAAGTTTAGTTTCCATTCTCTGGCCTAGATTTTTTAACATTTTTTCCTTACAAAAACTTTACAAACAATATATGATGTGTGATACCCTCTCTGACTTTTACATATAGTATTATAAATTAAACATGTTTTCAAATTACACAATAACAATTAGTATTGGTTACAATACAAATAACAGTTAAACCAAATAAAGAATTTTTTTTTTAAATAAATGGTTGTCTTCAAGTCAGACATCTTACAACAAAATCCTTATTTCTAACATGGAAATATGGTTTACAAAAAAGGTTTTTTACTAACTAACATCTTAATTACTCTCTACTATTTACAAGTAGTAACTATTTTTATAGTTCTGATGTTAGTTGTATCAGACCCAAACAAATGGCATTATATCTAAAACATTTTTAAACATTCTTATATTATATACATAAAAACCTTATATTTATATTCTTATTTCTAACTATTATTATAAGTAGGATTCTACAGTTTTTATACCGTCTTTTACACATTGTCTTTGGGGAATTGTACCCTGTCATTAATAAATAAATAGTATTAATTGTTCGAAAAGTATTATGAAATCTGTTTTTCTTTTTTCATATAAAACAAAATGTTATTTTAAACAGATTCATGTCTTATGAACAACATATTGTCACAGTACACATTTCAAGTCATTGAAAATTGCATATTTCATTGCATTCAATGTTTGTGATTGCCAAGAATGAAACACAAGGTTCATTTTTTATAATACCCAAAACTATCACTGGTTCACTTTGCACTTATATATTATGTTAATGCTAAATGGTCGTATAGTCTTATTAACATAATAAATTGGTTAGCGTTTTTTCAATGGAGATTTGTTCCATGGGTACTATATTATTGTTTCATCTTAGTTCACAGGCAACTTTTACTTTATACACTTCTCTCTCTTAAATTTATATACATGTGGTTTTTATTTCGTTATACTTTTATTTTTAAATATTTATTTTGGGGATATAGGGATTTGGGTGTCTTTTATAAGAGCATGACATCTTCTTCAGGATGCTGCCTTCTTCTTCTTTCATCAGTCTTCTTTTCTCCTGCCTTCTGGGACTGGTATCTTCTCCATCTTCTTCTTGATGCCATCAGGTTTCTTGGGATCTTCTCCATCTTCTTCTTTATTTCAGAAATACACCACCTGTATTGGTTGATCTTGGCTTATTTTAGGGTTTCTATTCTATTTATTCTCCCTCGTTGTGGGTTTGGTCATATTCTGTACTGCTTGGTTATTTACTTTTTTACCTTCCTGGGTTATACCTTGAAAACCTTTGGTTATGAGACTGGTCTTGGATGACTCATCACTAGTAACTCCTTTTATTTGAACTTGTATTTTCTTTATAATAATGATTTCTTTCCACAGTTGCTATGAATTAATCTATTTATATTAAACTTAATGCTTTCTTCCAAATTTAAATATTATAACTTCATTATTCTAATGATCAATTGCCATTCAATATTATGCATACATCTGTCACGCTACAGATTGCTCTCCTCCAGAAGTAATTATTTCAGACATGTTTATGGATGAAATAATTTCTTATGATAATTTCATCATTTCTTATAATTCATTTTCTTCTCCATTTTTATATCGACTTTTTTATAATTAGAGTTTAATTAATTTTATATATATAATTATTTGTTTTACTACTGATCCTTTTCGGATAGTTAGTGTCTTCTGAGATATATTATTATTGTAATACATTTTCTTCCTTTATCAACTTCGTGTTGCATCCTTGGGATATTAATTCCCTAACATTCCCTATCACGTGGGCTGGGGCAGATCAGAGGGGCACTGTACGCTACTTCTCTGCTGGCCATACACCACTTCTATAAATTGAGTACAGAGGCATATCCATCCCTGCTCAAAAACATAATGCTGCTGGAATTATCTTCAGTCAGTCATCGAATAAATAAATAAAAAGTAGTCTCATTTTCGACTAATAAAAATATCTTTGGATTCTCCACTTCGTAGTCTCTCAGATTATCTCACATTTTCTATCTTAATAAATCTTCATAATCATTATTATACTCATTACATATATATTTTTTCAAAACTCTTAACTTGTCTGATATATTTAATTTAATTATGGTTGAAAACCTTTCTTTTAATAATTCTGGTTACTGTTTACAGTGTAACTCTCTTTCTTCTTCATCTGAATTCTCTTTATACTTTCTTCTGGTTATTCATAGTATTAGCATGGTCTTTATAAATAGTCTTTCGTATTCATTATTTGAATGGTCTTAATATATTATATTTAATTTTTTAACATTGTATCTTTACATTAGATATACAGGTTGTTATATTGATCATTTTGGTTCTTTCCTTTCTCTTAGAAAGTTATTAATCCGCCTTCGCATTCTTTAACATTAATTCATTTATATTATATTTCATGTGGTATTTCTTCTCTTTGCATTTCATATAGGTCTTATTATTATCATTTGTTCGAAATCATCTTCTCCATCTGTTTGGTATGAGTTGTTCTTCTTCGCTCTTAATTAACTGTTTTCATTATCGTTTCATAGGTAATTAGTCTCTTTGCTTCCAAATTTTTTCTTTTCTTGCATATTACACTCTTTTTTGTTATTCTTCTCTACTCCTTCAAATGCTATTGTGAATGTCTAGCATTTATTCTGGATTAAAATTAATTCTTCTTTTCTGAATTAATCACTTTATTTTCTTCTCAATTCAATTATAATTGACACATAATTATTTTTTGGAACTTGGTTATTTTTAATGTAAAATTCAAACTATTCTTTTTATTTAATTGAAAACTATTTCTCATAAATCCTTGTAATATGTTGATCTTATCTTGTTTCAAAGTTCTGACGTTCTATCAACATTCAAATTCTGTTTAATTCATTTATTCCCAGAATTGTTTCATTCAGAATTGTTTATAGTACTGTGATCTTACTATTATTTCTGAATGTTTCGGTATTTCTCCAAATTCAAATTCTTCTTAATTATTTACCATAAAGTTTTCTCATAAACTTAGTTATAGTAAGTTGGTCTTACTTCATTTTCAAATTTTTTTTTTTGTACATTAACTTCAAAATTCCTTTCTTTTTAATTCTTCCAAAATGTTTTTCTCATAATTCAGTGGTAGTAAGCTGTGCTTGCTTAATTTTAAATTTTTTAAATTAAGTTCAAAATTCTCTCTCTTTCTCTTTCTTTCATAAAGTTTTGTTCTAAATTATCAGGTTGTATTAAGAAGTACTTACTCAATTTTAAATTTTTATAATTAATAAGTACAAAATTCTCTCTCTTTCTCTTTCTTCCATAAAGTTTTTTCTAAATTATCAGGTTGTAGTAAGAAGTACTTACTCAATTTTAAATTTTTATAATTATATTTCAATTCAAAAGTCTTTCTTTTTCTTTCTTCCATAAAGTTTGTTCCAAAATTATTAGGTTGTAGTAAGATGTACTTACTCAATTTTAAATTTTTATAATTATATTTCAATTCAAAAGTCTTTCTGTTTCTTTCTTCCATAAAGTTTGTTCCAAAATTATTAGGTTGTAGTAAGATGTACTTACATTATTTTAGAATTTTTTAAAAATAAATTCAAAATTCTAAAACTCACAACTCATTCTTCATAATATTTCTTCATAGAAGCTTGATTGTACACTCCTTTGATTTTTCCTGAAACGATTTCCTTCAACTCATATGTATTGTTATGCTTATCATTTACCACAACATATGGGCCAGTGTATAGTAATAGTAGTTTTTTGGTTATGCCTTCTAAGGTGCTAGGCAGCTCTCTATTTTTTAGGAGGACTTTTTCACCCTCTTTATATGTTACAATTCGCCCTATTGCCTTCTGGTATTTGGCTTGCCGTTTTTCCTGATCTTCTGCTACCTTATTGTAAAATTTCAACTGGTTGAATTTCCTATTGTTGTTCGTTGGAAATTCAATGATTTGTTCAATGTCTCGGGGAGTCGGCTTCTCATACATGGCTGAGAATGGTGGAATTCCTATAGCTGGATGGTGGGCATAATTTAGGAATGTTTCTGTCGCTGCTAGGTACTCTTGCCACTTTTTCTGTTGGTTGTGACTGTACGTGCGCAATATCCTACCCACTTCTCTTAGTACTCTCTCAGCCGGATTGCTACTTGGGTGGTAGACTGATGTCTTATACGTTTTGACCCCAAGTGCTAATAAAGTGTCTCGCCATCTCCTCCCCTTAAATTGTGTACCATGGTCGGTAATAATGGAAAACGGTCTACCGATCTCTGGAACATACAAATCAATAATCACCGCCAAAACCTTTGCTGTTGTTGCCCGATTAACCGGATATAGCTTTATATACTTGGTGTAGTGATCCATTATGATTACCAAGTATTTATATCTGTGCCGACCACCGCTACGGGGAAATGGCCCGCAGATATCCAAAAACACTTTTTCCAGTTTTGCGTTGGAAGTTATCGGTATCATGATACCGTCTGTCTTTTCATTGTTTACTTTTGCACATTGGCAGATCTTACAGGACTTGATGTATGTTATCACCTTGCGGTTGATATTCTTGATCTTACAATTTTCCTCTAGAGCCTGTATCACTTTTAACGCTCCCATATGACCATACCTGACATGGTAATCGATGATGACCTCCTTTTCGATTTGGTGTGGGATTATCACCTTCCATGTCTCATCGTCCAAGGCGGTTTTTATGAATAAAATTCCCTTGTTAAGGTGGTAATATTTAGAAATGGTTTCATCATTGGCTTCCAAACGACTCACAATGTTTTTCAGCTTAGGATCAGACTGCTGATGGATTCGGATATTTATTAACAAAGCTTGTAAATCGGCTCTGGTCGTGAATATGTTATAAATTTTTACTAAGCTCTCCTTCTCTCCCTCGAAAGTCTGATCTTCCAGATTTATACGTGACAACACATCCGCTACCACGTTTTTCTTTCCTGGAATGTATTCCCATTTCAGGTCATATTCTTGTAGGGCGAGTACCCACCTAGCCAATCGGCCGTGACTCAATTTGCACCTACGAAGGAACGAGATGGATTTATGATCAGTTCGTACCGTGACTTGATATCCAAGAATGTACGTCCGGAACTTGCTGCATGCGAACACCACGCTCAACAATTCCTTTTCTGTCACACTGTAGTTCTTTTCGCACTGGTTCAGTGTGCGACTAGCGAAGCTTATTACCAGATGTTGTCCCTCCTCGTCTTCCTGGTATAATGTCGTTCCTAAGCTTAAGTAGCTAGCGTCACAGTTTAGAAAGAACGGTTTCTTAAAATCTGGGTGACGAAGTATGACACTCTCCAGAAACTTCTCTTTTATCAAGCGGAAAGTAATATCTTGATCTTCACCACAAGTCCATTTGTTTTTGGCAGATAACTGTGGTTGAAACTTGGCGGTCAACTCGAAATATCGGCTCTGAAACTTCCTGTAATAGTTACAGAGTCCGAGGAAAGATTGCAATTGTTTCCTGTTTCGTGGTTGTGGGAACCTCTGAATTGCCTCCACTTTCTCTGCTGATGGGGTAATACCTCTGTCGTCTAGGTTGAAACCTAAGAATTGTACCTCGCGCGCTATGAACTTGGATTTCTCCAACTTCAGTGTTATGTTGTTCTGCGCTAGTTTGTTTAGTACAAATTCCACTCTGTAAAAGTGCTCCTCCCAGGTTCCGGATGTAATTAGTAAATCGTCAACATAGACGGTGGTAAATTGGAGCGCTTCTGGTCCCAAAATCTGGTAATAAAATAAATAAGTTGTAATGTAATATGTTTAATTGGTGTGGCTCTCGACGTCTTACTGGCCTGAAACACTTCCTTAAGTTTCCCAGCTGGTCGAGTCCCAATGGTAGTAAGACTGGTCGAGTAGCGTAATGTTGATGAAGAAATGTCTGTTCAGCTTCACCGAAAGTTTCAAAACAAAAATTATTGTTTTGAAGAAAATTTTTAAAAAAAAATTTATGTTTATAAAAAAAATAATTAAAAAAAAAATTTAAATTTATTAATTAATTAATTATAATCAATTAATTAATATAGGGCTGTGAAGTTTTAAAAAGTGTAATGCTCTTCTGAAAATTTTTATTAAAGTTTTGGTATATTTTAAATAAACTATCACCACTCATAAGATTGTCTTCAAACCAATCGATACTTGTTTACCTTTTTATTTTTTTTTTTAGGTTATCTTCACTTATAGATGGTAAAGTCCTGACAGATTATTAATTATAATTATATTAGTGATAACTAGTAATATTTATGAAATGAAGAACTATTTAGTTTTGAAGAATATTAATGTTTTATTAATTAATAGCAATTTGACTCTTATCGATTATTATCGACTCTCAGGATATCGAAAAAGTTACAAAGTATATTATATAAAAATTATACAGGGTTCTTTAAAAGCCAATTATTATCAAAGTCAGAGAAATCGGGCCAATATTTAAAAAGTATAACGTTACAACAAATTAATAATTATTACTAAACACAGACATTGAATAATAATTTGAAAATAAAATAATTGTTTTCACCGACAGCTGGGTTGAACTAGGAGGCGTTGCCCTGGCGATGACGACCAATATTGCAAATGGCTGCCGTGAAGTTAGTAAAATGTCATTCGTATATTCGACGTTCCAAATAAAAGATTTTCCTGTAGTATTCCTGTTCTGGTGTCTGCGAATCTCTTGTTAAATGTTGTGTAGTGCCTAGTGTACTGTTTCTGGGTTATATTTAGTGTATCCGTGTAATTATTAGTTCAAACACTTTCCCCGATTCCGTCACTAATTTGGGTTAATGTATTATACAGTTTTCTAGTGTTTTGTGGTGTTTTTCGGAGTAGATATGTATTGTTCTGTGTTATGGAGTGTTTCTTGATTGTTTCTGTTATAATATGAGAGTTCTAGAAGTATTTTACAAGTCACTCGCGATTTCACAATAACGTACTATACACTCGCTTTATATGACTATTATAAGTTAGGTTAGGCACGTTACAAAACGTTTGTCATGTTAACCGTTCAAATACCAATAATTAACTAACTGTTTCCTCCAGTTTCAATTAAACTCTTAGCCAATATAATATTATTCTTAACATTGTTCAAATATATTATCATATCCTGTGCACACTTTAATATTTCACTATATAAATACCTAAACTTGGGTTATTTATCAATTTTATTCACTAGATGTTATTGAAATTAATCTTTCAGTTAATTCAGCTTATTTTCAGATTAAATAATGCCGTTTTATAGTGTTTTCTGTCCAAAAAATAGTAATTTGACTTTCAGTTTAGTATACTCTGAAAAGTCAAAACATCAAAATTTACTTCCTGTCATTATATAAATTCAGCCATTTTATCAGTTATATTTAATATTAATAATCCTATATTGTATTAAAAGGTTCATATTCCCTTATTTTCTGGTAATTAATTGAATTAGTTGTATTCTGAAACATTATTCTGGAATATATGACTCCCATGTCCAAATTTCTGAGTTTAGTCATTTTCATTTTTATTTATAATTCTGAATATAATTTATTAAAATCTCTCTAAATGGTATGTGCAATTATATGGCATGATCTCAAGTTTATTTTGTCTAAACCCCTTTTGTTTATTTGCATTTAATTGAGCAATTTCTCTGTTTTGATGAAGTTTAGTTTCCATTCTCTGGCCTAGATTTTTTAACATTTTTTCCTTACAAAAACTTTACAAACAATATATGATGTGTGATACCCTCTCTGACTTTTACATATAGTATTATAAATTAAACATGTTTTCAAATTACACAATAACAATTAGTATTGGTTACAATACAAATAACAGTTAAACCAAATAAAGAATATTTGTTTTAAATATATGGTTGTCTTCAAGTCAGACATCTTACAACAAAATCCTTATTTCTAACATGGAAATATGGTTTACAAAAAAGGTTTTTTACTAACTAACATCTTAATTACTCTCTACTATTTACAAGTAGTAACTATTTTTATAGTTCTGATGTTAGTTGTATCAGACCCAAACAAATGGCCTTATATCTAAAACATTTTTAAACATTCTTATATTATATACATAAAAACCTTATATTTATATTCTTATTTCTAACTATTATTATAAGTAGGATTCTACAGTTTTTATACCGTCTTTTACACATTGTCTTTGGGGAATTGTACCCTGTCATTAATAAATAAATAGTATTAATTGTTCGAAAAGTATTATGAAATCTGTTTTTCTTTTTTCATATAAAACAAAATGTTATTTTAAACAGATTCATGTCTTATGAACAACATATTGTCACAGTACACATTTCAAGTCATTGAAAATTGCATATTTCATTGCATTCAATGTTTGTGATTGCCAAGAATGAAACACAAGGTTCATTTTTTATAATACCCAAAACTATCACTGGTTCACTTTGCACTTATATATTATGTTAATGCTAAATGGTCGTATAGTCTTATTAACATAATAAATTGGTTAGCGTTTTTTCAATGGAGATTTGTTCCATGGGTACTATATTATTGTTTCATCTTAGTTCACAGGCAACTTTTACTTTATACACTTCTCTCTCTTAAATTTATATACATGTGGTTTTTATTTCGTTATACTTTTATTTTTAAATATTTATTTTGGGGATATAGGGATTTGGGTGTCTTTTATAAGAGCATG
Organism: Magicicada septendecula; assembly: GCA_034769895.1. Taxonomy (NCBI): domain Eukaryota; kingdom Metazoa; phylum Arthropoda; class Insecta; order Hemiptera; family Cicadidae; genus Magicicada; species Magicicada septendecula. The sequence goes on from CM068373.1 coordinate 408,608,239, forward strand.
ACATCTTCTTCAGGATGTTGCCTTCTTCTTCTTTCATCAGTCTTCTTTTCTCCTGCCTTCTGGGACTGGTATCTTCTCCATCTTCTTCTTGATGCCATCAGGTTTCTTGGGATCTTCTCCATCTTCTTCTTTATTTCAGAAATACACCACCTGTATTGGTTGATCTTGGCTTATTTTAGGGTTTCTATTCTATTTATTCTCCCTCGTTGTGGGTTTGGTCATATTCTGTACTGCTTGGTTATTTACTTTTTTACCTTCCTGGGTTATACCTTGAAAACCTTTGGTTATGAGACTGGTCTTGGATGACTCATCACTTGTAACTCCTTTTATTTGAACTTGTATTTTCTTTATAATAATGATTTCTTTCCACAGTTGCTATGAATTAATCTATTTATATTAAACTTAATGCTTTCTTCCAAATTTAAATATTATAACTTCATTATTCTAATGATCAATTGCCATTCAATATTATGCATACATCTGTCACGCTACAATTTCCATTATCAGTGAAAATCGAGTGCGATAACGTGAGGTGGTATATGTTAGTGACCACAGTACTGTGGTTAAGGCTGAAGCAGTAAGTAGAAAGAAGTAGTTTCTATGGTAATATTTCATTTCGAAAATGATTTTAAAAATAAATCTTAGAATATGGAAGTCATGTATGGTTCTCCATACCGATATTTTCCAAATGAAATCAATTTTGTATTATTCATAATTAAATCCTTAAATTCGTAGTGACCGTCAATCAATGAATTTTTCAGTGATGGGTTTGTGAGGATCAGACAAAAAAATAACAAAAATTTTAACTCAATTGTTTCGACGTTTCGACAATGTTTATTGTCATCATCAAGACCTGTATATGAATAAAAAAGAAATGTCAAACACAACAGAACAATTATTTGGGTGAACGTGAGTTTGTGTATGTGAGTGTGTGTGCGTACACGCATGTGCGTGCGTATGTAGTATCATTGTATATGTGAAGGAGTTAAGATAGTTTGTTTACATCTTCAAATGTTTTCTTTAAGACAACGAGAAAATTATAAATCACAGAACTTAATTTAAAGACTATTACAATTTAAATTACTATATGTAATGATATTTTTAATTAAGTATACGGCTATTGTAGGAACTCGAAGGCCTCAACGAATAACTATTCCTCACAGATCCCTGCGGAACGCCAGCGGCGACGGGTCGAACTGATGAACAGGACACTTCGGCGCTAACACTGAAGGTGCGAACGCTGAGGTAGGACCGCAAGAAATGCACAATGGACGGCGGTACGGGGGAGTGAGTGAGTTTATAGAGAAGGCCTTCGTGCCAGATTCTGTCGAAGGCCTTGCTCACGTCCAACAAGGCAGCGCACGTAGACCCTTTCTTGTTGGCGGCGTCGGACAATGCTGTGACAATTCGGACGAGTTGTAAAGTTGTCGAGTGCTCTCCACGGAACCCGAACTGTTGGCTCCGAATAAAAGTATCCAACAGCGGCCAGATGCGGACTAGTAGGAGACGCTCAAACACCTTTGAGATGACTGGCAACAACGGTATGGGACGATAGCTGTCTGCAAGCATTGGGAATCATGCAGATGTTGGCATTTTTCCACAGGCGGAGGAAGTAGTGCAGCCGAAGACAATAGTTGAATAGATCCAAGACCAGTGCAACCCCCGAGGCCCGGAGATACTGCAAAGCTGCGACCCCGATCCGGTCAGGACCAGGGGCGCGACGGCGGTTCAGACGACAGATAGACGAAACTAGTTCGTCCCTGTCGAAGAGAGCGGGAGGGTCAAGTGGAAGGTGGGAAAAATAACCAGATAGGAAGTCCCGAACCACTACCGAGTGGGCAGGGTCCGAGACGCCTCGATGAACGGTGAATTGAGTCTCCATGCAGTCGGCGAATACCTCACCCTTGCCTTCCGATGAAGAAACAATGCCGTTCGGGGTATCCAACGGTTTGCGAATACGCGAGTACGCGAGGTAAGGCGACTCGTTGCTCTCCAGACGGAGGCATGGTCGACTTCAAGGGACTCAAGATATGAGTGCCACTGATCAGAGTTTACGTCCAGCAGAACCTGCTCGACGTAAAGAGACTGGGCCTGAAAACGCCGTTTGACGGCGGAAGCTCGGGTGGGTGCGTTGCCATCTGCGGCAGAGCTTGCGCCGAAGCCAGATGGCGTGGATAGCTTCCAGAGGAAGGGTCGATTTGCGATTGTTCACCTCAACGTTGTGTGTATGTCGATCCATGACACCCTGGACCAACTCCTGAAGATGAGTGGCACGCAGATCCAGATCGTCACGAGTGGCGATCGGGTCCGCTGGGACAGATGGTAACCTTCGTGAGAGCTCGTCATGATAGGAGCGCCAGGCCCTAACTCCGCCGTCCGCCTCTCCTGTACATCAGCGCTTAGTTCATGGTAACAGCGGCACTCAGCGCGCGTCTGTTGCACCCTAAACTGTGTCTTCTCCCAGGATACTTAAGATTGTAATTCCTGATAATAGGGATTATTCTCAACTCCTTTGTTCGCTCTCCCTACCTCTTCCATCGGTCAAGATCGAGGCGAGGTGTCAAGGCGCCTCGTTGAAACTGGCGACAAGTACGGTTCCTGACTCCCGCTGAGTTCATGCCTTCCTGACTGAGCGCAATATCTCATTTCACACTTTTTCCCTCCCGTCAGAACGCGAAATCAAAGTCGTTATTTTGGGAATACCTTCCTTTACTGCGCCTGATACAATCAGGCACGGGCTTGTTGCGCTCGGCTACGCGCCGACTGCGGTAAGCGTCCTGCATATTGGCAAAGGCGATGCTGTCAACAGCATAATTGTAAAACTGCTGAAAGTAGGCCAGTTCGAGGATATTTAAGTCTCCAGTGTCTTCTGAACCTCCGAATGCAAGTCCGCACATTTGACCCGAGGCCCGGCCCCTCTCACTGTATTAAATGCCAGAGGTTCGGCCACTCTAGTCTCTTCTGCAATCACCCACCGCGTTGTGTGCGTTGTGCTGAACCTCGTCGCGGCTGTGATAAGCCAAAGACGGCGTATACAGCTAAATGCTGCAATTGCGATTGAGCCCACCCAGCTAATTACCGAGGCTGCATCATCTTTATCACCGCCATGAAGCCGTAGCGTCCTCCTGCACGCCCTGGTGCGCAACTGGCCGTGTAGCTGGTCCTGGCCCTAACCGGCGAGAGGCATTCCCACCTCTCACTGGTTCATCTGCCAAGGTCCCGCCGTATCTCCGGTTGCTTCCGGTGCCGCTGTCCCGGCTTCAGTCGATTCTTCTGCGGGACGTAAACTCTGATCAGTGGCACTAATATCTTGAGTCCCTTGAAGTCGACCACGCCTCCGTCTGGATAGTGGCGAGTAGACTGACCCGCGAGAAGAGAACTCGCAACCCACTGGAAACACGGAACGGGGTTGTGTCTTCGGCAGAAGGCAAGGCTGAGGTCTTCGCCGACCATGGAGTCGCAATTTACTGTTCATCGAGGCGTCTCGGACCCTGTCCACTCGGCAGAGGTCCGGGACTTCTTATCTGGATATTTATTTCTCTCACCATCCCGCTGACCCAGACCTCCCGTTTGACAGAGACGATCTCGTTTCGTCTATCTGCCGACTAAACCGCCGTCGCGCCCTCGGTCCTGACCGGATCGGGGCCGCTGCTCTACAATATCTCCCGGTCTCAGGCATTGACTTCGTGCTTCAGCTGTTCAACTCCTGTCTCCGGCTACAGTACTTCCCCCCCCCCCCCGTGGAAAACTGCCAATATCGTAATGATACCCAAACCCCGTAAGCCGCGCATGCTTCCTGAAAGGTATCGGCCTATCTCTCTCTTGCCAGTTATCTCGAAGGTGTTCGAGCGTCTCCTGCTGGCCGGCATCTCGCCGTTATTGGATAATTTTATCCGCAAAAAACAGGTCGGGTTTCGCAGAGAGCACTCGACCACTCTTCAACTCGTCCGCGTGATTACGCAACTGTCTGACGCCACCAACAGGTGAGCGGCTACGGCCGCCGTTCTGTTGGAAGTAAGCAAGGCCTTTGACAAAATCTGGCACAAAGATTTTTTCTATAAACCTGACCATTGTCCCCTCCCACCGTCCATTGTGTCCTTCATCCGGTCGCATCTCAGCGACCTAACCTTCAGGGTGAGCGTCGACGAAACCTGCTCTGCAGTTCGTCCCGTCGACGCCGGCGTACCCCAAGGATCTGTCCTCGGCCCCGTTCTGTACCTTGTGTACACGAACGATCTGGCTGTCTTGCCCGGTGTCACGTTGGCTTTGTTCGCTGACGACGCTATGTATCACTGCAGCTCCCTGCCCCGCGAGTACAAAGTCAGTTGGACCAGCTTCCGGACTGGCTATGGAAATGGCCTGTGACGATCAACACGGAGAAATCGAGGCGATCTGTTTCACCCGTAAGTCCATTTCCCGATGCACCTCTCCCTGGAAGGGAGGCCTATCACCTACAAAGAGTCGGTAAATTATCTATGTGTTCGGCTTAACCAGCGTCTACCCGACTAACGAAAAACACATTTGATCTCTACAAATAAACTTGCCCAGCTATATAACGACACCGAGAGTTCCGCTAACTGGGTGTTTTTCATTGCGATAAGTGAGTGTTATTTGATGGTTGTGTTAGTTAAAGTGTACAGTGTTATTTGTTATAGCCGTAAGGGGGTGGCGCGGGCGTGTTTGTAACCATTAGGGTTCTCAGTATTAACGAAACACATTTTATTCGCTTAATTTTTTACTTTAAAAGCTATTGTTGACCCCTTATCAATGAATGAATGGAAAAATGTTTTGCCGTTATAAACAAAGAGTGTGTTGTAAAGTAAACAAAAAATTTGTGGTTTACGTTCATTATTGTCTGATGTAAAGTTTGTATATATTGATGTTTTCAGTGTTTTGACACTATTTTTGTGTGAAACTTAAGTTATTTAATTAACATTTGCGTGACTGCGTTGTTATATGCATCCAACATTAAGTGTGTTTTACTCTCTGAGAAAGCTGAATCAGAATTTCGTCTTTTTAAAAATAATTTAACTGCAAAATTACTTCCAATTTTACAGTAAAAATAGACACAACCTACGCTATATTCATTGTCTAATTTCCATCGTTTGTCATTCACTAACAGAATATATAAATATAAGTTAATTTGATGTTGTATTTTCATTGTACAAACTCCCTATTATGGAATAGTTCAAATTACAGTTTGATAAAAAAGAGAAAAGCACATAATTAATTACCCGTCCTTAAATCCTACTACAACAGTTTTATATTTTAACAGTTTATATTACATAATCTAATCAGGAATTTCTCTTATAATTACGTGTATTAATTTTGCAAGTTTCACGCGTGTGTTAGCGTACTTCCCTCATTCATATTTTATTGTGTTTTTAAGTTCCTTATCTTGGCTTTTTATTCGGCTATAAGAATTAACGTATAAAAGTCACAAGGACAGGACTTGCAATAAAATACTCTTGTAACCAGTAACAATTATTATTAGTGCCATTTTCGTTTAAAACATCAATCAAGTTACCACAAAATATTTAGCTACAAATCTTTCAAACAATTGGATTCTAGTATCATTTTCCTTAACAACATCAATTTAAGTTATGGCAAAATATTTAGTTACAATTTTATTTAAAACAGCTGGAGCTCTGGTACCATTTTCTTTAAGAGCATTACTTTATGTATTATAAAATTTCGATTACAGTTTTATTTAAAACAGCTGGAGTTTTTGTACCATTTTCTTTAAGAGCATTTACAAGATGTTTAACCTGAATACCAGGGGACCAGTCTATCGAGTTGTTGTTGACTGAAGTTTAATAATTAGAACACTCCCACCTGTACTCTTGTTGTGGAACTCCAATGGTACCCTGTTGACCAGTGTGTCATGAGTGCTGTCGATGATCCTTAGTGTTTGCTGAAGTTCCAGCCAGTCTCATTCCGATCAGATGTCCTTCGGTGTTCTATAGCAGGAGTATTTCTGGGCCTGACAGTTTCGGGGAGCATCCTGGTGCACTGTTCTGCGGATAGTGACCGGTGTCAATGTTACTGTCATGAGTTAAAACAAGATAATGCTCAAATAAAAGAAAAATTCAAACAAGAGATCTTAGATAATACTACACAATTAGTAGATAAAATTGTAGACACGGGTAAGTGCATAGATGCACAAGAGTTTAAAGATCAGAAAGCAGAATGGTCTAAAGGATTAAAAGATAGTGTGAACCAAGTAGCTGAACAATGGAATGAAATGTTTATAGTAGCAAGGCAGGAGCAGGATATGGATATAAAAGCAGTCAGTGAACAAATCCATGAAAACATCAATAAGACGCAGGAGTTGGAAGCCAGAGTAATAAGGTTGGAAATTGCCGAAGCCTTGCCTAATAAAACCACAAAGGAATATTCCAGTGAAATAGATACACTAGGGAAAAATCAACGTGGAAAGGTAGAACGTCTAAAATATCGGTATGGAGAACCATACATGACTTCCATATTCTAAGATTTATATTTAAAATCATTTTCGAAATGAAATATTACCTAAATATTCCCTAAAGACGAAAAGTCTGTCTATGAATCTTTCCTCTGTAAACACGTGCAGTTACACTGCCCAGCGATCCACAGGAAGGAAATCGCTATCCACGCTGGACACTTTTTCGGCTTGCATGCGTTATGCTGGTATGGGTTCGGCACTTTCCATTAAAAAACCGTGCAACTGTAAGAAAATAAACATGAATGAGGCCAAAAATAACGCGAACTGTGTGTGTGTGTGTCTTCCCTGCCTTTTCATTGCGGTACTCATAATAATAAAATGGAAACGTAAACAGTACATAACTGAGAAAAAAATACATAAATGAAAAAACTATAATTGTATTGCCTGGCAACAAAATTATTTTATTTTTAACAATTACCATTGTTTGAAAAAGTTTAAATGAATTTTCAAGTACTTTACTCTTGTTAAAACGTAAAAGGTTGCAGGTAAACTACCCGTTCCCCTTAACCGATCTTCACCAAAATCAAAATGCCTAGAGTCCTCTACAATTCACTGACGTATGCAGAAAAGTATTTGATTCTGTTTGAATTTGCGGCTGTTATCGTTTGCCATAGAAAATACCCTTGTTAAAAAAATGTTGTAGGTAAACTACCCCTTTCCCTTAACCGATCTTCACCAAAAACAATAGGTCTTGAGAACTCTACAATTTAGGGCTGTATGCAAATAATCTTTTGATTCTGTTTTAATTTGCGGCTGTTATCGTTTGCCATAGGAAATACCCTTGTTAAAACATAAAACGTTACAGGTAAACTACCCCTTTCCCTTAACCGATCTTCACCAAAAACAATAGGTCTTGAGAACTCTACAATTCTGGGCTGTATGCGAAACATTATTTGATTCTGTTTGAATTTGCGGTTGTTATCGTTTGCCAAAAAAAAAAATTTCCCTTGATAAAAAAAAACCGTTGCAGGTAAACTACCCCTTTCCCTCAACCGATCTTCACCAAAAACAATAAGTCGTGAGTACTCTAGAAATCAGGGCTGTATGCAAAAAATTATTCGATTCTGTTTGAATTTGCGGCAGTTATCGTTTGCCATAGAAAAAAAATCTACAGACACACACACACAGACACACACACAGACACACACACAGACACACACACAGACAGACACACACACAGACACTTTTCGGAAAACGACTTTTTTTCATGTTTTGAGTGTAGTAGAATCAGAATCTGCAATAATCTCGAACACGTTTTTTTTTGCCATCACCATACTTCCATTCCTTAAGGAATATGGAAGTAAAACGTAATTGATGAGGGGAGAAACGCCGATGATGGTGTTCCAACACTGAGTGATGAAAGGACAAAATTGTTACTGAACTATGAACGAGATATGGAGTTAACAGGTAATGTTTTAACTTATAAAGAGAAAAATAGCTTTATTTGTAAACATTTTCAAGGTTCTGCTGCAAAATGGTACACGAGATTTCGATATAAATTAACTGCTAACGAACAATTTAAAAACTGATCATTTGAAGGTTGATATGGGAATATTCACACGAAAAAACAAATAAGAGACCAATTAGAATATGATAAGTATCAGGGTAAATATGCACTCACCGTTGAGGAGTATATAATCCAACGTGTCGAAAGAAGTAAATACTTAAGATCCACATTGCCACAACACAAAGTGGTACGTAAATTAGCACATCACTTTCACAGAGATAGTAGATTTGCCAGTAAAACACTGGGAATTAAAATGATTGGATATAATTGTTAATTTTACTCGCACAATCCGAACACATGTTTCGCACCGAGTACAGAAATAAAACTAATTTTATGCTAAGAGAAGAGAATTATTGTGGAGAGAAAAATACAATTGACTCTTCGAATGCAGATAAGAGAGGAGAAGTGATAGAGAGAGAAACAAAACTTTGTAGTATGCTTAATTGAACTGATTCTCTTAAATATTTAGAGAGGGGGAAACCAGAATCACACGGGAAGAGAAACGTAAGTAAGTATGTGGACAGCGGTTATAATTGTATAAGTAAGAGGGAAGTTCACCGTAAGCGACGAAAAATAAGGAAGCGTTTAGCGGCATAACATTACAAAAACAGAACAATGAGCATTGTTATGCACCGGGACAAGTGAATGTCTCGACGACAGCAATAGTAAACAGGATGCTATGTTGATATTGGGGAAAAAGAATTTGTCACCCTCCACAACAGGGAAATGTTAAACATCCGATAAAAATATTTACTTTTATAAAGAGTTAAAAACCAATTGTAATGTAGTTAATAAGATGTAATTGTAATTATAAGATACACCTATAGAGCTGTGTAAATAAAATTTGAACAACAGTCAAATTTTATTTAAACCCACATGGGTAATATACGGAACAATACATATATTTGCATATTTGCCAAGGGCGGTATGTTTTATATTGTAATTAGTGTAAGTAGAATAAGGAACAGTTTTATACAATTTTGTGCAGGAAAATGCAGGCTCTGTCCTGTCGAGAGTTCACCTGCTTCGATAGTTAAAAATACTGCGTGTGTGTGACGCCAGCTGCAACAAGAATATAGGGTGACCCGTACGAATTGTTTGTTGTCAATTAATCAGGTTTTAACAGGATTAAAATAAACTAAAATTATACGTTTTAAAAGTAATAAAAATGACGCTTTGGCGCGAACTGACAATCTCTAGCTTGCCGAAAACAGGCGTGTACCTGTCAAATCGCCACCAGTAAAAATACCACTGGTAATTTTGGGCGATCACACACTCGGACTCAATAAATCTACACACGACGTCACGCTGCCCGTTTGTAGATCGACCAGTACAAACATACACTACCACACTCACACCAAGACGTATGGAGGAACTCTGGAGCATCACCAACAGCAACAACCCATAGAGACAACGAACACCGCATCAGCATAGTCATCATGATTATCATCAGCATCATCATCATGCTCTCAGGATTCTGGACACACACACACACACACACACACAACGGTAACGGCAGATATACGCAGGTGATAAAACAACAATTATATTTTTTTTATTGTGAAGAGAGCTCTCGAAAAGAACTTAAATATGAACAGATAATAATTAGAGTTTTAAAGTGAATAGTAGTTAGACAAGAGAGTTTAATTTAGCAAGCAAATCTAGAAAAGAAACACTAATCTTTTGTTGCATTTTTGGGTGTGTCAGTATAAATCAATAATAGATTGGAAGTAAATGTAATATCATTTTTATTTATTTACAGCAACAATAAATTTATTCTTGAGTTTTGATATTACTTTGTTTGTAAATGACTTGTTATTATTATTTAAAATTTGAGTTAATTTCAGACACACAAAAATAAAAAGAATTTAAATAACTTGTTTAACATGTTTGTTTAGTTAGTAGTATTATATGGGTGTTTATTTTTGTTGTATGTTATGAATAGCATAGCAGGTTACAGTATATTTGTAAAGACTATAAAGATGAATATTTATTTGTTTAACGTTTGAAATTTTAATATTTGAATAGTTTTCTAAAAATTAATAAATCTTAGAATGATTATTTTGAAACAGTTTTAATTTATTATTTCATCTTAACAACATTTCACTCCTCTTTAAAAATTATTTAATTATTGTGCAAGCACATATACTTGACGCAACGAGAAACAAATTCCTGCGACCTGGCCGGTGTAATAGACTTTACAGTTGCGTTGACTTTATAGTACATGGTAATGTATTTGTATAAATGTTGTAACGTTGCAATATATATATATAATATATATATATATATATTAATTATATATAATAGTTTTAAAAACTTTGCTTCTTTATTATAATTTTATTGTTTACACTCTTATTTTACTTCTTTATTTCAGTGTTCTTTAATACTACATTAGAATACGGGAATTGAAAATAATAGTATTGAAATATTTCTTAAATAGACAGCAACCAAGAAACAAGACTGTAAAACACAGGTCATGAAAACGGCATTTTTAAGAGAAGTTAAAATGAGTTAAATGTGAGCGTATAAAGGAGAAGAGTCACAAGGTTTTAACTTGAATGATAAATTAAAATATTACTAACAACGGTCGCAAAACACTTGGAAAGAATGTCAAATTCTACACTGGCCAAACAAGTCTGGAAATTGAAACGTATAGGACACATATGCGTAGATATACACAGGACTGGAGGATCTTAGAAGGCGGAACAGCCGGCATCTTGCTCATACCGTGTTCCGAAGATGACGATGATGATAATGAGTGTCAGTTACATTTTGCTGTATACTTTCTGTGCACTACACATAATACGTAATAACAAGTTATAGAAACAGTATGGAAATAACTAATTTAAAACCCGAATTATATGGTAATAAAATTCTTGCTGTAATTTGATGTAGCGTTCAGACTGAAACTCACCAAAGTTTCTTCGGAGACTGACACGTAGAAAGTAACTGTGTATAATTTGTAACAGCAGAATTCATTTTGTTGTATCAATGAACAGTAAGTAAAAAAATGTTATCAAACTCTCACGGCCTGCGTCAAGATATCAACAACCGCAGGATACGTCATTTTAATGTATTTCTTTCATTTCTAAAATGTTCGTTTTAATAAAGTACTACAAAATACTGTTTTGATTTACATTTAAATTTAACTTGGTAAAAAATTAATTTTTCTTGTGTCTTCCTCGTACAATAATCTACCAAATCCTCTATACACGTTTAGAAAATCTGAGGACTGACAACAAGTGTAGAAAGATTACCTAAATATTTAGTTACTCACATATATTATTAGTTATGTAATTCGGCTTATAGTAAGAAAACATGCTGTTGCAAATACTAGGGTAACAATAATCTTGTGTATAACATTGTCTTTCCCGAATCCATCTCATACCTAGAGTTATATTTATGTCGTTTATTTACACACTGGAATAAAGAATTATTAATAATTAAAAGTAAATTATTATTTACGATATTTAATTTTGACATGGAATCCATAGGTATGTAATGTCTTACTCGCACGTTTCGCGAAAATCGACCGTTATGTTTCAAATGTACTTTCGGCATACCACTATCTCACGAGCCGCTCAACCAATCCCAGCAAACCAGGTGTCAGGTGATCGAGTCACTCGGCCCCCTTCCACCAATAGTACTGAGAATTTTGACAACTGACTTCAGTCGCCTCTAGGCTTTGTCTGCGTGAGGGTATTTTTGCGCCGAAAATTTCTAAATTGCTCCACTAAAACTTAAATATCTCGGGAAGTACAAGTCCGATCGCGAAAATACAAAGTGCGTTGTGATCCCCAGAACTAAATCTCTCCAATAACACCAATTCCGAGTACCAGAAGCACTCATAGAAAATAAGAACAACATTTGAACTCAAACATTTGAAATGCCTCGACCTAAAAATCGCGATAAAACTCGAACCAAAAATTTCAAACCGAAAACCGGCAAATCCTATGCAGAGCGTCAACAGGCCTATCGTTTGAGACTAAAATCAAAGAAATCGGCCGAGGACTTAGAAAATGGCAACCATTTGAAGATTGACGAAACCCCGTCAGCGCCCAAGCGGCCCGCATCTCCGATACCTGGGTCATCCGGCGTGCCCCCAAAGCGACTCAGATCGAGCGTACGGCTAGCTAGCAAGAAAACAAACGATGAGAACATTAATAACTTGTGCTTTGACAACATTGGACCCTCGATGCTCTGCGCAGAACAGCCCGGTGAAAGCATTGAAAGTGATTCGCTACTGCCTAACTGCGATTACTTCGTAGCTTCCGAGACTTGGATGGCCGAGGATCGCCCGGTACAGTTGAACAATTTCGTCTTGGTAGCTCAAGAGAACACTGACATGCCTCGCCACTCTAAGAAAACGAAACGAAAGGCCTCCGGCGTGGCCATCTACCGCAGCGTTGAGAGCACGAGCACCCTCTAACTATCCAACCTCCTAACAAGACACGATACATCGCCAGCGACATCACAGCCGTGGAGATCACTTACCAGAACATGTACAAATTCGTTCTAGTCGGAGTCTACATACACCCTGGATCGCCCGACACCGACGTCTTGTATCTTATACATCGCGGGCTCGGCAGATACGGCAAGTCCATCAGTAAAGTGATCCCAAAGATGATCGCCGACATGACTACACCAATAATGCTCTGCGGCGACTTCAACAAGCATGCACCCGATCACGAGAACCTACTACAGGACATCAACGACGAGTACGGCCTACAACTCCATAGCTTACCATCAACTACACTCGGAAACACGAGCATAGACCTGACGTTCAGTCGCAACATGCAACTCTTCGCCCAGATATTCTTATCGTACTTCAGCTACCATCGCTCCATATTCCATCAACTAGCGTTAGGTGACTGTAAATTCTGTAAATTCTGAAAATTCTGAATAAATAAAATACATTGAAACTTATGTAGCTGTTTATTTAACCAACCCTTCATTCCTTCCCAAAGCACAAGTCTGCCCATGATTCCATGTCTACCGGTAGTCCCACGACTACCAGGTTTAAATTTTTTTATTAACTATATATTGTAGTTTGCATTAGAACAAAGTATTTACGTATTAATTTATCTAGTGTTTTATGTTTGTTAGTTTATTTAAATTATTCATTAACATTTATTACCACTGTATAGTGTAGGCCTATATTATTATTGGGTCATAGAGTTACATCTGTGAATTTGCGTTATGTATAGTGGCAGACTTTTGTAAAATAGAGGTGTCTATGTTTGTTCTGTCGCATAAATTCATACATTGCAGATATTTTCAGATAATGCTTTTCATTGGTTTTTAGGCCAATATTATAGTATTTTGTAGCCTTTGCATTCATTTTTAAGTTCGTAGTTCTACGGTTTTTTTAATATTTTGCTATAACTTGTTTTGTGAGCTAATTATGTTATTGAATAATTTGTGAGTTTCTTAGTGTTATCGCAGTGTGTTTATGAATGTGTATGCCGCTGATATTTCTGTGTAAATTATTGTTAATATTATTCTTTACTGTGTATGGTCTCAAGTTATTTCCTAAGACTAATTATTATTATTCAGATTCATTTAGTTAACTATATTTCATCCATTTGGAAAACTGTATATTTTATTCCACACTTATTAACCATTTGGGATATATTAATTCTTTTTATTAATTAGTGTAAGGACGATAACTTTCTGTATAGTGGTGGACTAAATAACCTGGGTGAATAGTTTTCAGAGCCAGTTCAGTGTTGTTTTGTGTATAAATTTACTTCTAAAAATATTTATTTCTTAATACAAACATGTTACTTTACCCTATGTAGATATGGGAGTAAACATAATAAATACTGTTCCTTAGAAGTAACCATTACTAAAAACCATAAAAACTACAACATGCAATTTTCAAAACACAAGTTGCAGTATTCTTATTATAGTCCCCATATCGTAAACGTACATTTCCGTATAACAATGTGAAATGAAATGTAAGTATACTCTCGAGAAGAAACATAATATCGTAAGAGGAATCAATTCAGCTTATCTGATTTACCGCAGAATTACAGACAGCTTCCTAAAGCATTAACTGATATCATAATAAACTGAAAACAGAATAATTTCTAACTGAAGTTATAAATGTTTGTTTTCTAAAAAAATTTAAAAAACTGTTTAATCCTTTCATATAAATATGTAATTATGTGTTTTATTTTGCCCAAGTAGTTTAGAAATATTAAGAGGATAAGGAAAACCATTTTTATAATAGTCGACGGGAAAGTTGAAGAAAATTGTGTTTTAACTGTGTTTTAAGATCCGTTAACGACTTATACAAAACGCTCATGAGAGCAAAGAATTAACAAACAGCACATGTAACAAGCATAATTTTTAATTTAACCAAACGCCATGGACTATGTAAAATCAGCTGTTCTTTGCTAACACACCGTCTCCATAATGTAGGTCTACATGGCACACAGGTATACTACTGGCAGAACACCTCTCTACGTTTGCGTTCGAGTAGAATGTGTCGGGTGCAAACAATAGGCTGCCACAAGTGCTACTGTGTACAAAGCATGTCACCACACATCTAGTAATTGCCCTACTCATGCTATGAAAACCACCTTAACAATGTTACTGTCAGTGCATCGTGTTTTCAGTAAGACATATGTATACATATGACTATAATTTCTCAAAATATTAAAAATATAGAAGACTGTAATTTACAGTTAAATTATAATTAATTACAATTAATTTAAATAATTACAAACTTATTAGAAAACAAAAATAACAACATTACCTTCAATATCAATAAGACAGATTTTGACTGAACCAAAACTAACAGAATTCATAACTTAAATGGAGTACATAAGATTGAATGCACTGACTGTAAAAATTATATTTATGCCAAACGGAAAAACGTTTAAAAGAAGGATCTATTCAACACTGTAATTCTTATTTAAAATCAGATATATTCAAATAAAATTTAGCTACTCACTCAAACAAAAATAATCACACGTTACCAAATTTAAACAATATCAAATTATTAAAACACATTTCAAAAAGTTCAAATATTGCTCTATGGAAAAAATGTAAATATACAAACATAAAACAAATAATAAATGAATACCAGAACAAATCCCTATTATTAGTAAAAATAAGAGTTTTTTAAAATTACTAATTTAATATAGTAAGAAATATTTACATTATACTTTACAGTCAGTTATATAACACATTTCTGTACACTTATTAAAAACATAATAACGTTAACAATATATTAATATTAATATTTAATATACCTTGTATACAATAATAATGTGAGCAAATATGAATGTACTAGTTAAAATAATAACTTTTTTGATCAGGCAGAGCTAAATAAATTTAAATACTCCTTTATTACTCTATCCGTCCATAACTTGATGTAAGAATTTGCTTTATACATAACCAGATATTTACGTTCGTATTCTATAAAAGAGCTACAATTGTTTTTTTTTAATTTTTGTAACAACAACATTGTTCACCAATCACACGCGTATTTCTTCCTGAATACATCAACTTATTCTTTGACCATGTCCTCTACACAGTACTGTGCCTACATTTGTAACGGAATAATATAAAACTCTATTAACACTTAGGTAATTATTGTCGTGTAGCATTGTACAATTGAAATCAGAAAGTGAAAATGATAACAGAAATTCATAAGCTCACAGCCTCGTGCTGATTGCTAACGTACGCGAGTGTAGGCAAGCTTTTTATAATAAAATAACCTCTTCAGAAACATTCAATAACGGAATTAAATTATGTAAAATCACATATTTGCTTTCACAAACGTTTTATCAAATACGTATTCATCTATGCAAAAAACGTTCGTAAACTGATACCTGTACAATAATAATTCTTTTTTTACTGCAGTGATACGAATTATAACTCACCCCAGATGTAGGCAGACAAATGAAGTACCGCAATAAATGAAGTTCTTACCGCCCGCCATATAATAAACCTGATTATTGTGTTTAATAGTCAGGACAAATTTGGTAACTTTTGAGGTCTGTCATATAATATGAATATATTTAACTTAAAACATTATATAAACCAAATACAATACTTAAGTGTTACTTTGAGTATTAAGTTGTACACAGCTGTGTGTCAATAGAAACAATTTATACTTCGTCAATATGGTAAATGCTTGTGACTGTATTTTCCACAAACAGATTAAAAAATACTAGTAAATATGGAAACAGAGTGTAAGAATATTATTTAAATTTACTATGTTAGTACATACAGCTCAACTGTCAGTTTAACAGTCTGTGGTATCATCCACAAAGAATTTTATTTGACAAATTGCGCGGTAGTAATCTAAAATTATTTAGTAGTTGTTTTCTTGTACAGTATAAAGAAAAATAAAATATGTTAAATCAAGGCTTGAAGTTTTTCAGTAATAAGACAAATACAACAAATTTTTATTAGTTCTGTTAACAACAATTTATTTGTAAATGTTTACAATTGTTTGTGAGATTCAAAAAGTCTATTCTAAGAGCTACAAAACAGATTTTAAAGTAAATATGTTTTAAAGACTTGTCAAGGCAGGGGGAGAAGTGATGGCAGTTTGATACGAAAGTAAAGCAACTTAAAAATCCCAGTCGTAAAAGGTAATAAAAGTAAACTTAGATATTAACATTAACGAAGTATACAAACGAAAGTCAAATTATTGCTAAAATGTATAGTGAACCTACTATTTTTGTTTTTGACACCTTTCTCAATTACTAAAATTTCAACTTACTCCATCATATTTACTTTATATGCGTGATAAAATAACTTAATTTTTTGTTAATTAGAAAAGTGTTTGTGTGCTAAATAGAGTTCAGTAAAGCCGTGCTATATTTAATTTTGTAAGTTAGTTTTGTTTGAAATGCAATACTTTACCTCACAGTCAAAATATCTAAACCAAACAGTGCTACTTTCTACAATATGTTGTTGGATAAACCCTTTTATTATAAAGTTTGTTGTATTTATTCATACTGCTGTCAGTAATGAGCCAAGGTTACGTTTGTTCTTTATCTGTTAAGAAAAATAATTTTTCATTGACATTAAGTAGGGAAACGTTCCCTAATTTGAACCTAAATACTTAATATTTATTAAAGTTGATTATGGAAGATAGTAAACTTTTTATGGTAGCTCTTGGTTTTAGGAAACATATTTAAGGGGAAATATATTTACTCTAGTTTCCCTATACACCTTTTACTATGGCTTTGATTAAAAAGTTACTACTTACCTAGGATAGATATTCTTGTTTTTTCAGTTTGTGTTCGATGTCCACTTTTTATCAGGAAAACATATAGCTTTAAAGAACATTAGGCATATGCAAATATTGTAACGTGACAGATATATGCAAAATAATAAATGGCATTTGATCATTAGAATAATAAAATTATAACATTTAAATCTGGAATAAAGCATTAAGTTTAATATAAAAAATTAATTCATAGCAACTGTGGAAAGCAATCATTATTATTTAAAAAATACAAGTTCAAATAAAATGAGTTACTAGTGATGAGTCATCTAAAACCAGTCTAATAACCCAAGGTTTTCAAATTATAACCCAGGAAGGTAAAAAGTAAATAACAAAGCAACACAGAATATGACCAAACCCACAACGAGGAAATATAAATGGAAAAGAAACCCTGAATAAGCCAAGATCAACCAATAAAGGTGATGTATTTCTAAAAATTCCGAAGAAGATGAAGAAATCCCAAGAAACCCGAAGAAGATCAAGAAATCCCAAGAAACCCGATGGCATCAAGAAGAAGATGGAGAAGATACCAGTCCCAGAAGACCGAAGAAAAGAAGACAGAAGAAAGAAGAAGAAGGCAGCATCCTGAGGAAGATGTCATGCTCTTATAAAAGACACCCGCATCCCCATATCCCAAAATAAATGATAAAATACCAATAAAAGTATAACGAAATAGTAACAACATGTACATAAAATTAAGAGAGAAAAGTGTGTAAAGTAAGAGTTGCCAGTGAACCAAGATGAAACAATAATATAGTACCCAAGGAACAAATCTCCATTGTAAAACACTAACCAATTTATTATGTTAATAAGACTATACGACCATTTAGCAATAACATAAAATAAAAGTGTAAAGTGAACCAGTGATAGTTTTGGGTATTATAGAAAATAAACCTTGTGTTTCATTCTTGGCAATCACAAACATTGAATACAATGAAATATGCAACTTTCAGTGACTTAAAATGTGTACTATGTGAATATATTACTTTGAATAATAACAAGATATAAATCTGTTTAAAGTAACATTTTGTTTTATATAGAATGAGAAAAAACAGATTTAATTATACTATGACAGGGTACAATTCCCCAAATACAATATTAAAAAGACACTGTAAAAACTGTATAATCCAACTTAGTATAGTAGTTAGCAAATAAGAATATAGATATAAGGTTTTTGTAAATATAGGATAAGGATTTTTAAAATGTATTAGATATAAAGACATTTATTTAAATTTACAACAACTAACAACAGAACTGTAAATATAATTATTACTTGTGTTAATAGTAATAAGTAATTAAGATGTTAGTTGTTAAAAAACCTTTTTTTTAAAACAATATTTCAATGTTAGAAATAAGTATTTGATTGTAAAAAAAATGTCTGAATGTGGAAGACAACCATTTATTTGAAAATATTCCTTATTTGTTTAACTGTTCATTGTATTGTAACCAATACTAATTATTGTTGTGTTATTTGAAAAAATGTTTAGTTTTTTAATACCATATTTAAAAGTCAGAGAGGGTATCACACATCATTTATTGTTTGTAAAAATATTTTGTAAGAAAAAACTTGTTAGAAAATCTAGGCCAAAGAATGAAAACCAAACTTCATCAAAACAGAGAAATTACTCATTTAAATGCAATTAAACAAAAGGGATTTAGGTAAAATAAACCTGAGATGAGGCCATATAATTGCACATACCATTTAGAAAGATTTTATAAAATTATATTCAGAATTATAAATAAAAATGAAAATGACAAAACTCAGAAATTTGGAGAGGGGAATCATATATTCCAAAATAATATTTTAGAATTTAACCAATTCAATTAATTACAAGAAAATAAGGGAATATAAACCTTTTAATACAATATGAGATTATTAATATTAAATATAACTGAAAAATGGCTGAATTTGCATAATGACAGGAAGTTAATTTTTAATTTTTTCACTAAATACAAAATGAAAGTAAAATTACTAATTTTAGGCAGAAAACATTATAAAACGGCATTATTCAATCTTAAAATACGCCGAATAAACTGAAGGATTAATTTAAATTACATCTAGCAAATAAAATTGATAAATAAACAAAGTTTAGGCAGTTATATAATGTATTTTGAAATATGCACAGGATGCAAAATTATATTTGAACAATGTTAAGAATAATATTATATTGGCTAAGAGTTTAGTCGAAACTGGAGGAAATAAGATAGTTGATTATTAGAATTTGTACTGTGAACTTGACGAGCGGATTATAACCGAGCTAACCTAACTAAAAACGGTAATGGCGAGTAAGTGAACGATACGTTTTTGTAAAATCGCGAGTGGCGAATAAAACAATTTTGAAACGTCAACATAGTGACAGATACAATTGATATAAACTAAATAACACAGTACAGCACATAATTACACCGAATAACAATATTAAACACAAGAAAACAGTATACAACATAACCATACATTAGTGCCTGAATCATAAAAAGTGAACGAACTTATACATACACAGATATACAAAATACAACCCGGAAACTTCACTCAAGACACTACACAACATCAGAAAGAAGATTTGCAGACCCCAGGACGTAAATACTACCAGAAAATATCTTATTTGGAACATCGCAGATACGAAGGAGGATTTGACCGACTTGACGGCAGCCATTTGCATTCATCGTTAAAAACGCCTTCTTGTTCCCGTCAGCTGTGTTGGTGACAACAAACTATTTTATTTCAAATTATTATTCATGTATGTACTTAGTATTAGTAATTAAATTGTTGTAACGTTTTACTTTTTAAATATTGGCCCGATTTCTCTGACTTTGATAATAATTAGCTGTTCAAAGAACCTTTTCTGAATTTTATATATATCAAACCTTGTAACTGTTTCGATACCCTGAGAGTCGATTTTATAATCGAAAAGAGTATAATTTTAAATTGTTTAATAAAACATTAATACTTTTCACCACAAAATAGTTCTTTCTTTCATTAATATTACAAATTACAATTAATATAATTTTAAGTAATAAATTACCAGGTCTTTACCACCTACAAAGGAAGATAACCTCCAAAACGAAAAAGTAAACAAGTATCGATTGTCCTGGAGACAATCTTATGAGTGGTTGTAGTTTATTTGGAAAATACAAGAACTTCAATAAAATTTCTTAGAGGAGTGATACACGTTTTAAAACTTCACAAAACACCATTAATTAATTGATTCTAATTAATTAATTGCTAAAAAGACATTTTTTTTAATTATAAAATTTTTTTTAACACAACTTTTTTTTATTTTCTTCAACAAGCAACAATTTTTGTGTTAAAACATTTTGGTGAAACTACATATATATCTCTTCAACAGCATAACGCTATTTGACAGTTTTTGCTACATTTGGGACTCGACCAACTGGGAAACTTAAGGAAGTGTTTCAGACCAGTAAGACTTCGAGAGCCACACCAATTATTATTAAACCCACACAGGATTTAATTATTTTATTACAATATTAACTCACATATATTTAAAAATTTTGCCACTTTGTTGAAAATAATATACCATGTTTTTTTTAACAAATATTTACTAATTTGTGGAAAGGACACATGTAATATCCAAGATGGCTAAAGATCCAAAATATTACCACTAATATTACAGACGGAAACACCACCCAAACCTCCTGCTTTAGTAATTCTGGATTGTGGGTGCCTCCAAAACTGATTTGTAGGAAATAATGAGTTTCAGACTGTATTTTTGACTTTTTATATTTTTGTGAAAATAGACAAGAAAAAATTACTTTAAATGTATTTAGTTTACAAAAAACCAATGAGTATTTTGTTGTAATGTGTTTAGCCTTCATGGTAAGTAAGTTGATACATGCAACAAACAGGAAACTTTATATTAGATGTTACATTCATTCGTTTTCCTTTATATTCTTCTGCATAAAATTTTAATATTCTAATAGTCAAAAATATTATAGTATCTGTACAATTATTATTATTAAATAATTTTAATGAATCAGTTTTTGCTTTGTACAGTTCAGGGGAAGAATGCTACAAATTCGAAACGGTTTCATTAATTGTACAAATTAACATACTTATATTTTTTAATACAAAATATATTATTAATTCATCATACATCTTTCTCAAGCTAATAGCATGTTGGCAAATCGTGAAATTTTTAAGGTTTTTAGCATCAAAATATTCATAGATGGCAAATAAGGAAAAATGTGTAAGAACCTTACAATATCGGAGCCCTTAATCTTTACTTTCTCTTAAATTTAAATGTTTTTTCTGTTATTAATACTAGCAGAGAAGCTACTGTAGCTACTCACTAGAAAAAACGTTGCCGTTGCCGCACTACCAATAATATTGGCAAACAGCTTGCAGCCTAATCTGTTTTTTCTTGAGCTGCTACAAACTCAATTCTAGTTAACTGAATCTGCGCTTAGTAGAGAAAGCTGCAATTATTTAAGCAGTTTCAACTCAACTAATTATACACAATTACTAAAGAACATAATCTCCAAAATAAATCAAAACCCAGAGACAATCCTGAAACAGTAATGTAGAATTGAGAAATACTACCAGGTGCACTACGAACGGAAAGTTTATCGGCAGAGCTCTTTTGAGGACAAGGATGGGGAACTCTAGTTGAAATACGATCGCCGACTCACAAAAAAATGTTTACAGATCTACGTGATTTCACAAATTCAAAAAAGAAAGTTTGCACTTTTTAAATTTTCATTTCAGTTACGATACAATGTCAAACGTTTCATTAATTTTAGACACCGCGAACGATAAATTACTCAATGATCAACTCATGTGTTTCATAAACACACATAAAATTCATTTAAGTAGTTAATCAAATTATAATTTTCTATTTATTTAAACTGTTTGGTAATTTTTGAAATTATAATAATGTTTCGTTTATAATGAAACCGGAAGTGCTGATAAAGGAGAATGGGTAAGGAAAAGGAAAGTGCTTAGAATGTTATATAAATAGAATGTTTTATGGCATTTAGTTTTTGAGGTTTACGTTGCTTTATGTTTTCAATCCTATATTAGTAACACGCTAATACGTTTGTATACACACGTGTGGGTACATACAAAGTGAGCGCATATTTGTAAGCATGACTTCACAGTAAAGTATAATCATACCCGGAAACTAAGGTGCAAAAGTTCCCGGAATTTTACCGTAAATTGGAACGATGTAAACAAGCTTTATATTATGTTAAAATTAAACAGCCGACTGTGTCGAGAGTTTCTACTATGTGAAGAAGCAGGAAAAGCTATTGAGGAATGATCTGATAAACAATTTGAATAAAACAGATGAGAAATACAATAATTATTTCCTTATTATTGTATTATAATTATTTTTATATAATATTAAATTCATTATTTATTTTTAATTTCCACAACATTGTCGACTTGATTAGAAACAAAAATTATAAATTCAATTTTTAAATGATTTTTCAAAACGAATATTATAATGTCTTCTTTTCCTTGACCGGTTTTGTTAATTTCGAAAGGTCCCTCCCTTATTCATAATCAGATCATTTTGTTTTTGGTATAAAACAAGATGTCGTAGTCCTTTGAAATGTCATCACTTCTTCAGTCTCAATGCTTTTAACATAAATTATTTTGTAAAAAACGGTCAGACATTTTCCATTTTGAATCATATCCACTTTCTCTTCCCCGTTGTTAATTCCTTCAAATTTTTATCCTTATTTAAAGCCTTTATGTCAGTTTTGCCACGCTCACATCGGTATGCCTTTCCTGGTTGATATATGGCATTTATGCTGATGATAAGTGAATTTGGATTAAAATTTTAATTAAAATATCTACTGCAAGCTCATGGATATGCTTCGGAAGTCAGGAAGGTAATAATGTTATCAGACGCAGTTTAAAAATCCACACCTTAAGCCAGTGTTCTGAAAGCTTGTGCTACGTGCATAATCAAAGCATTTGTATGCAAATCGTTTGCTATCTCTAGCTCGTTGAATACATAAGGGAAAACCATCCACTGCATTTCAACCTCTGTTTCCAATGTTCCCAGCTGACGAACCCCTGAAGTATTGACAGTGTTAAAGATATTGAACTACTCCCAGAAATATCAATGCATTATATCGTTGTACGTACTTTTAAATTTATGTTTGGAAATCCCCACCGCGTGTAATGTGCTTTAATTGTTACAACAGATCATTTATATTTATTGGTTCGAATGATGGTTAATACAAATATTACTTTATTTACGGATCAAAGTTACTGTAATTTGGTGACACTGTGCACTGTCATTAAGAAGCAACATTCTGCACACTAACGCTTATGTATTGTAGAACATTTTGCATTATAGAAAAGTTAGAGACATATGGTTTGCCAAAATTCAGTAATTTACATTTACACAGGAGGCTGTATATAATATTTTTACATACTAATTTAAGTAGTAATTATATCTTTTCTTAAAGTGTAACGGGAGTAAAAGGCAATCCGCAGTCTATATATTTCGTTGGGGCCCTTCAATGCTTCCTGAAGTTCCCCGAACATAATGGAATAACTACCTAACCTTTACACCTAATTGTTTTTGTCGCCATGATTAATATCTTATGTCTGTCATCCATTCATGTAAAAAATTTATTGAATATAATCAGCGTTTGTTTAGAAAAAACAAGTTTGTCCCCTTCTACTCTCTGCTAATTACTTTTAATAAAGAGTTTGTATTACTTGTTTCCGATTATACTGTTTATCAATTAATCCATAAGTTCTTACGTAGAGATGCTCTAATCGATAGTTGGTATTTTTTATTACTAGAATAGAAAGCACGTCAATAATTTGTTTAAGCACAAATAACCTAAGAAGTGTAGAGTAAAACGGGCTTCAAGTTAATTATCCTTCACTTATTTCCCTCACCACTGAGTTATCAACTGGGGCTATAATAATTTCTGGTAAAAATTTGTCAGTGTTAAAAGTTGTACTTCATGTGTATCCTTTCTCCTTCAATATGCCATTATTTAGTTGGTCGGAAAGAGTATCGTATGCCTCTTTGTTTGCTGTGTACAAAACGTGAAAAATACATCAAAATAATTTTACAATTTTGCACGCTACAGTAAACAAAGTCGACAATTTTTACTGTAATTTTAATATTACAAATTCTATCGAATTTTTCCAAATAATATTCAGATATATGATAATATCACTTAGCAAGGTACGATTCTTGTTCAGGTCGTGTATCAGTTTCACGTCTTTTCACAAGTAATTATAAAACTACTCGGGCCATATGACATTAACGTAACTTTAAACTATTAGAATGACTGAGAAGTCACTCTATGTTACTGACTCTCTCCTTCTGATAATAATTCTTATATATCATCAATTTATTATAACAGTGAAACATTGCTTGCGTGTGTAATTGTTATTAGCGTACAATATATTCTGCCCTCTGGTCTCATTAACTATTAATTGACAGAGACCACGTTTTGGACACACTACTGACCGATGTGTAATTTTAATTGTCTACGACGATCAAAGTCGGTAATCAATATAAGAAGAGTTTATGTAGAGCCACTAAAATACGTAACAGGAAAGGGAAAAGAAGGGACAGAGAGCGGAGAGAGAAAGAAAGACAGAGAGAGACGCAAATGGAGGGTAGAATATGACAAACACAAGTATATAGGTGAAAGTTTCCCAAACACACACACACACACACACACACACACACACACACTGGGAGAACATAAGAGAAGAAAAGATAGACTAATGATATGTCGTCTTTTTTTACCTTTTGCAACCACATGAAATATGCATAGGTTACCCTAAAATACGTTCACATTTGCGAACTTACTGTCAACTTGTTTTTTTGCGGCGCACTGAATTTAACTTTCAAACCACATTACCCGTACAATTGTTAGGAAGAACAGAACTTTCTACATGACCTCCGAATACAAAATGCGAGACTTATCTATTAGAAGAATTGCAGTTTATTCAACTGTCACATTATCTCTCCGAATTGCTAATGTTGATTAGAAATAGAAACGTTTGAGTATTAAATCCTAAGATGCGATAAATTGCCTTGCAGTATGTATAAAATAGTGTCCGAAGTAGAATTACTTTTACCTCTTGGTATGTATTAAAATTAAATAAAGCCTACTGCTTACAAGCAGAATAATAAATGTTATTGGGGTGAGTGTTTCTTCCTACACCAACTGTTTTTTGAAAACAGTAATTCACCATTTGAGTTAAAGGTCAATCAAATCATTGCGATACTTCCCTTTTCTTCCACTTAACATTGATTATTAACTTTACCGTAACATTTATACAGACCAGTGTACGAATGTATGGATCAGTGTAGGACGGGGAGATGTAGACGATAAGAAAGAATCGTGGGCTAAGAGACATGTGTGGAGAATCGGACATAGTTGCAACAGTGAAGGCACAAATGTGGAGATGGTTTGGGCACGTGGTAAAAATTCGAAGTGATCGAGGTCCAAAAAATGACATTGGAAAGGAAACCAGAGGGAGTAAAAACGAGAAGACGTCCGAGAAGGAGATGGTATGAAGTTGTGGAAGGGGAAATGAGGGAAATGTGTTTGGCAGGTTGGAGGAGTAAAGCTCTGGACATAGAAGAATGGAGGAGAATTATTGAGAGCAGGCCAAGGTTTTACAGGGACCGTAGTGCCAGTCGAAGGAGAAGAAGTATAAATTTTTAACGTTATTTGTGCCTTAAGATATTTTAATATATTATGTTTCCACTAACGTACTAAGATAAATTAATATTATTTTGCTGAAAATTAGACATCATGTAGAAAATAATGAACTTGAAGCCGGCAATGCACTTTAAATAGTAGGAATTTTTATGTACTTTTATTAGATTAATTAACGTTATTTTTCTTTAAGGTAGAAATAGAAGTGATCATTGAAGGATACTTTAGTTATTTTCATTGTCGTTATCTTTATTGATATAATAAGTTTCAAGGCTTCCAGGTACAATATTTACAGTATTTACAATGTTTTACGTAATAATTTTAAGAGAATGTAAGACTTGATATTTTCTTCATTACATCCCTAATAAATATTTATAAATTTATTGTACTGCATGAAATTTAAAAACCTACCTGACTGTACTTTTAAAATCATTTTTATCACATGGAAATTCTTATCGCCTTGTGAATTCATTGATTAGTTACTCACTCCGTGTGACGCTGATACCAGCTGCGTCAGTCCAACTTTTTCTTTAGATAATGTGTCTTTTTTTCTTCAGTTTTTCTTTCTTTGTTATTCGGTAGTCTGTCTAGGTCTAATCTATTTAAGTGTTAACTCAAATTCATCTACATTCTCACTGACTGTATGAGTAACAACGTCTAACTTTATTTCTTCATTTGATATTTCATCGCATACGAAACAGTCAGCGCAAATTACATTTCATTTGATTTTACTCACGTTGTGTGTTTTTTTGGTAGTTATCATTTTCAGCCGCATGTCAGCCCAGTCAGAGTCATGAGTGTATGAAATCTAAATTGTGGTTTCTTCCTGCCCTAGTTCCTAATGTTCTGTGTATTATATTTCCAACTGCAGATAATTTACCAACTTTATATGAGTATTTTATGAAAGTAAAGTATAAGTCTTTGTAGGTAAAATAAACATTTAATATAAAAATCTTGTAATGTTTTTATAAAACAGTGGTACAGTGAACATTGTAATAGATAATGAAAATCACAGTAGGATAATCTTCAAATTCCATAAACATGTAAAATTAAGTATTTTAGAAGGTATAAATCTACAAATACAAAAAAGTAAGTTATTTCAATTACCAAATATGATATATAATAACACAAGATGTGGCAAATTAAAAGGTTTAAAACTTATCAATAATACTAAAATTTAAATGGATTTCACGAAAAGAATCTGTATTCAATAAAATATAATATAATTAATAAAGTACAAAGATCGACTTTACAATAGGACGAGTATAGTTTTCAATTACTTTGAGAAACTTGTATATGGAATAGCGCAAATATCTGGAAATTTCAAAGTAATTTGAGTAGATAGAATTTTATACATAGACAACATATTAAGTTAGAAAACAAATCAAAATAGACGGAATTTAAAAGTAAAATTTTGGAACACAAATTGCTGTAATTTTGAAGTTCTACACGCATTGAGTATTTATTATTTGATTGCTTTGAGAAAATGGCTGATAAACGAAATTCTTAGAATAACTGTAAATTTTTAAGGTACAGGTAGATTGAAAAATGTTTAGAAATACAGCTGAATCCTTACAATTATACAAAACATAATACACACAATACACATTTGGGGCACAATTTATATCTTTACACTTATACAACTGCAAATATACTCGTGGACTACTAATCTTAATTATTTTAAACTTTTAAAATGTTTATTGTGTAAAACATTAGACTATTAAAAGATATTGGAAGAATACAAAATAAAAATAGAAGAAACCACGTGTTGTAGTTAATATACTCATCAAAGTACCAGTAGAGGAAAGTAACATAAAACAATGTATATCTGTAAGCCTACAAAATAGACTTGTCAAACATCAACAATAGTATTCAAATATGTAAGGCGGGCAAATATGTATTCTGCTACCACAATCGGGGGAAGATTTTTATTTACATTCAATATAAGCATTTATTTAAGTGCGTTGTGTAGCGGTAAACTGGCAGATTTTGATAATCTATAAGCCTTGTAGTTTTACTAGTTTTCTTTATGCTTTTTAATTTTGAAAAACTTACGTAAAGGAATTTTGTAACATCAAAAGATTATAAGATTAAAAGTTGATTCTAAACCAGTTTAAAGATAAACATAAAATAATACCATTATATTTACTTATAATGTACTATTATAGTGTAACATTTAGTTATGCTGTTTGAAACTTTCAATGAAAGTAATGGTTCAGGGAAAGACAGTTTTTGCTCGAGAACCAATGATACGGGCAGGAACATAACACGTGTCTATGTGATGGGGAGTCAGTTGCTGGAGGTCCCATACCACACGTCTAAATATTTGTTTTGTTTAGATTTCAAAGGAAATATGACCTGTTTGTTTTTGATGGTATTATATTGTACAAACAAGTTACACGTGCCTGTATTGTCTTTTTCACTACGTTCTACAATCAATATGATCACAAAAGAATTCCCTCTTAGCTTGAAACAGTTGTTTCTTATTTACAATACAGAGTGAATAACCTTGAACCGAGCGAGATTTATAAGAGTGCTAAGATTATTATTAGAGGAATAACGTACTTTTACTGAAATGCCGCTTTCTTCTTCACAATATGAAATGTTGTGCGCAGAATACTCTACATAGTATAAAAATAATTTCAATAAACGCTTTGGACTTACATAGTGTGTACGGTTTTTTGACTCAATACTTATCTAACAAGTTACACTGACAATTGGCTATGTGGTTTCCTTAAATAACAATTTCCGAATTTGTGAGCATTCACTCGTTATTCCTGATATATTCCACAACCAACAGGTTGCATATTTCCATTGTTTATATCCTTCAAGAAATATCCACAACTAAAACAAGCTGTGTAACCATGGATAAATTATCTAGTAATGTGACCTCTACTCAACCTCTAATGTTACTCATTAGCTAATTCTTTGTTAGCGACTAGCCTCGCTCGTCGTTAGGTGAACCTAACTGTTAGTAGCCACTCTGCTGATCTGTTTTGTACCTCACGAAAGTAAGCTGTATATATGAGTAACTAACTTCTATTTAAGGTAATTGGTAATAACAGCATTACGCGAGATGTATAAAGACTTACCTTTGGATATAACCATTGACCAATACTACCGTATGGGTTATAATAAATACATTCAAAAAATGTATACTATTTCGTTGAAAGACATTATACTGCCTTGTTCTTTTATTATTAAAAATTGTTTTGTAGTATTTCCTTTATAATGCAGTTATGTTGTAACATAGCTGTAATTACTGGTTTTACCACAATAAATCTAGATGTCAGTAAACGTATAAAACCTTAAATTTCTAGGGGTAATTTTAATTGTATTTGTTTATAGTATACTCATTAATATTTTATTTATAGAAATAATAAATTATAAACATTTTTACACACTACATGTTTACATTCTTACATGTGTGTACATTGTTTTATCTGCTTATAGACTCTACTTCCTTATTAATGAGTAATAATTTATACTTACGTTATGAATATAAAGTAAACATATTACTTTTTTATAAATTGGAGTAGCATCTAAATGTAGTAAAAAGTCGTCCAGACACAGTTTAAAGAACCTAAATTTACAATACAATTCCATATAACTCACATACAAAACATACAAAAAATACAAGTTTTGTTATCATATTTTGTACAATAAATGTTGCGATAAATTCAATTTGAAGATATTTTGTTTATTTTAAGGTTTACTTTTAATATTTTAATAATGTATTTTTAATATTTTTTTAACATTTCGTAGACAACTAATGTTTGTTTATTTTATAAAATTTCTCAATTAAGATTCAAATAATACTAATAACAGAATACAAACTTCGTTAATAATTATATTTGAATTAGACTGTAGGCTACTTAGATATTCATCATCATGCTTAGATATATTGTGCCCAAAAGCAGCTCTCTCCCTGCTTTCACTATCTTAGGCTATTCTCTTCATTACTTTATGTGGCTATATGGCATACGTATATTGTCTATCATGTGGCCTTTCGTCTGCCCTCTATTTTGCTTTCCATCTGCTACCCAGCCAAGGGTGTCTACCACCACATTAGATCCTTTTTGCCTCAAACTGTGTTAAAAATTATAATGTACAATATCAGTCGTTTCTATTCCTGCCCTTAATGATATCTAACAGTCTCCTTTTCTCTCCTACCCTTTTTCCACAAGTGTCTCTGTCCTTCCAGGAAATCCTTTCTAGGTAGATATTAAGACACACGGTAAACTGACTATACCACTATCGTGATAATATAAAGTCTTCTGTTTAAATCAGACAACCAAACACATGGTTTATCATTTCGTGTTTGCAATCTTTACACAGCAAACACCAGTGAGTGAGTGTACAAATAAACAATAGTTGTGCTGTCCTATGTCAAAACGTTATCGCTGATTACAAATCTGATCCCTGTAATAATCTAGCACAACTTAACACAATGATGCCAGCACCCTGTAACTGATGTCGGTAAAATTCTAAATACATTTTTTATGTACAACAAACATCTTGATGTAAGAGGCGGCGACACAGAAATAATTTTGCTGCCATATGGTTTGTGATGGCATATTAAATTCATGCATGTGTGTGGGCGTGTGTGTTTTAGATTACGGTGATTAAGAATCTTTTACTTGCGGAACGACATTTTGCTGGTTTTTTTTTTTTTAATTTCCTTCAGGTTAATCGTAATTGTGAATAAAATTAATTGTTAATGCTGGAAACTAAAAAACCTTATATAAATAAAGTTATATTAGAAAATATTAAGTTTAAGGTTAAAAGACATGTGAGTTTGAAGTGAAAAATTCACTCTTTTAAATATATGTAAGAAGAGAATAACGGAACTCCAATACGCTTAGAGACGTAAATGCAGTGGGGAGGAGTTATCAATAAATATCAATATAAAACGATTTGCTGAGCTATAAATAATAATTATATTTTACCTCTTTCATAATTTGCTTAAGCATGTAACAAGTATTCAGCTATTTTAGTAAAATATTTAAATTCATGAATACTTTTCACGGCTGACAGGCCGTGGTCTAAAGTCATTAAATCAAAGTTGTTATTTTTGTTCTAACTGTTGGACTCAAAGCTTGGTTATTAGCACTTGTTTCTCAATATAAAATCTGTACTCAGAAAAAACTAATGGACTTATTTGTTCGTAATATTGGTTACCGAATAGAATAATTGCTTTATGCTGTTCTCTCAATTGATGTCGTATGATCAGCGAGGTTTCTTCATACATCACCTTTAACCCCATACATCATACTTAAGGCTCGAAGGGCAGCGCACGTATGTCTCTTACTCTCAGTACTCTGCCTCGTTCACATACTGGCGGGTTTTTTCATTTTGTAGGAGATACGACGATGTGAGATTCGTATGTCCTATACGTAGTCTTATGAAGTAAAAGCTGTTCTCGTCGGCTGCGTTCTCCTGCATGCATCCGTCCACCTGGCGCCTTAAATAGGCCTACTACGCGCAGTTTTGTGCCTAACGTTAGCTACATTTGCCGCCACTAGCAAAATATATCTCGTCCAACTCGTCCCATCGTGGGGCAGCTGCTGGTCGTGCTGATTTTATTATCAACCAAGAGCTCTTAAAAGATGTATATGAATATAGATTATAACGTTCATTCTATAATTGTTAGTTACTTAGGTTGTTTCATAAATGGGTACTAACAATTGTTATGACTTTGTACAATTAAACATGACAAGTTTTGAGGGATTTAATATAGAGTTTTAAAGGATCTATCTGTCATGCCGTTTGTTACAAACACAGTAAATTACATATGTGTGTAAGTTATATAACTAATAATTGCGATATATTAAATAAATTTTCCTGAAATATATTGTAAAAATATGTCTACTAAAACAAATTTGTTTTGCGTTTTTCTTCTTCTATGGAAACAACTTAAGTTTGACCTACATTTTATACAAAGAATGGTGACAAACATACTGTACTGTATACTGCATGAGACTGAACTCCGTGTCTCTGATGGAGGGGATAAAGTATGAGCGAGTGTGTTTGTGCTAGTGTCGTTAGTCTGTCAAGGCCAATAAATCAAGACATCAGCATGGCCCTGTTCACAGTCAGACAGGCATCGACTCACAACGGCAATCAGTCATTACACTTTGTAATTTTACTGCAGTCTGATTTTCACCGTTCAAAAACGTATATTTTTTTGTGTTCACAACTTACTACTTTTCAAGTAGTTGTCTTATAATAACATTAACAATTCGAATTTGTGAACTGTCGGTTAGGATTACTGTACTTATAGTTACTTTCAGTTAGTCAGTGGATTATTCTGTTATTTGTTTATTTGTAGCTGTCTGTTCATAATCACTCTTCGATAGCCATCGAAAAAACAAACTTAAGTTTCGTTTTTCACAGTGAAGGTCATGAAATAATTAGTAATATATTTGAAAAATGTGATGAAGTAAAACAACAAAACTCACTGACATACCCACTGAATCAAGCAACAAAACGAGCTGCATATTACTGTAATACATCGGAAGCTCCTTTAAATACTTGAGAAAGCAAAGGGGATGCAGTCCAGAAGAAAAACTCTCTACATCGTGGAAAAAACGTAAAACATGTGAGAAAAGGAAACTTTTTCTTGATGATTTTGATAAGTGTGTAGTAAGAAATATTGTTCAGTATTTTTATAAAAATCAAAATGTGCCCACTGTTATAAATCTCCTGCCTATGAAGAAAGAAAGAATCCATTTCCCGTGGAGCGCTAAATCATTGACGCGAGTGTTTAAAGTGTGGTATTCAAGTGGAAGAAACGTAGAAGTAAAAGAAAAGTGTCAATTGAAAAACCAGAAATTCTAATGATGCATTACAAGTACCTTGTGCAAATTAAACGTTTTTGGGAATCTTGGAGAAACATATATATTTTTAAATGAGAGCAAAGTGAAAGCTTAATGAATTCTGCTAATGTAATGTGAATCGGTATTTCTTAGTAGTCGTTGGTTTGTTTACACCACTGCATATGCCTACGCGTGCACATGTCTACGCTCTCTTCCTAAATCACATACCTGTCAGAGACTTGGAGTTCAGTCTAAAGCAGTACACAGACATTCTGTGACACTGTTTCGCTAACTTGATTGTTCACTTTGTATGTTACATCAAAATGTAGAGATTTACTGTAGTAATTTAAGGAGCTTACCACACAAGATTTATTTTTTATATTGGAATGGATATTTCAAACAAAATTTAAACTTAGATATACTTTTTTGTCTTCTTATGGTACCTTACTATCTATGCACACGAATTCACAAAGAATTGTGTCTCATAAATATGTCATTTTCAAAATTTCTCTTAAACATTTAATAATCTATAATGGCTATTTTTTACTTAGGCTTACTAAGTAAAACGTTTCAATACCTAGCTTGAATACCTGTATTATAAAATTATAAAGAAATAAGGGTGACGTAGAATTGCACAGACGATATGTAGGATAGAAAAACTGTAGGCATGAAGTTGTTTATTGTGCACTTACATAGTCGGGTTTTCAGAACCGCTTGTGTAATATTTGCACTTTGAAAAATGTTGTATACTTTCTAAAGTTTAAAAATTACTCAATATTAGTACCTATGGTATTTTAGGTTAGGTTAAGTTAGATTAGGTTAGGTTAGTTTAGATTCAACCTCTCATATCACAACAATATCACATGCTTCCAATTACCGTGAACTTTGACTACTTGAATGGGTAAAGGTTTTACTAACGTGTAAAGCATTAGTTAATAACATGATGGCAATAAATAACTGGACTTTACTTGTTTATATTATCTGCGAAAAATTCTACCGGCCGTGAAAATGATTTCTGTCGCGGTGTATGTAAAGTTACTGTACCGTTCATTACAATTTACGGATTATTCCGTTTTATTAACGGAAATATGACGGGCAGACTAATTGTTTGTGTTTTGATATCACATTTAGAATCTGCATGCAATATAAACTTAATAGCTTCTTGTCTAGATTTTTACTGTTTTTTCTCTTCGCTGTCCGCTTTTTTAGACATAAACATGTAACATTTACTTTTACGCATGTATTTTATTTTAAACAGGGTTTTTCTGCCTAAGAATAGGAAAATTTTACTGAAATGACAGATTACAAATGTCCCCACTAAAAATGAATTACGTTTTTAAAAAGGCCTACTTTGAAATTCCCAGCTTGTGCGTAGTTGTTTGCAGTAAGTTCTGTTAGTATGACACGAAACACTCATCGTGACTCTTGATATCAGGCACCATTTTACACAGTTTTTAGTCTCTTCGGCTGATAAGTAAAAAAAAAACTTTAAACGTTTACAAAATTACAAAAATGTTAATAATTTAATAAATAAAAACCGCCGCGTACAGCAATAGACGTATACAAAATTGTTCAATTCACCGCAGTTTGTTAACTGTAAGTAATTGCTTTAGGCTTGTTATTAACGAATCCATTAAATTAAAATGATTCAAAGATTTACAGAATTGAAGTAATTGCTTTCGGACGTAGTTTTCCTAATCACACTCGATTTTCTGTTCCCACTACTAAACATTTTCCTGCTAATTGCTTGCACTGACTTTTTACCACTATTCTCTTTGTAGAGATGCCGGTTATTCATGTCGATAGAGCTTTAGTCTTCCGTTCTTTCTTCCGCTGTTCGCACTAATACTTGTGTCTGTTTCCTTTATTACGTTTTCACCATCTTCCTCGATTTAGCTCTTATACTCCTTACACATTTTGTACACTAACTTTGCGGTCTTAAGCGTTATTTAACCCACAAGGCCCACCCAATACACACACACATTTATATATTTTTAATTCTGTTATTTATAGTACTTGATGTAGTTTAATATATTAAATGTGTGCATTAAATGACTGCACTGCAAACTCCGTTTGAAATTTGTCTACTATCTGAAACAGGCAATTTTAATCAGTGGGTAGATAGGCTACTTGCTTAAAAACACTTCCAGTCTCTCAGAAATGCTTTTGGTTCGCTGTCAGTTGTGTGGTTTACTACGCGCTGATACCGGTCGCCATCAAAACGATCTGTTGAATTCAAAAGCTAATACTAATTCGCTTTAGGTGTTTTCGTTGCTAAGTTTTTGGCTTGAAAGGTAGCTTCCCATGAGCCATTTTAGAGCGAGAACAAAAATTAAATTGGATTCTTTCTCTCCTTTTGCCTTACCCAAATGCTGTAATTACAAAAGCCCAGTAATTTATTTAATCGGGCGATGAGTTTTGGGCGAATAATTTTTTCGCTGTCACTATCGTGTCATCTGACTGTTATATGTGTTTTGGATGGTATTGGTAAATATACTTACATTTTTCTGTATTTCGCTATGTGTAAATCGTTTGTACAATCAAATTTGTAAAACTGAACTAAACATTTGCAAGGAATTTGAACTAAAATTCATGAAAATATGCTATCAATTTACTTCACAATCACGATCGTCACCTGCTACATAACGTCGGCCTATACAATTTCTAATCAAGAGAAATCAGTGTTCCGCAAGAAACAAGATTCAGCAAAGGACGTTGTTTTACACTACATTTAACATTTACTTAAAAGAATGGTAGATAAATTTTATTGGCCCATAAGACTCTTTATATATTTAGCTTATTAGCCCACGCGCGGGCACACACACACACAAATGCTCGCGCATACGCATTCAATTACTTGAGAGTCATGTATTGTATTAGTATCCTACTAATGCCGAATATTATTGCAGCAGGATAACAGTATTGCGGTGTCTCAATATACTGATACTGACACATTGACATTGTTGCTACACTTCCACTGAAAGCTTTGACAGAAAACACATCCAGATGAGTCGGTAATAACAAACAACACATTAGCAGCCCTAGAGGGTAGGGTTAATAGCAATGAGAATACAGTGCACTTTGATTCTCCACGCGTAATGGGAGAAAACGTGTTTGAAGTTGCTAAATATTAATTTTTTTTAATCTTCTTTCACACAATATGACTGTATTAAATGCAAGTGTTATATTGTTCCTCGTCCTGGCCCATTTCCATTACCATATAATGTCATTCTTTTTCTTATGAGACTTAGATTTCTATTATCTGTTTCATGTAGGCGTGAGTTAAATTATATATCAATGTGTCTCAATAGAAGCTCCACCGCATATACGAGACTTTCAGTCACTTTATTCTAAATTCGGTTTATTCTAGAACCGTTATTTCCGATATTTCGGTGCACACCGTTATTATTTCCAGTAAACTCTTTTAGAAAATTTTTCATAACATCACGAAATTTTCTAGTTGATACACATTGAGGAATTTTACGTTTTATCAGATAAATCTTTACTTACACCCAGACACTGTGAGCGTTCCTGCAGAACTTTTACATTGTGATTCCCTAGATAGACTTAAATGCTGATACTAAGTCTACTGTACTTATTAACACAACGACTTCACGTTAAGGGGTGATACATTTTTGTCTGCTGTTAGGAATGTGTTTTTCCCTATATCGACTTTAACAACTCCAAACAAAGTTCTAATAAGTAAAATTTAATAGGCCTATTATATTAAGCAATATGGTTTCTCCTTGTATTCTGAGGCAACGTTTTACAATGTAATGATTCTGTTTGTAACTGTACAGCGTAGTAGTAATATGTAAAATGTTAAAATGTGTATTTATTATCATTTCGAATCTGTATTTAAATTTTTTCAGAATATAGCACAGTCAAGTGTATTTTGTTTAATTCTTCCTGATTAAAAAAAAATTTAAAACGGAACATGTCTTGGTAAATTTTTATGGGAAAGCTGTGGCTATCAGTCAGATGTATAATTTGTGTTTCATTACCTTATAATATTTGTGGAGATAATCTTCAGCGTTTGGTAGAGTTAAACGTACATACACAGTTTACATAAGTATTATTTACATAGTGAACGATCTGGAAAGTTAATTATGTTGTAGATTACAAAAAAATTCTCCAATTCAATAAAAAATAATTTGTACAAGTTTATGTTACCTTAGACAGTTTTACATGTTCTTTTCCTTACACAAAAATCTGTCTTATCTCTAAGTTTACGCATGGGTAGGTCCTTTCTATTATGGAGAGCTTGACCAACGTCCGTGAGATGAATAGTTTTTTGACCCCGTTTTGACGCAAGAATGATAAACTTACAGTATATTAAACAACGAATTATTCCGTAAAGTTTGTTTTGTATCCTTAAATTTTTAGTGACCGTCAATCAGTAAATGTTTTAGTGGATGGTTAGTGAGGATCGGTCAATAATACAATAGCTAAAATTTGTATTATTGACCGATCCTCACTAACCATCCACTAAAACATTTGTTTTGTATATTGCTACCTTCTGTAGTTATACAAATATTTATTTTAAGTTTAAAAATATTTGATTTCTTTAAAGAACTTTCTTTTTCTCTTTATGTGTTTGAAATATCAAGTATTTTCAACGATTTTACACATTTCTTAAGACACGTGAATAAATGTGATCATTTAAATCTAAACACTAGAATATTAAATCATTACATTTTTTTAGTGGTTTTAATATTCTGATCTAATTTTACTTACTTAAACAACGTAAATTTACACATGCCTAAATATTCTTTCTTTGTAATAAAATGTCTGTGACTAATTCTGTATTACAGTGAATGCATTTATCATTTTGTATATTTTTTAAAATTTGTTTCGACGTCTATTCACACAATAATTAAATTTCGTTTTATAATCAGCTGATATAGTCCTTCTACAATTCTTGTTAATACCTCAAGTATGTAGCTATTGCGTCTAGTTCAGCGCCAAATATTTCTATTTTTTAACGGGGCTTCTTAAACTGTTTTTTTTTTCATAATTTTCTTCGTTCACGCTTTTTTGTTCGTTCTTACTGGAATTCCGTGAATGGTCTTTAAATAATCTGTTTGCAGGCAACTAATATTTACTAGGAAATTGTATTTCTATTTAATTTGAATCTACTTAAAACCCATTACATTCAAAGTATTTTGCTATACACGAATACGTCCACTGTTGGAGACAACTGTGAATATCCTAATTTGCGCCATTAATGAACTTATTTAGAGAATATTCATCTTTAAAGTACCTTCAATTGAAGCCTAATTTTCCACCTACTTTATCTTAACAAATATATTATAAAAAGAAATGACTTTCATCAACATTTTGCTATGTCGATCGAATATTGAAACTTCTGAAATATTTTTGATGTTACGTCTTCTTCTTCCTTTAAATCTAACATTTCTTGACGTACATTGTCAAAAGTAGCCTATAAAAACTCTGATTTAAACTAAATGTTAGTTTTAAACATTGCTATTTAAATTCTAGTTGTGATAACGCCCGTCTAGTTTATTGCAGACCTTCAAAATATCCTCCCGATTCTGCATCTTTCTTATTTATCAAGAGTTTTCCAATTTTGTCTTCCTTCTACTATGCCTTCAGACACCTTTCGGTCACAAAACTATAAGGAAGAGTAAGGATTTTTGAAGCCAAATAGCTACAATTATTGATATTAAGATGTTCATTAACATTTTTAATCGACACCTTCTGTTATTTATATTCTCTAAATATGTTTTTTTAATAGAACTTGAAGATCTTAGGAACTATGTTTTTAGATTGTATATCATGTACAGCTATGCTCCACAATTTTGTTTCTCTTTGTTTTAAGTCTAAAACGTCTTAGAATTAAGGTGTGTATATGTGTTATGCTTGACTTGTCTTCTGCTCTTTAAAAGTCACGAGTATATATTAAATTTAGAGCTATTTTTATTCAAGAGTAGTAGACAAAAAATTGACATAATTAATAACAGATAATTAAGAATAGTTAGGTTTCTATGAATAAAATTATTTACATTTGGAAATGTGTCTACTCTCCATATCATTTGTATATACTTGTATGCAGATGGATATATTCAATAGATATATTGTAACGTGTCGTTTCACTAAACATAAAACATTACATACTCATTAACATGTAAATAATAATTAATTAATAGAATTATAAGGTACAAATGTTAAACTTAGAAAATAAGTAAAAAGACATTTGTTAGTTCATAAGCATTAGATTAAAACTATGAGGAGGTCTGCGTGCCTCAGACAGTTGTTTTGTATCATTGAACTACAAACAGTGAATGTTATAGATTTTACAAATATAATAAATCAAACTATAATTATGTAAGTTAGGTTGTGTGATAGTGCTAGAAAGTGAAAATAACAGTGATAGACTTTAAAAAGGAAAAAATCAGATATAAGGAATGTGATTAAACATTATTATAATATGAGCATTGAATGAAACATATAATCTATATGAAACAGTTATGTAGCCCATATAGTGAGATCAAACCAAGTGTAAATAATTTAAAAGATAGAAACTCTTACGTTAAAAAA
This sequence comes from Magicicada septendecula, assembly GCA_034769895.1. Classification (NCBI taxonomy): domain Eukaryota; kingdom Metazoa; phylum Arthropoda; class Insecta; order Hemiptera; family Cicadidae; genus Magicicada; species Magicicada septendecula. Next base: position 408,647,535 of record CM068373.1, read on the forward strand.
CTTATAATAATATAGTTACGAAGGAAAAATAAAGTAAAGGTCAACAGAATATTACTAATTAGAAATGGTAAACCGAACCTGTGACCCATAAAAAATATAGCCATGGCCTTTAACTAATGAAATTAATGTTTTGAGTGAAGATGATTGTTGTTAAAAAAAATTGTGAATTGCAAGAGAACGTTTAAGGTGTGACTCCTGAATTGGATACAAATTGAAGACCAATAAAAGATGAGAGGACCAGGAAAAAATGCAAAACCTAGAAGAATGCTGTTTTAATCAAGAGACCAAAAAACCAGATGTCCAGGAATAAAGAATCAACCAATAAATCCGTTAAGAAAACTGCTAGATTGGTGAGATCACTCCATGACTAAATCAAATATTCGACCAAACATTATGACAGTAAAGATTGAATTGCAACAAAAACAATAACTAAAAATCAATATAAAAACATTATAATTGTGAATTATTTTTGTACACTAGTATACAATAGTCATTAATAATAAGAGTTTTTGTTATAGTTAATAGTAGTTTAAAAGGACCCACAAACATTCAACAGACATTAACAACACTGTAATACCGAGTCTCATGCATCAAAGTTGTATTGTTTGTTCTATATGTAAATTGTATGTTGACCCTGAGGTTCAGATGAATAATCCTCTATTTAAAAAATAAAACAGGTTATACTTTATTAGTAAGAGATACTAATTTGTTTTGATATTACTTATTGACGCTCAGAAGTGGGGCCTTCCACATTCACTGGATACATAAGGAGGATTATATATATATTAGTAACTGAACGTTACATATTGGTGCCCAACGTGGGGCCTTCCACATTCACTGGATACAAAAGGAGGATTATATATAGTAACTGAACGTTACAAATTGACGCTCAGAAGTGGGGCCTTCCACATTCACTGGATACATAAGGAGGATTATATATATTAAACTGAACGTTACATATTGGCGCCCAACCGGTAGAGCTGAATTAGGCAAAACTAACTAACCGAAACACAATTAGTGAAATAACTATTGACCTAATTTTAGCTGGCAACTGCTAGAAAAAACAAACAAAATGCAACGAAGGGCTATGCCACAACAGGAAACGAAAATGCCCGAACAAGAGAGACGATTAAGCTACGCGGAATGGATGACAGTGTTATTTAAAAAATTCAGCAAGGATATGGATTATATTAATGAAAATACCACTGATCACGAACGAGCACAGATGAGGCGTGCGAACAGAATGGTGACACCGAACGACAACATGACGTTGAGAGATATTTATGATGAAATGTGGGAGCTACACGCAAAGTATGATAAAGAAGAGACTATCGGGAGAACTCACGAAAATAACGATAAAAATGTGGAAGGAATGACTGAGGATGATTGGGATAGATGGAATGATAATCTTAAAAGAATGAAAAACGAGAGAACGGGAATATACGCACATTTGAAAGAACAATATACACAGGAGGGGTATGAACAAATGAGACAATTAATAAGACAATCAGAGAAACCGGTACAAACAGAAAATGCAGAGCTAAAGGAATGGATAAGGCTTATGTTTGAACAATCCAGAGAAGATATTTGTAAATGGAGGGAAGAATTAAATAAGAAGCGTAAAAAGAAAATAGAAGGTAGTAAAAAAATAGAAAATAAAGAAGAGACAATTGAATTATTACCTGAAAATAAACATAACAGGAACAAGGAGAATACTAAGCCACTCGAAAAGAAGATAAAGAAAATAAGAAGAATACATCCAAAGAAACCAATAAATACAAGAGAAAATTTGGAGATGATAAACAGTGGACTAGTAAATGTACTTAATCTCCCTATTACTGACCATAGAGAGATAATGAATTTTAAAAATGGTAGGAGAAGCTTAACAGAAATTATAGAAAGGACTCACAATAAAACAGTGAGTAAGGACTTCAGAAAATTGATATTCAAGGTAAATATACTTGAAATAAAAATACATGATAAGATATCAGTGATACCACCAATAGTTGATATACCATCGACATATTTGTTTAGGAAAACAGATGATAGAGTGATTAATATAGGACTGGATACTAGTGAAAAGGTGGTATTAGAAGAATTGGTGTATGAGGTAGCAGAGATCTATACCACAAGGAAGGAAATAGTTCTGCACACCAGAAGAACCCGGATCGTGGCAGATACCGAAAACGGATAAACCAAGTAGGAACAATATTGTAAAAAGGGACTGATTTTCTGACTACCGACAAGGCAAACCAGTTAAGAAAGGAAGAAGAAAATAATGATAATTAAAACAAAAATAAAATAAATAATCACTCTAGACTTAAAGAAAATAATGATAATTAAAACAAAAATAAAATAAATAATCACTCTAGACTTAAGAAAAAATAATGATAATTAAGAAAACATAACCAAAACTGAAGAAAAAGCGGGTAAGGAACAAAAGGGGAATATAAACAGAAAAATAAGAAGGAAAAAAGTATTAAACTAACAATTAATTAAGACAAAATATTATTTAGAAAAATATAACAAGGGATTCATTAGAAAGAAAACAGGGTAAAGCGAAAGCAAACTGAGACATAGAGTACATCAAAGTAAACACTACAAGGGGTGCTGACAACAGTCTTGATTAAAACATGAGCGAACACTTCAGGAATGAAACGAAACGCAGGAGAATAAAACGGAGAGAATACGCACGCTGTCCATAAACCAGATACAATTATAGGAGCCACAGGTAAATAATCTAAAACCCAAAAGCAGCACATAAACCTGAATGTTACGAGAGAAGGAATAGGAATTCCTATGGTGTTATTAGTAACCCAAGGGTTACTCTTTAAGGTATAAACAGAGTGTTGTATGCTACGGCGCCACTCTGTAATTATGAATGATCCGCTGAGATAATAGGAAGCACAAGTGCCCCTCAGGACGGGAATTCATACTAAGTTAGGGAAAATGTTATGGTACCCATAGGAAACAAATAAACCGTAACAGACCAGAATCATGGCAGGAAAGACTGCAGGAAATCAGGGCATTCCAAGGAAAAGGATATACAGAGATCATGAGTGTGGCACAAAAGAAGAGGTTAGTGAACTATTACAATAATTACTGCATCGTATTCTCCAGCTCACCGAATAAAGAGAAGAATTTAAATAATATCCGGTTAAACAGTTGTTCAAGAAAGCTGAAAGAAAGTAAATCCAGCTCATGATAAAAGAAGATATTATAGGAAAGTGTAGTTTGTCAATTACCAACCCCATTGTAGCAATACCCCAAGGAATATATAACCAAACCGAGATAAAGAGGTTTTATGAAAAGTGAAGACAGTTTTTGTAGATTTTTGCCATTTATTTCAGTAACTCCTAAAACCACCATTACTGAAATAACTTGTCTTAAACGGGGGGCTTTATGTAACGTGTCGTTTCACTAAACATAAAACATAACATACTCATTAACATGTAAATAATAATTAATTAATAGAATTATAAGGTACAAATGTTAAACTTAGAAAATAAGTAAAAAGACATTTGTTAGTTCATAAGCATTAGATTAAAACTATGAGGAGGTCTGCGTGCCTCAGACAGTTGTTTTGTATCATTGAACTACAAACAGTGAATGTTATAGATTTTACAAATATAATAAATCAAACTATAATTATGTAAGTTAGGTTGTGTGATAGTGCTAGAAAGTGAAAATAACAGTGATAGACTTTAAAAAGGAAAAAATCAGATATAAGGAATGTGATTAAACATTATTATAATATGAGCATTGAATGAAACATATAATCTATATGAAACAGTTATGTAGCCCATATAGTGAGATCAAACCAAGTGTAAATAATTTAAAAGATAGAAACTCTTACGTTAAAAAACTTATAATAATATAGTTACGAAGGAAAAATAAAGTAAAGGTCAACAGAATATTACTAATTAGAAATGGTAAACCGAACCTGTGACCCATAAAAAATATAGCCATGGCCTTTAACTAATGAAATTAATGTTTTGAGTGAAGATGATTGTTGTTAAAAAAATTGTGAATTGCAAGAGAACGTTTAAGGTGTGACTCCTGAATTGGATACAAATTGAAGACCAATAAAAGATGAGAGGACCAGGAAAAAATGCAAAACCTAGAAGAATGCTGTTTTAATCAAGAGACCAAAAAACCAGATGTCCAGGAATAAAGAATCAACCAATAAATCCGTTAAGAAAACTGCTAGATTGGTGAGATCACTCCATGACTAAATCAAATATTCGACCAAACATTATGACAGTAAAGATTGAATTACAACAAAAACAATAACTAAAAATCAATATAAAAACATTATAATTGTGAATTATTTTTGTACACTAGTATACAATAGTCATTAATAATAAGAGTTTTTGTTATAGTTAATAGTAGTTTAAAAGGACCCACAAACATTCAACAGACATTAACAACACTGTAATACCGAGTCTCATGCATCAAAGTTGTATTGTTTGTTCTATATGTAAATTGTATGTTGACCCTGAGGTTCAGATGAATAATCCTCTATTTAAAAAATAAAACAGGTTATACTTTATTAGTAAGAGATACTAATTTGTTTTGATATTACTTATTGACGCTCAGAAGTGGGGCCTTCCACATTCACTGGATACATAAGGAGGATTATATATATATTAGTAACTGAACGTTACAATATTTATCTATTTATATTCATACGTGCTAAAACTTTTCTTGTTATTTTATATTATTATCAACAATAAACAACTTGTAACATGAACATATTTTTATTTTTATATTTTTAAATAAATAATTATATAACGTATTATATACTTATATAAGAACATTAAATTTTGTCTGCATATACAACAGCTGTTTTGAACAGTTGATTTAAAGATTTTTAATTTATTAATTTATATCTTTTAATGAAAGTTGGATTACTATCGACACATTTGTAATTTACAAAACAAAAAAAATATTCTTTTTAACAGTTTTTTATTATTAACAATAATTTATCCATTTATATATTATAGATAATATATTAATTGTTATACTTCATACTTATGTAATATTGTTATACATTCACAACTAAAATAAGTTATTATTTTGTTATGTTATTATTTTTATTGTTCTTCATCCTATTTAAAAAAACATAAATATATTATTCCTTACATAATTTTTGAAATCACCGTTACCCAAGACAACGGAGTACATTATAGACGGGAATGCTACGTGAGCACTTAAATAGGAAGAAACAATGGCAATCTTGTGATAGATTTACTAAGAGCCATTAAGAGATATAGACATGAATGCCAGGCGGTATAATGTTTTAACGAAAATAAACGAGGATATAAAATAGTGCCAGGTAAAAATGTGCATACAAACAAAAGTCATAATGAAATATGTAATGATTGTCATGAAAACTAGATTGTGGATAGGCCCACAATGTGTGATCGCAGCGGTATGGACAGTATAATTTTGGAAGAATTATGAAGCACCATCTATGAAGGAAACAAACACAAAGCATTTGATATACGTAATTCGATTAATTATTGAAATAATAAAATTTTAAATGAAGGGGTAACATAATATTAAAGTATGAGATAATAACATAATATAATTCAAAGACAATAAAACATTTACACGTTTCCTATTTTACATGATCAGTAATTTTTTAAATAAATGTTACAAGTTTGAATTTAAACAGAACTGAATAAAGTTTAGTTAATTTCTGGGATATCCTTTTTTTGAACCCGTCCGTTAGTTTTTGTACAAACATTCAAAATACTCGTATTCATAAAAGTTTTATTTTTATTAATATGTAAATCAGTTTATAAACTTGAACAAAATAAATAATTTAATTTCTATAGCAATTGGCAACACTAACACTATGTAAAGTTATTTTATTTTCTTAGCATAAGTTTAAAAAAATTTACTGAAATCGTAAATTAATGGTAACAAATTTTAAAAAGTTTTAGGGTTAGGAGTTAGATATAACACTTGGTTTATCTTTTCCTTAATACTGTGTGTGTGTTAAACTTGAAAGGTATGTCTGGAAAACTTTAAAGGCACGTAATATATGAGCCTCGTACATTTAAAATTTGTAGAGAAATTACTTTTTTTGACTACACTGATCACAGACAGTATTCTTAAGAAAAGAATAGTCAGACAAAAATAATGAGCCTTGACGTAATTAATACGTTTGCGTTAAAAAGTATCTACTTTATGTAAACAAGAGTGTGTGCTGACAACTCTATTACAGAATTTGTTTTTTCTTTCTTTTTATGTCGCACCTAAAGTAAAACTTTGCTGTAAAAGAACAGTAACATTAAAATTACAAACACAATGTGTTGAAACAGAGTAAGAAAATTTTAGAATAACTTAACATCATGTACGAAAAGAAATTTGTATAATGTTTTTTAATAAACGCTATCTTTTAATCAGGAAATAAGTTGTAAAATAATTATTTAAATACTAGCCGATTTACCCAGCGTTGCTCGGGTTCATAATTTATTCTTGTTCTAACCTTATATTACTTCTATATTGTATAATCTTCTTTATATTGTTATGTTCGCATTCTCACTGGAGGAATACTCTGTAGCGCACCTGTTTAAGAATATGTCATAAACTTTATTCTTATATCTGGAGAAGAATTCTGATGCGCGTGATGCTCCTGCTCGATTTCTAACTCTGGGAGAGGGCGAACAGCTAAATTAGTTTTCAATAAAATGTCTACAGTACTTGCACGCGCTGCGTATTTAACTGTCGTTTTATAATTCAATGTGTTAATGTTGAAATAAGGTATTTGTTAAATTAGTGTCTCCTAAACTTATTCTAACAATACAATACCTCTATAGATTTCAGCTTATCAATTTTTAAATTCAAACTGAAGCAAGCGCATTTATATTGTCTGAACACTACGATCTGAATACATTCGCTATCAATACGTTGTATTTTATACTCGCTTATAACTTACTTCGATCTTAACTTATCCACTTTTAAATTCAAACTGAAACAACTCTGAATTCACGCGATATTAAGAAGTTTCTTAAGATGCATACACCACCTTCGATATCATAACCTATACCTTTATTTATAAGAACCGTGGACTCTGGCCCTGCCGTCTTTCGCGGGATTCGACCTAAGACTACCCGGGTTCCGTGGACGGACTCCGGGGAAGGCCCGTCGGACGACTCCCACGCTATTCCCTACGCGGGAAGCTTCCAGCTATGCCGGGACACCGCCTGCATATTCCGGCATCCAGGCCGGTCGAACTCCCGCGCTAGGACTTGGTCAGAGACCTCTCCGGGGTACGGAAGGTTCACCGAAGCCCGGAAAAACCGTCGACATGCCGGACGAGGCGTTGGGACTCTGGCTCGGCCGTCTTTCGCGAGATCTGACCTAAGACTCCCCAGATTCCGTGGGCGGACTCCGGGGAAGGCATGTAGGACGATTCCCGCGCTGTTCCATATGCGGGAGGCTTCTACCTATGCCGGGACACCGCCTGCTTTTTCCGGCATCCAGGCCGGTCGAACTCCCGCGCTAGGACTTGGTCAGAGACCTACCCTGGGCACGGAAGGTTTTCCGAAGCCCGGAAAGCCGTCGACATGTCGGGCGAGGCGCTGGGACTCTGGCCCGGCCGTTCTTCGCAAGATCTGACCTAATACTCCCCCGGTTCCGTGGACGGACTCCGGAGAAGGCCATTCGGACGACTCCCGCGCTATTCTCTACGCGGGAGGCTTCCACCGATGCTATGGCAACCAGAATGCATTCTATTCGGTTGCCATGGTAACCAGATCTAATAGTTTTTAGAACCCCCCAAGGGATCGTATCGAAAACAACCTGTCCTATGTTGGTTCTCCCGTTGCGTAAAACATTTGTGCCAAGTTTGGTTGAAATCGGTCCAGTGGTTTAGGAGGAGATGTGAAAGACCCCAAAGGACCCCCCTCCCAAAGGATCGTATCGAAAAAAACACCTGCCCTCTTTGATTCTCCCGTTGCGTAAAATATTTGTGCCAAGTTTGGTTGAAATCGGTCCAGTGATTTAGGAGGAGATGTGGAACATACATACATAGATACAATGACTTTTATTTATATTAAGATTATCTTGAAGCGAAATGCGCCTAATATTCGAACGAAGATATGATCTAAAAATAAACCATTTTGTGAATACAGGTGAAAAATTTTAAATTGAATATAAGTACAATTTACAAACGCTAAGATATCGTATACAAGCGTAGAAGTGTCAAACACACACACACACACACACACACACACACACACGTTATATATTTATTAAATATTTATATACGGCGATATAAAATTAACTAATTAAGTTCAGCAAAACTCAGAAAAACACTAACGTTACTAACGTTAATAGTTGTTTCAATTTGAGTGAATGAGCATTTTTAAAATTTGGCAGCTATTAGTGTTAACATTTTTACTGGAATATAGTCAAGTACAATAAACGTTGACTTTAAATATGTGTTTATTTTACCATAATATTCCTTAATTGTCTGTTTTAATTGTAGTGGAGATTTAAAATTGTTCTCGTAAATATTTTAATTTCTGATTGAAATTAAATATTTCAGTATATAATTTTTTGCTTCCATATTTTATGAAACGTCTTAAATTTTACAAAGCAGTACAAATACAAGTTTACACTTGCCGCATTTATGTATACAGAACAACTGATACATAATAACCTAGGCTGTAGGGTAATCATTATCAAATCTGCTGATTTTGCATAATTGTTTCAGTAGTCAAGTTTATTTTCAGTTACCTCGGCCTTGCAGGTTTATCTTGCCGAGGGAAAACTTTTGTTTGGTGGGTCTGAGTTTTACTTTGTTACACAAATAGTAATCCTCGTACTCTAGAGAACGAGAAACGTGGTGAGTTTTGAATTAATACTCGTTTTTAAATGATAACTGAAACTATACGAGAGCGAATAAATAATTTTTGCTTACAAACCTCGTTACTAACGTACGTTATCTTTTCATTTATTATATTTGATATGTTATTTATAATACATATTTTTTCTTATAGTATACGTTATTACTTCATAAGTTATATTATCTAAAAAATAAAAACAGGTCAACTATAAATATCGACCGTGCCTCTGACTTTTTATAACGAAACGTTTTGATGTGTAACAAGTCATAAATGTCACGTTTCAAGCTTTCCTCAACGAATTAAAAATATTGATAAAAACTTTATTACGTCAAGAAATAATAGTTAATAGTATTATTTGCAAACTCTCAAAATCTGATAGTTCAAACCGCCATTGTTTTGTAAGTTATTGTTTATATTAATTGGTGGACGGTAGGCATCAATTTAAAGTCTGTGGTCGTAACAGTGCAGACACGTTTTCCTTTCATTAGGCGTTGCGTGACCAACCCCTAAAACCTGCCTGTGTTCTTGTGTGTTGTGTGTTCTGTGTGTGTGCCTGTCTGTGTGAACCTGTGTTCTTTTTTTAGATGTAAAAAGAAGATCCTTTTATGGCACGTATCTGCAGAAAGATTTTATTCCCGTAGTAAATAGTATAAAAAAAAATTGTTGGCCCAGACTCGCTGCCATAAGTTGTAATATACCTGTGTTAAATTTTTGCTATGCATCCGTCCATACAAATGTCCGATTATAAAATGAGTTTATATCAACACGTGTAAATAAAGAAAATATTAAATGAAATATGTCACTATATAATATTCATTAATAATAACACAAGATCAGAATCTAAGTAGTATAGACCTTATGCTTATATTTTATATGATATTTTTCTTTTCTAATTAAATGTTATTTCAAAAAATTTTTAAATTATAAATTATGCGTTCTTAAATTTTAAAGTTATTTAAATTTAAGTTTAAACTCACGTCATGCTTATGGTACGGACTTAATGTTTTCATCTTCGAACCCCTAAAGAAAGAATTACTGCCAGATAAGCACATATTTATAATCAAAATATAAGCTTAGAATGTAGGCCCAATATAAATAACTAGGTCATCGTAAAGCATACAAGATTTTTATTCGTGAAATTTTTATATTTACAAAATGCAAAGGAGGTTTAAAGGAAGCAGGATATAATTCAGCTGACTATATGATTTGGGACATAATAAGGGAACTTCAATACAGTCTTTAGATGAGTACAGAGACCTCATGAATACCACGTGTTATGATGGCCTCAACTAGCAGCAATTCAAGAGCCATTTTGAATGAAATTGTTTTTAAAATGTATTTTTCTATCTGACTTGTTATTTCGTAATTGATCACACTTATGAAAGTCATAATATTTTTTAAATTTTACCGGATGACTACGGCAAAAGCAAAATAAACTAACAATCACAGAATCTGAATACACATTTAATACAGCTTACGGTGTATGGATAACACTGACGCAGAATATATAAATCTGTGAGCATTGTATGCTACAGGAATTTGAAATAAATTCAAGACTTATAGCAGACACGAAATTCAGATGTAAATAAGAAAGAATCTGAATTATTGTACAATTAATTTAAATTAATATATGATGCCAAATGTAACACAAAAACCGCAGCCCTAATAACGTTAATTTTAAAGATATTACCATGTTTTATTACTTTGTTCATTTCACGTTCAAACACGTTACGATTCAATAGGTAAAATGAGAAATAACAATAAGTGGGAGCTTGTAAACAAAATCCTATAATTATTCATTTTTCACTGTATTACACATAATCTTATAAAAATTATTAATAAACTAAACCGTGATAAAACTCAGTATTTCGCTGTATGTATTATTTTATATTTGTTCGGAGTATAAACTACGTAGAAAGTTTCCTTGCAGCATAACGTGTGGAAGCTGCTTAAAGCCATCTTTCCATTGTATTAAACAAATGTGGCTGCAGTATCGTATCTAAGTTGCGTGTACGCAAATGCGTTGTATTCCTCTTTTCTAATATAACCTTCTATAAGGCGTTGTCTCAGCCATAAATAACCACTGTTTTCATGTTTTCAATTTTCTATCGTCTCTTATTAGACGGAATATTTTGTGTAAAACTTGCCTTGTAGTGTACACGAAAAGGGAACTAATCTTTTGTTGCTGAGTACATTTCTCTGTTTAGAATCATTAAACATCAGTATAATAAAACATGTTCTTTATGTGTAAAAATCTAAGCGTTATGACAAATACGCTAAGGTAACAAAAATAATAATCTTTGTGTTCATTAAAGAGAGAGTTCTATAGGAGGATGCCCTTCCCTCATTATTATGCAAAGGTCACTCGAGTCTGCATGAGTACTTTAGCTGGTAACATCAACAAAGGATTATCTACTAGAGGAGGCGCATAGAGTCTCAGTAAAGTGAAAGGAGAATAAAAGGACTTTAGTGTAGTTAGTAAAATTCTTATCTTACTGGAGGATATAACAGTGTTACATTTGTTCTCAATGTAGAAGAATTCTTTGAGTAAAGAATTGAAAGTTTGTTAATCCTAATACATACCGGAGGCTCTCAAGATGCTCAACGGTTTTGTACTGAGTAAGGTGGGCCATAAAGAATGATAAAATAAATATAAAGTTAACGGCGAACTTTTACACTAAAAAACGTATAGCATTGACGCTGACGTTATTGTGCAGATCATGCAATGTTCTTACTTAAAGGGCTAAACTTTATCAATGATTATTTAAATAATCATGACTTTTAAAATAAAACTAATAATTGTCCAGCAACCGTAAAGTTAATATACGTTATATTTTAATTTTAAAAGATTTCTGCGGATCTTAAATACAAGAGTTACTTGAAGGTCTTTAATATTGACCGCATGCTATTATCATTACTTTCATAAAACTAAACTATTGTCAAATGAATGCGACGTTTATTTATAATAACCGGCGACACCTTAAAGGCTTAGCCATGAAACAGTTTTAATAAAAGTTGGGCAGAAAGGCGGGTGTTAACGCTGTTTGAAAGGATAATACAGCCTACTGTCATCTCATTGCAAGTATACTGCATTTATTTCAATTTACGGGTAGACGTTTGAATTGCGTATTGTGTTTGAATCAGGCAATATGTCTTGTAAATTTAAAGTAGTGGATTCATACTGTTTGGCGTATCAGTGCTTATCAACTGTAACAAATAAGTAAGAACGTATGTGGAAATCAAAAGCATAAACGATATAACAAATTGTGATTAATTGAAAGAGATAAATTGAGTAAAGAAATGCAGACAGCGTAAGAAGTGACGATAGACATATTATTCGATACTAAAATGCTAAAAGAGACCATCAGGTGTATGCAGAACTTAAATAACGGTTGTTTTATGTGAATCTGTAAATAATTTGTAAGGACGGGTTTTTAGAACACGACTCAAAAAATACAAAATAATCAAACCCTTTACAAGTAATAACATTTATAATTCATTACAAGTTCTGATAAATGTGTTGTGCATAGGGTTTTTATAAATTCTTCACGACTGAACAAATACTTCAAGTGCAAAAAAAGCATTAATTTTGAAAGCAATGAACGTAATTTTGGATGTTTCTTTTCAATTTTCATAACTAACAGGAAAGTTCACAGTAGAAATAGTGAGCCCAGGGCGAGCCTCAGGTACTGGGTGGGTCGCAGTTGCTGGATAGCAAAGGTTCCAGCAGACATGATAGACAGCTGCGAATAAGGCTACGCCTAATAACGAGTCCCGAACCGAGGCGACAGCATTAGTGGTCACACCAGCTAAAATCCGTATAATACCTATGGCGATGCCGTGATATGTCATCAAATAGTGCTGTGAAATATTGCCGCCATAAAATAATCACTGCCCGATATTGCTCTGTATGGGATAGGTTCCCAAAGGCTAGGAGACGGACGCTCCAAAATCAAACGGAGTGATAAGTCAGGCTCCAAGCTGTATAGAAAGCAACTGGCCTACGAGAGTAAACGCCGATAGAAAATCGGGCATGGCAAGATGCCTTGAGGTGGCATTTCCATCAACTGCCTACTTAACTACAGGTTGGTAACCTATATTAGAGAATTTTTTTGAATAGGCTATTCAGAATCTTTACAAGCAGCCGCAGAGGCTAGCAAAGCGCGCTGCAGACTACAAACCGGTTGGCAGATCTGTAGCTAGGCCCTGGAAGAGATGGGCTGCAGAGAAGACGGAACAGGCTATAAGCCTACAACATGCAGTGACGACAACTACAACGAAGGAGTGTTACGCCAAAGGCGCGTACACTTCTAAAGGACGGGGAGACGAGACGTACATTTCCTCGAGCTATGCTTTACTTAAATTGTAGACAGTGACTCTGTAAAAGGTTTACACACTACAGTATTAGAAGGAAAAACGTTGATAATTATCAATAGTAGAGGCAAAATAGACTTCTCAACAAATTTTTTGCTAATGAGGAAATCGGGTGTAAAAAAAAGCGTTACCGTGGACACTTGAATAAAGAAAAAAATTTTAAATAGGGGCTAGGAAATCTCTTTCTGAAGTTACCTCCTAAATCCATGGTTGCAGTAGATATTACCTCCTAACATAACGTGGAAATTAATAACTTACATTCATGAATGAAGGACACGACAAAGTTTTTTAGGGCCTTAACTTGTAATGGTCTTCAAAATTACTAAAGTAAGCAAAAACTTTTTATTGGTATTTGAAGAGACGATGAAAGCATATGACGATACTACATTGTGACTGTCGCTACACTAATCCCTTCAATGTAGATTGAAATGATATCGCCTATTGTAAAAGAGCGTGAGGCAAAATTAAGTGTTATATTTTAAATGATTAAAGTGATCGCTCTTTAAATAAAAAGTTGTTTTCAAACAAAAATAACACTGTTGCACCCCACTATAAATAAAAATTCCCAATTAGCGCATTCAAGCATCACAGGATTATCATCAGTTTGAAAACATTTCCGACCTTATGATAAGCTGTAAAGCTCGAAAGCGTTTTTGTGTACAGTTGCGTGCAACAGTGTTATTTTTGTTTGTGTTATACGCAACACAACTTTATTAATTAAGTATTCCAAAAAGGTTTTGAATTGTCAAAATTCAACTAAAAACCTATTTTTTCGATTAGCTAAGAGACTAGAGATTGAATACTTTGAAAAAAAACGTGATTATTAACCGTAACAAAAAGAGGTTAATAATTTTACTAGATAGTGATAGTGAAAATGATGGCACAAGGAAAATGGCTTACGATGTAATGTGTTATATTCATTTTTCACGTTGATTTATGCTTGGTCGCAACAAATTTAGAAAATTTCATATTGTTATTGCAAAATATATGAATTTATGTGTTAATTTCCTGTTAGGAATACTGTATGCCCTCCGTAAAAAAAACGATAGCAGCAAGTCTATGGCAAAAGTTTAAAGTTTATAAGATAATAACCTCTTACCAGAACACATTTCGTTAGTTCCACTGGTGGTGAGTACTAAAAATTATTAAAATAACAATGACTCTTTGTTAGGGTCTGTACAGGTACATTAGCATACCTAATCTTTATCAAATCCTATCCAGAATATTCTCCATCCTTAGTCCACGGTATTTAAAGGTCCTTGTAATTCTTTTAATCTATCATATTCTTTTCTTAATTTTATTTACTGTGTACACTAAACTTTACAAAACCAATATTTGTTGGGCCACATGCGTTACCTAAATGAGTCAATTGACCTTTCTGTTTTATTCTATTATGCTGTTTTGGTAAATTTATTATCTTATGTTTTTTTAATAGCGTATCCCCTATTTATTCAATCATTTATTTTCTAAATACGATCTAGATGTAAAAAACTGTTATCGTTTCTAATTACAAAATTAGTAGCATTGTAGATGTATTGTAAAATTGTAAATATTTAGCTTGTACACAAAACTAAAAAATCGGCCCATGGAGAAACATACATGACATTTATGTTCTAAGATTTATATTTAAAATAATTTACTTGAATTCAGTTCAATAATTTCTAAAAATATATCCACCGCTTTCAAACTATTTTCACTGTTTTATAGATATTTTTGTTATTATGGGGAAGTCATTTAATATAATGGTGTTTTCGAGTAACTTTATTGATAAAAATTAGATACTTTATTCTTATAAGAAACTGAACTATGCAGATAACCAAGCATTAATTACATATTATGTAATTATGTGGCCACAAATTATTTTGTGACCTGCTAGGCCGTGGTTGCGGATCTTCACGCATAGATGATTAAAATTAAAATTTAAAAATTATAATTTTATTGCTTGGCGACAAAATTATTTTATTTTCAACAATTACCATTGTTTGAAAAAAATTGAATTTATTTTACTTCCACGTTCCATAAGGAAATGGAAATGTGGTGATGCCGAAAAAAATTGTGTTCGACATGAATGCTGATTTTGATTTTACTACCCTCAAAACATGAAGAAAAGTTATTTTTCGAAAAGTGTCTGAGTGTGTGTTTAGTACGAGAGTCTAAAAAGGAAATGATTATATTTTGCATTTTTGTCAGTATTATAAAAATATTTAAAGTATCAGGTCATTTTCCTATTAAAAAATTCCAAGGAAATTCATTTCTCAAGACAATTTACTTGTTCATTGTCATATTAATAGGTTTGTATGAGATATCATTATTATTATGATATAAATTGTAAATTTTAATAACACAAACACAAAATTTATATTGAGCCTAATCCTATTATAGAGTTAAATTATAGTTTAAGCTTGGTTTATACCTGTGTTTCGTAATTTTTCGAACGCAAAATTTACTCTTAACTTTTTCATATTATTAAGCCTAACTCAAGATAATGATGAAAGTTTTTGAACAAATTTTGTCGTTACATTAACAATGTGGTGGTATGAAAGCGTATTGTGTACGAGAAAAAATACCACAATTTCAGCCGTCGACAATATATTGCATAAAGAGAAATATTAAAACGCCGTTCCTGCTGTGAATAAATATTATAAGCACATATTTGTTTCTACATGTTCCACGAAACGCTTTCACATACACACACACTCGCTCACACTCACACATACACAGACACAGAGCGCGTACCAACTTACCGATAGTACCAACATGAGCAAAAATATTGTAAATTCAAAATTGTTACCACTTATACTTACATACTCAAAAATATTCTAAAACATATATATGCATAATTTATCTGTTATTTAGTGTTTGGTAAAACATAATTTGTATCAAAACGTAAATTCGCTACATTATCACATAATTATCAATTATAAGAGAAGTTATGTAGTTTGTTACCTGCAGTTTGTTATTTTCTTCGTAAACGGATGAGGCGTTAATGTAGAGGCAACGTAAGACGTGTGACTCTTAATTACATATACCTAACAGTGATTTAGCACATACAAATTATATTATAAATTGAAAGGAATATTTATAATATAAAATGGGTGCACTTACACGGATATCCAGATTTTATATTCGTCAAAAAATGTCTATAAAATGTCTGCTAATAAAAACACTGCAAACCACTCTAACTGGATTTAGCGGAAAACAATCATTGGAAAATGTACTATCACTAATGTGACCACGTAGTTAGTGATGGAAGAAACGATGTGATCACTGAATGGTGTGAGACAATATTAGTACCAACGTTGGCAGTAGTATGTACAGAGTAGAGAACCATAATTGCTCTGTCACTCGCATCGCTTGTAATTAGTTTACAATAACGACAAACTTCCGACTATCAGTCTTTGAATTGGAATTCAGTTGGGTAAGTCATGACGTAACAGAGAAGTCTCAACTCAGCTACCTCAAACTAGAGAAGTTTAATTAACTTCCTCGTGTATCACCGTTGCCCAGTAGAGTTATTAGTAAAATGTGTAATACAAGATTTACAGCTCGTAGGCCCCTATTCCTTTCTACTCCCTAACAAAATAACGCGAAATGATTATAAATTAAAAAATTAAAACAGTTTACACAACAAGAAATATTTAAAAAAAACTCAACCCTACAATTTTTAACAAACAAAAATTACGGTATTTTATTTTATTACAGCAATCCTTTTGCTTTATTCGACCATGTTTGAAAAACCCCTAAATCTTTTTAAGTTTATTCATAGTCTTTTTTTAAATTGTATTGACCTTTATAAAAATAAATTTATATGTGCTCTCTTCTTTTATCACTTGTTTAAAATAGTTCTAAATTTTTAATATGGCCGGAGTTTCTCCAATGAAAACCGACGTTTATTTTTAAAAATGCGTTGAAACATTTTTGAGTATTAATTTAAAATTTATAATTTACCTTTATTGTAATCCGTCTGGCGATCTTGTAGTTATTTTGTACACTATATGTTTCGGGAATAAATTCCCGTTTTCAGGTGAAGAATTTTTATCCTCCTACTATATAGGAATCATCGGCGAAAATATTATTCTTATATAATAGGAGGATAAAAATTCTTCACCCGAAGATGGGAATTTATTCCCGAAATATGTAGCGTACAAAACAACTAGAAGATCGCAAGACGGATTACAATAAAGGTATATTATAAATTTTAAATTAAATTTTAATGCTATCTGGAGACTGTATATAATGTATTTTTGAATCTTCTTTCTTAGTTTGCCTCATGAGTTCTTAAACTCCTGTTTCTAACCGACCCCGCATTTCGCCCGCGTACACATTACTTCAATTGCGTGCGACTTGTAGATTTCAGAAATTGAAACGGATGTCTGCTTTATCCAAAGACAACGAGGAGACCAGTTATCTTATTGGCTTGTAAGTATGGTATGTTTCTTCAAATCCACTTTTGATCCGCTGTTGACAGACGTCCTACGTACATACGGCAAGTTAACGCGTCGATTGTTTCTTTGAGAAAGATCGCCTGACTCCCTCCTTGTCGCACCCATTACTGGTAACTACTTTCTTTAACCGATCTGTACTGTACCGTCTTACAATTTATCTCGCCAGATATGTATTGTCACCGGACAAAAGGCTTCCCGCATGACAAAATGGCGCCAATCGTACACTCTAGTGTTTTTGGTGGCCCTAAAAAGGACCTGGTGGAGAGAAAACCGATGTTGGTTGTGCCGCGCTGAGATGTTCGGCGGCTACGCCCGCTGTTCGTGGCGTACTGCAGTCCTCCTTTTCTTTCGGCATCGGTTGTAGAGTCGGTTGCCGGCCCAGCGACATCCTATCGCTGGCGCGGAACTGGAGGGCGAAGACGCAAGAACACCGGTTCTATTCTTCGGCCGTTCCTTCCGGCTGACTCTGCGCCGATGTCGTCCGAGAGAGAAGAGGAGGTGAAATGCGACCGATGGCGTGGCAATGAAGAGTGCGCAATTTCTTTTTTTCGCTCTGGGCTTTGCGGTTGTGCGTCGCAGAGACGAACCCCTCGGTATCTGAGTTCCGAGCTACCTTCTGGAGCTCCTGCCTCGTGGCCCTGCCCAAGTAGGGCGTGTGCTCTATATGAGGCCGATTCTCGGCTGTTGTGCTAGCCTACACTAGCGCAGTATACACCGAAGGCGTTTCCACGAATCACCTGGACGTATACGGTACCTTCCCAGCCCAGTCACTAGAGGATTGCCTGGGAACCTCGCCGCACGTGCATAAAATTTGCGTGCAAGCCGCCTGAATGTGTCGTCTAAGGAGCGGACGCCAAGTCCTCTCCTGAGAAGGCGAGATGAAAAGCGACGGGGGACTTTGGCAGCTAGCCGAAGACCCCCTGTCGATGACGCTCTGCAACTTCTTTTTATGCATTGCGGCGAGGTAACCCCAGACCGGACAGGCGTAGGTAATGACCGGCAGCAGATACGCGCCGACGATCATCCTGCCCAATTTCCTGGTCATGGCTGAGCTGATCAGGAGTGGAAACAGTGCGCACAGGCGAGTGGATGCTCGCTTAAGAACTGTCTGTGCGTGGGTACGCCAGGTGAGCCGACGGTCGAGGTGTAATCCGAGGTACATGACCTCTTTGGACCAGCGCAAGTACGTTCTGCCGATACGTAGCTGCCTAACAGGGTTCTTCCGTCGCTTGGAGAATTCGACGGCTACACTCTTGGTAGCGTTGAGTTGCACTCTCCAATTCTCAGTCCAGTCGACGAGCGTGTCGAGCTGGCGCTGCAGTCGTAGGACGGCCCTTTCCACATGACGATCGGGCGTAAATATGGCCGTGTCGTCCGCAAAGAGGGCCATCTGGACTCCAGGCTGTCTCGGAACGTCGTTGACGTAGATCGAGAACAGAAGGGGGCCTAGAACATTACCTTGAATGACGCCGGCTGTGATTCGTCTCTCGGAAGAGACAGAATCTCCAACTCTCACGCAGAAGGTCCTCTCCGTCAGAAAGCTAGCAACCAGATGGAGGTAGCAGTCCGGGAGCTGGACTTCCCTAATCTTGAATAATAGGCCATCATGCCATACGCTGTCGAAGGCTTTTTCAACATCTAAGAAACAACCAACGGTTCGTTCTCTCCGACAACCGGCTTCCGGACGCTTTCCACCATTCTCATCAGTTGATGAGTGGTCGAATGCCCCACACGAAATCCGAACTGTTCGGGGACCAGCACGTCAAAGTTGGTTAGATGTTCTCGTACACGACGCTGCACGAGGCGCTCAAAAACCTTGGACGTAGCGGAGAGTAGGCTGATGGGCCGGAGGTTTTCAGAGCGGGTGGTATCCTTTCCCTGCTTCGGGATCACGATAACCGTCGCCTTTCGCCATTTCTTGGGAAAGTAGGCCAGTCTGAGACACGCGTTGAACAAATCAGTCAAGAATTGACTCCAGGCTCGGGAAGAAGTCGTAGAGCGGTGTTCGTAACACCGTCCGGGCCTGGAGCTTTTCTTGGCTGAAGTTCAGCGAGCCGATCTGAGACCTCTTCCAAAGAGATGGGTTCGGGCTCCGCCGTGATCGGAAGAGACAGAAAGTCTTCCACAGCCATCTCGACTTGTTCGTCGAAGTCCCAGTCCATGGGCGGGTTGGGAGCGAACTGTCGCTCGAAACACAAACCCAAGTACTCGCCGTTCTCCTACGGGCGACCCAGGAATCGTCCGAACGGCCCAACAATGGCGGGGAGTGGAGGTCGTCGCCTCCGTCCCATCAATGCGGTAGGTATTCTATACGGGTGACTTTGCGGGTCCACATCCCCCGTTCGGGCCACAGCGAGTTCCCAACAGCTACGTCGGAACGCCTTCAGACTGCCACGCAGTCGTCCGGTGAGCCGATTGTATGCTGCCTTATCGGCTGGATCACGGGTCCTCTGCCAACGTTTCCGGAAGTAATTCCTCTCGCGAGCGAGAAGAGAGACTTCCTCAGGGATGCGTTGGTAGTCAGGCGTGAAACCAGCTCGCGTACGTGAAGACACGCCTATAGCCGAGATGATTGCCTCTTCGATTCCCGCTACTGCTTCGTCTAGGAGGCGAACGGAATCGAGTGGGGCCGCTGGCGGCAATCTACGGCACAAGGCCGGGTCGTAGCGATCCCAATCGATAACCTTCTTCTGGTCAGAACGTGCATAGGCGTGCTGGGTAGCGACGTGGACCAAGATAGGGTTGTGGCCGGATGTCAACTCCGTAAGAGAGAATACCTCGAACGGACAGACAACTCCTTGGGTCACCGCGATATCCAGAACATCGGGAGCCGCGTTAGGCCGCGTCGGAAAGAACGTGGGTTGCGCTGGACCAAATACCATCGCCCGGCGCGATTCAACAAAACTGAGCAAGCGCCTCCCGTTCGGAGTAGTCAGGCGACTATTCCAAACGCGATGCTTGCAATTCAGATCGCCGGCCAAAATTACCCTTCGGTGGGAATCGAAGATGGCGTCCAGGTCGCCGACAAGGAGTTCAGCTTGTGGGGGGTTTGTATGCTGAAACCACGAGGACGCCGCCAAGAGCTCCGTGGACCTCAATGGCGGTGGCCTCTAGGTTGGTTAGCTGCGGCAAAGCGACACGATGATGACCTATGGAGGTCCTCACCGCGATCGCCGTGCCGCCTCCTCGTCGGCCAACTCGGTCATCCCGATAGACCACGTAATTTGGTAATCGAAACCGGTTCGCCGGGGTCAGGTGGGTTTCGGAGAGGAGAAGTACGTCGGGTTTGAACAGAGCCAGGAATTCTAGAAGGTCGGAATGCTTGGAACCGATGTTGTTAGCATTCCAGGCTATGAGTGAGAGATCTCGTCTAAGGGCTCGGTTCATAGAAGACCTATTACTTCGCAGACTTCCACCAAGAGCATGAATCTCTCAGTTGGGTCAGCAGTTTCCAGGCGGTCTCGGATGGATCTGAAGGTGGATGCGACTTTCTTCAGGTCGTAGCCAGACAGAAAGTCGTGGACGAACTGTGCGTCATCGGATATGACGGACTGGGCGGTTTGCCTGGAAACCGAGGGCGCGTAAGAGCGACCAGGTTTTACGGCAGATCGGGTCGTGGTGGAAGCCACAGGACCAGGGGCAGACGGTTTCGAGTTAGCGACAGGAAAAGTACGCTGTTGCGCTTCGTCGGACTTATTGTACCGGGAAGCAGGACTTTTCTTGGGCTATGGGCAGGCAGGAGCTCGGGGCCGAGCATCCGGTGTGGTTATCTCTTGTTTTTTGGAATTTGTGATGCCTGCTCGCGGAAATCGCGGAGGTGGCAGTGGTGGCAAGGCTACCTCTGGTTCAGAGGCGGGAGTTGGAGGTTCCGCGGAGGTGGAGGGTTGATTCTCCGGCTCCATAACCGAGATGGCGGCTACAGGGCTTGTCTCTGCTTCAGAAGGAGATGCGGTTCGTTTTGGGGCCTTTGTAGGGGCTGGAGGTGGAGCCGGAGAGGGCGCGCGCCGTGCCGGTTGTGCCTTCGGTTGCGGCCTAGCCTGTGTTTTAGGCTGCCTCTGTGGTTGGGGCTGCAAAACTGGCTGCCGTGGCTTCGGGAGGGGCCCCTTCGGCTTTTGCTTCCGCAGGAGCTCCGCCTTGTCTACCGGGCAGTTAATATTATTGGTTGCATGGCCTTGGCCACAATTTATACAACGAAACTGGGACTTACCTGCCACAGTGCAGGCCTGCGTTGAATGTCCCAGAGAACAACGTAAACAGGCCGGGGCACTGCGACAGACGTCGGTGTGATGGCCGAACCTCTGGCACCGGTGGCACTGCGCAAGCTTGCCCGGGGGACGACTGGAGTCCACCCTGACGCGGAAGCCAAACAGCCGCGTCAGTTGGAAGATTTTATCCGCAGCCTCGCCCTTCTCGAGCTGAAGACGGACGAGCGGGAGAGGTACCCGGGTTTCGGAGTTGGTGAACAGGCGGAAAATTGCCTGCACCGGGTACCCGAGTTCGCGGAGTTCCAAAAGGAATTCCTGAGGATCTGTATGCGCGTCAAGCCCACGCAGAATTACTGACAAGGGCTTGACTCGCTTGGGAGAGAAGGTGTTGTATTGCAGGCTGTGCGCCTGCAGGAAGGCCTCGACCAAGCGATGGTCCTCGAGCTGGCGGACGACAATCTTGACCGTGTCACCGCCAAGCAGCTTCAGGTCAAACTTGTCGGCCGACAGGCCGTGGGCCGCGATAAGCCGCCTGTATAAGGCGGCGACATTCGACACTCCATGGACAAACAGGGGCGGCGCGCGACGAACAGCGGCAGCAGCCGGAGCTGTTACCGAAGCAGTCGGAACCGCGGCCTGTTGGCCCTGAGAAGGTCCGATGTCCATGGCCGAGGTGCGAGAGGATGCGGATCCGGTAGAGTGGATCCTCTTAGGTTTCTTAGTCGGACGTCTACGCCGACCAACGGTCGCGAATTCGTCCGACTCGTCCACCGGGAGAGGGGGTATTGCGTTAGGGAGAGGATCGTCCGTCTCCATCGCCCGAGGCGAGTCGCCCAGATGGGGCAAGGCAGAGTCGAGCGACTCGGCACTTGAGCCGTTGCCCGTAGTAGGCATGCTGGCCAGATGCGGCTGCCGGGCAGAGACTGCTAGGCAGTCACCGCCAGACGCCAGGGATCTCGGTTCCGGCCGAAGCCGGGTTACCCGCGCTTCTTCCCTGCTCACGACGATGCGGGAGGAGCTGGGCTAACGACCAGCTTCGTTGAATACCAGTCCTTACCAAGACTGGTGTCCACTGGTCCCTTTACCTCGGCGATATCCAAGCTCGCTTACCAATGGTGGGGGCTTGCAAGGATCGTCCGGGGCAGCGCTACCTAACAGTCGCGAGCAGGTTAGGGTTTACAGCACTGATGTACGGCACTCACCAGAGCCCAGAGCAGTCCTCTTCTATTCCTTGCCAGCAGGTGATCCTAATAAGGTCTTCGGTCAGCTGCTTCTTCTACCAGCTACTTAATTCACCGACAGCAGCTGGCTTCTGAGTCTTCTTTCCCTGAAGAAAGCGGTAGTATTCCTCGTCCAACGGCGAGGTGGGCGAAGGCAGCAAGCTGTAGCACGTCCAGTGGAGAGAGCTGAAGAGAGCGGTCCAAGAGAGCAGTCCTGTTCAGTCCGAAGCTGGAGCAGAAGTGTGTGCGTCTGTAGCATGTAGCACTGTGGTAGCGGGGCGTCTTTGCACCCGGTGCATGACTGCAGCATCTGGGTCGAGCCCAATGGCTGCCTGTGGATACACTTAGTCCTGGTTCATTCGACTGGTGCCTAAAAACAGGAATGGACAACCGCCAACCAGTTAACTGAGAAGGCGGGGGAGAAAGGTTGTCAATTTTTTATTTATTTTAAAATTTCTGCAATCAGTGGGCACTGCCGCAAGGACGGGTTCAGGTGACAGATGTCGCCCGTTCCCAGTCCCGCGTGCAGAGAGCCTCCGTGCCAGTGATAGCGCGTAGCAGCGGCATTCAGCGCGGTCGGCATACTAGGAAGGGAGGAAGGAAACAGCTTTGCAGGTAAATTCTGGGGCATGGGCAGATAGTGAGTATGCAAATTAATTAAGGTTTAAGTTTACTTAAACTTATGGCGGGTCATCGAGAATCGCCCGAGGGCGTTTGACCCGGACAGGGGGAGGTGGTTGCATGTTGCTGATGGTCCTGAGGTAAGGGAAGGAAGAGGTCTCAGCTGCGGCAAAGAGAGTCGCAGCTAATGACCAGACAAAGGCTGAGAGAGCAGGAACTCGTAGACCTCCTCGAATTACACTGTTTCTAACAAACCAAGGAGATCCCGACAAGGAACGGAGGGTTCTGGATTGGAAACTTTCCAGCCTACGCCTGTTGGTGGCGGAGGCAAGTGACCACCATACAGGTGCCGCATAGGTCAATACAGACCGGAGAAACAACAGATAGAGGGTAACTTTCGTGCGCAGCGCCAGGGGGCTGCGGCACGCGAGGTATGAGTAAAGTTTGGCTCGGACGCCGCGAGCCTTGGCAAGGGTTTCCGTCACGTGGGTGTTGAAGCAAAGGCGACGATCTAGCCGAACGCCTAGATACTTCACCGACTCTTTATAGGCGATAGGCCTCCCTTCCAGGGAGAGGGGCTGGCATCGGGAGATGGACTTACGAGTGAAACAGATCGCCTCGGATTTCTCCGTATTGATCGTCACCCGTCATTTCCGTAGCCAGTCCGAAAGCTGGTCCAACTGACGCTGCAACTGTGTACTCGCAAAACGCGAGGACACAGAGCTGTAATGATACATTGCATCGTCAGCGAACAAAGACAACGTGACTCCGGGCAAAACAGGCAGGTCGTTCGTGTACACGAGGTACAGAACGGGGCCGAGGACAGATCCCTGAGGTACGCCGGCGGCGACAGGACGAACTGCAGAGCAGGTTCCGTCGACGCTCACCCTGAAGGTTCGGTCGCTGAGATACGACCTGAGGAAAAACACTATGGACGATGGTAAGGGGGAGTTAGCTAGTTTGAAGAGAAGACCTTCGTGCCAGACTTTGTCGAAGGCCTTGCTCACGTCCAGCAGTGCGGCGGCCGTAGCCGCTCGCCTGTTGGTGGCGTCAGAGAGTTGCGTTACCACGCGGACTAGTTGAAGCGTGGTCGAGTGCTCTCTGCGACCCCGAACTGTTCGTTGCGGATAAAATTATCCAACAACAGCGAGATGCGGGCCAGCAGGAGCCGCTCGAACACCTTCGAGATAACTGGCAAGAGATATATTGGCCGATAGCTTTCAGGAAGCATGCGCGGCTTGCGGGGTTTAGGAACCATAACGATGTTGGCATTTTTCCACAGGCGGGGAAAGTACTGTAGCCGGAGACAAGAGTTGAACAGCTCGAGAACGAGGTCAACGCCTGAGGCCGGGAGATATTGTAATGCAGCGGCCCCGATCCGGTCAGGACCGGGGGCGCGACGGCGGTTTAGTCGACAGACAGACGAAACGAGTTCGTCTCTGTCGAACGGGAGGTCTGGGCCAGCGGGAGGGCGAGAAAAATAACCAGATAGGAAGTCCCGGACTTCTGCCGAGTGGGCAGGGTCCGAAACGCCTCGATGAACGGTAAATTGCGACTCCATGCAGTCGGCGAAGACCTCAGCCTTGCCTTCTGATGAAGACACAACCCCGTTCGGGGTTTCCAGCGGGTTGCGAGTTCTCTTCTCGCGGGTCAGTCTACTCACCGCTCTCCAGACGGAGGCGTGGTCGACTTCAAGAGACTCAAGGTATGAGTCCCATCGATCAGAGTTTACGTCCCGCAGTAGCTGCTGAACGTAAAGGGACTGTTGTTGAAATCGTCGCTTAACGACTGGGTCACGGGTTCTTTGCCATCTGCGGCGGAGCTGGCGCCGTAGCCAGATGGCGTGGAGTACTTCCGCAGGTAAGGCCGATTTACGATGATTCACCTCGAGTGCGTAGGTGTGTCGATCCATGACACCTTGGACCAATTCCTGAAGATTTGTGGCGCGGAGATCCAGATCGTCACGAGTGACGATTGGGTCCGCCGGGAGAGATGGTAACCTTCGAGAGAGCTCATCATGATAGGATCGCCAGTTGACTCTCCTAACAATCTGAGCGGGAAGTCGGGGTGACGCCGACAGCTCTCGAACAGTTATAACAAGGGGATTGTGATCGGACGAAAGGTCCGACACAGACGAGACCTCGATGTTGCGGGCAACGTTCTTGACAACTACTATG
This sequence comes from Magicicada septendecula, assembly GCA_034769895.1. Lineage (NCBI taxonomy): Eukaryota > Metazoa > Arthropoda > Insecta > Hemiptera > Cicadidae > Magicicada > Magicicada septendecula. Next base: position 408,673,441 of record CM068373.1, read on the forward strand.
TCAAGAACGTCCGGCCGATGGCCGTGAAAGGGGAAGTAGGTAGGTTCTTCAGGGCCGATGACATTAAGTGCCGGGTCGCCAGAGACGAACCGGAACAGAGAATTTCCATAGGCGTTGACAACGCGGCTGTTCCATGAAGGGTGTTTGGCGTTTAAGTCGCCGGCTACAATGGTTGAGAGGGGGTGGTCGAGGAGGGCGTCCCACTCCTCGGGCGGTGTTCGCCGGCCAGGCCGGAGGTACGCAGAAACAACGCGCAGCTCCGATCCGCCGTCGTCCACCGCCACCGCGCAGCCTTCAATAATAGATGTATCTAGAGGAGGCAAAAGCCTGTGGGATATCCGCCTGTGGACTAAAACAGCTGTGCCCCCCGAGGGGGGACAGCGAGGCCGTAGGGGACGATCCTGACGATAACAGGCATAGTCAGGAAGGGAAAACGAGTGGTAATGAGCCAGATGAGTCTCGGAAAGAAGTATGATATCAACATCATACTCCGTCACGAAAGTCATCAGTTCAGATCGTCTGGGGAGTAGCCCGAAGGCATTCCACGCAACGATCCTCAGGCTATTAGCCATTTAGGGGAAGTAGAGGAAAGAGGGTAGCTAACGATTGGAACACCAGGGCAAGCAAAGTGGTAGTGTCGCGAGCAGTCCTGATAGATGCAACAAGATTATCTGCCCAGGCAGTCAGGGGATCCGCCGAAGCCCGAGAAGATTCCCGGGATTCAGGAGGACAAGCCTGACTGGCCTCGACAGGGGTAGCAGATGGCGCTGGGCTGGTGGACTGAGCTGTAGACTGCTCGCTGGGAGGTTGAGGACGATGACTGGGGGCGGGTCGAGCCCGCGGAGAGGGTACAGGTGGAACCTGTGACGATGTAGGTCGGCCGGCGGAGTTCCGGCGACGACGAGAGCGCTTGGATTTGCCCGATCGGGCTGGAGGCGGGGCTGATTTAGCGGCCATGGCCGCGTAGGAAGGTGCGGGCGCTCCGGCAGGCGCCGGTGTTGAGGCCGCTGCAGGCGGCGCCGAAGCGACGACTGCAGGCGAGACAGCGGCACCGGAAGCAACCGAAGTTGCTGCCGGGACCTTGGCAGATGAACCAGTGAGAGGCGGGAAAGCCGCTCGCCGGTTAGGGCCAGGACCAGCTACACGGCCAGCCTGCGCGCCAGGGCGCACAGGAGGTCGCTGCGGTTTCATGGCGGCGATAAAATTAGGGCAGCCTCGGTAATTAGCCGGGTGGGCTCCTTTGCAGTTGCAGCATATAGCTGTGAACCCCGTCAATGGCTTATCACAGCCACGATGAGGTTCAGCACAACGCACGCAACGCGGGGGCTGATGACAAAAAAGACTGCTGTGGCCGAACCTCTGGCAGTTGAAACACTGCGAGGGGCCGGGCCGCGGGTCAAATGTCCGGACTTGCACCCGTAGGTGCAGAAGATTCTGGAGACTATAAATCTCCTCGAAAGGGCCTACTTTGAGAAGTTTGACCAGAAAGCTGTTAACAGGTCGGCGGTCATCACCTTTGCCAACATGCAGGACGCTTACCGCGGTCGGCGCATAGCCAAGCGCAACAAGTTCCTGCCTGATGGCATCAGTTTCAGTGAAGGAAGGAATTCCCGACAGAACGACCTTGATTTCTCGCTCTGACGGGAGGGCAAAAGTATGAAATGAAATCTTACGCTCTGTCAGGAATGACTGAACAGAGCGGAAGTCTGGGATTGTAGCGGTCGCCAGCTTTAGCGAGGCGCCTTGGCACCTCGCCTCGACCTTGACCGAAGGAAGAGCTAGGGATATGGAACGCAGTAATTGAGAGTAATTCCTATTATCAGGAATTACAATCGGTGGAATGCGTGGGGAGACACAGTTTGGGTAGCAGTTGAATACTCACGCTCGCGCTGAGTGCCGCTGTTACCGTGACTAGATGACTGATGTGCAGCTGAGGCGGGCGGCGGAGTTTGGGCCAGTTTTCGCTTGCGTTTGGCAGATTTGCCCTCCACAAGCGAGAACTGTCCGTCCCCCGACCCAACACTGCACATATCAACCGCACTATTGTCACTTTCACTATCACTTTCACTGTCGTGAGGAAGTGGAGTTGAACGGAAGCCGGTTGAGCAAGTTTCCATTAAGGAAACAAGCGGCGCCGGCAGAGGATTCGGGAGCGTATTCGACGCCATTTCGGACAAGCCGAAATGAACGTCTACGCAGGTCTAGGATTGAGGGATCACCAGACACTGAAAACTATCCACAGGCACAATTGAACACGACACAGACCGCACAGCACTCGGAAACAAAAACACTCCCGCACAGATTAAATATAACTGTTTAGCACTGAACTGTTGGTAAAACTTGTAGTGTTGATGATGCAGAAGATGATGATGATAAAATAAATGGTGAAAACTCAATATTTCCGCTAAATTAGACAAAATTTTGCAGAGCAAAAACCGTCACAGCCTACCCGGGCAAATGCTCTAGGTAGACTGTGTGCGTCTCTCCTGCCGGCCCGGGTTTTATGCACTAACCGGAATCGTTGATTAGCTCGCTCCGAGCACGTTGTTGGTCACGTCTCGGCTGCTGATCCCTGATTGGCTCGCAGTGTCCGCCGCTGGTACCGGAGAGCAGATGTTTGCATACCGCTGCTGTCACAGTATATTGTGCACGTGCGGCGAGGTTCCCAGACAATCCTCTAGTGGCTGGGCTGGGAAGGTACCGTATACGTCCAGGTGATTCGTGGAAACGCCCTCGGTGTATACTGCGCTAGTGTAGGCTAGCACAACAGCCGAGAATCGCCCTGCTATAGAGCACACGCCCTACTTGGGCAGGGCCACGAGGCAGGAGCTCCAGAAGGTAGCTCGGAACTCGGAACCGATACCGAGCGGTTCGTCACTGCGACGCACAACCGCACAGCCCAGACCAGCAGTATATTGTTCTTTTTACTGACGAATTTAAGACCACTAGTTTTCATGCCGGCTACAATAAATTAAAGAAAGTATTTCAATTGTAGAAATGGTGGAATGTAACTGTGTTTAAATAATTCTACACAAGGCGCAACGTCTATACGATATAACGATTTTCACAACATGCTAATATCCAGCTACAAAGTGAACAGCAGGAGCTCAAGGACAGAATAACGCAGGCTGAGTCGACACATATTGTTTGAATACTAAAGCGGAAATGTGAGAGAACGCTGCAGTTGTTAATCAAAAACTATATTAGGAGGTTGCAGTCTTTATTCTCTGAGGAGTATCGGATAGCAGATAGTACACATATGGTTGTTTTATGAAAATATTGTAACGGAATTACAACGGTAGAAGGAAAACCTGAGAGAAAATGCCTACTAATCAAGCAAAAGGAATAATATGTCATCAACATATCAGAAGGGCAAATATATCAGCACATTGTTGTATAGCAGGTGCTTAAACTATGCTACTGCACAGAATCAAAGCAACGTTGATACTAAAGATGCGATGACACGTTTACCAGTGTCAGCTGAGAGTAAGATACGCCAGACGTAGCCGCCACATCGAGAAACTTGAGACAACAGAACTACACCTTATACAGAAACGAAAGGGAGGCGCTTAGAATATTTATGCCGGATAACTCACATACCATCCTTCCAGCCGTATAACGAAATACGACAGTATTATAACTGTTCAGTAATACAAAGGAACAAATTTGCAAATGTTGGACGAAATGCCACATAAACAGATCAGGTTTACGGAACAAAGCATATTAAGGAAACTACTTTCCAGTAATGGGTGCAATAACAGACAAAGCAGACTAGCTGTTACAAACCAATTACGCACTCCCAGTATCCTTGAAAAACTGAAATCGACCCTACACGCACGCACTTTGAAGGAGCAAGTCAACATTGTGAGCTCCGCACACCAAATAACAAGGGGTGCGTCAAGTTTGCGTCCTCCGTCTCAGTAAAGCTGTTGAGGATACCTCATTGTAGTATTGGCAAAACGGTTATTTTTATAAGAAATAAAACGTGGTGTTTTAAACCTGAGAACATTATTTTTAGCACAAAAGCGTGGCTTTTAAAGCCACGTAAAAAAGCGTATATAATACTAGCAATTGGCGTATATTAACTAGCTTGTTGGCATTGCTTGATTTAGAAAAATATGGACCGTTGTTAGCAAAATTAGACGCTACACAGTTAACCCTACACGACTCACGACTAAAACACTCGCAATGTAGGCAGCTGCGAGTTACTTTTGTTCTGCGAAGGTAAACAAGCAATTACAGTGAACTGTCTGACGTTACTTTGAAAATAATTACACTTAGCAAAACCAGAGCTTATGTTTGCCAGATATTTATGTGTGAAACTGGCTATGCTTTGAGAAGCTGTGATGTGAGTAACTGTGCTTGTGTGTTACGTTACCATAAGAGCTTGGTTGATGATAAGACCTTAGGACGGCTTGTTGCCGGCTGTGATTAGATGCACAAGTAGGTCTCTGCGTTATTCTGTTTGTTTTATCATATTTAATTAATTTTATTATTTACAGACAATAAATATTTAACTCTTAAACGTAATGCGTGAATGTGACGAATCTATAGAAGAATATGAGCAAGAATTTGTGTCTTGTTTGTAAGCATACACTACGAAAAAACAACATATTTAGCAAAGAATTACTTTTAAAGCAGCGGGAGTTTAATCTACTATATTGTTAAGTCGGTATTACGGATCGTCGAATGGTACAGTGGAAACAATATACACACCAATGAATTCAATAAATACAAGATTTAATTAGTCACAAATAACGATGTGAAATCAACAATAAATTGTCATAAAATAATTAAAATTAAATTTGTTCACACCTAATAACAATGTCGACATTTAGAGTTCAGCACTAATTATAATAGAGTAATCACTTTTCACAGTCAATTGATCTGCCTGTGCAATCT